>OY728136.1:2115646344-2117033583 GCA_963277665.1 Viscum album
TTCAATGATTTATTAATGAAGTAAACACTGCATCCTTATTCTGTCATAAATTATATAATTTATTTGATGTATAAAAATTAAAAAAAATTACAATTATGTAGGAAATATTTTTTTATTTGCAATGAATATTTATAGTCTAAATGATAACTTATATAACACCATGTAAAAAATAAATTAACAAGGATATATTTGTTTATGTCATTTTTGGATTTTCTTTATGTTAATTAAAATAAGGTGTCATTATCATTCATAAGTGGCTCTCTGGAATCCCAAAATCGGCATAAGGATGCCCATTGTCGTAAATTACTCATACAATAAGGTTAGAATAAGTGTTAAGGTAATTTTTAATTATTATAATATTCTTTTTACCTTGAATTTCCTTATTTACCTATAACCATTGTAAATAAAAGTCCCAAGTTACTATTCACAGAAAAAATATTTTCATCTTATTGAATCACATTTTACATACTAATAACTATCATGTATGAAGGATTTTTGAAATTCAACTCATAGTTGTTTAAAATTTTCATTTTAATGGAAGAGCCAGTTTTTTAACTACTACTATGTGGTTTCACTATTAATCAAAAATTAATGTTTTTCAGAAAACTACAACAAATTTAGCCTAAGAAATATTTGATATTAAAAATTAAAAAATGATTTCTATTTTACCAAATTCTAAATACATATGTATCATTAATTAATTTAAATTTAATTCCTATTGTTAAAACGAATAGCGTGTTTTAAAGAAACAATAACTATAAAAAAGAATGACACTTATTTATGTTTAATTTCAAAGTGAAATTAATTCCAATGACCTAAATGAGATTAAATGGTAAATATATATTATAATTAAGCATTAAAACCAATTAAAAATATAATCTACCTATATAAATAAACTCGATTAAAAGGCAGTTTTGAATTAAAATACAATACTTTTCATTATTCATTTAAAAAATGAACATTATCGAAAAAATTTCAAAAATTAACACAATGTAAATTTTGATGTCCCCAATCTAAATAAGGATTTTATTTGGTCATTTAAAATGTATTAAAGTGAAAGAAAATATTTATAATGAGGGTTATCCATTAAAAGGTGGTAAATCAACCTTTTAATATAAATTATTATTAATATTATATTCATTCGCATTTTAATCCTATAACGTTTATTGGATAAATGTAAAAACATTTAACAATCATGTATAGTCATATTGTAGTTTGCTTTTTTCATTCCTTCCAATACAATGGCTAGGAGTTACATATCATTTAAAATAATTATATTATATTATTAGTGTGCAACATATGATTTTAAAAAAACACGTTGTTCCGTATTGGGTACGCCTCGAACAAAGAAACCCCATTAAAGTAAAATTAATATTTAATTAAAAAATATTAATAAATTTTAAATATGTCTGATTATTTAATTACGAGGGATGTTACAATTTTGGGTTTTGATTACATTGGAATTGTTTATCATGACATGTAATATTTATTGTTTGCTGTTGTTTGTACCTAGTTTTGGGATATGTTTGATTATACCCATTCATTGGTTCTTGCATATTATTTTTCACTAGTTAATTATTATATGTTGTATATTACTCTAGTATAAAGGTTATAGTCTCCAAAAATGACTTATTTAGTCCGCATCTTCTTGTTGGAAGCCATTGTTGTAAGGGGACGCACACTCGAGACCATGTGGAGACCCAGCTTCGGGCATCATTTAGAGTCTTCAAGGTCAGGATGTTACATACTATATTTTTCATTATTCCATGTTATTATTTTTTAATCATTTTTTACTTTATTCAATGTTATATTTATGTTGATGTGTTTTTTCTGGATATCCATGAATGGTGGACCTTTTTTGTATGTTTACCCTTAATGGGTGATAATTTATGGAATGTGACAAAAAAATTGGAAATATAAATAGGGAAATCATGATTGTTGTGTGGCCCAAATGGGAGTTTACACCTTCAGGATTTAGGGTAATGTTACATAAATTGATGCCTTAAGGACATTGAGTAACATGATCATCTCAATTCATTAAAGACACTAAGAGACATTTATCACTTTGTGAGGATAGTTCATGATAATTTCCAGTGAAATTTTATCAAATTTATGGCATAGATCCCAAAAAAGTACAAAAAGGTCATTTTGGACACTTTTTATGTGCACAAACACTCGATATGTGATTGTATATTTTTTATGATTGGTTTCTAATTTATTGTAATCTTTTAATAAATTTTTTTATTGTGATCCCTTTTTTGTATTTATTTTTTTGTCCTACTAGGTATTATTAATAACTCAGTACATGTGAATCCTGATGTATGTTCATACTTCATGTATAGGGATTTCGGTAAGGTAAATATTCTCATAGATGATAACTGAGTTATGGGGCATAAAATTGGAAGCAAATTGGGATAAATTCTACATTACTCTGTAATTTTTTTTACCTTTTTTGAATTATACATTGGTTAGGATTTCTATAGTATGAGCCCTATTTAATAATTTTTACTAATGATATGCCATGTATGTAGTTTCCACATGATTACATTGATATTGATATTTTTTTTAATTTTTTATGTTTATTCTGAATATAGATGTCATGATACCAACAATATAGTATCCCAAAATTTTTAATTTATACCCACATTACTGGTTTGAAGACTCTTTAATAAGGGGAGAAGCCCATGATGTTGTCTTTATGTGCAAATTATACATGGTGGATCAGTCCTAAGCCTTAAAACAATTCCTTATACTTATTTAGTTCATGTAAAATATTAGGAATAATAAATTATATTATATAATTAATAATAATTTATCACAAATTCATGGAATTCAATCATTTAATAATTCATGGATATCCAAATTGATGGGGTAAGATTATTTTGGATGATAATTATTTTTAAAATCCTGTTCCAATGGTTTGCACCAAAAAAATTATGATATCAGCATCAAAAACTCCAATCCCATAACATATAAATGGTGGTTTTTTTATTACAATTATAGGAAAAAAATCTATCACAAATACAAAGGATCCAATCATTTATCAGTCTTGAAAAAAAAGATACATAAAAGAACATTATATTGCATTAAAAACACAATACACCTAATCCAAATAAATGATAACCTTTTTTATTTATCATTTTAAATACATATTTCATATAATGTAATAATCTTGGATATATATTTAAAGGGGAAAAATATAATGGTGTGAGATCCTATTCTCAATATGGGGTCACATAGAATAGAATTTTTCATACATACTTATGGGATCAATAATAAGAAAATAGTAAATAGATTCATTGATAAATAATATATATACATGGATTACATAAAAATGAATAAATTCATGGATAAAAATAATTGATCTCATAATGATGTTATACATAATTATATAAATTATAAACATAAAGTAAATGACTCAGGCCAATGAAATCACACATAAATGGGTACATATTATAAAAAACACCAAGCTATTTTTTCTCAAAATACATGCATATTCAATGAGGGGTATATAATTCTAGGCCCAAAGCATTAAATGAATAGTCTAATTCATCCATCATATGAAGTAAATATATGAAGAATAAATATCATAAAATTCATTATAGAACATTATTTATAATCATGGTTATGAAATTAATAATTTTTTATATAGTAATAAAAAATTAGAGGATATCAATAATTATCTATTCAATGTAATAATATGGATATATAGGTGAATAACTCATAATAAACTTATAAATATTTGGATTTCGAAAATGTAATAAAAAATAACATTTTTGAGGGAAATATAACAAGGTAGTAGTTAAAGGAATATTCATTGTGTTTGAATAGTAATGGGAAATAATTATTCATTATGGGTTGTATAGGGATCATGAATCATTGAAAGCATATACCTTTAGAGTGCTAATCCAAATGAAGAGTTACATAAAATAATATTTCATTAGAAGAAGATCGAGTTGATACCCACCAAAACATTTTAAGGGTTATTTCTCATATTGAAATATGGTCTAGGTCATTTAGCCACTTTTTTGTAATCAAACATAGATTTTATTATGATCAAACTATACACACTATAAATTACCAAAAATTTATGGTTTTTATGGATGCAAATTTATTTGGTAATTATAAAGGCTTATGAATATTGTATATATTTAGGTAATGATGATATATCAATCATATTATAATAAAGTGTTTAGAAAAATGAATCATAATAACATTTTTCATTGGGAGGAATTGGAAATTGATGTTTTGGAAAAATATATATAAATTTGAGTTTATGAACACTTTCCTTGAAAATTTGCTTCTTGGAGAATGAGAATAATGAATTAAAAGCATAAAAACTCTTTAGAGAGTCTTCTGAGAGGTAATGGGAGAGTTAATTCCTAATCAATGATATTAGAGTTGTGAGAAATGGGACAATTGGTTTTTATTTTTTTTAAATGAGGGGTATCTATTTATTCATTAATAATCATGGTACTTAAGGTGTGGTTTATAATAAAATTAAAACCTATTACCCTTTGAGTTAGTTTTCTCTCATAATTTCTAATAATTTGATATTTATTTCAGGGTTTCAATTATTTTTGAACTATATTACCATTAAAATATATAATTTATCATAAGTATAAGTGAAACATCATAATGAATTATTTTAAAGAAAAATTTGTATTCATAATATTCAACACTTGTTTTATAATATTATTTTTTATTTATATTAATAAACCCATTTTGTTTGATGATAAAAATATATTAACTTTTTATTTAATTTCTAATCTATAATTATTTCATAATACATACAAAATAATCCTAAATTATATTAAATTCTATCCAATTATTTGGATATATTAAAAAATTACATTTTTTTTTCTATTTCCGTTATCAGTATTCCAAATTTGAAACACATTTTATCAAATTTATCATATAATATTATTTAGAGTATATTTTATATATAGTTGATAAACATGGTAAAAATGTGGAATTAGAGTAAACATAATTTAATTTTTTAAATAATTTAATCTTCTCTAACATTTAACCACTAGATACATTACCCATTTTCACATTATAATAATACATAATGTAAATTTGTGAAATGATATTATTTTCATGGGATGTTTTGGATGCTTTCATTTTGGTATTGATTTAGACTAACTTGAACATAAAAATAATATATGTCTTCTCTAACCTATGTTGTATATGTTTAACTTGGGATTATTCATGTCAAAACCCTAATGATGGTACAGTCGTCTAAAGCTCTTATAAATGAGTTATAGAAGTAATGTACCTACTTTGTGCGGACATAATTTTTCATTATTATGTTAATTAACAGATTTAATTAATATTAATATACACCAATTCTAATGGTAACTTTATAAAATCTATATTAGTACTTTTCATAACTATCAATAGTCACAATTCCCAATGATCAAAAATCCAAATATTCATAATATAGTGGATTTATTTATATCTAGAAAATTCATTAAAATCGTCCCCTAAACACAAAATCCAAATTTTAATTCATTCGATATATTAATTCCATGAATTTTATTACTCTTATTTTGTAGTGTTCATAGTACATATGATATGTTCATTAGAAAATATAAAACAATACACATCTACATTATACATGAATTATTAATTATGTTTTTCAATTTTTTATTAATATGTAGAAGTCTGGTACATTTAATAATATTGCACATGTTTAATAAAAAAAATATTTATTCATCAATATATCTTATTATATATACAATACCCACCATGGGTGGAATTTATGTAGAAATTTGTGAATAATAAAAATTGTTTCCATCAAATTTACATTTAAAATTATTGTTCCCTATTATATTTCACCAAGTTTCATATTCTCAATAAATGGAAACCCCATTATATCAATGTTTATAATTCAATTTACACATTAAGTTAGGTATACATGAAGTAATATTAATTCAAAAAGATTAGGGGTAGGGGGATGTTTATTACTAACATGGTTTTAACATATATGTTCTCAATTACCGGATAAGAAAATAAAAATCCATGAAATTTTCATTAAGTCACTATATATGGTCAATTTAGTATGTAAATGTTGGTCCCATATGGTGTTTGTTTTAAATGTATTAAATAAATAATAAGGTTTCATGATTTAAAATGGTATTGATGATTATATCTTGGATTTATCTTACTATTGCCAATAATTTTGATGAGAATAATACTGATATTTCAAGTTAAGTTGTCTATATTTAAAAAGATAAGAAAAATAAAGAACCTTGATGACTAATTTAGGAAGTTCCCTCTTAGTGTATCAAGTATAAGTTATATTTAATAATTTTGATTAATGGTTTTACATGAAATATTTATATGGATTATAAGTAATAAATTGATAGATAAAATAATTGAGTTATATTTTTTCATTATTCTTATAACATATTCAAATTATTTCATTAAAATTTATCAGAGATCCATTTATATGGGAATAGAAAACATTTTTTTTAATTTTATTCCATTAATAATTCTACATGGAAAATAATCATTTGGATAAATATGTAAAGGATAGTGTTAATATTTTTGGTTATTTTATTACAATATTCTAGATACACGTAGTGATGAATCAATAATATAGATCAAAGGGTTGTTGTATTCAATTAGATATATAATAATTCCCTCTATTGGGAAAATTTTAAATATTATATCTATGTATATAAGTATATAAGAATAGTTTTTAGGCTATATCCATTTAGTTATTAAGAATCAAGAGTCATATATAATATGTTAATATATTTGGATGATGCCTGAATTAGTGAAACTGAGTTAAGGTAATCGAATATCATCAAAATTATCTATATAGAATGTATTGGATTTGTAAATATTTGGATTATTTTAATTGTGATTATGGATTATTTAAATTTATTCCAAATTTAATGGGAGTTTTTCAGTTTTTTGTTATATACATTTATTAATTTATAAATATTGTATCCATGTTGTTGGAAATCAATCATTGTATATGATAAATAATTTATTTGATTGACTCTAAAATCTAGAAAAGGCATGGATGAGATTACCTAATGTGTATTTTTTGTGTGTTTATAAATAAAAAAATGGGGAAATTATGCGCATAGATATGAAAAATATTCTTAGTATGTTGATTTTTAATTGGGATTCCTTCAATAATATCATTTGGATGTATACATAAAGTTTTATTCTCCTAGAGAGGTGTAAATCAATAAATTAAATGCATGTGTATGTTTTTTGGGGCTTGTGTTTGTTTTTTCTGATGATACCCAAAATTTTGGTTAATGTGTATGTTTTTTGATGGAGTATTGGGAAGGAAAATCATATAAGAAAAACCTTACACAATGTGTATTATTTAGAAAAACAAAAGTTTTTTTTTCAGAAATATTAATATAATCAAATTATATCGTTATGATGATATGTTGTAAGCGTATATTTTGTTCGAACAGAGTATAAAACAGAAGTGTGATACAGATTAATATTTATAAATATTCACCATACACGTGTAATAATGTTGTCTTCAATCATATAGAACATAGATTCAACTAATGTATCGAAATTGGAAGGAATTGATCATGAAAAAAGACAAACCATTGCATCGTTTAATTTAGATTATGTAGGTGTGATATACTCATAACCCATGATAACAATATAAATGAACTAAAATTAGATTCCCCTAGATCATCCAAAAATACAATGAAATTTCACAATAAGCCTTTTTTTATTTCTAACAGTTATCATTGATAACTGATAAATCATTCAATGCCCTAATTATTTTGGGTACACTACTCCTTCAATCAAGGATAAATAAGTTGGATAGTGGTTCCCAAAAGGACTCCTTATCAATTAATGATGTTGTCTTGTTTAGGGGGAGCTCCCAAATTCACGTGGATGAATAGTATAGTGAATTTCTCCCCCTCTTGACTTATATTGCAAGATAAAATATTTTATAATTTCACATTATTCACCCAATATGTTTAACCCTCTAAATTAAACTAATAACACAACATATTACCCATTAATCATTTAAAAAATTACATCAATATTTCAAAATCGACTATTATCTAATAAAATATATCACATGATAAAATATGTGCCATTAATATAAACTCTTATATCCAAAAAATATTTCACAAACCTCAAATTTAACAATTTATTAATAAAAAATTATTGAATATGTTCACTTAAAATCTATATAATAATGTGAATAAATAAAATTAATTATTATTATTAAAAAATGAATAATAATGATTATATTTAATTATTGGACATCATTCAAAATCATGAATCAATAAAATCTAATAGTGGGTACCATCATGTAATAAACTTATTTTCACTAGAATATGACAAAATTTTGAATCTACTTATTGTGTATTCATTCCATTCCCTGAAATTCATTGAACTACTGCTCTTATCAAAATCACAACATTACATAAATTCTTCCACCCTACCATATACATGTAGTGGAATAGGAAAATAGTTCTTAGGTGGTATGATGTATTAATTATACTCACATTTCATTGTAAAAATAATAGTATAATTATAATGAAGATATAAACTAGATCGATAACCTTCATATATAAGAAAGGTGAGTTTTAATAGCACTGCATTTCCCAGATAATAAAATAATATAAAATATCATAAATTTTATAATTGGTCCCATATGGTATGACCATATACTAGGATAAAAAAATAGAGCAAAAAAAATCATCCCCAAAATAGTCATAATTCATCCCAAGTCATGTAGAGACCCGTATCTTGACGTACATGGACATTACATTACATTTGCGGAACACTTAGTACATAACAAAAACACACACACAAGGATCGTAATAGTTTAGTGTCTTTGGAAACTCGGAACGTAATCTTCTAATCCTGGTGAAAGATCTTCAATATCTCCCATAAAGATCTTCCTTTTTTTTACCTAAAACCATTCTTTATATCCTGGGGAAAAGAAAACATAAAAGGGTGAGCTCAAATGCTCAGTGAGGGCAAACAAAAGAAATATCAATCACATCATATACATAAGCACATAACTTTTGGAAATCTTAACCTGCAAAAGAGATCATAATTTCATAACGTGGGGTAAATCATGGCAGTGAAATGTAATCACAATAATCATAACATAAAACATGAAACTTTGTGGAATTCACACATAATCATAGAGAATCATTTCTTGTTAGTCAAGACTCATTGCCAAGACTATCTTAGTGGACAAAGTCCCTTTCTGAATCGAGTAACCCGCGTTTCAGTCCTGTTTCACTGAACCGGAATAAACTACCATTCTAGCCATGTCTATCTCATGAGATATAAAATCTTTACCCAATGCATTGGAGGGATATATAGGTCCCACCCATCTTATAATGAATCCTTTCTTATGTGTGCCACATAATCATAAACCATACATCATAGCATAACCCATGTAATAAAAATGGGAATCTTAAACATCATGACTTCATAAAACAATTCATATAAGATAAAGGAATTCATAAATATATTTCCATCACAACATAATCAAATACATGTAATAATAGGGGTAAAAACAGAACCCTTTATTATCTTAGATGGAAAATAAGTTTGACAAAACACTTGAACTCCATTCTTGAGGAAAATATCCTTTCTTCTTCAAAATCAATTTCTTTTCACAAAACATCATGAAATTTTAAAAGAAAGAGATTTTATTGAAAATAGTCATGAAATCTTTTGAAGGAAGCTTCATGAAAATAAGGCTTTATAAAACCATAAATATCCATTCGTGCTGTTTAAGTTAAAAAAAACATTCTTCGTACTTTTGTCGGAAAAGTCAAAAAGTACCTCGTACGAAAAACGACAAAACATTCCTTTCATTTCTTTTACTAAAAACTCACCGAAGGGTAAAAATGGATTTAAACAATTGTAGGTGGATAGAAATAATATTACATATCTATGAAACATGGATGTGGATGATAAAATACACCCCAGTAAATACTTACGAATAAACAATCTCGGATAAAAATGAGATTGTGATATTTCCCTTACCTTTGGTCCGATTTGCTTCGTAAGTGTCCGAACCTCCTGTATAATTATTTTAATAATGTCATTTACTTATTACAGAATCATATTCATTGTTATGATATCATATATGGTTCACTTATGACATTATATTACCCGTTCTTTTGTAAATTCCATGTTAAAGAGCGTTTTGGGCAAAATTGTTTCATTTGTTGTCCGTGTTTTGACTTGTAATTATTCATATGATTACTTAGATCATGATTACTTAATTCCAGAATATAAAACATAATTTATATATATATATATTCATAATATACATATATATAATAAATCAGTAAATGGAAAGAAATACACCGTTCATGGAGACGGTAGTCCGTACGTACGCATGAACGATGTTTTCGTTTCCTTATTGAATTGAATGGAATTAAGTAGATGACATAAATTTAAATATAAATAAATCCAGTATCATTATTATGTCATATATTTCATTATTACTTATTATATATACTTTATAATCATTCATGAATGGTTAATCATTGAGAATGAATCTCATCGCGTCGTGGAGACGGTAGTCCGTACGTACGCACGAGCGATGATATCGTTCCCATGGTCGTGGAATTGTGTTGAAGTGTTTGTATACTATTTAAGTATCAATATCACTTTATAATAATCATATATAGTTACTAATTACACCATTATACCCATCCAATTAAGGTGGTGGCAGAAAATAGATTACACCACGGCGTGGAGACGGTATTCCGTACGTACGCACGCGCGGTGATTTCTTTTTCCGTAGGATGGATAGATTGTGAAATAGGGTTGTTTCATACTTATAATAACATATCAGTATATTACTTCATAATGAAACAACCTAAGAAGAAGAAGTGGAAGAAGAAATAAAGATGAAACAATTGGTAACGGTAATTACCTCTTCTTTGAAGCACCTTTTGGAGACATCCTCTTAGGGAACTATAATTGGTCTTTGAGGAAGACCAGAACCTCTAGGATGTTTCTAGGGAAGTGGAGAAGATATTTTGGCAGAGGTTGGCCGAGCTTGAGTGCTCAAATTGGTGTGAGGAGGAGGGGGAGGAGGTGTCCTTTTATAAGGGAGGATAGGGGCACCTTAGGAATATCTCAAAATATTATTTTATATTAAAGTCAAAATCGGTTTATAATGGCTCCAAAGGGTCTTATTTCGAAGCTAAGGTGGGGATGGGTCGAAATCCTATCAACCAATAGGATTTAAACAAGTTTAGGGTATTATTTTAACCTTATCAATTAGATTTAACTCTAAGTTAAATAATTTAACTTTTACCATGTCTTTTTGTTTTCTTTCACTATATGGTTAATACACTTACTATAACATGCCAAACGAACCCCAAATTGTTTATTATTAATATATATATCCTTATCTAAGTCATTTGGCCGAACCTTAGATTTTTAGGAATAAAATAACAATTAGTAATATAATATTTGATATAAAAACTATTTTGTGTCAATTTTGACACTATTTGATATATGATTTTTGTGAAAGTCATAACAGAATTATATGTTCGAACCAAGTTGATTAAATAAACACTAATATATCATAGTAACCTAGAAAATTAGTGGAATTCATAAAAAGTCTTAAATTACATTTATTTTGGTATTTATATTATCAATTATGTCAATATTTCATTAATAAGATAATTACTGCATCATCTTTGTGTCATAAATATATTAAATTATTTGATGTCTAAAAATTAAAAATAAAATACCATCATGTAGAAAATCTGTTTATCATTCTAATGAATATTTACAATCGAATTTATCTTATGTATAACCCCATATTAAAAATGATTTACTTATTAAACTTTGATTTTAACTATTTTAACTATTCATTAAATAAAATAATATTAAATGTCATAATCTAATCCAAGTGGACCTAAATGGTCATATTATATTCATAAGGTTGTTTTTTGTCGAATTACACTTATCCAATAGAATTAGGACATGTGTTAGGGTAATAGTAATATCATATTTACCCTTAGTTACCCTATTTACTATTAACCGTGGTAAATAAAAGTAAAAAGTTACTATTCACCAAAAATTATTTTCATCTCATTGAACCACATTTTACTTACTGACATCAACCATGTCTCTCGGATTTTTGAAATTCCATTCACAGAAGCGGTAAAATTAAGTTTTATGAAATGTTCAGTTTTTTAACTACCACTTAGTGGTTTCACTATTCATCAAAAATTGATGTTTTTCAGAACAATGTCAAAATTTCATCATAAGCTATATTTCATATTCCGAATTCAAAAATGAAGTCTATTTTACCAAATTCATAACATAGAAGTTGCATTAATTAATTTTATAAGTAAATCCCGCTGTTAAAACAAATAGCGTGTTTTTAAGAAACAATATCTATCAAAAGATTGACACTTGATTATGTCTGGTTTAAATGTGAAATTACAACCAATGACCAACATTGTATTAAATTGTAAAAATATATTCTAAATATACTTTAAAACCACTCAAATTAATAATTTATCACTATTAATTATTTCGATTAAAAAATTTGTTTTTAATTATAATTTAGTAATTTTCACTATTCATCAGAATATGAAAGTTATCCGAAAAGTACCAAAATTTCACCTTAGGCTAAACTCGATACTCCGAATCCAAAAATGAAGTCTATTTTGAGAGATAAAATTTCTAAAATTTAAAAAGTGGTTATTACTATTCATAACGGCTAGTTTTAATAATATTTTAATATCATAACATTGTTTCGTAAAACTCAGTATTGCGTACTAC
Source organism: Viscum album (assembly GCA_963277665.1). Classification (NCBI taxonomy): domain Eukaryota; kingdom Viridiplantae; phylum Streptophyta; class Magnoliopsida; order Santalales; family Viscaceae; genus Viscum; species Viscum album. The sequence goes on from OY728136.1 coordinate 2,115,659,131, forward strand.
ACACGCTATTGAGGAAGGTTGCGATTGCGTGTAATGCAAGGCAAGTCAAAGATGCGTGTTGTGCAAGCTCCTTTTGGTGTAGCGTACAACACAAGACATTAGTGAAAAAAAACATATTTTTCATAAAATCTTGGGCTGTTACAAGTCATGACATCCTTATCTCACTCCTAACATTCCATAAAACCGAAGTATCCAACAATGACGGGTGATTCCAAAAACCATCCATAAAATATAGATAATTCTCCTCTTCAATAACCATCCTCTCTGGAACCATGAACATGGTGTGAGTAAATAAATGTTTCCCACTGTCAATGGTTTTCATAAAATAATTTGTCAATAATAGAGTGCATGAAGATGATCGATGAGAAACCAATTACCAATTACATGATTAAAAAATTATGTAGTTTGAAATTTATAAAATTTAATATAATTTAACACTATAGGATTGTTAAATATATATATATTTGAATAAATTCAATTTTTTAGATAGCTTCTAATGCATGAAACCTCGGGTTTAATTGAAACACGGTTTAATATATCATTAAAAACTAAATCTAAAATTAAAATTGAAAACATTCAAGAAACATTAATTGAAAAAATAACATTTTATTTTTTAAATTATAATATCTAAATTAAATTATATTGATTTTTTTGGAATTTTTCTAAATAGTTTGGTGTTTTGGTGAATACTAACGTATACTATATTTTAATTGAAAAATTATATTTAATATAAATATTTTGTAATGATAAATTATATTTTAAATTTTTTTCAAAGTAGTAATAGTAATGTTTTATATACATTAATCCAAATTTGGTAATTAGAATATTTTTCATATTCAATGTAGATAATAATATATTGTAAAAATTAGATCATTTTCACATTAAACCCTCTTTTTCCCATCATCTTTGATAGATTTATTTTAAATTATAATTTTCCAATTATGCGGTAAGAATATTAGAAAATGGAATTCATATTTGGAACTCGAATAAATTTGTTTTTCTAATAAATTGAAATTAATTTTTGACCAAAAATGAATAGTGAATATATTAAAAATTATTTACTGAGGTTAGGGTAAAAACTGATTTTCCAGGGGGATTAACTATAATAATAAGATTGAAAATGACTTTATTTTTTATATTAATTTTATTAAATTATTTCAATTATACATTTTACATCATATACTATGAAATATGGGAATTATTTACTACTTTCCTTTCAATCGGACTGATATAATAAATTATACAGTGAAAAAATGGAAAAAAGTTGTTTTTCTTATGATTAATATCAATTAACACTACTTTAGAGAAATACATAATATAATTTAGTTCATAAATATTATTTTGAAATATTCATGATTTTTGTTATCCTGATAAATGTATATAATTTTTGAGTGGATATAACTACATTAAATGATTAAGAAACGACCACAATATAATAATTAATTAATAACTAAATAAAATAATTTATACTAAAAATATTAAAATTTATGTAAATTGAATGAATTATTTAATACCATTATTTTTTTGGATGAATATATCATGTTATACATGTATGAACTTAATATATTTAAATTGTACAATTTTGTTGATATTTTTAAATTAAAATTAAATGAGTATTTTAAAAATTGACATTAATGTTATTTTGTAATAAATAATATTTTAATAAATGATTGAAATTAAAAACTACTATCTTCTGAAAATTTATTTATAAATTTTGATAAATTTAATATTTAACCAATTAATGGACCAATTATTCCCTTTTAATAAATATATAGACTCCAAAATTGTATAAAAAAATTATTATCATTGTTAAGGTTAACATGGTGTTTTTTCACATACATTCGATTATGTAAAATTAAATTTTACACATAGGTTTGATTTTTCATTGATAAATTAGAATAAATACATTATATTATAAGTTCCAAATTTTCATATAATTCTAAATTTAATTTATTCATAATGGATAATTAACCTTTATTATAAAACTAATTACTATAGTGAAAACCCAAATTTGTAATTAATAAGGGAAAATAGAAATTAATGAAAAAGTGATTAAAACATTTTTTTCATTAGGTGTTTGAGGTGTTTCTAGCTCACTCACTCCCCTCAATTATCCACACCTCTCAATTCATTATGATTATACAAATATTTATAAAATTGCTTCCCAAAATCCCTTCCCTTGTCATAGAGAAAATATTTTTGACCTACCAATAATATAGGATGTCATTAGTTTAAACATAAGAAGGATACCTATAGAAGACGTAATAATTTTCAATCAGCCTCTTTAGTTTACAACTTTATCCACCTCATTAAATTTTCATTGAACCCTAATGATATAGTAACCAAAGTATCATCCATATAATATGATGTTTTTATGGTATGGTTATGATTTTAAACCATCTCCACATCCATTAAATATATAACTCAATCATCATTATTGTGTACGGCAGACTACCGCTTCACGAAAACATTTCATTCATTTTCCCATTTTCAACTCTCACGGTTTGTTGTAATGATGGATAAAAAGTATATATATGATATTTATAACATATTTATACCTATAAAGTTACTAAATAATATTTATTTTTACCTTCCATTCTGTAGAAGATATAATAATGTTTCTTCTATTTACAGTGGACTACCGCTTCATGAAGTGATGTGATTCGTATTTCACTAACACATCACATGGAGAGTGATAAAGAAAGAGTTTATGATATTATGTGATATAAATGAAATAATAACGATAATAATTAAATATTTATCTTTATATAAAGATAATATTCATCACTTTGTTTCTTTTATTTTCATTCACATAATCATTTTAACATTATTCACAAACATGTGGACTACAGCCTTCATGAAGTGATGTAACTCCCTTTTCATCACCAACCCACTTGGATAATATATATAAGTATTTAATATGTATTTAATGATATTATTATAATAATATAAATTATAAATTATAAATACATCTATTCCATAACAATCAGTGAATAAGTAAAATGTTAATCATACGTAAGTATAATTTACCATCTATATGATCATAACATGATTATGTTTTCCAAAACATCATTCATGATTAGTTTTAAAGAAATGTTATTGTAATAAATAAAAATTATGTCGTGTATTTTATTCTATATATGATATAACTATATAATATATGCATGAAAAATATCTTTATTCGTGAAACACACATGAGAAAATAATCACAATAACACTTGAATCAATGAAAATATTGAAATATGATTAATGAATGGGTAATAAGATGTCATTAAAGGTCAAATATGATATTATAAACACTAACATGGGTTTTTTATAATTATTTAACATCTTTTAAACAACTATATTGGATGTTTTATCATGTTATTCAAAAATATCTTGTAAATAAATTTATTTCACCTCAATTTTCCTTCCATTGAGACTTATTTTTTATTAAACACCGATTAACTCTTATATGGTGTATATAATCAACATTTAAAATTTATTATCATTATTCATTCATAATTCATCGTATTTTATAATCTACATTGAATTATTTAATCCAAGTATTTTTCAAAAGAAAATTAACAAATGTTAAGAGTTATTATATAAACACTCTTTCTTTTGTGATTACTATATTTTTCTTTAAATTGTCACTTTTATATGATTATTTATCATTAGAAAATAAATTCTTCTTTTGTATCCATATTTTTTTGTTTTCAATAGGGTTATTTCATAAATTGTATATGTTTGTTTACATATTAATTTCACTTTGATAGTTATTTTATTGACAAGGTAAATATTGATAAATCTATATCCTTTAATCAATATGTATATTTTATGATAAGGGAAATAGTCTATGTAATAAATCAATTATTATATGTATTGGGGATGATTTTAATAGTTATGGAATAGGTTGGGTACCATTTACTGAAATCCCATTGATGCATGGATAGTCTCCGGAGATGAATCAATCGTAAAAACCATATGTGTTTCTACCCAATATGTTTTAATCTATACTGTGAAATTTCATTATGGTAAGAGTATCATGCACCGAGAATTAAGTACATAAAAAATTGAATTAAATAATCCATTATTAAATAATTTATAATTATTATCCATGATATTATCTATATGAAATTATCTATGGATGCATCTCATTCACTGTTTATTGATTAAATGACATGTGTTTCATTTATTTACATTTATATATTGAATCCCCCTTATATAAAATTGATAGTCTTTTTATTTATGTGGAATGTGTGATTATATATCTACCACTAAATTTTTATTAGGGTTATTGATTCATGACTAATTATTTGTACTTAACCCTTATAGAGAATTGTAGAATAACATGACATTTTTCCATTCCACGTGATATTAAGACTTATTCATTGAATGAGTTTCATTGATATGTGGTTTTTACATATATGTTCATTTATTTTATATTCCAATGTAAACTGTTATTATTAAGTAAATATAGTTATCCAAGACTGATAAATGGTGTTTTCATTCTGGATAATATTCCTTGTATCGATGTTATTGTATTAACGTATGACATTAGTTCCAGGCTAATCGTGTTGGGGTTGTTATAAGTAAAATAACCAATTATTTTTGGGCCCCATGATGATTCCCAAAATTAGTTTACACCTGACTGAACTATCCTTTAAGTGTCTATAATAATGGTATATATCATGGATTGACTATCTCTATTGTATAATACAATTCAATCCAAAATGGTGATAATGCATGAGAAACTGATATGGCTCAAACAAGCCTTACTGTTTTTTAAATCCCATAGGGAATCTGAGGGTGTGGTCTCCCTTATCATTCAATTGACCTATAGTACTAATATAAAATAAAAAAATCATCCTTCACTTTTAGAATAATTTATTGGTGGGAATCCTCATCTTACACCTGAGGTATTCCACTCATCTACGATTGTTAAATCTAGGGAGCTCATCCCATGACATTCACTATTGTACCTTATAAGAATCTATTGCATTAATATGTGGCATTAAGTAATGTAGACATTACATAAATATGAGGCAGAGACACCTCATATAAATCATGATAATTAATCAATAATAATCCTAAGACTTGATCTAGTAATTCAACTGTATTAGTTCTCTATGAAACCAATTTCTTCAACACACCCTTATATTCTAACATGTCCCAAAGTGTAACCTAAGGCAAGATCATGGTATTATACAAATGTCTACGTCTATAGGGACTCTATTGAATACTTCAAAAAAATTTAATCCATCATAATTTCAAAATACAACCACTTAATAACACATTATTTATTATGTAACCAACATTTTTGCTGGGAAAATAATTATACATAAATAATTCCTAGTGATATCCTATTTAATTAAAAAAATGAATAATCCATTTCCATATAATGAATATTACATAACCTAATACCATAGGCCACCACACTTTTAAAACCAAATTTATATTTCAAAAATAACTAATTCTGTTTTTAAAAAATATATATCCATTTATGTGGAAACATAATCTAGACCATTTATGTATTTTAAATTCTTCTTCACAGAAATTAAATTAATCTGAACTCCGTTTTAATTATTCCAAAACAAAAGGTCCCCTTAATTAAATTCAATTTACTTTTTATAGACATAATTAACCATTTTTCTAAATATCAAGGCCTTTCTAAATAAGAATTTTATCCATTTTGGTCAATCATTTCGAAGGATCAAGGAATGATTATTTTAAAATTTTAAATTTTAAAACTCCATCTTGAATAACTAATTAATCCAACATCAAAGCTCCATAAGTCCAACATGACAATATTGAGAAAAAAATGATCACGGGAGATCGTACATTGAATTATATAAGGGAGGGAGAGAATATTGGGGCTGCCACTGGCCTATGAGGTAGTTAGAATCACATGAACAATGTTTAAAGAATAATAAGGAATGGCCATTATCACTAATTAAATACTCCCATAGGGCCAATAGCTTGTTGTTACATGTCCATTTCCAGGATTTTGAGCCTTTAAATATTTCCAATCTTCTAGAAAGTCCACCGGCATTCCAATGCCTGCTATAGTATCTGGATTAGCACTGATTATCCTATAGTTATATCTTAAATCCCTACATAACCCACCCACCCTCAACCATCATTATGAAATATTATTTTGGGGTTTTGACCAAGATATTTTTGTTCCAAAATATGATACAAAATCTTACCCCTATAATAATAAAAAATACCAAAATTCACACTAGAACCCATAACCCATCCATATCTCAGCTGAAAAATATTTCATCATATTGAAAATTATCTAAATAAAATTTTGTTTCTATTATATATTAACAATATTTTATTCAAACACATTATTTCTCATAAGGAGTTATTTTTATTCATTGAAATGAGAACCGAACCTATGAACAGATTCCATGAAATATATTATCTTTACTATGTGGTATCTAAAAAATAATGATTAATAACTTATCTCTCTATCTTTACATGATTTATTTATTCATGTTATTACCTATTAATATGGATTTAACTACTTTTATAATTGGAATGTATTTTGCGAAATTATGTAATTCCATGATAATAGGGCCCTGGATATCTCATACTCTAGTCTGAAATAAAAAAAAATCTTGATTATTTAATCATTTTCATACCACCAATAAGACCACCATCAAAAGATATGACATAATAACATATATTCTATGGTTATCAAATTTCATCATGTGACATATCAAATTGTACATATAAATATTTTTATCAAGTAATTAGAGCGATAAACATGGAAATAGATATGAACAATGAATAACACAAATAACATGTGTTCTTCCTATGAGAGGTTCAGTCCTTCTGATCATATTTACTCAACATCATTAAATGAGTAATTTATTATAATAAGTCTAAATGTTTTTTCCACCAACACGTGATATTCAAACATCATCTATGCCCAAATTTTATAATATATATTGACCATATAAATTATTTCTATGATTATCATCATGGTATCTCAGTGATCTTATTATCGTCTGAAGCTATTATAAACTTTTGATATAACATATAATAAAAGGAAATTACAATAAATATTTCAATAGTAGAATAAATGTTAGTATGATGGTGAGAATTATATTTAGAAACACACACATATACACTCATATATAAATATATATATATCAAATTGAACACAAGTAATGGAAATCAATGTACAAAAAGGAGTTGGGTCTAAGGAACCCAATCACAACCCTAACACACACACAATAGATAAAATCTCTAAAAAATCTTAACCCACTATCTATCACTTGAGAATCATTTTTCTAGTTATATTATTATTTTATTGTGTTTTTTAATTGTTATCCTTTTTGGATACATAGTTAAATATGGTTTCATGTTAATTTTTTTTAATCCGTCAGGAGACGAATCACAAAAGCTATATGATTAATCTTGAAACATGACCTAGGATATATGTAAAGTATAACTACTGCATTATTATCAAATTATACGATCAAAACTTTCATCACTAGTTGGTACAATACTCATATATTAGTAAAAGTTATATATCGATAATGGTTCTTTAGTTGAATCAGAAGCTATTATATACATGGATTCAAATAAATAATTAGGGACCGTAGATTGCATTGTGATTCTCCATATCACTACAGAATTAATTTAGTAAAATATATATCTTAAATTATATAGATTCCCTGACTAAAAATTAAATTATATTACAACTTTCAAATAAGGTATAAATTACATCTCACAAAATTCAAATAATCAAATGAATTGAAGGTTTAGTGTCTTTGAAGACTATCTATATTAGAATCTCAGTTAATAAATTTTTTATCATTTCAACTTCATTTTTCCATAATAAACTCCTCTATATACATTTTATACATTATAATAACCATCATAAAATGGGGAAAAGGAAATATAATAAATGGGTGAACATCGATACATAGTATGGGTAATAATAATAAATGATATTCATACATCATAAGTGAACAGAATATGTTAATATTATTATAATATAAAAAAATAAGAAAATTCATACTCAGAAACGAATTGATCATAAATAATTGAATTGAGTTGAATAACCTAATGAAATGAATCAATTGTTTTGTGAAACATGAGTCAATACACATTATACATGAGATATTATCATAGTCACATGAATAAATATAAAAATACGAATCCCATATCAACTCTATTCATGTAATTACAATATGGAAAATAACTTTAAAGTGAGACACCATCGGTTCAAATTCATAGGAGAAACTTGAATGTACTCACTGATATTTACTTCATATGTTATTTACATTAAAAAACTAAATATTAGGGTAAAACAATATCCCACCCATCATCAACCAATCATAAGATTTATACTTAAAATCCATCACCTATCACCATATAAAAACCAAATGGATTTATAATGGATTTATTAAAATTGTCCAAATGAAAATAGTTCACTGTTTTAGAATAAGTTATAATTATTAAAAATTATTTTCTTGTTAAATAACACTAGGAAATTAATATGAAATCCATCGATACTTAATATAATGATAATACCATAAAACATTAATATGTATCCAATGAACTCAAGTGATTATCATGTTATATAGTATTTATTATAGATAATAAAGAATAATGTATTTAGACCATATAGATAAAGGGTATAATTTTATATCAATTATATACATAAATCAATTTATTGGTAGAATATTAATGAAGAAACATCAATAAAATGAATTAAAAATATAGAATTTATGAAGTAAATTCATTGGGTGAAATATATGGATCATAAAAATTGGATGACTAGTTATGATAAAGGTAGTGATGGATCATTCCACAAAAAAAAGAAGGAACATACGTGGATATTGTATTCATTTAAGGTGTATTATCACATTTGTAGAATATCCATGATCAAGAAAAACACATTTAAATGTATGCTTATTTTGATAAAACATATTTTTAGGGTCATTAAGATAAATCACATTGAAAATAAGAAACCTCTATTATATTTTTAGATAAAATTTAAACAAGAATATTTTATTAATAAATAAGTGTTAGATTTTTTATAAATACTAATTAAATAATATAATATATGCATCCTTAAAAATGTAAATGATGGAGGAAATAGGTTTTCACATGGATAACATTAAGAACATATTTTCTAGCACATTAATGAAATCAAACCATGTGAAAAAAATAAAAATTTCATTTAAACCATTTGAAAAAGATAATACAGTAGAAAATTGTCTCAATGAATTATAAGGACTGTTGAAAAATAATTCGATGAATAATTATATAGAATAATATAGGTTCTTGGTTAAGAAAAAGATATGTGTTTCGTTTGGAAAATAATTAACACATCAAGTAAAATTATTATGAAGGGGAAATATATTATTAAGGTGACGTATGATCTCCAGTGACTGCACAATGAATTATTAGAGATTTTATGATGAATAATAATTCTATAAATGGATTATGTTTTCAAAAAATAATTATTTTATAATATTATTGGAAACCGAACCAATATGATTTGGGATACATTTTTATCAAAACAACTTTTTAGTTGGGAAATTTATGAAATAATGTACATTTGAAGAAATCATGTGATATGGATTATCAATATAATATAAAATGGTAATATTCATTCTTTTTTATGTAATATCATCATTTTAATGGAATCATGGTTAACATTATGATGTAAGACACATCAAAATAAATTTGAGACAAAAAAACCCTTACTATGTTTCCCATCATAGTGGAATGAACTATGAGATCTTTTATAACAAACATAAATAACCTAAAAACCTTCATCATAATAATTTTAACATACATAATATTCTATTATAATTATTTATAATTATTATATATGTGTATATATATATATATTCATTCTTTCCTATTTTTTATGTTCGGTGTGGTAAATCTCGATCGTTTTGCACTAATTTTATAATAGTAGTGTTGTTATTCATTATTCCAAGAAATTTCATCATTAAAAGTTCATTACTGTTACTAAATTAGATTCAATATAATTATGTAGAAATTTAAAATTTCCATATATGAGTAAATTCTCTTTCTCTATGATGATGAAACTAACAATGTTATTTTTTCAGTGATTTGTAACATATAAAAAGTGGTTTTATAATTAATGACTTAAATAATTATGTATCGTTTCTAGGAACAGAAATAAACAATCTAAGACATATTTTTATCAAATTAAAAAAATAATTATTTTTGCATACTTATATATGATATAATTTAATAGCATTGTTCTGTTAGGTTTCCAAAACAACCCAAACATGAATATACCATGATTATTGATGATTATAATGTGATTATTTGAAATTTTAGTAGAACAATGGCATGATGGTATCATTTTATATTTATTATTTTTAAATATTGTAATAATAATGGTTTTATAATAGTTATTATGATATATTAAAATATCACATAATTTCAATAAAATATTTTTCACTAAGAACACTTCTTTTATGATTTAAATCAACGACAATAATTTCTTAATCATACGGTAATATGTAATATATTTTTTCTTAACAGAAACATCATGATATCATTGAAATAAAATTTTTACATTATAATAATTATTATTATTATACATGTAAATTTCTTTAGAATGGAAATATTTGAATCAATTTTTCAATGGAGGTGGTAATCCACATGATTTTCTTGGATGATAGATTCTTTTTCTATAGAACTAGTGAAATGTGTGATATGTTTTATCATTTCATAATAGAAAATAAATTATAAATATAATAATTATTTATTAAATTATATATTTTAAGAATCCATATAATGTGGTGAAGGAAAAAAATCATCACCATTTTTTGAGGAGGTGCTCTACGAATAAACAAAACACGTTTTCTATTTTTTTGAGAAAACATTTGAATGGTGGATAATGATTATACAATAATTATAATGAAATTAATTTATAATATTTAATATGATTATATTAATTGTTTAGGTTATTAAAATTTCAGAAATTAGAAATTCATATAAGGAAAAAATTAAAATATTAATAAGTGGTTAGGAATATATACATCACTGCTTGAGTTATCCCCTTTACGGTGGAGGATAAACTAATGGGAGGTGTCTTTTAGGAATAGAAAAACATTGTTTAGGAAGATAGTAGTGTCATGAAGTGTTATATTAATATTATTATCAAATACAATGGGGTTATTTATAGAGTATACGTGAGTAAATGTGTACACATTTTATACATGGAGAGAACTAGCATTTTTGTAAATACAAAAAATCAATCAATAATGGAAACCCATATTCTGGGAAAATGATTTTTAAATGTATAAATAATATAATATAGAATATATGAAGTTTATATTATCAAAATAAAATAAATTAATTATTATTTTTAACATTTTTGGAAATTTACCCATTATATTACCCATTTCTAATATTACATGTTTGGCCACTAAAACATGGTTATTTGACTAGATGTTAACACTTTTTGACAAAAGAAATTTTTATATTATATAATTTGGACATAATGATTCCAAATTATAATCCAATTTTTTCATATAATTTACCTAATTTTTATAATAATTAATATTAAAATACTACATGTATAACAAATTGAAAATAGTTTTTGGAACGTGTAAATTAATATCTAAAACATAAAATATTGGTTTATAAATTAAAACAAATATTTTTAGAATTATAAATTAATTCATAAAATAAAAATTTATTTATATAAAATAGTGTCATAAATTTAAAATCAAAACTGATATACTAATAATGTCATAAATTTCAGGTTATTTGAAAAAACAATATATTTCACTATTCACCTAAAAATTTACTTTCAGAAATGTCTAAAAAATCACTTTAATTTTTTTTAAAAAAATTTGAATCCCAATTTGATTTAATTTTTATCCATTTTATATTTATGAATTTAAAATTTTATTTAAAAAAAAATAAAAAAAACAAAGAACAACTTTTATTAAACAATGAAAAATTGTAAACATTAAGAGTTTACAATATTATTTATTCAAATTTACAATTTAATAATTGTTAGTATGTTAACTCATATGTAATAATTTTTATAAGTGTTTTAATTAATCAATTATGAAATGAATTACATATTCAAAAAAATATATTTCATTCACAGTAAATATGCTTTAATAAATAGAAATAAAATTAATTAATTATTTTCTAAAATTAAATTATTCTACTCTATTGAAGTTGAAATATTTATTCTTATATTATATATTTATCAAATAAAGTATTGATAATAATAATACTATTAACATTTATGAGTAACACCTAAATTTATAATTTTATAATACAATAATTCTATTTCATCGCGAGTTATATTATATCAAATTTATTACTTAACAATTCACAACTTTAGTATATCAATTAGATATATAAATAATGAAAAGATATTCCATGATCAAATTTCTATAACCATATTTATAATGACCATATTCTATTCATATATATAGAGTTACTAAATCATTCATTCATTCCACTCAAAATTTGAATGATACAATTCCTATTTCATTTTATATATTTTTCATAATCATTTCTTCTGTCATGGTTATCTTCCCCATTATTAGTACTTTTTGGATATTTGTTATTTTATTGGATGATAATGATCATAGAGACATCTTAATCAATATTATTTTGTTATTTTTTATTTATTTTCCCATATAAATTTATAGGCATTAAATAGATACATTTCATCAATTGTGTGTATTAATAAATGGGGTACATTTTATTATTTTATTTGATTTTGTTGTAATTTCCCAATTATGAATGAATGATGTGTATTTAGTTGTGTTAATATATTATTGAGAAATTTTTCTAATAATTTATAATTTTTTTATATTTAATACATCAATTTTTTTATTAAATTATTTACAAACATAATAATAAAGAAAATATTATTAATATTGTCTCGTAGAATTAAGGTATCACATTCTCCCCTCCTAAATAAAATTCAACCTCTTGATTTTAATAATCACTTACCAAGAAAATATCTAAAGTAATATAAATTAATTTTATGACTCAATATTTATATTCTAGTGGGATATCCACCTTAGAATAAGGATGAATATATCTCATTTGTGAAAATATGCATATCCCTAATATTTATTTTTTCTCCTACCATCAGTGCTAAGAGTGTATAATTATTTTTTATTAAGACCCATATTATATATATGTTGTTCCTGTGATGCTATTTATTATTTTAATTTCATTGATATAGAGTCATATGTTAATATCAAGGGTATCTTCCTTACTCCATATATCATTTCCTCAATGTGGAATACACCATTCTATAACTATAATCATGATCATTTAAACTAAATGAATTATAATACGAGATTAAAGAGGGAGATTCCTATTAAGTTCATATTGGGTTACAATAATTATACCAATAGAATATTTAATCAACTATCAAATACTCAAGATTAAAATATAATTATGTTTCAAAAAAATCTAAATACATAAGATTTACAATAATAAAATACCAACATGAAATATAGAACATAATATTGGATGATATATGTTCCTTAAATATCATGATCAACATTGAGTGTAGTTCTTTCATTGGTATTAAATTTTCCTCTTGGTCATGGATGTTGGTGATTCTCATTATCTTTGTTTTACCTTATTTTTGGGAGTTGATATTTATAACTCAAAATCTACCCATATATGATAATATGACTTATTAATGGTACCTTAGAATGAACTCTATTCAATTTAATCTTGAAATTAAAACACATAAATTTTACATTATAGTAAAATGCTTGATCACCACCTTGTACATAATTAATGAATCTTCTAGTCCTATGGAAGAAATTTATTTGGTATTTCATGGCATATATTTAAATTATTGGAAATTGAACATTTTTTACATCATCATATTTATCACTAGATCATTCATGAGATAGTATCATTTTATTATTTACTATTTTTCAGTTGTTTAATATTTTCACAATATTTATAATATTTTATAACATTTGGTCTAAAATAATCACATTTTTTCCCATTCAATGTCCCATTGTGATGGTATGGTCATTGGGGAAACCGTTTCATGGTTCCTCCCATGCATTTCTAAAATAGTGTCTTCTTGTTCCATCCATTATTAAAATAAAAAAAGGAGATAAAACAAGTGATTAATATTATATATCATAAGAGAAAGAAATTCCTTGAAGGGATTTTATCATAAAAGAAAAAGTTTTATAAACACTGTCATGTCAGCCTATAATTCATTTATATAAATCAATTTGATTATACATAAAAAATTATGTTGGGTTTTATTATACTTTATTTCATAATCCCTTAATATAACATATAAAAAGACTCTTCAAAATAACTCATATTGATTATTTGATTAATTAAAGAAATATATCTTGGAATTTCTATCCAAGTGTACATTTAGGCCTCCTTTTCATACATCATGACATAGTTGAGTTAACATACAACACACCCTCTTTTGTGTTATTACACCAAGGTACAACTATTCTAGATCTTATATCCATAATCTAGTATCCAAGAATAAATTTATGGTTATGAAAACCACAAAATCATATCTATACCAAAATTTCATGATATCTATACATATAATAATCCCTACGATTTTTACTATGTTTTTCCAATCATAATCCCCAAAATAAGTAAAATATCAATATAAAATTTATAAACCCATTTATAATAGATATTATTATATATTATTCTTTACAATCATTTATCTTAAAAAAATACCTGGGGTAAACATTATATGTCACAAAAAATAAAAAAAATTAAACGAACCTAAGTATTAGTATATTTGAGGACTTGCTACATAAGAAACTTATTATAAAATATTGGTGGAAATGTTTCCATTTTTGATTAACACTATAATACTTTATATTATTATTATACATAATACTCATCTTTATTACCTGGGGAAATAGTTTTATAAGATATGGTTGGTCACATATTAATATTAATAGAAAATAAAATTGATGAAAATGGTAGATCATAAGTGAACATAAGATGATAATATGGGTATAATAAAAATTTAAAACAATATTAATACCCAATAAAACATATATCATAAATCCAAGCATATCATTTATCATAAAATATGAGATTATTCAAATGAGTGTGAAAATAGGACTCAATAATAATTAGTCATGAGAACATAACATAGTCATGATAATAAACATTAAACAATGAAATATCTTTAAACAATGAAACTAAAATTAATATATGTAACATCACATTCATGATCCAAACCATTATTTACAATTTTTATATGAAAATAAAATGTACTCTTGAATAAGTTCTTCGTGAGATATAAAATTTAAACATATTCAATAGAGGGTGATAAAGGACCTCACTAGAAATAATTTGTACTAATGATTTATACTTGTAATAAATCAATTATCACTTAATAAAGAACCAATACAATTAAAATATGAATCATAAAAATTTATAAATAAATCACAATAACTATTATATAAGAAATTACCCATGGGAAGAAAATGGATTTCATTTAAAAAACATAAATCACCTATGGAATAAAATTGTGTTTCATATATAATCACATATTTAAATCATTAATAATTATTTTAAAAATAAAAATATGAAATACATATATAAAACAAATCAATTTCCAATGTTATCGGGTAAATATCATGTAAATATAATTTAATCAAGATAATAAATCATATGTTAGTAACAATGTATAGATAAAGGGAATACTGTTACGTGAATTATTTTCCAAAATAAATAGATGTATGTAATCAAGGTGAACATATATCAATAAAATAAAAAAGAAATTTGGTATTCAAAAAGGAAATTCTTTTAGTGAAAAGTCAAAAATTAAACATAGTGGATTATTAGGAATGACAATTGAAGTGCTGGATAATTCCCCAAAAATAGAAACACAGTACATTTTCATATGATTAATGGATGTGGGTGGTTACACTAAAGAATATCCCTAATCAATAACTATTCATGTCTATGTATGTTTATTTTGATAAATATATATTCTTGAGCATTATGAAAATTTTATTTCTAAATGAGAAAAATTTATAATACTTATGAAAACATTACATATATAAATATTTCAAATATGAATATGAATAATATTTTTTTTCAAAAATAATTATTGATTATTGTGGATGTATAATATAAATCAATAAAATTTGATACAATGGGGTTTAAAATCTAAATCATTAAAAATAAATCTTTTTTCTTATATTAATGAAAAAAACTATAATGAAAAAATTAAAAAAATAAATAAAACATCATTAATATGTTCATGTACTATAAAATGACCGTAATAAATTTTGATGACATTAAAATAAACATTTTCTTAATTGTGAATTGTTAAAAATAGATTTTCCCAACAAAAAATATTAGACGACGTCAATTTCACTTAAAAGAAACACTTCAGGTAAAATATGAGTCAAGTTGAAATGAAATATTGATGGAAAATATATAATCTAATGAACATACAAGGAAATAATGAGAGATTTTATATATAATAAAAAATTTCATAGATGTATTATCCTTAAAAAAATATTTATTGTGAAATATGATTGATAATAAAACACATATTTGTGGAAATACATTTGTATCAAAACCAATTTAAAGTTAGGTAACATTTGAATCAATGAGCATTTAAAGAAAATCCATGGTATGTATCATAAATTCACATGAATATAGTTAAATAGAATCACATTAAATTAGTGTATTCATATTATATGTATCATGGTTCACATTAATAAATATGTTTCAAGAAATTTAATTTTAGACATAGATCATATTACCTTATTCCCCTGATTAATTTAATGCACTATAAAGTCATGTATAAAAACAGAAATATAATATTAAACTAATTAATAAAATTTTAATTAACATCTAATTTTATAAAATTGGATAATAATAATTCTCTAAAATCATTTTAGTTATATATCAACTATTTTAAATGGTGTTTGTCTGTAATATTAATACTTTTAAACTTGTTTTTCAATAGAAGTGTGTATATTTCATATTATCCAAAATTTCATCATTCCATATAGTTTTGTAGTATTATAATTAAATTATTAAAATTATTTATTATGTTTAATCTTATATTCATAAGTACATTATACATTATCCAAGAACATAGTATCACCAAAAAACATTTTTCAGTAACTGTTAACCAAAGAAGGTTGTTTTCTTAATTAAGTAATAAAATATTTATGTATCTCTTTTATAAATAACTATTGTATACATATTTATGATATATTATTCTATAAAATAACGTTTCATAATAGTCTATGATATAATTTTATGTCATTGTAAATGTATGTGGCCAACTAACCCAAACATGAACATAACAGGATTATTGATAATTTTGAGTTTATTTTGTTGTAATATCATTACACCAATATCATAATGGAATCATTATGTTTTTATTAGTGTGATATAAAATAACTACAATGCATGTGAATGGATAATTAATATGTAGTAAAATATTACATAATTTGAAATATTGACTCACCTCTTAAATCACTTATTTGAAATAATTAGATTAATAATAGTTTTTTGCTGATAACGTCTTCAAATTTTCCTCCAATTGGTCATACTAGAAACAATATGATATTTTAGAAATCTTATTCATAAATTTATATCATTAGGATGACAATACATGTAATAAGGTGATGAAAATAGAAATATAAATCAATTATCCAATGAAGGAGGTAATCTGCACTTAGACATAGTTGTCAATTTAATTGTCATTGAAGTAATAGAAATTAATACTACGTTTTGTCATTTTAATGTATAAAAAATTATGGAAATATCATAAATATTTATTAAAATGCACATTAGGAATAATATTGTTAAATTTTTAATGAAAATGAAACATGAAATTTTGTGGAGAAGGTAGTTAGTTCACATGCCAATGTTTCTTTCACATTTTCATAGGGAAACATTTATATGGTGGTTAAGGCTTGTACCATCATAATAATATAATTATTGTATAATAAAGATATAGAATATATAATTTTAGAAGGTCAAAAAAAATTATGAAGAATAAATACAAATACGGAACAAATACAAGAGGAATAAGTGGTTAGAAATTTATAATTCTGCACATGAGTTATCACTTTTTCAAACAAGGTTAACAAAAGAGTAAAATAATTTCTAAAATACCAGAACTATGAAAACCTTGAAATTCATTATTGGATTTAGTTCCATAAATTCATACTTGAGATTCATAAATTAATATCATCAACAAAATCATTCACATAACAATCCATAATGAAATAAATTTTAAAGAATATTTAAAATCATAGAACCAATAGATACATTCAAGTTTAATGATTTAGATATTTAACAAACATCACAAAATAATAATTCCCATTTATTTATTAAAAATATATCTCTTCCAATATATATGATAAAGTACTAATTTCATTATTTTTATTCAGCATCTACCAAAATGTATTCCATGTGTTCTGTAATACATTTTTCCATAACCTGGGGAATAGAATCATAAGGAATTGGTGACCCGAAATACTCATTGAAGGACACATATAAGTGAATAAATCAGGGAATACAAAATAAATAAATGTAATTGGAGGAATAGGTAAACAACATTAATAAATAATAAAATTAAATCTAGGATCATGTTAGATCAATGAAAATAATTTAAACATGGATATCGATATTAATGATACTATACTGATGGTATACAAATTGTGGGACATAAAAAACATACTCTAAAATCATTGTCCCATGACACATTAATTGTATTTGAGACTGAAGTAAATACATCATTTTGAATTGGGATGACACCAAATACACAAACCTATTTTGTCTAATTTGACCTATCAATGAATCAATGGTTTATATTATTCTGACCCTCACTAATAACCAGATTATAACTAATTCATTCAGAATAAGGGTCATTAAGACTTTTTATACCATTCTCTAAGGAACTTCTTTGTCAATAAAACATTATTTTCCATATAATGATAACAACATAAATAAATTCATAATCAAATTATGTTACTAATCCATAACCACCAGGAATTCCAAAACCAATCCCTTGTTAATAAATTTGATAAAATTTTCATAACCAATCTATAGAAATATGTTGTATGATCAAAAAATACATAATCAAAATTTTAAAATCTTAATCCTTGTTGGAATTAATATATATGAAATTCTAACATATTTCCCCTTATTAATATATTAATATATATTCTTGGTGAAAATCATCAAATATGGATTACATTAAATTATATCCTCATAATGTGTAGAGATATGATTACTGTGAATTGTTAATAAGGAAATAAATTATCATATTCCATCTATAGAAAAAGTGAATATTTTTGTAAGATAACATAATCCACTATGTAAGAAATACTCACTATCTATTTGAGGTTTTAGTAATATATATCCCAACAAAATTTTGTTAGAGAATACCGTATATAAAATTAATAGAAATAATGAACCAAAAATGATATGAAATAATCTTAATGAACAATCATAACTCAATGAAGAAAACATGACTTACCAAAAATACTCCATACTATAAAAACAGTTGAATCACTATCAACATGAATACATGAATACATGAACATGATTTGGATATTAAATCCAATGAAATATAAGGAATATGATAAAAATACATCCACAAGAATTAAATCTACTATATAAAGGGAAAATGACTGAAACAATTTATCATGTCTCAAGGATTCAAAATTAAGATAAAGATAACCCTTGAAGATTAAGTAATAATTTAATAAAAAAAATTTGGAAATAGAGGAAATGACATTGAATGTCAAATAAAATAATTAAATTATATTTATTTATATGATATCTCATATAGGTAGTATATAAATAATAAAAATTAATTTATGTACCAAATACTGAACATTTCTCAAAGAGAGAAATTTTATTCGAAAACCCTTATACAATATAGAACATTGGAAAAAATATCATGAGATATTTAACATAAAATGGGAAATTTAATATCTCAAAATATAAGAAAATAATTCCATAAATATTACAATTTGGTTGTAGGTTCTCTATATAAAATGCAACATTGAATTTAACATAAACATATTTTAATGAAATGAAATTGAGACTAAAAGCCTTAAATCATAATAATTAAAATAATTTAGGTATATTAACCTATAGAATGAAAAACATACGTATGATAATAAACTAACTAAAACCATAGCCATATCAATTTTATTAAATACACTTTATAAATATTCAATCTCTAAATGATCTCTTCCAATTTCCCTAGTGGGTGATTGTGAATTTTATTTCTTCTTTTAGTCTCATAATAGATGTGTCTAAGTTCATTATATATCCAAATAATATAAATAATATAACATAAATGTAACTTTAATTGATTATATGTAATTGATATTGCTAATTAAAACTCATTCCATGAGAGCCTCAGTCATTATCCTTGATGATGAAGTTGATAATAAGAGAGATTCGGTGATTATTGATGATTGAAGTGTGTTTTCATAAAATATGAATTAAATATTGATAAAAATTATTCTAAACAAATAAAACAATATTAAAAAATTTATTTAAGCTTATACCATAAAATATATTCATATAGATGCTATTGACATAAATTTGTATTATTTTTCAACATTTGGTTAAACCAACCCAAACATGAAATGTCCATGACTAATTGATGAAAATAAGACACATAATTTGTAATTTAATATAAGATAAATAATAATGAAAATAATTATTGTTTATTACTGTGATATAACTGAATTATTAGTATTAATATGAGTAAAAAATTAATGTGAAATAATTACACAATTTGAATAAACTATTATCCTCTTAGTATGATTATTTTTAAAAAAATAAAAAACTATAATCATTTTTTGACAATTCAAAAATATGTTCACTCATTTTTCACATTAGAATCTTATTGATGCCATAAAAAGTATATTTCATTTAGTACCATCCATTTTTCAATAATTTATATTTGGTTATGGAAAACATGGCACATGGCGTTCTGGATGTGGTAGTACTCACAACACATGAAATCCAGTTATTTTTTTTCTCATGGAAGTGGTATATGAATAAAAATGACCAATATATTATATAGTAACATTTAAGTATCTTAATTATAAAAATAGTATTTATTAGTGTGGCTAGAATACAATTTAACTATGATAATTACAATTAAAAACTAATTAGTAGATATAACTCATGTTGGGGACATGAATTTTAATTGGAAGATATTAGCCATTTATATTTGAAGGGAATGATAGTTTTTAAATTAACCTAATATTTGAAAATGGTAAGGATATTATTCATGTGTCTAAGTAGATAAAAGGACTAATAGGAATGTAAAATTATTTAAGGTTGAACCTAACCTCACACACTATAGTTTTATATAACATTGAAAGTTTCTTTCTGAATTTTTTTCCTTTTATCTTAATTTACTTTTACCTTTATAATTAATTTTGAATATTATCAATTAATTTTTATAAGAGTGATTAAAATTGAAATTTTAAAATAATTTTATACATATAATTTCAAATTTTAAAATAATTTTATCATATAAATTCTCTAAAGAAATAAAATATCAATTTTAAATTAAATAAAATT
Source organism: Viscum album (assembly GCA_963277665.1). Classification (NCBI taxonomy): domain Eukaryota; kingdom Viridiplantae; phylum Streptophyta; class Magnoliopsida; order Santalales; family Viscaceae; genus Viscum; species Viscum album. The sequence goes on from OY728136.1 coordinate 2,115,680,719, forward strand.
TATCACATAAAAACAATTTTTAGTGAAATAATAAATATAATCATTATATTTATGTATAAGATAAAATTAACACGAACACAAATATTAATGTGAAAATATTTTTTATTATAAAAAAGTAATGCATTTGAGTCTTCAATAAAAATATGATACAAATTATATCTCAAAAAACATACATGTTTCAAAGAAAGGCTGAAAAAATATTCATAACAAGGTTACATAATAATTAGTTGTAAAAATGATTTTATATGTTTTCTAATTTGAAATTACATATTAAAATAGATGTTTTTATTAATAAAATCTAAATTTCATTACATGAAAGGTTTTATAATAATATTGGTCATTATCATATAATATTATGGTCATATAAATTTCAATTTTAATGAAAACATATTTTTCATATAAAAACTGACCATTTAAAAAATGATTAATAATTCATTTTAACTAAATTTTCATATGTGTAATTACAAAATGATGTTTTTATTAACTAATTTGAAATTCCAAAACGTGTAAATTTAATTTTTGAAAAAAATAAAAAACATATACAATAAAAACCCATTTCTAATTAGAAAAAATAAATTTTCTTATTACAAGTGTAGTTATTTTTATTTCAAGTCATTTAACAAAAAAATTATTTTAAGAAATTATTTTTTTCTAGAATAATTTAATATAAATCATTTATTTTTAGAAATATAGATGTGTATCACAAAGTATATTTAATTTAAAAAAATTATAAATAAAAAGTTTTATTTTTATTCATTTAGATAATATAATTAAATTTCGTTCGTATTAAATGTATCATTTATATTATATATACATATAATTTATAAATATAAAACGCATATTCATTTGTTCAAATTCAGAAACATCTTTTTTGGTGGTTAAACGTAAATATATAAAATTTATCCAAATATATAATGGCTATATTTAAGATTAATGATTGTGGAGATAAATCTATCAGACCAATAAAATGGTTTGAAGGTATTCATATATTAGATTTTATGCTTGTTACATTAACTCCATTAAATAAACTATATCATCAAACTTCGACTGTTATGAATAATTAAATTTATATTGGTAGCTAAAATTTAATTAAACACCTCTAGATTATCATTTATTTATTTATTATTGGGAATGAGATTTATCTATATGAAAAAATATCATAAGATCATTAATAAGAGAGATAAAAAATTCCAAATTTTACATATAACACTATAAATGGATTTATGTTTAGATCCATATTGAATAACATCCCACAAACCCCTAAAATGATATATAGGATAATAATATCATTAAATGTTTTTATTCAGAACTCAATATCTAGTAATTGTGGAAAACAAATTTTATATCGTATTCTATAAATATAATGTAAAACATATTTATCAGATTACTGAGTAGTAGATTCATATTTTATTTCTATTTCTCATTGTTTTTGGTGATTATATATCATGTTGGACCTTGGGTTGGATCATTGAATCACATAATTTCCAATTATTTTTCAATTATATGAATGCATTTTTATATCTTCTCTCATTCCCTTATAATTATTATCCTAATGACCGTAACTTCACCACTAACAACATCTATTCCCATGTTTCATCCCACACTTCTAACATGTTGGAAATTGGATCTTCATTCCATTATTTCTTTTTCAATTTAACATTTTTAAGACTCCACACTCACTTCATTGATTATATTGATAATTAAACTCTTTGAAATTTACTAATCATTGATCTTGATTTCTCATTGTGCATAATTACAAGATTTATCATTCCTGTACATTATTCCATTAGGTTGATCGATGAATTATTTTATATAGAATTCATTATTAACATGGTTCCTTCTATCTTTTCACAATAAAAAAACCAAGAGGTTTAAACTGAGTGATGATAATTATAAGATTCTTTTCATAAATAACTATTATAAAATTTATCATAATGATGTCCTGCATTATAAATCTAAAATTTTAGTCTATAATCTTTATAACACAATATTTATGAATCTTATTTTAACTAATATAACTCATCTATTATCATATATCAATCTTGGACCATCTTAGGTGACATGGATTTTTGTTCTTTTATTACAATTAACAAAATATAAAAAATAGAAACCCAATTTACGATGAAAATTCATATATTTCTATAAACATAATAATCATTGAAATTTATTCTCTAAAATTCCAAATTATCCTTCTATAAATTAAATTTTTCTGTCCTATTATCAATAATTCAAATAAAAAACCTTTTATAAAACCTTCTTCATTCGAAAAATATTAAACCAAAATGATATTATATATTACTTAAAAAATTAAACCTATAATTAAACCTGAAATGGTATTAAATATTAGTTCAAATGGTCACCCACTTATTCATTATATATCATAATTTAAAAAATGAGATGAAATTATATATGAAATATCAGGAAATAATTATCAAACCTAATGATTCAAATTACTATAAGAAATAATACTTCAATAAAATAAAACATGTAATTATGTCATTGTCATGGGTATATTAAACTGAAGTGATATCCATACCTAAAACATTTTTCCACTAATAGTTATCCCAAAAAATATAACCTTTAAATAATATAACTTTTTAATGTTATTAATGAAATTTAATGTATATTTCCATGAATTTAAAGGAAAACTGATGTATAATATTTCGTATATTTTTCAAATAATCTCCATAAATTTTAGATTGTACCATAATATAATTGATTAATATCAGTCACTGAGGAAAATAACTAATATTTTTAAGAAAATAAAAAATTATAACATCATTAGGTAATATTAAGAAACTATCATTTTCTATAATAAAAGGAATATAATAGTATTCTAAAGGATATATGTATTCTCTTTTATCAATATATATGGGTTAATAGTCTCGCATTACATGCCTTTCTCAACATCATCTGTGTGATTCCATTTTATCCAAATACAAAAATTAAAATGTTTATGGTAATATCCAATTTATAAAATCAATAATCCAAATATTTCAACATTTATTATATTTTTTATCAACACATAATACATTCATATCAACCATTTACTATATTTATTCAAACATTGGATATCCATGGACATTTTTTTTGGGTTCTCTAGACATATTTGTTAGAGTGATTATTAAATCCATCATAATGGTTTATAATTATAATTTATTAATAAAATAATATCCATACAAAGTGTATCACTAGTTGGTCATTACTTGGCCCAATAATCATATATCACAGTGATGATTGATTTAGTGCTTTATCAACTTTTTTTGGTGCGATTACCCAATAGGTTAATCATTTTTACATCCATAACCACTTCTTAATATCAAGAAAAATTAATCTTTCTATAAATAACCACTTAATCATTAAATTAATAAAAAATTATTATAATATCAAATATTTACATATATTACTAGTTTTTTTATTGGTGTTTTCATATCCTAATCATGAAATAAAATGTTCAATGTTACCTTGATAATAAATCAGATACAATTTTCTATGGGTTTTTATTATGATGAAAATTAGCTAATCAAAAAATAAATTTTCCTAAAATTACTTCTTAACCACTATAGATATCAAATCCATTAAATTAATACTAAATGTTATTCCCAAGAACCACACTACTAGATCAAACATCATAAATGTATACATTACATACATTCATTGACACCATGTGTAAAATGATAGATATAAATATATTTAACTAATAACACCTTTTTTATTATTGAATCTATTAAATCATATGGAAACATTCTTGTGTAAATATTTAGAGAATTATGATTCATCATAAACTAATAAATCCAATGTATTTATCAACTAATGGACAATATTTTACAATACAGACATGAGTATTAACAATTTTTTATTAGTATCAAACATCTCTCATAAATTGTTACACACATGTTATCCTTATAATCATTTCATGTTTAGTAATTTTTTCAATAACATAGAGAATGGAAACATAAAAAAGGTTAAATTTCAAATGCATAGTTTGATAAACTTATAACATAAATAACCATGGAATAAACATGAAATAAATATTATGGTAGGAATAAGTAAAAAACATGAAACCAAAAAAAATATGAAGTTACACTCATTCTATATCACAGAAAATAATTAAATAATGGATCAAATTAATATTGATATCAAACTAATGCAATTAATAATATAAGGCATTAATAAATATCTTTCATGGATTTCTACAAAGACTAGTTACTTATCATCAAGACCACAGACAATACATCATGCTGAATTGAGAATGCATACACCATATACCCACACCTATTTTGTCTCATCTAACATATCAATACATCATGGGGATATATAATTATGTCCCCACCCTCCAATAGATTTTATCAAATGAATTCAACATAACATTCATCAATACCTTTCATTCCATTCCATTATGATGCTCTTACTCAATAAAAATTTGGTATTAGTATATTACGAAATATAAAAATAAATTAAATAATAAACTGATGTTAGAAGTACATAATAATAAATGATGTAAATACATTTCTACATACTAATAAAATGTATAACATGATCATAACACTATAAGATAAAGCCACTAGACAATGAAACATTACATAGTCTACCTGTAAATAATAATTTTATTTAAAAATAATATATAAAATGTGAATAATATACCAAAATTAAATTTAATTAAAGATTTTATAGGTGAAAATCAACCAATATTAATCCTTTACAACATTATGATATTAAGAAATTATTTTACATCTACATAAATTCTATAATAACATGATCATAAAACATCTAGGGAAGTAAGGTGGAAGCTTTCTCGAGAACATATCCTAATAAGTGAGAAATATTAAATAAAGGTTTCATATAGTAAGATTTTATATCCCAAAAAAGGATACATTTACACATAATAAAACCAATGGGAATATTTTTCCATACTCATATTATATAAGATCGAAAAATTATCATGGCTAAATGAATGAAAATTGAGTTAGAAAAAATTCAATAATGTTAAAACAATTTAATCACAAGAAAAAGGGTAAGTGATCATGATTTTTCTTATAAATCACATTACATTCAAATATAATAATAAAAATTGATTTATGTGTTTATTTACACCATATAAAGGAAACACGATTAATAATATGTATTATGTTTTAATGAATCAGAATTGATATTGAGAAAAACCTTATTACTTGAGTAACATTTTAGTCAATTCATATTGAAATAGGGGATCACAATTTGACATGAAATAGAATTAGTAAAATATAATTTAAGATATATTCTATAATATAAGAGTTATATACTATAACAATCCCAACCCCAGTAGTTAGGAGTAGGTGTCGTACATTATTAATTTGGCATAGATATAAGGAATTCCATCCATAAAGACCCATATATTTACTAATTTTGTATAAACACATTACATAAATGATACCCATTTTACTTTTTCAATAAAAATAAAATAAAATATTTCAGATAACAATATAAACTCCATCATATAATCCAATTCAAATATGAAATCATCATATCATGGGAAAGAGAACAACATAATGGTGATCCCAAATTCTTATTATGGGTGCGGTGTAATGGATTTTATCTGGTATGTATAAGAATAATAAATATTGAAATTTATATCACTAAATACCCTTCCATTTAAATTACATAATGATAGGAATATATAAGGAACAATAAATTTGGAAAGGTAAATAACGAAAAACACATTCCATTTAATTAGTACGGAGAATGAGATGAATCCAAATATAATTTCATAGTGAAAAAAATATTTAATATTTATATCAAAATACTTAATGTAGGTAATCATTAATTATTGGACTCCATAATTTCTGGTACATGATACCTTTCTCGTGAATATCATTCAAAAGATGACATGAAAATAATTGTTAAAAACCTTTCTAAATTGGACAATTATTTTTTCTTAAAAGACTACTAATGCACTAAGAGGATTTCTATAAATGAACCAAAACATGTGTCCAAATTATTGAATGGGATTTTCATATATCTAATAATTTATATAATTAATAAAATATAAATATTATTTTAATGTATCTCAATTGAGTAAAATTTACCAATTTATCAATATTACCCTAGTCAATCAAAAAACATTTAAAGTGTACACCCATTATAAAAAATGTTATATTTTTCAATAAATAATGAAATTAATTACAAAATAATTTTTATATCTAATATAAATTTAATTACAAATGATAGAGAATGTGTTTTTTAGAAATATTGTTAATAATAACTATATAATGTAATATTAAAAAATATCACTTTGAATTTTTTAAATTTCAATTGAATTATTATTATATGAAATTACATATTGTGGAACAAAATAACCATTAATTATGAAATTATAATGATATTACATATCAAATAGGAATTATATACGCCACATAAAATTGATTTAGTGAATAATAAAAATTAAGTCTTAATGGTATGTAAATTCAGACGAAATAATATACCACACAATACCTTTTGTTTTAACTTGATATAATATTATGTAATGTGGTATTAAACATTTTATTAACATATAAAATAATGATAATAATAATTTTCATATCATATATGATTATATTATGACATTTACCACTCGTTCACTAATAATCTATTATTACTTTCGTTGATTCTCATGTTAATTTCCTGGTTTTCTCTTGCATGCTCGTTATGAATGTTATGATTAATGTACATTTTTATGGTTATATCATATCCAGAATAATTTTAACAAAATAAATATCACATTAATAAATTTTTTATAATTATAAACTGATCAGAAATGTTGGTAATGAAAATTTAAGTAGATTATGATCATGAATATGATAGGTTGTAAAATTTCTTGAGTAATGCTTTCATTTTTCAATGAAAAAATAAAAACAAGGTAAGTAATACTTTTCAATTAAAAAAAGATCATAACATCATATATGTATATATATATAGCATATTATATACATATATATATATATATCATCCATTTAATGTGGGGATGAAAAGAGAGTCACTTCCTTTAGTGAAGGAGGTAATACACATGTAAACAAACGATATTATAATCATCAAAGGAGTGAAAATATATGAAAGAAGAGATATATATTATCATTATACAATGAAAGATATTCCAGAAATATTATTTTTATTTCATTAAAATAAAATATAAACATTAAATTTATCTTTATAACCATCCATGTAGTGCATTAGACAAAGATAAATCACATCGCTTTGAGAGATGGTAGTCTGCCATAAAAGAAAGCGACATTATTTTAACTTCTATAGAATTTAAGGTCAAAAGATATATATTTGATATAGTGACTAAATATGTAAATATATTAAAAATAATATATATATATATATATATATATTATATACATCATTATAACCAATACATATATATATAAATTTAAAAATAACCACATCGGTAGTCTTTCGTACACAAGAACTATGATTTCATAACCCATCTGATTGAAGTGGATATGATTTTAGTTCATTCCCTTATAAAAAAATTATAATATAGTGATGATAATAAGGATATTATATCATCTAGCTTTAATAAAAAATTAATTATGTGGATAAAGTAGTAAAATAAATATTTTCACTGTAGAGAATTACCTATTCTTTAGGCATCCTTCATAGGTTTGAACAAAATCATCCAAACGTTGTATTTATACCCAATAAATTGATTTTAGGAAACTTTTATAGAATTTGGTAAGATATTTTGGTATATCTTTGATTAATCATAGATGTGTTAAGTTGTAATGAAGTGAGGATATATGGATTCCTTTTATAATTGGATGATAGTACATACATGTTATTTTTGAGAAGAATTGAGTTGTCCCACGTATCTCATATGGAAAATAAGACCAAAATTGTCCATTATAAAAACATATATTTTAAAAGATTTAAATATTACCAGATAATATTTTTGACTTGTTTATAGTTCAATTATATAATTTTTGGTGTAGTTTAACCCCTATAAAATCCCATGTTTTCCATAAAGATGTGATTAATTTTTATTACATTCACTATATATATATTGGTTGAAATTTAATTTTACCATATTAGAAATTATAAATTTTTATGATTCTTAATTTGGAATCCATTTCTCCAAATTAAATTTACATTAGTGATAAAATTTAATTTAATGTCAATCTCGTAGATGGGTCGAGAAAGCATTAATCTTGATGCGAAAACATGAAAATGTTCATAATGTTTATATATATATATATATATATATATATATATATATTCGTTATAAAATTGATTCCAATTAAGTATTTTGGAATTATATATATTAAATTCTTCCAATTTTACATTAAAAAAATTAAGAAAATAATTTACAATTACAAATAATTTAAATGGATAGGCAGTTTTTCAATTAAAATTTATTTATGTTATGTATTCATAAAAAATTGATCATTTTAGAAAAAAAATTCATCATAAACTAATTTTGGTACTCTTAATTGAAAAATCAAGAATAAATTTTCATATAAATTTTTTAAATGTTTTCTTAATTAATTTTAAATTAAGCTGGGAAACGTGAGACATAATAGTGTTTTCTCAAAACCCAATGCTATGTGTATCGAAATATAATCTAAAATAAGATTATTCTAAAGTATTTAGGTGTTAAATTATTTGATAATATAAAAATATAATCCTTAAAATTTCATGTATACTATTGTCTAAATAGAATATGGTATTTCATCATCATAATACCCTCTTGTTCCCACATTGCTTCCACCATATTCATATTTCTCCCACACACCATTACCAGAAAAGTCATACAATTACTCAATAAATTCTATATATAATCAATAATATATATGGGTAATACGGAATAATATAGATCATATTCCAGTTCAATTTCATTGGAGGTGACCACATGATCCATGTCTATCATGCACTTCCATAAAAACAGATATAGGATAGACATCATGTGCATTTGAGATATTTGGAGGCCTTGGGAGTTGATAATCCAAAAATACTACTATTTTTAGGATTTAAAAGGATATTTTGTACATAAGTATCAGTATTAGTCCCTTAAAGAACCCCATAACACAATTCCATGGATAGACTTCTAGTAAATCAAGACCTCTCACTTGTAATTTTAAATCATTCCTCTATTTATCATCATAACTTATTTGTATACTTTGATATTTTTTAATGTCAAACTAAATATAAATTACCTTTATTGGAATATCTTCAACATGTTCTAGGAATTTGATATCCTTTCACCAATATAATCCTAACATGTTAGTGTTTGCAATCTCTTTTCTGATAATTCATTAATATGGTAATATATGAAAAACTGAATAGAAACTATTATTATTGAAAAACTATAAAAAATGTAAATAATGATCCAATATACCATTAATGTCAAGTGATCCGGACTTCAACATTTATTTTATTCTATGAACGATTTTTTTTTTCAGGAAATCAATCAGTTTTAGGATGGTAGGGTGTGCTTAAATGAAGCTTATTATCATGATCCTTCTAAAAACATTTCTATAATTTTTTTATAAAAGTGTATCTTGATCAAATACAATTGAAATAAGAGTTCCATGAAGTCTCATAACTTCATTAGTCAAGATCTTTATGATTACATCAATAGTTAACTAATCTTTTATACTGAAAAATGTTCATATTTGGATAGGTGATCAATGATAACCCTTTTTTGCATCATTATTTCTACAAATCCTTGGTAGTAACATGGATAACTCAATAGTAATGACATCCCATTTCCATATAGGAATATTAATATGGTGACGGAATCATCTAGGATTTTAGCTCAAAACATTGACTTATTGAAAATCTAACCTTTTAAATAAACTATCCACAATTACCAACTTCGTATTATCCTATAAAAAATGATCCTTCAAATCCATATACATCATTTTGAAAACCAGGTGTATAAAGAAATTTTATCCATGGGTGTGATCCAAAAAGTCCATTTTCATATAATTTATAGATGGAACACATAATATATTTCCAAATTCTATGATTCCATCATCGTAAATGTGGTCTTTTAATTTCCCAAAATTCATGTATTTAATTTTGTTCTAAAATTTCTCATCATATTATTGATAATTCATTGCCTATTATAATGGATATGGATTTTTAATAATGGGAACAATGACTAATGAATCCCAAGAATTAGTAGTTCCCTTAACCAAATTTACTATATCCATGAATGTGAGATCCCAATCAATCCTCATTTGGGTCAGAATTCCATTATCTTTCAATATATATTCTCCCAACACCTTATTTGATTTCTCTAGGTTTTAGTATATTAAGAAATAATAATCCTTGTGTAGCTCAATCCATCACTTTTTATCATTTTGATATCTTATTATAAAAATCTTTAATTTGGGATTTTTTTATCGGTGTGTATCTCACTTATTTTACAATTGTATAATGTTTCCATATCATTAAATAAAATATTACAGCTCCCATCTAAAGATCTAGGGTTTAGTAATTATATTCATGAGTATTAAATTTACATGGTTCTAATGTAATAATATTATCATTTTAATTAATAAATAACCAATACATTCTTTGACACATCATTATATATAATAGGAGCATGCCTTTTAGATGGTTGAGTCAGAATGAAATAATTGAACAATATCTTCATTAGTTTATGAAAACATTCTTCACTTTGATTTGTTAAAAAAAACTATTTATGTATAATATTTCTTCATATTTTTTCCAATCATGAAAAATTTATATTGAATATATTTTAGTAACATTAAAAACTAATTAAACTTTTTACATTAGTTATGTTTTTTATTATATGGAATATATTTAATTCTTTTTGTTTCACAGGATCAATTGAAATTCCATCCCTAGAGAAAATATGGCCACTAAAAGGAATATACTAAATCTATAAATCAAAAATACTAAATGTATTTTATAAGATATTCCTTCTAATAGTCTCAAGAATGGTTTTTAATCGATTGTAACAAGCCTTATAGCTTTTAGAATACACCAACTTGTCATCAATGAATTCCAAAAAAGTGTCAAGAAATTCATTGAATAATTTTTCATTAGATCCATAGAAAGAGTGGGTTCATTATTAAATCCAAATGAAATTAAAATAAAATCATAATTTCAATTCCTCGTTTGATAATAAATATATGGAATTCATTCCTTATTCACTCACATTTGGTGATACCCAAAAAGATGGTCAATATTAGAAAAAAATTGTTATCTATAATGTGTATTGAATAAATCAGGAATGTGTCAAAGGGGATACTTTTTATTTATCGTAAAATAATTTACCTCCCAATAATAAATGAAAATCCTCATGGATCCATATTTCTTCTTAAAAAGGGAAAAGAGGCTCCCCATAGTGAAACAATATAGAGAATAAATCACTTACCACCGAACAACTCAAGCAGTTTCTTTAATTCCGCTAATTCCAAAGGGTCTATTACATATGGATTCATTGATGTTTTTCATTCATTAGGGATAAAATAAACAGAAAACAAACCCTCAAAATTTAGTTAATCTTCTAGTAATTACTCAAGAAATACATCAATGTATTCATGTAAAATATGTACATACTCAATTTAACGACTTCCTTATTCATATAAAGACATTTTTATCTCATTCTACTAGAATCTTGTTTAGTAAAGCTATATGGGTTTGATCTTAATATTAATGAAACGATTATGTATCATTTATAGAGATATTACATTCCACTTCTCCCGTACAAATCATAATTTCATTCATCATAAAATAATTTTTCTATTATATTCTGATAGTTGTTTTGTACCGTAAATTAAGAAAACTCATCTATACATTTTATAATAAGGTAAGTGAATGAAGTAAATTTGTGTGACATAATCAACACTACCCTACAAATCCTTGTTATAATGATACATACCATATGTGTTTTGGCTAACAACTCTCTTATTAAAATAAATGGGAAATATCTAAATTTCATGAGAAACTGTGTAGATAAAATTTAGTGTAGGGATCTTGAATCAAATAAAATTTTTTATAAATTGTAATTTATGACAAATGTACCTACCAGTAGATCATTAGGTAATTGATCCTACACTATACTGATTGGAAAATCCTGGTATTCTTTCCTAGATCTATTCTGTAGTACATTCCATAGATGCTTGGGTAATTCGTTTTAATATTGCCCAATCCAATTGAAGATATAACACAACATATCATTGTTTTGTATCTTGAAAACTAATTACAAAAATTTATGTACCTTTTCTTCACATAGAAAAAATCTCAATCCTATTACAGATTTCCTAGAGTGATTCATTCCATCGTTACCACATTATGTAAATTTATTCATCTTATTTTTTGATGCATTCACATTATCTTGGAGTTTTGATAACAATTCTTCACTTGAATACAATTGAATATACTAAGTATATAATATTATTTTTTATGGATCACAACTATATTTTATCATATAATCACAATTTTTTGGAGCCTAGTGATCCTGAGAGACATGTAGAAGCCTTTTGAAAAAGTGATTAATCTTGTATTCTATGTTGCTTATGTAATCCGTAGCATTCCCAAAAAAACTAGAATGTGTAGCTTCATAATCCATGAAAATTTATTATTAAATTTTCATTAATCTATGAAAAATTACCTTTATTTAAACATTATTATCTTGAGGGAAATACATATAAGTGAATTTCTGATTGAAAACATCCTATGAATTCAATTTCCTCTTCCTAACAAGTTTTTTAGATCAATGACCATGATTGATAAGAATCTACTGTATGATAATACAATGCACGGTAACATTTTCCTTTTAATAACAGACCATGGCCATAAATATATTCTCTATATACCTAATCCATTACATGGATATAATAGGATTACATTTTTCTAATAAATGATCAGGGATTCTATCTCACAAAGTGATCTAACATTAGAGAATCTTGTTATCAAATAACATTCTCTATCTAGGTAAGGATACATTTCGTATATAAATTAAGATTACATAATAAATCCATACCATTCATAGTTCCAATAACATATTTATTTATTGACTTCTAAAGAAATATCAACATTTTACACATGTATTGACACATTTATTCCTTCCATGTGCAATTTTTTTTAAAATGAAATATATTAGATTATGTCATATATTTATTAAACATAGTCTAAAATACCTAATCATTTGAAATAAATAATGTAAATCATATAATTTTTGCAATTCGAATATCATAATCACCCACATAGTTAACTAGGGATTTCATTATACTCTTATACCTGATAATGGTTTATAAAGAAATTTTAATTAACCAAATAATATCCTTTGAGAGTGTTAAAACATGTGTGTAGTAAGACCCATTTTTGGGTACCCGGTACTGATCAAGTCAATCTTGATGTGCCTTTTTGGAGTTATTTCCACAAGGTACCTCTATTAAAGAATCATTTCCCCTCATTGTTTTTCGAATGGTATTTACTACTAGGAATATCAACATAATATATTCCAAACCAAATAATTAGGTTGTTATTCTATACATATCCTAAAAAATATAATATAATTATATATATCCTAATCTATGATTTCCTGAAAATAGATCCCTATGTTTCTATTAAACATGCTCTTATGCAATATTTAATAACCCCAACCCTAGTAGTTAGTATTATATGTCATACATTAATTCATTATCATAGATTCATAAAATCATGTCTCGATGGACCGAATATTTTAGTAATATTGAAGAAACTTATTACAAACAATATACCCATTTTACATTAGGAAGAGAAAATATAAAATAATAAAAAATAATAATGAATGAATTGTACATTGTAAACTTATTCCAATAATTCATATTCATATCCCTGAGAAAGGAAACTAAATAAGGGTGATCTCAAAGGATTAGTAATGGTTATGTATAGAAGAGGATATAATGGATAAATAAGAACATCAATATGGAATTGCAGATAACATAATTCAAATTCATTTTAAATAACATGACTTCATGAATATATATGTAATAATCAATATGAATAGTAAATAACAGAAATCACATTACATGTAATCAGTAATGATAAGGAAATGAATCCAGAGACAATTTCACCTAGAAAATATCCTGGATAATAATAATTGAACACTGTATGATGTAAATTATTACTTATTATACAACATAATTCTAAGGTAGATTATAACATTAATGTTAATAACTTTAAGAAGGATTAAAATATACTGGGTAAATACCCATCTGATTTAGACATGATTTTTTTCTCATGGGACAACTTATGCATCAAGAGTATTTCTATAAACCATACCTAACACATGAAATAAATTTATAAATAGTTACCCATCTGTGAAATAAAATATTTAATTCCAAAAACGTTTTCAATATCTTGAAGTATCATTATTTAGTAAAGGATACTTATTTTTCAATATTTTCCCAGTTAATAAATTAACAATCAATGTGAACCCAATATGTAAAAATGTTATATGTTTTATAAAAAAATAATATCTAAAAGACAATAATATTTATATCAAATTGAAATGTATTTTACTATGAAAAATTACCTCAAAAAAGTGATTGATTCAAGAGAATGTTAACAATCATAAAATAAAGGGAGATTCCACAGTAACTCTTACCATTTTTTAATTTTCAAATAAAATCTACTTGGATAAATTAATTCAATGTGGAATTTAGAATAGCGTGAATTAGTAATTAATGATGATATTTCATGTAAAATGGGTATTTATATAAAATAGATAAGAGTATGTTCTGGCATAATAACTAATAAGTCTTAATGGAATGTACATCGAGACCAAATCCTATACCTCATGATTCAATTTGGTTGAATGTGATTTGGTATCCTATACAAATGTTTGTAATATGTTCTTAAATATTAATTGATTAATAATAAAATTTATAATATAATATGTGACTCTATTATAACATCGTTCCACTCTTTTGTTACTAATCATTAATTATCTTCATGGGTTTTTATGTTAATTACATTGTTTTCTCATGCGTTGTCATCATTAATGTTCTATATAATTTGTATATTATATAGTTATTTCATCTATAAAATAATTATCCTGAAATAATAATGATATTTATACTTCAATTATTCTTTCGAAACTATTTATGAATTTATGTCTTTAGA
The DNA here is from genome assembly GCA_963277665.1 of Viscum album. Classification (NCBI taxonomy): domain Eukaryota; kingdom Viridiplantae; phylum Streptophyta; class Magnoliopsida; order Santalales; family Viscaceae; genus Viscum; species Viscum album. Next base: position 2,115,695,821 of record OY728136.1, read on the forward strand.
AATGATGTATGTTATGAGCATGGAGATGGTAGGTCGTACGTACACATGAGTAACCGATCAATTTTTAAAGGATCATTATGGAAATGTGGAATGTGATATTTTATATCTACATGATTTTAATAGATTCATATATATAATATAATATTACTATATATATCATCCATGAGTGTTGGTGATTAAAAGAGAGTCATGTCACTCAAGGAATGTGGTAGTCCATGCATACATAAATGTAGTTATCATATTAATGTGGGTAAATATATAAGAATTAAAATGAATTATGTTAAAATTATAGAATTATAATTACATCACAAATAACATAATAATTTAAATAAAATAACATATAATCATTATATTTATCATTATCACCTCCAACGTGAAGCGTTAGTGAAATAAAAATCAGATCGCTTTGCGATGTGGCTGTCTATCATACACACAAGTGATGTTTTCAAATATCTTATAGAATAGTAGGTAAAAATAAATACTTTATATATTTAATTTATGAATATATATAGTTTATAAATATCATATATATATATATATATATTCTCTATATACATCAATACATCCCTACATGAGAAGTGGAAATGGAAATATTGATGACATCAGTTCACTAGGTTGTAGTTCGACATACACACCAAAAATGATTTCATAAAAAATTAATGGAAGAGAATATTCATTTAGTAAATAAATTTATTAAAAAAATCCCAATGTATTTAATATACTATTGTTATTATATAGATATATTTTAATAAAAATTGTAGGAGGTGTAGAATGAATAAAAATAAACAAGATCATCAGAGAACACCACAACTTATTTGGTTATTTTCCATATGTTTCCTCTAATTCCATAAAAGGATGGATTTATACTGAATATAAGGATACTGGGATGAGGTTACAAATTTTATGTTGCTACTAGTTTAGGTATTGGATTAACCCAATTGGAATAATGGTTTGAGGAAGATAGGAGAGGGTATGGCCTTTTATTAGAATTGGAGAGGACACACTTAGTATTTTTTGAAAAAAAATTAGTGGTTCTATATTTTAAATTAGGAACATGGGTAAAAAATTGTGACATTATAGAAAAATAGATGTTTAGAGGATGATATATTTCAAGATAATTTCTTTTGTAAATGTTTATAGGTCATGTAAACACATAACATTTTAGATTAACCCATGATAAAAAAAATTTTCATTAACTTGAATAATTAATATTTACTACATTCACTTTTCATTATGATTAGAAATTAATTTTAACTTACTATAAATTTTAAATTATATTTATTCCAAATAATGATTTTTTTTATTTTAGCATAAACTCAATTAATTTGATATTTTTAAATTAAAATTAATCTTGTAGATGGGTTGAAAAAATGGGGTATTTAAGAGAGAATGTTTAAAATATTACAATTTATTTATATCTAAATTCAATATGAAAATTATAAGAATTAATAAAATTGGATTTATTTCTAAAAAATCGAAATATTTTTACATTATAAATATTAATAATATAATTTATTCTTTTAAATATATTAAATAAAATGTCTGTTTTTAAATTCTACTCAGTTTTTTCACTATTTATAAAAAAGAATATTATCAGAAAAATACCCAAAAATAACCCAAAAATAATTTGGGTATTCTGAATTCAGAAATGATATTTATTTTTTCAAATAATGATTATAAATATGTTGAAAATTAATATTAATTTTTTTTCAATTTGTTACCAAAAAGTGTTTTTTAACCTAGTGTTGCATTCATTGAAATTTATTTAAAATGTATATAGTAATTCCTTGGGGTGTTATATATAAACCAAAAAATGAAATTATTTTAATAATAAAAAACATGTCTCAATGATTGGAATTCGATATGAAAAACCATAAAACATTTTAAACATTGGAACCGCGATCCAATGAAACATTTAAAATGAAATTTGACATTCAATTTTATGAAATACTAGAGAATACTGATATAAATATTAAAATATGGATTTTATGTACACCATAAATAATATAACATGGATAATAATATAAACATATCTCATTGAATGAAAATTTACCCTAAAACTGGTACCTTCTATTCATTACTTTAGACAATGTACTCTAGCCTCCTGTATCACAAACATATATCTCATAATGACATAATTAAGAATATTAGTCATATGTACTTTCATTAATTTTCTATATAAATAGTAATTCTCTACCGTTACACATGGATTTTTTTAAGAAAAGTATTTATAGTGTTGATCGTTTGTACTAGTTTCCTAATAGATGTCTGTGTAATCATTATTAATTCATATTTCATCATTAATATATAAATTTCGTTAATATTAGGGATGATTTATAATAATTTAGGATGTTTTAAACTCTTTAATGAGTGTATTAGTCATTATCCATGAATATAAATTTGATAACATGCATGTTTTGGTTATTCTTGATGATGGATGTTTATTTTCTTAATTAGTGATTTGAATATTGATATAACTTTTCTAGATCCGGTAAAAATAAATACTTACACACTTTTATCTTAATATAACACTGTATAAGTTCTTATTTTCACCCATAACATATGTATATATATATATATATATATTCATGATTGTGGTTAAACCGAAAATAACATGATCTTACCATGATCAATGGATGTTTATGAGGTAGATTCCATTTAATACAACTAATAAATAACAATAGTGATATCATATAGTTTTTTTCTATATATTAGATTTTTTATTATAATTAAAAATAAATAGTGGATATTAAAATGTTACACGATATGAATAAAAGTTTATCCTTTTCCTATGCCTATTTTAGATCGAAAAATTTATAGTGATTGTTTGTTCAGGATATCAATAATAGGTTATCTAATTTTTCTAACATAAAAATTATTTTATCATAATCATCATATTTATTCATTAATTAGATTCTTAGATATATCATTTTATTTCAATGATAGAAAAAAAAACTCATTGCATCAGGGGGGTGTTTGTCCACAAATACAAAGAAAAAAAGTTATTGATTTCTCAATTGATGTGGTATATGGCTAAAAATTAAAAATTACCACATTATATTAAAATTAAACTATTATTATTTACTAATATAATTATATTTTTTTGATATAATAATATTAAAGGAATATTATTAAGGAGAAAGTTTATGATTTTGATAATACTATAGTAAGGAATTTTTTTGGGGTTATCGTAGTATATAAAGGCCTTATTCTATCAAATGGTGAAAAAAATTCGATGTGGGAGAGGTTTATATATAATTTTTTAGTGTTCTAAATGTAATTTAAATGTTATAATATTACTTGAAATGGATTATATGTTACCATTATATAAGTGGATGGAAGGGTAATTTACAGATTAACCTTGTCATTTCAAATAATGTACGGTTTATATTTGTGTTTCAAAGACCCAAAATTAGAAAGTAGGGGAGTTGGGAATGATTGTGGGTACAAAATAACCTCATACTGTCAACATGTAAAAACTATTGGTGTTTCATTATTTTTTGTTTTCTATCCATTTCTTTTAATTTAATTTAATTTTTCCATGTCATTAATTTCTAATCTTAGTAATTTATTTTAATCACAAAAATTAAGATTTAATTGTTGACCCATATGATAAATATTATTTTTAATTCAAAGATCATTTAATCAAATATAATTTAAAATATAGTGCAATTTTAATTTTATTATAAATAGAATTCTTTATGATAAAACATTTTTTTGGGAAATAAATTTATTTCTAAATTAATTTTTTATATAATGAAAAATTAACATGGTTAATGTTTTAATGATAAATATTTATTTAATATAAAAAAATAATGTACATAATGCTTCAAAGTAATGCCAAAATACTGAATTTCCCTGAAAAAATACTTTATTCAAAGAGAAGAGATAAATAAATTTTTATAGTAATGAATCATTTCAATTAGTCATAAATATAATTTCTATATGTTTTCTATGTTAATAAAATATTTTAAAATGAATATTTTTATTTATAAAATTATTATTTATTATAATAATATTTTTATAAATTTACAAGAATTTTCTGTATAATAATAATTTGAATGAAATTTAATTGTTTTGTGAAAACCATATTAAAATGCTAAAAAACATTTTTTGAAAAAGAAAAAAATTAATACAATGTAAATTTTTATATATATAGTTAAATGCTATTTTAATTTTTAATAATATTATTTTTCAAAATTTAGTAATTCAGCTTCCTTAAAAATGAAAACATATAATTGAAAACAAAATTTAATTAGTAAATGAAAATTTCAAATATTAACTCGTATTATTTATATTTCAAATAATTTTCCAAATAAATTATTTTTAAAAAGATAACTATCAAAAAGTATTTATAATAAATTAGGAGTTTTAGGAAGTATAAATATTTGTTTCATAAATGAATATAATTTTATAAATAAATATACCAAACAATTAATGATATTATTAGTCATTTTAGGTAAACCTAGTGAATTTCATTTATATTAAAAGTATCCTTTATATACAATATAAATATATTTTTCAATGATTAAGTTCTTATTAAATCCCACTAATTAAATGTATATTTTTTTAATAATTATAATTAAATATTTATATTTTTGTAAGTATATCATGTTTTTTTATATTAGAGGTTATGTGCAGGGAAAAATATAGAAAAACAATTTCTTATTTAATGTGAGCCATAAATTTTTATTTTTGTGTTTCAATGGAACCACCTTAATTTGGGTAAAATTAGTCATTTTATATTTGGTTACTATTTGAGTTGATATAAGGATTGATTTGTGTGAGGGGAATAGAGGAGAGGAGATCCTCTTTTAGGAGTGGTGACATTTTAGAAAATTCCCAAAACCAATAGATAATAGAATGAAATTATTAAGTAAAATAACTACAAAAATTATAAATAAAAAACATGAGAATAGTTAATTTTAGAAAAATCTCCAACTTCTCAATTAAAACATGTTTTTAACATGTTTTACCCTTTACATGTAAGGTAACAAATTTTGACCTTTTTTGTTTTCACCATGCTAAGTAGTGTTTTTATTAATATAATTTATCATTTATTCCAAAAAATAAAATTGTCATTACCCTATAATTCTTACCAAATTATTTACATTTAAACATATTTTTTTGATGCATTTCTTAAAATTAGGAAAAAAATACTAAATTTATAATGTATTAATTTTTTTAAAAAATATAATTGAAATTTTTAAATGTAAAAAAATGGATTTATAAATTTAAAAAATATATTCAATTTATATATTCAATTATTTAATAAAAATTTCGGTAAAAAAGGATTTGATAATTTTCAATTCACAATTTTATAATAGTAGTGTAATAAAAATCATGTTATTTGTATAAACATTATTTTATACTATTCATATAGAAATCATTATTTTTAGAAAATGATAATATATAAATTCTAAGATAATTTTGACCTTATAAATCCAACACTAATGTTAGATTTATATTATTTAAATTATAAACATTATATTTTTTCAAATGAAAATAGAAATTATAAACGAAAACATCTTTTATTGAAAAATGGTTTTTTAATCTTTAACTATTCTTGATATTATTTCAAATCAATTTAATATTTAAAAACTCATAATATGATTGTTCATTAGAAATAATATATTAAATTTCTTTAATTTATTCTATTATGATAAAATCTATATTAGATAAAAATCTATTACTTTTTCACTAAATAAAATTTTACACATTCCATTAAAATTAATTTTTTATATTCTAAAATTAAATTTTACTGCACCTTTCATAATAAAATGTATATTTTAAATTTATATGTTCATAATATCATATTTAATTAATATTATTATTAATATTTATTCATAACACAAAAATTTATAATGTTTTAATGTCATATTATTTATTCAATGTGACTCATATCATTTTTAATTTACAACTTAAAATACATGAAATTTGTGTAACTATTTGATATATTACCAATGTCCTTATTTTCAATAGCTATATATGAAATGAATATATTTTAAATGATTTCATTTTTAATATACTTATTAATAATTACTATATTTTATTCCTAAATATAGTTTTATTAGATCATTCAATTATTCTATTATCACTTCTCAAGGAACTATACTTTTTTTACATTGTAGTCTTGCCATAATGATTTCAACATTAATTTTACATATCCTAATTATAATTTTATTTCTATTGATGAACCACTAGGTTTATTATAATCTAATTTATTTCATTATTATGATAATTAAATACTTTTCTCTCTATTATCATCTATTGAATTATGCACTTTTCATAGAATCATCTCATCAATTGTGAATAATAATACATAGTGTGACGTGCTCAGTTTTATATGTGTTTATTATAATGTCACACTTATGATGAAATAATGTTTATTTAGTTTATTTTATATCTCTTAAAATATTCCGAATCATGATCTAATTTATTTAAAGAATAGAGAAATTTTCATTAAAATTATAGACATAAATAATAATAATAATAACAATAATTGAACTTCAATCATGGGGAATCCAAATAATTATTTCAGATCCTATTGATATATCTTCTTTTTATCATTAGTGTGTTCCCTCACAAATCCTCATCTCCTCTATACACCACGACGTTATCCATTGAATTTTCCACAATCAACGGGATTATTTATACTAATATCCAAAGAAAATATACTTCATTATCCCAATATAATATTACCATTTTTAAAGGAAAGTAAATATCAAAAATTGAACATAACATGTCATACAGGATAGATCCCACTACTAAAGAATAAGGGACTCTACTCATCCTACCAATATTTGCCTAAATTTTTGAAACCATTTTCTGGGAGAGATTGGTATCATGAGACATCGAAAAAAACAACGATGGATTAGTCAATATTTTACAATTTAAGTACCATTAAAGTATTTGTACAATAAAATATCAATATATTCATATGAGATCCATATTTAGGGATATGAATCCTTATAATATTGCTTGTTTCAATGAATTATGTCAGGGTGAATCATTCATTTAACTGGGAAATTATTAACCATAATATTTTCAAATCATATTTTATAATTTATTTTTCCGCAACATAAATTACTTATAAAATGATGGTTTTATCGTTATACATAATATAGACACCTGTATCTATTTTATTAATTTTGGATTCAGAATATCTTATTTATTAATAAAATTTATTATTCCATGATTTTGATGCCTACTTCCATCAAAAAATGGTTAACGATAGTTTTTATACTATATTCGAAAACATTGACATAATAAATTCATTGAGTGGTGTTATAGATATGTCATTATTTGATATCCAATTTTATTATGTTTTTTTGAAATAAATTATCCAGATATCATTTTAAGGGTTGGATAATATTCAAAATAATATTATCAATAATTTTAGCATCGACATTTTTGATAATGTTTTTTATAGACTATATATTGTTTTTTGAGGAAACCATTGTCAACAATTTATTCATTTTTGGACTTATTTTACCATCATTTTCCAACATTTTCATGAATACCAAGTTACCCAAAATAGGTTTTACATAAACTAGATTTTCTACCAAATCTAATATTTATTTGTTTCATGAAATCCATCAAAAAATGAATCATTTATTGGTATTTAGTATGATCCTTTATATCTATTTCCTATTTTGACGTTATAGGTTCATCATCCTCCAGGAGTAGTTTCTGACAAAAACTAGTGATAATAAAATCATATATCTCTATTTCTCTAACCTATATAATTGAAAAATATAGTGATTGTGTCTTTGAAATTATTAAAAATTCCACTATTAGTTTTGAATATTGATCCTATATGAACTCTTGTTCATATATAGATTCAATTTCTTCAAATTCAATATCTCTCATACTATTACCATTAGAAATGATTTCCATTTGAAATAATAAATATATCATGTACCACCATTATAAATATTCTATCATAATTTTTATACAGGTAATATCTTTTTTGATTAGGATAACCTATAATGATTCATTTCATTCTTTTGGATGAAATTTTTTATTATTAATTGCATTGAAAAAACCTCACTTTTCCAGTCACGTATAAGATTGAATTTATGTTTTATTATATAACCTGAAATATATAGAATCCCATCCTTTTCTTTAGTTGGAACTCATTTTTTGAATATAACTTTATATGTAATAATTTTCTCTAAAAATCATAATGATAGAGTTATATGAATCATCGTCAATCTTATTATCTCATGAAAGGATTGATTCTTCCATTCACAGTCACCATTACACTATATAATTATTTCATGGCTTATTGATATGTTGACAAAATTCTAATATTTAATAATTCATAACATTTAATTTAACAATTATTTTCTTCTATAGATTGAAAATTTTTAGTATAGTTTCTTCATTTATATAAACCTTATTTATGTAGATCCACCACTATCATATAAACAACCAAGAAGAAAGAGGAACCCTTAAATTGGGATGATGATCACCTGAAACATAGGGTTTTTTTTCAAACTCAAGTTATGTAATAGATTTAAGTTAATATTTGTTTAATGGATTTCAATTTTTTTTCAATGAGTGAAATAATTCTATATTTAAAATTCTTATTTAGTATGAATTTTCCCAAAAAATAACCATGGTACAAAAAAGAAAACATTTAATTCATATTAATCCATTTTATCTTATTATTATTTTTTATTTTGTTATTCAATTTTGTAAATTAAATGTGAAAAAAATAGTAACACATTAATAAATAAATAAATAGATCCATATCATGAATTTTTACTAATTGTTGGTCTATTGAGTGGACAATGGATCAATTGTTACACTATTTTTAACTTCATGTGATGCATCTGACTATACTCATTGTGTCCAAACCTACCCAATATATCTAAATATCATTAGTACATCACCATGTTTTTTTATTCCATGTATTCGTCTATCCTCTTAATTATTCTTAATTATTAACAAACACATGACATGGTTTTATGAATGGAAAAAAAATTAATACAATTATCTTGTAGACATATATGCCCTTATTAAAATAATAATAGAGGTTGGATGTGCGTAGATCATCATTTATTTATAATTATTAACTAAATTTCATATATTAAAATAAAAAATATTTATATAAATAAACAATACATACATCATCTAATCCCTCTCATCATCTGTCAACAAAAAATATATTTAATGTTTAAAATAATATTTTTAATTAATTATACATGAGGGAATAAAGTATTAATTTGAACAAATAAATCGAAATTTAATTTAAATTTATTCGTTAAATAGTCCAATAAATAATATTATTACATTATAAATATTTTAAAATATCATTTTATTAATTTTTTTAAAAAAATCTCCTTATGTATCTTTAGACCTATAATTACCCCTATATTGATGATTTTTTGAAAAAAAATTATTTGGTAACATTCCTTGACAAGGAGTTAAGATGGAGTGTGATTCCAAGGCTCGATGTGCCTTGAATGATTGTTTGAAACATTATATATTTTTAATATCACACATGTGTGACTTTTTGAAAAAAGTTATATAACTCTTAAATTGTTTCATGAATTGTAAATACGAGCGCAACATTGATCTTAGAGTAATGGATTTACCATAGGCGCGACCTAACATTGGTCGGTGATGTAACATTTAGAAAAAATCACTAGGGGAATTAATGTAAATAAAATAATTAAATAAAAATTATTTTATTTTAAAATACTAATATATCATAATTGGTAACAAGGATTGAAAACCGGAGATCACTGTTGAGTTCGTAAGGGGGTGTTTTCTTTAGGCAAGGCCTAATATAGGCCATTGTTGGTCGACTAAAAAATTTAGTTTTTAGACAAGAACATCATGAAAATATTTAATAAATATATTTTAATTTCATGTTACATTTTGAAACAACGACTATTTGTTTTTTTATAATCCATGTTAGAGTAATTCAGTGTTATCACCATAACCAAAGAATTCCCCAGAGTCAAGTAGAAGGAAGCTCTCTCCCAGTGATGAATGCTGACAGATCGAGGATTGACAATGACCTGGAGCAAAATTCTTCATCAATGACTGATCCAATCCTTGATTTAGGGTGTCAATATATTTGTGACATAATTTCCCCACTATAGAATAAAACAATGAATGCGAACTAACAAAAAAACTGGTTGATCTATGGGTTGATCCTTCTTTTGGAATAGATATTTTATTGTGGATCTATAGGGATTAGATCATGGTGATTATTCTTAAATTTGTTTCTTCAGGACCCTGCTAATATTAATATATCAAGGATGAAAGAACAAGGAAAAGATCTATTCTTTGGGTTTTCGTGTTCTTAATCTCAACCCCCAAATATATTGTGTTCTTCATGCGTTCTTCTCCCTCTGAAACCCTATGTGAAAGATCGATCATTCTACACATGCATTCTATAGAAAAGATCCATGACCGAAGGCTGTGATCTGAAATGACATTGTGGATGAGAGAGAAAAGAATAGAAGGAATTTAATCACTTATGGAAGAGGGAATGAGGAACCATGGGCCGCCGAAGGCATGGTCAATGTGCGGTCCAGTGAGGCCGGGTTGCCACGGGGGCAGACAACCATGGTCCAGCAGGATTGCGCCATAGGAGGATCATGTGATGGAGGATTCGGATAGACATGTCTTAGAGGATTCATTTTTATGATCCCATGGTGGCGGGAAGATGATGTGTGGTGACAGATACACCACTAGGGTCCGCGTGGAACCAGCGACAGTAGAACCTGAGGGGAAGCGACCGAGATGCGGTGTCGACAATGATGAATGTGGTGACCGCGTTGACTAGGAGAACATGGCCAACCCATGTGTTGAAGTATTCAAACCACATAGGGTGTACATGTCTGGGTGAACTGGTCTAGTTCGATCTGGAACGGGTTGGGTCATATTTTGGTCAGGTCAGGAAGGACCCACACACGACCAGACTAGGCCTTTTTTTCTAAAATGGTTGTATATTTCAAAATTTTTGTCTTTTTATGAGAATTTTGTGGTATTGGGACCCTTAAGATGAGGATGTACTTTTGAGGTACTCTATTTGATATTTCATGGTTTTTTTGGAACTAATGGCTTTAATAGCAGATTCTCCCAGATTAAGAACGCAACCAGCAGAATCCTCTGGTTGGATGTGACTATGTGACATAGGGGACTGTAAGACCCATCAATGCTCCATGCTCCATCAACAATCCATGCACCAATGACACTCCATGTTCCATCAACGTCCCGTACTTCAAAATTATTAAAGAGGAACCAATACATTTGTTCTCCAAAGATGCTCCATGTGCCATCAATGCCATGTGCGCCATCGATGATCAATGCGCCTTCCACCCTCTGTGTGGCATCGACACTCCAGGTGCCACTGAAACATCTAGTTTCTTATAGGAAAATATATCAAATAACAAAAACTGGAAATCCATCTCTTCATGTTTTATAAATGTTCCTATGTGAGGTGATAGTATTGACTATACTTCATGTGTTTCTTTTGTGGTGTAATTTGTGTATTTCCTTTGTGATATAGTTTGAGTGTTTCCTTTATAGTGTACAGTATGTAATTATTTGTGTTGTACATTTGTGTTTTTGGGGTCCCTAAGGATTATTTTTTTACTCACCCCTACCATGGTCATTCCCTCATGTTTCATGTCTCGTGTTGATAGTAAATGTATTGATAGTGTCCCTAGGGAATTAGGGCCAGGTGATGCTTAGAGAGTGTCTTTATATATGAGGTGTGATTCAATGACTTTAGATAGATATTTCTATACCTACAATTCATGTTGGGTTTTCTACAGACGAGTTTCAGGATCTTGTACATTTAATTTTAGTTGGACTTGTATTCTGACCCTATTTAATTTTATGTTTTCTATTGTCATATTCTATTGTCTGTATCTTAGGGGACGCATGCTTGTTTAGTTAGTTGTTTCAGTTTGCAAAATTTTTTCATGGATATGTGTGTGTGTTTGTACATGTTTAATGGAAAATGCCTCTGATTTGTGGGATATGATTACTCAGTGCCATTCTCTAGCCCCTGGCCTATTGTAAGTGGGCTTGCGGTAGTCACGACACAGGCCCCAAGGGATTGGTCCAGACAAAGTCATATCAGAGTGAGTTCAGTTCCAGATAACTAACCATGAGTATGTTAGGGTGGTTTGAGGTAACAGTGTTATGTGTTTTTAGTTTAGATTTTTGTCAAGGAAATTTAGTGTTTTTGTGCTGATCGATGTATCTATAAACCAGGACACAAAATTATTCTTTCTGATTTGGTACATCAAAACACTGTTTGTAGGGAAAATAATGGTACATGAATCATATATGATTGAGGGTATTATAAAGTAATTCTTGGGTTAGTTTCAACTCACTATGTATACTCTTGTTACTATGGTATTGGATGTGGTGTAAAAAGCTATTCAAGAGCTTGATGTTTGATCATGAGGATGATTCACCAGGCGATGAGGCATCAGTACAGGGACAAGTACATGAGATAGCACCCCCGAGTGGTGTACCAGGATACCACCACCCTGAGAGCAGCAGTTACTACCTGCATTACAGATAGAGGATGTACACAGGATGAGTACATTACATGATTTCCAGAGCCAGTGAACTCCCAGGTTCATGGGTGAGCCATACCCCCAAGTAGCTGAGGATTTCGTGGAGGTAGTAACACATGTCTTCCACGTAGTGATTAAGTCTCTCAGGTAGATGAAAATCCTAGAAGTGAGTCTTCTACATGGCTTAGTAGAGAAATGGTGGATCTTAGTTATCTAGAGGTCGGAGGAGACAACCCTCACTTATGCATACTTCAAAAATCTTTTTGGTTAGGATTTCTTCCTAGTGACGTAAATAACAATGCTTATATAGGATCTACTACATATAAAATAGGCTATCAAGGCAGTTGTGGTGTACTTGTTAAGATTTACATATACTTCTCGCTACTCAATAGATATGGTTCAAGACACATTCTTTAAGGCATGTACCATTGAGAAGAAACTGCACTAAGAGATCAATCCATCAATGATATCTCGTAGTATTTCAATAGATATTGGGGTAATTTATAGACCTATGCTAGGAGAGATCATTCTAGTGGATCAGACACCTGTAGTTAGAGCTACGACTCAGCATCAGGAGGCTGAGTCCTCATAAGTAGGTAACTGAAATCTCTCATTGGGATCCTAGTAGATCATACCATTCATGGGACAACTCTTGGATTTGGGGTCAGTAGTGTGAGGTTCCCAGGGTAGATAAAGTCATCTGAAGGATAGGCTGGCCTACTCATGTGGCTATCTAGGACACATGGCTCAAGATTGGATGATTTTCCAAACATATGATCAATAGACAATTGAGGTACCTCCAAGGTAGAGGTGTTGGTAGGAACAGGGTTGTTCTCTAGGTGGAGGATGTGATAGAGGATCTATATGGTAAGCAGTAGGTGGTCGGAAGTTCGAGGAACTACCACCACCACCCCTAGGTAGTACATCACGGCCTTAAAGAATTGGTGGATCAAGATGATAGAATCTTCAGTCGATTGAGGCTTATCTCCTTGGTGCTCCAAATATTATTGGAGATATGATCTGTGACTTTTCAATAGTATATAGAGTTTTTATAGAAACTACTTCCAGTCACACTTATATTTCCCTAACCCCTGTTCGAGACACATTTATTCTAGTGGAAAAAATGACTCGTTCCACACACCTAGTGTTTCCTATCAGAGGAGACTAAATGATCACACACTAGTGCTGATATTGTTCCCTTACACTTATAGGAGAGTGTTTCGTTTCTGATATGTTGGTGGTAGTATCGAGGACTTGTGACGTCATCCTTGAAATGGACATGTTATCCATAGTCCATGCCCATATTAACTATTTTAGGTGCATAGTGTGGTGTGTCTATGGAGATGGGACTAGGTTTTACATTTTCAGATAAAAGGATACCAAAGTTGTACATGATAGAATCACACATAGAAGGGTGCATTTGATCACACACCAGTTGGCTATAATGAAATTCCATATATTGGATGAGAGGAGTCCTTAGTTTCCTATAGTGTTTGAAGAGTATGAAGTCATCCTTCCTAAAGATTCCCTTGGATTAACTCCGTGTAGGGATGTGGATTTTTTCATTGATCTAAAACCAATTACAGCAACAATATCTACACCTATCAATCAGGTGGCTCCCATGGGTCTTTATGAGATAAGTGTACACCTATAGGATATACAGAGAAGGGCTTCGTGAGAACCATTATCTCACCCTAGGGAACCACATTGTTGTTTTCCATGAACCTAGATGATATATTGAGGTTATGTGTGGAATTTAGTGACATGAACAAGGTAAGCTTGAAGAAAAGTATCAACTACCAATGATTGACAACATATACGATCAATAAAATGCAGTGAGCTAGTTCTTAAAGATTAACCTCAGATCTGCATATCAAAATCATTGATAATGGAATGAGGACATCATGGATATAGCCTTAAAGTTTCGGTACATCCACCACAAGTACCTTGTGATGCATTTTTGGAATTAATAGCACCCCAATAGTTGTGATAGGTCTCATGAACATGATCTTCCATCCATAGAAAGACATGTTCATTGTGGTCTTCATTTATGAAATCCAAGTGTACTCAGTGTCCGAGGAGGAGCATAAGATATATTTGAGGATGGCCCTTGACACACTCTATGAGAACCTGATTTATGGGTAGATCATGAAGTGTCAGTTCATTATCAAGAGGTACACTATTTGGGACACGTCATTTCAGAGGCATGATTTTTAGTTCATATAGTAAATATTGAAGAAGTTATTGTATGGAGCCACCTAATAATGATACTGAGGTGCGAATTTTCTTGGATTTGATAGGTTACTATTAGAGGTTTGCACCCAAATTTCTAGGTTGGTGACACCATTTATCGACATGATAGAGAAAGGGTAGCCTTTAATGTGGACACATAAGTTCCATTAGTCCTTTCATGATTTGAGGCAGAGAATTACTAGAGCTACTATCTTCATTTTACCAGTGGAGGGTGTTGGGTATGTGTTGTTCTGTAATTCATTAGGGATCAGAAATGGCTATGCCCAGATGTAATGGAAAGTGGTGATTTCGTATGGTTCGCACTAGTTGAGGCATCATGGGTAGAACATTCTGACCCATGACCACGAGTTAGTAATGGCAGTATTCACATTGAAGATGAAGAGAAAATTCCTAATTGGCGAGAAGTTTACCATCTACTCTAACCACAATAGTCACAAGTATATATTATCCTAGGGGAAGTCTTAACTTGAGATATAGACAATAGCTTGAGTTTCTCTTGGACTATGAATATGATATTTCCTATACTCCAGGGAAGGGGAACATAGTGGTAGATGCTCTCATCAGGAGATCCAACGTACAATTATTGAGTGGGGTATTATAGTAGTTGGATATATTATAGATAACCTTTGTGGATAAAGATGGATCATTTTATCTCTAGATGGTGGTAGTTAACCCTCTACTGTTACAGTGATTCTGGGGGGCACAACTTGGAGATACCGATAGTGAGACCTTTCAAGCTCAGATGTCCATAGGGAATTCCCCTATTGAATATTGGAATGGGGGGAGAACATCATTCTCTTCAGATTCCAAAAATTAGTTCTAGTGAAATTTTGGGAGGAGGTCTTGTATGAGTTCCATAATTCGCATTTTTATGTACATTTATGAGAGAAAATGATGTATTTTGACCTCGTACATTAGCTCTAGTGTCCATGGATGAAGTAGGTAGTGGAATAGTTCTATTCTAGATGCATCACATGAAAGAATGTGAAGGCTGGGTACCAAGTTCCAGTGATATTGACACAACCACTTAAGGTACCATAGTGGATGTGGGATGAGATTTTTATAGATTTCATGATGGGTTTACCACACATGTCTTGGGGACACAATACCATAGAGGTGATCTTCAACAGACACACCATTTTAGACCACTTCCTACAGATCCACGAGAAAAGCTCATTAGAGAGCTCTGGATGCCTCTAAGTAGAATTTATATTTTGGTTCCAGGGATTCCCATCTACGATAGTCTCAGATAGAGATGCTCGCTTTATATCTATTTTGGGGAAGGGATTTTAGGAGGTGTTTTGGAATCATCTGCGGTTGAGAAAACCATTTCAACCCTAGAAGGATGTCCAAATAGAGAGGAGAATCTATATTCATGATGTCATGCTATGCACTTTCATCCTAGAATTTGTTCACAGTTGGGAGGACCACCTACCTCTGGTTGAGTTTTCATATAACAACATCTACCACACCACCATCTGCATGACATCATTAAAGGCCTTGTAAGGATGAACCTGCATTGCTCCACATTGCTTGATAGATCAAGAAAAGTCATAACTCAGGGGTCCAGAGTTTGTCATGGCTACCGCTGAGAAGGTTCATGTCATCTAGGAGCGGATGATAATTGCAAAGAGCCGACAGAAGTAATATGATGACAAGTGGAAGAGGTCTTTGGAGTTCTAGGATAGAGACCATGTCTTCCACAGGGTCTCACCTCGATGAGGATTACAAAGATTCGGCTGGGGCGTTATGTTATCTATGAGATACAACTTACCATTTTAGATTATGAGTAAAATTTTCAAGGTGGCATACAACCTATCTCTCCCTAGAATATTTCACCTGGTGTATGACGTCTTCCATGCATCAGATCTGAGAAGGTATGTGCTCGTTATATTATTCATCATCGATTAGGATGAGTTGTACATTGATGATGGTATGATTTTTAAAGAGTACCATATGGATATAGATGATCTACAAGATTGGATTACTCATGGGTTATTTATTCTTCTATTGTGTGTTCAATGGAATCACTATAATCTCTAGGAGAGAACATGGAAGTGGGAGGATATGATTCATGCTCAGTACCCTCAGGTTTTTGTTGAGAAGCCCTTGTTTTGGATTATGGGGGAGTCAATCCCAATGTTTAGGAGACTTTAATGACTTATATTTTCCAGAATGTATTTTTAAAAACATATTGTAAAATTTATAGACATTTATCCAACACGACATGCAATTCTGATACATGGAGTGCTAGGAACTATTTTTCAAATAATGTTATGTTTTTAATAGAACACATGCATGAATTCTCTAAAAATGGGAAATAAAACATAAATGGTTCCCCTAATCAATAATATTAGTGTACCATTGAGCTCATAATATTGGATTTACCCCAGGCGCGACTAACATAGGTCCGCGCTGGTCATCTGCAGAAAAATTCACCAGGGGCGTAACCGTAAATAAAACAATTAAATACACAATTTTTTTGAAATCCTAATGAATCATAAATAGTAACATGCATTGGAAATCTAAGACCACCATTGAGTTCGTACAAGGTTGTATTCCTTAGGCATGGCCTAACATTGACCAACGTGGGTCGTCTGCCGAAGATAGTTTTTGGACGTGAATTCTATTATAGTAACTTATAAAAATATTTTATTTTTATGTTACATATTTATGCAGTGGTAAATTCCTTTTTTTATACACCATGACCTATGAATTCGGTGTTATCTCTATAACCCTGGATCTTTCATTGGAAAGAATAAGAAATCTCTTTCTCGATTACAAATTCCCAAAAATCATGGATCAACAATGACACAAACAACCTTTCTTCGTCAATGATTGATCCAATCCTTGAGGTTGGGTATCAATCTATTTTTTTTTCTTTTCTCCATCTTATAATCATAATAAAAACATGGTCCATCCGATGAATTGGTTGATCCATAGTTCAATCTTTATTGTGGGATGGTTAATTTCTTCCAGGATAAAAGGGAATATATCTTGTTGATTATTCAATTATTGGTTTCTTCGTGATGACACAAACATGAAAAAAAAGGATTGAATGAACAAGGGAAAGGCAAGTTCTTTTGAGAGTTCATGTGCATAATCTGTCCACATAAATCTATTATGTTCTTCATTCATTATTCTCCCATTGAATCTCTATGAAAACGATAAATAGTTGCAAGCTTGGTCCATGGTGCAATGAGAAGAGCCCGAAGGTTGTGATCTGTGATGAAATTTTGGAGGTTTATAGAGAGAACAAAAGTTAGGAAGTGGGTTATAGTAGATAGTGCGAAAAATGGTGGGAAATTGGTTGGGAAACCAGCAGTGAGGGTTGTGTGTGACCTAGCAGGAGTCCGAGTTCAAGTAGTGCTCACATCCACTATCCAGTGGGACAATGCCGGAGGAGGAGCCTGCAGTGGAACCGATCACGAGCGTTATATTGGATCCGTTACAGGAGGTCATGGTCGTGGAAGTGGCAAGACAAGGCTCAAAGTCTTCGGTGGCAAGGAAGAAATAGGCAGCAAACGACATACATATGGGGTCTGTGTGGAACATGCATTAGTGGAATCCAATGGGAAGGGGTCTGGGACACATTGTCATCTGCATTGAACGTGGCTGGAAAATTGAGTGCAGCCCATGACATAGCAATGAACTAAAGTTGTTGAACCAAATTAAAAGATCAGGGCTAGACGAACTAGTATGGGATAATTTGGGTAGGCTTGGACCGATCACGTACGGTCAGGTCGGGCGAACTGGGCTGGGTCGGGTCATGTTGAGCCTAGACCGAATTGGACTAGACCCTTTTTACTAAATTTGTTGTATCTATCAAATTGTGTGTCAGTTAGATGAGACATTTGCGGCATTGTTACCAACGTGTTGATGTGATCCTTTTGAGACTCTCAAAGTGAGTTTTTTTGGAAGTTTGTTTATGACCTAAAAGCTCGAGAATTTGGTTCTCCCAAAAAAAGTGCTCAATGATCAGAATCAAGTTGATTGCTGTGACTATGTGACATGGGGGTATTTCATGATCCATCAACACTTTGTTTCCCATCTAATCTCCATGCACCATTAATTCCCCATGCACCATCACCATTCTATTCATCATCGGCACTTCCTGTGTTATAGACGCTTTGTGCCCCATCGACACTTTGTACGCCATCTATGCTTAGTGAACCATCGATGCTCCATCAACCATTGATGTCCTAGATTCCATCACTACTCTGGGTTCCACCAATGATCCATGTTCCACTGAAGCACTGTGATCCATCAATTATCCTTGTGTCATCGACGAACATTGCACCATTTACTCTCTGTGAACTGCTGACACATCTAGTGTCGTATATACTGGGAAATCTGTGGACTACAATTGTAAATAATTCTCTTCATGCTTTAGGTTTGTACCTTTGTTATTTGAACATATTGATTATACTTAATGTGATTACGTTTTTGTGAAATTTTTGTCATTTCAAATGGGTTGTACCTTTCATGTTTCCTTTGTGGCGTACTTATTGTAATTCATATTGGTATACCTTTTTGGTTTCAGGGTCCCCACTAAGTATTGTTTTAATCACCCCTACACGGTCTATGCCGGTATGTGTAGTAACTTGTGTATTTGATTGATTCTTTGAAGTAGTCCGTAGTGGATTGTTCTAGGTGGTTCTTAAATTGATGCTTGAAAAACGAGATGTGATTCAGTGACATCAGACAGATGTTTCTATACCTACCCTTCAGGTTGCGATTTCTACTGAAATGTTTCAGGAGCTTGTACTTTTCCTTCTGGTTGGGCTTGTATGCTGTCCCCATTTACATTTCAATATTGTACTGGTGTACTCTATTATTTGTATCTCAGTGGCGCATATCCTTGTTTACTTAGTGGTATCTGTTTTATGATTTTGGGATTGGATATGGGTGCATGTGTAAATGTACATAGGAAAATGCCTCCAATTTGTGGGATATTTCTATTTTGGGATAGTCATTAGCACATGGCCTATTGAAGGTGTGAATGGGCCACTCACAACATGGCCTCTAGTGGAACTGTCGTGACAAGACCCCCCCCCCCAGGTCTTTTGGGATTAGATAAAACTAAGCAGCTTACCTATAGACAAAATGATCAATTCCATGATCAGTTGGGTGGTAGTGGACCATGTGAATGTGTGGGGTTTTTGAGAAATCATGATGCAATAAACATAACTAATTCGGTAAAATAAAGAGGATTTAAAAAAACCATCACTCGCATTTTTGGGGCATCCATAATTTGGAAACACGTGGATTGTACTAATGGTTATGTTTTTTAATTTGTAATTCTTTGATATTGTTTTTTATTTAAAGGCTATGATGTAAAACTTCAATGTTTAAAAATTTAGCATCTTACATGTGGATATAAATATTTTTCTCACACCCAGAACTCACTATAAATACACAAACATGATGAAAAGAACCTAAAAGAGCTTTCTAGATCAAATTCAAGAAAATATTGTCCCACACCACACCACCATTATATATATATATATTTATATTATTAGTTAATTTTTAAATGATATAAAATCATATCTCTAATCCTTGGATTTCCATATTCCACCAATAAATCCACATATAAAAGGGTCATCTAAGGCATTATGACCATAATGATTCTCTCTACATTAATTCATGTAAATCTAATTAAGCATGTAAAAACTCGACAAAAAATCACTCATACAACAGTAGTGGTTACATGAAATTAATATTAAAAATTAAGAATCATGTGGATGTAATAACATTCACTATGTTGAGGTAGTTTATGATTTCAAATCGATGACCGTATGTGAGAGGAATTATATATGATACAAAAAATCAAACAGTTACATCCTTTTATTAGGATGACACACGAATGATCTTATCATCATTGGTGAATGCTTCTTAAATGAACCCGAGTCATATCCCTCTAAATTATTTAAAATAACTCACAATAGTAGCTTCTTATTCATATAAAGTTGATTTTTGGTTGGTACCATGGATAAATTTTGAACTATAATTCATCCGAATAATCAACAGAACGCCACTTATTCAAGTTTGGATGAATAATGGGGAACATGATACATAGAATGTACCCTTATCACTATAGGATATAAGATAGATAAAATTGGGGCTCCCAAATTTGAGTTTATAATTTATAAATAAAATATCATGATATCCCTCCTCACATTGATATGTTAAACATACAAAAATTGAATATTTTATTTTGAATATGATTAACCTTCTGAAGAAGCTTAATAGAACTAATTGTAACTATGTAAACATGTTTGAAATTTCATATGTACTTCACCACATACTTGTAACATATAAAATATTTCAAATGAAAAAATATAATATATTAATATTGAATCATCACTTTCATAAGTATTTAATTAACATTGAATAAAACTATTCATTAATAAAATATTATTTATTGTAATCACTGAACAACTTATGAATACAGTGCCTAAATGCATTAATTTTTTATTTTTCAAATCTGAAATAATAAATATATTTTTACTATATTTTGAACATTTAAACATGGATATCACCCAATCCCCATGGTGGGTCCCACCATGTCCTAAATGCATATTCACTAAAATATATCATAATATTGAATAAAATTAGTGACTGTCCCTACACACATTTTTTCGATTGTACTGATTATCTGACACAATCCTATTGTGGTGTATAGAAAAACATCAAGTTCCCTAAGGTGATATAGTTTAGTAACAATAATGAAAAACACTCATATGAACACATTATTCTAAATATAATATATTCATCATAATATATATCATAATATAGGATGCATAAAATTTGTCACCTTCCTTAATTTTTTTGTTTATTCATTAAATAACATTTCTTAATAGACTACCTTCTCCTACCATTGACAAGGATTTAGTGATGCTACTACCATATCGGTCAACTAGTCTATAGATATCTCTTCTTCTTCATAAAAATATAAAATCTTATGTGGAGAATTTACTAAATTTTATACTTCTAATGAAACATAATTGATTATACCTCACCACAACATATATTTTATGATTTTTATATTTCATTAGTATATTTGATCAAATGGTTTAGTAGTTGGGGTTTTGATTATTGGTTAGAACCCTGTAATCCTACATGAATAATGGCGGTTCAAAACCTATTGGTAAATGCTACTGTATCAATATTGTAGTGTATTATAGCAACAGTGTAATGTAGCAAAGGTAGGCACTATAGCGGCGGTAGGTCACTATAGTGGTGGCATAACATTATTGTAGTGGTGGGCACTGTATGGTACAATAGTAGTTTGGGTACTGTATGATAACAATTGATACATAATTCTATTCTATGATTGTGGGGTTTTATATGAAATCATTCCATATAAGAATGGGGGAAGAACAGTTACACTATATTTAAATCCGTGGCGGAAGAACATTGAAAATGTGCTTGAACTCTCTATATTATCATAACAATATTTATAATTATGCCAACTTGAAAAATACAATTAAATAATATTTCAAGGTGGATTTTATCTTGATGAAAATTGATTCGACTACATTATTAAATGGGGAGATTAATCAATAGATAATTGAGATAGAAATAATAAATTTTTATTATCACATTGATAAAGATGGTCACATTTCATAGAATATAAATGATATTATTTGTGAAAAAAAATTATACATAAAGAGAATAAGAATCTATGTGATATTATAATTACATTGTTCTATAAATATAACGGCTGGAAAATAAGAATTTTGTATTGAACTGGGATTCAATGTATTCATGGATATTCAATGAGTGGAAGATGAAATGTTAAAATGACTAAAAAATTAAATAATTACATGAACCCCTTTATGGAAATGAAAAATAGGGAATATAATATTGAGTATTTAAATATAATTACACTATGTTGATTAAGAATAAGAGCAACAAGATGAAATGAAATTAGTGTTTAACATTATCTTATCAATATTCAATTCTGTCTGAAGAATAAAATTTTAGAAATTACTTTTTGATATTTATACTTTTTAATGGATGAGGCTTGGGTTGTATAAATATATTAATTTTGGAGGAAAAATAAGAAATTTATGTTCATTATTGAATCATATCAGATTATTTTTGCCATGAAATATTAGTGATACATTTCTCATCTTCATAATGAGGAGTTAAACATATACCCTATATTTTGTTGAGGGAGGACCATTTGTTGCGAGAGCTTAAAAATGGTTAGAGTTAGTTTATTTGTGAAAATACAGTTTGTAATAACATTTTATAGGTTCATGGATATACCCTTTCCAATGTTCACTATTTTAAATAAAATGGTATCTGTGTTAATTTATATAAAAAATCACAATATAATAGGGATGTAAACATCAATATTAACTGAAAACCATGTAAATATGTCATGACGTTCCTTGTTATGTTATTTACTTTAATCAATAAATTCATGAAATAAAATATATAATAGATTAAAGGTAATAGATTAAAAATTACCATCCAAATTTTGAGATAGGATATTGTAAATTGAGTGATAAAAATTATACCAAACTAATTAAATTCCAAACCCTCAGTTTGGTTCACTAATCATGTTTGAACAAACTTTTGGTATCAGAGATAAAATTAAAACTCTTATTGTTTTCTAACAAATAAAATGATTTGTGTTTTTTATATCACGTTCTAAAATTGTTATAAATTAAAAATATGAATATGAATATTAAGCATCATATTTAAATGTAATCTCTACAACAAATATTTGAAATATGAAGTGGAATCAAATGATGAGAATGAAGAATGTTTCTCTCTTTGGTATATAGAAATAAAATTGTATCTTCAACATTATATAATCATTATGAGATCATTAAAATATAAATATTTTGAAATTGGTTGAAAAATAAATTGGTAAAAGGTTATAAAAAAATTATTCCTAAGGTGATTCAAAATAATTACATCAAAACAATATAACAATAATTTTTTTGACATATGAGGTACCCCTACCCAATATTCTTGTGTTCAATGGAAAAATAATTTATTTGAAAATGATATTTATAAAAAGTGAGCTAAACAATGATAAATATACAAATACATAATTTTAATAACCTAAATAACACATCTCACTAAAATAACTCAATATAAAGAAAAATATATTTACTATCTTATAAGACTATATATATATATATATGAAACTTAATTTATATTACATGTGAACACTTATCAATACCTCAACCATACTAGACACCATTATAGATTCATCATTGTTTACACACATATTCATGAATTGGAAAATTGTAACATAAAAAATGGGTGATATAAAATTCTCAGTAAAGGAAAAAATATAAAAATTTCATCAAATAATATATCATAAGAAGAAGAGAAACGTAAGATAGAGATAAATACATGGTTAAAAACAAGATGAATCAAAGAATGTGTTCCATAAGTAATAATTTCAGGACATGTAATATCAAATAA
Source organism: Viscum album (assembly GCA_963277665.1). Lineage (NCBI taxonomy): Eukaryota > Viridiplantae > Streptophyta > Magnoliopsida > Santalales > Viscaceae > Viscum > Viscum album. Next base: position 2,115,720,084 of record OY728136.1, read on the forward strand.
AAATATTTGATGTAATATTAGTACAAAATAACCATGAAAACATGGAACAAGGGAATGATATCGTTAGTTCATCACAATATAAATATTTGGAACTGACATAATGATTGAAATCTTATTCATGAGTCATGGATCATAGAAAAAACATCATTACATATTGTGTTGGGTTTACTTCCCATGCACTATAGACAGAATCTAATGAGAATAAAACAATACCCAGTGCATTGGAGGAACATATAATTCAATTATGACCCATCACATCATTACATGTACATGAATAAAGACACTACATGAGGAAAAACCATATATAATTTATAAGAATGATTAATCCCACGAGATGGAATTTTTATTCAAAATCTTTCCTCAATGAAAAACCCAATTCTATATCATAATGATTACTAATAGAATAAGGAATTAATTAATTTTTAGAAATCCTATTATAAAGTCGGACCAATCTTGAAAATGGTTTTCAACTGTCAATAAATTCTTGATAATGATTTAAAATATAAATATAAAAAAAATCCACTGATGTGATAATTTAAGGAATTAATAATGGATAATTTATAGAAGAAAGTATCATATGTTTTTTGTTCACTCTAGAAATGAATGAAATGAGTTTCCATATAATAATTAAAGTATTATAAATAAATCCATGGATATAAATTTTTGATTGAGTTGGTACTTGACATGGAATAACAAATAGGTAAGTTCCTATAAATTGGTTTTATTTAAAAGATATAATTTTTAAAGGAACATATAGAATGAATTACCCCATCAAGGATGGGGATATTTAAAAATGTATATATATAATGAACATATTTACATAAATAATTAGAATAATAATATGGAATAAGGAGTGAGGAAATTGAGTAAAAGACACAAAATTCATAACCTAAATTCTATGAGTGGGGATCAAACGATCTCTTCCGAACAAAAAAAATTCATGAATTAAGGAAAATTTGAAAAAGGGTTTATGATAGAAGTGAAAATTCTAATAAAATAAATAATAAATGGAATGAAATATAATAATAGGTAATATTATATCAAACATTAAATATTAATGGTCACCAAGATTAGTAATAACTCATTGAATTAAATCTACCTTTAAAATACACCTTACACTTTATCCCACATAAAAAATGAGATCTAACATCATATATAACAAAAATAACATTCTTCAAAAAATATTTATGAACATATTCAAACATGAAAATTTAATGAACATTATTTATAATCATTTATTTCAATATATTGGTAGTTATATTTTATTTTTATCATTAGATGTTATTTGCTTCAATAGATTATTTAGTATCAGTTTCCAATTAATAGTGGTGATTCTTGATTATAAATTCAATGTTCATGATTTCATGAGAATATTAGGTAAATGATATATATCATATAAATATTTTTAATATTATAATTTCATTTCTTAATTATTTTTTATATGATTCAAAACGAAACAAATTGGTGAGACGCTTGTTTTGTAAATTTTTATGAAAATATAAGTGGTAAAAAAATAAGTTAAATTTTTATATAACCATTTTAAAACCATAAAAAAATTTATTTTCTAATTATTTTAAAATTAATTAATTATTTACTGTTCTATACTCCTCCATGATATATTTTTACAATAATGTAAATGTAGGTTGTTAAACCAACCCAATATAATAACAAACTATAATCAATTAGTGAGTTTCGTTAAAAATTGTTTATTTTTTTAATAATATATAAAGTAATTAAAAATAATGATATAATGTAGAAGTGTTTGAGGATTTGAACTTAAATATAAATGTTCTTTAATATTAATAAATGTAACATCCTGATATTTTAAAACAGGACCATCGTATTATATATCGTATATGATAAGAAACACTAAGACTATAAAAGAATTTTACACCCCATGAATTTATAGTAATTTTTTCAATAAAATCAATATATATTATAGCTTGAGGTTGGATAACCCAAATATTTTTTAATAAAAACATTTCCATTAGTGTATACAACTCATAACAATGAACTTAAACCAATAATTAAATATCATTTAAATATGACTGTTACAACATTGATATTAAATTGATGTGTATGAATTTTATTTACTATATTATGAAATATATATAAATATATAATGAACCTAGTCAATAAAAAACTATTGATTAATTCTTTTTAATTAATTACTCAATTTTCAATAATTTTATTTAATTCTTTATTAATATTTTTTCATCAAAATATTTTTATGTCAGAAAATATTATAATTTAATTATGGAATTTATATAATTTGTTTAATAAAAATAATCATTTTATCGAATAAAAATATAAAAATTATCTTAGTATTTTTTTGTAATTTATTTTAAAAAATTTAGTTTATAGTGAATAGTGTAAAATAAATATTATTATTGACAACTATATTTTTATATCAAATATTTGAAGAGTTATACATTATTTTTAAAAAATTTCAAATGTAAATTTAGTTATATGTTATTATTAATAATCCAAATATATTTATTAGAGTCAATATCACGATATAATTTGGTAAATATTATTTTTATTAAAAAAAGGTCATTTTTCTGAAATACTGCTTTTGTTTTGTTTTTCTAATTTAATATTGATATAAATTTTCCCACATCAATGATATTAATTTTAAAAAATGGATTGTTTATGTTGATTCAGTAATTAAAATTTTAGTAAACATTTATCATTTATTTCTGGTCAATATGTTGATTAATATAAGGGGTTTTTTTACAATGGAATAGAGTAAATCATGTAATTAAAGATAAAAAATAAGCATTTAGAGGATAAAAATGACCCTAAAACATAAAATAATATTATTATATTATTACATTTCTTTTATAATCAACCAAGATTCAGATATATGTCATCTTATGGACATATCAATGAGATCATGACCATTATAGTATTTAATTTCTAGAAAAGTAAAAATGTCACACGTTTGTTTTCAAAAAAATTAATATTTTAAATATGGGGTTATGAAGAGGCTTTATTAAACTATAAATTATTATGTGGAAGATATTAATTTTTTCACAATCATTTTCATTTATTTAATTTATTAAATAAATAATAATTTTAAATGCTTACACATCACTGACATAATAAATATTCAATTAATGGAAAATGAGAAATATATATATATAGCTATAAAGTAATTATACAATATAATATGTTATAAAAAATTTTATCCACTAAATATTTATCCTAAAATGAAATTTAATGTTTATAATTTAAATATATTTAAATATATTTCATGATATAATTGATGTCATTGTAATAAATTGTTCCAAAAATTGATATAATGGATTTTATATATTAAATTAAATTTTATTAATACATATAAAATTCATAAGAGTTATAGATTCTAAAAAATGGGATATGGTTAATGATATATATAATATTCTATTTATGGATCACTTTTAATTTTATTGTGATATTATATACCATTCAAGAGTAGAATATTTTTTGCAATGGTAAATCTCATAATTTTTAACGGGTAGTTAGACATAAAATAGAAGGGTGAAAACATATCCAAAATAGCTCAAAATATTATTGAATAAAAATATTTATAATTATTTCACATTATATTTTAATTATATCAGTATTTATCTATTTTTAAATGAGAAGAAAATTATATTAATTTAATATTTTACCATATTTGAAGAACTTTCTCCCATAAATTATAAACGGTATCCCCTTCTTATACTAATTTACACATCATTATTAAATATAAATTAATAAAAAAACGAATTCCACTTATATAAAAATTTATTCTACTAATTTAGGTTATTAACTTTACAAAATATCATACCTACTTCTTTTAAGAAGATATCTAATTGGAATCCACCGAAAAAGAGGTAATCATATTTACCAAGTCATTCAAGTTTATTCCCTTTTAAACATCTTCTGAATGTTCTTTAACCATCTTGAAATAATAATACTTGTATTATAAGGATATTGAGATGTTATTATGACTTTTTTAAAATCATATCCCATGTCTTATACACCTTACAATGTGAAAAAATAACTTATGTGTGTGTACAACTAACTGTCTCCACATAAGAGTGTAATTTGGTTTTCACGAACACTATATTTATATGGTTCTATATAGTTAACTAATTATTATATTATATATTTATATAATAAAAATGATTAATAAAATATTAATTATTAATAGTAAATAATAAATTCTATCCGTGTAAATGTGAAAACATTGGGCATTTGTACGTACAACATACCATCTCTAGGAACATTGTAATCTATTTTATATCTATATATCTTAAAGGAAAAAATAAATTTGTATATAATAAATATATATATAATTTATATGATAAATAACATTATCAATATTATTTTAACAAGATCTTTAATAACAACCATTACAACTAAATCAAAAAATTCATGAAAAATTAATACTATACCACCCAAACCAGTGGTTTTAACAATGGATTGATAAGAAATTGGATATAGAATATTATAAGTATATCATTTATGGTATTATATTTATTATTATGGTTATATACTAGATTTATAATAAATAATGTTTTATTATGAAGTATTTTTGAATGCATATGAAGTAATTTGAACACAAGGTAAGAGTTTATCATGTCACTTTTACATATGTGAGACATATGCCATATTGACCACTTCTTTCCATTATGTAGAATACATAACTCCAATTTTTTATACTATTTAAAAATATATATTTCTCAATATTGTATTTAATGTTCTATTTTATGATATTTCTTTCATGGGGCATAGGATTTAAATGAAAACCAAGTGGTCATGGTTTGTTTAACAATTTCATCATTATTTATTATTTATTACTTTTTTATAACAATTGAGGAATTTTTATGTGACATGTTTCGGTATTCCGAATATGTTTTCAAAAAAAAAGTCTATTCCATATTTATTAGTATGTCAATTTTACCATTTTTTCTTATATAAAAAATAAAGTGGAACTAGTTTTTCATTTTCTGAACGATATATATTTTTAATTTTCATACAGAAGTGGGAATTGAATGATTTTTTATCTTAAACAATACAAATTAATTTTTCTTATACCCTAAAGATTTAATTATTTGATTATTCCTTTACATTTTTACAATGTACTTTTCAATGAATATAATTTCACTAACAAATGCACTATTTTTAAATTTATTAAAATAATTTCAAAGTAAAAAACTATATTTTCCAAAAGAAATATTCCAATAATGTCATTAATGTACATTCATTTATGTCATCATAATTTTATTAATATTACGATTTGTAAATACTATAATTATACAATTTATATTATTTTATATTATCTTTTATGATCTATTTTACTAGGGAAAGTCCTAACATTATATATGAATAGTTCTTCAAATATGTATAGTTAATGATTTTGTAAACACATATATATTTAGTTGTTTTATTTATTGATATAAAGAATGTTTTAGACATAGTAAGTTATTGGTGGCATTCACTATATCTTCTTGATTATTTGATATGTCTCATGATAAAAAATATCGAGGTTTTTGTTTTGAGGAAGCACCCATTTATTCAGATCTCATGGCATAATGTCTTGATGGTATACTATAGATTTTCGACATTATGTATTCCATTATTATGATTTTATTAATTTTTATAGATGTACATGTGATTATAAGATAAGTAAGAATATACTTGGGTAATATGTGAGGTAATGTGATTTCAATATGATTTATTTTAACTTTCAATATAACTAACACAATATGATTATCATATTTTTTATGTGGAACATGTTTCGATTGATTACCTTTCAGGATTGACTATGATTATTAATTCATGATAAAATTAATTATATTCATACCCTTACTAAGAATCTTATTTCACCCCTTTATTATGTTTAATTTTTCCATAGGATACTGGGAAGGGTTTTATTGTTTCTATGAAGGGATGTACTAAGGATAACCATTTCATTCTGAAATATAACACTTTTTTGTATTTTATGCCTTAAATTATAATGTTTTATTGAATTATGTATATAAATTTTAATGGATAATATACTATTTGGTCCTTTAGGATGTTATAACGTGTATCTAGTTCCAATTCAATAAAGTAACCATTAACTCTACACGACTGGGATCAGGGTATCTATTGTTGATATTATATAAACATTAGTAGAATCCAAGGAACTATATCTATGAAAATAATTTACTAGGTGACATAACACTTTGATATTCATTGGGTAATCCTTCATTGATAACACCCAACCTCAATATTCAAAAGCATATAATGGATTACCGTTAGAAGAATTTAGTCCATAAGATTCCACATTTTCAATATTTCAATAACATAATAAAATATTTTCACCATTCCTAGGGGATACCAGCATCGTATTAGCATCCAATTATAACTCTAGTAGTTTCAAGTGTTTTCGAATCTTCCTCTCATCCAGCTACTTTTCGACTACATGATCACACTCTTCATCCAGGTCTATAAATTAATGATGTCCTCTTTTATTCCCCTAACACCTTTGTAGATCAAGACACTCTCTCCACACTATTACAGTGCTGGATCATTAAGTAAGACCATGGTTCTCTCTGCTTCGGTCTCCGTGTTTGATGATTTATAAATAATCTTCCTGTGGAATTTGGTGGCTCTCCTTGGTGTTTAAAAAACTTCTTCAGTTTTCAACTATATTTTTATCCTCTCTTGGAGACAATTAATACTGACCCAAGTTCTATATCAAGATAATGAATTTATCTTCATGGTTTGGGACTCTCATATTTATTTTTATTAGATTCTATGATAGGAGGCATAGATCATGCAATCGATGGTGCTTTCACCCCTCTTATTTGCTATTGGAGGTTCTTCGTCAGTGGGATGATCCCATCTTGGTGGTGTGGGTGAAGATCCCTAGTGTCCCACTCCCATTCCAGATCCCTTTTTCATGGAATAAAAAGTATATCATCTTACATATTACCAATGTGAAGAAAACTGTACTATATGGATTAAAAAACATCATCTCCTAATGTTGTCATTTTCATTGATCATAGATTCCAACATCAACTGTAGCTACTCCCTTTTGAAAATGTTTTTAGATGATGGAGACAACCTTTGGTTTATCCCTCAATGCCTTAGTTAAACTCCTCCTATCTATTTCATGGTCACACAATGTCAGAGTGCAGAAATAAAGAACCAATTTTCCTATTAGCACATTAGTTGAATCTGGTCACCAAAAGTGTATATTAATTTTTTTCATCTAGAGTATACTAACTCCATGATGGTGGGTACCTAACAACCAATGAGGATAGAGTAGGATGTCCATAAGACTGTGTGACATTGCCGCTTAGGAAGGAAAGTGTTAACTGTACATTGGATGGAGTGACATAGATAACTAGCAAAGAGTGAGTTTAATGTATGTATGATGTTGTGAACATGATGACTAATGAGTCATGTGTATTTTCATACATTCCTCCCTTAATTCTTTATCCTCTCTCTCTCCAGTATCGACCGAGGTGTTGAATGTTCTTACAACTGCACCATGCATGGCCTTTATCCCTTTTCTCCTGATATATCCTCCCACTATGAAATACACCAATCCATTTAATCAGCCTGAAATGAATGATTAACATTTAATGGGTAAATTTCTGGTCTCAAATTCTCTCCACTTTTCAACCATTATTGGAGGGACTCAGGTTCTTCTTCATGTAACGTGGTTTTATTGTCCAATAGTAAGAATGTATTATCACATGAGCAAGAAAACAAACTTGTTCCTCCTTTGGTATAAGAATCCTTCTGGGATGGTTCTCAATCCATGAATTAAGATCCCATGAAACCCCATATCCCGTTCACATCCTCTTCCAGTGTGTGTAAAAATTCTTATTCCAAGAGATTATCATCCAGCTACAACCCTAATTCCAATGTACATCCTATTTCTGGATCTAGTTATAGGTTCCCCCTTGCACAATGATTTCAGTCCTAATTCATAATGCTCTATTATTGGGAACCTATGTTAGGATAGACTTCCTCTCTTGTGATGTTCATCCAAATAATTTTTTTTGTTTATTAAATCAATCCCAAGAATGTGGCATCCAATATTTCTATTTTTGACTGTAGAGATCATAATTGCATCCATTCATACAGATCTCACTAATTAACATGTTTCAATTTTATGGAATATTTCAACCTTAGATGAAAAAAATCATTTCTTAAGAGCATCACAAGAATACTAATGTTAGCTATGATAATTTCACATTCCTTATTTCATTCATCTATTCCATGTGTGAAACATGTGAAAGGGATCACATATGGAACAACATGGAATCAATTGATTAAAATAACATGTATTGGTTTATGGGAGGAGACTTCAACACTATGATGGAATCCATAGGGAAGAAGGGACATGTAGTATACCTATGGAGGGACATTCATGGATGATATCTATTTCTTGTATCAGAGTGGGATGGATGATATTTGTTATTTTGGGGATAGTTTAACATGGTTAACCGATCAGAAAGGCCTCCAAATGATATCATTCCACCTTGATCACTACATAAAATCTATAGTAATACCTCTCTCTCCATTGTCCAATGACTACCACCTAGTTTTTTTTGTCTCAGATCAAACCCCGTATTCTCCTAACCATAGTTCATGTAATAAAGGATGAAAAAGTTTCTTCTAATATTATTGGTGGACCATGGAACCAAAAAACCAACCAGTGATTCTAATCTCATGCAATAAACCCAACCTTGGTAATAAAACTGTTATATTACAAAATCAAATCATAATTATTAAAGGGGACATTATTTCATTATGGGAAGCTATTCCCCACCAGTTTCCCTCCCAATACTCCATACATTACGAGATCAATTACATAAAATCAATACTTGATGTGGGATGGTATGATGATCTCTTCATCTCCCTCTTCAATAAGAAAAATCATCTTGCTGACATACATTTTCAACAATAATGATCTTTAAATTAATTCTATAGGTTCACCTAGCTTAAATATTTTTATATGAACATTGGTTTCATCCATGATTGCCTCAAATAAAAGAAATGTTAGATGGATCTTAACATTCTCCTAGAACATGGTTACTATATATTAAATCATTTGATGATGAGAGAAGAGGTTGTTTCCCTATAAAAATATCTTCTAGATGAATTGAATCTAATAATGAATGTGGGGTAACCTATTGACTCTACTAAAATTGTTAAAGGCAACACTATTATTTCATCCAAATCCATCTCTGATTCATTTGTGATTTCTCTAGATGATAAAGAGATATTGGATGTGGTCTTTTCCCTCCACCAAGAGAGTTCACCTACCCTTGATGGATCCCCATGATTAATTTATATTGAATCAGGAGATCTGATTAAATATGATATAATTAGTGTAATAACATATTACTGCATTGGGGTATACATTCCAGTGTGGTTTGTTCTATGACCATCATCCTCATTCTAAAAGGGGAAAACAACTCATCCATAAATCATCTAAGGAAAATTTACATATGAAATTTTACATATTAAATCATTTCCAACATACATAATAAGAGACTCATCATGTACCTATATGTGATGACTTCCTAGGAGAAATATGGTTTCATTAACAGTTGGTCATCCCATGCCATCATTGGCATAACTAATAAAATGATCAGTGATTTGAAAAAAAACTAGAATCAATATGGTGATAAAATTTATGATGTATAAGTCATATTGTTGAATGTAATGGGGTATTATTAAGGTGGTCATGAAGATTATGGGTTTCTCTAACTTTTTTTAGAACCTCTTCATTAGTTTTTATAGTTCCCCATGGATCTTGGGTACTTTTTTGGGGATGAATAGAGGTTTCATCAAATAATTAGGTGGACTTAGGCTGGGGGATCATACTTTTCAGAGTTATTATATTATAATCCTGGATTCTATACGTTTAATACATAAATAATTCATCAAAAAATGGTTATGTTTGACCTTATATCTACTAAAGGTAGTTCTGAGCTGTCATAAATTACTATTTTGGAGAAAAATGATTTATTCATCGAATAGTGTAGAAGATCTATCATGATTTTTGGTAATTACATGATGTAATTTTGAAAATGGAATATATAATTGATCAACCATGAGATAATAAATGTTTATTTCTCCAAACATTTCTTGAACATGCATTGGAAAAACATTTAAAATCTCTTCAGCATTCATAAGAAATATTATCCCACGGAGTACATGGGAGCTCCATTGTACCCAAGAAGGACCCATATCAATCACTATTAGGGGGTTTTTGGTAAACTAATATATATAATTAAAAATCATATAAATCACATATTTTATATTTGATGAATGATCACACTAGTTAAATCTGTATTGCCCATTATTCCCGTGCACATGTTCTCCATGACCAAGATACCAAAAAAAGTGTTCATTTTTTTAAAGGGATGTCGCCTCCTTAATCTCGGATACACATGATGAGAGAAAGTTCCACAAGGATTCTTGGGTTTATATGACCAAACATGTATCTAGTATAGGGATAAACCTATTCTCTATAGAGGATTCCTTGTTATGTTGTGAATATAAACATGGCAGTGATGTGCAGGAAGGGAACACCCTCTGTGGAAGGTTTATCAGGAAAATTTATGGCCATGTTATTAAAATAGGGAGGGATAAAAAAATCCCACCTCTATAAATATTTATTATTCCACATCCCTATACATAAAGTCCACTCATAGTGTATTTTTTTATATATGAGATTAATTACTGGTTCCACAACATGGTAGGGGAAGAGATTTTCTTTCTAGGGAATCTAACGCAAGAAACCATCTCTGGCCAGGCATGTACGAAACCTACACAAATCCATGCCACTATCAACCTCCATCAACAAGATTTTTCTTATATTATAAATATATTGTATGACTGTGATCTCATTAACTTTAAAATCTTGTCCACATGGGATTTCTTGGTCAAATATTTTGGTTATGTTTCCCATGGATATTTAGAGCACTCTACATGGGGATATATAACATGGTGAAAATATATCTTCACCATGTTAAATTTCCTTACATGGAGGATCATTAAAAAAATAAATGAAAAATGATGTAGTTGTGATGAAATGTGGCATCACGTTGGAATCTAGATGTGTGTGTTGAAAAAGTACATTCAAGGATCCTTATAACCTACTCTTCGCTGTGTGTGGTTGGTCTGTTATCATTTGGAATGTGTTTATGATTCATATTGGACTTAACCCATAGGTTACTTCGAGTGAATAATCCCATTAGAATAAGAATCATGAGGTGAGAACTAGTAACCATGAATAGAAGATTAGATTTACCCTCTTGGCTATAGGTTTCTAGGTACATTGGTGGTCTAGAAATAATTTTCATTATGAAGATAAATTCACATCGATGGTGGGATTTTAGGTCTAATCCTGAATAATGATTGTTGATTTGGGTTCCCTAATGCACTAGTGAGAGAAAATCATCACTTGTTGATTGGTTATGGATAGAAGAGTGGACCCTTCCTTGAACCTAGGTTTATTCTCTATAATATATTGGGTTAGATGGTCTTCACCTATTATAGGAATCATTATCAATGAGGACAGTTAATTTATCCTTGGATTTATGAAGGTTGGAGGCATGTATTGTTACATTTATGGATCTAGCTTGGTTTCCTTATATTGATATTATTAGTGTGTGACTCTATTTATGCTAATGATTATTCCATTTTTAATTAAATGATTGTCTAAAACTCCCTGAATATTAATATTGTTTCCATTGAAACATACTCCTCTACTATTCACTCACACATGCATTGCAACACCCAAAGCCTCTGGTCTATCACTTATCTTATCTGTTGGTGTAAAAGCATTGTTCCTAATAGATTTACCCTCGTTAATACATGGTGAGAAGATAACATACTGGAAACCCTTCTTGCAAAAAGGGGAAGCCAAGAAAATCCATATATAGTCTTCCATATTAAAATATCCATCCCTACCATGTGCATTGACCTTGTATATATGAACACTCTTGGTCTCCATTATTTCATATCCACTTGAACCATATTTCTTATGTCATCTCTATGATGCACATTACTATTTTTGACCTTGCACTATTCTATGTATTTTAATATATATTTAATCATTTAGTTAATAGACATTCAGTATAAGTTTATAAGAAATTTCTAATGTTTAATTAAGAAACTGTTATGTGGGTTTTCCTTAAAATACAACCTATGATAGATAATAGAAGTAAACATGGTTCTCAAATAGACATACCTTGGTATAATAAATATTAAAATAGAACATCAATATTGACTTATGAATTACCTGGTACATGACTATGTTCCAAATTGTGCACCTAGTTGACCAATACAAGAATATATTCATTGATTAATTCAAAATTTATTTCAGAAAATCAGGAAGGATATTAAAAAATTATAACCATAAAAAATTATTAAATATAAGTGACATAAATTGAATAGAATTTTTCATTATTTAGATATTATATTAATGATTTTTCATGAATTTTTGATTTCACGGTAGTATTAGTGTTGATTAAAATGTGATTTTTGGTTTTAGAAAATGAACGGAGCTAGATGAAACATGGTTAAAATTGATTTTAATAGAGAATGTGTTGATTAGAAACCAAATTAGATGATTACTACAGAGAAGGATACATTGATTGTGGACAATAAGTTATCTTGATATTTAATTAACATATTTCACCTTAACTGACTCTAGAAATCGCAAAAGAAGTAAATTTTGGTGTCTAATAAGAGCATAAATAATTATGAACTTGGATAAAAAAGTGATTGATTTCCTTCATGTCAAAAATTTGGAATGATACACCTAGGATAGTATCAGATAGGAAAAGGAAAATGTTTTATGTGTGCAAAATAATGATAGAAGGTAATTATTTATCATGGAAAAAATTAAATGTTTGGTTAATTTACTGGATAAACATAATAATATCCTAAAATTTTTATATATTTTTTAATGTTTTTATTATGGAATACATTGGAGTTTTGATAATATATATCCTAGGTGGAAATATTATAAATAGAATCCATATTTTCTTATGAGAATCAGTTATATTGATAATGATGGAGAGACTACAAATGATATATAAATAGAAGGACATGAGGTTTCCTATGTATTGGTTTAAGAATGAAGTACAATGATTAATGTGCCTATTTTTTGATAAAATTATAATTTTATAGTAGTATTTAATCCATGAAATTATTCTTATAAGAATTTTGAAATGAATATGTAATGTGCTATAATACTATATCATTATAGACTAATGAAAATATTTTGAATTGTAACAATTACCATGAAATATTATTATGTGGAATGATGATAATTTTAGAAGAATCAATTATTAATGGATGATAAACCTTAATATGTGCATGGTGTTCAGATCATAATATTTAATATATGTTTATGGGATAATATTAGTGAACATTGAATTTGTTAGTGATTTGGTTGATTATGTTATCTTTTATAGAGATTACGACATGTTCGGATTTAAGGAATATATTTGACAACCTTAGATATTATTTTTAGAATAATTCAAGTTTTTATTAAGGTTTTATATTTATCGATGTATTTCATTTTTGGTATGTGATGTTTGTAGATTTATTATATTTATTTACGAATATAATGTTATGCTAATTTTTTAAATTTAGTGAACTTCCTTCGATATATTTATTTATTAAATTAGAACATAAATACTTGGGATTTGCCTAAGGATAACCATTTGTGGAATGGATAAAGATCAACATTCGTTATTTTTGGATAACATGTGTTTAAAATTTTGGTATTTGAAAATATCTTGATATAAAAGGAATGAATAGTCATTATTTTATTACGATAATGATAAGATAAATGTGAATTCTATTTATTAAAGTGTAAAAATTAATATTAGATATTAATTTCATGGAGTAATAGATGATGTACACATTTATAAAATAACATCGAAATGAATAAACTGATCTTTTTAAATAAAATTACACCAATTCGCTATATTTTCTTATGAGAACATTCTAAATGGGATAAAAATTCCTCAACTTCATAAAAATTATCTTAAATAAAAAAATTATATTATTAATTTCATCTCTGAAGAATCAATTTTCTTTTGACTCAACAAATATTTATGGTTTTTTGGTTACATAAGTTATATTAGCCATTCACATTCATGAAATAAATTAATTATACCACCTCCTGCATTATTTGGGAATTAATTTTTTCTTCCATGTCCATATTTTCATATCCCACAAATGTTCTATTACATGGAAACCTAGTTATGTAATTCTTCCAGTTGACCTACATGCTTCCCTTTGTCTCTTTTTAAGACGATGCATTCTTTAACCATATCTTGACATGAAATTTCATGAAGGGTATTTAGAAATTACAAAATGTGGATGATTGAGATGATGATTAAATTCAAAGGATACAATTTTATTAATAGGGTAAAAAATTTAACACACCGAGAATTTATAAGTGGAACATCATATTCAATATAAAATATGATTGCAACACATATCATAGAATATATTGTAATGCCCCATGTAACATCCAGATATATAAGGAATAATTCATATTTCAAATTTATTAATATTTGTGAATTAAATATTAATTTTTATTTAAAAGGGTTGCTCTGTTTGAGAGCGTACCCAATACGCAACAACGAGTTTCTTTGAAATCTTACATTGCACACTAATAATATAATATTATTATTTTAAATTTCACTTAACTCCTTGCTATTGTATTTGAGAGAATGAGAAAAACTAACTAAAATATTATTATACATTTTTTTAAAAATATTTACATTTATCCAATAAATTTTATAGGCTTAAAATGTGCATGAATCTAATTTTAAGAATAATTTACAATAAAAGACCAATTTACCACTTTTAATGGTGACCCTCTTAAAATAATTTTTTTAACTTTAATAAAATGTATTTGACCAAATAAAATTATTCTTTAGAATGGGGACATCAAAATTTACTTTGTGTAATTTGTTGTAATTTTTCTAATAAAGTTCATTTTCTAATGAATAGTGAAAAATATTGTAATTTAATTCAAAACTGTGTTTTAATCAAATTTATTTATATGGATATATTATCTTTTTAATTGGTTTTAATGATTAATTATAATATATTTTTACCATTTAATACAATTTTGGTCATTGGAATTAATTTCACTTTGAAATTAGACATAAACAAGTGTCAATCTTTTGATATTTATTGATTCTTAAAAACACACAATTTGTTTTAACAACTGTAATTAATTTTAAATTAATTAATGCCACATCTATGATTTTAATTTATAGAAATAGACATAATTTTTTAATTTTTGTTATCAAATATATATTAGGATGAATTTTTGGTATTTTTCCTGAAAAAATTCAATTTTTGATGAATAGTGAAATCACTTAGTAATAGTTAAAATACTGACTTTTTCATTTAAATGAAAATTTTCCCTCTTATGTGACTTAAATTTCGAAAATATGACAAACATTGTTGTTATCAAGAAGTAAAATTTTGTTTAATAAAATGAAAATAATTTTTGGTGAATAGTTTCTTTTGACTTTTATTTTCCGCGGTTAAAGGTAAATAGGGTAATTCCAGGTAAAAATAATATTGTAAAAATTCAAAATTTCCTTAACACATGTACTAACCATATTGGATGAGTAATGGATGACCATGGGCATCTTTGGGTCTATTTTTGGACCCCATCAATCCACTTATGAATGATAATGACACTTCATATTAATTAATTTAAGGCAAATGAAAAAATGAAATAAACAAAAATCCTTTAGTATATTTATTTTTATATAATTTTATATAAAATATATTTTCGACTATATATATTAATTGGAAAGGAAAAATTATTTCCTACATCATCGTATTTTTTTTTAATTTTTACACATCACATAATTTAAATTATTTATGACACAATAATGATGTAGTATTTAACTTATTAATAAAAGATTTATAAAAATAAGATTATAAATATTAAAATAACATCAAAAACCTTTCCAATTCCTATTGGATGATATTATTTTGACTATGAGTCATCTCATCTTAGACGTTAATGATTTTTGGAACATAACCCAAATATTTGTTTTTTGATTATGAAAAACACTTTTAATGAAAAGTGAAAAACCAATCCAATACACAGATAGGCAATCAGTCAACATGATATTAAATAGGTGAATCTATGAGTTGCAGTTTAAGCCTATTAGAGACCTTACCTCTGAGGAGGCTCTAGTGGAGACCAGAATCCTTCTTCTCTGGAACGTCATTGAGGATGTTTTCGAAACTATAAACCATCTTGCCCCAATTCTGTATGAACTCTTCCACAGTAATCTTCTGCTCATTGAATCCATGTGCCAAAATTCCAAGATTTGTTTGGGCCCAAACAGCCTTCTCCTTAGATAGGATGGCTGGGAACCGCCTCCCAACTAGTCTGTCAAACTCCACCTGAATAGTGAGGGCCTCTAAGCCCTTGTCCAAGAATTCTTCATTGCATTCGAGAGTCATTTCCCACACATCACATTCCATCAATTCATTCCCACTTTGCTGGATATCTGGAAAAATAGTCTCCCTTACTGCATTCACATGGTCGGTGGGAGATGACTTCCCAGCTGGTGATTCCCAAACCTTTGAAGAAATTGTCCCCACCTACATGGAACCCATCTTATGGGGCTACCCTATACTTGAGGATCTGGTGACAGGAGGGCTAGGTAGGAAGGAATAATCTGTTTTCTTCCACCGCCACAGAGATTTATTTAAAAAACCTTCTGGTTCGATGATGGTGTTCTTCCCCTTCATTGAATAGAATATGATATATTCATCCTCAAGTTCCACATCCTTTGGCTCGACTAGGGAATCTGAATCAGAATCTCTATCCACCTGAGGATCCTCCAAGGACGATGGATTTCCATGGACAACCTCTTCTTCATCCCCGTGCTCCACCACATGACACTCTTCCTCTTCCAACACAGAAAAATGATTAAGAGAACGGGTATCCATTCCACCAAACATCACTTTGTCTCCATAGGTTGAAGTTGGTGGAATGACCTGCTCATACAACTATGAACCACTAGTATGCTCAAAACCATGACCCATATACTGAGGTTATATGGTTGATTCTTCTCAACCCACACATTGAAGAAGATCACCAGCACCTAGAGAAGAGACCTTCTTCACAACGGGTTCATTAGTTGGGCTGGAGGGTTTCGGAAGACAGGATGAGACAACATCCAGGGGGGGCCCCTCTCCTCAAGAATCCTCGTGCACATGCATGACCACCCCCACCCCCTAGAGCAAGGCCTAACACCCAAATCCCGACATAGACGATAAAAAACATCCAAGACATGAGGCCCTGATCATAGAGGAAATGCTTTCTCTACTACGCCTAAAGAACCAACCATTCCCAAACTAGAAAGAACATCCGCATGGTGTAGGTCATTCATGAGGTGTTCCTCACCCGAAGACTCAGGGGCCACACGCCCTGAGCATCACCGAACACCATCTTATTCCAAACTGTAGTAGAAGCACGGACCAAGAAATCATCACTAATCACAACCAGAGATGAAGGCCCTGCAGACGTAGAAGGAAGATCGACCAAACGAACACCCGGAGCCCTTTTGTGGTACTTTAGATGAAAGTGGCCCTACCAGAAATAGATTGAGCAAAAATTTGTCCTCGATTCATAAAAAATGGTTTGATCCTACCTATATTCTTCCTCAATCTCAATCCACACAACATCAGGCGGAGGCTGTGAGAGTTCAATTTCAACACAATTGTGTGCCACAATTGGGTGCTTCGGGGTAGTGGTCCTCTGATCGGTGCATAGGATACAACCCGATTGAGTTGTCTGTTGATCGTAGAAGTGATGAATTATGGAAGGGCAGTGGAAGACCAGGAAGATGGTGCCAGATTGCCGATGTAGATGGGTCCCGATTCATGTGCAGGTCGAACGACCAGTGAAGAAGATGAAAATGACAGTCAGAAACCGATTTGCAGAATCTAGACCAATCCCACGCCAAATCATCCTCATCAGCGAAAAAAATAAGAATATTTCACAGCCCAAGGAGCCCGACCAACGCACGCTGACATAAACCCCTTTCCTCATTCACATACCGGTCAAACATCTCCATAGGAGGCAGGTGCCGAACGAACATCACCATCAGAGCTGTAGAATGTAGCGCAGAGGCTTCGGTGAATTCTTGAGGAGAAATCGGAACCACTAGTTGACCCTAAAGGATCCCAGGATCCTTTAGCAAGACATTGATGCTGGGGAAGTCCTTTGTTTAAATACAAAGTGAGTTAACCAATTTAAAGGCAACAGTTTCTCTTAAATTGTTTTCATTTATTTTACTTTCCCAACCCCTATACAATTTTGATTACATTCTTTTGTAACAACACCAGTATCATCAATATAATAGGATGTTGTTATGAGAAGTATTCGAAGTACACTTACACACACCTCCATCTAATGGTTGAATAACATATTGATTATGTGGATGACAAACTAACACATCACTAAACGATGATTTTTCAAATATCTCCAACCTCCTCTCATGGTGGCAATTATGATGGATCTGTATTTATATATGATATATATTATGTTTATTTTTTCTTTATTCTTCTATATTTTTCAATTTATTGAAATACGTTATGGTTTCCATAGTGGGTAAATTCGATAATTTAATTAGAGGATGTACGGACTACCGCCCCTCAAAGTGATATGACTCGTTAATGCCATATGTGAGACGTATAAAAGATAGAGATAATAATATTGTTTATGATATTATAATGTAATTAAAATACAACTATGTATCATTATGTTCTTAATTCCACTAAAATAAGAAATAGAAATGGATGTAGCGGTCATGTGTACGTATGGATTACCATCTCCAAGAACGGTGCATTTCATTTCTTACCTATAATATTATGTACTATTATAAATACATGTATATACTGGATATATATGATATAAATGATATCTAAATCATTAATATCATTCTGATGATAATTTATATCCTACCACATGAACAACTTGTAATTATAACGTGTTCATTTTTTTACTCAAGAACCAAATATTGACAAAACGATCGTTGTTAACTCAAATTATTACATAATATTTATAACATGGTAATAACTAATATAAAAGGAATAATAAAATTTAAAAAATTTCTTAAGCAGTTAGAAATAAACATTAGTTTATTATTCAGGATATTAAATAACGAACGGGTTAGGTTAGACACAGGGTAAGATATTTTCTTATCTTACTTTTAATTCCATGAGATTTCCATTGTTCTCTACTTATTAAATGCATGTGGTGTATTGTATACTGTCATTTGATATATATTATCATGATTATTGTTATATTAATGGTATTCAATGTTTTATTTGGTGGATATTAAATTTTTTTCATACGACTCAGTTGATTACAACATGGTAAATGGTTTCATATAACTTTTTATTCCCTTGAGATTCATGATATATTTACCATTATTTCCTTTTGGGTGGTGTATTTACTGCCCATTATTGTACTCTTTGTGTAATATACATTCATTTTTGAGTATTTACATCTTCATTGTATGATCTTTCTTTCATGTGGCGTATGTTTTGTAAGTTACCAAATCGGTAAGGGAACCTTTCTCCCTCCTCTTTTTAAAAGACATATTTTTGTTATGTCTTTTATATTCCCTATTATTATGTTAGAATATGTTCTTATATATCCTTATATATGTAAAAATTATGTCCAAGTGATGAGATACCCATTTTATCTCATCAAATAATTTTCTGAATTCCAATGTGATGTCGTTAGGCTATCAAATTTTTACAATGGAACTTCTTAACCCAATTTCAATTCATTGGGTTCAACTTGTACTTCTCGAATATGTCATCTTATGAATATGTGTGAATGAACTATGATTTTTTTATACTTAATATCCAATTATATTGGGTGTATTTATATTTTTCACACATAATTATTTGATTTATTTATACTTAATTTAAGGATACCATCTTTATAAGGGATTTCGTCTCAATTTACATTTCCACTAATAATTCATTGTTGTTATGAACCAATTCACTCATATATTATGTATATACTATCCTTTGACATATTATATTATGAATTCCTTTATTCTCATGATATTATAATGTTTTGATTAAATTTTATTCCTCAGTGTTTTTTCTTCTATGTTCTCTTTTTTTGTTAAAAAACTATTTAACAAAAACATCGTTTTAATTATTTTAAAGGGTTATTCTTATAAATATATCTCATTAATTTACATGGTTTCAAAATGGTTTTCAGGATTTATTTATAGAGACATTATTTTTCAAATCATAATTCATTTAAAAACAACAATGTTGTATGGGACACATTGATTCAAAAATCTCTTTTTAAATGGTTATGAAAATGTTTGGGTGAAGCATTGTTTATTTCAATATCTTGATTATATGTATTGGAATATGTAAATGTTATCTGTACTTTATACTTGTGTTATGTGTTATGATTATGTTATGGTTATTGGAAATTTTTTACGTATATGAGTGGTTCTGTAATAAACCTAGGGCGAGTTATCCCAAGATAGCTCTCCAATGCATTGGGAAATGCGATGGAGGTAAACATGATGTTTCTCCAAAGAGATTTAGGTAAGATACTGAGATGGATATTCCAAGTGTAACTACCTATGTAGATGTGATAGCTACAATGTATGTCTGATACAAATTCCATAATAAACCTTTATGATTTATGATTTGTGTGTGTTATTCATAAATCTTATGATTTCATAAGGTATGTTATGATTGAAAAATATAGTTTTATTGATTTGTATTTATTAATGGGATAATGTTTTTGTTCCTTATTTTATAACCATTACTGATATTTTTATTCTCATACCATGTTTTGGAAATGTTTTCCACGAGACTTAAAGATGAATAGGGTCAAGTATGGGATCAATGATAAGTCATGTGGTCTAAAATATGGAACTATACATGTTTCTTTTTAAGAGATTTTATTTTACGAAAAAAATGGATACTGAGTAGTAGTGTATACTTGTAATATTCATGTTTTTATGTAATAGTTAGAGATAATTCTCTAAAACTCATAACTTGAAAATATCCTCAATGTTAATTATTCATTTAATTCAATATTATGTAATACTATAAGTTCGGTTATTTATAGATGGTATCAGAGGTCGGTCTAGATAAAATTAAGGATTAAGAGTTTTTTAGACACATGGTTAGTTCCTTTGTATATTATTTTAGTTAAATCCTTGTTTTATAACTTTTTCAGATCATGGAAAGTCAGTTACAAATTGAAGGAGGAGGATCTCAAATGACATTCCTATCTCTTCCTGATGACAATAATTATTGCAAATTATTTTTCAGATGATTTTGAAAAAACTTTCTAGAATACAAATCACTTGAAATCCTTATTTTGATATATCAAACATCTCCAATATACCTCCTTATCATCGTTGATCATGGGTTGTATTTAAAAAAAGTCATATTTCTCAATATTTTCATATTTTCAGGAAAGGTAAATATTATCAAAGAATTTTCATATATTTTACCTTATCACAAGATTTTGAAGCATATTATGATTTTATAAAAGGTTATAAAGAAGGATAACCTTGCACAAACTATTTATATTTTCTTTTACAATATAGTCCCTCAGCATATACCTATGTATTTTAAAAGGACAATTAATTGAATGTTTCAACTCAAATTCGGTATGACTATTTTATAGAAATCATTTTTTATCAGATGTTTTCAAATTATTTTTCATACATGATTATTCTACAAATATATTTTTCTTTGAACACCCATATGACCCACGATGTACAAGGACTATTTGGATAGAGGAAAAAAATGATTTTAAAGGGTCTCTAAATCATTATTGTGATGCATGGACCATCTACCTACATGAACAAGATGAAGATGAAATCAAATGGACTCCATGATCAAGGAATGATGTTCCTAATTTTGGGGATCATTTTATTTTTTCATATAGTGGTGAAATAAGACATCAAGATTTAAGATGTTGAGATCATAATGAATTTGTATGAAAATTAGAGATATAAGGAAACCATTGAGTTTTAAACATGTTAGTGTTATTTTTGAGTTTTATAAAATGGAAAATCTATAGGATAGGTGACAAATTTCCCATCTGGAAAGGCTGCTGGAATCGAACCCACAACCGAAGGGAGGCAATGGTGCATCGCCTACCACTAGCCTAATTGAAGTCCCTGGTTAGTATGGCTTATTATTTTAGTAAAATGTTTTTATGGAACAAGATTAAGTTGGTTTTTGGAAATTATGTTTTTTCAAATGGATATAATTAGTATAGAAAAATGATTTAGTGATTAAGTGATAAAGGTTGTTGTGGAAGACATTCTCTCATTTGAGGAAACACTATATGCCTAAGGATGATATAAATACTATGGGATTTTGAATTGTGGAATAATGGTGTATATTTTAGTTTGGAAGAATCTATGTTTTTATTGTGGAAATATGATGATTTTGTTTAGTTATGAAACTGATTAACCTATCATGGGGAATATGTGATTAGTTTAATTACTTTACAATATTAGATTTTAGGAGTAACGGATGTTATTTAGAGATAAATGAAAGGATTTTTCTTGGAAGACTATGTAATTAAATCCTTATAAGATTTGGGTTTCTATCATAGTTCATATTACATTTGAATAATTTTAATGGAAATTTTTTATTGAATTGTCTTAGTTGAACTTTGAGTATTGTTTTACAAATTTTGGAGATTAAGAGTAGTTTCTCTATTTTTAAAAGATTATCCTTTTTGGGTATTATCTGATCTTGCACTAACAATTTTGGTTTTAGTTGATGTCTAAAGACAAGAGAAATATATAGTTCTTCTATTGGGAGTTATTTGATTCTCAAGAGGATGATTCTTGTACTTTTGATGTGACCAAGTCTTTTTGAATGCTCTTTGTTTGGAGAAAAGATTAGTTTTTGGTTGAAACATCTTAATGGATGAAACTCTACTTGAAGGTGCGTATATTTACTTATGTTCATATTCCATGTAGTAAATGAATTCCTCCATATTATGAAATTCAATGCAAAAC
The DNA here is from genome assembly GCA_963277665.1 of Viscum album. Lineage (NCBI taxonomy): Eukaryota > Viridiplantae > Streptophyta > Magnoliopsida > Santalales > Viscaceae > Viscum > Viscum album. Next base: position 2,115,743,177 of record OY728136.1, read on the forward strand.
AAAAAAAATTTGGTTTACGTTTCCTACTAGGTAATCAAAGACTGTTTAACACAACATAAGTTTGTGATTTTATGGTGGTTAACTTTCTCTTAATCATGTTTTCTATCACTCTCCCTCAGAACTTGACAATTTGTTCTCTCTTTCATATCCATGTTTTCCTATATCTAGTCCTAGTATGGGTTATCTAGAGTTACCATTGTACTTTTATTTCTTTCTTTTAAATTGATAGTATTACTGACACTTTTCTGATTTTGGACTTTTAATGACGTTTCCAAGCATAGTTTTAAAATTGTAAGGACACAATTCCCAAAAGGGGGGAAGGATTTAACATCCAAGATAAATAAAGAATAAGTCATATTTCATATTTATTAATATTTTTGAATTAAATATTAAATTTACTTTAATGGGGTTGTTATGTTTGATTGAGTACCCGATATGCAACAACAGGTTTCTTTGAAATCATATATTGCACACTAATAATATAATGTTATTATTTTAAATGGTACTTAATTCCAAGACATTGTATTGGTGTAGATTAAAAAAACTAACCTCAATATGATTATACATGTTTGTTAATTGTATTTACATTTATCCAATAAATTTTAGAGGCTTAAAATGTGAATGAATCTAATTTTAAACATAATTTACATCACAGGTTTGATTTACCGCATTTTATTGGAGAACCCTATTTCAATATAATTTTTGTCACTTTAATACATTAAATTTGACCAAATAAAATACTTCTTTATAATGGGGTCATCAATATTTACTATTTGTAAATTTTTGGATTTTTTTGATAATGTTCATTTTCTAATGAATAGTGAAAAATATTGTATTTTAATTCAAAACTGTGTTTTAATCTAATATATTTGTACAGTTAGATTACCTTTTTAATTGGTTTTAAAGCGTAATTATAATATTCTTACCATTGAATCCAATTCAAGTCATTTTAAATAATTTCACATTGAAATTGGACATCAACAAGTGTCAATCTTTTGATAGTAATTGTTTCTTAAAAACACGCTATTTGTTTTAACAACGGAAATTAATTTTAAATTATGTAATTCCACTTCTATGTTTGGAATTTAGAAAAAATGGCATAATTTTTTAATTCATAACATCATATATAGATTAGGGTTAATTTTTGGTATTTTTCTGACAACATCAATTTTTTATGAATAGTTAAATCACTTAGTAGTAGTTAAAAAAATAAATTTCTCATTTAAATGAAATTTTACCTCTTATGTGAATTGATTTTCTAAAATCCAACACACATGGTTGTTTTAAAGATGTAAAATGTTGTTCAATAAGAATAAAATAATTTTTTTTGAATAATAACTTTTTACTTTTATTTACCATGGTTAAAGGTAAATTGGGAAACTTAATGAAAAAAGAATATTGTAATAATTCAAAATTACCTTAAAACATGTCTTAACATTATTGTATGAGTAATTTCCGACCATTGGAATATTTGGGTCTACTTTAGGACCCCATGGATCCACTTATGAATGATAATGACACTTTAGATTATTTAATTTAATGTAAAGGAAAAAATGACATATACAAATATGATTTAGTAAATTAATTTGTATATGGGGTTATATAAATTATATTTTAGACTATAAATATTCATTGGAAAAATAAAAATATTTCATACATCATGGTATTTGTTTTATAATTTTTAGACATCACATTAACTAAATTATTTATGACACAATAATGATTTAGTAATTACCTCATTAATAAATGATTTAAATAAATAAGATTATAAATATTAAAATAACATAAAAAACATGTCCAATTTCTATTGGATGATATTATTTATAATTTGAGTAATCTTTTCTTATACTTAAATGATTTTTGGTCCTTTATAAACCTAATATCATTATATAATAAAATAATATTATCACGCTTTCTTAAAAAGCCCCTCCTCTCCCTTATAAATGGAGACCACTTCTAACCAATTGTTCACAGATTTCGAGCCTTTTGGATGGTCCAAACTCTGCCCAATTGATCTCCCTACATCCATATACTCCTCCTAGAAGCCTTACCATAGGCAGAAGGCACTTCAAGAAGACCTTTGGTTCAATCCAAAGAGAGTTACCCAAATTAAAGGTAATTGTTTCTCTTAAATTGTTTTCTTTTATTTTACTTCTCCAACCTCTAAACACTTTTTATTCCTTTCATTTCTAACAAAACCAGTATCATAAATATACTAGGATGTCTTTATGAGAATTATTCGAACTACACATACACACACCTCCATATAATGGGTGAAGAACATAATGTTTTTGGGGATTGAAAACTAACACCTTATAAAATGATGATTGTTCAAATATCTCCAATCGCCTCACATGGTGGCCATTATGATGGCACTGTATTTATATATGATATATATTATGTTTATTTTTTCTTTATGATGCTGTATTTGTCCATTTATATAAATACATTTTGGTTTCCATAGTGGTTCAATATGATAATCTCATTAGAGGAAGTGAAGACTACCGCCCCCTAAAAGTGATATGACTCATTAATGCCTTATGCGGGGCATATAAAGGATGAAGTTAATAATATTTTATATCATATTATACTATAATTATAATATAACTATTTATCATTAGTTTTTTAATTCCATTAAAATAAGAAATAGAAATGGAAGTAGTGTTCATGCGTACGTACGGCTTACCGTCTCCATGAATGGTGCATTTCATTTTTTACCTCTAAATGTAAGTAATATTATAAATACATGTATATATAGGATATATATGATATATATGATATCTAAATCATTAATATAATTCTGTTGTTAATGGATATCTTACCACAAGAACAACTTGTAATTAGAAGGTGTCCATTTTTTTTACTAAAGTACCAAATATCGACAAAACGACCGTTATTAACGTAAATGATTACATAATGTTTATAACATGGTAATAAGTAATATAAAAGGAATAATATAAGTTTATAATGTTCTTAAGCAATTAGAAGTTAACATTAGTTTATTTTTTAGGAGATTAAATAACGAATGGGTCAAGTCGGACACAATGTCAGATATTTTCTTATCTCACTTTTAATTCCGTGAGATTTTCATTGTTCACCACTTATTCATTGCATGCGGTGTATTGTGTACTGAAATTTGATATATATTGTCATCATTATAATTATATTCATTGTATTATGTGGTTAATTTTGTGGATATTAACTTTTGGTCTTACGACTCAGTTGATTACAACGTGGTAAAGGGTTTCATATCACTTTTTATTCCCGTGAGATTCGTTCTATATTTTCCACTATTTTTTGTGTCTGGTGTATATACTACCCATGATTGTACTCTTTGTGTAAAAAAATTTCATTTATGAGTATTTAAATCTTCACAGTATGATCCTTCTTTTTTGTGGCGTATGTTTTGTATGTTACCAAATCGTTAAGGGTACCTTTCACCCTCCTCTTTTTAAAAGGTTTTTTTGTTATGTCTTTTATTTTATATCTTATAATGTTGGGATATGTTCTTATATATCCTTATTAATGTAAAATTTATGTCCCAGTAATGATATACCCTTTTTATTTCATCAACTCATTTTCTGAATTCTAAAGTGACACCAATAGGCTGTCAAATTTTTACAAAGGAAATTCGTAACCCAATTTCAATTCTTTGGGTACAACTTGTACTTATTGAATATGTAATATTTTAAATATTTGTGAATGACCTATTTGTGTTTTAAACATAATATAAACTTATATTGGGTGTATTTATATTTGTCACACATAATTATGTGATTGATTTATACTTAATTTAAGGATACCATCTTTATAAGGGATTTCGTCTCAATATACATTTCCACTAAGACTTCAATGTTGTTATGAACCAATTCACTATTAAATAGTGTATATAATATCCTTTGACATATTATATTATAAATCCCTTTATTCTCATGATATTATAAATTTATGATTAAATGTTTTTCATCACTTTTTTGTTTTCAAGAATCTCTCTTTTTGTTAAAAAACCCCTTAACTAAAATATCCTTTTAAATGTTTTAAAGGTTTATTATTCTAAATATTTCTCATCAATGCCCATCTATTAAAAATGTGTTTTAATATTCATTTATATGTATGTTAATTTTTTCAAATGATAACTCATTTAAAAACACCAAATTGGTATAGGACACTTTCATCCCAAAATTGTTTTTAAATGGTTTTGAAAATGATTTGATAAATCATTATTTATTTCAATTTAATGATTATATATATTGGAATATAGAAATGTTATCTATAATTTATACTTGTGTTATCTGTTATGATTATGTTTTGGTTATTGGAAATTGTTTATGTATACGGGTTGTTCTGTGATAAACCTTGGGTGGGTTAGCCCGAGATAGCACTCCAATGCATTGGGTAACGTGGTGGACCTAAACATGATGTTTCTCCGAAGATATTTAGGGAATAAACTGTGATTGGTATTCCAAGTGTAACTCCATATGTAGCTGTGATAACTATAATATAAGTTTGATTTGGATTCCATAAGTAACCTTTATGATTTATGATTTGTGTATGTTATTCATAAATCTTCTGATTCCATATGGTATGTTATGATTGAAAAATATAGTTTCATTGATTTGTATTTATTTATGGGAAAATGTTTTCCTTCCTTATTTTAATACCCTTACTGAGCTTTTAATGCTCATCCCATGTTTTTGAAATGATTTCCATAGGACATAATGGTGAATAGGGTCAAGGATGGGATCAAGGAAAAGTCATGGAGTCTAAAATATGGAAGTAGACATGTTTCTTTTTAAGGGTTTTTATTTTACGTATAAAATGGATATTGAGTAGTAGTTTCTACTTGTAATATTCAAGTTGTAATGTAATAGTTATGGAATAATTCTCTAAAACTCTAAACCTAAAAAGTTCATCAATGTAAATTATTTATTTAATTCAATATTATGTAATGCTATAAGGACAGGTCCTTATACCCCAGGAATTTATAGTATGGTTTTTAAAAAATATATATATAATCTATTTGGTAGATTACAGTACATAGGACCCTGAGATATTAAATTAATATTATGTTCGATTGCATATACAACATGATACATCTAGCTTCAATGAACCAAATAATATAATTTAAATATGGATACCATATCATAGTTATTAAATTTGTGGGTATGAATAGTATTAATTGAAATATGAAATATAGATATAAATGAACTAAATAATCAAAATAAATTGATTAAATGTTATGAAATAAAAACTCATTTTTTAGTAAATATATTTTATGCATCGAAAATACATTATCTATATAATTATTTAAAATGATAAAATATTATAATTATATTATGGAACAAATAAAAATTAAAATTTATATAAATAAAATAATTTCAAAAATTATTATATCAAAATTATCTTATAGTGTAATTTTCATTTTTTTAAAAGGATTTATTTTCATAGGAATATTAAAAAATAATTTGTTTTATTAAAAATTGTATATTTTTCAACGATTTGAAAAGATAAATTTCATTTTAGAAAATTATTAGTGTAAAATTAGTTATACTATATTATGAAAAATTATATTAATTTCATTATAATCCATTTGATTGTTAAATTTTTTATTATTACATTTGCAAACATAAAAATAGAATTTTCATTAAAAATGTTCATTGTTGGAATTTTGACGTTTAATTTAAAATTATAATTTTCCATTTATTTGTTTTGAATTTTAAAAAATTAATTCCATTTTTGGATTCATTACTTTAGAGTTTAGAAAAAAGGAACCTATTATTTAAAAAAATGAATAATAATCTTAATAAGTTTCATCACTATAGTAAAGTGTACCTCAAGAAATTATAGTTAAAAATAAAAATTGGCAAATAAAAAAATGATCCAAAAACTTGAGTTAATATTATATTATGGGTCCAATTCTCCCATAATAATATTATTTTCACATTAAATTTTATAGTCATATAGAAAATATTTTTAAATTTACAGTATTTTATTTCATAAAAATTCAAATATATAAAACTATTATTTTCAGAAAGAATAATTTTTTAATATGTGTTTATGAAAAGGAGATCACAGACTATAAATATTATTTTCAAAATATATATATATATTTCTTCATCTTGGAATTTTTTTTATAATTATTTAGTAAATTATTTCCACGACCCGTCCTTGGGGCCCGTGCCGTGACTACCCCAAACCCGCCTTCCATAGGCCAGCGGCTGGCGACTAGCACAAAATGTGTAAATCCCGATATCTGGGAAGGCGTTTCCATTATAAAACATAATCACATCCAACCAGAGTACTAGTGGATGTAATACTCTAAGTACAAAAGAAAGTACAGAAATGTAAATGGGCCAGAATACAAACCCAACTGAGAAGTACAACTACAACTGAACGAAAGTAAAACAGAAAAGACAAACATTACGAAAAATAGAAGCAGCTCCTGAGTCATCCACCTCGGATCCTACCTGAAGGGTAGGTACAGATAGCCTCCTCAACGCTCTCCCCCACCAACCTCCTCTGTGTACCATCTCGTCGTGAATTCCACCTACGTGTGCTACCTCATCGTGAGGTACACCTCTCGGTACTGCCTCGTCATGATGTCCACCTCCTGGTACTGTCCAGACCTAGTACTCTCGATCTCTATCAGCGATGTTCGTCTTCTGCATCTAACACAACGTGGTGTGGGAATAGACCGTGTATGAGTGAGTATAACGATAGTCAGTAGGGACCCTAAGACCCTCAAGGTCTCACTAAATCTAACAAGGATATCCACAAAGAAGAGATACAAACACGTAGTATCAACCAACTCTACTTAGGTATATTCCCATACATATACCTAAGTCATCAATCCCAGTTCGGCTCTAACTCATGAGCCCAAGTAACAACCCAGTCCACATAGGAAATCATCCCCACAATAAATCAATGGATAAGCACTACTTAGGTATATGCCAATACATATACCTAAGTTATCAAGTGACCCATCTAAATCAAGAGGTAAACACATAGTTCGATGACTCAACTCAAACCAGGATTCTCATTATTGAAACGAAAACTGCTGGAAAACTCCTCCTTTGTCAAATACAGTAGCCATGTCACAACTTCGAGGCGCTACTCACTAACCTTAGACTATTGATTTACTCCTCCTGTCGAGTACCGCGAGCCTGCTTCCAAATATAGGGCGCTCTGTCCGCATTGGGTCTTCCACCAAATACCAGGTGCTCCCCCTAATAGTCGTCAGAGGTACTCCTGCTATCGAGTACCATTGGTCTGCTGCCAACTACAAGGTGCTCCATCTGCCGTGGGTTTGCAGCCATATATCGGGCGCTCCATCCACAGGGCTAATCGAATCACTCTGACTCGAATCGGTTGAGGAGTCATCAGGTCTACAGCTACTAGGTCTCCACACTCCGTACGCTCGTCTCCGAGAGGGTCCTCTCCATGATCCACTTTTCGATACTCTGTGTATCACAAAGTCCCACGAAGTATTATCACAAAGGTCTGCCTCGTCAAAGGGGTCTTACCGCAACAAACGGCGCGTCAATCAGACGCCCGATCAGTGAGTTTTTAGCATTTTCGTCCCGAGGGCCCGGTTGGTTTTGTATTCGAAACAACCCGACCATATCCCAATTTTACCCCTAACTCTCATAGGGTATACTCTAGGGGATCGTTTCTCAACGTGATCACCAACGCCGCTGATGGTTTGTCAAACGAACCTTTGGTCTGAAAGTTATCGGCTTTTCCGTTCCAAGGGCCCGGTTGGATTTTTTATACAATCAAATCCATGCATACTCCAACTGGGTCCAAACCATGGGTGATGTGTACCAAAATAACCTTCTCATCATGATAAATCCAACAAAGTTGACGGCACGTCAATCGGACATCCGGAGTTCAAGTTATATCAGTTTCCGCACTGAGGGCCCGGTTGGTTTCGGGTTCGAACCAACGCGGACGAACACAAACGTTACCAAAAGCTTGAGTGTAATATAATGAAATGACTGTCTCGTTCAAAGGATCCCAACGCAACTGACGGTGAATCGATTGGAGGTCCGTAGCCCATGATATGGGCGTTTGAACGAACCTGGTACGAAATTACGGAGTTGGGCCCCGGCCCGATACCCCCTGGGTCGGCCCGAACCTGGTTGACCCGAACCGGTCCGGGTCCGGCCCGGTTGGGCGTGGACCATCCCAGCCAGTGCAGCCCGGCCCAGCCGGCATGGCCCGGCACGACATTGGCGGCCCGGCCCAGCGCGGGCGGCTCGGCGTTGGCCGAGCGGGGCGCAATGGGGGGCGCCGCCCTTTGCGCTGGCCGGGGGTTTCAACCACCAGCTTTTCTGGAATGACCGACCATTAAGGTCGGCCTTCTGTAAGCATGGGACATGTGGGGGTCCCACCTTCAGGTGGCACCGACGGCCTGCTTAGTCGGCCACCCCTTTGGAAAACCACCGCCGCCTTAGGCCGCAACTTCTGTCCGACCGGCACTGCGCGATGGTGTTGGGCCCCTCCACTGTGGCCCGCTCCTGGCCACGGCCTCCTTTGGTCTCATCAGCACGGCGCGATGGTACCACACACCTCCACCACGGACCGTTCCGGCCACGGTCATTTTCCATTACATGAGGTTCAATGGCACCGTGCCTCCTTCATTGCAAGTTCAATGATGTTCAAAAAATAAAAGGGGAGGAGAATCGGCCATGTTTGTGCGGTCCGAAATCCTCATGTTATGTCAATAACAATCGGACAATTTAATTAAATAAAAACGTTAAATCATTCATGAACAAAGAATTAACCCCTACCTCAACGAAAATTGTTGAACGACAGGCGTCATGGAAAACAGTGTCGCGGGTGAGGTTCCGTAGCTGTCGATGAAGAGTGTCCGAGGAAACAGCTTCTCCCCTTTTCGCCATGGAGAAACGAAATGGAAGCGCATTGTTGGAGATCTCCCGCGTTGGTGTCTCTTCCCTTGTCACGAAGGAGAAAGGGGATGTTAAAACTGGAGTCGCGGAGTCATTGCTCTTCGTCAGAGTCTTGGCATTCTTCAACGAAGAAGATGAAGTTCTCCTAGAGAATAGAGGTCTCTCCCCCAATATCACCACACAATAACTAACCCCCAAAATAAAATAACAATTATCTTATTTTATTACTTCAAGCCATGCATTTCAATTTTTAAAATTCAAACACAACTCAACTAATTAATTAAACTTGAGTTGCCTAATTAAATGGGGTGTTATGTTGGTAAGCTTAATGAGGGTGAGAGGGAAGAGTTACTCACATTAAGGGTAGAGTTAGTGAGTTAAAGGAATCTGAAGGAGTGGGGCTCGTGTGGGCTCCACCTCACAAATATCCTAATAAGAGAAGTTAGAAGCAACTGGGTCCCACCCCAACTCCCACACTATGGATATAACCAGTTAGATTAGAAATAAAAGTTGTACCACAAATTTTATTCACTTCACATTTAATCCTCAATTTTAAAAAACCCCTCCTGAGCAAACTCACCTCTGAGAAAGGTCCTCTTAAGCAATTACCGCTGCTGCGGTTTCATCGGTGCCCTCAGATTTCATTTCTGAGCACCGGTTCAAAAGTTATATAAACACGTTTGTTCATTCACTGAAGGTACCCGAGCTAAAGTTCGGAAATTTTTTCCGGGCACAACGAGCCTTGGAACCTGGTGCCCTCTGAAACCGTGAACTCGAAAAATTCCAAAGAAATTAAGAAAAAAAATTACCTTCAAATTTCTGGGTCATTAAATTACTCCCACCTTAGGGATTTATGTCCTCATAATGATAAAACACAAAAATAGAGAAATTAAAGGTGGTAAAGAGCACGCATCTAAGCCTCATGCTCCCATGTGCTCTTAGGTGGTTCCCATGCCACCAACGAAAGCACACAAGAGAAATTGACCGTCCCCATAGGACTCTCTCCTGTGGATCCTCAACCTCAACTGTAACCCTTTGAAAGTCACCCTATATTCGATGTCCAGCTCTCTGCGGTCAAAGATGATGGATAGGTTGTGCACACATCTCCTCAACTGAGATACGTGGATGATGTCGTGCACCCGGTGCATCTGAGGTGGAAGGGCTAGGAGGTAAGCCACCTTTCCTACTCTGCCGGGGACCAAGAAGGTCTGTTGAACCTCATAGATTGCTTTACACCTCAGCGACATCTCTGTAGACCCCGTCGAGGTGAGGCCTATCTGAAGTCGTGGTCATCACCCTCAAACTCCTATGGTCTTGTCTCATATTAGCAAAGATTGTTGTCTACTCTGTGCAGTCTTTATCCACTCATGGATGATCTGTGTCTTCTCCGTCGTAGCCTGAACCATTTTTGGTTCTACAAGACCTGACTCTATCAGTATCCACAAAGGATATCTAAAACACACTCAGTTGATGTCTCTCCACTCTTAACTGTTGAACGCTCGATTTCCTAATAAGAGCATCTGCTACAACGTCCCCTTCTCCAGGAGTATAATCTATCAAGATGTCATAGTCCTAGAGGAATTCAAGCTATCACCACTGTCTCTGGTTCATGTCCAACCGATAGATGACACAACTATGACTATTGATTTGGAGAGAACTGTAAATCGTTTTCTCAACGATCAATGGGTGAGACTATCCAATTATAAGAACTCATTCCCACCCTTCATTGTTTACGTTCTTCAAGAGATGATGAGATTTCTTCTCTAAAGAAAGAAGAAATCTGGTCTCATCCCCTGGATTAACCACATTCCTCGCCTATTACATTCAATCCTGAAATAAACGATACTATTTCATGACATGGATGACGTCGTATGGCCTCAACACTACTACCAAGAGATCCAACTGTTGCACTCACCTCCATGGGTCGTGGCACACTGTCGGAAGTACTGTCTGGTTAAGGGTCTCCTCCAGTAGGTATCTCAAAAGTGAGGGTCAAGTCAACGGTTTTAAACTAGAACCTCTTAGTATCAACCAAAAAGAGTGGACACAAAATTAAACGTCACAAATAAAGGTGTCTTTTATAACTGCATCTCATTGTACAATGACACATACAATCAAAACAACAACAAAAAGGAAGCTAGAAGCACTAAAAATAAGGGAATCCATGCCAGGATCTAGTCCTGCTCCTATCCACCTACTTCCGGAGCACCGTAGTCATATGCTTCAGCTTCCTGAAGCTGAGCTCTCCCATATGAACTCGTTCCCTGCATTCGAGGTGGTTCTTTGGTGGTGGTGGTGGCAACACCTCGAAGCGTAATACACATCCATCTGCATGGCCAGCTCCTCTTCCTCTTCCTCCTGATCCATGCGGTCCACCCCGATCGAACCTCTCCCTATTCTTGGGAGGTTATTAATCTATCTACGGATCGTCTGTATGGCGGGTCGTATAGTCACATGCCATGTGACCAAGCCCACGGCAAGAGTAACACTGCCCACTCGTGGCACGACTGGCTCTTACTCCACTCAAGTTTCCCCTCACAATTGGTCCTGAGTCGTGTAGTCGGCCACCTGTGGGTCTGGTCCTATTAGACCCCTTTGTCATCTGTCTACTACTAGCTGCAGAAGACTCCACTGCAAGTCTATTAGTTGTGGGTCCCGCTGCAGAATTCTTCTCATCAAGGAAACTCTCTACTAAGAGGGCTCACTCCAACACCCCTTCTTGAGTCGGGATGCTCATAGGGATCGTTGAAGCTCTGATCTCATGACTCAGTCCCTACTCAATGGTCTAGGCCCTAAAGATCAGATCACATACCATGTCTGTAGTGTAGTGCGAGAGGTCTGTGAACCTCGCCGAGTACTGTGCTACTATCATATTGCCCTACTGAAGATGCAATAGCTCTTGTATCCGGATAGCTCGAAGGGTGGCTGGTAAAAACTCCGCTCGGAACAGGCTCTCAATGTTTTCCCATTGGAGTGTCACCTCATCATGCATCTGGAGCATCATGATCTACTATATACCTGTTGCTTCCTGAAGGAGGCTGGGAGCAAGGATCACCATGAAGTCCACGGGTGTACCTACTAGCCTAAAGACTCTCACCACAACCTCAATCCAATCCTCACGTGCCTGTTGGTCTGTCTGTCCCCGGAAACAGGGTGGCCTCTGGCGCTGGAACTCATGCAGCGTGCCCAAGCGGCTTGCATCGCTTGCTGGTGGGGCTAGTGGCATCGGTGGCCCAATGGATGGTAGTACCGCTGGTGCCTCCACTGGTGCCTCAACCAAAAGAGGGCCATGTACCGAATCCTCGTCGCTTGGCGGGCTGTAAGTACGTACAACTCTCGGGGATCTAGCGGGTCATCCCCGAGGAGGCATCATGAAAGAAATAGATGAGACACGGTCAAAAGACTATACCTTGTGACCTGACCGGTTTTGAGATGATTTAAAGGAAACTTTTAGAAATACACACACAATCAGTGTTTTCGTGCACCTAGTCGGAAATCAAGAGGCAGAGACCTGGTGTATGGATACGTCGGCCGCCCGCACCAACATGGGACTCCCTGAACTAAAGACCACACATAGTAATCTAAAGACTATTGATTCACAGAAAAGAAACATTAGAGTCATATATTCTGTGGTAGAACTGACTCCTCTGATACCAATTTTTCATGACCCGTCCTGGGGGCCCGTGTCGTGGCTACCCTAGTCTCGCTTCCATAGGCCAGGAGCTGGCGACTAGCACCAAAGGAATAAATCCCAATATCTGGGAAGGCATTGCATTTATAAAACATAATCACATCCAACTAGAGTACTAACAGAAGTAATACACTATGTATAAAAGAAATTACGGAAAAGTAAACGAGCTAGAATACAAACCCAACTGAGAAGTACAGCTACAACTGAATGAAAGTAAAACCGAAAAGACAAAAATCTGAAAAAATTGAAGCATCTCCTGGGTCGACCACCTCAGATCCTACCTGAAGGGTAGGTAAAGATAGCCTCCTCAACGATCTCGCCCGACAACCTCCTCCGTGTACCATCTCATCGTGAAGTCCACCTCCGGGTACTTCCTTGTCATGAGGTCCACCTCTAGGTACTACCTCATCATGAGGTCCACCTATGGGTACTGTCCAGTCCTAGTACTCTCGATCTCTGTCAGCGTTTTCAGTCGTCTGCATCCAACACAACGAGGTGCGGGCATAGCCTGTGCAGGGGTGAGTATAACGATAATCAGTAGAGACCAAGAGACCCTCAAGGTCTCACTAAATCGAATAAGGATATCCACAAAGAAGATATACAAACACGTAGTATCAACCAAATCTACTTAGGTATATGCCCATACATATACCTATGTCATCAACCCAGTTCGGCTCAACTCACAAACCCAAGTACAACCCAGTCCACATAGGAAATCATCCACACCGAAAATCAACGGATAACCACTATGTAGGTATATTCCTATACATATACCTATGTTATCAAGTAACCCGTCTCAATCATGAGGTAAACACAAAGTTCGATGACTCATCTCAAACCAGGATTTTCATCATCGAAACCATAACTGCTGGAGAAATCCTCCTCTATCGATTACAGTAGCCCTGTCATGACTCAGAGGCGCTTCTCACAAACCATAGACTACTGTGGTATTAATCCTTTCGAGTACCACGGTCCTGCTGCCAAATACCGGGCGCTCCTTCCACTGTGGTTCTGCTGCCAAATACTGGGCACTTCCCCTAATAGCCATCATAGGTAATCCTATTATCGAGTACCATGGGTCTGCTACTAACTACTAGGTTCTCCATCCATCATGGGTCTGCCGCCAAATATCGGGCGCTCCGTCCACTGGGCTAATCGAATCACTCTGACTCGAATCGGTCAAGAAGTCATCAGGTCTACAGCTACTACGTCTCCACACTCCATATGCTCATCTCCAAGAGGGTCTGCTCCACGATCCACTAGTTGATATTCCAAGTATAACAAATTCCCATGATATAGGATCACAAAGTTATGACTCATCAAAGGGGTCTCAACGCAACAGAGGGCGCACCAATCAGACGCCCAATCTGTGAGTTATTAGCCGTTTCATCCCGAGGGCCCGGTTAGTTTCGTATATGAACCAACCTGAATGTATCTCAACTGTACCCCGAACTCTCATAGTTTATCCCCCAGGGGATAGTTTCTCAACGTGATCACCAACGCCACTGACGGTTTGTCAAACGAACGTCCAGTCTGAAAGTTATCGGCTTTTCCCTTCTAGGGGCCCGGTTGGATTTCAGGTACAATCTAATCCATCCATACTCCAAGTGGGTCCAAACCTCAGGTTAAGTATACCAAAATAACCATCTCATCAAGAGGAATCCAACAAAGTCTACAGCACGTCAATCCGACGTCCAGAGCTCGTGTTATATCAGTTTCCCCTTTGAGGGCCCGGTTGGTTTTGTGTTCGAACCAACCCGGCTGTACCAAAACATTACCAAAAGTGTGAGTGTAATATTAATAAACGACCGTATAATTCCAAGGATCCCAACAAAACTGACAGTACGTCGATCGGTGGTCCGTACCCCAAGATATGGGCGTTTGAATGATCCTTGTCTGAAATTAGGGGGTTTGGGCCCGGCCCGATAGCCCCCAGGTCGGCTAGAACCGGGTCGACCCAACATGGGTCAGGGTCCGGCCCGGTTTTGAGCGGCCGGGCCCGGCGCAGGTAGCCCGGACCGGCGCGGGCAGTCTGGCCCGGCGTGGGTGGTCCGCTCCCGTGTGGGCGGCTCGGCGCTGGCCGAGCGGGGCGTAAAGTGGGTTGCCGCCCTTTGTGCTGGCCGCGGGGTTTCAACCCCCGACTTTTCTGGAACAGCTGACCATTAAGTTCAGGCTTGTGTAACAGTGAGACCTGTGGGGGTCCCGCCTCCAGGTGGCGCGGGCGGCCAGTTCAGCTGGTCGCCCCTTTGGAAAACCATCGCGGCCTTAGGCCGCGACTTCTATCTGACAAGCACGGTGTGATGGCGCCGCACCCCTCCACCTCGGCCCACTCCAGCCGTAGTCCTTTTTCTTCATGCGTGGTGCAATGGAACCGCGCCACATTCACAACATGTTCGATGAGGTTTGGCAAATAAAAGGGTAGGAGAATCACTCATGTTTCTGCGGTCCAATCTCCTCTCATTATGTCGATAAAAAGCGGAAAATTTAATTAATAAAAAACATTAAATCAATCAAGAACGATGAATTAACCCCTACCTCAATGAAAATTGTTGAACGACAGGCATGGTGGAAAATGGTGTCGTGGGGTCAGGTTCTTTAGACATCGATGAAGTGTGTCCGAGAAGGAAGCGATGTCTCCCCTTTTCATCACGGAGAAAAGAAAAGTAAGCGAGTTGTTGGAGAACACCCGCGTCGGTGTCTCTTCCCTTGTCGCGGAGGAGAATTGGGATGGAAAAACCGGAGTCGCTGACTTGTTTCTATTTCTCGGAGTCTTGGCATTCTTCAACGAAGAAGATGATGTTATCCCAAAGAATAGAGCTCTCTCCCCCAATATCTTCACACAATAACTAACCCCCAAAATAAAATAAGACTTATCTTATTTTGTTACTTCAAGCCATGCATTTTAATTATTAAAATTCAAACACAACTTTGTTAATTAATTAAACACGAGTTGTCTAATTAAATGGGGTGTTATGATGGAAATCTTAATGAGGGTGAGAGGAAGGAGTTACTCACATTAAGGGGGAGTTAGGGAGTTAAAGGAGTGTTAAGGAGAGGGGATCGTGTGGGCTCCACCACACAAATATCCTAACAAGAGTAGTTAGAAGATAGTGGGTCCCACCCCAACTCCCGCACTAAGGATATAACCACTTATATTAGAAATAAAATTTGTACCACAAAATTTATTCACTTCACATTTAGTCCTCAATTTTAAACAACTCCTCCCGAGCAAACGAACCTTCTGGAAAGGTCGTCTTAAGCAATTACCGTCATTGCGGTTTCATCGGTGCCCCCATATTTCAATTCCGAGCACCAGTTCAAAAGATAGATAAACTCACTCATTTGTTCACAAAACGTACCTGAGCTAAACTTCAGAAATTTATTCCGGACACACCAGGCCTCAGAATCGTGTTCCATCTGAAACCGCGCACCTCGCAAAATTCCAAAGAAATTAAGAAAAAAAATTTCAATGAAATTTCTGGGTCTTTACAATTATCATTTTAAATTATGATACAACACTAATGTAATAATAATTCAATTAATGGAAAAATCAATGAAATTTATTTAAGAAAAGTATTATAATTTGAAATAAGTAACAAGATCAACAAATTTAATGAATAGATAAATTTTCGGAGATGTGATGAAAAATTTGGTTCTAATTTTAAGAGTTTTCATGATATTGTTAAATTAAATTTAATGAATAGGTCTAACCTTTGAAAATATTTGTAATTTATAATAAATAATGTTTTATTAAATTATATTAAATTTATTAGAATATTATATTTCGCCCAATTAATATTATATGGTTAAAAGTATTTACCATATTACACTGATAAGGGTTTTATGAAATTATATTAACATTATATAATATTATGGTACATAAGATTTTATGAGTATGATAATTGCATTAATGGTTAATATGAGGTTAAAAATAATAGACAAGGGTGAAAAAATAACCAAATAATGTCCAAATTTTATTAGGATAAAATATCTCGACCAATATTAACATTATCATTGAATTTTTATGATTTTTATATATTTATAAAAGAAAATAATATATAATAAATAACTATATAATGATATTCCATGAATGTCCCTCCCCTCAATTATAAAAGGGAACCGCTTCCTTCACTTCTGTATTCTATTTTGAGTGATATAGGTAAAAAACATAACAATTATTCTTATTAAACTCCTTACACATATGTTGAGGTTCTAGTATATTAAAAATATAAACACTTCCCTTAAGATGTGTTCTAAACGGAGTCAACCAAAGAAGAGGTAATCATCATTACTTACAATTTCAAGTTTATTTATTCTTTTAAATCATATTCAAATGTTTTAATATCCTAAAAAAATTAATCATGTATAATAAATATACATATATATTAATAATATAATGGTACAACCATATTATATATCCTTTATTTCATTTAAAATTTTAATACATTTCCTATGTGTAAGAATGGCTTACCATCTCCACGAAGAGGGGTAATTAATTTTTCATCACCACTATACATGGATGATTAAAAAAATTGTTCTAATTAGTATATAATATATTTTTAACAATCTTTTATTATTATAATATGAATAATATAAAACAATTTTTATTTTTATCCCTTGAAATGTACAAAAGAACTTTCTAGTGTACTTAAAACATGTCCTATCAATGAATTGTGAAATTAATTTTCTATCATTAGTTTTTGGAAAATTATAAATATATATAAAATAAATACATATGATATTTAAATTTTTATAAAAATTATAGTGATGATACAACCTTGATCATGTACATGAATTAGAACTAAGGAATCAAATCATATATGAAAAATGATGTAGTTGTAACCCAAGAAATGATTTTAACAATGTATTGATAATAAATGAGTGCTAAGAGATTATAAAAAAATCATATATGGTATGATGCATATATATGTATGTTTATTGGTTATTTGTATAATAAATCTATATTTATTATACCTAAAGTTCCCACACATATGAATGAAGTGAAATTGGAGGTAAGGGTTTCTCATCACACTCTTATATCTATGAGCCATATGTCGTAGTTGGCGCTTATTTATTTTTTATTGTGTATATAGTACCCATTAGATACATAATATAAGGAATATATTTTTCAACATTTTATTCAGTGTTTTTATTGTTTTTATTTCATTTAGAGTGAATATAATTCAAAACAAATCCATGTTCTTTTATTTTATTTTACATACTCATCAATATTCAATATTTATTATTCGTGAGTCTTATATAAGGAATATTTCTATTCTATATCCATGATTTATAAATATGTTTCCAAAAATGTTCATACTATTCTCCAATTATTTTTAAAGTCAACTGTACGATATTTTTAATTTTTATGATCTATTTTAAAAGAAATCGTCCAGTCATCTTACAAAAGAGCTACATTTTTACTTTTCATAAAAAAATGTGGAATGATTTATTTTTAATCATATAAATAATGAATAAAATTAATCTATCAGGATTCCTAGATTATTTTAATATTAATTTAAAATTTTAAAAGGTTCATTTTCAAATAAAATTATTTCTTTATTATCTGCAAACTATTTTTATTTTTAAAATTATTTTCAAAGAAAAAAATGGTATTTTCTTCATGAATTCTTCCATTAACCTATTTAATATCTTTAAACCTATTTAAACATACTTTTTTGATATAATTATTAGGTTTTAATATAATTATACCATTAATATTATCTATTTGAATGTTTTTTGGTCATCATGATTGTGGAAGGAATTGATACCTGATCTGACTAGTAATTGTAATATAGACAATTATTTATTCAATTAAGTCGTGTTGATTATGTTGTATTATTTATTCATGTGTGTAATTTGTTGGAAATTGTAAGAATCTATTAGTGACTATTATACCTCATTAATGCATCGGTATGTCTCATGGTATAGAAAACATTTTCTTTTGGATGATCCCTTACCCATTTATTCAAATGTTAAGGTATAAGGCCCTGATGGTATATTATAGATGTCAAAAATTAAGAATTTCATAAATATGAATTCAGTTATTGATTTTCTAGTTAATAATAAATTATTTAGAATATGAACAAATACATAATGATGTCATGTGATTATTTATAATAATTATTTGATCATCCCATATTTCTTCCATATTAACCCAAGTTATTTTTTAAATGGATTGTGTTTCAAACATTAACCATTCAACATTGTTTATAATTATTTATTCCTAATAGCATTCATTATATGAATACCCTATGAACACATATCATTTCACCATTTTCTTATGTTTCATATTATCGAATATACCTTGATGGGTTTTGTGGTTGATATGTATGGATATGTTAAGAATAATTATCATGTTCTTAATAATAACACATTGTGTATTTTATGTTTTCAAACGTAATGTGAAATTCAAGAATGTATCAAGTTTAAAAATACTTATAAACTAATTGATCAATCGAGAAATCATTCCTCTTATATATTTCAAGGTAAATAAATTAACCACTAAATCTATTCTATTATATTTGTGGTGTGTATAATAAAATACATGATGAAAATGAAATATTCTGCATTCCTGTAGGTGGTAGTTTGCACATATAAATGAACGATATGTTTCTTTTACATTGAATGGGAATATAAAAGGGAATGGTTTATAATTTAATAATAATAATAATTTTTTCAATATTATTTTATTCCATTAAATAATCCCATTTAACCTCACATGTAGGACCATGATGAGAAATTAGACATGTCATCCATAGAAGCAGTAGATCCCATATATACAAGATGAAATTTTTATTTTTATAAAAAATGGGTAAAGGTGGGTAAAAATTACTAATAAAACATAATATAAGTAAATATATATAAACTCAAATAATAATATAAAAATGTAAAAATTATATTTAATGAATAATGATAGAAGAGAGTACAGTTTTGGTAAAATTATTCCTCATGGGGAGAACTTTATTTTTTCCTCGGAGGACTTCTTTGACATAGAGGATTAAAGGATTTTAATTAGATCATGGGGATAAAAAAAGAGATATAAATATGTACACTAATTATAAAAGGAAAAGTTTAAAGATGAATTAAAATTATTTACTTTTATCCATGTAGAGGTGGAAGTCATATTTTATTAGTGGAGAAAGTGCCACATTCTTAAATGAAACAATTTAAGATGAAAGGAAACCATGTTTGTCAGGAACCGAATCTGGTCGCTGCCAAAACTGGCACCAAACCCAACCCATGACATGACCCGAAGGGTGATCCCTATCCCTACGGGCTGGCACAAGTGCCCGGGTATCATTAATTTAGGTTTGGTAAAGATTTACTCGAGTTTGAAAGAATAAAACATTAAAAACAATCCATGATATAAATCTGAATTTTTTGAGCCAAAAAAGACTTAAGTAAAAACTGGAACTGAGTACATTGGTTTAGAGATAATACAAGTGGTCCAAATAAAAATAATTATATCATCAAGACATCCCCAAGGACGCTACATGACTAGGGGTCATCACCCCCAAGCTATCTCCACAACTCCGCACCAAGGATGGGAACTAAAACCCCGAACCACCATCACCCTTAGCCTTTCCTTTACCTGAATCAAAAATCACCAAGTCTACTTACACCCAAGGGGTGTAAGTAGGGTGTGATCCTAAGACCAATAGGATACCACCCAATGATTCCAAGAAGTCAGAAATACAATGTGAAAAAGCAAGCAGTTTTCAATCGCATAGAAAAGTAGTGTTAAAATTTCATGAAATGAAACCTCCAATTGAAAATAGATTTCAATGAAAAATTTTCAAAATATTAACACATTAAAATAGATATTTTAGATACTGTAATTTAATTCCAATCACACTCTACGAAATGGGTAAATACTAAAAATCCAATGAGCAACAACATTGGGAACACCCCTAGGAACTAGGTTGTCTTGGGCACTATGCACCTCATACCTCGGTGTAAAGTAACCATAGAAAAATCCATTCTCATGCACGAGCCACTAGTAGGGAACATACACATAACATAGTCGTCCCCAATAATCATCCACATAGTTTAGTTATAGTTGTCATTATCAAAATTCTATGTGAAACAGGGACAAAACTCATCCGGTCCACTAGCCGTACTAGTACAAATCCGCCCCACCTAGGTACACAGGCTTCCCCTTTTGTGATCAATAAATTTCAGAATGCAACATAAATAAATTTTCATATAAAACACCATTACTGGTCAAACACAACCAATACGGTAGCTATCAGATTTTATACCACATAAAACACGCAACAAAACACTTAGATTTTTTATAAAACAATTCCTCAAAAACCCGTAGTGTTTCAGACACAAAACTCCTTATAAACCTCACTTGCATAATATGTGCACATTTTTATGTTTCCAAAACAGAAATTTAAACCTACTAAATTTTAGTGAAAACACGAAATCATTTTTAGGGCAGCCCCATATGGTACAAGAAATGAAATCATTGCAAAATCTCCATTTTTACACAACACAAATCTTAGAATTTCATGTGGTTCACAAACACCATTAAAACAAGATTTTTCAGAAACAAACATAAGGGATAATCATTAAAAACAGAATTTTACCCCTATTATAGTTCAATAAAATCAAGTAATTACTTATTGGGTAGCCCCAATTAATCTAATAAAACATTTCCATGAAGAAATCCCCAATTTCACATGAAATTGGCATTTAGGATTCATTTTAAATACAAACACCACTAAAAATATTTTTTTCAAAAATAATAAAATTAAATAAGCATGAAAATACCATAAAAACAGTATAAAATTCACAAATATTTCATACACAATGGAATCACCTACCAAAACCAAGGAAACCCTTGAATCCTTTGTGCGAAAACTCAAACGCACAACCACCGCATCTCAAGGAAGGTAAACCAGACCTAAAACCAGAATTTCAGACCATGAAACACCAGGTAAAACCCTAATTTTTAATCCCTACTTTATGGACATTAGGAACCTCAATGATAAAGGAAGAAACCCTAAGTATATTGGATATAACCCTAAACCAATTGAGAGAAGAAAGAAGGAGAACAAGTTAATTAAAATATCTTGTAGAAATCTCCCCCACAAATACTAGTATCTGATTTCAAAAATACCCAAAACTTCAAGGGATGTTCGAACAAGTATAAGGAGATCATTTAGGAATTTTAATGGGGGAAAAGAGTAAAAATTGAGAGAGTTATGAAGGAAATACTTTACCTCTTCAAATATGGGCGATTTGAGGAAGCCTATGAAGTTTGGCATGAAATCGCGATTAACCAGAGCTCTAATGAGGGGGGAGAGAGCTCAGAAGCGCGTCTCGGTTAATTGGGCTTGGGTGAGACTTGGAATCACCAAAAAATCCCAAAAATTGAATAAGTTATAACAAAATCAAACGTTATTTTTAAAACATTAATTGGCCTTTCGGGCTGGCCCAACCCCTTAGATAAAACCCAAATAAACCCTGGTTATGGATTTCTAAAATCTCCAAATTGAAATGGTGGTGTTAATAGGTCAGGGGAGGTCATTTGGGTTGTTTAATGGGTTCAAAATATTAAAAAATGAAAAAGTTATAAAATAAACAAAATTGATTTTTAAATCTGGAATTGGGCTCATGGTTTGGCCCAATTCATGAAAACTCTCTCATTCCTTCATAAAAGGTTGGGACCCCCCCAAACAAAGTATGAATGAAAATTAAATGAAATTTACCTTTAAAATAAGTCATGGGTGTGAAAATTCTCCCCACCATAAAGCTTTCCGCCCCCGGAATTCCACAAAAACACAAGGTGCAAAAGCAAAGACCAAACGATATACCAAGACAGACTTCCTTGCCATGTTTTCACCCACTTCAAAAAGAACTAACATCTCCTGTTGATCAAACAAAGGAAGATAATACTATCACCAACCAAAAATAACCCCACTTACATAAAATTATGAAACAGATTCAAAACACATCCCAAAACAAAACACCTCAAACACTACAAGACGACGCTCAAGCAATCCACTTGAAACGAACAACGAACTCAAATAACTCTACCACAACATTACGTAAACAAAACCATGGGGTGTTCTCCAACCCCTAATTTACCCAAGTAATTTTTTTTGGATTTATAGACTTTAACAATACTACCTTTTACCTAGAATACACCAAGGAGAAAGATGAGTCGCTAGTACGGGGTGACCCAATCCGAACATCCCACCACCAGGGACAACTCAATTTCTAAGACAGAAAACGGATTACAATTGGGGAAGGAACAAACGGTCTCCCCCTAATAAGGGGTAAACTAACATTATTCCTTTTCCAAGATAACACACATGATACCCATGACGGGTCTCCCCATCATAATAACAAACACAAATTTCCTTAAGAAAAAATCAAGACACTAACAGGGGGCCTCGAACATACTTCCCAGCATTAGGTGTAGATTAATATCAGAATTCTTCCAATGAAACTTACATGAGTCCCATTGTGGGAATACCCCAAACAAAACCCAACCATATTAACTAAATAATATGGGATAACAACAAAAAACAACAGAATTTTAAGGAGCTGGCATGGATGCACGGTTGGTTCACACGGTTTGGGAAACCGTGAGTTAAATGTGCAGATCATCTTTTCCAAAGAGGAAACTTCACACTGTTTCCTTGTCCAAGATTCATAGATGTGTGGAGACCATACGGTAGATAATATCTCTTATCACACGGTCCATTGGGTTGGCACACAGTTACTACTAACCGCGCACAAACTATGCACTTCAACCTTCATAACCTAAATTTCAATCTTTTCTCCAAAAACACAAGGGAACCAAAACTAGGAAAAAAATCAACTCAGGGTACGACATGGGAACAAGGTACTCACACCTATTTCCACCAAATGTGAGAAATTGGAACAAGATGACGACAGCAGAGGTTTAAAATATTCCTATCTTTCATATTGAGGATATTACCTTGACCAAAAGTTTGAACGACTCTAGGATTTCCCATAACTACGCGCCAGCTTCTCTCTGGGGCCTATGGCTGGAGTTCAATGGATTGAAGCATCTTCGGCCTCGCAGTTAGGATTTGGAAACCCCTAAAATAAACATCTTCTTACAGTGCCAAAAAAATTATACTATAATCTCATATGGTGTCATTAAGACATGACACACTCCAAACCCGCTTTTCCCCAACCCATAATTTTACCAAAACAAGAACTTAGAGGATGCCCACACATTGCCCTATTTTGTCTTTGGATGCTAAACAGTGGAATGAAAGGACATATAGAAACAAATTACGCTAGAACATAGGATTTATAATTTCTTATAGGGAGACACACATCCAACAAAAAATAGTGACTCTCATAAGATTGCATAATCTCCACCCTTAAAGTCAAATGAACACTTGACATCGCAAGGCATAAACGAACATAACAATTGTGGATAAAAGAAAACACAAAAAGAGGGACCTTGTACTGAGTCCCAAACAACACATGATTCCAGCAAGTGTCGGTAATAGCCACTCTTGGCCAGATCATTCACACTGGTGGCCTAACATGAACTCTTGCTTCAATGAGACTGACGGAAGACCCAGAGGCCCATTAAGATATCATTCTACACTGACAACCCTGAACTTCATTGACCTTAGACATCTTAGGAAACATAAGAAACTAATGTCCATTTCAACCTCCCAAAAACACTCTCCCACTATAGGGGGATCCACATAATTGAAAAAGAAGTGGGGTAAACACAATCTCCAAACCTCAAGAATAATTTCCTTATGTTCATCAACTAGAAGATCATCCAACGGTGAATCACCATAGGCCAAACATGAATCATACATTAACACTTTATGGGAGTGTACCCTAGCATACAGGAAAACCCAAGGACCCAACCAATCTGGTTATTTGGTCACAACAGACCACAAACCTGAACCGAACACATGAGGGAAGCCACCACATTCGCCTCCCAAGCTTTTCCTCAAAAGAAACCACTGACCAACACTTCATTCCAACTTATCAATGAAACCCAAACCCAAAACATAGTTCAAAAATTATGGGTTATTGAAATTGAAACATCCCACAATAATAATCCCTAAAACACATAATCCATACCTCCTAACCATACATTATCAAAACAGAACACTTTCCTTCAAAAACATTATTTAAAAAAACAGTGTTGCTGGGTTGCGCATTTCACAACAGTATCTCATGATCCTCACACATGCATGTTTACACGCTACACTGGGAACCCACCTCATATCCATCTATATTCCCAAATAAATCTATGCATGCTGTCACCCTTGAGAGCACCAATTACAAATAATCAAACCTTTCCTCTTTTTAAAATCAAAACTTTTACCCACACTTTACCATTCTCAAAAACAATAACCATAATATCAAAACCCAATATTTCATCTCACAAACAAATTTAGAAAACAATCCATAATTCAATAAAAGAACATATTCATGCATTTCACAATCGTTTCAAAACATTTCTACCCATTTCAAAACACTTCTAATTTCATGAAAAACATCATTTCATAAATCTCCATTTAATTAAGAACTCAACTCTTCTCATTTCAAGACAAGGTTCTAAAAGTTCATAATTTTTTTGGTTCAGTAGACACCTAACCCAAAATCCATCTTCAACCCCCACACAAAAATTCTAGAACACTTAATTCAATCCCAAAACAGTTTTCCACGGTTTAAAAAAAATTCCACTAGAATCATATTTTCAAAAACCCAATTAATATAGTTCATACTTTCAAAAGAGGTGTAAACACATAATTTACCCTTTTGAAATAATTATGAAATTCCATTTATAGGAAATAAAAAAATAATACCATTTTCAAATTACTAGAAAATAACTTCACAAAATTTCAGACTCCTTAAAGTGAAGTCATTTTTTTTGCTTAAAAAACCAAATTTCCAAGATTCCAAAACAAAGAGACACAAGACAATGTGAGAGGAAACTAGTTTTGGTGGGTGACTTGGACATATGGTTGGCAGCCATATTCCAATCACTTTTCCGTCACAAAGAGTATTCTGGGGAAATATCCACAGCTCCACATGGCTTTCCAGGCCCTATGAGCTCACTGAGATTATTTGCCCAACTATCTTTTCATTTCCCATAGTCATCATTAATACAAGAAAACCAAATGACTCAGATAAATCCATACTTCCCATGGTGACTTGAATCTCGTCATCATGTTTGCTGGACAGGCACACTACCCATGACTGAAATTTCAAGTCCCAAAAATCCTAGCTCCAGACTATGCTAACTCTTCCCCAAATAACATGACTCAAGGATCGAACTTCCTCTGATACCATTTTGTCACGAACCGAATATGGTCGCCACCAAAAAATGGCAGCAAACCCAACCCTTGACATGACCCTAAGGGTGTTCCCTATCCCCACGGGCTGACACAAGTGCCCGGGTATCATTAATTTAGGTTTGTGAACGATTTACCCCAATTTGAAAGAATAAAACATTAAAAACAATCCATAATATAAATCTGAAAATTTTGAGCCAAACAAGACTTAAGTAAAAACCAGAACTGAGTACATTGGTTTATAGATAGTACAAGTGGTCCAAATAAAAATAATTATATCCTCAAGTCAGCCCCAAGGACTCCACATGACTAGGGGTCATCGCCCACAAGCTATCTCCACAACTTCGCACCAAGGATGGGAACTAAAACCTTGAACCGCCATCACCCTTAGCCTTTACTTTACCTGAATAAAACATAAAGAAGTCTACTTAAACCCAAGGGTTGTAAGTATGGTGTGAGCCTAAGACCAATATGATACCACCCAATGATTCCAAGGAGTACGAAATACAATGTGAAAAAGCAAGCAGTTTTCAAACGCATGGAAAAGTAGTGTTAAAATTTCAATAAATTAAACCTCCAATTGAAAATAGATTTCAATCCAAAATTTTCAGAATATTAACACATTAAAATAGATATGTTAGATACTGTAATTTACTTCTAAACACACCCTATGACATGGGTAAATACTAAAAATCCAATGAGCAACAACATTGGGAACACCCCTAGGCACTAGGTTGTCTTGGTCCCTATGTACCTCGTACCTCGGTGTAAAGTAACCATATAAAAATCTATTCTCCTGCACGAGCCACTAGTAGGGAGCATAACCATAACGTAGTGGTCCCCAATAATCATCCACATAGTTTAGTTGAGTTGTCGTTATCCAAATGATATGTGAAATAGGGACAAAACCCATCCGGTCCACTAGCCGTACTAGTACAAATCCGCCCCACCTAGGTACCCGGGCTTCCCCTTTTGTGCTCAATAAATTTCAGCATGCAACATAAATAAATTTTCATATAAAACACCATTACTGGCCAAACACAACCAATATATTATCTATCATATTTTATACCACTTAAAACACGCAACAAAACACTTAGATTTTTCATAAAACAATTCCTCAAAATCCCGTAGGGTTTCAGACACAAAACTCCTTATAAACCCCACATGCATACTATGTGAACATTTTTAAGTTTCTAAAACAGAATGGTCAGCCTACTACATTTTAGTGAAAACCAAAAAATCATTTTTTAGGGCAGCCCCATATGGTTCAAGAAACTACGTCATTGCAAAATCTCCATTTTTACACAACATAGCTCTTATAATTTCATGTAGTTCACAAACACCATTAAAACCAGATTTTGCAGCAACAAAAACAAGGTATAATCATTAAAAAAAATATTTTTATCCCTATATTATTTCAATAAAATCAACTAATTACTTATAGGGTATCCCCAATTAAACTAATAAAACATTTCCATGAAGAAACCCCCAATTTCACATGAAATTGGCATTTAGGATTCATTTTAAATACAAACACCACTAAAACTATTTTTTTCAGAAATAATAAAATTATATAAGCATGAAAATACCATAAAAACAGTACCCAATTCACAATGATATCATACACAGTGGAATCACCTACCAAAACCAAGGAAACCCTTAAATCCTTTCTGCGAAAACTCAAACGCACCACCGCCGCACCTCAAGGAAGGTAAAAAAGACCTAAAACCAGAATTTCAGACCATAAAACACAACGTAAAACCCTAGTTTTTAAACCCTACTTTCTGGACATTAGGAACCTCAATGATAAGGGAAGAAACCCTAAGTACATTGGATGTAACTCTAAACAAATTGAAAGAAGAAAGCAGGAGAAAAACTTACTTAAAATATCTTGTCGAAATCACCCCCAAAAATACCAGTAGCTGATTTCAAAAATACCCAATCCTTCAAGTGAGATTCTAATAGGGATAAGGAGATCATTTATGAATTTTAATGGGAGAAAATAGTAAAAATTGAGAGATTTGTGAAGGAAATACTTTACCTCTTCAAATATGGGAGATTTGAGGAAGCATATGAAGTTTGGCACCAAATAGAGATTTACCAGAGCTCTAATGTGGGGATAGAGAGCTCTGACGCGCGTCTGGGTTAATTGGGCTTGGTGAGACTTGGAATCACTGAAAAATCCAGAAAATTGAATAAGTTATTACATAATCAAAGTTTATTTTTAAAACAGTAATTGGGCTTTCGGGCTGGCCCAACCCCTTAGATAAAAACCCAAATAAACCCTGGTTATGGATTTATAAAAGCTCCAAATTGAAATGGTGTTGTTAATAGGTCAGGGGAGGTCATTTGGTAAGTTGAATGGGTGAAAAATATTAAAAAATTAAAAAGTTATAAAAGAAACATAATTGGTTTTTAAATCTGGAATTGAGCTCACGGTTTGGCCCAATTCATGAAAACTCTCTCATTCCTCCATAAAAGATTGGGACCCCCCCCCCAAACAAAGTATGAATGGAAATTAAATAAAATTACCTTTAAAATATGTCATGGGTGTGACAATGTTTCACACGGAAAAAGGAATCCAGTGTGATCAAATGTATAGAAGTTATTTTTTCATGATAAACAACTCAATAATCATTTTTTATTGATGTGTTTAACTTATTTAATCCCTCTTACTATCATATTATTCTCTTTTACTATTTTTTTATTTTATTTTTTAATTAATATTTCTTGGATAATTTACATTTAATGATGAAAAATAAAATTATAAATACTATAAAAATTGGACATAATTATTCCAAATATGAAATTTATTTTATCAAATAAAATTAATTTCAGTGGGGAAAATGAATTTAAATGTCATAATGAAAAACAATTAAAATCACATTTTTAGTAAAAATTTATTTTTAACATTAAAATTTGCGTTCATGATTAAATTATCAATACTATTGGTTTATATGAAATTGAGTATCTTTTTATCGACCAAAGAATGGTATTGTATATTAAAAATGAGGCAAAAATAGAATTCGTCATTTTGAAAACATAGTAAAAATAAAAACATGAAACACATCTTCTTTATTAAAATTAATGATTACATATCATTCAAAATGATAAACTGGGGATTTATAAATTAAATTTTTTATTAAATGATTCATTATAATCCTTAAATATTTTATAATACATGATTAATGTTTTATATGTTTTAAGCCATACTAACCTCCTAACATATTCATAAATGCCACTATATTAGTAAAAAATATTTTCTTCACTATTCAATATAAACTAAATTATGATAGAAATATCACCCGAAAACATTATATGATAACATTGTTATTATAAAACAAAAAATTAATGTCACTTTTTTTTAAAAAAACTAGTTTCTCAGTTTTTTGAATTTATCATATCATAAAATACATAAATATATAATGAAAACAGTTTTCGTATATAATTGATTTTAAAATTATCAACTTTTATTATCAATATTTTCTATAATTTTTTTTTAATATATTAAAAATATATTTATCCATGATATATTTATTTTTTTAATATAAATCTCATAAACAACCAATTTTAAATAAAATTAATTTTTAGCCTAAAATGATGTTTTTAGTAAATTAATGACATTAATAGTGGTTTATCATTAAATTAGTTTTACCAATAGACATTTATTTTTGTTTAAATAAAAAAAATTATAAAATACATGTGATATATAAATAAATTATTAAATTTATACTTTCAAGTTTATGTCATAATAATTTATACTTACATAACCCATTATGATCATAATTTCAACAAGAGTGAATTTATCTCACATATAACACAACTCACACCATAATATATGGTGTTATGCTTGTACATTACGTATATAAAACCCTAGTTACAACACCACTTTTCCATTTTAGAACAAGTGATCCTCATATGGGAGACCCATAGTACGATATTTCATCACATCACCAATAAAAATAGTTTATATATTGTTCTTACAATTATTTATAATTGATAATTTATTGGATATTTTATAATAGTAAAATTCGATAATTATATTTTAAAGTGTCATAATTTATCTTTTTTCGAATAATGTTTTTTAATCATGATATAAATCATAATATTTAATTTAAATGATTATGTATTAATACCATGATCGTGGGGTTTTACATTCTCCCGATTAAAATAAATTTTATCATTGTAATTCTGATTATATATTTACAATGTTAATAGCTAATGTAATATATATTATATGCATGAATCAAGAAATAGTTCCTTTAGAGAAACTAAAATTAGAATCATAGAAAACATATCCTTTTTCATAAAATGTGACTGTCAACAATAATATGTTTTCCCAGCATTTTATCAAAGATTCAATAATTATTTGATATCAAGGCCCACATTTTATTACATGTTTTTAGTGGGTGTATATAATCATCCTTACTTTGATATACTACAATAAAGTGAAATTAAATGTGATATTATCATTCCAAATAAATATTCATCTATGTGAATAAGTTGTATCCTTTTTTAATATCAAAATAAATTTATCTAAAGGAAGAATGATAAGTTTTGTAAAAATAGAATTCCCAAAAACTCTAACAAAGGTTACAATGATCACACCAATTGAATTTTTTACAAATAAATATAATTCTAACTATATGGATGATGAAATTTATATTCACAGACAATATTAAACTGAAAAATTATTTGGTTAAATAATATTCAAATACAACACTAATAATTCTTTATTGGATGATTGGTGTTACTCATTCCACAACATTTTCAATACACACTTAAACTATTGTGGTTATATAGGTTTTCCCTTATTCCCTTAGTCTTGAAAATTTATGTTTCCTAACTTCCATGATATCCATTTGATTAATTATTGAAATTTATAATTCGTAGGTTGTAACACCATGTTTTTTTAAAATTAATTCTATGTTTTACAGCATTTATGACATGAAACAATGATCCTAATCAAACCATTAAATATTATTAATTAAACATGACATTTATAAACTAGAAATTAAATTTATGGGTTTGAAAAGTAATTAGGAATATTTTTAAATATATATAAATGTCATAGTTTATATAAATATATTTATTCAGGATTATGAAATGATTGGTAAATTTTTAATGAAGTAGTTATTTAAAAAAATAGAATTTCATACTATGATTCTCATTTATTTTTGGAGAAATATTACAATTTAGTTTTGAAATTTTATATATTTTATATTTTAAAATAATAAAAATTGTTGAAATAAACATATAAATATTTACATGTTGTGGGATTTTCATAAAATGAACGATTCTTTAGTGAATAGTGAAAATTACCAATTTCTCAAATACATTCATCTATTTTAACTAAATCAAGTAATTTAATAAAATCATTACATTTTATAATTTTTTTAAATTGAAATATAAAACAATTTATTTACAATAATATAATTATTTTCAATTTAACCATAAATTTTGATGATTTTGGAAGAAGTATAATTTTATTCCTAAAAAGCTATTTTTTACAAAATGTGTTTAGGTGCATAATGTTAATCATTTCTAAATAATTTAAATTTATCCTAATTAAGAAAAATATAAATTAATTAAAAATATTATATATATCTTTTTATATTAATTTAAATTATGATAATTATAATTTCAGTATATATATTGATATAAGATCATCTATTACTTGAAAAATGAGCAGCTTGAAAAACCTTTATTTTATACATATTTCATGTTTAGTAATAAATTTGATTATTATAATTATGTGACTTTAACATTATAAAATGGATTAAATATATGTAATAATCATAATTAATGATAAGTTATAATTCCAAATTATATTTTGGTTCAAGATACCAGTAAAATCATAAAAAAACAAGTTACCGTGGATAAAAACAATATTTTAAAAGTGATTAAACTTAGTGGAATGTAGAATAACATAAATCTATACCCTACTCATTAATATGGAAATCTAATCCATAGTTTTTGTGTAGAGGACTACCACATCACAAACCTATGTAAATTATTTTCCACCATCACCTCTCATGGATATCTATGATGTCTGATTTGACGTATATATATTATAGACATTTAATATCTATTTGGAATGGTAATTTATCATATAATTTCCTATCATACCATCTATTGAAAAATTATTACATCTATCATGGTTATGGGAAATTACAACCTCAAAATGTGATGTTATTTGTTTTATATATATAGATCACATGGATGGTATTTATATGTGTATTAAAAGAAATATAATTATATTTGAAATATAATTTTCATTATAGAAATGCACAATAACACTTACCTTCATTAAATCAACATAATTTAAAAATAAATTCACTACTCATGCATACGTATGACATATCTTCTATAGGATTGTAACATAGTACATTTCTCATACCCAAATTTCTTACAAAGTTTTAGAAGTATAATTGATATATAGATGTGATAATTGTATAATTAATATTATTCTACAGATGATGTAAAAAGGTCCCCTTTGACCATGGTTAGCGTATTAATGTTTTCATGATATTATGAATTCATAAACATTAAAACATCCAATGTGAACATATCTAAATAACTAATTCAATAATTCAATAATATAAATGAATTAAATTGTTAAAGTGTAAGGTATGAAAACTAAAAATTATATTACGAAAAACCTCGATATACCTTTATCATAACAAAGAATAGACGTATATGTCAAGTTTCAACTTTAGGTAAAGGTATTAATTTCAAAACAATCTTATTTGAGACAGATGATATTTTATGTACCAAATTTCATTTAAAATAAATATATAATGAAAATGGAATATTTAAAATAATGTATTAATATTATTTAGGGTATTTTAACTATATCATCAAGATATCTTCCTCTCCCTCTCACTATATATATCTCATACATTGATTTTTATTAAGATATTTTTAAATTGTTAGGGAATTCATCTAAATTTCATTTCATTAATAAATATTTTAATATTATGAATTAATTTCTTATAAATGGTGTATATAATTGCAATTTTATAAGTAATATCATAAATACTACGTAATTCAACATATTTTATGTCTTAGTTTGAATTATTTCATCCAAAGGGATTTGACATCATATGTACCATGCTGTATTTTTTTTATAACTCTTTTTATTTTCATTGGGTTAAATTAATTCATCTTTGCCTCTAATAAGAATTTTTTTTCTAATGATATTTTATTATTTTATATGGTATTTGAACTTATTTAATGTAAGTATAAATTTTACACACATAATAATGCCATTGATTAATGTTCGCTTAAATGATAAAAACATGGCAGGGGATTTCATATAAATTTTATTTCATTTATGAATATTTATTTATTATACCAAAATATATTTTAAATGGAGTATATAATAACATTTATATATACAATATCATGAATCTCATAAAATTCATGTTATTTATTGTTTCATTTTATGTTATTTTTTTCATGGGTAGTAAAATTAAAATGTTAAAAATGTGCTAATGGTTTGCATCATAATAATATTTTAATAGGGATTGTATTTCCTTAAATCTTCATTGAATGATATTATTTAGTATTTTTAGAATAAATACCCATAATTTTCTTATTATCGAGTTATTAATAACATTTTGATGTAATAATTCCTTTTGTACTCTCTATTTTTCTATAAATAACTAATAAATATTTTTAAAAGGGAATCCTGATTTAAATATTTGGTTAGAAAGAATTGTTTTCTAATAATTTTGTTAAAGGATGTTTTTAATATTTTCATATTGATTTATAGATTTAAATTTCTATACTAAAATTTCAATGGAATTTATTCTCATGACATATGTGGTGCATATGGAATTTACTTCTATCACGTCCACATTATTCATTGAATCCTCCATTACATGTTTCTATGGATCCTTCAGAAAAAATGATTCCTTTAATATTTTATAAATTTAAAATTGTGATTATGTGACTCCAAAGTGATAAAGATAACTAAATAAATATATATTCCTTGTAAAATTTAATTAAATGTACTATATTGATTAAAAACATTGATTTTATTGTCTTTTTCAAAATCATTTATATATATCACTCAGATATAGATAGATATTATTCTTCCTTTAACTGATTTTGTAATACATTCCTTATATCCATCCCTAAAATTCCTCAACTATGAAATTTATATTGATTATGAAATGAGGAATGATATTCAATCCATTTTATTTCCATAGGAAATTCTAATATTTATCCATTATGGTTGATTTCGTTCTACAGCATAAAAAATTATTAAAATGTTATGATGGGTTCTCTTATATTGAATTACATTGCCTTCGACAATTTTTTGTCTCATGTTACATTATGTACAGGATTATGTATTACACTTAATCCATTATGGGACTTTTCTTTCACTGTGTTATATTTTGTAGGATTTTTTCCTAGACCCATGTTCATGACATGATATAAAAAGATTCCACATTCATGGTGTAACCATAATCATATGATACCATGTGAGTTATGATATGATTATCCATGACTACACATTATCCTTATATTTAATGATATCATGTTATACCACTAACTTAGATATTTTATTTCCTCATCATATTTACACCTTTTTGGGATTTTTCATTACCACATACTTTTATGTATATCTAATGAAAATCTATATATATTTAAGACTTGAAAGAGATTTAGGATCTGAATATGAAAATTAAAATAGAAGGTGTTATGTTTTAATTTTTTTGATGTTTAATTTTCCTAGTATTCTACTTAAACTAGGACTCACAATCATTGAGTTGTTATTAATTACATTTTATGTTTTAAAATAATATTAAAATATTTGTAAAATGCATGGGTCACTATAGTTTCCATTAGATAAGGGATTATTTATTTTTTGGAACTTGTACTAGATTTATTTTGTGGGATCCATTTGGAAACTTAATTGTATATGATAGTATCCTAGAACTTTTGTTAAGGATATAGAGAAAGGTTTCCAAAGATTTACATCCCAATCTAGATAATACAAGTGGACGTGACTCTAGATTTTTTTTCATTATGGGAAATAACTATGAAATAGAGGCATTTGGATCAGACTTAATCACCTAATTGTGTATGAAAATTGGCCATAAAACACCTAAGGATTAGTACTATTATGAGATATGTTCATTGTTATTTCACACAACCATTTTCAACAATAATAATTTATTTTGACAAATGATAACAATGGATGAACTATGATTAAGTTTCTTTTTCATTGATTTAAAATACGGTTTCCTAATTTATATATCCTATAAATAATTTTTTAGAATATGATTATTGTTTCTCAAACATTGATATTATATGTTAAATAATGGACTGAACCAAAATAAATGTCATTAATAGTAAATGTTATTAATAAAATATTATTTCTCAGAAATCAAATTTGATGATGACTAATGTGAATTATGTATTGATTGTTCATAATAACTTTTCATGTTATATTATTGATATAATATTCCAAAACCAACTCTAATAATCACAAAATAATAGAAAAACAAAGTCATTTAATAGATTCGGTGTAAGAGACAATGGAGGAAAGAAAGATCAATTTCATTCATGTTAGAAATACGGGAAAATACCACATTGATAATGTCTAAAAATAAACATTGAAATTTATTTCTTATGGAGATATGGTCATAGAAAAAATAATTTCTATGCATATAAGAGGTTTTCAATGAAGAGGTATAATTTCCATCATAGATATCATCATGTAGTTCATTAACATAAAATGGGTATTGTCTGAGTTAATTAACTCTTATAATGATTAACTGGGTAATAATGGAACAACATTTTTTTATCAACAATTTATTTGAAAGTATTTATTTATTTGGATTATATAATTATTTTGATTTTTTTTAATAAATGGTATTTTGGTTATTATACTCATGAAACATATATGGAATGAGACATTTTTTGGAGTATAGATTATTTTACTATGGATTTTTTTCGATTCAGGATATTTATATAAATGATTATCATATATGATTAGGTAATATACAATTTGGTATGAATCTTTATGATATATTTATTTCGAGATAAATTCTAAATTTATCATTTATGAATATGTGATTGAATCATTAAAATATTTTGGATTTGATGATAGTCATTAATATTATTAAAATCATATGTTTAGTTAGTTATAAAATTATCTAAGATGTACTTTTGGTTTTATTTTTGAGTATTTAAATATTTAAAATATATTTTATCGTATAATGATTCATTTATTTTGGGAGTTATCTTACATTTTTCAAACTATTTTGGGACTTTTTGATCCTACATGATAGGTGTAATAACATATTATTATGGAATGGATAATGTAATTTTGTAAAATTTCCTTTTAGTTCATTATGAATAAAAAATCATATTGGGTATTCATTCCTTGGAGTAAGTCATTTTCTGGAAATTTATCGAATCACATCCATGGAATGAAATTATTATTATGAAATAGAAATATTTAAATAAATTTTATATACTAATTTTATTATTAATTATGTTAAATGGATTTCCCTAATATGGGAAAATGGTCTTGAAACAAAAATTACGTGCTATCACATACATTTTTTAGGAATTTATGTTCTTTTCACTGAAAAAATATTTATGGATTTTATTAGTTTTTAAAAATATCAAGAAAATTTACATACTAGTTATAAATGATCTCCCAAACAAACCATCATTATTTATGAATTACACTATTCTTAAATGTATTTATTTTTACTGACAAAAAATTATTCACTACATGGAAACCCAGTTATTTGTAACTCTAGATTACCATCATACTTCCCTTTCTATCTAATCAAGAGGATTCTTTATTAAATTTGGTTGAAATGTGTGATTTATAAAAAATAATTTTCTGATGCAAGATATTTAATTACCAAGATATTGTAAAAATTTTAATTTTATAATTTATTCACTATTGGGAAAATGTAACCCCGTTATATTTTAAAAAGAAAACTATAGTCGATTTTGTATACGAAACACAATACCAAACATAAATGATCCACAAAATTAGATTATTTAGTCTTGAAATTTATAATAATTCATTTAAATTGATGGGTATGGATACAATTAAATAAATTATAAAATATATAAATATCTTAATAAAAATATGTGTTTTATTAATTCCCAAGATATACAAACTCAATATTGAATAGATACATTTAATTATAATTTTTTTTATCCAAACAGTTGTATAGATATTGAGAGAAAATATTACAATTAATTAATTAAAATTCCATAAATATTAATTTTAAAAATTAATACCATTTTTTAAATATTATTATAATCATTTTCTTATAGTAATTTTTTTTTCTCAAATTAGTTTTTAATTAAATGGTGTATATTATCAATGTATCATAGAATTTAATTACTATTCATTAAATAATGTAATTAAAAATAATATTATATTAATTTATTTTAATTAATGTGAGATATTGTACTAAATTTTTATAATAATCTACTTATATTAATTTTAATTTAAAATATTCATTATTTTGGTAAAAGTATAATTTTTATCCTGAAATGTAGTTTTATGCAAACTAGTTTTATTTCGATAATGTTTATAATTTTTAATTAATTAAAAAACCCAATAATAAAAAATTAAATGATATTAATATATATATATATCTTTATATTAATTAAAATTAAAAAAATGATGATTGATATTCATAGAGCTAAAATAAGATTATCTATTTCTTGAAAAAATTATTTTTTGAAAAACCAATTATCGACAAATTTTTCATGATTAAATTTTAGATGAAATCTCCAAATTATTTTATTTCAATATGATAAAATTAATTCCATATATTAATCATCATAATTATTATTATTTAATAAGTTCATCTTAATTTTCTTGACTATTTAATAGACAAAACTATTAAAAGAACTAGTTACAATGCTGAAGAACAAAAATGGTAATAATGAGATACCTTATAGGAAAATGGAATAACATGGTTAAAAAAATTTCATTTTTTAATTTTCAATGATTTCTATACCAACATCCCCCATCTAATCCATTATTTATCAATCCTATATAAACATGTCTTGAGAGTGATGTCCCATTATTGAATAGTTTTTTATATTTAAAAAAATGGAAATCCCTCTAACGAATACTGGGGCCCCTCCTCTCATATCTTTTAAACCCATAAAATTACATTTGGATCATAAAATACCGACTAAAATAACTTCATTAATTACCTCTAGACCTCATATATTACTTATTTTTATTATAATACCAATCTAGGATAGCTTTGGGTATAATACTAAAGGTGATAGTTGAGGAAGAGGTATCATTTCTAACCATGATTTATTTTGCCTTTCCCAAACAATGTAAAATATTATTAGAATATGTCTATATAATAGTGTTAGTATTACCCAGATATTTTGAAGTTATTATGTAAAAGTTCATAACCAAAATTCATAACCTCTTCAATAAAATTTGAGATGAAATCATCGTTGGTGTGGGTTCCTAACTATCACATCATGAAATGATGTAATTTATTTTCCATAATCATTTATCATCGATATATATGGTGATGGATTTCCTATAAATATGATACTAATGAAATATTTATCTTTTTTAAAACTAATATACCTTATAATTTTTACATTAGCATCTATTGAAAAATGACAACATAGTTCTTGAATTAAATGGACTACAGCCTCATGAAATCATGTGATTTAGTTTGCAGCGTCGAAATATCTGGATGGTTAATTAAATTCTATTTAATGAAATAATATGATTTTTGTAATATAAAATTTATTTTTAAATAAAAAAACACTTTTCTTCATTCCATTATGATCTTTCAAAAACAAAAAATATTACTCTTCCATACGTACAACCTATCATATCTGTGATTTTAATGTAGTTAATTATTCATAAATATATTTAGAGGATTGTTTTAAAATTATAATTGATTTAAAAAATATGTAATTATTTCCAGATTATTATTCCTATAATGTTGTCTGTATGATCCCATTGGTAGCACCCCTAGTTTTGTTTAAGTAACCATTTTTTAAGTATTTCATATATATAATTTGTTAGGGTAATTTTTGGGAGTGTTTAGAATCCTTTTGGAATGATTTGTGTGATATTATTTAGTAAAACAGTATGATCATGTATTGTGGAAACCATGAAACTCCAACAAGAAACTATGCACACTAAGATAGAGCTTAAGGGTGGTGAAAATGGTTAGGCACATGGGGTTTTGAAACCATGAGGCCACCTAAGATAAAATATGAAATGTGGTAATGTGGGTTTTTTCTAGGTTAGAGAATGGTTTTTCTAAGAATGAGGGATAACCGTGCAAGGTACCACTTGAGGCAGATCCAATTGGATAGCTTGCACATGGCTTTTCAAAATGGTGTGAGTAATCGTTCACGGTTTAAAAACGATATCCTAAAAAGTGGATCTTGGTTAGGATTATGTTTTACCAATACTTTTCTACTCTAAATCAAACTGTACTATATGTTTATTCCTCATTAAGGATGTTCAACCATTCCTCGTGAAATTGTATGTGATCTAGAGTCTTTTTATAGTGTGTTAAAACCCGATTCTAGGGGTAACTCCAATTTATGTTGGGTTTTTTAATATCTACATCCATTGAACTCTCTTTCTCCCTGGGTTTCTTAGATCTGGTCTTCTATGTATATATATATGGGTTTTTAATCCAATAATGATAATATTTGTATTTTCTAATGATTTGCGAAGTGATCTAAAGCATTTTTTATTCCACAAGGTTTTATTGTTGATTTAGTGATGTTATTTTGTTACTCCATAAATATTGAGGTAGGTGGATTAAATCTAGAATCATATTCTGGGAAAACGAAGAATTAGTTTTAAAGTATTAAAATTATTTTATATTATTGATAAATTTATTTTCAAACAATGGTATAAATTCTCTTTAGTTATAGTTTGTGGATTTGTAAAAATTTTGTTGTGTAAGTGCTTTGTCGTCACAATTTTATTATATTGCATTATTAGATTTATGACAATAGTTTCATAAAAATATTTTCAATGAATTAATTATTTTGTTAAAGTATTTTAAATTGTTTTTTTATCATTGTTTCTTTTTAATAAAGGGTTTTTTTGTAATGTTCATTTGGGATAGAAATGGTTCTGATGCTTCCCCAATCATTTTTGGATGGATAAGTTTATGAACATTCCCCCATAAAAATGGGTCCTTTAGTGATGTATTAGTGGAAGGATAACTCACCACCTGTGAGATTAGAGAATTTGGTGGTTGCATTCATGGTTGGATTTTTGGATATATATAATGGAATGTATTTTGAAGAAAAGAAATTTATAAACTAGTTTAAAGTATATTTTGGTTGACTTTCTTGGAATCTATTTTAGTAATTAGTACCACTTTTATATTGAGAATCATGGTTATAATATAAAAAAATTCCAATTGTTTATATATACTATTTTATGTAAATTTTTTAACATGTTTTTTCCTACTGCCATGAGTAGGGAACTCATTTGGGAAAACACTACTCGGATTCATCACTCACCCCTACATTGTTACGTGAGTTATTTTGTAGATACAATTCATCACAAAATAGGATATGGTTAAATATCAAAATTATTTTGTGTTGAATTATCACACATGGGCTTTCTTGTGGTGTTGGATCATGGGGCATGTTTGGTGTTATGAAGACATGTCCTTAGAGTCTTTAGGTTTTGTTGGTTTTCTCTTCCTCTATATACTTATTGTTCATTTATCGTGTGATGTGTTATGTTGTGATGTGTGGTTTTGATATCAGTGGGATTAATTTGAGTTGTGTTACATTATTATAATTCATGATGTAATAGTGATTTTTATGGCATGTCTAGTGAGGTTATTTTATTAATAAATGGAGATGTTTACCCCATCTAATAATGAAGCCCTTGGCATTAATTGGTCATCTTTAGTGCCTTAGAGATGTCATTTTATTACATGTAGAAACTATTCCTTAACATAATCCAATAAGGAGTGGTGAAATGTTACAAGTGTTATCAACTTCTTCAGTCCATGACTAAAAAGTGGTCATCAGTTTTGTCGATCTAGTGGTAGAAATGCATTCTGGTATATTACTTATATCGGGTTAGTAGAAGGGAGTAGGATTCATGTAACTTGAAATGGAGAGCATAGAAATATGTTGATAACCTTTTTATGATGAACATTTTTTTAGGAG
Organism: Viscum album; assembly: GCA_963277665.1. Taxonomy (NCBI): domain Eukaryota; kingdom Viridiplantae; phylum Streptophyta; class Magnoliopsida; order Santalales; family Viscaceae; genus Viscum; species Viscum album. Next base: position 2,115,784,300 of record OY728136.1, read on the forward strand.
GGAGTTGGGTACATATGTATTTTTAGAAAGATATATGATTTTGAATCTCATTGTCATATATTTTTTCAATGATTTGAGCATGTCATGAATTTTGGAAATCAATTCCCACTAGGAGTGCATATTTCAGATTGAGTGATGATATCTAAATGTGTGAAAAAATATCAATTTTGGATTTTTTTTAATTTTTGTTTAAATTGTTAGATTTTGAAAATGCATGGAATGGTTATTTTTACAATGGTCTAACTTTCAAGAGAATGGTAGAATATTCAAAAATTGTTGAATGCAGAAATGTAGAATTTTGGAAATAACTAATGTAAAAATTGTTATTTTGTAGAATTTGAATTTGTTAAGACTTCAATTCCTAGAGAGTGTGACATATAGAATTTTTCTATTTATAAAATTCCACCCGGTAGCAATCCTAGAAACTTATAGGATAAATATACTGAGAAATTGGTTTCTCTTGAGATGGGGGTGAACCAATATCTATTTTACTGTATATTTTAATCGTTTTAGGATATGGATATAGAGAACATGTGAGTTGATCCAAGGATAGTGGATCTTTCCATCAAATTAAAAAAAATGAATCCACCGATCATTGTAGGTGATTTAGAACCATATATGGAAAATATGTGGCTGAATAGGATGAATAATATCATTAATTCCCTTAGCACACAAGAAAAGAAAAAATTCAAGTTGGTGATATATATATTGTAGGATCATTTATTATAGTTGGAGGTTTCAATTTTTCATACAATATTTGACAAAGGAATTGGGTGGGAGTATTTTTAAGAATTTTATGACAAATAATTATATCTACATACGAATATGAATGATATAATTATTTATCTTGAAACAATAGATCCTCATAGGGATATATTACGTCATTAACTTTATTAATTTAGTCCACTTTTCACCCAATGTTTCTACTAGTGAAACCTTGAAGGAATATTTCTTTTAATAAGGGATAAGGTTAATGGATTCACTTGAATAATTCACTAAATTTTATAAGTATTTATATAAACATTTATATTGAGAGATAGTGGAAGAAAGGGACACCTCCGCAGCTATGGATGGATGAAGCATATTAAAACCTATGGGAAATTGTGGGAACTCAAATACTAAGGGTTGGAAAAATTGGCACCCTTATTTTGAAGGGAGTGGAATGAGTTAGAATCGATCTAGTATATGAGTGAATATTTCTACATATCTAAAAATTAATCATTGATTTTTTCATCATGGTTCATATAACCACTTGAAGCAATTGTTTACAGCACCACCAAGAGCATGCCATAAATGCAATTTGATAGGGATTCATCAATGCTATTGTCACAGTGATCCAAGGAATAGTCTTTGGGACACTAGTCATGATTCATAGATGGAATTTTATTCCATGGTATAAGGGATGTAGAATACCTCTCACCAGTAGAGCAGATCTAGCCATTGTGATTCTAGAAATTCATGACCCCTCAGCAGGGTAAATCTGAAAAATGAAATAATGAACAAAATTCCATGAGAAACAAATTATATGGATTTGAGAAACTGATTATGGATTATCAGTATAGACCATAACCCATTTTAGGAGTGATAATTTGCAAATATTACCTTATAAAATATGTGTTTAATATGGGTGAATCCCTCTACATTATTTCTTCGTGTCCTGTTGATTTTATAAGTTTTATAGATGAGGTTATTCCCTATATGTTTAAACTACAAACTCCTATTTGTCATAGAGAATGTGGACACACTACAATTAAATTGTGTTCTATAAATTATTATGGAGATGAACTGATATAGGACTAACCTATGCTTGATATAGATGAGAATTATAGAATCCTAGGTATGGATTGGTTGACAATGCTAAAGGATCATATCAACTATTATACCCAAAGGGTCCATTTTCTGACTGAATATGGCATCGATCATCTCTTTAGAGGATACTAAAATGTAAAGGTAGGTTAAAAGGAAATTTGGAACCATCAATTAGATATATAGCATACTAGTTGGTATCATTGAATTTGGAATAGATGGAAGAAATCGAAAACAAAAGTTTTATATGAGGGGTTAATCAGTTTCATGATATTTTTACCAAAAATATCTCAGGGTTTCCACCCACAAGGATAGTATACCTTATGATTGATCTCCTCATGTGGAAAACTCCAATTTACCCTCATTATTATGAGATAAAAAAATAAAATTAAGGGATATGAAGGTGTTGTTATATGTTATGTATGGAAAAGGGGTTGTTCAGCTTAGAATGTCTTTGTGGGCTACATTGATCTTGTCTATCAAAAAGGATGACGGAAATAATGGGTTAGTAATATATTATCATAATCGTAACCATGTTATGACAAATAAAATGTATCCTCTTCTATGCATTTATTATCCATTTGGTCAAATGAGAGGACAATATTGCTTATCTAAAATTTATTTTCTATCGAGATATAACAAATTGTTGGTTTGGAAGGAGGATATTACAAAAAAAACTTTTAGGTGTAGATATGTCCATTAAGAATATGTCGTTATGTCATTTGGGCTTATGAATTCTATAATTATTTTTATAGAATTAATGAATCGGGTATTTCACTGAAATCATTATTATTATATGTTACAGTTTGTGGATGACATATTAGTGAATTTAATGATAAGTGAAATGAATAAGAAATAATTTGTAATTCTGTTGGGAATCATATAGGACAATATCATGTATGTCAAGATATAAAATTATTGTTTTCTGATATAATAGGTACACTTTCATAGACATGGAACCTATAAAAGATGTGTTTCAATATATCCAAAGAAGATAAGGGTTTTTATCTATTAGAAACCTCCAAATAATTTCTTTTAGATATGAGGTCTTTATGGTATATCTTGTTTTTTTTATGCATTGTTCCAGATTTTTCAATATTGGACTCACCTATGAAAAATGGGACAAGGAAGAACATTCTATTTCGGTGGAGTGAAGAATGTCCAAATTCTTTTCAAGATCTTAATCTCTTCCTTAAATCATCAACTATATCGATATTTCCATTATCAGGGAAAGGGTATATGGTGTATTGTGATGATTTAGGATGAGGGTTTGGATGTCTTCGATTGTTGGGAGATCACAATGTTCCTTACGGATTAATACAATTATATTTTAATGAGAATAACTATGCAACACAAGATTTAGATTAAGCTTCCATAGCCTCCTCTTTAAATACATGATGTCATTCCCTATCATCTTAAAGAATCGAAATGTTTATGGATCATATGATCATTGACCATATTTTATCACAAATGTATTTTAATCTAAGATAAAGGGATGGATATAATATCTATAAATTTTTTATTTTGACTTTATGTATACACCAGGTAAGGTCAATTTTGTGGTCGATAAATTAAGTACGAATTATCATGCTTATTTTGATAAAGAAGCTTTAGATAAATGGAAGTTGATGTCTATCATAGATGGAATGCTCATAGACTGTGATGATGGAGTATATGTTATTTTTTTCATCACTATTTCTTTTTCTCATGATTTTGTTGATAGAGTTAAATAATCCCAAACATTCAATCTAAAATGTGTTTCAATGAGGTCAATACACATTGGTGGGAGATCACTGAGGGCATGTGGTAGACGGTACATTAGTGTTGTGGTTCAGAAATAGGATAGTCATACTTATGGCTTGTCAGAAACAATTTCTTCATTCCTACCACTATTCTATATGGTTTGTTCTACCTAGAATAAAAATAATATATAGGGAATTGGAAGCTTAGTTTTTGTGGGTCGGTTAGAAAAAGAAGTTGGATGAGTTCATTTTGGGATTCTTCTAATATATACATATTACAAAAGGGAATTATATACTTTTTGGTGTGTGGTAGTATTTACCAATTATTATATTGAAATGATAGAAGATAGCTAGGGATTTTTTAAAATTTATCCCCACAATGGTTTGGAAACATGAATTAATATGGCTGATAATAGATTCTATCAAAATTTAAAACCATTTAATCATTATTTTTTAATATCATATGGTGGAAAAAATTTCAAAAATTTATATCTGAGAATTGAATATGATGCATGGAGCTCTAGTTTAAATAGTATTTGAAATATTTCAAAAGTTTATATCTTTTTTCATGATATTCTTACAAAAATCCCTTGGTACTCAGATAAACATGAGTATAAAGTATCAACCATAGAGAGATAGTCAATATGAATGAAAGATACAAATGCCGAAAGACATGTTATGGGATTGTGTACTAGGTTTTGGTGGATCTTAAGAGGATACGATATAATTATGGGGGTTCTCTTATAAAAAAAAGTTATCAATCCTTGATATATATGGGTCATTTTGAATAATATTTTGAGAATAATTTTTATTATATTCATTTTAGGTTGGAAATTGTTGAGACTTCATTTTTTTCACTAATCCTTGTCCAAGAGAAATCATAGTAGATTCAATTAATTAGAAATGGAGGGAAATAGCTCAGATTCATCAAAAATAATATTAAGATCATCATTAGTGGTCATTGTTATTTGAGGTGAGTGTTAATGTGTTTTTGGGGATCTCTCTAGATCTGGGACATCATATTTTGAGGAAGAATGAAAATATATCTGCTAGATACCCATTCCCTTTTGAGATATTTCATTGGGATAGAGTGGTGGAATGTTGATTGATATATCCACCACAGTTTTATGTTGGGAATAATGTGTACCACATATCTCAGTTGAAAAAGAATCTGCTAGATCTTGACCATGTGATTTGATGGGATCATATTGACCAAGATTTGGATGTTGGTTCATGTTACTTCTAAAATTTTGGATAGTAAAGGGAATGTATTGCATTGAAAAAGCATCGGTCTAGTGTAGGTTTTGTGGCATCACAGTCAATTTTTAAAAAACATATCGGAAGATGAGAAGTAATTAAAAAAACCAATGACTGGGACTCATTAAGATCAATGGTGGTTTTCAACATCTGGGGGATGTAATGTCCATTTATGGGGAGATTTCATCACCTATTCTTTCATTTAAGAATCCATTTCATTATTAATTTTAATTATATATTGTTTTGTGTGATGTTTCAGAGGGTTTTCAAACCCATTGGAATTATTTTATGGAATTTCTAGTGTTTCAAAATTTGAGAATGGTTTATTGAAACCATTAAACCTATACACAAAACCATGAATAGTGAGACATAGGCTAAGGGGAAGACACACAGTTCAACACAAGGTTTTTCTAAACCATGTTTCCACCTAATAGAAACCATGAAAAGTTGTATAATGGGATTTTTCATGGTTGTTTCATAGTTTTTCTAACTATTATATCCAGCCATATGAAATCCACCTTATGGTAGTGCCAAGTGTATATTAGCTCACCGTTTTCCTAACCGTGTGACTGACCGTGGCTGGTTAAAAAAAGATCCTCAAAAATTGATAATGGAAATGAATTGCATTTAAACCCATCATTTTAACTCAAAGTATTCCTGAACTCGTGATTTCTTTATCAAAATGTAGGTATCATCCTTCTCCATTGAATTTGATGTGATCTAGAGGTGTTCCATTGTGTTTTGATTCCTGATTCCATGGGTAAGTCATATTTTATGGTATATTTGGTAGTTATTATTTGTTATATATCCACCTATCTCTCTTAGTTTCTTAGATCTAGTACACTATTTATATATTTACGGGATTTTAGGCCATTCATTTTTATATTTTTAATTTTCAGCAGTGTGGAAGATATCTAATATGAGTATTGGAGATTGAACTAGGTTTCATTGTCATTTTAGTGTCTATCTACGTTTTCATCCTAAATCACAAGGTTGGTGGCATCAATATCAACTCATCCTCATATAACATAACAGATAAATTTAAAATTGTTTAAACATTTTGTATTTAATAACGAAATTTTTTAACAGGGCCAGGTAGAAACCCTATTTAGTGATAGTTTGTGGATTTTAGATAAATGTTTTGTGTAATTTCATTAATTTCCTAGATTTAAAAATCATATTTTAAAATATGAATTTGTTGGATTTATTAAAATGGATTGGTCAATGGTTTTAAATAAAATAACAGTTTAATATAAATGGAAATTTTAGCAATTTTTTATAAAGTGTTTTTGTGTGTTAATGTTCATTTGGGACAAATAAGGGAATTATGTTTCCCAAATCATTGCGGGATTAATAAATTTATGAACATTCACCTATGAAAATTGGTCATTATGTGTTGCATCATTGAAAGGATTACTTTCTAATCATGAGTATAGTAAGGATCATGTTTTCATTCATGGATGTATTTGTGGATATATGTAACTGAATGGGTTATTACATAATGAAATATGGGAATTCATTTAAGTTATTGTTTGGTTGGTTTTCATGGTAATTGTTTTTGTATGGAAAACTACTTTTATATTTATTTTTTTATATAATTTTTTTTAATAGTTTGATAAAAAAATTTATATAAATTTTATGATATATCCTATCATAGTGTCATGAGTAGAAAAGTCATTTCGATAAAGTCTACAAATTATCGTTACATACCCATTCTTTTTAAAAAAAATTCTTTGCACAATATAATTCATTGAGATATAGGAAATGATAAATTATGATACTTATTTAGTGGGTAATCATTATACATTGGCTATTTTGTGGTGTTGTAGCATTGACCATGTTTGGAGTTATAGAGATTTGTCCATGGATTCTTTGGCTTTCGTTGGGTTTTCATCCCACGTGTACTTATTGTTCAGTTATCATATATTGTTATGATTTTTGTAGTTTTTTTATATTAATGGTATTACGAAGAGTTATCATACATTATTATGAAGAATAATATAATGGATATTTGGTTATGGCATTATGGGTTTGGTTGATTTATTTTCAAAAGTAAAATCATTCCTCATCTATTAATAAATACCATGTCATTTATTTATAGCCTTTACTGTCATGGGAATATCACTTAAGGATTTGTAGAAATTCTTTCTGGACTCCATAAAAAAGGTGTAGAGGGATATTATACCTATGATAACGGTTAACACAATGTTGTTTTTTTGATATTATGAAGAGATCACCCTCAAAACACAGAAAGTGGACATAACTGATTATATAATTAAATATTTCATTAAAATAAATGATTTAATATATTATGTATAAGGTATTATAGAATGAATGTATATAAATAAATAAATAATATTATATAATTTAATCATATAGGAGTTAATGTTCACATATGATATGATTGTACATTATTTAAGGGTTTTCATCTCAAGACTTCCTTCTTCGAGACACTTGTTTTTTATCCACGTAATTTTTTAATGATATAAATACTTAAAATTATGTATTATTATTATTCATGGTATTTGAACATCAATTTAATTCCCTATATCCTTCATGAAATTTTTATTTATACATTTCTAAAAAAGTAATGGAATTAATCTAAATTTCATTCATTGAGGAATATTTATATTATGTACAAATTTATATTATATGATGAATATACTACTCTTTTTAAATATAATATCATGAATCACTCATTGTTCATGGAATTTCAAATTTCAATTTGAATTATTTATTCTTAGTGGATTTGATTTGAATATTACCATGTGGTAATATATTTTCAAAATCTACTTCATTTCATTAGATTAAATTAATTATTCATTTTTGTTGATATACTACGATTTTAAATATTGTGAAAACAAAAAATATAAAGTTTTAATTCATCTTATTTAATGTGTACCAACATTTTACAAAAATAATAACATCATTTATTATTTTTGAATTTAATTATATAATATTTTTAGGGTATTTGACAAAATATTTATATCATTAAGTTATATTTTATTGTTATTCATAGTTTTACAAGGTATATATTTATTTCTAGATAGTATATATTAAATATTATTATATTAATGTTTATTAATGTTTAATTTTAATTCATTTCTTTCATATAACTTATAATCAAATTGTTATAAAATATTTAAGGGTTTATTTCATAATGCAATTTGAATCGATATTTTTATGCCTGAATTTCCATTTTATGAAATTTAATGTAATTTTCTAAATAATATGCTTTAATTTTATTCAAATATTATATTTGAAGATATTTTTATATAATAGTCCCCTTCTATTGTGTTAGGTATTTCAAATTATTAAGAAAATATTTGTATAAAAATCCAGCATTATATATTTCTTTTGTCAGAAATCCATTTGCAACTATCTCCATACCTTCTAAAAAATTAATTAATTTTAAATACTATCCAATTTGACTGAATAAATTTTCACCCATGATTGAATTTTTAGAAATTGATATAAAATAATCATTTTTTTATTCTATGAAGAAGGTAATTTTTTGAAGGTAATGTTTTCTTTTAATATATATTTTATGTATGAAATTTCTCATTGTACTGAAAACTCAATTCATTAAACATTCCAATACATGTTTCCATGGTTCATTCAAAAAATATTTTTTATAATAATTAAAAAAAATTATATTTTATTGATGTGAATTAAATATGAATAGGGTATTTTGGTGATGAAATATTAAATGAAATGTTTAAATAAAATTTCATTAATGATGAAAAACATTGATGTTATGTATTAATTATAAATTATATATATATGTCCCTCAAATATATACCTAATTTATTATACCATCCATATATTGTTTAATACTAGACTTGTGATCATCCCTCAAATTCAATCATTATAAAATATCATTTTATAATGTTATTATGAATAATTTTGCAACCTATTTTCTTATCATGGGTAATTATTATATTTATGTATTAGGGTTGATTTCCTTTTTGGGAACATTTAATCATCAATATCGTATAATGGGTGCACCAATTTAGAACCTTAATGCACTTGGAATTTTTTTATCATGATATTTTTTGAATGGTATTATGTACCAAAACTAATCCAATTTTTTACTTTTTCCACCCTGTGATATTGTTTAGGAAGTTGTCCCTGACTCATGATTTTTTATTGTTATATATTCTTTCAATATTAATTATTTCTCTATGATCATATGAAAGTATTTTCGTTAATTTATGATTCGATGTTATTAATCATGAAACATCTATCTAATTATAGTACTTTTTTTTCATATTGACCTCTTTTACCAAATAGAAAACATCATCCAGTGACACTAATACATTTTTTGTGACACATTCACCATTATGGAATTGACGGATAATTAATCATATTTTTATTATCATATTTATCCCCATAAAATCCATGATACTCCATCCATACCATATTTGGTGAGCTTGAAAAATCAACAATGATCAGGTTGTTAATAATAATTCATGATATATGATTAGGAATATAAACAATATTCATCAATACCAAACATATCATTTTAGGTCTCTCATTTGGAAAATCTATTCATTTCCTATGGAATCCATTTTTTACATGGTTTCCTTAAGATTAAACCATTACTATATCCAAAATGGGTTAACATGAGTGATAAAAATTGATATAATAAGAGAATTATCATAAAAAATATCATAGAAAATACTACCAGGAAATTCTTAACTCTTAGAAACCATTACATTAGCTTTCAGATCAGTGTGAACAACTCTCTATTTTATATAGGATTAATTAGGATTATTTCCCTCATACTCAATTATCTATTAAATTAATATAAGAGTTGATTAATAATTCCTCATGATGAGAATTTGATTGGGGGAATTATATCTTCAAGAAGTTTTAAAATATATATTCAGTCTCAAAATGACTTCATATGCACCTAGTAATGAAAATTCTAATAAAAATTATGGTTTTATGGTGAATTAACTATTATTAATATATTCAACCACAAAATCGAAACTCATTTATCTATATTGGTAGTTATTTTATTAAAAACTAAACATTATCAACCTTACCGAAGGTTTATTTTTTATCCAATGCATAGACATATATCAAGGGGTTTCAAAAAGGATATCCACTCTTAACCTACCAAAATAATAGAAAAAATAAGAAAAAATAACTAAAAGTATACCAAAAAAATAAAAAACCCTTCTATGAAACCAAATGATTCATCATAGTCCTATATTCCTCAAAATTATGTGAACACAATTCATTAGACAAAAAATTTGATAAACCAAGGTAATCATTATTAATTATCAATTTTATGAGATAAATTTTAAATTTCATAATAATTATAATATAAGAAAAATCGAAGAATTTCTTTATTATTGGATAAGCAACATATGAAAGTAATTCCAAATATTTTTTTTTTATTTTTATCCATAATTGTAGCACACTAGTCACCCTTCCAGACACCTCGTAGGTTATACGCAACTTCATGACATGGGGAATGGAAAAATATGTAATGGGTGAACTCAAAAAATGAGTAAGTGAATATTTTGAAATATTTCATCAAGTATTGTATCGTAAGAATATGATAAGACTATATTAGTTTGAAATATATTATAAATTATACCATAATACAACACGATTGTCCCACATGTCATGATAATGGAATAAGTAAAAATATTTGAATGATTATGTGATATGGAATACGATTATGAGAAAATAATGGGAATAAGGGATAAGGAAATGATATAATAAGTTTTTGAAATCATAACCATGTTGAAACAATATAAATCATAAAATAATAATAACATTTCTAGGATAACATTAATGAATAGATAATATAGTTTGTCTGGTTCATTACTTCTATTTTATCAATGGAATAACATGATATTAATTCATTTCCCAATTAAATAGAAAGATATATAATTATACAAAATTTAATGAAATCATAATATGTTCATATATATTTGTGTAACATATGATTAAAAGGGACCATACATAAGTCATAAGTATGATCAATCTCATGATATTTTTATGGTTTCTCAATATTGTCTCAATGGATGACAACATTATATATTGAAAATAATCTATATATAAGATGAAATTATATGATTTTTGGAATTATTATTTGAATGAAGAAAATTTCTATATCATATATATGAAATATATAAAAATTAATTATAAGGATTGAAAATATAATGATAAAAAACAAACCAATTACGTGATACTTTATAAAATGGGTAAAGTATCATTTAAAGAATAATGTGATTATTACTATCCATTATATAAAAACAAAATTGGTGGTTTTTAACCAATAATAAATCAGTTACTAAAAATTTAATAATGTATAGAAACTTTTTTTGTGTGGTTATTTACATGAAACCAGACATAGTTACGTCTTGTTAAATCATGTTTCCATAAAAGGGAGATATATTAAGGGAAACATAAAGTTTTTATCACCAATGAATGTAAACAAATATTAAAATAGGTATATATTTCAAGAAAATAAATACGAAAATAAACATGAGAGGTAAATGGGAATAATATTTAATGGTGAGAACGAAAAATAATATATAGCCTAATAGTGACAATGATGGTTGGGATGATCCCTTTCGAATATCATCATTCATGAAGAATATGGAATTTGAAAAGTGTTTGATATTAATTAAATTTAAATCCTTTAAAATTAATAATAAGTTATTCATAATATAGTCATATAGAAGAAATTAATCAACATTGAATAATATATATTCATGATGAACATTCAGAACCGAATGAATAAAAATTGAGTTTAAATAATACATTTCCTCAAATAATGAATAGAAGAACATTATATATCTTCCAATATAAAAACAATATACCTATTCATAAGCTATTTTAAGACATTATTCATACCAATAAAATTTGATGAATGTAATTTATAAAAATTTATTATAATAGATATTATATTTATATTTTACTTTCATCATTTGGATGTTATTAGATTCGATTACTTGTTTAATACCTGTTTAATAATGAAAGTGTGGATTATTACATATAGATTAAAATATTATAATTTTTTTATAATTATTGGTGAAATAATATATGTTTTATATAAAAATTATAATTTTATAATTTCATTTCATACATATTTTAATTATGATTAACGATCAAACGATTTTTGATAAGATTTTTTCAATAATTATTAATGAATAGGGGGGGTACATATTTAGTTTATTAAATATTAATATAACATTTATATATTCTTAAATAAGATAGTAAATTCTCTTTAATTACAAAAAATAATAGCCTCTTATGCTTCCACATTCATCTATAATAAAAATGTATATCATAGTTGAAGTATGTGGTTAAAGCAACCCAAAGAAGAACAAGTTATATTATATAGATGAAAATTTTTATGAAATTTATTATTTTAAAATTATATTATTATATAAACAAAATACATAAATTATATATATTTTTAATGGGTTAGAATCATATTTGATGAAAATTTTATAAATTATAATGGACTATATGAAAAATTGAATATTTAGATTTTATGGGGTTGGTAGTCCACATTTACACATGGTTGAAATGTTCTTTTACATATAAAAAAGAAGAATTTTGGGAATGGATTATTATATCATAACATTAATACTCATAATATTATCATATTAATCCACTATAGTATGCATATTTGACTTGAAACATATTGCGATGAATCATTTATTTTAGCACATTCCCACGTCATTTTTAAAAATCACAGACCATATAATCAAAAGATTATACATTTCTACATTCCATAAATCCCGTGATCATAGAATATTTTAATAAAAATATTATTTTATCAGAGGTAAATGTTCTTACAATAAGAATAAACATACTTTATTGGATAAAACCTCATTAAACATATGAAAATGAACCATTGAACATCGTATGGATAGAGTAACAACCAAAAATAGACTTATAAAGTCCAATAGATGATGTATAATCATGTATTACCCAATATAATTATGATAATTCCACTAGAAAAACATTCATCAGATAAAGGAAGATATTAATTCTCGATAAACCATTTTGAAAACTATTAGATACCTAATTTTATTCGACTATAAAAATAGATATCATTCTACTATATAGAATAAAAATTCACTTTAATGGTACTTAAAAGGTGGCCATCAGATAATTTTATGAGGAATATTAAAATATAATAATTTTTATTAATTCATTACAACTAACGATGAATAAATTAGAGTATAAAAATTGGATAAATGTTTAAAAATAGATGATTCTAAGAAGGATTAAAATTATTTTTCTCCATTGACTATATAATGTTATTATAAAGAGTTGGTAACATATTTTTTCATAGTAGTTATTAATTTTAAACTAAATATAGTTTTACTCTTGAGTATTCTTCTTGAGGAATAATCATAAATTCCTTTAAAACTTATGTTATTTTAATAGTTGTGTGTTGGATCATCTTGATTGAGGACACTCAGTGTTTTGAGAGGCATGGATTTGTTTGATGTTTCTAATCATGGGTTCTCAAGTAAATGTAATAATAATTTCTGTTTGGTCATCTTATTATGGAATTACATTTATGGAATTTATTTCCAATGTTATTGAGATATGTCATGTATATATTTAGTTTCATTAAAACTCTATTTACATTGATTTCCAATGATTGGTAATATACTTATTATTGTTTCTGTTTGTTTTTAGGACCTTTATATTATATATGTTACTTTTTTATTCATATTAAATACATATTTAACATGATCTCTACTGTGTATGGATTATGGAAACAGTATTCATTATGTTATAATTATTTTTGTAAATATGTTTATAAAGAATTAAAAAAAATCGGTCTTTGTATTTTCTTAAAAACCATATTAAATATTTTATTTAAATAACATTATAAATTGGTTTTATAAATTTTAAGAATTATTTTATAAACAAAAATTCACAGTCCATTATATGTGAACTATACCCTTATGATCCTTCATTTAGTATCAGATCCAATTTTTATATTTTATATTTTGAATATTAAATAATATGATAAATTTTATATAAAATATTGTTTATGATTGAAATAAATTTTAATAGTAATGTTTTTAGTAAAATAGTATATATTTTTATAATAAAAAATTTTTCACATTGGGAAATTTTTAAAATTTTATCTATGAGGACCACAAATTTCTCATGGTTCTAATTATGAATATTGTAGTGATTAAATAATGATCTTTTTTCATCAATAATAGAGTTTCCAATTGTTTTACATTCATTTTTAACTATTTTATTTGTAATAATGATGATGTAAATTTAACTAGAGACAGCGTTTTAAAATATAAACTGATATATAGTGTTATAATAACATTTTTATGTTTTCTGAATAGAAATATCCGTTGTCAAATTTCATTATGTGAAACTATGAATAAAATATTAATAAAATTAGAAGTTTCATATTTTTGATCTGACAATGCTTCTAAAATAATAAGTGTAATGTTGAGAGATAGTTTTATAGATTATGATTCAGTACTTTGATTAAACGTAATTAAAATTCCCCATATATTCTAAGACCATTTATAATATTCTTCCATCTATATGAGAAGAGGCCATATATATGATAATTTGGATGACTATATTATTCCTAATAAATTTGAATCTAAGAGATAAACATTTAATGGTACTAATGATGTTACTAAGCTTATTTTGGATGATCTAATTCGAACTCTCATTATGTATGAGGTTATATTAAAAAGAGATAAAAAATCATGGAATGGAAATGGGATATATTTTTATTATACTTCAAATATTTATATGAAATATAAATCTTCTATGAATGTTACTAATTATTCAGAAAAGAAGTCATAAGAAGTTGAGACAGAAGGTAGTAATTCATATAAGATTGAGAGTTTTATTGAAAATATTATTTGGTGTATGAACAATATTAGTTTAAAGAATGATTATATATATATATAATAAAATATCAATGTATAGAAGTGAAAGAAAATATATTTCATTGATTTTTTTTGTGGGAAAATTGGTTACATTAGACAAAATATTCTAAGATAGATGAAAAAGGATTAGCATGAAATAAATTCTAAGATGGTCTAGATGTATAAATGAATGAAATGACTGAAATTTGTAAACACATGGAGTGATATTTGTGGAGTGAATTATTTTGATGAATGTAGTGATTTCCATATAGTTATTGGATTATATTCTATGATTATAATGATTAATAAATTCATTATGGATAAGGTATCTAATGATTCCTTAACAAATATTACATCAAATTAAAATTATCCTAGTTTTTATTATTAATATATTTATAATCCTACAAAAGAATAGAAAATAAAATTATTCAATTAAGATAAAAAATAAATAATTTATGATGGATTTTATAGATTTGATACATTAATAAAAAGGGAAATCTATAATTTTTATTAAAATAATGAAACTTATTAGGTGGAAGGTTCTAATTAAAATCATAGAATTTAAAAACCTTCACAATAAGTTTCAAATCATAATAATTAATTACATTTAAAAACTAGTTCTACCATATTTATTGATAATAATGATTTATTTATAAAACATAATTATGATAATTTTAGTAAATATAAATTTTATCAAATTTTACAACAAATAAGGAAAACATAGAAATTATTTACAGATATACAACACCTCATTGTAAATATTCAGGAATGGGTTTTACATACACTCTAAATATCTTTTTCAAAACAAATATATTTTTCCTAAAATTATGTAAAATATTTAAAAGTGGTTGACACTAGGATTAAAAAAATTAATTAAATAAAATTAAATCATTTAGTATTCATAATGATTATTTTTATAATTATTTGGTTGCTATATAATATAGGAGTTTTGTAAAGATATGGCCAAATATATTTTTTATTTATTTACAATGTTGGACCGATGCATGTTTGGGTTCAATAGTATTAACATATAGTTTTCAAAAAAGTTACAATAGTACATAGATAAATAATATTTCATATATATAAAGTTGGTGTTCTAGGGAAAAAACCATAAAAAATTATTTTTTAATATAATCTATATCAATGGTGTAAAATTTACCTTTGGTGATAATTATCAAGGAGATATATATTGTATATTAAAAATTCTTCTTTGTGAAAAAACAATTTATTTGAAATGTTTTATATTTCATAATAAATATTAACACAATAATTAATAAATTTGAATTATGTAATTATGGTAGCCTTGTGATATTTATAAATGATAAATTTCATTTTCAATGATTATAAGGTAAAAGTATTCCTTCTGATGAGATGGCTAAGAATTTTAATACAAAGAATTTAAAAATGAAAATATAATCTATGATTTAATTTGAATTATTGAAATGGATGATAATTTTTTTGTTATTAAATAAGATGTTAGAGAAATATAGTGTTATAGAATTATCTATGAATTATATAAAGGGAATAGTTATTTATTTACTAAATATTAGGTTTAATTCATCTAATGTTTCTATTCCTTATAAATTAAGAATGAAACTTAATTCATGTTTTGAATATATTAGTGAAGATTAAATTAATGTGTAGAGACCCAAAGCTTAACGTATATGGACATTACATTACTTTTGCGGAATACATAGTACATAACAAAAACACACACACAAGGACCGTAATAGTTTAGTGTCTTTGGAAACTCGGAATATAATCTTCTAATCGTGGTGAAAGATATTCAACTTCTCCCATAAAGATCTTCCTTTTTTTACCTAAAACCTTTCTTTTTATCCTGGGGGAAAATAAAACATAAAAGGGTGAGCTCAAATGCTTAGTAAGGGTAAAAAAAAGAAATATCAATCACATCATATTCATAAGAACATAACCTTTTGGAAATCTTGACCTGCAAAAGAGATCATAATATCATAACATGGGATAAATAATATTAGTGAAATGTAATCCCAATAATCATAACTTAAAACATGAAACTTTGTGTCATACACACATAATCATATATAATCATTTCTTATTAGTCAAGACTCATAGCCAAGACTATCTTAGTGGATAAATTCCATTTCTGAACCGAGTTCACTCCTCGTTTCAGTCCAGTTTCACTGAACCGGTTTCACCTTCCATTCCAGCCATGTCTATCTCATGAGATATAAAATATTTACCCAATTAATTGGAGGGAGATATAGGTCCCACCCATCTCATAATGATACCATTCTTATGTGTGCCACAAAATGAAAAATCATACATCATTGCATTACCTATGTAATAAAAATGGGAATCCTAAATATCATTCCATCATAACAAAATCCATATAAGATAAAATGACATCATAAAAATAATTCCATCATAACATTATCAAATCAGTGTAAAAATAGGGATAGAAACATAACCCTTTATTATCTTAAATGGAAAATAATTTTGATAAAACACTTGAACTCCATTTTTGAGGAAAATATCCTTTCTACCTCAAAAACATTATTCCATTCTTAACATGTCATATAATTTTAAAATAAAATAAGTTGATTAAAAATAAACTTCAAAACCTGTAATGGAATCTTCTTGGAAATCATTTTTTAAAAATCCATTCATTCCGTATAAGATAAAAAAACATTCTTCTCGTACTTTTTTCGGAAAATTCAAAAAGTACCTCGTAATGTAAACAAAAGAAAGATTCCTTACATACCATGTAGTAAAGGTCAAGAATGGGTAAAAAGGACCTTAAAAATACCTGAAAACACTTTTATAAAACATTTACATGAATGATTGAAATAACCCCAGAAAATACTTACGAATAAGAAATCTCGGATAAAAATGAGATTTGCAAAATTATCCCTTATCTTAGGTCCGATTTGATTCGTTAGTGTCCAAACCTCCTGTATAATGATTTTAAAAATGTCATTGACTTATTCCAGAATCATACTCATTGTTATGATATCATATATGGTTCACTTATGACTTTATATTATCCGTTCTTTTGTAAATTCCATGTTTAAAGAGTGTTTTGGGTAAAATCGTTTCATTTGTCGTCCGTGTTTTGACTTGTAATTATTCATATGATTACTTAGATCATGATTACTTAATTACAAAATATAAAACATGATTTATATATAATATATATTCAGAATATACAAATATATAATAGATCAATAAATGGAAAGAAATACACCGTTCCTGGAGACGATAGGCCGTACGTACGCATGAACACTGTTTTCATTTCCTTATTGAGTTGAATGGAATTAAGTAGATGAAATACATATATATACACATAAATCCAGTATCATTATTATTTCATATATTTCATGATTACTTATTATATATACTTTATAATCATTCATGAATGGTTAACGTGGACAATGAATCTCATCGCGTCGTGGAGACGGTAGTCCGTACGTACGCACGAGCGATGATATCATTCTCATGATCGTGGAATTGTATTGGAGTGTATGTATACTATTTCGGAATCAATATCACTTTACAATAATCATATATAGTAATTATGTACACCATTATACCCATCCAAGTAACGTGGTGGTGGAAAATAGATTACACCACGGCGTGGAGACGGTATTCCGTACGTACGCACGCGTGGTGATTTCATTTTCCGTAGGATGGATAGATGGTGAAATATGGTTGTTTAATATTATAATAACATATCAATATATGAGGGATACAGATGTTATTACTTAATAATTAAACAACTATATAAGAAGAAGTGGAAGAAGAAATAAAGATGAAAGAATCGGAAACGGACAATTCCTCTTCTTTGAAGCGCTTTTTTGAGACTTCCTTTTAGGATTTAAAATTGGTATTTTAAGAAGACCAGGACCTCTAGTATGTCTCTAGGGAAGTGGAGAGGAGAAATTTTCAGGTTTTGGCCGATCTTGAAGGCTCAAAGAGGTGTGAGGAAGAGAGGGAGGAGGTGCCCTTTTATAATGGAGGAGAGAGCCACCTTTGGAAAACTAAACATATTATTTTATTATAAAGTCATATTCGGTTATAAATAGCTCCAAATTTATTTATTTCGAAGATAAGGTGGGGATGGATCGAAATACTCTCATACTATATAATTTAGACAAGTTTAGGTTCCTATTTTAACCTTATCATTTATATTTAACTTTAAGTTAGATAATTTTACTTTTACCGTGTCTTTTTGTGTTCTTACACTAAAAGGTTAATGAACATACTATAACAATACAAACGAACCCCAATTTGTTTATTATTAATATATATAACCTTATCTAAGTTATTTGGCCTATCCTTAGATTTTTATAAATAAATTAACAATTAATAATATAATATTTGTTTTATATACTATTTTTTTCAATTTTGACATTATTTAGTAATTGATTTTTGTGAAAATCATAACAGAATTATTAGATCTAAAACAGTTACTAAAATCAAGACTAACATGTATTATTAACCTAGAAAATTAGTGGAATTCATAAAAAGTCTCAAATTACATTTATTTGGGTATTTATAAAATCAATTATGTCAATATTTCATTAATAAGATAATTACTGCATCATCTTTGTGTCATAAATAAATTAAATTATTTAATGTCTAAAAATGACAAATAAAATACCATTATGTATGAAATCTTTTTATCAATATAATGACTATTTATAGTCGAATTTATCTTATGTATAACTATACATTAAAAATTATTTACTTATTAAACATTGATTTTAACTATTTTAACCCTTCTTTAAATAAATTAATAAGAAATGTCCTAATCTAATCCAAGTGAGCCTAAATGGTCATATTTTATTCCTAAGGTGGTTTTTGGTCGAATTACACTTATACAATAGAATTAGGACATGTGTTAGGGTAATAATAATATCATTTTTAACTTCAATTACCCTATTTACTTTTAACCGTGGTAAATAAAAGTAAAAAGTTACTATTCACAAAAAATTATTTTCATCTCATTGAACCACATTTTACTTACTGATATCAACTGTGTCTCTCTGATTTTTGAAATTCCACTCACAGAAGCGGTAAAATTATGTTTTATGAAAAATTCATTTTTTTAACTACCACTTAGTGGTTTCACTATTCATCACAAAATGAATGTTTCCAGAAAAATACCAAAAATTATGCCTAAGATATATTTGATATTATGAACTTAAAAATGATGTCTATTTTACCAAATTCAAAACATATCAGTTGCATTAATTAATTTAAAAATTAATTCCCGTTGTCAAAACAAATAGAGTGTTCTTAAGAGATAATAACTATCAAAAGATTGACACTTGTTTATGTCTGATTTAAATGTGAAATTACATCCAATGAAAAAAAATTGTATTAAATTGTAAAAATATATTCTAAATATACTTTAAAACCACTCAAATTAATAATTTATCACTATTAATTATTTCGATTAAAAAGGTTGTTTTTAATTAAAATTTTGTAGTTTTCACTATTCATTAGAAAATGAAATTTATCCGAAAAGTACCAAAATTTAATCCTAAGCTAATTTAGATATTCCGAATCCAAAAATGAAGTCCATTTTGACAAATAAAATTTACAAAATTTCAAAAAGTGGTTATTACTATTCATAACAGCTAGTTTTAATAATAACATATCGTTGTTTAGTGAAAATCGGTATTGCGTACTACACACACTATCGAGGAAGGTCGCAATTGCGTGTAATGCAAGGAAAGTCAAGGATGCATATTGTAAAAGATCCTTTTGGTGTAGCGTAAAAAACAAGACATTAATGAAATT
This sequence comes from Viscum album, assembly GCA_963277665.1. Lineage (NCBI taxonomy): Eukaryota > Viridiplantae > Streptophyta > Magnoliopsida > Santalales > Viscaceae > Viscum > Viscum album. The sequence continues at coordinate 2,115,804,794 of OY728136.1, forward strand.
TAAAAGAATATTTTTTATAAAATCTCGGGGTGTTACATTCTACTCCCTTTAAAATGAATTTCGCCCTCGAATTTTTTCGAGGTTATAAATGGTTTACTACTCAAAAGTTTCTTTAATAGAAACCGACATCATAAAAAGGAATACCAAATCCAATATTTAAAAACAAAAGTATGAAACATAACGGTTACCCAAATAAACTAATCACTGGGTTTCCACATAGGTGAACATATGGATATGGAAGAGAAATCTAACCATCATATTCTGATGGAGAGTGGTAAAGATCATGGCTATGGAAAATCCAGCAATAACAAAGCCATAAATTTGTAACGATCTAAGGTACCATCTGATTTATCAGATATAAGAGCACTAGGACAACATTTTTGGTTTTCAAGATCATTTCCCTAATGTTGATGAAATTGGAATTAGAAGGAATACATTCGTGATTTTGGTATAGTCTCATCATTGGTCGTTCTTTGGACAATTTCCACTTCATCTCTTAAATAAATGAAGTTGAATTTGTCATTCGTGATGTGTTATCAGATCATGTGATAGAATGATGGGTCATTCCATCTGTCTCAAACAAAAGGTTAGAAAAGTTATCAAAAAATACATAAGTCCATCTATAGTGAGATTAATCAAATATGGTTCCTAAAATGGACTTATACTTCATATATCATACTACTTAATATAATAAAACTATTTTCTACTAAACAGGGAATTCTTGTAGGCTAGTGGTAGGTGATAAAGGCCAGTCGCACTTTGGTTGTGCGTTTGATTCCCATAGCCTTGTCCGACGTGATGGGTTGTCTCCCATCCTGTAGGTTTTCCTTTTTCTAAATCTACATTACTATAACATCCCGTAAATAATATCGAAAAAATTCTATCCTTAAACAATACTAACTTATGTCCATCATAATTCATTCCAATCTTTAGGCTTATCCAAAATACTTCTTTCTAAACTCATAGTATAAAGAGAATGATTTCTAAAAAGGACATATAACAATCATGTGAATACTATCATTTATCCCTCATATATCTTGTTGGTCACATTCCAATCATTTGAATACCTTAATCACGTATTCTTTTGAAAAAAATGAATACTCATTGAACCTTTTTGAAAACATGAATGCTATTAAATGTTAACTCTTTCCACATACAAAAATCCTCAAAATTCTATATACTCAAACCATGATATCACTTAATCCTTATAACAATCAAGATCTCATGAATACTGTCAAACATTTCATTTTCTCGTTTTCCCTTCATTATGCGCATATCATTTTTTTCAAAAATATCTAAATCACTTTCCATGGTTACGGGTACCATAAAATTATTTAAAACCACAATAAACCAATACATAAATATTCAAATATTCAACGATACTATATACAACATTATTTTGGAATCCCATTACATAAACACTTAATCATTCCACCACATCGTTGTCATATTCAACATCGCCAATAGTGATCGCATTTGAATTCCCTTTGTCCTTAGTCTTATGTGGTTGCTCATGCCGATCATCACTAACCCTTGGATTGGGGCATTTATTAGCATAATGCCCCATTTCCTTGCACATGAAGCATTGAAGTGTTTGTGGTGCATTATCTACAGTATTTTCTTTATTCACATCATTAGAAACCCTTTTTCCATTACCTCGACACTCAGCTACTCGATGACCTTCCTTTCCACACTTAAAACATTTTATAGTCCCTTTAAGACAATCTCCACCATGCTTCTTTCCACACTTTGAGCATAAGGAAACATTCATATTCTTTTCACCATTATTCTGAGATTTCTCCTTGAACTCCATCTTTCGTTTCTTGTCAAAACTATGAGATGGATAAGTAACACCAACTTCCATTTCTACCTTGATAGCACAACACACAATTTCATCATAGCTACTGAAGTCTCTTATAGCTAATTCCCTTCGAAGATTTGGTTTTAAGCCACTGAAGAATTGATCAACTTTACTTTCAGGTTAGATGATAAACCCAGATTCATACCTTGCAAGCCTTGTAAAATTCACTTTGTATGTACCAACAGATTCATCATCCTTTTTCTTTAGTTAAAGAAACTCCTTATCCATCTTTGTTTGAAGAATACGAGGTAAGTACTTATTGAAAAATAAGTTCTTGAACTCGTAGCATTCCATGGACTCAATTTCATCTCTTGGTCTCGTATTCTTGATAAGATTCCACCATTGATCAACATCACCTTCCAAACGATACACTACTAAGATGACTTTATCATGTTCAGAACAATGAAGAACTGAAAATATCTTTTCAGTAGTACAGATCCATTGTTCAGCAATAAGTGGATCAGAAGACCCACTGAAAGAAGGTGGACATTGCCTCATGAAGGACTCAATAGAATATTGTTCCCTTCTCTGCTCATTTGGAAGTCTAGAATGATTCATAGCTTCTGTAAGTATAGAAATAATATTTTTCACTCCATCTCCCATAAAATTTGTTTGTCTAGGAGGGCAATCATCACATTGTCCATTACATTGATCAACACGGTTCCTTCAGGTTCCAACCATCGTCTACAAACCAAAAAGAATAGTGTGAGAGGCAGAAATCACGCTAGGGAAAACAATATAATAAAGGGGGAGTACCTCCAATATCTAACATCTTGGGTTAACGTAATTCCAGTACTATAACATATACTTATACATAACCATAGGGACATCCCTAGACATACCTTAGAAATATCTCTAGGGATATCACTAAAGTTCTTGCATCCTAGTTTCAAAAGGTTGACTAAACATTTCCTCTGATACCAACTGTAGTGAGACGAAGCTTAATGTACATGGACATTACATTAATTTCGTGGAATACTTAGTACATAACAAAAACACACACACAAGGACCGTAATAGTTTAGTGTCTTTGGAAACTCGGAATATAATCTTCTAATCGTGGTGAATGATCTTCAACATCTCCCATAAAGATCTTCCTTTTTTTACCTAAAACCTTTTTTTATATCCTGGGGAAAAGAAAACATCAAAGGGTGAGCTCAAATGCTCAGTAAGGGTAAACAAAAGAAATATCAATCACATCATATTCATAAGAACATAACATTATGGAAATTTTTACCAGCAAAAGATATTATAATATCATAACATGGGATAAATCATAGTAGTGAAATGTAATCCCAATAATCATAACATAAAACATGAATCTTTGTGGCATACACACATAATCATAGAAAATCATTTCTTATTAGTCAAGACTCATATCTAAGACTATCTTAGTGGACAAAGTCCATTTCTGAACCGTGTTCACTCCTCGTTTCAGTCATGTTTCACTGAACCTGTTTAACCTGCGATTCCAGCCATGTCTATCTCGTGAGATATAAAATATTTACCCAATGCATTGGAGGGAGATATAGGTCCCACCCATCTCATAATGATACCATTCTTATGTGTTCCACAAAATCAGAAATCATACATAATTGCATAACCCTTGTAATAAAAAATGGGAATCATAAACATCATGCCATCATAACATAATCCATATAAGATAAAAGGACATCATAAAAATAATTTCATCATAACATAATCAAATAAATGTAAAAATAGAGATAGAAACAGAACCCTTTATTATCTTAGATGGAAAATAATTTTGATAAAACACTTGAACTCCATTCCTGAGGAAAATATCCTTTCTACCTCAAAAATATTTTTCCTTTATTAACATGTCATACAATTTTAAACTAAAAGAATTTGATTAAAAATAAACTTGAAAACTTTTAAAGGAAGCTTCATGGAAATAATGTTTTAAAAATCCATTCATTCCGTATAAGTTAAAAAAACATTCTTCTCATACTTTTGTCAGAAAAATCAAAAAGTAACTCGTAACGTAAACAAAAGAAAGATTCCTTATATACCATGTAGTAAAAGTCAAGAAAGTGTAAAAAGGACTTTAAACATACATGAAAGAACTTTTATAAATCATGGACATGAATGATTGAAATAACCTTAGTAAATACTTATGAATAAGCAATCTCGGATAAAGATGAGATTTGCAAAATTATCCCTTACATTAGGTCCGATTTGCTTCGTAAGTGTATGATGCTTCTTTATAATGATTTAAATAATGTCATTGACTTATTACAGATCATAATCATTGTTATGATATCATATATGGTTCACTTATGACTTTATATTACCCGTTCTTTTGTAAATTCCATGTTTAAAGATCATTTTGGGTAAAATCGTTTCATTTGTCGTCCATGTTTTGACTTGTAATTATTCATATGATTACTTAGATCATGATTACTTAATTCCATAATATAAAAAATTATTTATATATAATATATATTCAGAATATACATATATATAATAGATCAATAAATGGAATGAAATACACCGTTCATGGAGACGGTAGGCCGTACGTACGCTTGAACGCTGTTTTTGTTTCCTTATTTAGTTGAATGGAATTAAGTAGACAAAATACATATATATACACATAAATACAGTATCATTATTATGTCATATATTTCATGATTACTTATTATATATACTTTATAATCATTCATGAATGGTTAACGTGGATAATGAATCTCATGGCGTCGTGGAGACGGTAGTTCGTACGTATGCACGAGCGATGATATCATTCTCATGATCGTGGAATTGTATTAGAGTGTTTGTATACAATTTCAGAATCAATATCACTTTAAAATAATCATATATAGTTATTATTTACACCATTATACCCATCCAAGTAAGGTGGTGGTGGAAAATAGATTACACCACGGCGTGGAGACGGTATTCCGTATGTACGCACGCGCAGTGATTTCATTTTCCGTAGGATGGGTAGATGGTGAAATAGGGTTGTTTCATACTTATAATAACATATAATCTTATGATTGATATTTATTTTATTACTTCATAGTGAAACAACTAAAAAAGAATAAGTGAAAGAAGAAATAAAGACGAAATAATCGATAACGGACATTACCTCTTCTTTGAAGCGCTTCTTTGAGACTTCCTTTTAGGGCACTAAAATTGGTCTTTGAAAAAGACCAGAACCTCTAGGATTTCTCTAGAGAAGTGTAGAGGAGAAATTGGTAGGGGTTGGACGAGTTTTAAGGGTCAAAGTGGTGTGAGGAAGAGAGGGAGGAGGTGCCCTTTTATAAGGGAGGAGTGGGGCACCATTGGAAAACTAAAAATATTCTTTTATTATAAAGTCATATTCGGTTTTAAATAGCTGCATACTGATATTTTTAGAAGCTAAGGTTGGTATGGGTCGAAATACTCTCATAAAATATAATTTAGACAAGTTTAGGTTACTATTTGAACCTTATCATTTATATTTTACTTTAAGTTAGATAATATTACTTTTACCGTGTCTTTTTTAGTTATTACACTATGAGGTTAATAAACGTATTATAACAAGCCAAAAGAACCCCATGTTTATTATTAATAATATATATAACCTTATCTAAGACATTTGGCCTAACATTAGATTTTTAGGAATAAAATAACAATTAATAATAAAATTTTTGTTTTAAAAACTATTTTATGTCAATTTTGACACTATTTAGTAATTGATTTTTGTGAAACTCATAAAAGACTGATTAGTTCTAAAACAGTTACTTAAATCAATATTAACATGTCATATTAACCTAAAAAATTAGTTTAATTCATAAAATGTCTCAAATTGCATTTATTTGGGTATTTATAATATCAATTATGTCAATATTTTGTTAATAATATAATTACTGCATCATATTTGTGTCATAAATAAATTAAATTATCTAATGTCTAAAAATGACAAATAAATTACAATAATGTAGGAAATCTATTTATCTTTATAATGAATATTTATAGTCGAATTTATCTTATGTATAACCCTATATGAAAAATTATTTACTTATTAAACATTGATTTTAACTATTTTAACTCTTCTTTAAATAAATTAATAATAAATGTCCTAATCTAATCCATGTGGGCCTAAATGGTCATATTTTATTCCTAAGGTTGTTTTTGGTCGAATTACACTTATCCAATAGAATTAGGACATGTGTTAGGGTAATAATAATATCATTTTTACCCTTAATTACCCTATTAACTTTTAATCGTGGTAAATAAAAGTAAAAAGTTACTATTCACCAAAATTATTTTCATCTCATTGAACCACATTTTACTTACTAACATCAACCGTGTCTCTCGTATTTTTGAAATTCCACTCACAGAAACGGTAAAATTATGTTTTATGAAAAATTCATTTTTTTAACTACCACTTAGTGGTTTCACTATTCATCAAAAAATGAAAGTTTCCAGAAAAATACCAAAATTTAGGCCTAAGATATATTTGATATTATGAACTCAAAAATTATCTCTATTTTACCAAATTAAAAACATATCAGTTGCATTAATTAATTTAAAAATTAATTCCCGTCGTCAAAACAAATATCGTGTTCTTAAGAGATAATAACTATCAAAAGATTGACACTTGTTTATGTCTTATTTAAATGTGAAATTACATCCAATGACCAAAATTGTATTAAATTGTAAAAATATATTCTAAAAAATCTTTAAAACCACTAAAATTAATAATTTATCACTATTAATTATTTCGATTAAAATGGTTGATTTTAATTAAAATTTATTAATTTTTACTATTCATCAGAAAATGAAATTTATCCGAAAAGTATCAAAATTTCACCCTAAGCTAATTTCGATATTTTGAATCCAAAAATGAAGTCCATTTTGAAAAATAGAATTTAAAAAATATCAAAAAGTGGTTATTACTATTCATAACAGCTAGTTTTAATAATAACATACCGTTGTTTAGTGAAACTCGGTATTGCATACTACACACGTTATCAAGTAAGGTCGTGATTGCGTGTAATGCAAGGAAAGTCAAGGATGTGTGTTGTGCAAGCTACTTTTGGTGTAGTGTAAAACACCATATATTAATGAAATTAAAAAGAATATTTTTCATAAAATCTCGGGGTGTTACATTCTACTCCCCTTAAAATGAATTTCGCCCTAAAAATTCATCGGGGGTTATAAATGGTTTACTACTCGAAAGTTTCTTTAATAGAAACCGACATCATCAAAAGGAATATGAAAACCAATCTTTAAAATCAAAAGTATGAAACGTAAGGGTTACTCAAATAAACTAATCACTGGGTTTCCACATAGGTGAAAATATGGATATGGATGAGAAATCTAACCATCATGTTCTGATGGAGAGTGGTAGAAAACATGGCCATGGAAAATACATCGATCACAAAGCCATAAATTTGTGACAATCTAAGGTACCATCTGATTCATCAGATATAAGACCACGAGGATAACATTTTTGTTTTTCAAGATCATTTCCCTAAAGTTGATGAAATTGGAATGAGAAGAAATACATTCTTGATTTTGGTATAGTCTCACCATTGGTCGTTCATTGGACAATTTCCACTTCATCTCTTAAAGAAATGAAGTTGAATTTTTCATTCACGATGTGTTAGCAGATCATGTGATAGAATGATGGGTTATTCCATTTGTCTCAAACAAAAGGGAAGAAAAGTTATCAAAAAATACATAAGTTCATCTATAGTAAGATTAATCATATATGGTTCCTAAAATGTACTTATACATCATATATCATACTACTTAATATAATAAAACTAATTTATACTAAACAGGGACCTCATGTAGGCCAGTGGTAGGTGATAAAGGCCAGTCGCACTTCGGTTGTGCGTTCGATTCGCAGAGCCTTGTCCGATGTGATGGGATGTCGCCCATCCTGCAGGTTGTACTTTTTATAAAACTACATTACTATAACATCCCATAAATAATATCGAAAAACTTTTATCCTTAAACAATACTAACTTATCTCCAACATAGTCCATTCCAATCTTTAGTCTTATCCAAAATACTTCTTTCTAAACTCATAGTATAAAGAGAACTATTACTAAAATGGTCATATAACAATCATGTGAATACTATCATTTATCCCTCATATATCTTATTGGTCACATTACAATCATGTGAATACCTTAATCATGTATTCTATTGAAAAAAATGAATACCCATTGAACCTTATTGAAAACATGAATGCTGTTAAAAGTTAACTTTTTCCACATACAAAAATCCTCAAAATTCGATATACTCAAACCATGACATCACTTAGTCCTTATATCAATCAATAGCTCATGAATACTGTCAAACATTTCATTTTCTCATTTTCCCTTCATTATGCGCATATCATCTTTATTTTCCAAAAATATCTCAATCACTTTCCATGGTTATCGGTACCATAAAATTATTGAAAACCACAATAAACCAATACATAAATATTCCAATATTCCATGATACTATATACAACATTATTTTGGAATCCCATTACATAAACACTTAATCATTCCACCACATCGTTTTCATATTCATCATCGCCAATAGTGATCATATGTGACTTTCCATTGTCCTTAGTCTTAAGTGGTTGCTCATGTCGATCATCACTAACCCTTAGATTAGGGAATTTATTAGCATAATTCCCCATTTCCTTTCTCTTGATGCATTGAAGTGTTGGTGGTGCGTTCTCTCCAGTCTTTTCTTTATTCACATCATTAGAAATCCTTTTTCCATTAATTCGACACTCAGCTGCTCGATGACCTTATTTTGAACACTTAAAACTTTTTCTTGTCCCTTTAAGACAATCTCCACCATGTTTCTTTCCACACTTTGAGCATAAGGAAACATTCATCTTGTTTTCACCATTATTCTGAGATTTCTCCTTGAACACCATCTTTTGTTTATTGTCAAAACTATGAGATGGATAAGTAACACCAACTTCCATTTCTACCTTGATAGCACAACACACAATTTCTTCATAGCTACTGAAGTCTCTTATAGATAATGCCCTTCGAAAATTTGGTTTTAAGCCACTGAAGAATCGATCAACTTTACTTTCAGGTTAGATGATAAACCCAGATGCATACCTTGCAAGCCTTGTAAAATTTGCTTCGTATATACCAACAGATTCATCATCCTTTTTCTTTAGTTCAAGAAAATCCTTCTCCATCGTTGTTCAAAGAATACGAGTGAAGTACTAATTGAAAAATATGTTCTTGAACTCGTCCCATTCCATGGACTCAATTTCATCACTTAGCCGCGTATTCTTAATAATATTCCACCATTGATAAACATCATTTTCCAAATGATACACTACTAAGATGAATTTATCATGTTCAAAACATTTAAGAACTGAAAATATCTTTTCAGTAGTACTGATCCATTGTTCAGCAACAAGTGGATCAAAAGACCCACTGAAAGAAGGTGGACATTGCCTCACGAAGGACTCAGTAGAATATTGTTCCCTTCTCTGCTCATATGGATGTCCAGAATGATTCATAGCTTGTGTAAGTATAGAAATAAGATTTTTCACTCCATCTCCCATAACATTTTTTTGTTCATGATCACAATCATTGCATTGTCCATTACATTGATCAACACGGTTCCTTCGGGTTCTAGCCATCGTCTAAAACCCAAAAAGAACAGTGTGAGAGGCAAAAATCACACTACGGAAAACAATATAATAAAGGGGGAGTATCTCTAATATCTAACATCTTGTGTTATCGTAATTCTAGTACTATAACCTATACTTATACTTAACCTTATGGACATCCCTAGATATACCTTAGAAATATCTCTAGGGATCTCACAAAAGTTCTCACATCCTAGTTTCCAAAGGTTGACTAAACCTATCCTCTGATACCAACTGTAGATACCCGAAGCTTAACATACATGGACATTACATTAATTTTTCGGAATACTTATTACATAACAAAAACACACACACAAGGACCGTAATAGTTAATTGTCTTTGGAAACTCGGAATATAATCTTCTAATCGTGGTGAAAGATCTTCAACATCTCCCAAAATGATCTTCCTTTTTTTATCTAAAACCTTTCTTTATATCCTGTGGAAATGAAAACATCAAAGGGTGATCTCAAATGCTCAGTAAGGGTAAACAAAAGAAATATCAATCGCATCATATTCATAAGAACATAACATTATGGAAATCTTAACCTGTAAAAGAGATTATAATATCATAACATGGGATAAATCATAGTAGTGAAATGTAATCCCAATAATCGTAACTTAAAACATGAAACATTGTGGCATACACACATAATCATAGAAAATCATTTCTTATTAGTCAAGACTCATTGCCAAGACTATCTTAGTGGACAAAGTCCATTTCTGAACTCTGCTCACTCCTCGTTTCAGTCATGTTTCACTGAATCGGTTTAACCTACCGTTCCAGCCATGTCTACCTCAAGAAGATATAAAATCTTTACCCAATGCATTGGAGGGAGATATATGTCCCACCCATCTCATAATGATACCATTCTTATGTGTACCACAAAATAAAAAATCATACATAATTGCATAACCCATGTAACAAAAATGGGAATCTTAAACATCATTCCACCATAACATAATACATATAATATAAAAGGACATCATAAAAATAATTCCATCATATCATAATCAAATAAATTTAAAAAATAAGGATACAAACAGAACCCTTTATTATCAATATATGGAAAATAATTTTGATAAAACACTTGAACTCCATTCTTGAGGAAAATATCCTTTCTACCTCAAAAATATTTTTCCTTTCTTAACATGTCATACAATTTTAAACGAAAAGAATTTGATTAAAAATAAACATGAAAACTTGTAAAGGATGCTTCTTGGAAATAATTTTTTAAAAATCAACTCATTCCTTATAAGTTAAAAAACATTCTTCTCATACTTTTGTCGGAAAATTCAAAAAGTACCTTGTAACGTAAACAAAAAAAAAGATTCCTTACATACCATGTAGTAAAAGTAATGAATGTGTAAAAAGGACTTTAAACATACCTGAAAACACTTTTATAAATCACGGACATGAATGATTGAAATAACCCCAGTAAATACTTACGAATAAGCAATCTCGGATAAAAATGAGATTTGCAAAATTATCCCTTACCGTAGGTCCGATTTGCTTTGTAAGTATCTGAAGCTCCTGTATAATGATTTAAATAATGTCGTTGACTTATTCCAGAATCATACTCATTTTTATGATATCATATATGGTTCACTTATGACTTTATATTACCCATTTTTTTGTAAATTCCATTTTTAAAGATTGTTTTGGGTAAAATCGTTTCATTTGTCATCCGTGTTTTGACTTGTAATTATTCATATGATTACTTAGATCATGATTACATAATTCCAGAAGATAAAAAATGATTTATATATAATATATATTCAGAATATACATATATATAATAGATCAATAAATGGAATGAAATACACCGTTCATGGAGACGATAGGCCGTACGTACGCATGAATGCTGTTTTCGTTTCCTTATTGAGTGGAATGGAAATAAGTAGATGAAATACATATATATACACATAAATTAAGTATCATTATTATGTCATATATTTCAGTATTACTTATTATATATACTTTATAATCATTCAGGAATGGTTAACGTGGAGAATGAATCTAATCCCGTCGTGGAGACGGTAGTCCGTATGTACGCACGAGCGATGATATCATTCTCATGATCGTGGAATTGTATTGGAGTGTATGTATACTATTTCAGAATCAATATCACTTTAAAATAATCATATATAGTTATTATTTACACCATTATACCCATCCAAGTAAGGTGGTGGTGGAAAATAGATTACACCACGGCGTGGAGACGGTATTCTGTACGTACGCACGCGCGGTGATTTCGTTTTCTGTAGGATGGATAGATGGTGAAATAGGGTTGTTTCATAATTATAATGAAATATCAGTATATTATTGATACTGATGTTATTACTTCATAGTTAAACAACTAAAGAAGAATAAGTGGAAGAAGAAAATAAAGATGAAAGAATCGGTAACGATCATTACCTCTTTTTTGAAGCGCTTCTTTGAGACTTCCTTTTAGGGCACTAAAATTGGTCTTTGAAGAAGAACAAGACCTATAGGATGTCTATAGGGAAGTTGAGAGGAGAAATTGGCAGGGTTTTTCCGAGCTTGAAGGCTCAATGTTGTGTGAGGAAGAGAGGTAGGAAGTGCCTTTTATAAGGGAGGAGAGGGACACCTTTGGAAAACTAAAAATATTATTTTATTATAAGGTCATATTCGGTTTTAAATAGCTCCAAATTGATTTATTTCGAAGATAAGGTTGGGATGGGTCGAAATAATCTCATCAAATAGAATTTAAAGAAGTTTAGGTTCCTATTTGAACCATATCATTTATATTTAACTTTAAGTTAGATAATTTTACTTTTACCGTGTCTTTTTGTGTTCTTACACTATAAGGTTAATAAACATACTATAACAAGACAAAAGAACCCCAAGTTGTTTATTATTAATATATTCAAACTTATCTAAGTCATTTCGCCAATCCTTATATTTTTATGAATAAAATAACAATTAATAATATAATATTTGTTTTAAAAACTATTTTAGGTCAATTTTGACACTATTTAGTAATAGATTTTTGTGAAAATCATAACAGAATGATTAGTTCTAAAAAAGTTACGTATATCAATACTAACATGTAATATTAACCTATAAAAGTAGTGGAATTCATAAAATTTCTCAAATTACATTTATTTGGGTCTTTATAACATCAATTATGTAAATATTTCATTAATAAGATAATTACTGCATCCTACTTGTGTCATAAATAAATTAAATTATCTAATGTCTAAAAATGACAAATAAAATACCATTATGTATTAAATCCTTTTATCTTTCTATTTAATATTTATAGTCTAATTTATCTTATGTATAACCCCATATTAAAAATTATTTACTTATTAAACATTGATTTAAACTATTTTAACCCTTCTTTAAATAAATTAATAATAAATGTCCTAATCTAATCCATGTGGGCCTAAATGGTCATATTTTATTCCTAAGGTTGTTTTTGGTCGAATTACACTTATCCAATAGAATTAGGACATGTTTTAGGGTAATAATAATATCATTTTTACCCTTAATTACCCTATTTACTTTTAACCGTGGTAAATAAAAGTAAAAAGTTACTACTCGCCAAAAATTATTTTCATCTCATTGAACCACATTTTACATACTGAAATCAACCGAGTCTCTCATATTTTTGAAATTCCACTCATAGAAGTGGTGAAATTATGTTTTATGAAAAATTCATTTTTTTAACTACCACTTAGTGGTTTCACTATTCATCAAAAAATGAATGTTTCCAGAAAAATACCAAAATTTAGGCCTACGTTATATTTGATTTTATGAACTCAAAAATGATTTCTATTTTGCCAAATTAAAAACATATCAGTTGCATTAATTAATTTAAAAATTAATTTCCGTCGTCAAAACAAATATCGTGTTCTTAAGAGATAATAACTATCAAAAGATTGACACTTGTTTATGTCTTATTTAAATGTGAAATTACATCCCAGGACCAAAATTGTATTAAATTGTAAAAATATATTCTAAATATACTTTAAAACCACTCAAATTAATAATTTATCTCTATTAATTATTTCTATTAAAAAGGTTGTTTTTAATTAAAATTTAGTAATTTTCACTATTCATCAGAAAATGAAAGTTATCCTAAAAGTGCCAAAATTTCACCCTAATCTAATTTCGATATACTGAATCCAAAAATGAAGTCCATTTTGAAAAATAAAATTTAAAAAATTTCAAAAGGTGGTTAATACTATTCATAATAGCTAGTTTTAATAATAGCATATCGTTGTTTAGTGAAACTCGGTATTGCGTACTACACACGCTATCGAGGAAGGTCATGATTGCGTATAATGAAAGGCAATTCAAGGATGCATGTTGTGCAAGATCCTTTTGGTGTAGCGTACAACACATGACATTAATGAAATTAAAAAGAATATTTTTCATAAAATCTCAGGGTGTTACATAATGATTCTTTGTATATAGTGTGCACGGTTTTATTTATTACAACACAAATTGGAGGTATTGTTTTCATGGAGTGTATAAATTTCTTAGTTTATGAAAACACTGAACACACATGGGTCTTATTTCATCCAAATAAGTAAAAAAACATTCTGTTTTTTTTAAACAATTATATCCCATGTTAGAAATAAATAAATTTAAGATTTGGGGAATATTATTTGTTACCATGGTGATGAATTTATAAATTCGGATTTTGAATCTGTTTATAGTAAAAAAAATATAATACATACCTTTTCACCACTTATAATAAATCTGAAAAATGGTGTAGAAAAAAGAGGGAAATAGGGTTCATCAAGATAAAACTAGAACCTTCTAGTGTTAATAAAAAATTTATAATTTTTTTGGGATAATGTATCTAGTATAATCTACAATAAAATAAATTTAATATTATATACATACATTTTATGAATATAATTATTTATGAGTTATATATAAGAAAATTTCCAGAAAAACGTTATTTCATATATTTTTATCTAATGTATTGATTCTTAATACTAATGATAAATTACATAAATTTCTTCCAAAATAAAATGAAGATATTTTTATAGGTTACTCTACAAAATTTAATGATTATAGCGTATTCATGTAAAATACAATTACTATTGAATAAATAGTTGATATGATATTTTATAAAACTGATCCTTTTGATTTCAATCTACCTATTTTTACATCTATTGATGATTTTTATAAAACTGATTTTCAATCCACGTTTGAAAATTCATCATATTAGATATCAACTAGATAAAACATTTTGAGATTATTTATAAGGAAAAAATGAAACATATTATTGAAGACCCGAGATCTAAAACCCCATGAATTAAGATAATAAATTAGAAACATCCCAATGACAATATCATAGGTGATTTCGATTAAATAGTTCAAAATATATGTTATTTAAGATATGAATTTTAAATTTGTGAATATTTCTCATAATTTGATCCAAAAACTCATGATTAAGATTTATTAGATAAATATTGGATAAAATAAATTTAATATGAACTCATTGAGTTTAGGAGGAGTCATTAATTTACCATAGCGAAATGCTCTAATGATTTTATTATAATATCTTTAGAATTTTGATTAAAATAAAAAAATGTTGAAAATGGAATTATAGTTTCATCTATTAAAATTTTTTTGGAAAGGTATATAATAAACTAGAAGAAATATAATATGGATAATCATAGGATCCCGTAACAGGAATATAATTCATTAATATTCTCATAAAATATGAATATTTAATTAATTTCACTCTTTATTAAATGGATATGATGTCTACATTTTTAAAATGGGTTTTTAGGAGGATATTTATGTTGAATAACCACCTAGTTTAAAATACACTAGATACTATATTTATAATTGACATGGACCTACATTAACATAATCATTCCTGAAGAGACTAGTGTGATAGATTTAGTGGATTTTTATTAAAAGAATATTTTTACGGGAGGTATCAATCCAACTCATTTAATTAAAAATTATTTAAAAATTATTTACATTGTTCAAATATAAACCGATGACATTATATTTTCATAAACTAATAAAACACTTTAATATTCTATTGGGGATCTTATGAAATATGATTTTGAAAATTATTTTGAAAAATATGTTTTTACAATATCGATTTTGGTGGATTTAAAATGAATATTAAACATAAAACTACAACATTTCATTTCATATGAGAGGCTTTAGAATCTTATTCTATAAAAAATCTACAGAACATTCCACATGTGAAGATGAATATAAATGAGTTAGATGTTTTTTTCTCATGTGTTGTGGGTGTTCCACACAAATATTGAATTTAGAATGATTTACAGAAAAAGCAATTAATTTATTGTAGCATAACAGTTATATATCATAGTAAAAACATTTAATATTACTCATCACCTAAGGAAAAAAAATATTCTACCCCATATTCTTTAGTATCCAAAAAAAGATTCCATTTTACAATTCATCCAAAAGAACAACAATTTGGATTTTTTTTTAAAAAATAATAACATCTAAAAGATTAAAATATATAAAAAATATTTGAATGTTGAGTATAAAATGAATAGTTTTCTGAATCCTATAAAATCATTCTAATTACATAATCAAATCCTAAAAAAAGTTGAGATATTTTTTTATGTTCTGATAATTTTTCTAACATTTAAATTCTTTTTTAACAAATACAATTTTTCATTGTGAGTTTAAAGGTAATTTCACCCTCAATTGTTTTTTAGGAATAAATTTTTTAGTCAAAAATTAATATCCAGATAAAAATGTATATTAGAAAATGAATTTCAATAAAAAAAAACTATTTCATCTGGTTAAATATTTTCTTTTGAAAATACATTTCATTTCTAGAAAAATTATGATTAATATTTTTTCAAAAATACATGATTTTTATTAAACTATATAAAAATTCATTAATAATTTTTATAATTAATTCCTAAAGGGGAAAATTTCAAATCACTTATTTTTAACTAATTTCTTGTTATAACTAACTTTTTATATTAATATATTTATATACAAATATTTTTCAAAAAAAAATTATATGATCCGTTGTACTATAAAATTGCGTAATAAAACATACAACTAATATTTTAAAACATAAATATTTTTAGTTATTATTATTTTGTTAATAAATTAAAACCATTGATAAAAATAATTTCTTTGAATCATTTTAATTAGAAATATAGTGGTTAATGTATCTCTATATGTTAAAAAATATAAGGTATATGTGTATAACCACTCCATTATTTCATAATCCTTCGAAAAATATTTTTCCATTTTATATTCATTTATTCTGATGGATTATTGTTTCTTCTTAATTTCACCCTTTTACCACTAAGAATAAATGGATTCATTTTGTGATTTATGTACAATACTAGCTATAATGTAAGGATTTATAGAATATATTTAGTTTGAAAATAAATACGTATAACCCAAATATATTATCATTTTTCATTGTTTTAAAAAATATGTGTTATTAAGGATAATTTTGATTCACATTATCCTAAGATACTCAGAGAATTCAATTCATTAGCTTAGTTCAATGAAGAAGAAAACCAAAAATTTATGACTTTTAATCATTTAAATGAGTTGTATAATTTTAATATCTAAAATGTGGATGGAAAATTTTGAATTATTTTTGAAGGAGAGGGAAATATTGTTACTCATGATATTATTTATAAATTAGGTAGTCTTGAAAAAATCATTGATAAAAATTCATTAATTTTTTGATATAAAATGTCAAAGAAATTCCATCTGTTATCTCCAGATACTAGAATCATCGATATTTGGATTCAAAATATCATTTTTTCTTGGGATTTGGGATATGCTTATCTAGAATGTTAATGATATATTTTTTAATATTTTTTTTGTAACGTGAATAAATTTAATTGGTAATGTATTTGTTAACTATTATTTATGTAGTGAAACATGAATATTTGAGGTCAATGGTTTTAATTTTTCGATGTTTCACATAAAAAAATTTAGTTAACTTCTTGGATATTCAATAAAAAATGATGCAACTACCTTATGGGAGATGGATTAAAATATTTATGAGGATACTATCAATAATAATAAAAGTGTATATGTTCCACATCTAAATATTTTGTTTTCATAAATCAGAATAGTATTGGTATGTTATAGAAACAATGAAACTAAAAGAAAAATTTCTAAAAAGTCGAATGCTAGAGGAATGTCTCCCCCAAAGAAAAATAATAAATTCAACACAAATTATTATTAATAATTATTTCCATTATGAGAAAACAATAAGTGAATTTGTATAATGATATATGTTTTGGGGTGATAGAGATAAAGGATTATCCATAAAAGCATAAAACAGCAAAAATATATGAGAGGAGAAAAAGAATAGGAAAAATCCAGAATATGTTTTTAAAGAAAATATGAATAAAAATTTATATATATGAGTTCTAGTATTTAATCACATAAATGATTTTTTGATAAAGCATCATTTTCCTTTTTCCATTCCTAAATTATCAATTTTTTAACCACAAGAGCCTCAATCCGATGAATCAGATATAAAAATTTCGTGAACATGAGACCAATTTTTTTCTGTACAAATATAAAAAGTCAAACTAGTGGTAGTTGAAAAAAATTAATATTATATGATCATCATAAATTTGTCAAAAATAAAACTAAATGTAATGTCAACTCATGGATATAAAATTATGAATGAATTTTTATTTAAAAAAACATCAAAAACATCAATAGTATTATCATCTAAAAGATAAAATGTTTCGATATTTATATTTCCAAAAAACCAGAATAATTAGAAGGAAATTATCATTACAATCAAACTAGGAATTGGACAAAAATGAATCAAATATATTATAATCCAACAAATAATAATCAAATAAACACGATAATTTTTTTGATCTTTTTTAATATAAATCTGATGAGATAAATGATAGAGCCTAAACTTATACACCACCATATCTGGAAGTTCATAATGTGTCCTCTAATTATATTAATTTATCACCTACTAAATTTATACAATGAATTTAGATATGATTGAATTAGTTCTATTATTTAATTATGTGACATGGATATTCATTACATTCATTTTTAAATATTCAAGCATGATGTAATTAAATTCCAGGAAAAATTCAATTTTATTAAAATTTTAATTCATTAAAAATTTATTAGAATATAATTCGGATCAAACTGATGTAGATTTATTTAATGGAAAATCAAAGATAGACTGATGATATTTTATGAAAATATTTAGTTTAAAAAATTATATATAGGGAGATATGATGTTTTATGACGATGAAATAGAGGGATTAGAAAAATAAACCAATTCAATTTCAATGATTCTAATAAGTTTAAATGAATAGAGTTTATAAAAAACTATAATTAATAATATTAAATACCTCATAATGTATCGAGATGGGGAGATCTGAGATTATGTAACGAAGATTCAATCCCTATAAGGAAAAGGCATAATGATGGAACATAATATCAGATTGAAAGGATTTCTTGAAGAGGATGTGGGGAAACTAAAAATAGTTATAGATGAGTCTAATCAAATTATGAGGATGTTGTGATACTAATGTTTTATGTCATAAAATTTTCAAGATATATTGATCTATTTTCCAGGAATTCTTTATTTTTTTTCAATTATATTACTTTTAATTATTTTTAGGTATATTTGGAATTAGTATTATTCATAATTTTATTATTAAATTTTCATTCCTATATTAATTGGATTATTTAATTTGGTATATATTTTGAAAATATACATGTTTATATATAAATTAATTTGAAGTAGTGTTTTTTCTAACATTTTTGGTACACTTTCTACCTCCCATAAATACCTTTTGAAAATACAAGTAGGGGAGAAAGAATCCAAACTCATAATGGTTAAAGAGATTGAAGCCATGGAGACAAAGTAGTGTTTATATAGTTACCATGATGACTACATTTCATCAAACCATTATAGAAGTTGCATATAGAGGAGTAGCTATGCAGAATCTAGATTTGGGTAAGTTCCCTGACCCTATGTGTTAGGTTATTGAGTGAGAATTTTATATTAATTAATGAACATTGAAACCCAATATAGGATAGAGTGTGTGTCCTCTATTATAGACCATTGGTTTCTCAATCCACCCACTAATTATACACAGGTTGTTGCTTTGTAAATATTGGATGATAGTATCCATGATAGTCCCACACCATCTATAAGACAAGATAATTCTGATATGATGGTAGTGTTGATTCAGTATTTGATGTAGAAGTTTTAGTTGATAAAATATCATATCTAGAGACAACACTCCATTAGTCAGCGATTTTATTCATGTGATGCATTGGTCTACTATTAGGATTATTATTTTCATGGATTAGAAATGATGTTGTTTTACCTACATTGATGGGTTTTCCACATTGAGTTGTATGGAAAAAATGTGATTAAATTACATATATTTAGGTATTATTGATATAAAGGTGTGATTTATAGTTGTGGTTACAATTCTATTAAAACTTTTACTTCCTCCCATTATTTTATATGTGACATTTGGTTCCAATAATGTGCACCAGCTGTCTGATTCATGCATTTTCCTACATGTTTCCTATATATCTTTCTTATATTTAATGTTTCATGATAACAAGGTGATATGATATATGAACACTATTAATAAAAATGTGTTGTGAGGAAAAATTCGTGTATAACATTTGTTGAAGGTTGGTTAGTTTATTACCCAACCAGATGGTATTGTTTCGTGTATGGTAAGGGTAGTTATTGGTTTATTGTACCATCATTAGTAATGAATAACTACTGATTACCATGAGTGTATTGATGGGTTTTTGTGGTTTTTCCAGTTCTCATATCAAATTCATTGGTCTTTTATGGTATACGTTGAAGTAATTTGGTTTCTTCCACTAAGGACTGAGGCCTCTTTAGGGTGTCCCCATGGTGTGTTAGAATGAGAAGTTGGGTTTCCACTTTTATTCATCCTTTATATAGGTAGTTGGTTGTATATGCATGTCGTGAGATTACATCACTCCATGTTAGTGTGTCATTAGGGTGAATTGGGAAATTGTATGGTTCAAAACATATTGGGTGATTAAATTTTCACCTAGTACCAATTTTTATTTTATGGTCCACCTTCTATGAATTATTAAACTCACCCCTAACTGATCCTCACACCCACACATGACTTTTTTGTGCTGGGGATGTGAATTTTTTTGGCCTTTTAGACACAATTATACAATACCAAAACACTTTTTCACCAAAATTATTATGGTCCTACTGTAGTTTTTTATAATATATAATGTTACATCATGACACTCTTCTCCAATTCAATTAATTTAAACAAATTCATATTTTACATTTTAGCTACATATGCATATCTGTTGTGGTTTTGCTTCCATTTATCTAGCTTATTGAATTATCATTCATTCAATATAAATAATAAACTTACCACCTTCTGACTATTATTCATTCTTAATGTTAATATCAATCTTATTTCTTAATATATGTGGGATTTAGTTGGAACACTCAACTAGTCATCAGTAGATATTCATATCGACAGGTCTGGTCATCTTAAATGTGAATTATATTATCACTTGGAAGAAAACCTACAATATCTACCTAATCATGTAACTATATTTATTGTTGGCTATTAAAATTTATTTTCTGTTGATATCAATATATAGGTGAAATAATCTTAACTGAGGTAAAATTCCCTACTAAAAAATTATTTTGTCGGAAAAAAAAATCTCACAAAACTAATTGATGAACAATTTATATGGTGATTTGTTCATGAGGAAAAAGTATATAGATATAAAAATGATTTTCATGGAGAAACTCAAATGAAATTATTTTTATTAATTGTTTTTTAGAATAATCCCCAATATTTTAAAAAAAAGGATATCATTGATATTAATAATGTATAATAAGATTTTAAGGAAAATAGAAAATAAAATTTTGAATTTTCATTAAAACATGCATGATTGTTTTGGGATGATTATTGTGAATATCATATATTGTTGAGGAAACATAAAATAAATTGATTATAGTAATAATATCATTAATATTAAATGACATGAATTATTAGATATATTGAATATTTTTAAAAATATGCAAGTGTCCAAATATTTTATTGAATGAAATGTTGGTTACCTAATATCTATATAATATGGTCATTATTTAAATGGATATATATCATTTACAAAAATTATATATTGAAAATTTGATGAAAAACAAATTACATGATCTGAGGAAATGGTATCATTTTTGATATAAAACTATTTAATCACTAAATCTATTTTAGTGAATAGTTTAGGATGTATTGAAAAATCTAAAAAAATAATGTTAATAAAAATAATGAGAAACCATTAACATTAAATATTATAGAATAAATAATTTATTGAAGACACTAGTTTGCAATGGATTCCTAAATAAATAATAAAACATTACTAAATTATAATTAAATATTTTTTAGTGAAACTGATATTAATGACGATAAAACAAGACTTATTTTTTTAGGTATGATCATATTTAACTCTATTTTTTGAACAAAAATTTCAAAATCTATAATTAAAATAAATTATATATCCTTGTGATAATGTGAATTTTTTTCCATGACCAAAAGATAAGTTAAAATATATATATATATAGCCCTAATATATATGATGTCATGGAAATTGAAAATGATGATTAAAATATATTAGTTTCCTATAATGATGAATGGTTATCAAATCCACCACAAAATTTACAAAAGTACGTAATGGTATATAAACCTAAAATAATAGCTCATAAAATAATATAAATGAGTTTACCTTAGGAATGTTGGATAAGGGAATTTCAAAATAGAATAATCCAAGGAACTCCAAGAAGAATTCCACCCCAAATAGAAGATGATGGTCTATTTATGGGAGAGGAAATACCATGAAAAATTGAAAAAATAACATGTAAGTAATGACAACTAGATCTAATCAAAATAAAACTATAGTGTAATCAGTCCATGAAAAAAACAAATAGAATTTTTTTGGTGGACGATATTCTAGGGAGACTCTATGAACATTCAATAATATTATAAAATTAATTTACAGAGTGTTTGAGTATTCAACCTTCTCTATTATAAATTTAATGAAAATTATATGAATCAAAAATAATTTGAGGTAATGATGTAAAATATGTACATCCACATGATGAATTCTAATTTCATGGGTGGTGCTTATGAAAATAAAACTCATTAAATTTAAGAGCTATGTGGGATGTGCAATTGGTGTAAATATATTTCAAAGGATTATTTTATCACACAAAAACACCATGTGAATATTAAAAATTTGATTATTTATACTCTGATTGATGGATATTATCTAATTTATCCAATTATTAGTAGGATGATAGATTATAATATTGATGATAAAATCAAGATGTTTATTATTCCCATTATTTCATCTTATAATATTAAAACCATCCTCATAAATATTTCACCCATATTTGATATTGAATGAAAAAATAGCTTAGTTTTGAAGAAATTAATGACAATTATTATTTCGTTATATAACAAATGGGTTAATCTATATTCCTGTATTTTATGTATTTTAACAATTTGTATTGAATTATATGTATCTTTTCTGGATGTTAATTCAGGTTTATGTGGATGTTGTCAAATCTTGGCAATAGATTTGAAGCCAAAATATTGTTAATGATGTAAAATTTTATATGTATATTTATAACATTGAGAAATAAATCTAACATGTTGAAGTAAAAAATTTATTTTATCAACTTATGAGGAGAAACATCGGAAGGTTTCATGTACTATTATTTAATTTAAATATAAAATATCAAAAAAGTGATTAAAATTATGTCATTAATGAGCTACGTATACACTTGATCTCCATATTTTTCTTTAAAATAAAACATTTTATTAGTGGTTATAAATCTAATTCATTAATGAAATTAATATTAATGGCATATGTGAAAGTTATAAGAAAATTTAAAAGATAAACCTATTAGTTTTTAAAAATTTTAAAATGTGTATTAAGATGAGTAAAAGAATTCAATATTTATACTTCTTTAAAATATTCAAAAAAATTTCCAACCAAAATATGAATGTCAATAAATCATAAATTAAAAAATTTAGAAGGTATCAATTTTTTTGGATAATTAATAGCTTATTTATATAGATTATACCCTCATTGATTATACCCTAAGCATGGATTCTATATACATAGAGTTGAATAATTAATTTCATACAACATTAAGATAATTTATACTACACACTCTCCCAGTTTATTTGATATATTTAATATAAATGGTAGATAGAAGAAAATGGATGAAGAACCCGTTGAGATATAATTTCAATATTTAATTTGACCAAAATCCATATGGGGATAATTCGGGATCCACTTTCTATTTATTGAATATATACAATGACTAAGAAGGATTCATGGTGTTGGTTGGTATTGAGGAGTGCATATTGGAAGTTATTTTTATTTCCCAATAACGTTTATTGGATGATTTTTTTAGATCAAAATTTAGAATTCTATATACATTATATAGATAATAATGGAGAACCATACAACCTAAAGATGAAATTTACCTTTTGGTTGATCCAAGTTATTAAATTCTCAATAGAAGGGATAAAGGTTCATTAATTATTTATTTCCAAGTTGGATTTGAAATTATTTTAGCGTGAAAATAAGTGAGTTATATGGTTTCATTAATAATATGAAAATTGATGTCCGTCTATTGAATATTATGAGAGATCCATTCACGTTGAAAATGAAAAATATGATCTTGTAAGTTTCATACATTTAATTAAAATTTGAAAATAAAGAATAAATATTGATTAATTTTTTAATTGCATATATTGGTGATATTTTTAATCATCATGGTGAAAATAAATATAAATTATTGGAATGTTGTTGTATTCTCGTATATTGAGAATAATTCCACATAGTGTGAAGAATTTTCAATATAATATCATCATAAATAAATTTTTAATCATATCTATGCGTTGTTATCCTTTTATTTATCTATATAATAGAGTTTTCATTATATGGGAATATATATTTATTGACATCTGAGTTATAGAACATCAGTTTAGGAAGTCAAACATCAATGAAACATTCTATAGATAATTTATTTTATTAATAAGGATTTGGAAAAAATTTAATTTGGATTAATGTTAATTGGATGTTATTCTAAATTTTTTAGGTGTTTATATTGAGTTTATAAATGTAGAGTCGGTCCAATAAATTCATACAACATATTTTTTTAAATGTATTAATATATATGATATGAAATATATTTCTGAAGCAATAAATTAATAAAAATGCATGACAAAGATTCTAGGAATGAGTATATATTTTTTGTTCATGAATATCAATTAAACAAAAATATCCATGATATTTTTAATATATTCTCATAATGAAGAACTAGAATAGGATATCCATGTTTCATATTTTCCAGATATATATATATGGGTTTTAGCTACCGAAAAAGTGAAAATCAAGAACATCATGAAAGCATACATTTTTTTGTAGAAAGCCAAAGTTTTCACTTTGAGAAATAATATTTATATTTATGTTTATGTTTTTATGGAAGAATTAGTAGGAATATGTCGAAGGAAAAAAAAATTACACAATAGATATGTTTTTCAAAATCATATATAGGTTATTTTTTTCAGAGTATTCATAAGATTTGTTTATTTTATTTTGAAATATGCTTAATGTAAAAAAACATATGAATTATGTAAATTTTAATATTTTTAAGAAAATTTAGTACATGAATAATTTTTTTAATTGATTAAATTGAATAAAACAGATGTATAAAAATAGACTAGACAATGTTGATTTTGTACTTTATGTATAGAACATCCCAATTATTCAAAGGGAGTTTTGGTTAATTATAAAGTGTGGAGAAGAAGATCTTGTAATAATGTATGGAGAGTATGACCAAAAGTTCAACAAGGTTTTAATATTTGATGATTTTTAAAATTGTGGAGAAGAAGTATATATATATTTGTGTCATTGAAATGGGTTGATAAACTGACCAATGTTGTATTTTTGGGAATTGTATGTGAGATATTTATTTATGAGAAATAGATAGACTCGTTTATGTTGTCTATGAAACTATGGTGAACTAAGACGGAAAAATGTTTTTCAATATTTTAATCACTAAAATATGTGTTTATATGTAGCATAAATGTGAATACGAAATTAAAACCACATTAAATAGAGTTTCCTCACAATATAATAAATTCCATATAATATAGATGTGTAGTGATCTAGGAAGTTACCATAGAGGTATAATTATATAATTATTATTATCCCATGGATAATAATGAATAGGGTTTAGGGATATTGAATAATTATATTACTATAGATCAGTATACTGGCATAGATGAGTAATAAATAGTTTATTTAATGTAACACAATATTCACATTTTTCTTTGAATATATGTTATGATAATAAGAAGAAGAGTGTATTCAATATAATGATTCTAATTTCTTAAATATTCTATGAGTAAGATAAGAAAATAAAAAATAGATCACACACTACTATCATTGTATGAAATAATTTGTTTCAAAGAAAAAGATAATTCCAGACAATTGGTGTTATAAGATTATTCTTTTGCATTAATGAAAATAAAAAATGTGAATAGAATAACCTTTTATTATGTTATTTTGTAATCATGATAATGATTAGGATAAATGAAATCAGTATATTATATTCTATAATATAAATACAAAGGCCTAAGATATATCTATATAATAAGGCTAGAAGTAACACTATGATTGATGTGCAAGGTAGTGAAATGATTTTATTAACATTGATTAAGGTTAATATATTTTTTTACATTAGGAGAATCCAATGCTACATTTTTTGTTTTATTTAAGAGGAAAAATATCTATATCTCATAATGTATATAGAGCGGAATGGATGGATGTAAATATAAAAAGAACAAATTTTACTCTCTTCACTCATATAAAAATGGGATACAATGTTAATTACCTATATTAACTCAAACAGTAAGATAGAATTAGTATTATTTAATTTCAGGGTTCTAATTATAAATAGAAAGACGCAGAAAAATTATATCCAAGTATTTATTGGAAAAATTGATAGAATAGAATTAATGGTATTTTATAATCCATAGAGAATGTAAATTAATGTAATGGAATAAGAATTTAGAACCATTGAAACTCAGTGGAAGGTGGCCTTTTGTCTTTGAATTATGGGAATAAATTGCACATATTATTTTCTATGGTGAACAGAGAGTTGATTATGGAATATATTATATTATATGTGAATCCAAACATAAAATATCAATAGCTACAGGTTTCCTTTTACAATGTTTTTATGTTCACAGGATCCTTGTATTATATACACTGAAGCATAATTTCACACTACTCATGCTATAGAAGGTATGAGATATTATAACTCCTAAAAAAATTTCATGTTTATTCTTGCGGATTATGGAGATTTTATTTTTTTAATTTTTATATTTATATAAATAGAGGATAATTTCACACTACTCCTGAGAGATAAATTACGAGAAATTATACATCCACAAGATGTGGTATGGATATTCTTGTGGATGAGGGAGATATTATTATTGTAATGTTTTTATTTATATAAATAATAGATGATTTATATAGTTATAAGAAGAAATTAAAATATTTTGGGTAATGAAAAACATGATCTTGGTATAGAAATTAGATGATATAGGTTTCTATATAAGTTTTTTGAATGGAGAAATGGATGCTTTATGAGATTCTATAGTATTACACAAAATGATAGAGGATGAAATGTTTTACCTAATGATATGTTGTGAATGTGAAATTAATTCCCTAAAAATCATTTCTAAAAATGCATAGAAAGAAAGAACAAATAACTGAATTGAAGAAGATTTGAAAATACTAGCTATTAATGGAGTATTAAAGATTAGAAAAATAGAGTATGGAATATATGAATAATTTATTCATAAATTCAATATGAGGATTCATTTAAAAAGAAAAATAAGATTCCCATGGATCAAAATATTGAGTTATACATAAAATTAGAAGTGGTATAGATCTTTTTAATTCTAACATAGTATCATTATACAATGATACCTTCAATGATGATGTGTCATAGAAGTTGTGGTTTCTCTTTATCAGTCACATGTCTATTTTTTTAATACTGTCATTTGGGGGAGAGGCATGGTATATTATTTTTTTATATAATTGAAATATTATACATCTTATGATAATGTTTAATATAGTATTAAATTTTTCCAAAAAATATATCAGTGGAATTTAGTAATATTTGTGAAGACTATTACAATAACTCAATAATAATAAATATTATCATAGAGGAAAATTTTAATGATATTTAAAGGTAAAATAAGTTTGGGGATTCATGTTTTTTTTTCTATTGGAGTTTTCAATCTAAGATATGAATTGTACTACCTACCTGATAAAAAATAGTATTTCATATTTTTCGGGTTAAGAAAATCGAGAAGAATGTGTTTCATGAATAATTATTTAAATCTCAAATATCAAATTCCATTCATTATGAAACTCCCCAACAGAATCCCAACTCGGGTTAGACATGAATATGAGTGAGAACACTTAATTATTTTTCTAAAAGGACTTTTTATTAAAATGAACCAAGTTTTTCCTTCAAACATATAGGTGTCATTACCTTAAAATATTATCAATAAAATATAATAGACAATGAATGAACATCACGTTTAAATAAAGAATATATATTATCCCCATAACCCAAATTCCATTACATGTGAATAAATTAAAATTATAAAATAAGGTTTATTGAATGACCATCTCAAATATACTCAACTCATGTTTCCAAAAAAACAATATCATAAATCTTCATAATAGTATTTTATAAGGAAATAAAAATATTATAGAGGGTTACCATTTCAGAGACACCATTAGGATAATGTTTTTTAAAAAATATATATCCATGTTAGATAACTTTTTTAGGATATTAGTTCTTAAAAAATACAAGGGTTATTCATGAAATCTTTTTAAAATAGTAATTAAAGTTAAATATGACATTTAAAAATTTCATATCTTCCAAAATTGGTATTGTCACCTACATCATCATGTAAATTAGATATCTTTACGACAATATTATAAAAATAGTGCTTTAAGAATAAATCAGATAAAAAATAATTACAAATCCTCTAATTACATTATAATTAATTTATTAGTCAATTAAAATTTTTCTAAGAATAAAATAGTTTTCATATAGATGATGATGATATTAGGTTTATTGATTCACTAGAATAATAAATAAGAAATAAAAACACATAAACACATTTAAAATTTTCTCAATCAACCATAAATCAATAATAGATGACATGTTATTTAAAATTTAATCATGTATAACTAATCAAATAGTATTTAATGTCATATCACATTCACTACTATTAGACAATGGTTTTCAACAATAATCAAGTGTATATATCAAACATGTGGTAGGCATTATAGTCCGAAGGTAATTGTAAAATTGTAGTAACAACCCTCAAAATCCATTAATATATAACTAAAATATAATGATACCATGCTCAAAATTCCACTATATGTGAATAAATATGTTCTAAAAAATAAAGATACATGACCACCCTCTAAGACTCCACTCGACTCCAATTACCCAAACACCATCACTCATAATCTTTATTGATTAATAGAGAAAATCCTATAGAAATTTATTGAGGGTGAGAATGTAGAAGTACCCATTTGATAATATTACTAAAAATTTATATATCAATTTTAAATTATCTTCTTCTAACATACATGTTGGAAATAATCTATATAAATAAAAGTATTAGTCAAGAATTTTTATCAAACAAGTATTAACATTAAATATGACATCATTGAAATTCTTAGCATCCATATTTGGTTATTTAAAAAATCATCATATATTTTTCATATCGTTGTATAATAATTTCAAAAAACATAGTTTTTATATATCTGTAATCATATAATGAAATAAAAATAATAGAATAAAATGACAAGTAATTGATGACTACAATAACAATCATTGATGAATTTAATATATTTGTTGACAAATGATTATTATATTAGGTTTTTAGATATAAAATAAATATAAATAAGGTCCAAAGAAAAATCAACACTCCTCTTATTATCATAATCATTCACATGGTGAACAATATGTTAAATTTTATTTTACATTTCACCATATATAGCTAATCATAATGTCATAAATGTCATATCACATCCTCTACTATATAACCAAAACCACAAATTCACAAATTTTCATATCACAACATATGCATCATCGCATCCTCATATCATCAAAGAGACATCACCACCACCACACTATCTTATCATTATCTAATTGAATAATGATAAAATTGTTAGATGTTATAACTCAAGAACCTGACATAACCATAAGCCTTCACATCCCAATGGAGATGTGCATTTGTTATGAAATTAATACATTAAATCCCAGAAAAATATACACAATTAAAAACCCAGATCCATTAAAATACATACATATATATATATATATTAAACTTCACATTAAGATATTATAGCTGATGAAAGTGTATAAGTGTACATCAAACCCGTAATCCATTAAAACATATAAAATCTAAACATGTGATAACATTACCCCATAATAACATTTGTATAGATTCACTACAAAATAATACAATATAACACATGATGGTATAAATAAAATAGAAATACATTAATTATTAAATGTTAAATATCATACAATCAAACATAAAAGGTATGAATATATGAAATCAATCATGAAAGAAAACAAACAATAACAAATCAATCATGTAAATAATGAAACACTTCAATAGATAATAAAATAAAATAATAAATTTCTAGAGGATATATTATTCTCATCATTTTATGATCTAAAAACCATCACTACAGTATATAAGATACTGAAAGTGAATATTACAATAGAAACTATGCTAATATATGATGACCCGTTATAAATATATTAATTAATTTTCAAACTATAACACATTTTTTCATTTCGAAAAGATGATTTAGTTAATCAATCCCACCACTTAATTATAGTAAATGAGATACAACTGTATAATATCCTTATGTAATAAAATAATGAACCCTTATATATTCTCCATTACGACTACATAATGAATGATATTTAATTCAAAATACACAATTTATTCATCACATTCATCAATCCATAATTTAAGGGATCACATTATTAATATCATATTAGTTTAATGTACCATTTTCTATTTAGATATTAAGACCATATTTAGTAGAATATTATATATATATAATATTTATTTATCAGATGAAGAACATTATTAAATATTATTCTTTACCTTACAAATTTTTTCTCAATTATGGATTTACTTTTTATAATTATTTTAATTTATGTTTAATATTTTCAATATTTAACTTGTAACATTAAAACAAATTATCCACAAATAATTACTTTAAAATGAAACATGTGATTTAGCTTGTTATTAAGTTTTACCTAGTATTGGAGATAAATCTAAATATATTTCAATATTATATAAAAATATAACAACCCAACACGTACATAAATAATATGGATACCGTAACATGGAGTCATATATATTCCTTGTTAATTTTACCTCTAGTAAATATTTGTCCCTTTAAATATCACTTCCATAATAATTCCCAATTCTCACATTAGACAACACATAATGAAAATTTTATATGTGTATTCATAATTTGGTATAATAGCAATAAATAATGATAATATAATTATATAAAAATCATAAAGGACTCAATAATGAATCAATAATAAGGAATACAGTATAATAAAACATAAATATATGTAAACTGTATGTGTAATCTAAAATGATCCTTTTTCTAGACAAAAATAATATTACCAATACCATGATAAGATTTTAAATTTATACACATAAATTAGTTATAACCACTCCCCTATACTAAACACATACACTTATCCTAAGGATGTTTCTAAAATAATAGAATGCTTTTTGGGGTATTGATATGCTAGATTAACAGTTTTTTGAAAATTTCCTAAACTCACATTTTTATGTTTACCATGGGATGGTTTCAATAAATAATTATAATGATTAAAGTTATCAATAATTTCAATGTGTTATCCAATTTATTCTCAATGAATATATTCCCAATAATTTTATTCTCGTTAGAGAAAAAGGATTAGTATAAATGGTTTAAAAGTATGGGATTAAAAGAACTAATAATATTTCATAAAGGATATAATTTTTGAATATATAATAAAATAATAAAAATAACCTTTATCAAGTGAATATTAATTCAATTTCAAGGAATGAAATTCTACAGTCAACTAGAAATACCATATTTATATTTCATGTCATTTAGTATCGAATACAACATTAATAGGTAGTATAACCAATACTATAGCCATTCTAGATGAAGAGATGATATAAAAAGAAGATATAGAGAGAGAGATATAAACTTAATTAAATTTAAATAACCACATAAATTGAGAGCTCATGGATATTCTATAGATACTAGGAAACAATAATTTGAAACCATGGCCTCTACTTAATGAATGAAAATCAAGATAAAAAAGGTTTTTATAGGAATTAATAATATATTTTTTTTATAAATAACCTCATATTTTTTCACAATGAAACCTCATGAAGAATATTCATATTCTAGATTTTTTGTTTGATTATTCTTTTAATATTATTTAAATATCTTATTTATCTATTAAAATATCAATTATAAGAAAAGAGATCAAAAAACAAATCAAAAACATGATAACTGTGTTTTTATGTATAATCCCTCAAATTTTATTTTATTATGGTGAATAAATAAATTATAAATCGTAAAATTATATTTAGATAAAGATGATGGTACTTACTGATATTAAATGTTGATATGTAAAAGATATTCTTAATCATAAATGAATTAGAAGAGGAAAATCATCCATAATATCTTATATGTTAATTTTTTAATTTTTATCATTAGAAAAGTGTA
The DNA here is from genome assembly GCA_963277665.1 of Viscum album. Lineage (NCBI taxonomy): Eukaryota > Viridiplantae > Streptophyta > Magnoliopsida > Santalales > Viscaceae > Viscum > Viscum album. The sequence continues at coordinate 2,115,837,211 of OY728136.1, forward strand.
TGAAATATTTTAATGGTAATTATCATACTGAAATATGTTTTATGTAATTTTATAATAAAGTATTTTCTTCAAAAATAAATAAATTCATATCAAATTTCAATAAATAAAATAATATTTATCGTATATAATATATTTTTCATATATTTATTATATTTCCCTCGGATTAAATTCAAGGTGTAACATTTTTTACAATGTAATACATATTTCAACAATGTGTAATATATTTTATATTAAAAATTTAAAATATATATGATTATTTGTCAATGTGTTTTTACCATTAAAAAATATATATTTATGCATCAAAAGTAATCAAAACATAATATTTTTCATTAATATTAATGTATTTATAGATACAATGAAATGTTTAATTATAAAAATTTTATGTATACATTATATAATTTTTATTATGTAATATAATTTTCAATTAATAACATCTTCTCTATAGATATAAATTACTATGTGATATATTTTGAAACCCAAAATGATAAATAATATTACTACGTATCAATATTTCAAACTAAATCCCCAAATACATGACCAATTTAAAAAATTGTAGATTTAAATAAAAACTCAACTAAACTAAACACTAAATATACCCACACTAAAAAATCACCTGAAAGCATCCCTGGAACCTTGAAACACACAAAATTTTTAAAAGTATTGGATAAGGAAAATAAAAATCTATATATCATATTCCTCATAAATAATTATCATCCTCTGAAATTAGTCTATGACATAGAGAAAACATTAACAATATCATGTAATGGATATGGTAACCTGAGTTTTTATGTTAAATAACTCTCAAACCATTAAAATATATATGAATATAAACCAATACAACAATAATTTTAAATAATAAATCATAATATCTTTGTGGTGAAATTCCTCAAATAAGTTGGAAACACTACCAACCCTTAATGGATGAGTCCAGTTGTGACCCCAAATCACTTTTTGAAACACCACTAGCCTTAGTCACCTAAGGCCTACAGTTTATTAATTAAATAGTAATCCAAATATAATATATTCATTTTTTATGATCAGGGTTTTGTAGTACTTAAAAATTAATATATATAATCATTTCATTACAAAATGAAATAATAATTACATTGAGTAAAAATCATTATTAATTAATTAAATATAGAGAAAATACCATAAATTAAATTAAAATTCATTACATAGGGGAATATGAAAGAAATGAAAGGGTCATATCATAAGATTATTATGGGATGACATATAATAGAGGATAGTATATTATAATTATATAAGAAATTGTATAGCTAGATTATATAGATGAATTGTTCCGTGTAAAAGAATATTAATTCATAGTATAATCGAAGATAAGAAAATAAAATTAATAATAACAAGAATATAATTAAATGATAACATAATAATGTAAATTATGTGAATTCAAAATTTCTAACACCACAAACAAACTATCAAGGCCTTATTCCATGAAATAAAAAATTAATGGTAAGGAGGCTATCATTACCCCCATTATATATGTCATGTGATACCTAGTATTGAATTGAGAGGATATATAATTAAGATCCCTACCTATAACATAAAATATCAAATCCTTCAATGATGTAGTAATATTCAAAAGAAAATATTTGGTATAATATTCATAAATGGACAACATATCAATACAGAGCATAATTTCTCAATAAAACATTTATTATAATATTTTATCATGTAGAAAAATGTTTTATACGTCATTTGTAGTAGCCTTCTCCATTAAATTAATTAATAATGATATCGAGGTATATTCTAATTAAATTTATTAATTATGATTTTAGACCCACAATTTTCAAATAATTATGCATATTTGGTAATGAATAATGGTTTATAGTTATCATTTTCATACAAGAAGTATGATAATAAATTTTATTAGCTAATAAAACATATGAATTTAAATTTGTATTAGAACATTAAAATTATGAATAAAATCACAATATGTGGATAATTAATTACACATTTTTAAGAGATGATAGTGGTATAAAATTTCCTTGAGTAGTGACCACATGGTATCTTTGCATTGATGAAAAGTATAATCATCTAATAAAATGATGTTTAATCCACCCATGACATAATAAACGATCACATTCAACATCATAACATGTATATAAAACATCCCCATTAGAAATAATACATTCATAATTAAATATATATATATATGAAATATTTAATGATTTGGATAATGGAGTTTATGGCTCTGTATTTGTTTAAATATATTAACGACATATTTTTTATGCCTAAAGTGAGTGAAATTTGTAATCCCATGGATGGAATATTTTATGGAATGTTAGTGTAATTTGATTTTGATAATATATGACTAATTATATGGAACATTAAATGGATATATATTGGAAGTGTAAAGATAATAGAAAGTTTATGTAAATTTTATGTTATTTTGGAATGAAATTGAATACTAAAAGCCTAATATTTACATGACATTGAGTTTTGATGAGTATCTTTTAAAAAAATTCTTCAATTACATGTGATACATGAAACATCGAGTATTAACAAACTGATATGGACTACTAAAATTTTTATTTATGAATGATCATTATAACATTTTTTTAAATCAAATAGGGAAAAATAAGAATAACCATAATTTTAAAATTATGTAAATTGGTTTTGTATAAAGAGTACTTATTGAAAAAAAATTAACTAGTATTTAGTAAATTATTCATATGTTTTGAAAATAAATTTTCCAAAAAACAATTCTTTATTTATTTTTATGAAAAAATTATAAAATAATTTATTTACCAAATTAACAAAATTAAATTTGAAAAATGAAAATAATTTTTTGAATCAACATGTAAAATAAGATTTATATTATATTTTGGGATTTTTTGGAAGGTTTTTTTTAATAAATGTGAAGTCAAAATTAATGGTTTTATTTGAAAACATACATTTCCATTGAATAATGTAAAACATTTATTCTTTTCGTTAAAATGGTTAAAAATTATTTTTATCTCAATTATGTAATAATTAATAATATTTGTGATAATAGAAATAATATAATGCTAAATATTTATATTTTAACCTTTTAAAAATCTGAGAATTTTATCTTTGCAAAAACAATTTTCATCATGTCTGCAGTATTAATTTTTGATTAAATTATTTAATAAAAATAATTTATTTGAAAAAAATTATTATATATTTTTAATCCAAATAATTAAAATAATATAGTAATGAATACATTATTTTTTCATAATAAATTTTAAAAATAGATAAAATTAGTTATCATTTTAATATTAAAAGGGGTTTCCACGGGTTAATTTAAAATGGTAAGGGTTATAATGAAATAAAAAAATACCCATTTAAATTTTTATGGACATATTAGGACCTTATATAATCTATTACTTCGTAATTACACATTTTTGAGTCTGTTCAAATGTTTAAAATGTGGGTATAACTTTTTCTTTTTAAAAATTGAAACATTATCCTCTCTCAAACATGTAAAATAGAACACACTCTCCAATCCTCTTCACAATTATGAGGACTTCTTGTCCAATACCAACCCTAATATCTTCCTTAATTCCATACTCATTTTATATATTTCATATTTTTATTAGAAAACTCTACTACGATGGATTTTGGTGCAAACTTGTAATGACAATTAGAAGAATAGGTGTCGATCTTAAACGATATTTTTTTTATTTATTCTTCCATATTATTAAAATATTATATAAATATTATAATACTATAAAATCTGTTCATAAAAAATATTAATATTTAATTTGTTTAATTTCATTTCTTACATACATCTCCTCTTTCATCGAATCAAAAATGAAATTGTCATTCAATAGTTCGACAAAATACCACATCACAAACTTGTTTCATTAATTTTAAATTAACACATCTCAATGAATTGTTATGATTATAGATTTTACATATTTATATGATATTTATGAAATAATTATAATTCAATAATTAAAATATCACATCATCCTTCTTTCCTTCAAATTAGTTGGAAAACAATAACATTATGATCGCGTACGTTTGGACTAATGCTTTAAAAAAATTGATGTGATATTTTTTCGTGTTATTTAAAAATGGATGTTAATAAGGATATACTGGATGAAAATATATTACATATATAATAATGTAATAATTAATAAAATTTGAATTAGTATTTTCCTTTGACGGGAAAATGATTATAGTGTTCATGCGTATGTATAACATAATTTCTCGATGAATAGTGCATTTAATTTACTATCTATAACATTTATAGACAAATATAAATATGTATATATTAAATATATATGAAATTTATAACTTGTTGAAATTTTATTACATATTTTATCCATAAATAAATTACATGGATCTAAATTATAGAACCAAAGCATATAAGAAATTAAGTGTAGTTATAAAATGAAATTGTGATTTTAATAAATAATTTTAAATATAAAGATGGAAAATCATTGAATAAAAATAATATATAAATTGAAACATATGATTATGGTTCCTTAATATATGTATAATGAACCTATTATTGTTATTCAAGTGATTCAAATATGTAAAAATCATATCAATACTTAAGGTAATGGAATTTTGGTCATAGTTTTGTTACTGTGAGAAGAACTATTTCTTTTATGTGGTGTTTATAATAAATGTGATTATATTTGACAAATATTATTATTAAAATTAATGTAATTTACATATACATATCTGGTAATTATTCCCTGGTGAATATGATCTGAAAGAAATAAAGCATTAAATGTTTAATGTTAAATCCTCATTGTTTATCTAGATTATTTAATATTTAATTTCTAATTATGAAATATTATTATATATCTCCCAATAAATATATAAATTTCTTATAATTTTTATATTTTGGAATAAATCATATTTTCATTTCATTTTACTATCAAATTTAATTAAATATTCCAAAAATAAATGTTTCACAAAAAGTAAATTTTATTTATATCTTTAGTTGAACATTTTTTTCTTCTCTATCAATTTTTTATAAAAATGTTTTAATAAATGTTTCTTACATTATATAAAGAATTATTAATTTTATTTTTACCCTTGTTTTACTTTTTAAATAATGTTTTCAATTTAATAATCTTGTAATTTTTCGGAAATGTCACTTTTTACTTTTTATAAAAAACGTAAAAGGAATCTTCATTTTAAAATACATGGGATGAATAGAATTTTAAATATTCCGGACCAATCAATTAATTAAAAAATTCTTAAAAATTTAATTATGTAAATTTAAAATTAATATTTTTCATTATAATTTAAGAAGTATTTATATTGTCTAGAAGTGATATAAATATGGAAAGGATTTTTTCCTCCAGAATGTTATAGTGATCTCGTTATGGAATTCTCATTAATGAACAACAAAAAAAAAGTGGTGTTGATTATGTTTACAAGGCCTCTGATCCAATGATACCATATTTAATCATTATCTTCATATTTTATGATTATAGTGAACACTTTATTATTAAACCATTTCATTCTCATGGGTTATTCTATGTTGAAATTTTTATTGAAACTATTTATTTCCCATGGGTTACAATATAATGAAATGTTTAAGAAAAAAAATTGTTATTAACTGGTAATTTGATGATGAACTGCTTATGAAACACAAATATTTTCATGGGTTTCGATATGGTAAGTGGTTTATGATCTTACATAACAAAAAAAAATATGAATTATTTGATGCGGGGGAACTATATTTCCCTCAAATTCATTATTCAATGATTGAAATTCTATGATGTAAAAGGATATACCGAAGGTTTTCCCAAAACCATGGAAGATATTACATGGACGGATATCCTAATCCTGAAAGAGGGTACATGAGAGGTTATGTCAATACTAATAGATGTTATATATGAGGTTCTCCTAATCCCAAATCCATTACTTTGGTGTCTAGAAAAATACTACCATGTTATGTATGTCTTTGTTTGTACCCATTGACATGGGATTTAAAATGCTTATGTGTGTGCCACAAATCTATGTCATATGAAAATTTTATGCTCTCGTGATATATTTTCATTGATTCCATTATTATTCATGTGTTATGAACTACCATGATTTGTTTCATGACTCATGTTTAACATCTATGATATGTAGGTATAGTTTTTAAATGTTATTCTTATGTTCTTGTACACTTATGCTCATGTTATGTTGATATATCACATTATTACCTTAAATGAGAATTTGAGATCACCCTTTCATATGCTTCCTTTACCCATGTTATGATGAATTTGTTTATGTATGATATTTCAGTGAAGTGTTCTAAAGATTATGATCACTGTGGGTGATGAATTAGTTCAATTATGTACTTGTTTTATTGGAATCCATGTTTATGAGGACACTAATCATTTATAGTCACCATACTTGTATTTTTGTTCATTTTCTTCATATCATTTAGTGATTTCTTCCAACCAAAAGCTTAAAATACATGTACAGGATAGAATCTGGACCCAAGGGAAACACCAAATTATGCATTAATTATTGGTTGTAATAATTTTCTCACATGACTATCATTATATGCTATTAAAAATTTAAAGAAGAAAAATTGAAAAAACATTTTTCTAGGGATTTGGATTTTTGTTGGAAGATGAATAAAAGTAATATATTTTAAAAAAAGGGATAGAGGGTTAGTTTTGTAGACTAAAAAATAGATAAATAAAAATTAAATAAAAATGATACTGTCAGATGGATTTTTTTGGAATCCAGTAGACTTTTAATATAAATAAACTTCTATTGAAGGGAAAATGGGGTAAGACCACTTCCTCAGCTCGGTGTAGCATAACATTGACATCCTACCATCCATCCCATCTAATCACGGTGACCACCTCCACCAGGCCTCCATGGTGAAACCCCAATAACCATTTTAGGTCTATGATGTTGTTTGTCATACAAAAAATCCACCCATCATCCAGATCTTCCATTATTACCTTGTTTGTATGCAAGAAATATGTCCTCCACTAAACCCCATAGATTTCGAAGCTCATCCACTATCCTCAACATCTATTCTATGAAAATAAGCAGAACTATACAATGTCTCCATTCTATCTTACTCTGATAAAGCCACATGAACGAGTCCCTATCAAGTGGTCACACCCCCTGTTACTAGTACCCCCTTTTGTCGAACCCCTAACCAACTATTATATGCCTTGTCCAATTATGGCTCCAACAGACCTCTATTGGGTAATTTCATATCTAACCTACCCCGAAATGGGCTTATGTAGGCCTTCCCAACCCAAAATGGGTCAGGACATTTTGGAAATGTTCAAAAATACACTTCATGGAGTCTTCCCAGCCTTAATCGGGATTATGTTGGGTCAGGTTGACACACAATAGATCTTCCCTTGGTTCTGGCCCCTCAAATTTTAGTTAATATATTTATAATTAATTTTATTAATTTTGGATTATAATTATATTAATAATTTTAATATTATTTGAAATAAATTTAATTTCAGTATTAAGCACTAAATTAAATGATTTATTTCATTTTTGGATTAGAAAATAAATTTTTTTTGATGGATTTAATGAATCCAAAATATTATAAATTAAATAATTCATTTGATTTATGAAATTCCCTAGAATATAAATTCATTTTATATTATGTTTTCTCAAAAAATTAATTTTATATTTAATAGTTCTTGTGTAGTGACCGATCATGTGCTTTTCTATGTTATTGTTATTTAATTATTTGTTACCTTTGATATATTATTGTAATAATTAATTATTTTTATGATATTATATGCATATTCTGTTTTAATCATTAATATGTATAAGGGCATGCAAAAAAATATTATCTATATTTATATTTCCCCTTCTAAGGCCCCTCTATCATTAGTTAGTATTCATGTACTTTTATTGATGATGTTATGTGGTGTAGACCTTGAAAATATGAGGCAACATCCCTGATGAGAATTGACAACATTAGCTTATGGACGAGCTTTGACATAAGTAGTTCTTTGACTCGGGTATGATTCACATGTGACTTGGTTAATCCATACAATTTGAACAAAACAGAAAATGTAATATGATCATGACCAGTTGGAAAATTTATTTCATTTATTCACTGATTATTATATTATTAATATTATTGTTTACTAACTGAAACACTGAATATATATGAATTCAAAATGAAGTAATTATTGTTTTTATATTAATAAATTTATAGTTATGAAGGTGAAAACATAAAATGAGTGGTTTTAATATAAATGGATTACACTCGTTCATAAATTTTAAAAACCCCTCAAAAAATATTAAACAATGAATGATATTCGTTGATCAAATTTGAACAAAAACGGATACATGGGGTGATCATCATCAAATGTTTAGGATGCTTCCTACTACCAAGGAATTATTTTGCGATTGATGGGTTGCATTATCTAAATCTGGTAAAAAGGTGAAGCAAAATCTATATTGATACCACATTAGAGTGAAATAATTAATTGAATGATGTTTACAATTTCGATAAGGTCTTATTTTACATAATAATTCACGGAACTATGAGTCAATTCAATTGGCTATTCTAGTTCCTTCTATTAAAATCACCACATTGTGGTGTAGCCACATATCACAGAATATGAGGTTGGATTTCAGGGATATATTCTTCTTGGATACTCATGTTATATTGTATTTTCATTCATGTTGTGAGGGATGATACTGTTTGATAAAATAGTGGTATACATTTAATAAATTTATTAGGTAATCAATATTGTTTAAATTGGTAATGATGATAAATTAATAAGTTATATAGATTATTTTTTGTTAATAAAAATAGAAATTACCCACACCACCCGAATAATATCAAATTGATTTATAATTGATAAATAAATGAAATACTAACCTAACAAAATATCTAAGTTTGGTAAAGTATATTCTATATAGTATTATGTAGAGAGTGGAACCTTTTACGTGTTGGTTTACTCAATTCACGCAATCCCTCCTCAGAGAGAAAATTTTGGATAAATAAATTCATAAAAATAATGCATATTATTATAAAATTATTATGTATTCATATATTTACAGTAAATTTTAAAAATTACATGAAGAAAAATAAGCCACCAAGATTCTCCCTCATCTCTTGTAGTTATTTAATGAATGATTTTATTGAGATATATATGAGATATTTGGTCGAATATTTGGGAACATGATGTAATATGGGAATCAAGAATGACTCCATATACTAATGTTGATCTGGTACATCAAGTGACATGAAGACATTGAGTTCATACTGAACTACTAACTAGGAACTGACCTCATAATTTCTTCATTACCACTTTGATTATAAATTTTTATTGTTTACTATCTAAAGTATAACATGACATATTTTCTCTTAGAGTTTTACTTTTATTATGCAAGATGATAATTATATGATGAATAAAAATGTATCAGTCCATATGTTGAATTAAATGAGAACGAGAAGGGCTAAGGGGTTTATGTCAATAAGTGTGACAAAGACATTGATGCATCGTCCTTCTAAAAATAAAAATATATAGAGGGAGGGGAATAAGTATCATGCTTTATAATATCCATGTGGATATAATGTCAACAAAAATAATAATTTAAAACATGGGAAGAATATGATAATTGACACTTCTACCTAAGTAATTTTTATCATTGAATGAAATATGTCATTGTCTACATGTTGGGTATTGTATAGAGAATTTGGTTCATGAATTTGTATTATTATACACAAACCATGTAGATTGAAGAAGAATGAATAGGGAGAGGTGGATTTCTGTGATTTTTTTATTCTAACGACATTGACATTGGTATATTGTAATGCCACGACCCCACTTACCAAGAGTCAGTGAATTATTACATATCATTGTCATGATCACAAAATATCATGTCTCGAAAGACCGAATAGTTTAGTAATCTTGTAAACACTAGATATATTCATAATTCTTACATTACATCATAATGTAAATAAACTACAAAAACATCTTGTCTTAATATCCCCTAATACTATCCTGGAAGGTCAATCATAAATTAGTTCTTCACATCCTGGAAAAAATAAAACATTGAAAGGGGTGAGCTCAGATGCTCAGTAAGGATAACAATATAGTGGAAACTTTTATAGATAAGCGTAAACATTTAAGGAAATGTATAACTAAAACAAAAGCATTTTAATCTTGAACATCATCATAATATGGAAAAGATAAAATGAAATAATGCCATTTACTTATTCACATATATATTATACTAGTCTAATAACCACATGTAATATCAATAACCACTTTTATAATGATGGAATGCATAATACCAGACTATCATAACAACATAGTCAAGGCCTCGTTCCATGACTAAAAATATGATTTTTTCAAGGCCTTGTGAAAAGACACTAGTTTGTCTCATGAGACCTACCGACGCATCAAGGAGCTATAAAAGGCACCACCCATAACATAATAAGTTCAATGCATTCCTCATATGAAATGTTTGGAACATACCATAAACATCTGTATTAAAACTAGCATACGAAATGTAACTACTTTAACCACAAACCATGAATTGTATAAAAATAACTCATCCATAGTCAATCAAAACTAATTCGATACAATATAGAAGATTGAATTATATCAGATTAACCTCAATCAATAATAATGAAGGATATTTAAATAGATTAAAATAATCGTCAATCTATTGAGAGAAATATCCCCGTTTTTCTTGAAAATATTTAAAATTCACAGTATTTTTCAAAAAGAAATTTAAAATCGATTTTCAAATCAAAGTGTCCCATACCAATTTGAAACATTTAAATGTAATTTTGATTTGAAAACTTTAATGTCCATATAAATAAATCCTTAAAATCATTTTTGAATCATGGACATTAATGAGAACGATTTAGAATAATAAATCTTCAAAACATTAAAAATGATATTGTAGTTATAATTCCTAACCAAAAGAGAGACACATGAATAATGATAATTGAGGTAATAAAGAAATTATAATTTCATGAGAATAAAGGTATTAATGATATTCTATTTCAAAGGACATTATATACACCATATAAAAGTGAATTGGTTTATAAGAATGAAGATGTCTCAATGGAATGTAAATTGAGATGAAATCTTTTATGAAGACCATATCCTAAGGTAAAGGATAAGTCAATGACATAATTTTGTGTGAAAAATATAAAAACACTGAATATTATAGGATATTCAGTGTAAAACAATCAAAGTACATTCACAAATATTCTTGTAAAAACAACACCAATGAATTGTATGTTTAACTAAACAAATCAAGATTGAGTAAAAATTACTCTTATCAAGTTCATACCAATGACATGAGAATTTATCAATGGAGTAATTATGAGTATCTAAAGTATATAAATAGAACAGAGAGTGGAAATTATGATATAATGAAATGAATACTGATTCTACACATAATCTCGGAGTAAAATAATCAATGAAGTATGCGTAAAGCCGAATGAATGGAAATTGTAATTTAAAATTCCATTATCGATTTGGTAACATAAAAAACATACAACCAAGAAACAAGGATAATAAACTGATGATTTAAATATCCCAAAATTAAAGTTTATTAAACAATTATTTTAATCATGGGTAGTACACACCACATGAAATAAATAAGTTTGGAACAATAGAAATCTCCTGAAATTATAAGTGAGATACGAAACCCATTACTTTGTACTTTTTCCTTGGTCTATGGTAGGTTAGCCTCCTGTATAATGTTGAAATAATTTTTATTCAATTATAAAAGAATCATATACATTAATATGATATCATATATGATTTTTTAACATTTCTTTATTAATAATATCTTAGTATTATAGTCGTTTTGGGTGTTAACTTACTCATTTTCTTTAATAGGTTTTGTTACATAAGTCATGTTTTTAGGGATAGGTTGTATCTTATTCATATAAAGAATTATATTAAGTCTTTAAACATTATTTTTAATCATAATATGGGAATTATACTTGTATGGATACGGTGGGGAATGAATCTCATCGCGTTCGTGGAGACGGTAGTCCGTACGTACGCACGAGCTATAATATCATTCTTTTGATATTAAAATCATATTTAATTGGATGGTATATCATATATAAAAAATCATTATAATGTTATATTTATTATTTACAAGAATTACACATCATTATTATGCCCATCTAAATAATAATGTTTTGAATAACAATTACACCACGACGTCGAGACGGTAAGCCGTACGTACGCTCGTATGGTGACATGTCATTCAAATGTTGGATAGAATACTAAATATTGTTGTACTATATTTATAATAACATAACATTATATAGAATATACTGGGGTTATTATTTTATAATGGAAATAAAAAATAAAGAAGAAGTTGAAGAAGAAAGGAACTTGAAAAGGGGTGGTGAAAACGTTTCCTCTTCTTCGGGTTCTTCCTTTTGATTTGATCAAAAGGGATCTTTATGTTGGCTTCATGAACACAATAAGGCCTATAGGATGAATTGAGGGAAGTTTGGAGGATATTAGGGTAGAGTTTTTCCAGGAAAAAATGGTTGAGAGGTGTGAGGAATTGGTTAGAAGTGGTGTTCTTTTATAAGGGGGAGGATGGGCTCTTTAGAAAAAACATAAAGTATTAATTTATAATAAATTAATATGGGTTTATAATGGATCCAAAGTGTATTATTAAATGTATATGGTTGGTATGGGTCACAAAACAACTATCCAATAGATTTTAGACAGGTTTTGGTCACTATAGTAACATTATCTTTTAGATTTAACTCTTAGTTAAATAGGTTGACATTTACCATGTCTCTTTATATTTGTATATTATATAGTTAATAAACATACTATATACCTCCTAGAGACCCCCAAGAGGTCCCTTAATGATAAAACTATCATTATATAAGTCCTTTGGTAGAACCATAGATTTTTAGGAATATAATATCAATTAATAATATAACATTTGTTTTAAAAACACTTTTATGTCAATTTTGACATTATTGTGTATTTTGTTTTTGATAATTTTATAACAGCATTATTAGTTCAAATAAAATTCATATAACCATTAATAATATGTCATATTAACCTATAAAATTATTTTAATTCATAAAAAGTCTCAAATTACATTTTCTGGATATTTTTAATATCAATTATTTTAATATTTCATTAATTCGGTAATTACTGCATCACAATTGTGTCATAAATAAATTAAATTATCTTATGTCTAAAAATTAAAAATAAAATAAAATTATTTATGAAATACTTTTTTCTATCTTATTAATATCTACAATAGAATTTATCTTATGTATTATCCTGTATTAAAAATATTTTTGTAATTAAACATTGATTTTAACTATTTTAACTCTTCTTTGAATTAAATAATAATAAATGTCCTAATCTAATTCAAATGGACCTAAATGATAATATTTTATGCTTAAGGTTGTTTTTGGTCGAGATACACTGGTCCAACAAAATTAGTACATGTGTTAGGGTAATATTAATATCATTTTTACCCTTAATTACCTTATTTACATTTAATTGTGGTAAATAAAAGTAAAATGTTACTATTCATCATAAATTATTTTTATCTTATTAAACAACATTTTACTCCTTCATATAAACCATGTCTCTAGAATTTTCAAAATTCCACTCACAGAAGTGATAAAATTATGTTTTACGTGAATTTCCAAATTCTACTAGGAGGAGGGTAAAAGAGAGTTAAAAGTTCCATAAAATTTTTATATATATAAAATTATTCTAAACTAACTCAAATGAATTAAATTGAACGTATATAGGTAATATGTATGTATTTTCACCTTAATTAAATTTATATAAAATAAATAATTATTTTAAGAAAATTTCATTTTTAAACTATAACTCAGTGTTTTTTACTCATCATCAAAAATTGAATGTTTTCAGAAAAATACCAAAAATTCGTGCTAAGCTAATTTCGATATTCCGAATCCAAAAATGAAGTCCATTTTGAATTTCAACATTTATAAAGTTTCAAAATAGTGGGTATTACTATTCATAACGGCTAGTTTGATTGGTTGTGATGTGTGTTAGAACTCGAAGTTGCGTACAACACATGCTATTGCATTATTTAAAGGGAAACGTACCGTGGAAGATTTGGGTGTTACATTCTCTCCTCCTTCAATAAATTTCATCCTCACAATTTTTTAAACTAGGCTTGGGAATATAATGGAAAGTCCCACAATAGAAAAAGATTCAATAAAACTATAACTTTAAAAGAATGAAAGGGAAGTAAAAAAGGTCAACCGATATAACCTATACTAGGATTCCATGTTGAAAAACATGAATATGGATGATAAACTAAGTGACAAGTTCTGATGGATAGGGATATAGAACATGATCAGGAGAAATTTAGAAATAATAAAACCACAAACTTTTGATGGCACAAATGGTCATTAGTTTCCCAGTAAGAAAATTAAACGGACATCATTTTTCTGTTTAAGTTACATTACATAAATATGAGGAATTCATTTCTGAGATTGACTAAGAACATAAAGATATATACATACTTTTTTAGTAAAGTTTCATTCTTTAATAAATTACTACTACTAACTCATTTTTAAACGATGAGTATTGAAGAAGACTTGGTCACACTAGAAGAGATAGAATAAACATCTTATAGAATCACATGATCCACGAAGGATAAACTATATATTTACCTTGTATTTAAGGATTAATCAATACCAAAATGGTTAGTATAATATCTGATGATCCCCCAAAAAGATATTCCATTAGAGAAAGAAAAAAATAATCCTAATTTCTAAAATTAAACCAACAATACCCCAAAGATAAATAAATACCATTCAATAAACAAATTTCTTTAAAATCCTTCAATATAATCCAAACTAATATTAAAACCTAAAACATAGAAGAATTTGGTTATGTAGTCTTCCACGTTAAATTTTATATCCAAATAACATCAACTACATTTAAAGTCACATACTTAAAATTAATTAACCTAATCAAATATTCTCTATTATAAATTAATCATTTCCATAAATAACCCAAATCACTATTAATCCACAATAAAAACATAGATAACAATCCAACATTACTCCTCAAATGAAATCCCATAGTATTCTATTTTCCTTGGGCAGGTAGTGTTCCCAAGAAAGTGAACATCTTCCAAAATAACATTTATCAATTAATCACCAAATCTTTTCCTATACTATGGGTATTCACTTGATAAGACATAAGATCCCAAATCAACTTATTATTGATCAATAAAATCATTTATGTAAAAATAATTAGTCACACTAACCAGGGACATCACGTAGTCCATTGGTAGGCGATAAATCCCTATCGCACTTTGGTTGTGGGTTCGATTCCCACATCTTTGTCCGATGTGACGGGCTGTCACACGGTCTGCGTGTTGCCCTTTTTCAAAAACAATATTTTATAACATTACCAAAATGATATAAATTCCACAAAATATCCATAACATAATTTAACCACAAATGTTATCACATACCTTTAATTTTCATCACAAAATATAATAACGTGTAATTGCCTCAAACCTAATGATCATGTAAAACCAAATGGTTATTTATAACTATATCCACAAGGGAATGGACAAGTCTTCCTCAAATGTTTTTCTCACATGATAAATTGCAGGGTTACACATATGAGAGAAAATTCACCCAATTAATCTCAACAACAAGGAGCACTAATACCTTTAAATATTTTTCCATCCATTTATTTCCACATAGGTTCTTCCGTGACCAAGAGGATATCCTATAGAATAGGTAATTGACTTGGGTGATGCCAAGGTCCCTTACATTTACGACAAATAATTGTAATTAGAATCTTGGGACCATTTTAATTTTCTTCTGTAGTACACTTCATTTTTCCTCGGCAATTCTTATCATTATGTCATTCTTTCCCACACATAATGCATTTCTTTTTTCCATTGAGACACTTTCCTGGGTCCCTCCTTCCACATTTCCTGCATGATGGAAATTGAGGATTCTTTTCTCCATAGTCTCCACTACTGGAGCTCTTATTATTCATCACCTTTCTCTTCTTTGTTGAGTCCATGAATTGGTTAATATATATATTATTGATCATATTTTTGGAAAATTTATTTGGAATGAAGATAATATCTTTCAAGCCTATCAACATTCCATTTTGTTTCTTATTCCCACCATTGTTCCCACCTTGTACATAATTCTCAAAGTCACTCTGACAACCTTGGAATCTAGTCATTGACTAAAACCAGAAAGCTGCGTGTGAGTAATAGTAGTCATAAAATCATTTAGAAAATATCATGTCAGTATATTCTCAATTTTTAACACATTAGGAATAACCATGGTCATTTAATCTCATAATACATCAAATTGTTTTATAAAGAAAATGAAAATAATCCTAAGCATATCCCCCGGGAGTGTCGTAACCAAGAGTGCAGTAAGCCCCGTTGTCGTGCACCAGTTTACGTTCGAGTCTAGTACAAAGTGGCGTTTGTGGGTTTTACCCCTTAGTACATCTATGAAAGAGCTGCCTCTACCTGCTCATATCCAGACATAGATGTATTGCTTGGAAATCTCACAAAATCTGTACAGTACCAAAATTCTATGAAGATCTTCTATACTAATCATCAAAATCTTTCTTAGGGCTATGTGCTCGAATCAGAGTTTATCTAAATCTAGCTTCCAATGTTTGTACTAAACATCTCTGAAACCAACTGTAAATCCCCGACCCCAGTTACCCAGAGTCAGTGCATTATTACATAACATAGGAATGATCACAAAAGATGGAGTCTTGAAAGACTGATTAGTTCAGTAGTATTGGAAACACTAGATATATTCCTAAGTCTTACATTACATCATAAAGTAAAAAAACTACAACAACATCTTGTCTTCATATCCCCTCATACTGTCCCTACAGGTCATTCATAATTTACTTCTTCACATCCTGGGAAAAATAAAACATTGATAGGGGTGAGCTCAGATTCTCAGTAAGGATAACAATATAGTGGAAACATTCATAGATAATCATAAACATTTAAGGCAATGTATAACTAAAACAAAATCCTTTTAAACTCGTACTTCATCATAATATGGAAAAGATAAAATGAAATAATTCTATTTAATTATTCACATGGATATTCTACTAGTCGAATAACCACATGCAATATCAATAAGCACTTTCATAATGATGGAATGCATAACGCCAGGCTATCATAACCACATAGTCAAGGCCTCGTGCCAAGACTACAGATAAGATTTTATCAAGGCCTTGTGCCAAGAAACTAGTTTGTCTCATGAGAAATACCGATGCATCAAGGAACTATAGTGTGCTCCACCTGTCACTTACTAAGTACAATTCATTCCTCATATGAAAAGTTTGAAACATAACATAAACAATCATATTAAAACGAGAATATGAAATGTCAATACTTTAACCACAAACCATGAATGGTATAAAAATAGCACATCCACTGTCAAACATAACTCATTCGATAGAATATAGAAGATTGTATTATATCAGATTAACCTCAATTGAGAATAATGAAGGATATTGAAATAGATTAAAATAATAATCAAACTATTGAGAGAAATATCCCCCTTTTTCTTGAAAAATTTTAAAAGTCAAACTATTTTTCAAGAATACATTTAAAATAGATTTTTGAATCAAAGTGTCCTATACCACTTTGAAACTTTTAAAAGGAATTTTGATTTTAAAACATTAATGTCCATATAAATAAATCCTTAAAACCATTTTTGAAACATGGACATTAATGAGAAAGATTTAGATTAATAAATCTTTAAAACATTTAAAATGATATTTTAGTTAGAGTTCCAAACCAAAAGAAAGACACTTGAATAAAAATTAGTGAGGCAATAAAAACATTATAATATCATGAGAATAAATGGATTCATGATATACTATTTCAAAGAACATTACATACACCATATAAAAGTGAATTGGTGTATAACAATGAAACAGTTTCAATAAAATGTAAATTGAGATGAAATATATTATAAAGACTGCATCCATAGGTTTAGGATAAGTCAAAAACATAATTATGTGTGAAAAATATAAAAACACTCAATATGATTGGATATTCATTGTAAAAAAATCGAAGGACATTCACACATATTCTTGTAAAAACAACAACAATGAATTGGATGTTTAACTCAATAAATCGAGATTGAGTAAAAATTTCTCTTATCAAGTTCATACCGATGACTTGAGAATTTATCAATGGAATGATTTTGTGCATAAAAAGTATATCCACATATTGGGGAGTGGAAATTATGACATAATAAAATGAATAGTGATTCCACACATAATCTTGGAGTAAAATAATGAAGGAAGTTTGCGTAACGCCGAAGGAATGGAAATTGAAATTTCAAATTCCCTTATCGATTTGGTAACTTACGAAACATAAATCCATGGAAGAATGATAATACAATTATGATGTAAATATCCATAAATTAATGTATATTACACAATAAATAAAATCATGTGCAGTACACACACCACATGCAATAAATAAGTGGTGAACAATGGAAATCTCATGAAATTAAAAGTGAGATAAGAAACCCCTTACATTCTACTTTTTCCTAGGTAGAGGGTAGTTTAGCCTACTGTATATTGTTTAATTAATTATTATTAAATTATATAATAATCATATACATTAATATGATATAATATATGATCTTTTATCATTGCTTTGTTAATAATATTTTAGTATTATCGTCATTTCGGGTGTTAACTTACTCATTTTATTTTATATGGTTTGTTACATAAGTAGTGTTTTTATGGATAGGTTGTATCTTATTCATATACAGAATTATATTAAATCCTTAAAAATTAATTTTATTCATAAAAATAGAGTTATACTTTTATGGATATGATGGGGAATGAATCTCATTGTGTTCGTGGAGACGGTAGTTTGTATGTACGGACGAGTGATAATAGAATTCTTTTGATATTAAAATCATATATATTTGGATTTTATATCATATATAAAGAATCATTATCATGTTATATTTATTATTTACATGAATTAAACATCATTATTAAAACCATCTAAATAATAATGTTTTGAATAACAATTACACCATGACGTGGAGACGGTAAGTCGTACGTACGCATGTATGGCGACATGTCATTCAAAGGATAGATAGAATACTGAATATGGATGTACAATATATATAATAACATAAATGTATATAGGTTATACTGGAGTTATTATTTTATAATAGAAATATCAAACAAAGAATAAGTTGAAGATGAACAGAACTTGAAAGAGGGTGGTCAAAACGTTACCTATTCTTCGAGTTCTTCCTTTTGATTTGATCAAAAGGTCTTCTTAGGTCGGATTTCGGATCAAACTAAGGACTCTAGGTTGAAGTGAGGGAAGTTGGGAGGATATTTTTTCAGAGGTTGGATGAGAAAAAAGGATTGGGAGATGTGTGTAATTTGTTAGAAGTGGTGTCCTTTTGTAAGGAGGGGGATGGGCTCTTTAGAAAAAACTTAATGAATTAATTTATAATTAATTCATATTCACTTTATAATGGGTCCAATTTGGATTATTCAATGTCTAAGTTTGGGATGGGTCGAAAAACATCCAACCAATAGTTGTTAGACTGGTTTGGGACAGTATAGTAACCTTATCTTTTATATTTAACTCTTAGTTAAATAGTTTGATATTTACCATGTCTTTTTGTATTTTTATATTATATTGCTAATAAACATACTATATACTTTCTAGAGACCCCCAAGTGGTCCATTAATGATACAAATATATTTTTATAATTCCTTTGGCTGATCCTTATATTTTTATGAATAAAATATCAATTAATAATATGATATTTGTTCTAAAAACTCTTTTATGTCTATTTTGAAATTGTTGGGTATTTTGTTTTTGATAAATTCATAACAGCATTATTATTTCAAATAAAATTCATATAACCAATAATAATATGTCATATTAACATAGAAAATTATTTTAATTCATAAAAAGTCTCAAATTACATTTATTTGGATATTTATAATATCAATTATTTTAATATATCATTAATTCGGTAATTATTGCATCACCATTGTGTCATAAAAAATTAAAATATTTAATGTCTAAAAATTATAAATAAAAAACCATTATGTAGGAAATCGTTTTATATTTCAAATGAATATTTACAATAGAATTTATCTTATGCATAACCTTATATTAAAAATGTTTATTTAATTAAACATTGATTTTAACTCTTTTAACTCTTTTTTGAATTAAATAATAATAAATGTACTAATCTAATAAAAGTATACCTAAATGATAATATTTTATTATTAAGGTTGTTTTTGTTCAAGATAAACTTGTCCAATAGAATTATGACTTCTGTTAGGGTAATATTAATATCATTTTTACCCTTAATTTCCCTATTTACTTTTAACCGTGATAAATAAAAGTAAAACTTTACTATTCATCAAAAATTATATTTATCTTATTGAACCACATTTTACTCCTTTATATTAACCATGTCTCTCAGATTTTCTAAATTCCACACACAGAAGCGGTAAAAATTTTTTTTACATGAATTTCAAAAATTCTCCCCGGAGGTGGGTAAAAGACGGTGAAAAGTTCTATAAAAGTTTTATATATCTTAAATTATTCTATACTAACTCCAATGAAATACATTGAACTTATATAATTATTATGTATCTATTTTTACTTTATTTAAATTTAAATAAAATAAATAATTATTTCAATAATAATTCGTTTTTAAACTATAACTCAGTGTTTTTTCATTATTCATCAAAAAATTGAATGTTTTCAGAAATATACCAAAAATATATCCTAAGCTGATTTTGATATTCTGAATCCCAAAAAGAAGTCCATTTTGAAAGATAAAATTTATAAAATTTAAAAAAGTGAGTACTACTATTCATAACGGCTAGTTTGATTTGTTGTGGTGTGTGTTAGAACTCGATGTTGTGTACAACACATGCTATTGCATTATTCAAAGAGAAACGTACCGTGGAAGCTTGGGGTGTTACAGATATTGTCATATATCCTTTATTAGTGGTTTTGTTAGTTTGTGGAATAATTTTAATTATGAATCTTTGGCTACATTAAAAATTATCTAAGTGTAAGGATTTGAAAATATGTGGTTTCATTTATGTATTAAAAAAAATGTTGTCTATTTCATATGGCTAACATGGGTTTTGCTATTGTGTGTCTAAATAAATAGAATATATATATATATATGAACTTGAAAACCCTATAAATCAAATCTATGATAAAACTATATAACATGAGTTACATAACACCCACCTATAGAACATCAAGATTGGCCATGTAAATGGGAATCATTTACCAAAATTTCATCAAGTAGGTTATTTAGACTCAGCTAAGTAAAATCACTTGTCTCTCTATCAATATTTTTTACATGAAAAAATGATCAAACAAACCTTAATTAATAAATGATAAAGAGTCACTTAATTACTAGAATTAATTCACACTGATTTATGTGGCATGTTTTCGGAATAGTCAATGAGTGGGATTTTTATACTTCTTTAATTTAACCAATGTATATTGTAGTTATAGTTATATCCACATAATTAGGTATAATTCATATTGATTTCATATGTTTATGAAATACCAAAATGAAGTAGAAAATAATTTTGGTAATAATATTTTTTCACTTCAATCATACCATTTCGAAGAGTATCTTAACCAATATTTCATTGATCACTTAATAGAGGGTGGGATAATATTCCATGTCACTCATCAAAATGAATATAGTGAAATGGTGATAGTTAAAGGACTAATCATACCCTACTAGACATGTTCATGTTAATTATGAGTTAAGAATCACTCCCTAAATCTTTTTTGGGATTTAAATTCTAGATGGTGGTAAATTATATTACCTTATTACCAACTAAAGCTATAGATGTGATTATATATATATTTTTTTGCAAATAAACTCAATATATCACACATGAATGTATGGGGATGAGATTATTTTGATAAGATTATACATAGGAAAAATTACCATATATAAGTTAAACATGAATCATTAGATGTTATTATAAATAAACAAAATGATATTACCAACACAACCCGTCTCGTAGAGACGTCATTTTGGGAAAGAAAATTCCTATTTACAAAAATAGAAAAAATTTACAATTGAAATATTGAGGTAATGACTAACTTCAATGAAGTTGTTGCTTCATAAGAATAAGATTTAGAATTGTATAAATACCCAAAAAGGATAATGGGATATTATTTTTTCCTCAGACATAAGTACTATTTATGTTGACTAAAGTAGATTGAGAACCATATAATTATGGTATTCTTGTGAAATTTTCACGTAAATAATTAATCCTGAAGAATAATGATTATTTAACCTATAAATATATAATATATTTAAATAGAGCTACAAAATTAAATAATTCATTGTGTTCTGAGTTAGAGTCCATGTTTTAAAATAATTGTTTTTATATTTGTCGATGCATTAATGGATATAAGAAAAGTTAGCTGTACATTGGTATTTTAGAATATATATATATGGATAGTAAGTAAATACCAATAATGAATGACTGGTAGCCATTTTTTTCAAAAAAAATAATGTCATTAATTAAAAAGAAACCTTCACAGCAGTAGAGATGTTATAATCCAACAAAATATTACATGGAAAAGAATCCTTCCATTATTATGTTATTTCGAAAATAGATGTCAAATTTTTTTTCTGAATGGAATATTGGATGATTAAATCTATATGAATCAACCTGAATGGTTTTTTATGTAAAGGAATTCTAATAAAGAGTGGATGTCAAAGATATATATTTATATGTTGAAGTAGGAATAAAGATCATGGAATGTTTACTTTCATGAGGAAATATGAGTATTTGGATTTGTCAGGAATGAATGTGAGACATGTTTCTATAATAAGGACAATCATAATCCCATCATTTTCCTTATATTATATATTTATTATATTTTGATTATGGAATTAAAGAATAAATATTAAAGTCAGTTAAGACTTGGTAAAATGATTTATTCTCCTTGTGAGTATTAGGTGAAATATAAAATATTATAGTGATCAATATTTCTCAATAAATATCACATAGGATAACATGACTAATTCAAAGTAAATTTTTTAATAGAATACATTAAGCGTACAAAATGCACTACTGTAAAATGGACCTATCCCCACGGTTTTGGCGAAAACCATTGGTATAGACCCCCCCCCTATACCCACGGTTCTGGAAAACCGTGGGTATAGGTGACTTTCGAGACCTAGACCCACGGTTTCGGAAAACCGTGGGTGTAGGGGGTCTATCCCCACAATTTTCCAAAACCATGGTGATAGGTCCTGAAAAGTGACTTATAACCACGGTTGCCCAAAACCATGGGCATAGGGGTACCTATCCACACGGTTTTGGGGAAACCCGTGGGGATAGGTCTGGGCTAGAATACTTATACCCACGGTTATGAAAAACCGTGGGTATAGGTCAATTTTGTGTGCGTGCGAAAAAAAAATTCCGCGGGAAGGAAACTTTTTTTGTGGGAATAATATACCCACGGTTCTTCCCTCTATACCCACGATTTTTATAACTATATTTAACTATATATACATATATATATATATACATATAGGTGATGTTAGTGTAGTGGGTAGATGCGGTTTTTGTAGCAAAGAGGTTGCAGGATCGAAACTCGGTGCCTGCATTATTTTAGGACCTATACCCACGGTTTTGAAACCGTGGGTATAGGCCATTGACACTTCGGAAATTGACTATATTTTGGTGACGCGGTGGAACGAAACCTATACCCACGGTTTTGGAAAACCGTGGGTATTGGATCGGGACCTATACCGACGCCGTTCCATCCCACGGTTCCGAAAATCGTGGGTATAGCCTATACCCACAGTTTTGGGGGTTATACCCACGGTTTTGAACCGTGGGTATAAGCCATTTTTCCAGTAGTGATGGAAAAATCCATGATAAGGTTATTTCCAATATCACATGGTATTAATTTCTCTATAAAATGTTTTCCTCAATCATAAATGGATAGTAAAATAATGACTAGTATCCCTTATTCCTCGATAGGGGGGTCTCTTATGTATGTCATTATATGTAATAGGATTGAGTATTTTCCTTTGTATTAATATTTTTTGGATGCTATCAAGCTAATATAGGAGGGTTACATTGGCCATATGTGAAAATAATATTGATGGATGTGAGATAAAAAGATATATTCCTAGTATATGTATGAGATGAGGAACTAGTAGTGAGAGGATACATTAATGATAGTTTTTAGATAGATCACAATGATCTAAAATAATAGTCAGGTTATGTTTTTTTCTAGAATGGTGGTGTGGGGAGACAGATAATCTCAAATTAATATGTGGTCTCTGACACTATAGAAAAATATGAGTATATAGTGGCTTCCAATGTTGACGAGGAGGTAGTCCATATATGCATAATTATAACTGACATTGGGGTTGATCAAAGAAATTAAATACATATTCCAATTTGTTGTGATAATATTGAAATAGTGGTACTCTTCAAGGATCCCATATCACACTAGGGGATAATGATAATAACATTAAATTGTTCATATCTTGAGGGATTTCACTGAAAAAGGTGATGTCATAGTTGGAAAATTATGAATTGAGGATAATGGGGAAGACACCGAAACTAAATCCATATAAAACAATAAGTTAGATTCTCATGTGCGAGATTCATCATTTCCATTTGTTAGTAGTTGGATCTTGTGTTGGTGGGAGTATTGAGTGAAGGTTATTTATATCCGAATTATGTTTGAATGTTGATTACCATTACATGTATATTATTTGATATATAAATTTGTTTGTCATACAAGAATATTTCTGATACATGTTCAACAATATTTATTGTAATTTACATAGATTATATATGGTATGAATGTGTTTTAATAGTTCATAGTATATAATGAGAACCTATATATTACATGATAATAATATAATGTTATTTCCAATAGTCCAAATACATCAAACTGACCTGAAAAAAATAATGTTTGAACATCTTGTGATGGGTTCTCATAATCAATGAGAGTTCTTCTCATGTTGTTCTTACATGGTGAACTCTAGTATGTGTGATCACGAGGAATGATGTATAAATAAGATCACCACAAGTTTCAGGTTTCATTTTTCATTCTTATCCATGAACATGTGTATTTTTATTCTAAATTGAGATCAGTATAAATAATTAGCATTTGATTGTGTATATTAATTCATGTAAAAAAGAATGACATTAACGTCCCTACACTGTTGAATATATTGGGTGATTCATTGGTATTATCATAATTATTTAATGGTATAGATATAATTTTCCCTTCCACATTGAGGATATTATTTCTCTAGCATAGTTTTTTATGATAGTATTTCCTTCATAAAATCCTTTTCCTTTATTCTAGAAGGTAATTCCATTCCAAATTTTCAATTAAAAGTAATTCAAGAAAGGATGATGACACACACTGTGCATATGGATTTATGAAGTATCTCATTATAAATAGATTATATTATATACTATGTGTTAGTAGTGTGGTTTTCATAGCTATCAAGATAACTTGATAGAGATTCACTCACCATAACATATTCAAGAGTCATCCCTATTATAGTTAATAGGTGTATAGTACATGTTGGGACCCACCATTGCATAATAGTGTTTCCCACAAATTATCAATCATTTTTTAATAAATAAATCCATTACTATTTTTTTGTATAATAATTTGGTTGATTGTATTTATTTGTTTTATTAATAAGGTAATAATTGAATGTATGAAAAAATATCATAGAAGTCCATTTTATTTCAATATTCATGGTTGATTTTATATTAGTGGGAATTACGTCTCGATTTAATAAATTATGGTTTTCCACATAATTTATTTTTCCAATATTATAAGAATGTGATAAAAAATAAAATAAATTTATGATGTTGGTAGTTTATCATAATGTTTCAATTATTTCTTATTATGTTTTCATTATTCATATATGGGTTTGGGAAGACATTAAAGGTAATAAACATGATTAATATAAGTAAGAGGGGGTTTTCATTGTTGAACAATTCATACATAGGAATTTGACAACTCCTATCCCTATTTACCACATCAAAGAGTGGAAAATATCCCATCCATGATTCTGATATTTGATCTTCTTTTTGAATCAAAGGGGCGGGATCATTGCTATCATCACGACATATAAGGAATTGGAGGTGACTTGTGATAGCACCCGAAGTTTTATTTTTGACATATGAATGGATTTATAAACATTTTTGGATGATATAACGGGGTATTTACAAATCTATATAATTTAATTCTCATTAGATACAATATTTTGATTAGAAAACTTCATTTGGAAAAAGGTGCATGTTCAGGATTTATTTTTGAACTTAATGTGTTAACATGACCTCCTCAGACCATATCAGGGTTTAGATCTCATGAGATGGTGATGTTTTTTCACTTTCTAGATGAAATCTTTTAAATCCCTAGCCCATTAGCTTCTATTTCACAACCTGGTACCATCACGAATTTTATTAAATAGAATATCAAAATTTTATCAAAGAACAATACTAGTTATACATTTGGAAAACATTTGATAATTCATGATATTATTGTATTATGTATTTCACATAGGAAACATTTTAATTTGTAAACATATTTAAATTTGACTTATAGAATATGATAAGCATTCCTTTAAATTTGATCTCCATTTTATTATTTTAATCAATATTGTTCCTAAGGATTGTACAAAACATTTCTGTGATCTATACTCTAATGCACCGACTCGAGTCAAACTAGTTTAGATGGTTATTTATCATATCGAAATCATAATTCCTGAGATCACATAGTATTCCACTTAATTACATAGTAAAATTTGAAAAAGAAAATGTATTGGGAGACATAAAATACTTAGTAAGAGATACCATACAATGGAATCTAACATGGAAAAATAAAACATAATCTATTTAGACTATATAAATATAAAAATGTTAACATACCAATGAATATAAATGAATATCATAATACATGGCTTAAAAAGGAAATAAATAACCACATGTGTAAAATTAAATGATCACATAATGATTTAATGATAAGAAATCATATTGTTGGATACTATACATGTACCATCAAGGTCTTACACCGAGGAATCATATATAAAGTTTATGGTTACATCTATTACCCAATTTCTTAATTATCATAAGAAATACTTGTGCACTGAGAGGATATATAATTTATATCCCACCCTCATCGAATAAACATCTAATTAAATTTATACTATTAAAAAATGAATTAGTATTATGTAGAATAGTATTTAGGAATCAAATTCTTATAAATATTTATAATATTTTCTCAATAAATATCAATTTATAAGATAATACCATATGGAACAATGGGTTTTACAATCTTGATGATAGAGACCAATACTCAATTCATTAAATTGTATTTATAGATAAATTTATTTAAAAAGTATTATGGATAATTATTGATTCAAAATATTTATATATTTTTTATTATCGATTTTAGAATGTTTATTTGTATTTTTGATATACATATATAGATTATGATTATCAACGTGTTTAGTCATTAAAATACATGTATATAAAATTTTATGAATCCAAATACATTTTGGACAAATTAACTCCAAATATGGAGTATATAATTTTATATACTTGATATGCATTAAGGATATAAAATTTACTTGGGGAAATACCTCAATGTTGGTATGAGTTTATTAAAGCGGTGAACTTGTGGAAGTATCGACCTTAATCTACTTGGGACCTGATAGATGCTCTGAAAAATGATTTATCATCATTATTACTTACAAAATTACAAGATATTAAAAATAATACCTCCATAATTACAAAAGAACATAGAAGAGTTATGGATTTTGATTTTGTAGAGAGTGGCATTAGGCATGGTTAAGGAAAGTAATGTCTTATGAAAGAAACTAAATGTGACTGAAATGGGTACCCACATGTATTGAATATGCTTATCACATAATATAAAATGATATCATGATAATATAGGAATTATAACTAGTAAATTTAAAAGAATTCTATAATGTAAATATACATTCGAATTTTGTAACACCAAAATGTTTTGTAAAAATAAAATGAAATGCTCAAAATTTTATTTAATGTGGATATTTAAAAGTGTCTTTTAAACATAATTTTACTGCTTCTATGTTTTGAATTTCGAAAAATGGTCATCTACAACTGTTATCGGTATGTTATTTGGAGACTATTGGAACCAACATGTTTTTTTGGTGAATAGTAGCATACACTTATGGAATGTAACAAGAATATTAATATGACCCTAATGAATACTAAATTGTATTAATATTTTATTTTCATAAGGCTTTAAGATAATGACCACTATATAAATTTTAAAATGTGATATAAAAAGAGTTATAGTTTATAAATTATTGATTTTATAATTAAGTAATACATTATTAAGAAATTAAATTAAATATATATATATATAATAATTTTCAAAAAATGGAGTTAATTTTTGAATTCTACATGTAGATAAGTGGTGAGTGTTAATTTTTGTGATTTTTATGAAATAGTTGATTTGTGGTGAATAGAAAAAATACAGTTTTGAGTTTTGGTGTGTCAATGGAATCATTAATGATGTAATAATGATGTAATCAATCGGGTCGACTTGTTTATATAAAAATAAGTAATGAGGTGTCCCGTGTGGCTTATACCATGGGAAAATTCCATGGGAAAGCCCATGGTTTTTCAAATACCACTAATAAGGTTTTCCTTGGAAATTATTAAAATAATCCCCCACATTTTCTATAACTACCAACCCATTTAGTCATTAAAATCATTCCAAATTCCACATAAAAGAAGATCTATCATCCTTACCTCCCTAGTATCCCTCTCAATGTTTCCTCATGTTCTTAAGGTCTTAACCGTTATGTTCTAAAAGTTACTCTACAAGGTAATAAAATTCTCAATTTCATTCTTTTTCCATTCAAGTTCTCATTTATATGGTATAACATTAATGTTTACATACCATGTTATTATTTACATCTTGTTCAGGATAAATTATTTATTATGATTAATTTCTCTATGGTTGACCTGTGTCTTCTCTCTTTATAATATTTTCTAAAACCATGTTGCATAGCTGTTAGGGAGCAGAATGTTTACAAGGGTTTTATCAATTATTCATTTATTTTGAGTTCCTTTCATTTATTATTCATTTATGCTTCTATTCTTACCCAAAAGACATAAAATCTACATAAATATTTTACATTATAGATTATATCATTTTTATGGAATATTCATAATCATTATTGTTCTCCTCTGTAACTTATTCATGGAATGAAAACATTGATTGTGATGTGTTGAATTACCGACATCGTGGATGAAGTGATTTCAATTTCCATTAATTATTTCAATTATTGTAATAAAACCATTATTATGGATGATCAAGGTTATAATATATGTATTATGTCTCATCCATGGTTCTAAAATTCTTTATTACTCGTGGTTTTATATTATAAGAAAAAATGAGGTTGTTATTATCAAAGAATCACTAAAATGAACTAAACGAACATCATTGATGTTTTAACTTATGAATCATTCTCTTATAATAAATCAAATTGATAAATGGTATAAATTATTGTACTAGAAATATTTATATACCTTCTAATTAATATTATGGATTTTCACTTCCAATCGAAAAGAACATCCATCAGGAACCGCTCATGGAAATCATGTACGGAACTCACCCAAAACAGTGCAACGAACAAAATACTAACAATTATGGGGTGAAATGAGGTTATGAAATGATCATATAATATGATATAAAAATGAAAAGGTTTATTTAATATAATAATAACAATATTGTAACCATTATACAATATTTTTAAACATGTTTGAAATAATACAAGCTCGATGTAAGGGAATTCTTAACCTTATTTCCATCCTTTGGGTTAACCTTATTATTCATTATTTATGTGGTATTTAAATTGATTGTGTCATTAATTATGATTATCATATATTTAATTATGTATATTTACTGAGTATATACATATTTAATCTACTCTAAAATGTCTCACTTCAATTATATGATATTTATAAGGGACATTCCTTTTAAAATCCTCTTATAAAATTCTGTTTTATAAAATTCAAAATCAATGGTTTTATGATAATATTCATGTTGTATGATTATGTTTTGGATCTTGGGAATTTTTTATGATGAATTTTGGGACCTATATCTCCCTATAATTATTTGTTTATGTGTATGATTTAGGTTGGATATATGGTTACTCCAAGTGTAACTGCGATTGTTACACAAATAGTAAGGATGTTGCGAGGGTTTCAAATTATATGGTAGGTGAGCGGGTTAAAATATTATGTAAGTAATTCCCCATGATACCATTATGGTTATAATATTGTTCTTAGGTATTTTGGAAATCTCATGTTTCACAATTTAAGTATATATATATTGGTGATATATATGTCTTTTGAAAATGATTTCATATGGTATAAGTATTCATGGAATAATGTGTTCTTTCATTGTTTTTGAATCCCTTATTGAGTTCTTGTGATCATACCATGTTTTAAATGAATTTAATCGGTTAATGGATCTTTAATAAGAAGAAGGATTCCATGTTAAATGATGAATAATTTTCAGGGAATCGTGTTTTATGTTTTAGTGTTTTAAATTTTGAAAAAAATGGAAACTGTTTTTATAGAATCCACTCTGTAACAATGAGTAATGTTATGAATGTATTATGTACCAATTATCTATAGAAATATTACTGAAAATATCCTCAATTTAAAAGGAACATTATTCATGTCTAAAAACAATATTATGTATGTAATAAGGTCGGGTTCGTATAGATGGTATCAGAGGATGATTTAGATAACATTTGGGGTTATGGTGATGTTAAAATAATACCACAAATGATTTTTACTCTTTCATTAATTCTAAATGTTATTGCATTTAAATATTACCATGTTTCTTCATATAAGATATGAATGTTCAAAATGGTTCTCTGCAGAAAGATCAGGTATGTTGAAGAGGAGATGCACTGACAAAACGACATCCATCTGGATCTATATCCCGAAATGGTAGGGATTGGAACTGAGTAGTTTGTGACAGTAATAGATTAGCTAATGTAGGCAATAAATGGTGGTGGAATCCATTCAAGAGAACTAATTGAGGTACCACAATGGAACATGACAGTAGTGGAACCTTTTATGAGAAAAGGCCTCCAACTTTCAATGAATCTTATGACCCGATAGCATAAGAAGGATTTATCAAATCCCTTGAAAAGATATTTGATGTTATGGGATGTTTAGACCATCAAAAGGAAAGTCTTTAAATTTATCATTTTGATGGTGAAGCTGATTAGTTATGTTCAATAGTAAGTAATATCCGGGGTAGAGAGGATTATTATGCCTAAGAGTGGGATGATTTTAAAAGTCTTTTCCTTGAAAAATATTTTTCCAAAGGAGGTGCGACATAGAATGGAGAAGAAATTCCCTGAATTAAAGAAAAAAGAGGAGGATTCATTGGCTCTCTATGAAGCGAACATCACTGAACTGGTGAGGTATGCTCCAAATATTATTCTGGATCTTGATAACAAAATCAACTGCTTTTACACAGGACTGAAACCAAGGAATCGAAGGGTGTTGGCCTCCCTTGAATTCAAAAATATGAGAAACCTGCCTAATGTTCTAAGAGGGTAGAGATGGAGTTTGGTGATGATCACGTGCATTTTGGAAACAAAGGAGAATAAGAGGTCCATGTGGAAAGTGATGGTTAAGAATCCACCAATGAAATCTCATGGTGAGAATATCCAGTTTCAGTTTATGAAAAGTGTGGCAAGAAACACCCTGGGGAATGTCTTAGCAAAACTGGGATGTGTTTTAAATGTGGAATGTTTGGATATATGTCCTGTAATTGCAATTAAATTGATCCTAAGACTAATCAAGATATGAAAACTACAATGTCTTATAAATGTGGTGAGATGGGTCATTACGAAAATGCCTTCCCAATGATAGATCTGAATGATTCAAATAAGGCAGGATATAAGTAGAAAGGTGTAGTAATATCCTTTGCAACTACGTCAGCAGATGTCAGGAAATCCTATGAAGTTGTATCAGGTACATTTTTTGTTCAGTAATATTTTTCTTAAGTTTTGTTTGATACGTGGTAAACTTATTCCTTTATCTCAAAGAAATTTTTGGGTAAATTGGAAATATCACCTCAATAAATGAGACATGAAATTGTTGTTAAAACACCAGGGGTAAATATTATAGCCAAGTTGAATTATAAAAATCATTCTATTGTGGTTTGTGAAAAAACATTACATACAAACCTTGTTGTTTTACCCTTAGTTGAGTTTAATGTTATTCTGGGAATGGATTGGCTTCTTATTTATCATGCTAACATTAACTATAGAGCAAAAGATGTTTTTTTTTCAGAAAGAGTTTCATTTTTTACCAGAATGATCCCATAAAATAGATAACATATCAAAAAGATAAAAAACTATTTAAATATGGCAACGGATGTTATCCTGCTCACATTTTTGAAAAGAATAGAACTATTAAAATTAATGATGTTCCTGTGGTAAATGAATAACATGATGTTTTTACATATGAGATACATGGTGTCATACATAATCGGAAAGTCTAACTCACAATTGACTTTGATTCTAATGATATTCTAATATCAAAACCTCCATATAGTATGGCTCAAATATAACTTCTTGAATTGAAAAATCAGTTGCATTATTTTCTTGATAAAGGATTCATTTGTCCAAGCACTTCACCATGTGGAGCTCATTTTTTGTTTGTTAAAAAGAAATATTGTTCCAGGAGACATTGCATTGATTATAGAGCATTGAATAACATTAGTTTAAAAATAAGTATCATTTGTCTCATATCGATGACTTGGTTGATCAGGTTTAGGGAGATCAGAACATTTCCAAGAATGACTTGTTATCTAGATACCATCTATTGAAGGTGAAGGAGGATGAAATCCTAAAAACAGCCCTTTGTACTAGATATGGGAATTATGAATTTTTTATTATTCCCTTTGGGTTAATTAATGCAATTGTTGTATTTATTAATCTTATCAATAGATTATTTCATGAGTTCTTGGATAAAATTGTGTTTGTGTTTATTGATGAAATTATGGTATTTTATAAAATTAATGAGGACCATGAAATACATTTAATGGTTGTTTTAAAAACCATAAAAGAAATGAAACTGTATCAAAAATTCAGAAACTGTGATTTTTGGTTGCAACATATTTCTTTTCTTGGGGATATTGTAAATAAAGGTGGAATAATAGTTGATCCTACCAAAACTAAAGTGGTAGATGAATGGCCAAGACCCACAAATGTAACAGAGATTATTAGTTTTATGGGATTAGTAGTTTATTACTGGTGTTTTGTTATAAAATTTTCTTGGTTACCTAGATCAATAACTAAGTAAACACAAGAAAGGGGTAAATTTGTTTGGATATAAAATTTTTGATGTTTTTTAGGAACTGTAGAAGATATTGGTAAATGCTCATGTTTTGGCCATGCCTTCCCGAAATGGTTTTTTCATCATCTACAGTGATGATTTGTTGAAGAAAGTTGGTTTGGTTTTGGTTGTGAATTATCTGGTAATTGTTTATGCTTTAAGACAACTAAAACCTCAGGAGTTAAATTATCCCACACAATATTTGGAATTGGTAGCTCTGGTTTTTTCATTGAAAATTTGGAGACATCATTTATAAGGAGCCAAATTTCAAATATATATTTACCATAATAGTCTGAAGTATATATTCACTAAGATGTAATTAAACATGAGGCAGAGAAGATGGATTGAACTGATAGAAGATTATGATCATACGATCAATTTCTATCCTGGAATGGAAAACAATATGGTGGATGTCTTGATTTTAAAACATAATGCATCATTAATTATGTTACGTTTGAAACATGATACCTTGATTATTTATTTGATGAATTACGGCTTAGAATTTGTTGGTGCAAAGAATATATCTATTTTTTTTAGGTATTAGTGAAGTATTCCTTGTCAAATAAATTTAAAAGAGCACAGAAGGAAGACCACGAGTTAAATACAAAGGTAGAATTGGATAAAATGGGAATGCTTCAAGAATTTATCTTTGATAAATTTTTTGTTTTATGATTTTAAAAAAGCTTTTGTGAGCCCATTGATTTTTAGTTGAAGAATGATTTTTTCTGTGAAGCTCATAGTTCTTCATTTTTGGTTCATCCTAGCATTACTAAGATTCATAGAGACCTTCGAGAGTATAACTGGTGGGATGGAATAAAAAGGGATATTTATGATTTTTCCAGGAAATGTTTGACATGTCAGCATATTAAAGAAGAGTGGAAGTTACCAAAGGGGATGCTTCAGCCTTTTCCAGTTCCGTAGTGGAAGTAGGATAATGTATCCATGGACATTGTGGGAGGAATACCTAATACATCTTGAGGTAAAAATTCCATTTGTGTTATTTTGGATAGGTTGATGAAATGTGCACATTTTCATTATATTCGAGATACAATGTAATTTGATCATCATTCTCGATTGTATCTTAAGGAGATTGTCAGGTTACAACGAGTTCCTCTTTCCACTATATCTTACTAGGATCCCAGGTACACTTTTATCTTTTGGAAGGGACTTCCGAAGACATTAGGCATAGAGTTAAATATTAGTACCTATTTTCATCCTCCATCAGATGGGAAATGATAACGAACGATTCAATCATTGGATGATATGCTTCGAGTTTGATCAATGGACAACCAAGGATGTTGGGATCATCATCTTTCGTCAGTTGAGTTCATTTAAAATAAAAGATTTCATTCTAGTATACAGATGGCACCTTTTGATGCTTTGTATGGAAAGTAGTTTCGGACACCATCATTATTGGATAATGTCGGTGAAAGAAAGTTGATAGTGAAAGAATTAGTAGTGGAAGTGGCTGAGAAAGTGAATATGATCCCACAACACATGAGGATATCTCTTAGAAGGCTGAAAATTTTTATAGATAATATAAGGAAAGACTTCTCTTTTGAGGTAGGTGACCATGATATCTTTAAAATCTATCTTTTGAAAAGTGTGATGTGTTTCGGTAAGAAAGGAAATCTATGTCCGCAGTTCATTGGTCATTTTGAAATCCTAGAAAAAGGTGGAATAGTTGAATACCGAGTAGCTTTTCCTCCGAGTTTCTCTCACGTACACAATGTTTTTCATGTTTGGATGTTAAGAAAGTTTGTACCATATTCAACTCATATTTGGTGCCCAAAACCAGTTCAGCTAGAGGAAAACCTATCGTATAAATAGAAATCAGATTATATTCTTGATCAATGGAAACTGGTATTGCGGAATATGGTAATCCACAAGGTAAATGTTTTGTGGAGGAACCACATAGTTGAAGAAGCAACATGGGAGTCTGAAAATGCTATGAAGGAAAGGTACCCTGAATTGTTTAATATGTAAATAAAATGTAAAGTATGCAATTTCCAGAACGTGGGGATAATGTAACACCCCAAGGATTTATAAAAATAATTGAAATGTTTGAAATTTTGTTTAATGTATATATTTATAATTATCTTTAAACATATTTTTACTACTTCTAAATATTGAAATTCGAAAAATGGCCATCTATAATTGTGTTCACAATGTTATTTGGAGACTATTGGAACCAACTTGTTTTTTTGGTGAATAGTAACATACCCTTTTGAATTAGTGATATGACTCTAATGAATAGAAAATTTTATTATTATTTTATTTTATTAATTCTTTAATATAATTCCCTCATGATTAATGTTTTAATGTCATATAAAAGTAGTTATAGTTTTTTAATTATTAATTTTGGTTTTAAGTATGATTTTATTTAAAAATTAAATTAAAAATTATTAAAAAACTATTTTGGAAAAATTGAATACATTTTTGGATTCTACACGTTGTAAAATGGTTTGGGTGAATTTTGGGGATTTTTCTGAAACAGATGAATTTTTAGTGAATAGTAAAAAAAATAATGTTTTGAGTTTCGGTGTGTTAATGACACAATTAATCAAGTGATATTGATGTAATAAATATCATTGAATTGTGTACCATAAAATATGTTATGATGTGTCCCAAATGGATTATACCATGGGAAAATACTAAAGTCAAACCCATGGTTTTGCAAATACCACTAATGAGGTGTCCCTGGAAAATTATTAAAATAATCCCTTAGATTTTCTATAAATACCAATCCATTCATTCATTAACTTCATTCCAAATTCCTCATCAATGAATCTATGACCTAATTACCTCCCTATTATCCCTCTCAAGGTTTCCTCAAGCCCCCAAGGACTAAACATTCGAGTTCTAGGAGTTACTCTACTATGTAAGCAAATTATCAATTTCTTTCTTTTTCCCATTAAAGTTCTTTTTTATGTGGTTAAACATTCAAGTTTCGATACAATGTTATTATTTCCTTATTATTCATGTTCTATTATGTATTATAAATAATTTATGGATTGGTGACTCTCATCCCATCTCTTTTTAATATTTTCTAAAACCTTGTTGTATAGCTGTTAAGCTGTCGAATTTTTGTAAGGGATTTCTCAATTATTATTTTATTTTGAGTACCTTTATTATCTAATTATTTAATCATAAATTCGTTACCAGGAGGCATGAAATCCCAAAAAATTATGTATCTTCTAGATGCACACATTTTCATGGAAAAGTCATCATCATTATATCCCTTTTCTACCACTTATTCATAGAATAAAAACATTGTCTGTGATGTGTCGAATTACCGACATCGTGGATGATGTGATTTCAATTACCATTAATTCATTCATGTATGGTAATGAAACCATTTATATGGTTGAACTGGGTTATAATATATGTATTATGTCTCATTAATGGTTATGGAATTCGTTTTTACTCATGAATTTAATTTATAAGAAAAAATGAGGTTGTTATTATCAAAGAACCACTAAAATGATCTAAACGAACATCATTGATGTTTTAACTTATGAATCATCCTCATATAGAAAATCAAAATGTAAAAAGGTGTAAATTATGTTACTGTTAATATGTCAAAACTTTTCCATTCTAATTATGGAGTTTCACTTCCAATCGACAAGAACATCCATCATAAACCATTCATGGAAATCATGTAAGGAACTCACCCAAAACATTGGAAAGAACAAAATACTAACAATTATAGGGAGAAATGAGGTTATGAAATGATCATATAAGATGTTACAAACAAAAAAATGTTTCTGTAAAATACTAATAACACTCTTTTAACCATTATACATGTTGTTTAATCATGTTTTAGGTAAGAGAAGCCTGAGGTAAGGAATTTCTTAACTAGATTTCCATCCATTGGGTAAACAATATTATTCATTATTTATGTAGTATTTAAATTTTCTGTGTGATGTATTATGATTATAATATGTTTAATTATTTATATATACATATTATATAGATATTCCGTCCACTCTATTAAGTCTAACTTCAATTATATGATATTTATAAGGGACTTTTCTTTTGAAATCCCCTTTTAAAATTCTATTTTACAAATTTCAAAAGAAATGTTTTTTGATAATATTCATGTTGTATGATTATGTTTTGGATCATTGTTATTGTTTATTCTAATGTTTGGGAAATATATATCCCTCTTATGCATTGTGCTTGTGTATGTTGTCGGTCAGTCGTATAGTTACTCCATGTGTAACTGTGATGGGTACACAAAAAGTAAGGTAGCTCTAAGAGTTACAAATTATAATGTAGCCGAGAGGGTTACAAGATTATGTATGTAATTTCCCAAGATACCTTTATGTTTATACATATGTTCGTAGGTATTGTGTAAATATCATGTTTCACAATGTAAGAATTTATATACAGCTGATATGTATGTATTTTGAAAATGATTTCATATGTTACAAGTATTCATGGACTAATGTGTTCTTTCCTTCTTTTTATATCCTTTACTGAGTTTTTGTGCTCATCCCATGTTTTAAATGAATTTCACAGGTTAAGGGATGTGTATAAAAAAGATGAAATCCATGTTAAATTTTGTAAAATTGTCAATGAATTAGGTTTAAATTTTAAATGTTTTAAATTTTCAAAAAAATGGAAACTGTTTTTATGGTATCCACTCTTTAACAATGAGTAATGTTATGAATGTATTATGTCGCAATTTTATAAATCTATAAACATGAAAATATCCTAAATGTAAAAGTAAGTGTTTTCATGACTAAATTCGAGATTATTTATGTAATAAGGTCGGGTCCTTATAAATTGAATGGGATAAAGAGAGAGGATACTTACATCAGTATAGTAACAAATAATGAATCTGTAAAATACGACGGATTTGAGTTTTCTGACATTTATAATAGATGTAATGTGTGATATAAACCTTGATATATATAAAAAATCAAATAAATTGTGATTTATAATTGGATTAAAATAAAATCAATTCAATCATAAATGAATAGATTCATATTGGAACCCTTACATTGGCATGGTAAGGACATTTAAAAAGGAAAATATGAGTGTTATTTCATACTCAATCATGGGAAAATGATAAAATATATTATAGTAGTTAGGAAATTTTATTATATTGAATAAATAAAGGTGTTTTTGAATGGTTTTTTAGAAAATCATTTGAAATATAAAAGTGAAATGAGAAAAATAATAACAATTACCATACATATGCTTCTTGTATTAGAACAATCCTATTATCCACAAAAACTTTTATGGGTTTAAAATTTGGTTATTTTAGAAGATAGGTTGGTATTTAGATTTATGCAGAGAAGGATTTAATAGAATATTTTATTGAATATTATATTTTCCAATTATGAGATGTCGCCAACTTCACGCCATAGTGCGTTATTACAATCCTAATTACTCCACAAATATTATTAGAGCCAAAATTAGGTCAATCAATTAAAATCGATTAATTTTAGCCTGATTATATATATATATTAATTCATATTTACATAATATTAGTGTTTTACCGTTTATTATCATATTTTATAATTTAAAAAAAATTTAAAATTGAACCCCATAGAAAATTTTGAAATCCAAATTCCAGTTACATAATTTATTTTATAAAATTTACAATAAAAATATAGAAAATTTATATTTTAAATAGAAACAATCAAAAATATTTTTTTAGAGACATAAATTTCTCAAAAAAACTAAATGACCATCCTAATGGCCAATTTTTTCTATATAATTTCTTAATAGAAAATGATATCCATTATATTAAAAATTATTCTAAATAGGGGATAATAATTTTAAAAAATTCAATAAAATATTTTTTAGCAAAAATCTGTTACATACCCATAAAATGAAATGTTTTACTTCATCAAATCATGCACATGGTATGTTGTAATAGTTTATAAAAATCATAAAATCATTTAAACAGTAAATAATCTATTACTTATACTCTTAAAATCCATATAAAATGTTATTATTATATGAAATTATTATTTTTCAACTTATTCTTTCATTAGATTCATGTGAAATGTAATATATAATTAAAAATATATATAATTTATTATTAAGACATTTCCAGATTATAATTGTTTTGATCACATTAGAATTATATCTTGAATAGTAAAATTACACTCCATTGAGTAAATTTATATCAGATGAACATTTAATGATAAATATGTTATCTATAATTATAAAATAATCCTAATTATAAACTAAATACGTTTTTGAAGAAAATTTTATGAAATTGTCACGACTCGTCCTCGGGGCCCATGCCGTGACTACCCCAAACCCGCCTTCCATAGGTCAGAGGCTGGAGACTAGAAACAAAGGCATAAATCCCTATGTTGGGAAGGTATTCCCTTTATAAAAGAAAAAAACACAAAAGAGTACGCAACAGGAAGTAAACACTAAGTAAACCGAATACAAAAGAGTGTGCTAGAAAGTAAATGGGCCATTATACAAACCATGGTGAATAACAAGTACAAGTAAATGGACAAACAGTTGGAAATAAAGAGTATATCCTTGATCGTCCTCCTGGGATTCCAACCAGAAGGTTAGGAATAGATGGCCACCACAGCACCCACGTCTGTCAATCTCCACCATGTATCGATAATTAGTAATAATTACCAATAATTAGTAATAATTACCAATAATTAGTAATAATTACCAATAATTAGTAATAATTACCAGTAATTAGGAATAATTACCGGTAAATAGTAATAAATAGTAATAAATAGTAATAATTAGGAATAATTACCAATAATTACCAATAATTACCGGTAAATAGTAATAAATAGTAATAATTAGTAATAATTAGGAATAATTACCAATAATTAGTAATAATTACAAGTAATTAGTAATAATTAGTAATAATTAGTAATAATTACCAATAATTAGTAATAATTACCAATAATTAGTAATAATTACCAATAATTAGTAATAATTACCAGTAATTAGTAATAATTACCAGTAATTAGTAATAATTACCAGTAATTAGTAATAATTACCAGTAATTACCAATAATTAGTAATAATTAGTATTAATTACCAATAATTAGTATTAATTGCCAATAATTAGTATTAATTACCAATAATTAGTATTAATTACCAATAATTAGTATTAATTACCAATAATTAGTATTAATTACCAATAATTAGTATTAATTACCAATAATTAGTAATAATTACCAATAATTAGTAATAATTACCAATAATTAGTAATAATTACCAATAATTAGTAATAATTACCAATAATTTGTAATAATTACCCATAATTAGTAATAATTAACAATATTAGTAATAATTACCAATAATTAGTTTTAATTACCAATAATTAGTATTAATTACGAATAATTAGTAATAATTACCAATAATTAGTAATAATTACCAATAATTAGCAATAATTATCAATAATTACCAATAATTAGTATTAATTACCAATAATTAGTAATAATTACCAATAATTCGTAATTATTACCAATAATTAGTAATAATTACCAATAATTAGTAATAATTACCAATAATTAGTAATAATTAGCAATAATTAGTAATAATTACCAATAATTAGTAATAATTACCAATAATTAGTAATAATTACCAATAATTAGTAATAATTACCAATAATTAGTAATAATTACCAATAATTCGTAATAATTACCAATAATTAGTAATAATTACCAATAATTAGTATTAATTACCAATAATTAGTAATAATTATCAATAATTAGTAATAATTACCAATAATTAGTAATAATTACCAATAATTACCAATAATTAACAATAATTATCAATAATTACCAATAATTAGTAATAATTACCAATAATTAGTAATAATTACCAATAATTAGAAATAATTAACAATAATTAGTAATAATTACCAATAATTAGTAATAATTATCAATAATTAGTAATAATTACCAATAATTAGTAATAATTACTAATAAATAGTAATAATTACCAATAATTAGTAATAATTACCAATAATTAGTAATAATTACCAATAATTAGTAATAATTACCAATAATTAGTATTAATTACCAATAATTAGTATTAATTACCAATAATTAGTAATAATTACCAATAATTAGTAATAATTACCAATAATTAGTAATAATTACCAATAATTAGTAATAATTACCAATAATTAGTAATAATTACCAATAATTAGTAATAATTACCAATAATTAGTAATAATTAGTAATAATTACCAATAATTAGTACATTATTTTTATATTTTATTATTAATATTAAAATAATATAATTTTCTATATTATATACAATTCTCTTTTCAACTGTGTGTTTTCTGTCTCCACATGTAATATTCGCATTCTTTTTCAAAATTATCAACCTACTCGCCAATGGAGAGGTGAAAGTGAATGCGAATATTACATGTGGAGACAGAATGTTAAACACACAGATGAAAGGAGAATTGTATATAATAGAAAAAATTATGTTATTTTAATATTAATAATAAAATATACTAATAAAGTAATAATGTTATTATTATATAATTAATGTTTATGAAAAAATTATATTAGTATTATTAAAATAATAAAAAATCAATATAATATTAAAATTATCATTATTTGTAACATGTTTTGCTTTATTCTCAATATATTCAATCTTTACTTGAGTGTTTTTTTCTAACAAATTATTCAAAACTAGTAATGCTTTTATATTTTATAGAGAAATATGGAACAACGAGGTCGTCAAAAATCATTATTAGGTGACCGCATATGGATAAATCAACGTAGAAATCCAAACGGTTCTGGTTTAAATCCAGTATATGTTGAGGGTGTGGAGACTTTTTTATCATTTGCGGAATCAAATTCAGAATTTGTTTCAGAAGGAAAAATAAAATGCCCTTGCAGAAAATGTGCATTGAGAACGTTTGACACGTTTGACAAAGTGGGAGAACATCTCTTGCGTTTTGGTTTTTAACCAGATTATGGTTTTTGGTATCAACACGGTGAATGCAGTTCCAGAGCAGGTGATACCGACTTGATTCTAGATCCATCTCGGTTTCATGATTTAGTACATGATGTTGCAGGTTAATCTGTTCAACATATAGAAACTCCGGCTGATATAGCTTCAAATCCTGAGTTGGCACCGTCTGAATTTTATGAGTTGTTGAAATCTGCTGAGGATGCATTATATCCTGGCTGCAAGATGAGCAAATTAGAAGCAGTTGCAAAATTTATGGCAATCAAATCAGATAACGGAATGTCAAACACCTGTTTTGACCAGATATTTTCTTTGCTGAAAACACTGTTACCCGAAGGAAATGTTTTACCTGCAAATTACTATGAGAGTAAGAGGCTAGTTCGAAATTTAGGACTTACTTGTCAGAAGATTCATGCATGTTCAAATGACTGCATTTTATATTCTGGGGAAAATGAGTCGTTGGATAGTTGTCCTACATGTGGGAAACTGAGATATAAAGAAGGACAACACGGGAAGTCTGGTTTGATTCCTGTAAAACAGTTGAGATATTTTCCGCTTACATTCAGACTTCAGCGTTTATTCATGTCTAAGAATACAGCGACAATGATGTCATGGCATAAAGAGAATATTTCAACCGATAAAAGCTTGAATCATCCAGCCGATGGTGATTCATGGAAACATTTTGATAGAGTGCATCCATCCTTTGCTTTAGAAGCTAGAAATCTTCGACTGGGCCTTTCCACTAATGGTTTCTGTCCGTTTGGATCTTATGGTAGTCAATATTCATATTGGCCTGTTTTTTTAATTCCGTACAATTTACCTCCATGGATGTTGATGAAGGAGTCATATATCTTTTTGAATTTAGTAATTCCAGGACATCCAAAGAAAAATATTGATGTTTATTTGAATCCATTGATTGATGAATTAAATTTATTGTGGAGTACTGGTGTCAGTACATATGATGTTGCAACGAAACAGAATTTCATACTGAGAGCAGCATTGATGTGGACAATAAGTGACTTCCCGGATTATGGGATGTTATCTGGCTGGATTACACATGGTCAGAAATCATGTCCTTACTGTATGGGAGAGAACAAAGCATTTATGCTCATTCATGGAAAGAAACCTTGTTATTTTGACTGTCATCGCAGATTTCTTCCAGCTGATCATCCTTTTCGCAGAAACAGATCTCATTTTAGAAAAGGAACAGTTGAAAGGGATGGACCTCCAAAAATGCTATCAGGGTCGAAGTTAAAATCAGTTGTATTTTCATTACCTCCCATCACTTTTGGAACCACAATAAATCAACAGAAAATTTCTGGTTTTGGGAAAGAAAACAATTGGATTAAACGTATCATATTTTGGGATTTTCCATATTGGTCTGATCTGTTGGTCCGACACATGTTAGATGTCATGCATATTAAGAAGAACTGTTTTGATAATTTGTTTCATACAGTTTTG
Organism: Viscum album; assembly: GCA_963277665.1. NCBI lineage: Eukaryota > Viridiplantae > Streptophyta > Magnoliopsida > Santalales > Viscaceae > Viscum > Viscum album. The sequence continues at coordinate 2,115,881,057 of OY728136.1, forward strand.
GATACGCCAAGAATGAGAAATGAAAATGTAAATGCACGTTTAGATCTTGCCCAAATTTGCAGGCGTCCAGAATTGGAACTATTTGAGAATGTCAGAACTGAAAGGTTACTGAAACCAAAAGTAGCTTATACACTGTCTAATGAAAACCGTTTATTATTTTGTCAGTGGATTGCAGATTTGAGACTTCCAGATGGTTGTGCTTCTAATTTGGGTAGATGTGTAAAGAATGACCATATTACTGGATTAAAAAGTCATGATTGTCATGTTATAATGGAGAGACTTCTACCCATTGGATTAAGAGGTCTGTTGAATTCCGTGATTTGGGATTCCATAACAGACATGTCTCATTTTTTTCGGGAAATTTGTGCGGCTACGACAGATTATGATGCTCTAGGCAAACATGAAAAAGAGTTGTTGTAATTATATGTAAACTGGAAAAAATATTTCCGCCATCTTTCTTCGACTCAATGGAACATTTGATGTTACATTTTCCATATGAAGCCAAATGTGGAGGTCCGGTATAGTTTCGATGGATGTACCCATTTGAAAGATGCATGCAAAAATTGAAAAGAAAAGTACGTAACAAAGCATCTGTTGAAGGATCTATTGCAGAAGCTTATTTGTAAGAGGAAATATCTTTTTTCTGCTCCCATTATTTTGAATCTGAGTATCCTTCAAAACACAACCGAATGGGACGGAACGAGAGGAATATTGATGAAATTGACAATCAATTATCTATTTTCAACCAGTCAGAGCTTGGTTTTGGTGGAGTTTATGAACGCTGGCTTTCAGATGATGAACATCAGAGAGCTCATACGTATGTTCTGCTCAACTGTGAAGAGATGACATGAGTTGTACTGTAAGTGTTTATATCACTTATTCTATCATTTATTTTACAGTAAATAACTTTTGTTTTTATAGGTTGTATGATAATCATATCAAGAAACAAATTCCACAAATTACAGCAGCTGCTCTCGAAGAACGTCGACTGAAAAATTCTCTCAGTGGTTTCAAAAACTGGCAACATAAATTCATTATCTTTTAGAAACTCATTCAATGTATATTTTACTATATTGATAATTATTTCACAAATTTTCAGGTGTCTCGACATGCTGATAAAATTGACAAACGGCTGTGTGTATTGAGTAACCCACCTTCCAAACTTGTTAAAAATTATAATGCATATGTGGTGAATGGATTTGGATTCCACACACATGCATATGGGGAATTGAAAAAAACAATGAACAGTGGAGTTAGCTTGAGAGGATCTCATCATCCAGAAAATGAAGTTGACTTTTATGGCATACTTGATGAAATCATTGAACTCTGTTATCTTGGACAACATTACATAACCATGTTCAAATGTCGGTGGTTGGATACAGAGAGAGGCGTGCGTGTTCATCTGACTCATGGAATCATCGATATTAAATGTAAAAGTGTTCTCGCAGTAAATGAACCATTCTTATTGGCTCAACAGGCATATCAAGTTTATTATGCAAGGTACTGTGCAACATCAAGAGACTTGACTGATTGGTGGAGTATAATAAAAATCAAAATTCGATACAATCAGTTTAGTCAAAGTGAATGTGCTTTCACTGATGTGCAAAGAATTGTAGTTTTTCAAGAGAGTACTCAAAATCAATCTTTTTTACAAAGAGACATGAGTATCGATGACGACACCCCACATTTAAGAGTCGGTGATGACGATGATGTTAATGATGTCACATATGAATATGAAATGGTAAGAGATGAAGCAACTATAACTCGAATGGATATCGATGATGTTGAGGAGGAATATGAAGATGACATTGACATATATGAAGATGATGATGAAGATGAACACTGTTAGCATTCCATGGTATTTATATACAATCATAATATGTATATATGTATATATAATAGTAATTATCAATTATTTGCTAACATTAACATTTTCTGTTTCAGATGGACGAGGCCACATTTCGTGAGTTGGCGGATGCTGACCTGACTTTCGGTGCGGATGCGTTGCTGACAGATGACCCTCAGCCTGCAGGCACTCCAGGGAGTACGCGGAGGGGGCGCGGTCTTGCACGATTGATGATTCCTGACCCCGTCCCCCGAGCGACGTCCACGTCTTGGGTTTGATCCACGCACACGGAGGTGTGATAACCTGTGTGATAACCTGTGGATTTGACTCAGATTTATTTAATCTATTCACATAATAAATGCTTATTATTTTTTTAGTTTTCCGCATATAGCAGTCGGACAGGCAGCACTATTTTGCACAACTATTTCTCTCAACTGTGGACCACATGGGAGCAGATTCCCATTGATGTGCAGCAGGCCATGTTCAGCCATTGGTTGGTACGTACGTAAATAAATAATTTTTATTTTGAAAATTATTTCATTTCTAACTTGATATTTTGATTTATTTGTGGGGTTTATGGTATCCGATCGAGTATACCATGCGTGACGCCATCCACGAGGCATGGAGGGTGGCCATGCGTGATCGCCTTCATCAGTTTTTGCACAATTTAAGAAAAGCTGTGATGAAGAAAGCAGGAGTGTCAGATTTTGAGGAGTCATGTAGAGCACACCGACCAGTGTATATTTCATCCCATGTATGGGATGGATTATGTGCGCACTGGTTGAGTGGTGCCTTTCAGAGGAGATCATCAGTGGGGAGGCAGAATCGGGGGAGACCGGAGGTGACTCATCGAGCTAGGAGTCGTTCTTTCAGTACTCATAGACAGCATCTGGTACGTACATTATTTATAAATATTTTATATAACTATAAATATTAACAGTTTATTTTTTATTCTTATAGGCTGTTGAGCACCCCGATATTACAGAGTACGACGTATATCAGAGGATTTATAGTGATCCTGCTACTGGGGAGCTCAGAGGTGATCGTCAGCATCACATCGTGGTCATTATTATTTGTTTTCAAGTTTAAAAATTAACTGCATATAATATATTCAGATTTTTAATTTTAAATTGCAACTATAAGAGTCATATGAGGCCGCAGCGTCACAGGCCCGGCCTGAGAGTCAGGCCGAGTCATCAGATCAGACCACCGCCCGTCAGTTTGATGAGGCGTCATGGATGCAGGCCACCCAGTATGCCTTCGAGAAGGGCCGGGTAGTTGGTATCATCTCTCGACTGACTCCCAGATATTATTATGGCAGTGCTGCGATGTCGGCGTCCAGCTCGAGAGGAGCTCGTGCATCTTCTTCTACTACACAGTATGAGGATCAGTTGCGATCTCAGACTGCACAGATAGAGAGTCTCCGACAGGAGCAGGAGCAGATGCATCAGCAGCATGAGGAGGAGCGTCGACGCCAGCAGCAGTTGTACGAGGAGCAGACGAGTCGGTGGCAGCAGCAGCATCAAGAGCAGATGGAGTACATGCGTCGACTCACTCATGCTTTAGGGATGGATTTTCTCCACCACCATCTGCAGATCCCTGACCTCCCCCCCTCCCCCTCCTTCAGATTAGAGTTTGTATTTATGTTATAAAATTTGGGAAATCAAAATTTTTTTTTTTCTATTCTTAGTTTTTGTCTCATTATAAAATATTAATAATATTATATTTTTAAGTAACAATATTAATACGAATAATAATATTATTTATATTTTATAATATTAATATATATATATATATATATTAAAATTTTATAATATTATAATTTAATTATATTTTTTGTAATACTTGAATTATTTTAATATTTGAATGTAAAATAATTCAATTATTTTTATATTAATTAAAATAACTTATTAATATTTTTTTTATTTATGAATTATAATTCTAATATTATTATATTAATTAAATCATTTATTAATATTCTATTATTTTTTATTTTTGAATTATAATTCTATTATTATTATATTAATTAAAATAATTAATAAATAATTTATTTTTTTTATTTTTTTTATAGTATTTCCGACGGGATACTATGCCTGTCGCAAATACTAGTATTATTAATAGTTTTTATTTTTTTTTATAAAATAGTTTTTGCGACGGGTCCCGTCGCAATTACAATAAATCTTATTTGCGACGGGATACTATGCCCGTCGCAAATACTAGTATTATTAATAGTACCGTCGCTAAAACTATTTTAAAAGTTTTTTACAAAAATACGGAATACTATTTGCGACGGGGAGAATGACCGTCGCAAAAAAAGACTTTAGTGACGGGCCCGTCGCAAATAAGTGTTGTTGCGATGCCATTTTCAGCAACGGGCTATTTGCGACGGGACCCCGTCGCAAATACCGGTTTTTTCTTGTATTCGGACACCCGGTCTAAGAGTTATTGGCTTTTCCGTTCCAGGGGCCCTGTTGGATTTACCCTCGATCCAAACCTAGCTATTTTTCAAAGTCATCCAAAACTCACATAGAGTATCTCAAAAGGACCTCCTCGTCGCTAGGGTCCCAGTTCCATAGACAGTCCCTCAATGGGACACGCGTTCTAAAAGTTATTCACGTTTAAGTGAAACAGGGCCGACCCGTCATGCCTAGTGGGCTGGTGGGTCGGCCCGACCCGGTTCAGTGGGTTCGACCTGGTTGGTTTTTGGCCTGGCCTAGTAGAAAATAGCCCACCTAGGGACCCGACTCGGCGGGTCCAACCCAGATAGGGGGTCGGCCCGACCCGGTGGGGTGCAGCCCACCCGCGGGCCGATTCGGCTCGCCCGACAGTGCCGCCCCTCCTTGTTGCCCAGCCGGTCGAAGCCGACCGGTTTTTTCCGACGCGATCGGCCTGCACGTTGGGCCGCTGTGTCTCCCTTGCTGCGCCAAGCAGTGTCGCGGTTCCTTCAGCCCGACCGGTTCTCTTGTGAGTGGCCCGGGATTGAGGGCCGCGGTTCCTTCGCCGTGCAGCGCCTGCGGGAGCTGCGAATATCTAGCCGAGCCAGTTCTGTCTAGCAAGTTCGTCCAGCAAGGGGCTCGTGGTTGTGGACCGCATCTCCCCCACACGGCACCTGCGGGGGCCACAGTTCACGAGCCTAGCTAGCCATAGTCGTCCAGTTCTTCAGCGCGAGCATCCCACCATTGCGGTCCACAGTTTTCCTTCACGCGGCCGGTGCACGGCTACCCCTTCTTCCTTCCGCCGCGTCCCACATTGTCGCGGCCCCTTCCTTCCTTCGACGCAGTGTGACAGCACCGTGCCCTACAAGGTCTTCCACCATCATCCACTCAAGAGAGACAATGGAGGTTCATCGGGATGTGTTTGTTCGGCCCGCTCCCTCCACGTAAGGTGGTACAAAATGGCCAACATCAAACCATATTAAAAAGTGGAATGAAGATTTAATTTAAACAAGACAAACCACTACCTCTTTTTTCATTTGTAGACGATGTATCAGAGGGTGATTTCTATTAGTTGACGTCGGGGAAGAAGGAGCCGAGGATGGTTTGTTGGCAGCGTTCCTTGCGGGAAACTCCTTCTCTTTTGGCTTGGCCGAAGATCGAAGGAGAAGTTTGTCATTCTTCGGCAGTTCTTCGTTGGAAGGATGAATCTATCCTCTCTCTGTCCTTTCCAAAGGATTATGTCAACCATAAAAAATAGAGGTGATCTCTATTAATCCTTTCGCACAACAACACATTGTTGTGTTTAATTAAATGAGGCGACTCATTTAATTAATTCTTAGGAATGGATCAAATTCAAATCTTAGAGGAGGTGGAGATTCCCAATTAATGAAGGGAGGTGTCAAATTAATTATGGGGATTTAATAGAGAGTTTAAGGGGATGTTGAGGGATTTGATCTCCTAGGGGCCCCACCCCTAGTTACATCCTCCCTAGAGAGGTTAGGCTGTGGTGGGCCCAACCCCTAACCTCCACCTAGAGACTTTAACCACCTTTCAAAATAAGAATCTGTTGCACATACATTTTTATTTGAACATCTAATTTAAATTGGAAACCCCATATTATAACATATATCCTGTATAAAACGCAACTGCGGTAAAGGTCCCCTTAAGCGAATACCGGCGCTGCGAGTTCATTGATGTCCTCAGCTTTCAATTCTGAGCACTGGTTCAAATGATAGAAAAACCCGCACGAACGTTTACTGAATATACCCGTACAAAACTTCAGAAATTGATTATGGGCACACTGGGCCTCAGAATCAGGCACCGTTAGAAACTGTAGACTCACAAAATTCCAAAGAATTTTTGAAAAAAATTTCCCCATAATTTCTGGGACTTTAACTTACCCCCACCTCAGGGATTTACATCCCCATAAAGTTACAACAGACACTAGAGAAACAAATGGGGTTACTGAGCAAGCATCTGACCCTCCCGCTCCCATGTGCTCTCTTGGAGGTTCCTGTGCTTCCAGTGACTGCGCACCAGAGGAATCGACCATCCACGTAGGACCCGCTCCTGTCGATCCTCGATCTCCACCAGGACCTCCATGAATTTCTCCCCTTCATCGATGTCCAACTCCCTATGGCTGATGATGTGGTATGGTTCATGCACGTATCTCCTCATCTGAGATACGTGGAAGACGTCATGCACCCAATGCAACTGAGGTGGAAGGGCCATGCGGTAAGCCACCTCAGCTACTATACTGAGGAACTAGAAAGGTCCGATGAATTGAGGAGATAACTTGTTTCCTCTACCAAATCCTTGTAGACCCCTTCTAGGTGAGACCCGTAAGAAGATGTGGTCGCCATCCTCAAACTCCAGTGGTCTTCGTCTCCTATTAGCATAGGACTTCTATCTTCTCTGTGCAGTCTTCATCCGCTCCTGGATGATCTGCACCTTCTCCGTCGTAGCCTGAACCATCTCTGGTCCTACAAGTGCTAACTCCCCTGGGTCAGTCCAGCACAAAGGTGACCTGTAAGGTCGGTTGTATAGTGCCTCATATGGGGCCATCTGATGGTGGAGTGCTAACTATTGTTGTACACAAACTCCACCAAGGGTAAGTGATCCTCCCAGCTGCGACCAAAGTCAAGGAAAAATGCATGGAGTATGTCCTCGAGAGTCTGAATGGTTCATCTCAGTCTGACCATCCAACTAAAGATGGAAGGCGGTTCTCAAGTGATGATGCATCCAAAAAGCCTCATGTGACCCCTTCCATAACCAAGAAGTGAAACGAGCATCTCGATCGGAGACGATAGTCGATGGTAAACCATGAAGTCGTATGATCTCCAGAACGTAGAGGCATCCCATGCTCTCCACTGAGCCCTTTTCTCTGATCGGTATGCAGTGGGCTGACATGGTGAGTCGGTCTATGATCAACCAAATAGATTTGTGTCTTATGGATTTACATAGAAGTCCCATCACTAAATCCATGGATATCCCATCCCACTTCCACTCTGGAACCTCTAAGGGTTGTACCAAGACTACTAGTACCTAGTGCTCTGCCTTCACTTGCTGAAAAATGTGGCAACGAGAGACAAACTCAGCTACTGATTTCTTCATACATGGCCACTAGCACTGTCGTCTGAGGTCCTGATACATATTTTCCACTCCTGGATGTACCGCTAGAGGGTAAGTGTGAAACTCCCTCAAAACCTCATCTTGTAGTGAAACAGGTACCATGGTACATCCTCTGAAGAGGATGATGTGCTCCCAACCTTCGGAAAACCCATCAGGTTCCTTTCATTAGGATATCTGAGCACGTTGTGTCTCACATTCAATGTCCCCACGATGTGCCTCTCGGACTCGCTGAATAAGTGGAGTGATTATAAGATACTGAAGAATGGATACTCCATCTCTATCAACAAAGGATATATGCAATGCGGCTAGCTGCTCTATCGCCTCTCCTAGAAACTGAATGCCATATATCCTGTTGAGATCATCTACTACAACGTTTCCCTTCCCAGGTGTATAGACTATCTCGATGTAATAGTCCTGAAGAACTCGAGCCATTGCCATTGTCTCAGGTTGAGGTCCTTCTGCGAGATGATGTACCTAAGACTCTGGTGGTAAGAATAGACTATAAAATGCTCGCCCAGTAGATAGTTCTGCCACATCTTCAAGGCGAAGACCACTGCTGGTAACTCCTGGTCATGGGTAGAATCGTTCTTTTCATGTTGTCTGAACTGATGTGAACCATACACGATCACCGCTCGCTCCTACATCAAGAGACACCCGACTCCGGTCCTTGATTCTTAGCAGTTAACTATGTACCCAATTCCCTTCTCCGGTAGGCTCATGATGGGAACACTGGTCAACCTCTACCTCAACTCCTGAAAGCTCTACTAGAAACTATCTAACCACACGAATGGTTTCCACTTCTTCTTCAGTGCTGAAAGTGGTGCTGCAACTTTGGAGAAGTCTAGAAGAAATCTCTGATAGTATCCCACCATACCCAGAAAACTCTACACCTCCATCACACTATTGGGTGGCTCCCAAGAAAGCACTTCCTCAATCTTGGATGGATCCACTTAAACTCTAGCCTTAGTGATAATGTATCCCATGATGTGAACCTCTCAAGTCCAGAACAGGAATGTTGAGAGATTACCATAAATCTAGTGCTCTTAGAGTGTGTCCAGTACCACCAGTAATTGGTAGTCGTGCTCCTCCTCAGTAGTTGAGTAAATTAGAATTTCTTCGATGAAGGCTATGACAAATCAATCAAGGTAAGGCTGGAGGATCATATTCATGAGACTCATGAACACTACGGGAGTTTTGGTTATGCCGGACGGCATATACAAGAACTGGTAATGGCCATACTGACTCCTGAGGGCTGTCTTCTGCACATCCTAGTCTCGAACTCTGAGCTGGTGATACCCTGATCTGAGGTATATCATTGAGAACCATTGTGCTCCCTTGAGATGACCAAAGAGGTTGTATATCCTCGGGAGTGGGTACTTGTTTTTCATGGTCACCTGATTCAAGTTATGGTAGTCGACACACAGTCGCAAGCTCCCCTTCGCCTTCTTGGCGAACAAAATCTTGGATGCCCAGGGTGAAACACCGGGTTGGATAAATCCCTTCCTCTGCAAGTCCTCCTGCTGTACTCACAGATCACGAAGCTCAGCAGGAGCCATCTGATATGCAGGAGTAGATATCTGTGCTATTTTATGGTACAATTCATTGTAGATGTCTACCTCTCTATGAGGAGGTAGTCCTGGAAAGTTTTTGAGGAAAACATTTGTGTACTGATCCACCACAACAGGAAAACTCGGACTCCGCACATCAACTGCACCGAGGATGAGACTAGCCAACTTATGTGTGATTGGATAACCCCTCCTCGGTGTATATCCATCATGAACTACAGAGCCTCCATTCCCACCGGTGAATGTGAACCTGGTCCCATATGTGCGGATACACCACACTTTGCTCCTAATACATTCAATCTGAGCATGAACTGTGGATAACCAGTCCATACCCAAGATGATGTCGTAAGGCCTCGATGCCACTAAAATAAGATCCCAGCCTAAGCTCTCACCTCCTATAGTAAGCTTACACTACAGGCACAAGTGCGTAATAATCCAGTCTACTCCCGTAGGAGTCTCTAGCCACAAGGATCAAGCCAACGGCTCGGTCGGAATCTCCGAGCTCCGAACAAGGGTAGCGACAATTAAATAATTACTCACTCCTGTGTCTATAATTAATACAACAAGGGCGGAGTTGACACAGATAGTAGCTCGAATCATCTCAGGTGTAATGTGGTCATAGGCCTCAACTACCTGGAGCTCAACCTGCATCTGTCTTCCAGCTCCTTGTGGTCAGGGTGGACCTCCTAGAGGTGCTGGTGGTAGATCCTCAAAATGTCATCCACCACCAGTTGCTCGGCCAGCTCCACTTCCACGTTCGCCTGCTCCCGAAGGACCACCAAATTCAAACCTCTGCCTCTTCCTGGGAGGTCTCTCTACTCCCTGGTGCTCATCTGAAAGGAGGGATGGGTAGTCACGAGCCATGTGGTCGTGCCCTCCGCATGCATAGCATTTTCTGCTTCTCGTATATATGAAATTGTCTCATGTTCCCCGCACTACCAAACCTGTATCCTAAGGACACTTACCTGATGGCATGGTACTCTTGGACCTCAGCATCATCTGACTACTACCAGCTATAGAAAACTCCGCTACGTGTTGCCCTGTGGTGGGTCTCGCTGCTGGTGACTTCTTAGCAAGAAAACTCTCCACTAGAAGAGCTCGCTCAAGTACTCCTGCCTGCATAGAAATGTTGATGGGAATCATCGAAGCCCTGATCTCATGCATGAGTCCCTGATCAAAGGTCTGGGCCCTACAGAATGGGTCTCGTACCATATCCGTGGAGTAGCGCGAGAGGTTGGTGAATCTCACTGAGTACTGAGCTACTGTCATGATGCCCGGCTTTAGATGTAGTAACTTCTGAATCAGCACCGCAAGAATTGTGGCTAGAAAAATCTCCACCCGGAACAAGCTCTCGAAGTCTTCCCACAGTAGTGATGCCTCGTCATGCACCTAGAGCATCAGGCTCCACCATCTACTTACTGCTGCATGCAGGAAACTCGTGGAAAGGATCACCATATGGTCATCTGGTGTCCCTGCCAATCTGAAAACTCTCAAGACAACCTCCATCCAATCCTCACCTGCCTGGGGTCCGTCTCTCCCCTGATTTTGGGCAGCCTCTAGCGCTGGAACTCTTTCAATGCACTCAGGCGAATTACACTCGATACTACTGGGGTTGGTGGTATCGGTGGCCCAGTGTGTAGTGGTAGCCCTAGTGCCTCCACTATGATGGGGCCCTACACCGAGGCATCGTCGGTCGGTGGCCTACCATCTCGTACGTAACTCGGAACCCTAGCTGGATGCCTTTGTTGGGCCATCCTGACAAGAAACAGGTGTGCTACGGTTAAATAGAATACCTTTTGAGATGACACAAAAGTAATCACAAAGAAGTCATTTCAATGAAAACAAACACGCAATCAGTGTTTTCAAGCACTGAGCTGGAAATCATAGGTAAGGGTCCTGATGTATGGATATGTCGGTCGCCACACCAATACTAGACTCCCTGTACTGAAAAACACACTCAATACACTTAACACTATTGCATTATAGAAAAGAATGATTAGAGTCCTAAGATCTTCTATAGAACCGACTTCTTTGATTACAATTTGTCATGACCCGTCCTCGGGGACCATACCGTGACTACCCCAAGCCCACCATCCACAGGCCAGTGGCTGGAGACTAGCACCAAAGGTGTAAATCCCTTAGCTAGGAAGGAATTGAATGTATAAAAAGAAACAAACACAATAGAGTATGTAACAAGAAGTAAACACCTAGTAAAATGAATACAAAAGAGTGTGCTAGAAATATAAATGGGCCAGTATACAAACCCAACTGAACAACAAGTACATGTAAAGTGACAAACTACTGAATGTAATGAGTAGCTCCTAGATCGTTCTCCGGGAATTCCTACCTGAAGGGTAGGTACAGATGGACACCTCAGCACCCACATTCATCATTATCCACCACGTGTCAACTCATCACAAGGTCCACCTCTAGGTACCATCCAGTGGTGGTGCTCTCGACCTCTGTCAATGTCGTCTATCGTCTGCATCCATCACAATGAGGTGTAGGCATAACCCGTGTAGGGGTGAGTATAAGGATACTCAGTAAGGATCCCGAGAATCGTGAGATCTCACAATATCCACTATGGATAAGCCAAAGAAGAATGATACAACCACACAGTATCAACCAACCCTACTTAGGTATATTCACATACATATACCTATGTTACTAGTCATTGTGTGGCTTCAACTCACGAGCTCAAGCCCAACTCATTCCACACAGGAAGTAAATTAAAACACCATGATGATAATGGATGAAATACATGACTAAGATCACAAAGGTATGCCACAATTATAGAGAGATATAGATGATCAGATATAGCCAATGGATCATCTAAGCTATCGGACCCACACAGTCCAGCTAAGCTGTTAGACCCACACATGATACGGTTCAGCTATGTCGTCTAAGCTGCCAGACCCACAGAGGATATAGTCCAGCTATCTGGTCTATGTTGTGGGTCCCACATAGGATACAGTCCAACTATCTCTTCTAAGTTTTCAAATCCACACAGGATACAATCCAACTATTCTAGATTAATAGAGATGATTAGATGTAGTCACTGGATCATCTAAGCTGTCGGAACAACACAGGATACATGACCATCTACTATGTCAGAACTGTCGAACCCACACATGATTCTAGTGCAGTTTTCGTCATCATCATACCCACGGAGAATTCCAGTATGATAGTCGTCGCTGTCGAACCCACACAGGATTCCGGTACAGAAGTCGACGCAGTCACAGCTAGCTCTAGGGTTTCCGCACATAGCACGCTCGATTCCGGGAGGGTCCACTACTCGAGCAAAGGGGTGATACATAAACTATCACAAAGTCCTGAGATGATGTATCCCGAAGTTTTGTCTCGTCAAAAGAAACCCAACTCGACAGAGGACACGTCAATCAGATGTCCGGGTTGAGAGTTATTGGATTTTCCGTTCCAGGGGCCTGGATGGATTTATGCTCGATCCAAACCCAGCCATTTTACAATTTCATCCAAAACACACATAGAGTATCGAAAATGCACTGCCTCGTATCTAGGGTCCCAGTTCCATAGATGGTATGTCGATCAGATGCGCGGTCTAAATGTTATTCATGTTTAAGTGAAATGGGCCTGACCCGTCAAGCCCAGTGGGCGGGCGGGTCTGCCCGACCCGGTGGAGCGCGGCCCACCTAGGGACCTAGCCCGGAGGGTCCGACCCGGATAGTGGGTCCTCTAAGACAGGTGGGGTGCGGACCACCCACAGACCCGGCCCGGGTCGTGGGCCGGTTCGGCTTGCCAGGCGGCGCTAAGCGGCGCCGCCACTCCTTACTGCCCGGCCAGCTGAAGTAGGCCGGTTTTTTCCAGCATGAGCCACCAACATAGTGGGCTTCTATCTCTCCCATGCAGCACCATGTGGCACCACTTTTTCTTCAGCTCAGCTTGCAGGACGCGAGCCGGTTCGCCTACGAGCAGCCCGTAGTTACAGGCTGCGGTTCCTCCGCCACGCGGGTCCTGCGGGCGCCGCAAATCTCCAGCCTGGCGAGTTCTGTCTGGCTGGTTCGTCCAGCAAGTGGCCCGTGGTTTTGGGCTGCATCTCATCCACCCGGCACTTGCGTGTGCCGCGGTTCACCAGTTTGGCCGGCCATAGCCGGCCGGTTCTTAAGCCCGAGCGGTCTGTGGTTGCGGGCCACAATTTTCATTCACGCGGCCGGTGCATGACCGCCGCTTCTTCTGTCCTCTGCGGCCCGCATGGCTGCGACCCCTTCCTTCCTCCGGCGCGGTGTGATGGAACTGCGCCCTACCAATTCTGCCATCATCTTCCACTCAGGAGTAACAACGGAGGGTTGTCGGGCGGTGTTTGGTCAGCCCACTCCCTCCGCGTAAGGTGGTAACAAATGACGAATGTCGAACAATATAAAAATGAGGATCAAGGACTTTATTTAAACAAGACAAACTCCTACCTCGTTTTTCATTTGTAAACTAATTCACAGGGAGGCAGCATCAATTCAGTGACGTCAGAGAACAAGGAGCTGATGATAGTGCGTCGTCGGCGTTCCTTGCTGGCAGCTCCTTCCCTTTTGGTTTGGCCAAAGATCAAAGGAGAAGTTCATCGTTCTTCGACGGTTCTTCATTGGATGGATGAATCTCTCCTCTCTCCAGCCTTTCCAATAGATTATTCCAACCATAAAAAAATAGAGGTGATCTCTATTAATGCTTTCGCACAACAAAACATGGTTGTGTTCAATTAAATGAGGTGACTCATTTAATTAATTCTAATGAATGGTTCAAATTCAAATCATAGAGGAGGTGGAGAGTCTCAATTAATAAGGGGAGGTGTCAAATTAATTAAGGGGAGTTAATGGGTAGTTAAAGGGGAAGTAGGGGGTTTGAGCTCGTGTCGGCCACACCCCTAGTTATATCCTCCCAAGGGAGGTTAGGGTGTGGTGGGACCCACACCTAACCTCCACCTAGAGTCTTTAACCACCATTCAAAATAAAAATGTCTTATACACTTATTTTTATTTAAACTTATAATTTTAATTGGAAACCCCAAATTATAACTTCTATCCTGTATAAAACGCAACTACAGTAGAGGTCCCCTTAAGCCAATATCGGCACTACAGGTTCATCGATGTCCTCATATTTCAATTCCAAGAACCGGTTCAAAAAATAAAAAAACCCCACGTGTACGTTTACTGAACGTACCGGAACAAAACTTAAGAAATTTATTCCAGGAACAGCGGGCCTCAGAATCAGGGGCCGCTAGAAACTGCAGACTCATAAAATTCCATAGAATTTATGAAAAAAATTTCCTTTAAATATCCAGGTCTTTATAGAAATAATTATTATCCTTAGAAATGTAGATATATAATATAATTTTGATTCAACAGTTAATAAAACATACATGAAAATAAAATGTTACCAACTAATACATTATAGAAAAATAAATAATATAAAAATAATCCATAAGGCAATATAAAACAAATGTTTTAAGTAGAATGATATTTTCATTCCATTAAAATAATTTCATGGGATCATATATTTATGAATAAAAATTATAACATTTACAATGATGTATATATATAAAAGGTATCACATATTAATTACATAATGATATTGAATATATACTCAATGTTTTTGTAACTAAAAGACCATAGACCTTTATATTAATATTTTTAATTTTTTTTAAAACATATATAATTTAAAACTTATTCTATTTTTATAATGAATCCTTCCAATTATATGTAAAAACATTATTTGAGACTATGTGTTGGGATATGATATTTATATATATATATATATATATATATTTAATTCTAGTATTTTGGAATCAAATTTCCATTGATATTTTGAATATGGAGTGATGCTTATTCATTGGATATGTTGTTTAGTTCCCTTAATCATGTAATTTACATTAATCATATTTTTATTATATTCCAACGATATAATATTAATCATATATAATATATTTAAATTTTTCATTAATTATATTTTGAAAATATTTTTATCTTTCTCAAATAATCTATTTCTTATGGATAATATTCTATAAGTTCATTTGCTTGAATAAAATGAAAAAAATATATAATTCTAATATATATTAAATATATACAAATATTTGAAATATGGGGTGTTAAAATCACCCCTTGAATAAATTTCATACTCATATATTTTTTTACTCAAAATAATTGCTTTTGAATGTTATTAAATATAGCATTCATCATGATAATTTCCATTATAGGTTCCACCTATTTTCCCTAAAAAACATAATCCACAAATTAATAATGATTAATTAAAAAAATAATTATCATAAATTGACATAAAATTATCTAAATTAATTTATACTATATATATCTAAACATTTTTTAAAAAATAATGGGTTTTCAAAAATATAGTTTACCCTCCTATATCCAAAAATAAAAATCATATTCCAAAAAATGAAGGAAAAATACTCTCACACTTAAATTATTTTAATTATTGAAGAAATCATAAAAATTACGCATTCTCATTGATCCTATTATATCTCATATATAATTTTTTATTTTATAATTAATGTAATATCAAAATAACTTATTTAGGAGAAATAAATTTTTTATATAAGGTTAAATTTAAAAAATTCATGACATTAAGGTCTTTTGTACATTAAAAACGAAATATAATAATAGTTAAACAAATAAAAAATATTTTCCTACAATTTCATTCGGTTTAATATAAATTTTATTTCCATTACCTTTTTATATTAAATAAAATTCTTAATGTTTATACTAAACATAATTCTGATACTAATTATAATTCCACTAACCTGATTCACCAAGATCCAATGGATATTTTATTCTGTGGTAATAAAAAAAGTTGGGTCTATAGTCCTATGATGAATGTTTAGTTGTCCTTGAGAGAATAGATACATTTACATTAAATTACACTATTATAAAAAATATCATTTATGAAAAATCATTATTCTTTAATATTAAATATATTATCACCCATACATACTATTCCTCTTCATTAACTATGAAATTGATAAGCAAAGGTTGATAAATAATATCCGAAGTGAAAGATATGATATAGTGCAAGGTATTATGGAATTACAGAGCCAAAATACACATAAAACAATAGATAAAAATATCTATACTCACTAATGACTATCAAATTATAAAATAATCCATGGCCAAAAACCAGGTGGGAGAATGTTTATTATGGTGTTGTATAAGAACATGGATTATAATAGTTAAAATAGTAGTGTAAAATAGTAGTTGTAATATTAAAAAATTGTTTTGTTGAATTTATGAGACCATCATTCTAATGGACCTCTAGGATATCAATTTAAGTTTGGTTTACTATACTTTCATACTCTTATGAAAATAGATCGAAGTAGTAATAGTTTCTTAGAAAATATTACCATAATCACGAATTTGGAGGTGCATGGTCGACATTCCACTAGGTTTAGCAATATAAATCTCAATAACAGAAATGTTGAATATTTCCACATTTTAAAGTAGTGATGTAGGTACATATTTTGAAAAAATAAATGGGGATTGTTTATTTTAATGTATCCATGTCAAATTTGTATGGAAATTGTTCTTCAAGGACCTTGGGTCATGTATTTTGGGCTATCAGTTCATGTAAGAGTTACCACACATTCCTATTAAAAATATCTCTAATCAAAAATTAAAAAATACGTATTTTCTGCCTAATATCATACATCATAAACATACCATCAAAAGTTTATACAAGGAAGTCTTATATAAATGGAAATGATACTCACTTTACACTGTCTTAGTTATCTATTTAGATGTACTATTGAAAAGTGGGGATATATAATTATACTGGAATTATATCACCTAAATGTTCAATTAATATCACCATATACTAAAATTGAATATTAAGTCACTCAAATATTGTTCAATAATGAGAAACATAGAAATATTGATCATAATTTCATAGTGATTCTTTCCATTTAAAATTTTCCTGCATAAAATAAAGGAATATATGTGTATCTTAATGGATTTACGACCTAACTAAGTATATCTAGGTTAATACCCCTGAAATTTATCATGTACACTTAATGAATTCTCATGTTCAAATGAGTACCATAATTGTTGAAAAATATAAATATTTATATTAATTGTACCTTTGAATATTAACAACATCATTTTATTTAGTAAATTAAATATGATTTTTTAATGGAATGATACCATAGTAATTTTTGAAAAATTCCCGCAAAATTTATGTTATGGAATCACACATTATTGGTATGAATTAGTTATATAAAATTTTATTTGGGAAAGACCTCTAGGTCAAAATGTAATGACAGAATAGGCCCACATTTTCCAAATTTGATTTTAATATCTGTAGGTTCAATTAGAGGGACCAAAACTATAAAATCCACATTTTTCCTTATATAATTATCACTTGTTAGAAATAAAACATCAATTATACCTCGCACACATGGAATTGTGAGGGATTTTGATAATGTAGATTATGGTTCTATATATATTTAAGCATAGTAATGTGTTATGAAGAATGTCTAATATTACTAAAATGGTGACTCACACATATAAAATATCATTTTTGGATGGTATATAAAATTATATCTTAAAAATATATGAATATTAACATTAAAATCAAATATGAAATGATAATGTATTTATAATTTTGAATTGGAAGTGAGAGAAAAAGTAACCTTACTTCATCCGATAAATGACTTAATAAATGGTAATTTGTGAGGGAATTGGGTATAATAACATCAATAATTGATCATAGGGTTGATAATAATATTGATATATATATATATATATATCAACACATGATTTGATATACTAAATGTGATTAAGAAAATACACAAATTGGAAAAGAAGTGGCTGATATATGAACCCTATTTACAGTATGGTAATAATAAATGAGAGGGGATTGTAAGATGGATTCCATAATCTATCATATAATAATGAAAAATTTTATGATATTAAATTTTTAGTAATGATATATCATAATCTAAAAATAATGTTTGAAATATTTATTATGAAATATTTTTATTGGGAATAGAAAATGAGAGGAATGAAATCCCTTTCTTAAATAAGATTTATAGCTTTAAAGAAGACTATATAACCACCAAAAATGTTTAAAAAAATAGGGAGAATATGTATAAACTCCGTGAAAGATATATTAATATAAACATTTAAATTTTGATTTGGATAAATGAGAATAATAATGGTTATTTTTATATGTGGTGAGTGAAATTTATTAGAATAAAGTATTGATTAATATTTTTATAATCTTATGTTCTCCCCCACTATCTATAGTTCCCCGTTACATCCCATAAATCTCCAATATAATATTAACTTCTAATATTATACTAATAGTAAAAAATTTGTCCAGTTTTCTCAATAATAAATATATTTGATTCCTTATTTACTATATTTTTTCATTTCTACCATTTCATAATACTTTTAATTTTTTCAAACGACAAAATTCAAAATTTCATGGAACACATATTTATTAATAACTTATAAAAATATGTAATTATTTTTATCATATTATTGTTATAAATATTTTGAATTTTTATATTAAATAAAATACATATAAAACTCTTTCCATTAAATGAACATTTCTAAAAAACTACATTTCTATTTCAATGTATAAATTATTATTATAGATAATTTTGTAAAAAATATGATATATTTTACATAAAATAATCCCCAAATAGGATAATATAATTTTTTTGAAAAAAGATTAAAATAAAAATCAGTAAAAAATGTGTTTTGTAATTTTTTTAAAAATGTTTTAATGTATCAGGACAAGAACGTAGAATGTTGTAATTGATTATAAATATGTTAAATTAATTTATACATTAAAAAAATTTATTTAATGTTTAAAATTAATTATAAAAAATAGTGTTAGTGTAAAAATAATATTTTGAAAAGTTAATTTATTGGGAAATGAAAATGAAATTTAATATGAAAAAAATTAATAACCTATTTCAGATTTTAAATATTTTCCATGTTATAAAAAATTAGAATGAATAATGATATAATAAAATTAGATTCCACTATTTCATTCGTATAAAAAAAGAATATAAATAAAAATATTATAAATTCCAACAAAAAATAATCATGAATTTGGTAAAAGACATTTTAGAAAACCATTTTAAGAAATAGATTTTATTCTTAGAAATAAACATAAATTTCATTTTGATTCAACTGTTAATAAATTGTATTTTTTAAATAGAAATTTAACTAGTATTAAATTAAAATAATATAATTATTATAAATAGAATCCATATATCATTATAATGTAAGGAATTATGGAAGAATGATATTTTCATATAATTTATTGAAATTAAAATGATAATGTTATTGTCTATAACTATTATATAATTTATAATTATGTCTATATATAAAATGGTTCCACATAATTATTACAAAATGATTGTTAATATATACTAAATTTTGATTTAAAAAACCCTTCATATCCTCATAATAGTATTAAAAAATAATATTTTTCATAGTTAGTATATATTTTAGAACTTATTATACATTTCATATGAATCATACATATTATTGGTATAGTTATTGTGAGAGAATATGAGTTTTTGTTATGAATGATTATACTTTTACTACTAATATTTATTAAATAATTTTTATTTACTTATTTATTGAATATATAATGATGTCAATTAAATTTCTATAATTTTTACACTCCATAATTGTTAAATTTTCATTAGGAAATTTATTATTTTATTCAAATTTTAATATATTTATTTTAGAATATATAATATATATTTTACTTTATTTATATCTTAAAAATATTTTTTTCTTATCATGCCCCTCTCATCCTCATTTAAAATATTTTATTTGATTGTTTCCATAAAAATAAACATAAAATAAAAATACTCATAATTAAAATATATGTGAAATTTTCTTGTGTGTGACTTAAAGTTGGTGTGTTAAATTTTAACAACAAAACAAATTGAAAAAAATGATTCCAATTGAACTCTTTTTGAAATATTCCACACAATATTAAAATTCATTATTTTTCTTCCAATCATAATCTACATATTAAAAACTCTTGTAATGTAACATTTAAATTCTATGATTTGAGAAATTTATTAATTTTTTCCAAATTCAATGCTTTTTTTAAATAATAAATTTAAATTACTCTCCAGATTCACATTGAAATTTTATAATGGAAGGATTAATGTACCAAACTATGACATATTCCACTTATCTTGCCACAAAAATCCATAGAAGATCGATAGACTCATTAAGCCTATGTATATTCATGTTTGTGATGCCATAATTTAAATAAAAGGTGGGAAATAATAAAAGATATTTATATCTTTCAGCATCATTTATATGTCCATGTTAATCCTACCTCATATATTATTTCCATTCCACACTGATGTTTAAAAAATATTAAAAAATATTTTTTTCCTCATATAAATATTTTTAAAAAACATATGACCAAAATGTCAAATATTATTTCGTATTTCAAATTTAAATATCATAGAAAATCATAATAGTTTTTGAAAATGATGATAATCAATGATTATTAAATCATAGAAATTTGGAATTTAGAAAATAGGGGAATAGAGTAGTCAATTACCACTATAAAGACTCATAATATCATCTATTTGTTTCCATTTTTAATTTTTTTAATTTACATATGATCGCTTTTTCATCATTAAAAATAACCATTTATATTAAAAATTATGTATGTTATGATAAATAATGAATATTCCTATTGTGATAAATTATCAATTCAAAATATTTATAAATTATTAAAAAATATTTAAATAATATAAAATATTCAGATAATGAATAAAAAACTAAAGAAATTAAAATAATTTATAACAAAAAATACACAAACATCTGACTACCAAAAACATTTTAATCTAACCATTACTTTATAGACAAACAAATTCAATAAACACTCCCTTTTCCACCATCAACCATATAATTTCATATAATTATTTTTGTTGATATTATAAATGATTTTACAATAATTTATTCAAAAAGTGTTAATTGAAATAGTAAGTAGAGAATAATATAAACATGCTTGAGGCATAATTGTTTCATATTAATAACCTCACATTACAATATTTAACCAGTTAATAAAAAGGCCGATAATTTATATATATTATTGAATAACACATTCTTTGAAATGTCACAAGGTTTATATATGTTCAATGGTTTCATAATTAAATCTTTCATTATATTACATGAACCACACTTATTTATTAATGTATTATAAATCATTCATTTAATTACATAACAATCACATTTTTCTCTTTAATTCAAAAAAATAACAAAAAAAATAATGTTAAAATTTAATTAATGTAGTAATAATTATAACCCATCATGATTAATATGATGTAGTAAAAAAATTACATTTCATGTAATTTTACATGATTTTTTAAAAATAACTTACAAAATTTAACAATATCATACAAGTTCCCTAAATAATATTTTCATCAATATCACACATTTTTTCAATTAAATACATTCATTTTTAATCCATTTAATATAAAATATTTATTTTTCACAAATGAAAACACTTCATTTAGTTAAACATGATTTGTAATAAAATTTACAACTGTATTATTCTCATTGAAAAAATGTTCTCATATTTTAAAATAGACATTAATTCCAAAACAAATAATAAATTACATGTTTAGTCGATCACATGGATTAAAAGTTAAAATTATGGATTGATTAAATTTAAAATTTGTTATTAGATATTTTCTTAAAAATATGAAAACATAATGGATATTTCATAAAATGGAATTCTAAAATTGGAAAGCATTTAAAAAAATCATGTAAATAACTTTATTTTAGCTATGGTTTGACATCCATGAGAATATATTATCATGAAACATATATTTATATAAAATAAAATATTTAATTAATAAAAATATCATCCATTTTTTTTAATAAACAATTATAAAAAATATAATTTGTATGCTAACATTGTATATTTTGAAAATAAAACATTATATGGTGTGGTTTTGAATTAAAAATTATTTCCTCGAATTGAAATAATTTTTTTGAGAGATTGTTATATAATTTAATATGATTCATCATATCATATATGTTCGGAGTCTAACTCATAGAAGTTCGGAGTGGAACTAGTAAAAGTCCAGAGTCGAACTAGTAAAAGTTCCTAGTCGAACTCATAAATGTTTGGAGTCCAGATTTCAGAGTTGAACTTTGTTAGAGTTCGTATCCAGAATTTGGAATGGAACTTTATTAGAGGTCGTATCCTGAATTTGGAGTGGAACTTCATTAGAGTTCGTATCCAAAATTCATAGTGGAACATCATTACAGTTCATATCCGAAATTCAGATCCTAAAACAGAATGCTTCATATCTAAGTGTTAAATGATTCTGAGGTTTTTGATATGAACAATGAAAACATGATAGGGGTAAATTCCTTTGAGAAGGAAATTTTCTTTATATAAGTAAAATGTAAATTTGCTTAAGTATAGGTTGTTTGTGATTTTCAAAAATGAAAGGAATGGAACAATTCATAAGGAAACACTTATTGAATTAACAATCTCCCCCTTTTTGGAAAGCACAAACAACCTTACGAAAAACAATATAAAGGCTTAGAATAAATTTCTAGACTTTTAAATTATAGCTTATCTCCCTTTGTTTATGGATGATGGTGAATACAACTAACTCCCCCTTAGGCTTAGGAACTCTAAGGATTGTATTCTGAATTTCCGGAATGGAGTTTTCATTATTTTTTTAAATGAAAAACTTCGTAATGATGAACAACCCCTTAGATAAGGCCCCCTTACTTGGGGATAGTTCTTGACATAGAATTTTTTTCTTCTCCCTCTTTTGAGTAATTCTTTTTCCTTATCCCCCTTTGTGACTTTCAAAAAGAATTTAAGGGAATAGAAAAGAAATAACGTACCTGACACATCATTACATAATAACACAAGATACAAACAACCAGATATTTCATTTAAGTTGAAATAATTTTTACAAGGAAAGACTGGTGCAACAAATTATCGGATTAAATCGGTTTGTCTTACTTTTCCTTCGGGATTAGCTTCTTCAACAAGTTTTTCAGCTTCTTCAAATCTTCCTGATCCTCCTCAGCTTGCTTCTCCAAAGCTGTGATCCTTTATTTTTGAGCTTTCAACACCTCTACCTGAGCCTTTATGGCCTCTTCTTTCATCTTCACTAACTCATCTTACATTACAAGTCATTCTTGGAGCTCAATCTAGAGATCTCTTTCCATTAAATTTTTTTGATCAAGATAGTTAACTTTATTATTCATGTCCTTCACTTGTTGATTCCGATAATTTTTCTCATGTATCAGCTTTTCCTAGAGATTCTTTATTTTTTCATCCTCAGTATCAATAGAATCTTTTACCTCAATCTGAAAATTATCAAACTCAACTGAGTCATCATCCACATTCTTTGACCAAAGTGTTATTCTACTACAAGATTTTCTATGACCATCATAATTGATGACAAAATTTATATGGTCAGCTTCAATTTTTACACACTTATCCATCACCATGGATAAGGATTTCGATTTCTGATTTAGACTATGTTGAAGCATTTGGAACCTTGAGTCTATGGTGTGAAAAATCGGAATGGTGTCCACTAATTTCTTCAGAGACTCAACAACTATGTCATGGCCCAAAGGTGATGACTCCGAATCTGATACCTTACTAGGTGAATTCTCTTCTACAAACTCCACTAGATTTATTCTAGAAGAACCACCATCCTCTTTCTTCCTGATGATATATTTTGTTGGTGTATTCATGAGCACTTTCTTACCTTTATCAGTTTTTGGAATGGTTTGATCATCTGGAGATTCTTCCTCACTCTTTGATAGTTGAACAATCTTGTCTTCATCTATATTCTCATTTTCTGCTCCTTCCTCAAGAAAATTATTCTTATAGGTCTCTTCCTCAGAAAAGTCATACTCTTTCTCTTCCTCTTCCTTATCATCATATTTGTTACCTTCTTTCTCAAATCCCTTCCCTGGAGTGACATGTTTTGTGGATTCATCCTTTTCTTGATAATCCTCATCTTGTTTAATTAGGTCATCTAAATCAGCACTTCCTTCTTCTTCACTTATTCTTCCTCTACTCTCTCAAAAACTTCTTCTTTTGTTCATTAAACAAAATCATTCCCTTTGGACGTTTCTAGAGTGAAGTAATTTTTCCCAGGAGTCTCTGGTAAAGGTTCAGTAAGAATGTTTCCGGAACCAGAATATTCTCAGAAGCCATCTCGGTTTCTTTTGGAAGAGATAGAACAGTATCTTCTTCTGACATCTTCTTCTTCAATTTATTTTCTTTTTCTTGTCTTTCCAACTCATCGAAATCTTTCTCTTTTAAGGCCTTAGCCTTAGCAGGATCTAATCCGAATTGAGGGTCCCTTTATTTTCTATTCTCTCTGTCTTCCCTCCACTTAGTATCCACTTCATCTGGGTAGGATTTTTGTTTCTTTGTCTTGGGTGGTGCAGATTGAGTTACCTTAGCTTTCTGAGTTTTGCCTTTAACCACCGCTTATTTCAACTTTCTCTTGTTCCATGCCTATTTAGATTGATCCGGAGTTTGTTGATCTTTCTGAGGTGCCTCAGCCTCTTCCTCTGGTAAAGGGTATAATTCTCCAAATTCTTCAGAAAAACCCATCTTCATCAACTTTAATGTATCATCACTAACCAGAATTACCTTGCAATTTCAGTTCTTGGAAGTGAACGAAACATTAAAATAATCAAGACATCTGATAATATGCTAAGAAAGAAAGGCTAGATACATTATAATCTATGCTTTCATATTCCCTAATTTAATATTCTTAACTATAATCAAAACATGCCTCATCAAATTCAAGTTCCATTGATTTACCAAAAAATATAAGATGTATATATCACTCTTCTTTATATTATTCTTGTCACCCCTTCTTGTTACGGGAAAACCTTGTACCCATAGCTGTAGAATCCGATTATTTAGAGAGAGATGAGAAATATTAGCAGTCTTGGCATCTTTACGTCCAAGGCATTTCAATGCCTTCACTTTGTTGAAACTTATTTGGTCATCCAGAAGCTTATTCGAACAAAACTAAGCTTCACCTTCATACGATAGACGCACAGAGCTTGCATCCTTGGTGTAAGAAAGCATGTAAGTCTTCCCATAATATTTGAATAAAAACATACCTCTGTCATCTTCCTTAAAGAAGGAAATAGACTCGTAAAACTTAACAAGAAAATATGTATAAACTGGATCCTGTTTCTCTCGCATTGATAAACAAACATCCTCCCACCCATTCTACCTGATATTCTTAGATATAAGAGAATCATACATGTAGAAATTCGGATACACCATCCTCTCCCTATAAACTAACCATTTTGAGATTGGCTTCGTAGCTGACATAACCTGAGAAGTAGCTTCAGCAGATATTCAGAATAAAGATATATGGATGATTCAGAATGGGATTTAAGAAGGGAGGCAGAACTTCAACATGAAAGAGCTTGAAGGTCGTTGTGGGACAAACATCGGGTTTCCCCTTCATATAGGAAATGGATGTGACCTTTGAGCATCCAAAAACCATATAATGGTTGAAAAACTCTCTGATCTGTTCTGATGGTTGAAAACATACCCACAAGGAAATCATTAATCCGATATTTTGTGGTTTTAAGAAAAAAAATCAGATTTAAGAAAAGTAGATTTCGAGAAATTTTAAAACTCATAGGAAAATATCAACAAGAAAAATATAAATACAAAAACTTAAGTAAGGAAACCATACCTTTTGGATTGGCCAAGAAGTTTATTCATAATAGTTGATATTCTTCTTGAAGAAAAAGTTGACTATGGAAAACTATCTCTATAAAACATATATTTGAAAAGACATTGAGTACCAAAACTCCATTATGAAAAGTATGAGTACTAAAATATCTGTATGAAAATTATGAGTATGAAATATTCTAGTACGAAAATAATAAGTATGAAAAAATTTCATTACGAAATATCTGAGTACAACAATTCTCATTACGAAAGTTCCTATATGAAAATTTCATTACGAAGGATCCAGTATGAATGTTTCATTAAGAAAATTTCATTATGAAAGTCCCAGTATGAAAATTTCATTATGAAAGTTTCAGTATGAAAATTTTATTACGAAATTTCCACTACGAATCTTTTATTATGAAAATTTCAGTTCTGAAATCTTTATTATGAAAACATTAGTTCCAAATTTTCGTTAAAAAAAATTTCAATATGAAAATTTTGAAAAACTCATTACGAAAAATTTTAGTTATGAATGTTTGAAAAACTGACTATGAAAATTTTGATTACAAAAGCTTGAAAAAAAACCGACTACAATAATTTTGATTACAAAAGCTAAAAAAACTAACTATGAAAATTCGGATTACATAAGATTTAAAATAAACTGACTATGAAAATTTTGATTATAAAATCATGAAAAACTAACTACAAAAAAATATTATTACAAAATAAATGTACTCCCCCTATGAAAAATAGTTTATTACTATAAGGAGAATGGTTAAAAAAGATGTTATTGAAGGAAGATTACCATACGATTGTCATTCCTAACTTCTGTTTAATGTATTAAAATCTATCGGAGGGTAAGGATTTTGTGAAAATGACAGCATGTTGATCTTGCGTTTTGATAAACTGATAAAAAAATATCTCCTTTTAGTGAGTGATACCTAAAAAGTGTTGTCTAATATATATGTGTTTTTCACGAGTGTGATGTGCGGGATTTTTACTAAGGGAAATGGAACTTCTGTCATCACACAAAATTTTAGTCATAGTTAAACTCAAGCCATAGTCTGTGACTGTGTGTTGCATCCAAAACACTTGAGCACAACAACTTCCAGTTGCTACATATTGAGATTCAGCAGTGGAGAGTGCAACTGAGTGTTTCTTCTTGCAGGACTAAGACTCAAATGATTCTCTTAATAAAGGAAAAGTTCCGGATGTACTTTTTCTATCCATTCTACATCCACCAATGTCAGCATCCGATAATTTTTTTAAAACAAAATCATTTCCAAAAGTATAAAAGAGTCCAAAATCCATGGATCCCTTTAAGTAGAAAAAAATTCTTTTCACTGCAGTTGAGTGAGATTCTGTAAGATTGTATTGATATATTGCACATAAGCACACTGAAAACATTAAGTTTGGGTGACTAGCTGTCAAGTATAGTAGGCTTTTTATCATACCTCTAAATGATTTTTGATCTACTGTTTTCCCATCATCATCAAGGTCATGTGTGTTTGAGGTACCAATGAGGGTACTAATACTTTTAGTATTGTCAAGTCCATACTTTTTAAGAAGATATTTAATATACTTCTGTTGATATATATATGTTCCTTCTGGTTTATGAGAAATTTGAAAACCAAAGAAAAATGTTAACTCATCCATCATACTCATTTCAAACTCATATCTCATTAGATTTGAAAAGTAATCAGTTAAAGATTACTGAGTTGAGCCAAATATGATGTCATCCTTCTATACTTGAACAATAAAAACATCTTTCTTGTCTTTCTTTATAAAAGATTTGGATCTGCATTTCAATTAAAATAGTTATTTTGAAGAAAAAATCTTGTAATTCTATCATACCAAGCTCATAGGGCATGTTTAACACCATACAAAGCTTTGGTAAGTCTAAAAACATGATCATGATTTTTTGTGTCTTCAAAGCCAGGAGGTTGTAAAACAAAAACATCCTCTTGAACATAACCGTTACGAAAAGCACATTTCACATCCATTTGAAAGAGTTTAAAATTAAATAATGATGCAAAGTCAAGTAAAATACAAATAGATTCAAGTCTAGTTACTGGAGAATAGGTTTCTTCATAGTCAATTCCCTCTTTCTGATTATATCCTTTAGCAACTAGTCTTTCTTTATTTATAACAATGACTCCATTATCATCACACTTATTTCTGAAGACCCATTTTAATCCAATAATGGAAGTTTCCTTAGGTCTTTCAACCAAGGTCCTGACTTTATTCCTTTCGAATTCATTTAGTTCATCTTTCATGACTTTGATCCAATATTTATCACTTAAAGCTTCACTAGTTCTTTTTGGTTCCAATTAGGAAAGGAATGCTAGATGTTCTACTTCATTTCTGAAGGAACTTATATTCCTTACAAATTGATTCACATCACCAATGATACTATCACTAGGATGATTTTTAAGAATCACCTGACATGGGTTTTGTAAAACCTGTTCATCAACATAGGGTAGAAATTCTTCTGGGGTAAATGTTTCAGAAATATTTTCTTGAACATTTTCCTTATCAGAAGGATATTCTAACAATGTTTTATAATCAGTTTTTGAAAAAACATTTGAGGGTGTAGGTTGGGGTGATTTAAAAACAAAAGGATAAGATTTGTCAAATTTTTCATGCACTGCTTCTTCATCAGTTCAAGTGTTTTTGTTGAAAGCTCTCTAAGCCTTAGAGGTTGTGGATTAGCCTAATAAAATTCCTACATCAGATTTTGGTGTGAATATTTGTAAGTTATCATTAGTATTTAGGATGAATACCTGCAACCAAAAACCTTGAAGTAGGAAAGTATAGGTTTTCTACCATTCCACAACTCATAAAAAGTTTTATTAAGAAAAGGTCTAATCAAAACATGATTTATAGTATAACAAGAAGTACATATAACATCATCCCAGAAATGTCTAGCTATAGAATATTTAGTCAACATGGTTCTAGATATCTCTTGAATAATTATATTTCTTCTTTCAACAACACAATTTTTTGGAGGAGTTCTAGGTTCTGAAAGATAGTGAGTAATACATTTTCTTCTACAAAAAGTTTCAAAATCTGAATTTTGAAATTCTCATTCATGATCACTATGAATAGTTTTTAGTGGAAGGTTTTTCTCATTTTTAACTTGGGCTCTAAAACTTTTGAAATAAGAAAAAGCTTTAGACTACTTTTCTAGAAAATAGACCCACGTAAATCTAATGTAATTATCAACTAGAACAAACACATAGTATTTGCCACCAATTCTTCCCTTTTTTGTTAGAACAAAAGGATCCATGTGCACCAACTGTAATGCATCAGTTGTTGATACTTCACCAATTGATTTAAAACTTGATTTATGTTGCTTTCCATATTAACAAGGATTAAAAACTTTAGAAGAATAAAATCTATGCTCTGGTAGATCCTTAACTAGTTTCTTCTTAGAGAGTTTACATATGTTTCTAAGGTTACAGTGACCTAGTATTCTATTCCACAACCAAGAATGATCTTCCATTGCACTTAGGAAAGGTAAGTCTTATCTCCTAAGGTCATCGATGTTTAGTGTGTAAACATTATCTTGCCTATTGGCAGAGAGAATAAACTATTCCTTGGAATTGTGTACTAAGAACTTATCATTCCTAAAATTCACAAGGTATCCTTCATCACATCATTGAAGTATGATAATGAGGTTGTGCTTAATACCCTTAACAAACAAAACATTTGAAATCAACATTTTACCATGATGAACAATAATACTTTTACCAACAATTACTCTCTGAGAATTATCTCTAAAAGTTACTTTTCCTACTTTTGTCCTGATAATATTTTCAAAATAGTATTTGTTACCAGTCATATGTCGGGAAAATTTACTATCCATGTACCATGTATTTCTTTTGGTACTTCCTTTATCATCCTGAAAATAAGAAAAAAAATTAGACTTTCGGAATCCAAACTTGTTTGGATCTGAGATTTTCAAATAACAAAACATTAGGCACCCACATATTCTTTAAAATATGATCCTTAAGAAATCCTAAAGATTGGGGTTTGATTAAAGAACAATTCTTTGCCAAGTGACCACCAAATTGATACTTGGTACAAAATGGGGCACTTTGAGGAACAAAATAATTTTTACTAAAGGTTGGTTTTTCATGGGTATAACCAAATCCGGATTTGTTTCTTAAAGGTCGTATTTGTGAAGACATTTTATCAAAATTTTCTTTTCCTAAGGTAAAGTTCAACAAACACTTCTTTAAGGAAAATATTTCAAGTGTGAGTTTTATAACCATGTTTTTATCTTCGAAATCATTAGATTTAGAACTAGAGCTAGGCTCGAAAATACTTTTCATAGAAATTACTTTTTCTAGATCTTTAGAATGTTTATTCTTCTCAGAATTAACTTCCTCATAACGTTTT
This sequence comes from Viscum album, assembly GCA_963277665.1. Lineage (NCBI taxonomy): Eukaryota > Viridiplantae > Streptophyta > Magnoliopsida > Santalales > Viscaceae > Viscum > Viscum album. Next base: position 2,115,911,160 of record OY728136.1, read on the forward strand.
CATATACTTATAAAATCAGAATTTTTTTATCAAGATATTTACAAAGATCTGATATTTATTTAGTAGGAATAATTATCCTAGAGTTTTCCTTATCAGTTTTTTTATTGGGTTTTGAATTCTATATCTCAAGAAGTTCAGCAAACCTAGAAACTTCTTCATAGGTAGGTAATGTATTTTCTTTATCAGAAGAGGGTTCTTCATATGAAGAGTTATAATATTTAATATCAATTGAATTTAAAGAAACATTGGTACATGATTCAGAATTTTTTACCTTATCTATAAAGAAATGATTCTTAATAGGTAATCTGGTTATAAAACCAAGATTCTTCTGTCCAGAAGATTCATAATCTGATGATTCATCTGAAGAGTCACAACCTCTGGCACTCAAAGTATCATTAGCTATCAGAACATTCTTAACTTTGGACCTACAATACTTCTTTCTATTCCTTTCAGAATTCCTTTATTTTCATTCTTTCATCTTGAGCAACGGACAATCAGGTCTTATGTGTCCATCTCTCTGGCATTCGTAGCATGTAACTTCTGAATCATTCTTATCTTTTTGTTCCTTCTTCTTATACTTGGATTGGAAATTTCTTTGTCCAGATATCTTATTCATCCTTCTTGCATGATTTGCTAATGCATTCCTTGAGACTTCACTCTCACTAGATTCAGATTGGATAACAACCTTCTTAGATTTGGATCTAGTAACTCTCTCAGGAGTCTTAGCTTTCATGTGATTTTATGTTGTAGTAAAAGAAACATTACCATTCCCATTCTTCTTTTGGATGTTGTCAGCATCTCTTTTCATCCTTGTTTCATGTTGGAGTAGTGTTCAAAACAGCTCATCTATGAAAATTTAAGCAACCTTCTTGTTCTCATCAATTGCAGTTCTCTTTGATTCCCACTCATTGGGAATAATATCAATGATCTTGTCATCAAGAGCTTCATCATCCAGACCATTTTCTCCCATATATTATAAGCTATTCACGATATTCATAAATCATTGTTGCACCTTAAAATGGGTTCTCCATAAGGAATGTTAAAACCATGATACGCAGCTCTAAGCATAGCTCTTCTAGTCTCAGTCACTTTAGAAGTACCAAAATGAATAACATCATGTTTCTTCCATATACAGTTAGCTGATTCACAAGAAGAAATTTGGCCATATATTTTCCTAGTCATTTAACATGTTAAAGTATTGTGTACCTTATAGTTTAATTGATAATCATGCTTTTCTTCATTGGTAAATGTACTAACATCCATATCAGGAATTTGATAACCTTCAGTAAGCATAAAAAAATTTTCTACTCTAGTATAGATAATGAATATCATCATTCAATCTATCCAATACTCATAATCATTACCATCAAAAATTGGTGGTCTTGTAGGATTTAGGTTGTCGATGGAACCAACATTGATTCCTGCCATATTGAAATCTTTCTAAAAAAACTTATTAATAACAAAAGTTCTGATTCAAGGAGAATATTCTTAAGAAAGGAAAAATAAAGAACAATGAAAAACTGAGCAAGAAAAACATATATGTGAATATAATTATTCAAGGACCTACTTTGATACCAATTTTACGATCGAAATAACGATGTAGATGCCCAATATACAAGAGGGGTGTGAATTGTACACTTTAAAAATTTCCTTAAACAAGGAATGATCTATGTTTAAAAAAGTTAAACTAAGAAAATTCACAACACCTCTAACATCAATTGAAAGATTGGAACAAAGTATGAAGTTACAAACTTCTAGTTCAATACACTTTCTTAAATATTGATAGTGATTCCGAAAAACTATTTTCGAATATATGGATCCGGAAATTGAAACATAGCCAAAGTTTACAAAATGATATTCTTCCTTAAAGTGTATATAATCTAAATTAATCAGAGAACAAGTGTAAGGAAATATGAGAATATTATACTTTCCTTAAAATACACAATGCATCAGAAAAACTTGTAACAAAAAGAAGTAACAAGATATAAATCTTTTAACCCAAAAAGAAGGGTATCCAACAACCTTGGATAAAGGTCCCTTGATTTATACTTTCAAGAAAGTCTGTCTTACCCACACTCGGGTAGGACCTCGATACGAAGATCAGAGTCTCTGTCTTGCTATCCACGCAATCCCTCAACTTCATGGTAGTTGGAACCTCTATCTTCCTCATAAATGAATCCCTCGACCTTCTAGGTAGTCGACACCTATATCTTTCTATCCCTGGAAGACCTCTATTGTAATCACCAACAATCAGAGTCGCACGAAGCAAGTCTGCACAAGGAAAAGTTTGAACAAGCTATTCAAACATTCTACATGAATCATTGAGAGTTAATAAGAGCCTCTCTCTCTAGAAATCACTTCAATAGCATATAAGCACAGATGTCAATGTTGTCACTTCTTTTCAAATGATCTCTTACTTATAGGTGAAGCTCCAACGGTCGGCTCCCTCCTCCAATGGTCATATTTTCCTTAAAAATCAGAGGGACCTACACACGTGTCACTCAAACAATGGTTAGATAGAAAAAGAATGGGTGACATTATTTTATAACAAAACATGTGGAAGTGAAGGCACAACATCCTTTTATAATGAAACGAGTGTAAGCATAAGAAAAACTAAAATTCAGAATGTGAGAAAATAAATGTTTAGAGTCTAACCAAAATGAAATTCGGATTCTTTAATAAATAGATATTCAGATTCTTCTTTATAGGAATTTAGAACCTGAATTCTGTAGAAATCCGGAGGCCGAATTTCTAAGGAAATTCAGAGTCTGGTTTCACTAGAATTCCAAATATGAACTTATATAGTTCAAAGTCTATATTGTAGATGTTTGGAGTTCAACTATTAAAAGTTCAAAGTCGAACTCATAAATGTTTGGAGTTGATCTAGTAATAGTTCAGAGTCAAACTCATAGAAGTTCGGAGTCGAACTCATAGAAGTTCGGAGTCGAACTAGTAAATGTTCGGAGTATAACTAGTAAATGTTCGGAGTCGAACTCAAAATGTTTGGAGTCCCGATTTTGGAGTTTAACATTGTTAGAGTTCATATCCAGAATTCGGAATAGAACTTTATTAGAGTTTGTATCCTAAATTCGGAGTGAACTTTATTAGAGTTTGTATCCAGAATTCGGAGTGGAACTTCATTACATTTCATATCCAGAATTAAAATCATAAAACATAATGGTTCATATATATGTGTTAAATGATTCTGATGTTTTTGATATGAACAATGAAAACATGATAGGGGTAAATTCCATTGAGAAGGAAATTTTCCTTATATATGTAAAATGTAGATTTTCTTATATATAAGGTGTTTGTGATTTTCAAAACTGAATGGAATGGAAAAAGTCATAAGGAAAACCTTATCAACATAACAGATGGTGCTAGTCTCCACTGCAGGACCTATTGAAGGTGGGTTTCAGGGGTTATTATCTCTCCTTTAACTTGATGGAGGGGTCTGACAATCTATTATCCATTTTATCATCATGGTGAAGGCGGGTCATGACAGAATGTTATCAGAGGATCAGGTTGAGAGATAGGATGGATCTCGGGGTTAGACATAGTGGGGATTGAATTGGGTGGTAGGGAAGTAGTGCTAGGAAATCTTAGATTCATAAAATAGGCCAGGAAGACCAGCTAGGACATGAGATTTTACATGCCCCACCGTGAACCGATGCATGAACTCTGGGTCTACTGACTGACCAAGTGAGGCGACACTAATTGTAGGGTAGAGACCCTAGGAAAGGTACATGCATCATAATGACTTGGGTTTTTGTGTGTTATGGGTGTCCTGGGAATTTAAATAAATAAAATTCTTAAGAAAGATTTAAAATCAACCTTCTACACAACTCAGGATTAGGCATCCCTTGTTTACCTTGTAGCTATGGCACTCATACGATGACCATGAGTAGTGTGGGAAATCGAGGCCCCGGAGGATATTTTCGCTGATCAGCATAGGACTGATCAAGAGGAGGTGGATGACCAGTGGTTGATGATACATTGTGCCTTTCAGCGACAGACCCTTGGGAATTAGGAGGGCAGTGTCTTGGACATGGAGGCAGAGAGATGGCCTGGGGAGCTAGTGATAAAATTAATCTTAATATGGTCTCCAACAGATTACTGGGTTCCTCTGGCTGTGTGGCAAATGTGGGGATCAATGCGCCAGTGGTGGATTCTCTACCTTGGGGAGAAGAGGGAGGCTGAGGTTTCATGGACTGACTTCGAGAAGGAGTCCTTGTAAAATTCATCTCTTCCACGATGAAGGCTAAGAAGAGATAAGATATTATCTCCCTATATAAGGGGATCATGTTAGTGAGAGAGTTGGGGATAAAGTTCAAGAATATCCTTCATTTTTCTCCTGACCTCTTTCCGGATGTGGAGTCTTGGGCGAGATGTCTAGAAGAGTCACTTCGACCTCTTCTTCAGTATGTTGTTACTCCCTTCATCCTAGCAACATACATGGAGGTCCAGAAGAAGGATGAAGTGGTAGAAAGGATGAACACGCTGTGAGGTGTGCTATGAGAGGGGATCCAACAGAGTTCGACAAAGGGGAAGGCCATCAGCAGTAGTCCTCCAGCATCAGGTCCATCCAGGTTTCGACAAGAGGGGAGTTGGCCCCAATAGTTTGAGTTCCGACCCCTAGGTCCTATTCCCTTCCTTGTGGGCCCAAGACCAAGATACTTCATCTTTGGAAGCCATGGGTACCATCAGAATCAGTGCCCGGACTGAGTGTAGTATAGTGGGGGTGGGTAGGTTCAGCTCCTACCTCAGTAGTAGCATCTTTCAGCTAGGCCCTTTCAGCAGCACTAGTAGTAGGGATAGTGAGCTCCTTCTCCTCTGAGGGAAGATGTTATAGAAGGAGGCTGACCACATAGAGCTCCTCATGGACCTCGACCAGGGCGTGGTCGGGGAGGTGGATGATAGTATAGGAGCAAAGGAGCTGGGTGTGGGTAGTTGCACGCTGTAGAGGCAGCAGTTCCAGGAGGGCCGAAAGTCAATAGAGGTACGATCAGCCTGTTTAGTACTCTTGTCTATGCCTTGATTGATATAGGAGTTTTGTACTTCTTTGTTGGAACCATTCTGGCCAATGCTATGGGTTTAGATGATGAGAGACTTCTAGTTCCCCTAGTATTGAGTACGCCCATTGGAGGTCAGACTGACTTGATTTATGTTTTCTGAGGGTGTATACTGATGATAGGGCTACATCAGTCTAGAAGTGATCTTCTAGTGTTGAAAATAAAATCATATGATGTCATCCTAGGCATCGAATGTCTCTTTTCTGTGCACATTGTTATAAACTGTTTCTGGAGAAAATTCATGTTATCCCATGAGGATGGACATCATGTGGAATATATTGGTGAACGGAGTTGTCATGTGGAGAAATGGAGTGTGGAGCCTCTTCTTTCTATGTTGGCCGAGATTCTAGAAGAATTAGTTTATTCTGAGATGATGGATGTCCCGAGAGTTGTTAGAATGGTCCTAGTGTGTTTCCCAAGGATTTTGTGACTCTACCAAATCAATGTGACGTTGAGTTCGGGATAGACATACATCCTGGTGCCTGTCTGATTTCTATTTCTCCTAATCGGATGGCGCATTTAGAGTTGCAGTAGATGCGAATTCAGATTGAATAATTGATGAAGAAGGGTTTTTTCCAACCTAGAGTGTCACCATGGGGTGCTCCGGTCTTGTACTCAAAGATGGCAGATGGTGGTTTTACATTGTGCATAGATTACTGGAGACCGAATTAGGGAACAATCAAGAACCGTTACCCTCTCCCGAGGATAGAAAATCTCTTTGACTTGCTGAGGGGAGCATGTTGGTTCCCTAAGATTGATCTGTGGTCTGGGTATCTTCAGTAAAGTGTTAATGATAGTTATATTCTGAAGAATGCTTTCTGGTGCAGGTATGGTCACTTTTAGTTTGTATTAATGTTATTCGGTGTTACGAATATAGCTGTTGTGTTCATTGGGATCATGAACTCTATTTTTCGCTAGGTTCTGGTTTGGTTCCTCATTGTGTTCATAAATAACATTTTGATCTACTCATGATTAGTGGAGAAGCATACTGAGCACCTTAGGATGGTCTTGGAAATCTTTTTACATCACCAAATCTTTGGGAAATTGTCCAACTATATGTTGATGACATGATAAGTGCATTTCCTTAGACACATGGTGTCTCATAAAGGGGTACTGTTCGATTCATAAAAGGTCAAAGCAGTTATTTCATGGAAAGCATCAATGAATGTGATGGGGGTTTGTAGTTTTATGGGTCTAGTATGCTATTATCTGAGGTCTGTACTAGATTTCTCTCAAGTTTCTACTCCTCTGAAATCTTTGACCAGAAAGGATCAGAGCCTCATGTGGAGTAAGTAGTGCCCGAAAGCCTTTATTTATCGGAAGGGGAAGTTGGTATGTTCCCCAGTGTTGAGGCTACCAGAAGAGGGGTTGTTGCTGGAGGTGATTTGTGATGCTTCTAGACTTGACCTGGGGTGTGTGCTGATGAAACAATGAAGAGTGTAACTTATGGGTCTAGGCAGTTACGTCATCATGTGTGCAACTATGCCACCCATGACCTACAGCTTGTAGAATTAGTATTCTAATTGAATTTGTGGCATCATTACATCACATTGAGAAATTTTTGGTCTTCACAGATAACAAGAGATTGAAACATACCATTACCTAGCGGGACCTAAACTTGTGACAATGAAGGTGGGTGGAGTTTCTTCAGGAATACAAATTCGAGATCTCTTACAACAAAGGTAAAGGGAATGTTTTGGATGATTCCTTGAGAAGGAAGTAATAGAGGGAACTTGTTTAGGAATTTGTGGTAGTTTGGAAGGCAATGTAGGAGTTGCCTGCCCTAAACCTAGATGTAAGGGTGTGTGGTCGTAGAAGTTGTTTGTTTCAAATGAATGTTTTGTCCTCTCTACTGTGGCAGGTTGAGGAGTCTCAGTGGGGAGACATAGAATGTGAAGTTATGCGTCATCAGTTTAACCAATGTAATACTATAGAATTGTGGTCAGAGGATGGTAAGAATCAGTGGATTTTCCGAGGGAAGTTGTTTTTCCCAGAGAGGATGCGCGAGGGAATTTTTGGTGAGTTCCATAACTCACTAGTAGTGGAACACCCTAGAGTTTCCAAGATGTTTCGAGGCCCGAGGGATCAGTTTTGATGGCCCGGGGTGGAGACGGTAAGTGGCAGAGTTCGTGGCAAGGTGCCTGGGGTGTTAGCGGGTGAAGGGTGAACACTGGTTCCCTGGAAGATTTTTGCAACATTTATATGTTCTCGAGTAGAAGTGGGATGAAATATCGATGGATTTCATCATGGGACTTCCTAAGATTCAAGGAGGTTGTGATGCCATCTGGGTTTTGGAAAACCAACTGACGAAATCCGCTCAATTTATAGAAATCAAGGAATCATGTGTTCTGGATGCATTAGCACAAAGATACATAGATGAGGTTGTGTGATTCAAGGGAGTTCCAGGGTCCATAATCTCATATAGGGATTCACGGTTTACCTCACGAATCTGGAGGGGATTTCAACATGAATTTGGCACTAAGCTACGTATCAGTGATGCTTTCCACCCCTAAAGAGATGGGAATATAGAGAGAACTATCCAGACATTAGATGATATGCTATGGGCATGTGTTTTAGACTTTTAGGGATCATGGGAATGGAATTTTTCCTTATTAGAGTTTTCCTACAATAATATTTATCACTCTACTATTGTCATGGCACCATTTGATGCCTTGTGTAGGAGGTCATGTAATTCAACTGTGTCTTGGACCGTGTCTGGGGAGGCTGGTGTTCTTGGCCAAGAGGTTGTGTAGAGCTCAACAGAGAAGGTCCTGCTTCCGTGTGAGAGTATGAAGGTATCCCATGACCGGCAGAAGTCGTATGTTGTCATAGGAGGAGGCCCTTAGTGTTCGAGGTTGGAGACCATGTGTTCTTGAAGGATTCCCCTAAACGTGGACAACAATGGTTCGGAAAGGGGAGAAAGCACTCCCCTAGGTTCATCGGACCCTTCGAAGTGTTGGGATGAGTTGGTGATGTACCAAATCAGCTAGAATTTCCAACTCAGATGGAAAGGATCCATGACGTTTTCCATGTCTCCCATCTTTGTCAATATCTACACGATGATTGACTGGGGAGAGTTGGATATAGGGTATGATGTTACGTTTGTGGAGAGAACAGTGAGTAACAATGATCAGAAAGAGAAAGTGCTTCATGGACGAACCATCCCTTGGGATCATGGGGTGTGGAGGCACGGTGGCCTCGAAGAGAGTACCTGAGAACGGGAGGCACAGATGCACACCCAGTACCCAGAACTATTTTTGAGTTTTATTATATTTTGTTTTGTACATGTTTGTGATGTAAGGCCGTCCATATTGGTTTATGAGATTTTTTGTTTTCTTACCTTGTGAACATTTATGAAATTCATGATATGTGTGGAAGGAATGATCTGATCCCTAATCAAGACACATTACGGTGGATGCGATTAAACCCATGCGGGTGTGTCCATGCCACCCAAAGAGGATAGTGAACTCCAGGAACCGTGTGGGGGGATAGTGTGATCCTTGGGTTTGGTATGGATGTTTGGGGTGGTTTTTTTCAAAGAGGTTTCTTTTAATGTTGATGTTCATACCCCTCTCTTCTCTTCGGGTCTACAGTTGATTGTTGAGGACGAGAATAGATCCAGAGGTATCTAATGTAATGACTCAACCCTTCTGGTCCATAGCATTTCCAAATTTCTTATGTTTGGAATGCCCAAGAACCATCAGGTCTAAATTGTAAGGGAAACATCTCGGTGGTAGGATGTCACTGTGGTGTCAACCATCACTGAAACCGATTGGTGACAGAGGGGATTTTTTGGTTTTTCTCCCACAGTTTTTCCCGTAATGCTGCCTTTTAGAATTTTATCCTTTTAAATGTGGTTCAAGGCCATTTTTAGCCACATAAACAACATTTAAAATCCACTATGAGTGGGGAGACCCTCAACATACACAGACTATATGTCCATGTTACATGTGTTCCTTCAGTTTAAATGAATTCCCTTAACTCACAGCTATTATGGACACCTCTCAGATGATAATTATTAAACAACAATTAATCTCATCTTTTGTAACCATCTTACCGTGTGGTGGAACCATGATCCGACTTTAAATCCACTCAATATCTTGATACCCTGTAATGCGAGGATCTAACCTTTTTATCTCATGAGAATTCCTTCTTTCTTTTTCTTGGTTGGTTTCTTTCTTTCCTCGGTGCATTTGGAGTCTCAATTCCCGAGGCGAGTAGTACGCCTCTGTCGTATCCATTTGTGCTCGTTTTGGGAGTCCTCGAAGTTACTCCCCTAGAAGTCACGCAACCCCAGTTTAAGGCATGAGGAGTTAAATGTCGATCATTGATCATCCAAGTATGGTTCTCCTCCATATCTTTTAACTGCGTATCAAGAGGGGTGGGTATGAAAATTTTTCCATGGGGATGGACAAAACCAAACCTTAAGGAATATATTAAACAGGGTTTTAAGGAATGAAGGGGGTGTGCTCGAAGTTTTTGTTATACTCACTATCCTTGATTATGTGTTGTGAATTGTACGGGGTTATGTCGAATAAAAATCATGTCCGTTGGTGGTCTTTTCCTGCGCACTAATGAACCTCTTTTTTTTGGATATTTGTGTGATTAAATGGATATATCATTGAAATTGGTAAATCACTTAAACTTGGATGATTAAATGGATGCACAATGAATAATAATATTTGTGTGGTCACCCCAGTTACCAAAAAAGGAAGATGAAACTAAATGAAAGGCATGTTTCAAATTTGAAAACATCCTTGATGTGTTCTGGTAATGTTTGCAGTTGATTATTGGGATGTGAATTGGTTGGGGATGGGATCCTCTATTGTGGTGAAGTTTTTGGTTTTTGGATTTGAGGTTGTGTGAGGTTGTATGGTGGGGCTTGGTTTGGATCCAGTACTTCTAGGGATCTCACAGATCCATTTTGTTTATGTGACATTATTAGAGAATAGGGTGTGAATGCTTAAATTGTTGTTTGGATGTCTTCCATTCCTTGTCTTGTGGCAATGCCTATTAGTTGTGAATTATTGCATAATTTTTACTAAAATCTAATAAATTGAATATGAAAACTATAATTGTATCTATTGGGAATTGTTTTCTTGTAATGAGTGGTGACATGGTTGTGAATGTGATGCTTCTTCTGAACGAATACTAATGAGGGTGTTTGTGCTTGGGATGGTTTTGAAACCCTAGGTTAGGAAGAGTTCATATCTACCTTTATATATAATTTTAGTGCTTATTTTTCTTATTTTCACCCCCACCAAGTTGAGTACTTTTTACAAAACACCACCATTTAATGGGGGAGGGTGTTTTTCCCAACACTCCTATGAGTGGAAGGTTATTATCTCTTTTTCTAATACCTTTCCTGAGTATCCCATGATCCTTCGGGCAAGGGTATGATGACCTGAGGTCCATTATTGCCCAATATTTTTCGGGTAGGGTAGGTGTGATGGTTGGCCAAGGTGTGTGAGGGTAGATTGTTTCCCATATATCTTCGAGATACGTCCCGAGTGTCTTCGGGTGTGGCTGTAGTTGTTCTGGACCAGGTGTTTCCAGGCATAGTTACATGTGGTTGTTGTGGCCTAGGTGTTTATGGGTGGGATGTGTGGTTTTAGCCTCGGTGTTTGCGGGCATTCTTTGTAGTTATAGCCCAGGTGTGAGTGGGTGAGGTATGGAAGAGGGACTACAGTGAGAATGGAGGGAGAGGTCTGATGCATAGGATGTCTTCTATAAATAGTGGGAATGTGGAGTGGGGTACCCATATATAAATGTGTTATTACTATTACATTACTTGACTTTTTTTATTTGGGGAGTGTGCCTTGGTGAGGTTTGGGTGGATAAAATCCTTACTAGGTGATTAACTTTTCTCTTTTTTTCACGGGGCATTAGAATGCCTCCCCACTTGTGCCTGAGAGAATTTGGTTTTCCCTACTAAATATACCTATATAATCACCCTACCCATTAAACCTTCTTAAAGGGTTCCAAGAGGACATCAGGGATCGTGCGGGACCATACTAGCTTAGACATTGGGACAGTTACTGTTGTTGTTTTTCTTTTCTTTGGTACCTTCTTTTGCAGTTTTCCTTGTACTTTAAGAGAATATACTTTAGAACATGCATATGTGAATGATTTTCTTTGGGATTTACTTTTACCTCTAGTTTTGGGGTTTTTGGGATTTTCTATTTTATGTCCCAATCCTTCTAAATAAAAAGGCTTATGCCTTCCATCTTTTGTGTGATTTTATACCCTTGGTGTTATTCACCAATCTGGGAGCTATTGAAGGCGGGTCTCAGGGGTCATTATATCTCCTTGAACTTGATGAAGGAAGGGTCTAGCAATATTTTGTCCCTTATCTCGTCTTGTTGAAGGAGGGTCGTGACGTGTGGAATGAATTTCCACAGAAATTTCCTAAAGGGGATGAGGAAATGCATCGGGGAGGGGAAAGATGGGATCCTTGATAAAAATTGTCTAAAGGAGAATTTTTTTAATGTAAAAAAAGTAAAGGAATAATATGATCATCTATAAGTACATTATTCTTTGCTTCAACTATAAAGTACCATGGAACTTTTCTAACCAATGCACTTTGCTAAGGGTTTTAGGAGACAACCAACAATATCCAAGTTAGAAAGAGAGATATTTTTATATCACAACATTTGAGGATGATCCTAAAAATGATGTGGTGACATGTAGTCCAGTTATTCATTCACGAATAGTGAACATAAATTTTTATTATAGTTCTACACATTCCTCTATATCATAATAGTTTAGTATAACAATTAAAACACCACAATAAATAATGGAATTGGTGTTTTTCATGAAAATTTAAAAAGGGACAATTATTTGATCCCATGTATATATCTCCTCCTCTATCAAATATTATGGAATGAACATCCATGTGAACCATTCCAAACTCCCTTTGGTGTAATTTTATGTAATTTTAGGAAAAAATTGACTTTTTACAACATAGAGCCAACATAAATTGCAACGAGAAGGAAATAAATCTATATATTAAGAATCGTTCTTTGATTCTGTACAATTGAAATGAAGATGAGGAACCTTATATATCACTAACATCATGGGAATGAATATGATTTCCATATAAAAAAGGATATCTAGATCAAATAATTGATTCTAATGAAATAATCATCCATGAAGACCTGCCTATTGTGAGGAAATATGTTAGTTTGCTTCCCAATGAATTTTTATATATTCCTCCTTGAAAAGAGGTTTATTTTTCAATTTATATTACAGATAAGGAATTACCATTATAAAATAATCCATATAAAATGATTTTTTCTGGAAATTTAGGAGCTAAATGAAGAACAATAGGAGGTTTTGGATAACGGTGTCTCATTCCCATGTGATTCACCAAGAGGTGCACCAGTCCTCTTCATCAAGGAGGGGGAAAATAGTTGTTGCATTGAATATCATAAAATAAATAGATCATTATAATTAAAAAGTTTTCTTTTTCAGGGATTGATGTATTATTTTAACATCTAGGTGGGGAAAAATATATCACCAAGGTGGATCATTGTTCAGGATATTATCATGTTAGGGTGAAGAATGAGGATACCCCAAGACTACATTTCATACAAGGTACAATCCCTCTGTTTTCTTTTTAATGCCATTCAGACTCACTAATTATCAAGAAATATTAATATAATTGATGAATCTAGTATTTAGATATTACCTCACCAAATATTTGGTAGAAATTAAAGATGATATTCGAATATACTTCAAAATAAAGGGGCAGCATGAGTAACATCTCAGAACGTTTCTAAAGAACGTACAGATGGATAAAATTTATGTGTTGTATAGATTATGTGAGTTTTGTTTGAGGGAAATTTATTTCATATGGTATATAAGCAAAAGAAAATGGATATGAATGGACCCTTCAAAGATAGATCTAGTTAAATGATGGATGAGGACAACACCTCTGATAAATGTCCATATTTTCCTTGGACTAACTACATAACATTGTCGATTTGTGAGAAAGTTCTCACATGTGTTAAAATAAATTTCAATGCTAACTCAGAAGTGTGTCCGGTATTCAAGGAATGAGTAATGTGAATAGATCATCATAGATTTTAATAGGAGTATTATAACTTCCCTTATGAATACACTACACATAATTGGAGAGAACACCATGGTATTCATTGATGATTTGAAGAAGGGAATGGGATACATGTTAATAAAAAATTACAAAGAGATATAATATTCTTCAAGGTTATTGAATTTTTTTGAATAGAACTATATTACAGATGATCCAAAGTTGGATGTAGTGATCTTCACATTGAAAATTTGGTAGAATTATCTCTTTTGGGATAAGTGTGATATATATACTTATCAAAAATCATCAATTAAATTTTCACATAGAAAGTGTGGAATATGCACAAAATACGATTCTTAAAGATGAAAAGGGACAATGAAGGGTCAATCCACTACCATACTGGTAAATAAAAAAAGTGGTAGACTCTATATGTAGAAAATATCCAGTAATTCTATCATTTTGAGATTTGGGATAGATCTGATCTTCTTATATTTGAAAAGGATGGAAATGGGAATCATAAAGGATGGAATAATATCAATCCATTAACAAAAGATTTCTAAACCATCCCATATGTATAAGATCAGGAATGCTTAGAAAAATGGTGTGGAAATTATTATATGTGCCGAAACTATTATAAAAGGAAAATACTCGTAGACAAAACTTACTAAATAAGAATTTTTTAGATTTGGGTCTGGACTATGTGTACTATAAAATACTATATTAAAGAAGGATTTTTTTGATGATGCATATAACTCCACATTCCCCATCCACCTATTAATAAAAAGAGATGAATCGAGGTATCTGAGAAAATTATTGGTTGGAAAATATAAAGAAGGAAATCATAGAATAAATTTCAAGATATCTTATATGTAAACAAGTGAAATAAGAAAGAAAAAAAATCATAGGAGGTAATGAAACAATTACTCATACCAATATGGAAATGGGTTAACATTATAAATGACTTTTTCACTAGTCTTATAATGAAATCAATAGGGAATATTTATATATGGGTTTTGGTGGAATGTGAGATAAAAAATTCAAACATCACTATGATTCGAGAAGATTTATTACAAGATCAACATGAAAATACATAAATTATAGATGTGGTGAGGCTACATAGAGTACCACTATCAATTTTATCTAATGGATATCTAAGATTCCCCCCATGTTCAAGAAATGTCTCCAAACCAAACTAAAAATTGAGTTGAACTTAATCAGAAATTATCACCACCAAACAGATGGCCAATATGAGAGGACTATCTAGATACTTTAGGATATATTGATAGATTTCTCAATTAACTAAAATAGAGAATGAGATCAACATAATCCTATGGTTATGTTCTCTTACAATAAATGTTTCCACTAAAGTATCCAAATGGATACAATTGATTCTATTATGGTTATAGGAGAAGAACACCTACATGTTAGTCTTAAATTGTTAAATGAAAATATCTAGGTCCTAAAATGGTCGAGGAAATGGTGGAAATGGTTAAGACCAATCCGCAACACATCAAGGTGGCTCAAAGTTGATAGAAGATATATAATGACAGTCATCGATGTGATTGGTAGTTTGACATCACACGCATAATATTCCTCTATATATATTCATGGAAGAAAATGATGATATTTTGGAATAAGGGAATTGTTAGTCCAAGATACATCTCCCCCTTTGAAATCATTGAAAGCATCAGAGCGGTGGCATACCGACTAGATGTAAAACCTAACCAATCTTAATAAAAATAGTTATTCAATATATCCCTCTTCAGAAAATATTACCAAAAAACTCACATGTACTCAATCTAGAGGTGGTACCATTGGATAATGATCTCTCATAGAAAGATAAGATTGTGACAATCTTAGATCATAAATACAATGTTTTCTCAAAGAAGACAATTCACTAGGTCTATGTTATGCGGAGAGACCACATGTTTAAAGAAATGACATGGTATCGAGAGGAGGTGATGAAACAAAATTGTAGTAATCAATATTATTATCAGAAACGAAAATTTCTTTAGAAAATTTTCTTAAGGGGGAAGATTGTAACAACCCGAATGGTTATAAAAAAATTCCCTTATGATTTAATTAAATGTATTTTTATGTAATATAGTTATGGAAAACACATGCAGTTATTTGGTTTTATTTTATCCTAAAGGATTAAAATGACCATCAAGTATCATTACTTTAGATAAATGTATATTTTACATAGATCACATGACTAATATAAATATTGGTTTTTAACAAGCCCAATAGACAGAGACTAAGAATGTGATGGCATCAACAACTAGGATCATACTCAATGAGGCCCATTTATCAAGGATTATAATGGAGATAAAATCCCTATGATATTTTTGACCAATCCCAAAATGAGAACCAATAACTTAATCATGATTGAATCCATTTATGGGATAATTTCAAGCTCGTCAAGAACACATCCCAAACCATGTATGCCAAACCACCCAATGAAATTTGTACTATTTTTCACCTTAATCATAGGGTGTTTACTGGTGTACTAAATTTATATGTATCATGACCCTAGAAATTTGATTATGTACAAACTTTTGTATATAATAATTAATATATCTATATCCAATTATAGTGAATTTATAAATTATTTTGATTTTCATACAATAAAACATGAATAGTATTTTTGGTTTACATTCAAATTCCATTAAATAGTTTGTTATAATAACATAATGTATATTTTAAATAAATAATATTTAAATAAAATATTATTATTATTTAATTTTTATCATATATAAAAGATGGTCTAATTTTTATGATGTGAAATGTAATTTTTATAAGGGTTCGAGAACTGTTATTGAAAAAAACCCAACATTTCTCTATAAATTAAGGTTTATAAAGAAGTTAAAATAAAAATATTTAGATATTTAATTATATTTTAGTAATATTATATTTTAAATAGTAACATTGAAATTATCCAAGAGTGAATTTTTCTTCATTTTATGAGATTGTTGAAATTTCAAAAGAAAATTAAATACGTTTTCAATATACTTTTGGTATTATGACATCATTATTACCCAAAAGTTATGTAATAAATACAATAAAAGGTATCTACGACCAAATATTTATTTTCTCTTTTAAAAAATATTAATATATTTTCATTTTATTAATTTTATAATTCCATTATGAAATATCCCAAACCAATAATATATTTTTTGTTTTTAAAATCATTTCTTCATGAGTATTACTCAGCTCCACAAAAGAAATGGTATTATATAAAAAATTCCATCCATTGTCCTTGAAAAATAATTACAACCACTAAATTTTATTGAAAAAATGGGAAATCCTGGGTAAAGGTTTTTTCATTTGGTATTTTTATTATTTTGAGTCCAGAACATATGTTTCCGAAATAATAATGAAATCCCCACTCTATTCAACTATAATCCCACCATGCTCCAATTTTCAACACAAAAATACTTATATCACGTCTTTACACTTCAATACCCTCTCTAGAGTCCACCCATGTTTCCCAAATCTTTCACGGAGTTCCTACCAACCATTTGGAGTGGCACACTTGAGTAAGGGATCACCCTCTCTTCTTTTTATTCAGGCACATATTTGATTTTTTGACTTTTAATTAACATTTTTTCTTATTTGGATATGTTCTTACATATCCCCTTACTATCCAATTGATGTCTAAATGATGATATCCCTCTTCTTATTTCATTAAAACCCTCCCATGAACCATTATGTACACCCGTTACCATGAAAAAAATTTGTAAGGGATCCTCACCTTCCCTTCATCATTCATGTTTTGTTAACATATGCATCTATTTTAAATTAATACTATTGGAATATTTTATTCCATGTACCTATTACTTCCAATTTTATTTAAAAATGGTTAGAGAATACTTTCTCTCTCATCGACCCATATTGTGAATTTTTATGTGATGTCATTATGGTTTCAAATTTCCTTAGCGATCATCCATACAAAAACATCTTTTTAGTGAATACCATACCCATTACATATCATTGGTGTTCACCATTGTAAACTTATACCTCCTTGAAATGGGGCTTACATGTATTTATACCACAATCATTTATCCGGGAGTAATTTATAATGATAAATAAATCATTATTGTACTATATTTGTGGCACACTAAATCATGAGAATGAAATGAATGTGATGGGTGTGATCAAAATTATATATACATACAATACATTAGTTAATGTTTTGTCTCTCAAGATGTCATGTTGGGAAAATGAGTGATCTTGATTCATTTATTGTATTCCTTTCCACCATGATTTCTTAGTATTTCTCCTTGACCCATGCTGATGATATATTTTTTTATGTTGTTTCAACATATCCTATATTGCGTTTAGGAATATCATTTTTTATCATGACTTGTTATTCATGTTTATTATTCTCACTAATTATATTCCACATTTATATTCATTTTTTCTAACATTTATTACCTTACTCTATGTTTATTCCCTTTCGGGGCTTTATATATCACCCATTTCTTATGTATGTCCCCATGTTATCACGTGGATTATTAAAATACATTTAATTTTAGGATCATGTTAAAGATACTTTCAATAATTTTGTTATATCCCATGCTCAAAATGTTATACTATGTAACGAATTTCTATATACACTATACTTCATAAAGAACCAGGTTTTATAATGTGTATATTTATGTAATTAAATACGATTTAATATGTAATAAATTGATGGGTTGTTATACAAGTACCCACCTAATAAAAACCATGAACTAATAGATATTGTTGGTATTCATAGATATTTCATGGATTAAAAAACTATTCACCATCTTAGTAGAAATTGTGCACCCCCCATGTATTGGGGCTCATGGTTAAGTGGTCAAGTTTGTCAAACCATGCATGTGTGAATTTTAAATTTTAAAAATTTAATTTAAAAATCTATAAAACCCATTTCAGATCCCAGTCTATCCTAAATAGATGTATAATGATTTTCAAGGTTTTTGGAGCTCTCAAATAACCATTTAGATCCTCCAATTAAATTTATAGATAAATCTTATCATAGAGGATCACATTTGTTCCCTATATGGAAAACTTCTCTCCTGCAATTTCTTCTGTATCTTTCTCTACATCATTCCTCTATAGGGTTTGTAATATTATAATGTGTTTGATTGATATGAACTCTATTGATTTGGATATTGACTATAGGATTGATTGTGATATTTCTGTTTTCATTCATAGTCATTACTAAATCCAATTGTGGGTGTTGTGTTACATGATCTCTTTGTGAAAGGTAGGGGTTCCATTTTAGTTATTCTATATAATTAAACATTGAATTTCTTGATTTTATTTAAATTCTATTAAATTGAATTTTTGAAATTAAATTATATGTGAATAGGAATTGAAATCTAAATATTTTTTAATTTGAGGACACCACCCCCAAATTCTAATAAAATTTTACAAGAGTTCATATTTTGAAATTTATGGATTTGTGAATTTATTTTAATAAAAAATGTTTAAATTTAATTAATGAAAACCAATTATTGGTTTTATTTTAAAAGGGCATGAAATGGTGAAATAAACATAAATTGATTTGAAACTGATTTGACATATTTAAATGGGAAATTTTGAAATTGAATTGTAAATGAAGATTTTATTTGAAATGATATAAATTTCCCTGTATTGATAGATTAATTCAGAACCAGAGAGCCTTGGTAGTTAGAGGGTTTATTGGGATAATATATATAGGATTTCAATTCACTAGCAACAGATTATTGATGAAAACAGTAACATAAATCTATTTAGACTATTAAAATTATTGATAGATGGTGGATGAGTCCCATTGGACATGAGCCTCATGGATATGTACACACATATCTAATGATAATTGATATGATATATGTTTAGATACTATAACAACAAACTATCATTCTATAAGGAAAATGAAAATTCTTATATCGTGACTACATTTATTATAGATTCCATTGATTGTGAAAATACATTACTCCTTTCTTGTGATTTATATAAAAAAAATTATATAAAAATATTAGTAAATAAATTGATTGAAATGTTTTTCATGATTTGAAATGAAAAACATGTTATTTATGAAAAATGAAACTGTACTTCCATGCTGTTTATGATTAAAATTGAGAGTGTGACTCACCTCCCCAAAAGAAATCGTAATATTTTAATAATTTCAGAAAGTAGCCTAATAAAATAATTTTTTTCACTTCTCTTTGGAAAAATAATTGGGAAATAACCATGGTAGGGATTTTTTTTGATTAGTTTAATGTGTATGGTCCAAAACATAAATAATAATGAATTCCATCCCTTTACCTATATAAACCTAACCCTACATCCACTTCCACTTCACTGAATGCATTTTGAGCTCGACCAACCTCTTCCTTAATCTCTATAG
The DNA here is from genome assembly GCA_963277665.1 of Viscum album. Taxonomy (NCBI): domain Eukaryota; kingdom Viridiplantae; phylum Streptophyta; class Magnoliopsida; order Santalales; family Viscaceae; genus Viscum; species Viscum album. The sequence continues at coordinate 2,115,930,661 of OY728136.1, forward strand.
AATCCTCCCATGGTACCCCAAGTTCCCAAGATTCCTCTCTCAAGCCTCTACCATGCCTTGGGGATCACACTTCCATGTAAGGGATTTCTTCCTCTCTTATTTTTGTCCATGTTTATTTATGTTTCTATACCATTTTCTTTTCAATTAAAAATTATGGGGTATGATTTCACATCTCCCCAATACTTCCCTCATTATGTGTGAATTATTAGAGACCTGTTTATCTCTCATTAATACCTCCCATGTACACCTGTTACTATGCAGAAATTCTATAAGTTATTTCCATGTTCTCATTTACATTCATGCAATTATTTTGTGTTATGAATCTAAATTTCATTACAAATGTTGGGATATGATTTTATATGAAACCCACATTATTTACATTACATGTACATTTTATTAGACACACCTTTCTCTCTCATCATCCATTTTTATAAATTCTTATGACGTGCTGTAATGCTGGCAAAATTGCACCGTGATTTTCCAAGCCAAAGTCATTGTGTACTGAATACAATTTCTATTCCTATATCATGGATATTCACATTTATTCAAATTTTCTTATTGATTATATATTTTAATGTATTTATTCAACATTCCTTTATAAGGGAATAAAATATGATGTTGAATGATTCCATGTTGTATTATCCATGTGGCATATTTATGAATGAAATGAAATGATTTAGAAGGGTGTTCCCTAATAGAACTCAATTGCATTAGGTGTATATTATTATCCAGACACATCATGTGAAATGATGGTTTACTCATGAAAATTCAAGTGAAATGAGTGTTTACTCATGCTCCACGTGTAATGATCATTGGATCATGAAAATATCATGTTAAATGTTGATGCCATATTTCCAAGTTATAATAATCATGCTACATCATGCCATTATTTTCATGTTTCTATTTTCATCCATTTTATATTATTATTTCTTAAAATATATTGTGTTCTTCATGTTATTCCTTTTTCACTCACATAATGGGCTTTATAGAACACCTTTTATTTTTCATGTTCTAAGGTTATCCCATTTAATGCTATGTATGATGAAATGATGTGGTCATGTGAAAGATTCTTTATATAAAGATGTATTGTTTTATTTTCTATGTTGTTATGTAATTTTCCTAGTTACCAACGAAAATAGAACATTTGATTCTCGGAATAGTCTTAAGTGTAATTTTATCTAAAAACCATGTTTCACTATGTAATAAAGAGAAGGGTTGTTATATTTTGTATCATATGATAAGTTTAGTTATTTTTGGGATTTGGGTTAGAAAACCCTAGTGGAAGCCTTAGAGATAATACTATGTATAAAAAAATATCAATAAATTTTGGTGTGTATTGAGTAAGTGGTTTATCAAAAAAATGCATCCATTTCTAGATACTATTAGGTAGAGACGGATCTGGCATAAATGTTCCTAGGGGTAAAACCCAAAAAAACCACACTGAGCTAGACTCGAATGGGAAGTGGTGCATGACAACAACCCTTGCTGCAGTCTTGGTTTCGATACTCCTAGGGGATATTCTTTGTTAAATTCATAATCATAGTATAAACCATTAGTTATGGAATAAAAAATTCCCCTAAGAATATATGTTTGGAAGTAGATCGTGGATAAAATAAATTGAGGCCTATAAATTCATATGTTAAAAAATGAGTGTAATTTATAAGATATATGTTTTGTCTCTTGATTACCCTTTAGGTGTTACACCTAACATTCCCTCTATTCCATCCAATGTTGGGTAATAGAAGGACTCGGGTGAACAACCGATTAGAAGATTAATGTGATGATTGTTCTAATGAGATACCCAATCTGATGGGAGTGGTAATTGAGAACTTTTTCATGATACTCTTTTAGTTAACTCATGTTTTAAATCGAAACAATGGTCAAGAGGAACATTCAACACCCTTAAGAATGAACAAGCCTTAATTGAGAGCTTCATTAGGCAAATGTCTCATACTTTTAATGGATCATATGATCCCTTAACATTGAATAATGGATCAACTCTATTGAGAAGATATTCTCCATCTTCAATTTTCCAAACAAGAGAAGGTTCTTCTAGCTGCTAATCATATGGATGGTGAAGCTAATAAATGGTGGAAATTGATGAAAAATATAAATCCCAAGGAAGAGATCGACGCATTGGAAAGGAAGGACTTCTAGAAAATGTTTTTGGAAAAATACATTCCTTGTACCCTCTGACTTAAGATGGAAAGGGAGTTCTTTTCCCTCAATAAAAAAATATGACGAATCTGTCAAAGCATATGAGAAAAACATCAAAAGGCTTCCATGATTTGCCTCCATCTTTGTTGCTACCCCCAAATGATAGTTTGATCGCTTTTTGGTGGGATAAAACCTAGCCTACCGAAAGCCGTAGTGATCTGTGACTTTGAGAGCTATGTGTAAATTATATTATGTGCCCTAAAAAGTCAAAATGGTGATTAGTGAATCTCAAGGGTACCATGGGGATAAGAATCATAAGGTGGAATTTAATTCTGGGAGTATGATGGATAAATCCAATTGTACTAAGAAAATCCAGTACCCCACTTTTCAATAGTGCGGAGTGAATCACCCCAGAAATTGCATGAAGGGGATGATGAAATTCATTATGTGTGGAAGAGAAGGGCACCATGATATTAAATGCCGACAAGAAAAACCCGCTGCTACGATAGAGGAGAGGAATTCTCTATTCGACCCTCAATGCTCTGTTCATTACATCAACTACAAAGAACCATGGATCTTTGAAAACCAGTTCCCTAAGACAAGGGTTTTTGAAGGAAACCAACAAACTCCAAGGAAAAAATGGTGAGATTTTTTCATCACATCTACTGAAGTGAACCCCAATAATGTTTTTGTGAAAAGTACGCTAGTCATTCATAAAATAATATCAAATGTACTTTTTGATTTTGGTTCTACAAATTCATTTATAACTCGATAGTTTAGTAGAAAAATCCCAACACTACAAGAAATCATGGAAGTATAGATGTCAGTTAGTACAGAAAAGGGGAAATCATAGGATCCCAAGAATATAACTCTTCCCCTATCAAAATTTGTGGATTTAACTATCCAAAGAACCTCGTCATACTCCTTGTGGTGGAATTTTATGTAATTCTTAGCATGGATTGAGTTTCCTTATATAGAGAAAACATAAATTTCAATGAGAGGGAAATGACTCCCCATATGGTTAATCGAACCCCGATTCTATACAAGTGAATGGAGGAGGATGACGATTATTGAGCACCATCATCTCATGTGAGGATATTACTACCCTATTAGAATTCATTTCTGTCATAGATGATTGGTTCTAAGGAAGCTCAAATCCTTGAAGACATGCCTATTTTGAGGGAAATCGCTAAGGTGTTTCCCAATGAATTGTCTTGTCTTCCTCTTAGAAGAGAAGTTTAATTCTCAATTGATCTTATACCTATGGAATTTCCAATATCCAAGACTCCTTATAGAATGGATGATTTGGATCATGATGTGATGAAGAAACAACTATAGGAGAATTTTGATAAAGGGTTTACACACCAAAGTGATGCACCATGCGGTGCACCATTCCACTTTATCAAAAATAAGGATAGATCAATGCACCTTTGCATTGATTATCATGAGTTAATGAAATCACAATAAATAACAACTATCCTCAAACCTAAATTGGTGACTTTTTCAATCAGCTACATGGAGCACAATACTTCTCCTTGGTGGATTTGCAGTTGGGATATTACCAAGTAGGGGTGAAGAGGGAGGATATCCCCAACACTGCATTTCGTACATGGAACAGGCACTATGAATTCATAGTAATTCAATTTAGACTCGCTAATGCTTTGGAAATTGTTAAAGACATGATAAATAGAGTGCATAGAGATTACCTCAACAAATTTTGTTCTAGTATTTACAGATTATGTTCTCATATATTCCAAAACCATGGAAGATCACGAGGAGAATCTAAGCATTGTACTAGAGACCTTGTGAAAGGACAAGATCTTTGAAAAGTGCAGTAAGTGAGAGTTCTTGTTAAAAGAGGTATCATTATAGGGTCATATCATTAGAAGAAATGGGATATATGTGGATCCCATGAAGACAGCTGCAATAAAGGGATGGTTGAGGCCAACATCAGTACCAGATATCTGTATCTTCATGGGGTTAGTGGGATATTATCACCGATTTTTGAGAAATTTCCCACAACTGTCAAAACCTCTTACCAATCTAACTCGCAAGGGAGTAAAATTTTATTGGTGTAATGAATGCGATGAAAGCTATTAGGTGTTGAAAAATAGTTTTACCACTATATCTATTCTCACATTACCCATTGGTGGAGAAATAGTTGTGGACATTAGTGATTTTTCGAAGAATGGCATGGGTTTTGTGTTGATTCAAAATGAAAAATTCATTTCTTATTCTTCAAGGCAATTAATATTTCATGAGAAACACTATCCAAATCATGATCTAGAGTTGGATATAATAATCTTCACTTTGAAATTTTTGTGCCATTGCCTATTTGGGGAGAAGTTTGAAATATATACAGACCAAAAAAACCTCAAGTATATATTCACCCATAAAGAGTTGAATATTCACCAAAGAAGATGGTTAAATATGATCAAAGACTATGATATATCAATCCATTACCACCATGGGAAAGAGAACAAGGTGGTGGATTCTATAATTAGAAAGGAACCATAAATTATATAAATAATGAGAATTGAAAAGGATCAAATCTTATTATATTTGACGAAGATGGGTGTGGAAATCTTATATAAGGGAACATCATCAATCCATTCACAAATGATTTCTCAACCGTCTCTTTTTGAAATGTTATTTTATACTCAAACGGATGAATTATGAATTCAGAAGAAAGTGTAAAATTTAAGAAATGGAAAAAAATTAGTAATAAATGATAATGAAGAGGTAATTGTGAGATTTGGATCAAGACTATGTACTGAGATCTCAGAGAGCATTATTGGTAGAATAACATAAAGATGGAGATCACTGAGTATACATCAAAGTTCCTGGTATGTCATCAAGTGAAGTATGAGAGGTAGAAGTTTAATGGGATGATGCAATAATTACCCTTAATAGCATGGAAATGGTAAAGCATCACCATGGAATTTGTCACAAGAAATTCGATGACATCCAAAGGAAATAACGCTATCTGATCACGTACTAGTCGACTTACAAAGACTGCACACTTCTTTTCAATTAAGGAGGATTTATCATAGGATCAAATGGCATGGGTATACATCAGATATGTGGTAATGAGGAATGGAGTACCACTATCGATTGTATCCAATCGAGATCCAGGATTCACCTCTACATTCTGGAGGCGTCTCCAACATGCTCTGAATACTGAGATAAACTTCATTACAACTTATTATCCACAAACTGATTTCCAATCTGAGTGGACTATCCAACCACTAGAGGAAAATTAAGAGCATGCTCAATGGGATTCAATGGTGGGTGATATCAACATCTTCCTCTAGTTTACTTCTCTTAAAACAACAGTTTCCAAGCAATAATCCATGTGGCTCGTTATGAATCCCTTCACAGGAAGAGGTGAAGGATGTTGGCATGATGGGATGATGTTGGGGAGTGAAAACTCCTAGGTCCAAAAATTGTCGATAAAATGGTGAAGAAGGGTAAGACTATCCAGCAGCACCTTAAATCCACTCAGAGTTAACAAAATTTCTATGTTGATAATCATTGAGGAGACCTAGATATTGATGTTGGAGACAAGGTTTTCCTCTTCATATCAGAATGGAAGAGTGTTATGAGATTTTGGAAGCAGGGAAATCTAATTCCAAGGTACATTGCCCCTATTGAGATCATTGATCGCATTGGAGCAGTGGCCTATCGAATAGAACTCCCAAACTAACCTATCACATGTAAATTATGTATTCCATGTATCACTCTTGTGGAATTACATACCTAAACCATTGCATCTACTCAATCCTAAGGTGGTACTATTTTAGAATGACCACTCCTATGAAGAGAAGTCGGTGAGGATCTTATATTGTAGAGAAATAGTTCTACGAAATAAAACAATTCCCCTTATCAAGGTGTTCTTGTAAAACCAAAAGTTTGAAGAAGAAATTTTGGAATCATAAGAAGTGATGAAGCATAGTTACTCTCATCTATTTTAGTGTGGGGAAAGAAAATTTCGATGGCAAATTTTATTAAGAGGGATGATTGTAACAACCCAAACATGTGTTAATGAAAATTTTTCATGATCTAATTAAATGTCTTATTATGTAGAATGATCATAAAAAATGTATTCACTTCTTTGGGTTTATATTTTTGGATTTAAGAATACCATTAGGAGTTATTACTGTTTCTCATTTAGTTGTTGAAAAATGATCACCTGATTTGTATAAATATAGGGGTTCAAAAAATCTAGTTTACCCAGACAAAGGAAGCGATGACTTCATCCAGTAGAATTGATCTATACGAAGCCCTTTTTTTGAGCTTATAAAGGATGTGGAATAAATGGGATTCTCTCTTGACCAAGACCATTTCGAGATTCAACACGTTTTGCTCGAATAGAATTTCCTACAAGATAATTGGATATTCATATAGATTACCACCCGAGTGATGTTATCTGAGCCACCTCAAGAGACTGTCATTCACACCACACCCTTAGGTCTTATGAGGGAGTTTTAGGGGGTTTTTTAGAAATTCCCTATCACTATGACTATCTTTATTTTCTTTTTATATAATAAATAACATACATTCATTTTATTGTTAATTTGTAAATAGTTTTTTTAAACACATATAGTTTTTCAGTTAATATTCAATTAGAAAATATATTTTGATTAATTAATGGATTTTTGAATTAAAAAATAATTTAATAAAATATTATTACTAAATTACATTTTATTAATATATCATTCAATTTTTTCTAAAAAAATCATGTATCCTTTTTGTATTTAATAAAAAAGATTTTGTTGGATTATGTTTATACATTTTTGGTGTTATTTGTGGATGAAATCTTTGTTTACTAAATACATGATAAGGATGATATGTTTCATCTATGAGTAGTTATTTAATTTTTAAAAAAAAATCCACTTTATTCAAATCTATAAAAATTTGATTTTTAGATTAGGTAAGAGAAGGTCTTATGAAACATTATCTGAGAACAAGGTAATTCAATTGGTCATGAAAAGTTGAAAGATGTTATTATATTTGAGAAACCATACTTTTTTACATGATTTAAAGATTATTGGTTTTAGTGGGTTATTATTGATACTTCATAAAGAATTTCTTGAATTTGGATTCATTTATGGACAACGTCGCTCTGAATGGGATGATTTTTTATTGGGATGAAAAATCTCAGAGTACATTTGTTGATAAGAAATGGATTTCAACTTCTTTGATGATGATAACAATTACATTGGCTAGGTAGGTAAAAGTGGTATTCTATGACACACTATTTTTGGGTTTGATCTCTCTTCCTATATAGTGTGATCACGTTGTTTCCTAAATATCTTAGTATATTAAGACACTTGATAATAATTATCTGACTGATAACCTTGAATATGCATATGAGATTATTGAAATAAAGAGTTAGAATAATTACAATTTCATAGAATGTTTTAACAAGTATTGGAACCATAAGAGATTGATTTTATATATTATGTCAAAAATATTTTAATATACCCCAACAACGGTGTGTGGATTACAAATAATATTTTTATTTCCACCTTTGTAATACTTTGAGGAAGGGGAGTATCATTAAAGATTAATTATATAGAAATATTCTCGTATAGGTTACGAATGAATCCTTATAAGAGTGTAACTTGATGTCTATTTTTGTACTGTATCGTATTGGATTTTAGGAAACATAGGCCATGATTTTGTTGGCTAGTTTTATAATGACCTCTTCTCTTCTCGAGATTATTCTTCAAGAACAACATCATATTAATTAATTCCACATCATCAGAGACACTCATTATAGTAGAGAGACCATAGATGAGTGGAAATTCTCCACGATGGGTGTTACATGTTTTTGGAATCATTTTGATATGATTTTATATATGAAAAAAATACAATAGGGGATTTCCTTGATTCTTATTTGGTTTTTTTACTAAGGAACAACAACGATGTTGATTGATAAATGATGTTGATTCTATTGTCTAGGTATAACACTAGATGCCATTTTCATTTTTTCACTCTATTGTACTTGGAAAATATTCAAGGCCATGAATTAAAAGACTCTTAGTTTTCATCAAACATTTATACTACATAAATGTATGAGAGATGAAATTTATATGTACACTATGGTTGGATTTCAACAAACCAAAAGAAATAAGAATATGATATGTGTTGTGATAGATAGGATGAACAAATAAGAACAATATATACATATTTAGGATACAACCAATATTTTTGAGATAGTAAATATCTATGTCAAATAGGAATTTAATTTATAGGGAGTAACATATATTATATTCATTAATAGGGATCCTCATATTCCATCTCACTTTTGGAGTTTCCATCAGGAGGAACTGTGATCCTAGGTTCATTTGAGTATAGAATATGATCTAGAAATGGATTATCTAATAGATGAGGATGTACATATTTTTGAGGATATGGTTTATTCCTATGTTCATGAGTTTAGTGGGTTTTGGGATGAACATTTTGTACATGTAGAGATTTCATAACACAATAATTACTAGTCTCCAATCATAATGAATTCTTTTTAGGACAGGTATGGATGGGCTTGTAAATCTCTATTGTGTTACTTAGATATTGGTGAAAGATTATTGGTTGGATGGATCATGGTCCGTGGGATGAAAAAAGAGATTTATTTGATTCATTAGAAAATTTAGATTACTAAGATTCAATATATATATTTTGTTTATCTTATTTCTAGGTCATTGTAGTTTTTAGTTAGTGAATTGGTGTTCCTAAATGTTTCCCCCCATTTGGTTCATTGATTCCTTGGGTGGAATGGGAAGTCCTAACATCATTTTCATGTTTCATTTTGAGGTTTTTTAGAAGGTTTGGATTTTTATTATCATTTAGAAACCTCACCCTAGTTGACATTGACACATTGCATGTGTATCATATCGATAAAAATATCTTTCTCATCCATCTATTTTTTTGAGATAGGGTGATCTTGATGTTGAGACTAATATATCGGTGATTAGGAATCAAATCAGGATAGTTAATTATGGGATGGAGGTACTTTGGGAGTAAAATACCTTTGGTCCCAATGTTATTATAACATAGTTAACATTTTATTAATACTTTGGAGATATAGACACTTATAAGAGAGCAGTTGACTCATCTTTTTGAAAATGAAACAACTTGATATGATTTATGGGGATGCAATGTTTCTAATATGAAGAGTTTGTAACTTCATATTACTATTTTCTCATGTACACCTATACCCTTATTTTTTATCATTCTTTGTTTGGGGTTTGTCTTGCGCCATTTTTGGAGGAAAGATAAAATTGTTCGAATATTCTATGTTGTTCCTGGTTGGCATATCATTTTCCCAAACTATGTTCCCACCTAGTGAGAAACATGATACCATTGATAGTGTTTGATTTCATGTTTATTTAACAATTTGAAATCCCATGTACCCACGTAGTATAAAATTTTCTCCCTAATATAGTTGTTCATGTTTAGAGTACAGAGTTATTCAAATCAAGTGGTCGAACCATAATAACTATGAAGATCATAATTGTAATACTGGAAAAATTATTTTAAAATTCTTTGAACCCCCATTTAGTCTATCATTAGGTCCTAAACTAAGGTATCAAGATTTCCTAGGTTTTGGGATCTCTCAAGAACTGTTTTTTCTCATAAAAACAAATTCCTAGGTAGATCATGGTGTGGAATATCTCATTCAATCCCTATCCTAAAAGAGTTTTGTCTCATTTTCCTTTTATTACTCTATCTATCATTATTTCTAGTATATATTATTCTAGATAAGTATATTTTTTATGTCTATACTCCATCGATTTAGATCTTTATTATAGGGTTTTTATAATTTTGGTTTCTATCATTTATCTCTGGTAAATCTCGTTGTAGTTGTTATGTTACGGGAACTTAGGAAAAAAGGTATGTGGGTCCATTTTATTTGTTCCATGTAATTAAAGATCAACTAACACAATTTGTTTTTAAATTCATTCAATTCTATAATGAAAACCCCATTAAATGAAACTAATAATTTTAACTTGAATTATTATGGATTGGTTTGGAGAACCCCCATTTCTAATGAAATTAGAAATGGGGTAATATTTTTTGTAATTGATGGATTTTGTAATTGATTTTGTAAAAAATGAGTTTAATTGAATTGATTAAGCCCTATGATTGTTTTTATTTTTCAAAAGGAACAATATAATTAGAACCCATGTTTTTTAATTTAAATTTATTTGGCATATTGAAAAGACAAATTAGGAAAATGAATTGTAAATTTATTTTACATTTTAAATGAGATGAATCTTCTAATATTGATTGATGGATTGAGAAAATGTGATATAGGGTAGTTAGTGTGTTATTTAGTACAATCTAGTTATGATTGTTATTACCAATCAAAAAAATTATTGATTAAAAATATAAAAAATTCTAGTTTGGAAAATCATATTCCTGATGGAATATTGGGGAGTCATATTGGGCCTAACATAGTTGGATGTCTATACAGAGATGAAATGATCATTGATATGAGTATTATGATGATTATATAACTAGAAACTATCATATAGTAGTGAAGATTACCATAGTGTTTTCTGTGAATATTTTTATTATAGATTATGCTGAATGTGAAATAGATTTACCCAAGCCTATTTATTTATATAAACTATTGTATTTTTTTATATTACATAAGACCTTTTTTTTAAATTTTTTGATAATATTATTTGAAAATAATTGTTTAAATATGAAATTTTAATGCCTTTTTGATTTTAATAAAATTGAAATTCATATATGTATTATAATTATGGAATCTTATTATAGAACACCTTTTGGTACCGGTTTGGTATTTGTAGCAAACATCAAACCTTTTTCTTCTAGAATTTGTATATTTTATTCTATGAGGTGTGAGAAAAGGGAATGTTCTTGCTGCATTGGGATGAGAGTGTCGATTCATTTTGAATTTTTTAGATTTATCATTCTATATGTTCAATACACTGATGGTGTTATAATTTGGGTTTTGATAAAAACAATTTGGTATATTGAATAATCTTCTTATATATTTTTGAGTATACAAATATGTATTTTTATCTTTGATTATTTAAGTGGAAAATTAATCTCCATTTTTTTCATTTATGAGGCTGGCTAAAAGTCTCTAGCATGTGGGTATCTAGAATTCCCAGCATTCTATATTAGTGGTAGATTGGGTATAATGGAACCAAGTTATCTAGGCTAGTTCCTAAAAGATCATTCCAGTCATCTATGAATAAAATAATTCCCTCTAAAAATGGTTTTTACGAATCTTCCACCATCGACATCACATTCACTAGTAGACATGACTTTCTCTCCATTATGTGATGATATTGTCATTAATTTATTATAGTAGTTGACATTTTCATAGTAACTGGACATCTAGTCCATTCGATGAAGAAAATTAAAAATTTTCCTCTCTAGAATAATGAAGCTCCACACATAATCCTAGATACAAATTACCACAATATAGTATATAAAGATATAAATATGATAATATTTCATTCTCTAGGGTATACTTATATATATAAACTCAAAATAGTATTTTACCGATAAATCAATACCAAAAAAACTTGATGTGAAATAAATTATTTATATTCTCTAGTATCAATCAAATAAAAATTTATCTTATGAGAAATCAGAACAATACATAAAATTGTAGAAGGTCTCATCCCACAATCTACTTACAACATATTAAATGCATACGTCTGGCCATCAACCACTCCATGACATCCTAGAGGCTCATGAGTCACACGATATAATAACAATTTTTGGTTCTACACATACTTTTGGGGTTTTTGTGTCTTCCCTTTCCATGTACATCCTCAAATCCTTATAATAAGACCGCTTTAGATGACCGGTTTTTAGATAGTATTGGAAATTCATGAGGGAGATAGGGGATTCTAAGATAAAATCCCCCCTCCTCCAATAGTTAGATTGAATTCTCTAATTATTTCTCATAATGGATGTTGAGGAACCTCTATTATTCTCTAGAATTTGACCACCCCCTAGTGTGCATAATTTAACTTATTCTTAATATTTCTAATGAATTTATTCTAATATGTTTGAGAAGATACATGTAGATTCATTAAGGGAATGGAGAATAAATATAAATATTTCATCCCTGATTAGATTTATTATAATTATTTCCATATTATAAACTATATTACAAGTCATCGTATCTATGTTCTTGGAATATAATTTCTTATCTTCTAAAAGGTCAATCTAAAAAATTCTCACTTTCTATGCATCGTCAAGTGCTAAAAGTATAGAGAAGATAATAATCCTTGTGAAATTTAATGAAGAGGAAGAAATTTTAATCTTCCTCTACTAAAGAACCATGATATCAAGATAATGATCTAGATTTAGAGCACTAATAAATAACTCCTTAGAGAAGAGCCCCTTGAAGGTCTACCGTGATATCTAGTAACACCTACCGACCTTTAATAAGACATTGAACCTTGCTCTAGATGTACTTAAAATCATTAAAGTAACATACGTTAATATTTGATCATTTAAGGTATCTAAAATTATTAATATCCTCTACATGACTGGTATATAGTCACTGATGTACTATATGCCCCTAATTCCCTTGAAGGATTGGGAGTTCTTGAGATTGATGTCATGATTATGATTGACCATCATTGGCCAAGCCAGTGGGTTCAAATGTTTGAAGTTACAACACCTTTAGATTTAGAAATAATAAAATTGTTTTTTATAGCATAAATTACTCACAAATCAGATCATAAAAATCCTATGAAATATATTTCATTAAATTTATTCCCTTTGATATATAACAGAACATGAAACACTAAGTAGAAATGAACCATAATACAATATATATTTATAACCTAATCATTATATTGTTGTATATTAATATAAATAAATACAAAAATGAATATTATGACTTTTTAGTTATTATAAATAAAATAATAATCATTAAAACGAAAAATTTATGTTTATCTTAAAATTATATTTTCATAAAAGTCGGATAAGGACCATTTTACGCACATAATTTAAAATTAATTTTAACCACTATTATAAATTTTATATAAATAAATACAATATATTTTTGAAATTAACTTTTCATAATTATGGTTTGGTGAATTTTTTATAATATATTGATCATAAAAGTTATTCAGTGAATAGTTAAAATTTGGTATTTATTAAGAATTATCAAGTATTTAAAAAACATTATAAAGTTGCATTTTGTTTTAATATGGGTTTAAAAAAATATTTGTCAAATTTTATATCTAATAATCCAATTTAGGTCATTATAATATATTTTATATTTATTTTTTATATTAAAACATTTTAATTTTTCAACATTTTCTCTATGAAAACCCTTTTTCTCATCACATATGTATGAATAATTTTAATTTAATATTTCAAAATTATATAAATTAAATTTTTTATAAATTGATCAAATATATTAAATAAGAAAAATTTAAATTATCAAAAAATATTAGGATAATCTTTTTCAAAAAATAATAGTGAAAATAATAATAATTAGATACAGTAGTTAATATAATATGGGTTTACCTGGGTTGAATATAGAAGGATACGGGTTACAATAGCCTAAAAATATTCTATAAACTATTTTTTGAAAATAATTATAAACTCTAATGTATATGTATATTTAATAATCAATATGGGACCCTTGTGGAATTTTAAAAATGTGGCTACACATTTTTCTTCTCATGAATTATTAATGTTCCACTCTCCTCGCTTATGAAAGGCCATCACCTCCCCTCTCTTCATTACACATAAAACCCAATTTTCGAATGTAGAATATATTAATTTCAAAATTTCCAAAACTTCATCCGATAAAGTAGTGATTTATCATAACCCAATTATAGGAATAATTTTGGTATAATCCTATAGAGGTTGTTTGAGAGGATGTGAAATTCCTAACTATAAGATTTTCATTTATTTCTTCTTGCACCTCATTCATATTTTATTCATATATGATTATATAATTACAGTAGTTTTACCTATATAATTTGATTTTAATATTTTATATAAATTATATATATTAATATTCAATTACCTCAAATGGGAAATATTAATGTTATTTGTGTGTGTAGATAACTAAGGACTCACGAACCAATCTAACACATTCTCTAAAAACACTTCTCATATGAGGGTTTGATGATGGATGTAAATTATATATATGATATTTATAACATAATTATACCTTTGTATTAAGTATAGGTTATATAAAATTTTTCTCTCCACTTCATAGGTGATACTATAAATTCACTGGTGTGTATGGTGGACTTATGCCTCGCGATGCGATGTAATATTTTTCACTGACTATTACATGAAAATGAATTAATATATATTTAATTAATATATGTGATGTTCATGAAATAATTAAGATTGTGATGAAATATTTATCATTCTTAAAGGATAAAATATCTTTTTATTTCTTCCATGTTCATTCATTGAAACATGATAACACCATTCATGTATTAGTGGACTACCACCTTCAACAAGTGATGTGACTTTATATTCATCACCACACCCCATTGGTGATATATATATTTATTTAAATAATTAAAATTGTATTTATGAAATAATTTTCATTATTAATGATAAAAATATTATGTCCTCATTTTTATAAATATTATTGAAAAATGGAAAAGTTACTCATTTGTACGTATGGCCAACCGTCTCTATGATTGAATCGTACATAATTTGTCAAAACCAAATTTCATTATTGATATTAAAATTATTTTTTATTCAAAAATATTAAAATTATATGATTATTATGTTTAAGCTATAAATGAAGGAAATATATAATATTTTACTGAACATGATCCTTTATGAAAAAACAATCTTGAGAAAAACACATTAAAAAATGAAAATAATAAATCATTATTAAGGAATGATTGATAATATATTTTAAAAGGGTCATATATGATATGATGAATACTATTAAAGTTTTTTTATAAGTAAATATCATGTTTAAAACCACTATATAGTAGGTTAATGCATGGTCACCGAAAATGAATCTTGATGAAAGGGATTTCTTCACTAAATTTTCATACATTGGGATAAAATAATACTTCTTTGATTGTAACATGGTAAGATTTTCTATTTAATTTCCCAAAATTATATTATTTTTTATTTCTACTTGTTTACTATGGATTTATAATTATTAAATTTAATAAATTCATTTATTAATACCCACTTCAATGATATGATCTTTGTAATGGACTTCACCACATTTTTCCTTAATTGAGGCATATCATAATGTCATGGAACTAATTTATTTTATATTTTGTATTCAGATCCCATTTAAATTTTATATCATGAATAATTAATAATTCATGATATTTTATGTTTCAATTTTAATTATTTTATCTAATGGGATTTGACGTGAAATTTTCCAAGTGGTAAATAATTTCATCATTCGATTTCTTTTCATTGGGTTAAATTACTTGTTATTTGTCTTGGAAACTTTATGATTATGCATGTTAATAATTTTTTTGTACTATCTTGTATTTCATTTTTTATGTGGTTATATATTTCATGGACATTATTTAATATTTAATTAATTCACACATCATCTTTAGGACCATAGTAATATCTAATTTCATAATGTCATTTTAATCATGATTGTTTATACATGAATTTCCATTAAATAAAATTGACTAATAATTTTTATATGAAACCATTTCATTTTTCACAATTCACTTTATTCATTATATATTTGGGTAATAATACAATTTTCCCCTCTTTGGTAATTAAAATAATTTATTAATTTTTTATCATAAAATATGAATTTATTTCTATTATTAGTCATAAATATGTTTTTATCTAATATCATGTTTTCTAAAAACAATTTTTAACATATATTTCAACTTTTAAAAAATATAAATTAAATAAATTTTAATTAATTTTTTTAATAATTTGGTTTGATTGGACTCTCTGTGTCATTTTCAAAAAAAAGTGAATGTTTTTATTTATTTGAAATTGACAAATAATTACATTTTTTTAACATATTCATATTCTATATAAATTATTAACATCGTGAAAAAAAGATTACATATTAAATTATATTTTTTATATTTTTTTTTCAGAAGAAAAAAATTTTAAATGGTTTTTGGGAACATTTTAAAAAAAGTTATTTTCAAATGTAAAATGATATTTTCCAAACACAATTTTTTAATTGTATTTTTCTAGTATAACTATTCATCAATGAAAATGATCATTTATTCATACCACAATAGTTATATGTTGGATTGTTAGTATACTTATTAATTATAAGGATGGTTTATGATCATTTTGACCATAGAAAGTATTGAAATTATCATTAATGTTTTAATTATTTAGTCAGTAACTTTGTTTTTAGTAATTCACTTTTTTGTGATCATTTGACATTAAATTTCCCCATAAATATCCATATTATTTATCATTGATGTGATTTCTTTTTAAATATTATCACATTTATACATACAATGTTTTTCATTTAATGTTATTTGACTGAGTTGGGAAATATTGATAATATTAATTCTTTCATCAATATTGATATTTAAAATTAAGGTGCATTATTTGTGAATTAAATAGATTATTCAATATATGAGTAATGATTTGGACATAAATATGTGGGTAGATCATGATTATAGATTTCCACTAAATGTATCATTATTATCAGGATGAGAATTAGTAATGTGTCGTTAAATGGGTTTATACTTTTTGTTTAAATCTGCCTTATCAAAGGTCATGAAAGTAGCGTTATCAGGATGCCTAAGATCCTAATGCCCAATAATCAAGAATTTCCCTTATTATGATACTTGATATTTTTTCAATAATATTATTTCTTCAAGAATTTCATTATATAATTATTGACTTAATGAATTTATTTTCAATTATTTACCATTAAATAATGATAATGCATTATCATATTATACGTGAAATTCTCGAAATGATATTATCTTAATATGAATTTAATTATTTGATTATTGGTTAAATGGAATGGTATTATAGTAATTTATCATTCCATATTTATTATTATGTATCATATAATTAATTTAATGTTGTTTAAATGGAATGTGTGCTTAGATATTTACCTTTACATGTTGATTATTCATAATGATTCACGATTGATTTAGATGTACATAAAATTTATTGTTCATTTGAGCTCCGACATATTTTGTTTCCTATACATTGAATTCATAATGTTCAGAAATGATTTATATGAAGGGGATTTAATATGGGAATAGTTATATTCTCTAAAAAAGTTATTCAGTATTTTTTTATTGTCAATTTTTATATAGGAATCAGGTAAGTATTTAGTTTTCCAAGACTAATAAACCATTTGGTCCATAGGGATGTGATTTAGTGTATTATAATACAACAAAATAAAGAAGACACTACCTATGAGAAACTAAGGTTGCGACACTATATTTGGTAAAAAATTATTATTTGAATACATGGGAACACAATTTAGTAAATCAAATATTAAAGAACCCGACCCTATAAAAACCTTTAGGATAAGTATTGAAGAAGATAATTAATTATTGGTAAGTTATATATTATATTTTTTAGACAAGAATTATATTATCATCGAGATAATAAAAGTTGATGAGGATCCAAAACAGTTTTACCTTGGGGTAGTGACTCTTAAAAGACAACTTTGGGATTGACTTGATTTTCACCTTGTTTGGGAAAACACACCTTACATAACCCCTATTTTGACACTCCTATGAAATATGGATAGTATAGTTCACATTTTCACTATAAACTATAACAATGGATTTGATTATATGATGATGATCAAGAACCTAAGATAAACCCGATTTGTCATATATTAAAAAAGGCCTCATTATTTAGACATATTATAAGTATTTATATTCATTTCCCACTAAAATTATTGATTATAACACTATTCATTCATTTTAAATGTTTCGAACCCGAAGGAATAATTTCATTATTGAATCTGAAGGAAAATATAGTGAATATGAGAAACCAAATGAGACGATGAAGAGAGTGAATGCTATCATGATAATTCCTAATTAGTTATACATAAATATGATTAACGAAATATACCTTATCCAAATCCAATAATTACTAGATAATAGAATGATATAGTTCTCTATGAGCTCGTGTGTTGTAGGCCTTTGAGAAAATAAGGCTCAATTTCATTCATGTCAGAAATTTTGAATGAAAATCCAAGGAATTTTTCCTAAGGAAAAATTAAAATTCATTATGTGTGTGAAGTTTTGGAATAAATAAATTAATTGAAAACAAGTAGAGTACAATTAAATTAATTATACCTCATCCTAGGGACTCATTTATATTTAATTTTCTTAAATATGTGGAACATAGCTTTAATCAGAGTCAATTATCACTTTTAAAGGGTAAAAATAGGATTAAATACTTTTGTGGGTATACAGTTGATGAAGTATTAATATACCTATAATCATGAATTAAATTTCTGAAGTATTTTTCAGAAAGATACATTTTTTTAATTTTTATAAAAAATCTGAGGATTCAATTAAAATTTGGATCCATTTATTTATTAATGATCATAATAGTTAGGGATACCATCATTTGTTTAAGAGATAATGGTCAATAATAATTCCAAATTCGTAAAAACCCCTTGTAAAAAATTTATGATTGAATATAACATGGTTAAGTGTAATTTTTGAAAAAAAATAGCTGTATTCCATACATTTATTTATCATATGAAAAAAAATTATTAATGAAGAATTCACTAAAAAATCATAAGATTCAAGGTATTGGTGACCATTAAGGTTTATTATATCATTGAAATTATAATAATTATTTTTTCTCAAAATTTTGGGACATTATAATAAATGTTGTCATATTTTTTTATAAATAGGGAAATGATCATGTCAGGTGAAATTCTATGATTTATAGAATGAAAGTGGGGTTTGAACCCATGGCCAACATATGATAAGGGTTTAGCACCTACAAGTGGAATACATGATTTCATGGATAATATGTCATTGTTTTCAATTAAAAAATTTAACAAATAAATATTAATGATGAAAAAATGGTGTTACTTTTAGGGCTTATAGATTAATATATTATATTAACATCATGTGCTAATAAAATTGTATTTGGAAAATTGTTAGAGACAAATGAAAATACCTTTCACTATTGTATTGATCATATGATTCATTATAAGTGAATTTTAGTGCATAATGAATTGAAATTAATTTTTATATATTCATTTCTTGGAATAATCAATGATTTTCATATTTATAAAATCAAAACTGAAGGATTAATCATTGTTATATAATAGAAACATTACTAGTATGAATATACCTTTATATTCATATATTTTAATAGAATTCCTCAACATTAGGAAAATGTTATTGAAAATAAAATTTTATCATATTACCATCATATCTAATGAATCTAAATGAATTTTATTTGATAAAATACTTATGGTTTTGAGATCCTTATCTTTTTATTAATCATTAACCTTCATATGATTGATGACCTATATGACACTCTAAAATTATTTATTCTTTTCGTCCAAGTCAATATCTTAAAACTCGTCCAATTTTTTCTGACATAGAAACTATTTTTTGTTTGAGTCAATATTAGTTCTCCACATACCATTCTCTCTTGTTTAGAGTGAATTTTACTAACCCTTTTGTGATGATAAATTTTGAACTATAGTATTTTTAAATGCCAACATACTGTTTATTGGTATCAAGTTTAAATTATGAGGTAAAAATTCTTTTATTTTGGAGATAACATATTAAAAAAATCCTTTAAAATATGAACTTCAACTTTTTAACTTATGAAATAAGGAAAAATTATTTTAAATATCCCATAAAATATATTTTATTAAATTTAATATCTTCATTAGCATAAAAACACAACATATTTAGTAAAAATGACCTATAATTTAGTATACCATTTTATCCTGACAATTTAATTGGAATGTGTTAATAGTAATAAATAAATTTAGAAAATTATGGATATATATTTATTAATAAAATAATCATTCAAAAAAGAATAACTAATTTTTAGAAAAAATATTTTTTTTATAACAGAAGGCTTATTCCCATTTTTCTTAAATAAATTAAATGTTTTTTAACACAATAAGAAAAATTATTTTATTAAAAAAATACTCATTTTTAAATATAAACGACCTAATTATATTTTGGTAAATTTCTGATAGTTTTTTGAAAATATCCATTTTCAGTGAATAGTGAGAAATACTAGTTTTTATTAAGAACTGGCATTTTTTTGAAGACATTAAAATCATTAATAATGTTTTAAATTGGTTTTAAATGTCAAATTATTTCAATTATATATATATATATATATTCGTCAAATTTAGGTCATTAGATGAAATTTCATAATGATTTTTTTTAAAACGTTGTAAACTCTTGCATGTTTCCTCAATGAAATCTCTTTTCTCGTCCTGACGATGGGATTAATTTTAAATTCCATTATTCATATTTTTTTAACGGAATTTTGAAAAAATGATTTCAATTTTTGAATAAGAATAATTATTATAATCTAATATATTTGACTACATCTTTTACCAAAATTATTAGTTAATGAAATAAAACTTATTTACCGTATGTAATGTAGATATGTGTTTATTGAGTGTTAAACTAGAATGATGAGGGTTAAAATGACCTTAAAAATTATTAAAATATATTTTACAAAATCATATATACCTTATAATTTATATTCTTTTGATAATGCCCCATTTTTTAAACTTGTGTCTTATACATAATATTGGTTCACAATGTTTTTCAAAAAATAGATGTGTTCCACTCACCTCACTTATAAAGGCCATCCACTCTACTCCATTTTTTCACAACTTAAAACAGTATTAGATTAGACAATAACTACCTAAATCACTTAAAAATTTCATTAACCTCATACAAAAATCCTTTTTATACCCCTAATTATATTCTATATATACTTTAGATACAATCCTAATGTGGTGGTATGAGAAGACGTAAAATTCCAAATTATATACATTTCATTATTTCTTCTTCCACCTAATTCAAATGTTATTTATTTATTCTAATAGTATAACCTTTATCTAAAATATACATAAATTTTAGTGCTTTATAGTAATGACCGATATTGATCCCAGCTTCCCTCAAATGTGAATGATCATGTCCCTTGTTTTTACAGTTGACTACCACCTCACCAAATGAGGTGGTACGTTTACCATAAACACCTCTCACTGTTGGGAATGGTGATGGGTATAATATATATATGTGATATTTATAACATAATTATACCTATAGATTCATTTTTTCATATATAAATTTTTTTACATTACATTCCGTAAGGGATTGGTTAAATTCTCTCTTCTATACAACAAATTGAATGCACATGAAGAAATGTGATTCATTTTTCACTAAGACTTTCCATAAAATATAATAAGGTTATAGTTTAGAAATATTTTTTTAAATGAAATCTTTATGTTATTATTAACATATTAACCTTTCTTAAACTTTATTATTTAATTTAATTTCATTCATTTTCACTCATTGAAAGATGAAAATAGTGTTCATGTGTGTGTGGACCACCGCCTTCCCAAATAGTTGTGACTCTAGTTTTAATCACTGCCCTGCATAGATGATATATATAATTATAATTATTGAAATAAAACTATATTTATAATATTATTATCTTAAAAAATGATAAAATATTACCTAACATGATTCTATAATAGTCATTGAATAATAGAAAGGGTACTCATGCATCAGTACAACCAGTGGTCTCAAAGATTGTAATGTACTTAATTTATTAATACCTTCATACCTAATTGGTCATAAAATAATAGTTTCATTAAAAATATCATAATAATTTCATGATATTTATTCTATATATGATGTAACTACATATTATTCATAATAATGAGATCATTTTTAACGCAATACTCATGGGAAAAATAAGAATTAACACAAAAAATAATGAAATTAATGAATGGTTTTTTTGATAATGTGTGAAAAGATATTATAGAATGATCCTATATAATATTATAAGTAATAATATTATTCTAATATAATATTATAAAATCATTATAACCACTATATAGTATTTTTATTCTTGTTAAACAAAATGTAATCATGTGGTATGAGATTTTGTAACTCAATTTCCACTCATTGGTATAATCATCTACTTCATTGATCATGTCATGCAATGATTTTTTTTTTAAATTTTATTACTTTATATTTCATTTTAAAAAATCATTTTTATTAACAATTGTTATCAATAATAAATTTAATGATTAATCCCCACTCCAATGATGTGATATTTATAGGGGACTCCATCTTAATTTCCCATCAATGAGGAAATTTGTAATGTTAATTTATTATAGATAGTGTATATTCTGATACATTAAATTTAATTTCATTAATACTTCATAATTCATGGTATATTAAGATTCAATTTGAAATATTTCATCCAATGAAATTTCACATTAATATTACAATGTGGTAAATAATTTCATACAACAATTTCTTTTCATTAGGTTATAGTAATTGTTCCTAGTATTTGATATTCTAATTTTATGCTTGTATGTAGTTTTAAATATATTATACTATATTGTTTAATTGTTTAAAGTTGATTTATGTTTTTAATAAATAATTGATTAAATTTTTAATTCTCACATAAATATTATGATCGTTTTAAGGGTTTATTTTAAAATCACATTTAATCGGGATTGTTTATAAATGAATTTCCATTGAAGGTAATTATATTATCATTTTTTAAAAAACCTTTTAATATTATTCTACTACCATTAGTAATGATATCATTGAGTAATAGTTCAATTTTTCCAATCATCGGTACTTAAAAACATTGATACTTATTTTACCAAAATCAGACTTTACATATCTTTTTTTTCAAAAATCTACATTCTTTTAAAACCATATATTCTAAAAACTATTTTTAAATGTTTCTATCCATTTTCAAGTGACTTATAATAATTTTTTTTACCCATTATTAATTTTCTTGAAAATTATATTAAAGGAATCTTCAATTAATTTTTAAAACGTGGCCCTTATGCGATTTAATAAAATTGTAAAATGAATCTTTGTTTTAATGTAATATAAATGAATAGAATTTCCGGAAAACATACACACGTAATGTTTTAATAAAGCAATTATTTTTTTAAAATATTGTTTTCAAAGACCCTTATTTTAATGATATTTTTTAGTCATTTTTTTAATTTATTTTCATAATTAAATGGATATTTTCCTAAAGAATGTATTCAAAAATATTATTATGTAATTTCTATTAATCAATTAAAATAGTTCTTTATTCAAAGTCTAATGGGTAAATGTTGATTTAATATTATCCATTTTCTTTTTATATTTGTTTAATGATCATTTTGATCAAGTAATATATTAAAATTCACATCCTAGAATCATTTTTGATTGATTAACATAACACTAAATAATTCTCTTTCATGTGATCATTAGAAATTAAATTTTCTTTCAATAACCATATTATTTATCTTGGTTATTCATATCTCATAAACTATATATAATTTCATCATATGGTGTTTTAAATTTAAGGTTATTTGATTGACTGAAAAAATATTGATAATCTATATTCTTTCATCAATAGAGATATTTAATTTTATTTCACATTGTTCGTGAAATAAATAGATTATTTAATATATGAGTAATTATTTGGGTATCCACACATGAGTGGCGCCAAGTTATAGATAGCCCCTCCATGCATCAGTTGTATGATGAGGTGAATTGGAAATCTGTCACTAAAATTTAAACTACATATATTTTATAATAACTTGGGAATAGTCCAGGTGGTATAGGTATCATGATGTTTGAAATAATAAAGTAAAATAATTAATCATTTCCATCATTAGGAATTATGTTAATACTATCCATTATAATTTCTAATTCTATTATCTATGGATTTATTTCATTTTCCGTTTTCTCATTAAATTGAAAGTGTTTAATGTTTTTAAACATTTAATATTTATTATTCATTTTATTATTATAAATTATATTTCTCAATGACATTAAATACAGATGCATTTAATTGTCTTTTTATTAATTAAATAGAACCAATTTTTATATTTTTTCCATTACATATTGGTTATTCCTTATGTTTTCATGATATTTAAGTTGGGTAAATAGAATGTTTGTTCAGTTATTTATCATTCCATGATGAGTGTGCTTATTGGTTCTTTATAGATTCTATTTCACTTAACACTTTATGATTATTTAACATCATCCTCACTTTTTCCCTTTCCCACAAATACATGAAGTGAACAATGATTGATATGAAATGATATACTAGGGGGAATGATGTTATTATTAAAAAAATTATTTAGTAATTTTTGTTTTCATATATTGTATGGGAAAAATTTTTGTATCTCTTTTACCAAGATTATTTACTATTTTTTCCTTTGGGATTTCAATACTTATATATTTTTCAATTTAATAAAGAAGACACTATATCAAGTATAATTGGTTCATGTCACTATATAAAAATTCACTGGTCAAAAATTTCCTCGTTGGAAATGTTTTATAAGTTGAACAACTAGATAAACTATGGGAATATTCTCTGTTGAAAATTAATATACAACAAGGGTAATACAAGTTGTAAAAGTTGTCAATGATAAGGTGTTCCCTAATATAAAACAACAAACCTTAGGAGAGTCCAAAATCATATATAAGGAAACTGTTAAACAACACATGCACACACAAGGGTTAACAAAACGGTTCGACCTAAGTGGATACTAACAAGAATGATAAATTACCAATATGAACTACCGAAATCCTAATTCATTCCTCTAACACCTACTCACTAGTCACGTCCATGTAAAAAAAAATAAACCATCTAATGCAATATGCTGAAAGAAAATAATATAAGGAATAATACACCAAAATAAAATATCATAATTTTTATTGACATTTTATTATTAGAGAAAAATATTATATAATAAATAGGTATATGGAATTTTCTCCTATATGCATAACACAACTCATGAACATTCATAAGATCCCATATATCGTCATATCAACATCATGTTCATAATCAAAAAATAATTTAATCAATAGTAACATCAATCAACATAAACATAATTTTCTACTATATGGGAATTCAATGGTCTATTATATATTGTTAGTCATGTGATAACATAGTTACCCTACCCATTTCATGACCATATTATCTGATAACCACCCAACTATAAATCAAGGAAAATAGACGAAAAATATTAGTGAACCTAGTTTTATGATTCCATTTCTTAACACCACAACCTGGACCATCACCTCAAAGCTAGAATTCCATAAGACCTCGTATTAGCCTCCTCATATAAAATTCCTTATTGACTAGAAGCTAGGGAAAATGTACAACAATGGAGAGATTAGTCCCCCATCACCAGGTATGTAACACCCTGATATTTTAAAATATGATTATCATATTCGATAGCATATATGATAGATAACACCATGTTTAGATTACAATGTTACACACCATGATTTAATGGTTTGTTTTTTAAAATAAATGTAATCTATTTTATTTTTTCCAATATATAAAAAAATTATAATTTTAAACAACACTATATTTGATATTGTATACCACACATAACACTAAGCTTCAATGAATCATGAAATACAATTTAAAAATGACTATTAAAACCTAGTTGTTAAATTAGCATGTATGAATCGAAATAACCAAATTCTGAAATATATATATATATAGTACCTATTTGTATAAATTATTTGATTAATTATTTTGAATAAGAAATCTTTTTTTGTAAAGTTATTTTATACTTCAAATATATGTTATCTGCAAAAATTATTTTTATTGTGAAATATTGTAATTCAATTCATGAATATAAATATTTTTTTTCATAAAAATAAAATAATATTTTAAATACAAATATCACAATTATATTATAGTGGAAATTTATATTTTTTATGAAAATATTTATTATCAAAGGAATAGTAAAAAATATATATTTTTATTGAAAAATGTATTTTTGATTCAACTATTTGAAAAGATAAATTTTATATTAGAGTTGTTTTCATAGTAAAATAATTTATATTATATAATTATTATTTCCATTAAGTTCAATGGAATAAACATCAAGGTTTAATTTAGTATAATATAATTTTTATACTTAAAAGATCATTTTTCTTAAAAACTATTTTTATTTTATTATATTGGTTTATTTTAAAATAAAATTCTTCCACTTCCATGTTTTCAATTTATGAAAATTGATTCCATATTGGAATAATGAGGTCAAAATTTAGTAAATATGGCCCATTTAGTTTTCATCAATATGAAAAATAATATTATCAAATGTTGTTACCATGGGAAAGGGTAAATCAATAAAATAAAGATAAAAATAATATTATTTGGTTATTAAAGTGATGCTAAAACATTATGCAACCTTATTTAATTTGTATAATTAATCCATAATAACAAAATAAAATATTTAATGATTTTTCTTATTTCTATTTAGATTATATTATGAGGTTTATAGTATTTTATTTCCAGATAAGTATGATATGCCCGACTCTTGTTTGTTAAAACTAAAATATTTTTAATATGTGTTTATATAGATGATATTTTTTACTATAAATATTATTTTTAAATATAAAATATTTATACTCAACGTGTTATTTTTAAAAAATTAGTGAAGAAATAATTATCATAATTGATTTCACAATGTAGACATGTTAATTATGATATTCAGAATATTAACAATTTTATAAAATGAGATAACGAATTTAATACAAGATTCTAATTGATTACCAAGATATGTTAGGGATATAATAATTTTTTTGGATACTATTAAATTAAATTTAATGACTATGTCTAAAAATTCCCAATATTGTTATTTTATAATAAATAGTATTTTACTAAATGATATAAATTTCAGAAAAATCACAAATATAAAAAACATAAATGTTATATAGTTAAATATATAAAAAAAATTATTTTATGTTTCTTTTAAAAATTTATAATATCATTATATACAATTAGAGAGTAGAAAAATTTTATAGTAATATAATTTTCACAATGGTTAATATGGGTTAAAACTAAATGATAATGGTGGAAACATATAAAAACATATCCAAAATTTGATGGACGAAAATATAACAACTTATCATAACCATATATTCTAATTACATTAATTTACATCCTTCTTGTATAAAGAGAAATAATTTATATTAATTTACTATTTTAATCAATTCCCAGAATACCCCTCCCGTCATTTATAAAATGGAACCCCTTCCTTTAATTCGTTTCGATAAATTGATCCATCAAGCTTGAAAAACCCTTATAAATTGTTTTTATTAATATATTTATACAGTTTAATGCAGTTTTGGGACTTCTAAAATTGAAACCCTATGTCCCATAAGAACATATCTAATTGGAGTCCACTAAAGTCGAGGTAATCACCTCTACTAACTATTTCATATTTATTTATTCTTATACTGAATCATCATATGTTTTACAAAAACATAAAATAATAAATCCAATATGAAATTTATAAAATAATGTTATTATTATTATGGAAAAACCATATTCTCTCTCTTTTTAATCAATTAAAACTTTTATATACATCACCTGTGTGTAAATATGTCTTAGTGTCTTCACATAGAGGTGTAATTGTTTTCAATTTCCCTTTAATTTTATGGATATAAATATAGAACTAATGAGTATATATTATAAAAATATATGAAATTAATATGTTTTTAAATGATTAGTTATTATTTATCATTGTTTATTCAATCCATTCAAAATTTAAAATCGTGTACTTGAGAAGGTATAACCTACTATATGCATAAATTGTGTAACTCATTTTCTATCTTGGTATTTTATAGATTATTATAAACATGTATGTAATTAATTTTTATCATATTTTTACCATTAATAACTTTATGGATTTGATTTAATCATGATCAATTACAATAACATGATCTACCAAATTAATGTATATAGGAAAAACGAAGTAGTTACCACCCAAAATAGTGATTTTAACAATTTATTGATAAGAATTACAAGATAAAATGTAATTTATATGCCATATATGGAATGATATATATGATTAAAATTGTTAAATAAATTTATAATAAAAATATATTTATCATAAATGATGTTTTAAAGCATCATAAGGATTCCAAACCTGAGGTATGAGTTTCTCATCGCACTTTTTTGTCTACGAGCCATATGCCTTATTCACCACTTATATACTTCTTCTATCTATAAACATCAAATTTGTTATATAATATCACAAATATATTTATATTAATCAAATTTTTAATTTAATTTTATGTTTTTTATTTATTGGGACTTGCGATTCAAATGAATCACAAGTGTTTGGGGTTTATTTCATAATATCATCACTATTAATGATTGTTTATTTTTATGTTTTAGATTAGAAATATTTATCACACATGTCCATGCATTTCAGAAATGTTTTAATTATTTTATTAGTTATCCAATATATATTTAAATTCATATTTACCCTTGTTTTAATTTTTTAATATTTTTATTGGAATTTTTATACCATTTTTTGAAAGAAGTTATTTTTGAAATTACTTACAAAATTATTAATGATGTGTTTTTTTAAATACGTAGTGTGCACTAAATTTTTCACCATCATGAAGCTACAATGATATTATTTTTCTTTTAAATTTTTTACATTGTTATTTTAAATTAAAATTATTTATTTTTTACATTCATTGTTTTTATTTCTTAAAAACTATTTCAAAAATTAAAAGAATATTTTAAGAAATAAGTATACATGTAATCTCTTTAATTAATTTTCATAGAATTCACTCTCAAAATTCTATTATTATATTGAAGATGTACTCAAATGATACCATTAGTCAAATTTCATCAATTTTTATGTTTAGTTTTACTAGGGAAATTATTCATTCCCTGTGTGAGTTGTCCTTACAGTAGGGATAGTTATTGATTTTGATAAGGCATTTAAATTTCATTGTATTAATTATTCACTAGATAATGTATAAAACATAGTATGTGATGAGTGGGGTAAGATATAACTTCTCTATGAAATGTTAGGTCTCAGGAGGCTACCAATATTGGGCTTCCTCAACGGTATTACCCCTTTGATTAGATGCCATTGTATATTTACATTACTGTATTTACATATATTCTGGATAAGGAATTGACAATATGTTTTAGATGTGTAGAATTATGAATTCCTTCATTAACAATTCAATTATTGATTACCATGAAATTATTCAACTAATTAAAATATATGTAGACACATTATGATCGCGTGAGATTTTTTATATTCCTTATTTGATCAC
This sequence comes from Viscum album, assembly GCA_963277665.1. Classification (NCBI taxonomy): domain Eukaryota; kingdom Viridiplantae; phylum Streptophyta; class Magnoliopsida; order Santalales; family Viscaceae; genus Viscum; species Viscum album. The sequence goes on from OY728136.1 coordinate 2,115,960,111, forward strand.
AATTATTCATTTCATATTATTCTCATATAATTTTTTAAATGGCATATGTTACAGATATTTACCCTTCAATAATTTTTTATTATTATTTATTCATTATAAATTACATTGTACTAATACCATTAATATAAATCTAATATCCCCGATTTCTTATGATTCATATTTTCTAGGATACTAGTATTTGTTTTTTCGTTGATATAAAATAGTATGATAATGATGTTAATGGTGAACTCAAGGAATATATTACTTTGTATTCTATTTTTCTAATTTAATTTTCAAATTTAATTAAGTATCTATTTTTCAAAATCAATTAATATATTTTCCCATTTTGGATGATATTTATTTTATCTACATTCAATATAATAATGTAACAAGGACTCAATGATCATGGAATCAGGTTGTTTTCAATGTAAATATTGGACAATAAATTATTATTTTTGTTATAAATGTAAATATATAATGAATAAATTAGTAATCATATAGTTGTTAGTAGTATTAAATAAATTCTAACCCATGCAGTATCAAAATGCTATATCGAATAAATATCCCAAACTATAAAGAAAGATCCAATGAATCAAAATAATGTTAGTATGTAAAATCATTATAAAACATCCATACAGAGGTCTATCCAGAAATGATCACATCCTCCTTCTAAACTGATCCCCCATTCACTAAAGGGTCATTTCCCTTTATCAGATTCATATTTCTGAAACCTTCATGTTCACCCAAATACCCAAGTAGTGTCTGAGTAAATCACTCAGTAGGAAACCACCAATGACCCTTAACAATGGTACAAAATATTTATAGGTGAATTCCCGAAAAGTAAAAAAGGTATAGATAAGAAACAATATATCATGCATGAAGATATATTCATATCAGGTACTTCGAGTCCATCTCATCCAACTTTGGTTGCAAACCAGAAAGAATGTTTGTAAAATGGCTGACACATCCCCCACCCCAATGGGACAGTTGACAGAACATATTTTAAATATACATTTTAGAGGTGTATCTTATATAAATTCAAATAAATATATCACAAACATATCTCAGTGGGGTTAGTCCATATGGATAAAAATATATGAACTATAGAGAAAATAGAAAACATGAAAAAACTTATATGTAAAATAACAAATCCATATCACATAAATTAAGAATGGGAGGAAGACATAGAAATCATATATAAGAAAACATAAAATATAGGTTACATGGGTCTAGAAATACAAACCCTATGTCATAAATAAAAAATGATTTCTCTCATTTCCATACAAACACACAAAAAATAATGGATGGAAACCTTATAAAACATGTTTTAATGTCAAGAACTTCTTCATTAGGTGTAAAAATGGTCAAATTCAAGGGTAAATTTCCATGTCTACAAGCACTATAAAATCCTAGTTCCAATATTGACTCAAAATTATTTGGAATAAAAATATCAACAATAAGGAGAAATTCACCCAAAAAGTATTGTCAAGATAAATCATAGCCAATAAGCTCCTTTTCTTTTAATGGACTTAGATTGATTTTTTTATTGTTGCTAATTACATGATTTTGGGTGTAGATTCTATCAAAAAATAACTTATTATACAAATTAAAATTCATTATATATGATAACAAATTGATTATATATATTTTAAATCATGGGGGTATAAGGGAATCGGTCTTATTAAATATAAATTTTTCTCTTGAGGAACAAAGGATCTATATAATGTATCAGTGTCATGTAAAGGAGTTGGAAGTGAGGAGAAGGCCCCAATATTTTCAAACATGATCCCTATGGTTTTGGGATTAAATGGGAAAAATATAGATAGTGAAAATTAAAGTGGTGTTGAGGTTTTATATATATTCATACAAAAAAACAGCATCCCTATGCTCTGTTGGATGCCATCAGTACTCTGGTGTGCTCCACTCGCTACCTAGGATCCTCACAGATTGGATGGTGGGACATTTATAGCTCAAAAATGTACATAAAGTCCTCCAACCCTACATTATCACTTTTATAACCACATATAAAAATCTAACCCAAATCCAAAATGAATATAATTTAGCATAAAATATATGTATAGAATGAAAAGAGGCATACCAAAAATTAGAGGTGACACACAAGATATTGGGAAAATAATGTTTCCTTGTTGTACCTAGGATATTAATGTAGAAACCTAATTTGATATTATATGTTATGTTATGACTATGTTTTGGATCTCCTAAATTATTTATATATTTATGTGATAATTAATTGTTTATTGACGTAATTTATTTAAACAATGTGAGTCTAGGAAACTAATATTTTATATTTTATTTTCCTTCGAACAAGAATGTGTTTGATAGATTGATTCACAAGAAAGACCAAACAATATTAAACGGGAAAATGTATAAAACCATTAAAATATAACACTGGAATTGAAGAGTAAAAATTGAGGTAACCATATTTTGAAATATCTAAATAATTTAAAACAAAATTTAATATTAATCCAAATGCATTGGTAAAAATGAATTATTGTGGCTAAGTAACTACTAAGAATAATTTATGATTTTAAATGCAATACATTAAACATTAATTTTATGAAAATTATTTTATGATTAAATATATAATTTTATAATGAAATTTTTTGATAAAAAATATATTTACCAACCAAATTTTGTAAGAAATTAATTAAAATGAGGTTTAAAATAGCTAATTATTTAAAAATCAATTTTCCTTGGAAAAATATTTCATGATACATTTATTTTATATTTGAAAGAAAAAATTATAAAAAATTATAATATTTTTTGAAAGAAAATATTTCTTTTTTGTATTTTTAATAAGAATGTTTTCTTCAGATAAATTTTCTCTATTATTTGTAAATATTTTTTTTAGGTAAATTTTATAAAATATACTTTTTTACTAAATATATAATGTTTATTAATATTAAAAGTTAATTTTATATCATAAATTTTTATAAGACATTATACATGATAAAATATTTATTTAAATATTAAAATATATATATTAAAAAGACTTTTGGATTTATAAATCCTATTTTTATCATTTTGAAAATGTACATAATATTTTCCATTTAGAGAAATGATATTTGGTATTTTCATTTAATTTAATATAATTAGAGTAATATTCTATTTGGGAATACAATAAAAGAAACATAAGTTTTATATATTATATATTAATCCATTTTATGATATTAAATTTTACAAAATTTGAAAATTTATACTACACATAAATTTTAATCATTGAAATTGAATTTTTGTAAAAAATGGGGTTTGCATGTTATCTTTTCTTATGTTAAAAAAAACATTTCATACATTTAGATATATTTTTTTAAAATGGAATTTATAATTCAAATTTATATTTTCATAATTTATAAAAATTACCTTTTCATTTTTATTATAAAAATAATATTATTATGATTAATGTTAATTTAAATAATAATCAAAAATCTGTTATTTTCAGAGATTTATTTATTGTAACAATATAGAATATTTATCTAATAAAATAAATTAACCAATTATCAAAAATTAATATAATATTATATTTATAACAATATATATGCCACTCATTTAAATTTTAATAAAACCTACATAAGTTTAAAAATTATAATTTTGAAACAAACATTTATCTATAAAATAATGTTTGATATTACTTTAATTTTAAGTTAAATTTTATTTGCTTAAATTTTATTTTAAATAAAAAAATATTTTATTTATTTTATTTACATATAAATTTGGTAAATGTTTTTATTATATATTATTTTTAAAATAGATGATACTTGGGGGAAAACTAGATACCACAATATAATCTAAGAATGGTAAAACTAAAATATGAGAACAAATGGATTTAAAAATGTTTCAAAAAAGTATAGAAATTTTTGGTTGAGCCTCAATCGAAATTATCTCACCTAAAACCCCTTTATTTATCACTTTTGAACCATTAACACCTGAATAGTGTCATTATACTATTGAAAAAATGATGGGTGATCCCATAATTTTCATATTCTTTACTTTTAATGGGGGTTAACATCCACCCTGTCAATTTTATAATTCCCCATTTATTTTTCAAAGAAACCCAACCTAGTAATAATCTCATATTAGTCGCTTTCATGAAATAAATCCCCTTTTCACCATAAGTTATCCTAAGCCCATCATTTCATATGACATTTTGACGAGAATGTTTGAGATAACAAAATAATTTTTACTTAATTGTTATCCATTTATAATTAATATATTTCATCAAATAAATACTAATAATAATTATAAAATTACTATGTATCATTAGTATAATTAATTTATATCATTTGAAGATTTAAAAAATTATTTATTCTTTTCCATTCACTAAATAAAAAAGGGTGTTGCTCCTTCATGTGTGCAGAATATTGCCTCCAAGAAGCATTTGGGTTTGTTTTATCACCACCTATAATCAATAAAATTAATAATGTACTTATGGTACAAATATGATGTTTATTACCTAATATAAATAAAATAAAATAATATTCTATATTTTATAAGTTATATTTATTAAAAAAAAATTAAAATAAACATTACCACATAAAATGAAAGTATAAATTTTTTTACATAATATGATTTCATTCAATAAAAACCATTATATATTTCTAAATTTATGATAATATAATGTTAATGTAAATACACCACTACTATTTTAGAGAATGTGAATATTGTATAAAACACCTTTAACCATGGACAACATACTAATAGTTATATTGTAAAAATACATATTTTTCTAATAAATGGTCTATAGTAAATGAAATATAAATGAATTAAGATCCGAAAAGGATAATAATAAACATAATTTGATTATTTGGAAAAACATATTCATGAAAATTGTGAATTGGGACCAAAGTGTTTTGCTAACTCAATTTTCTCTTATTTTGTTACAATATTTCTCATTGAACTCTATTTATTCATGTATTATTTATTCTACCTAATAAGTAAATTTGAATTTATTTCCTATATATTTTCATGGGTAATACAATTATTAATTATAAAATCATTATCAAATGATTTTCACATCAATGATTTTGTTCCCTGTAAAGGTTTCTTGATTCAATTTTCACTATTAGAGAAAAATTTCATTTTATACTATAGGTTTTATATTGTATGGTGTACCAAATGAACCCTTTGAAATTTTATATCATGATTCTATCTTTACTCAAGGTAAATAATGTTATAATTAAAATTATATTTTTTATGGATAATTTATTTGAATTTTTCTAGATCCATAAGAGTTATTATTCAATATTTTTAATTCCATCATATATATAGGATATTGCATCCCATATTGACTTTTATATGATGTATTTACATTGTAGATTTCATCCATTGTAATGAATATATTTAATTTAATTAGCATTTAATTTAATTGTATCTATCTCATGTTCAATGGATTCCTGTGTATCAATTATCATTAATGGGTTTTCATCTTAGTCTTGTTTAATTAAGATATATTTTATTTTACCCACATGTTTCCTTTTTTGGAATATAAAATTTCCATGGATTACAATATAAATAATATAATAATTTTTTTAAATTTTTAGCATACATTTTAGAGAAACACATCAATTTATTTTTCATCCCATAACATTCTCTATTATAGGTATTCTTTTTCGTTAGTGACTAAAAAATGCATGCATTGTTTTATTGGAATTCACCTTGGTATCCAAACATCAATTGATTTAATAAAATATTAACTTAACAGTATACCATTAAAATGTAATTTTTTCAATTTTAGTATTCTTACATTGAAATTAATTATAGATATTGATTATGTAAATTATGAAAATTGGTATACAATTTATTCTGATATAAATGTTAAAGGACTACTAGGATAGGTGGATTAATAATTATTTAACCATCCAATTTTTTTTCTATTTATGTATTATGTTTACTTATTTATTGGGAATTTATTCACACTCTATATGTGTGTATCTCAATAATGATGTACATGGATTACTATGAAGAATTTATTAGGAATTGTATAGATATTCATAAGCATTTATATGTTGAATACATTATACATAAAGAAGTGATGGGTGAGCAATAGAGTTATAAAAACCATAAATTCATTAGATGGTCTCATGAGTAAAATAGTTTTTGTAATATGTGTATACATACCCCGTGTGTGATTTATGTCTTAGATATGAACTTTATGAAATGAATGATGTCTTAGATAAGTTCTCAATGGTTTAGATCCATATTTCTGTCATTATTCCTTATATCAACATAAATTTAGTTATTATTAACCATGTGATTGGTTAAAATTATATTTCATAAATGAATTTATTGCTTCTAATATGTTCTTATATATGGTATTATTTGATTCATATTTATTCTTTCATAATATTTATACTATGATAACATTCGTCATACATTTTCGCTTACTAAGTATTTTATCTCAGCTTTCTTATTTTTAGTCCTCCATAGGTTTTGATGAAATGTATTACAAATGAATTTTTTTGGAAGAGTAGAATATATAGAACATTATATCAGAGATGTTAAATATTTATTTAAGATTATGTAGTTTTCAATATAGTGGAAAAATGACTCATTTACATGAAAGACACTGGAATTGGTTTTTAAAAGTTTTTCCTAATGTAGTAAAACTATATACCAAACCATTCATGAAAATGTATTTGAATAATTATTTATAAGATATATTTTAATAATTTATTGTTAAAATTTGGTTAAATCAGTAAGTTTCAAAGTCTATATAACTATAAGTTTCTTAATCACATTTTATTCTGGGAGTATGGTTTTTGAGAATCACCCATATTATGGATGATTTCATGAAATCCATGATTATCTATATTAATGGTATAAATATGAAATGAAAAAGAAATTAAATCTAAAAAGGACCAAAATTAATTAGTTTTTTGGAATATATATATGGATGAATTCAAATTTTATTATATGTATCCAAAATAAGTTAACACAAACAATCATGACATATCCGTTGATGAACAAATAAAGTTGATAATGACAAAAAATAATGCCTAATTTTATAACCAATATAATTTTGATTATAATGGAATATTTATCAAAATATAAATAATGAATGTATGATACTAGATCATGTGACATGATCAATTCCATATGAGAATAAATTCAATGAAATGAACAAGATCATACAGAATAAGGAATGTTATGGCTACTCTATGAATGGAGAAGCATGAATGGATAGATTTTTAAAGGAAAACCATAATTGAATGGACTTTATTAGATGATTAATATATAGCAACATTTCTTATTTATCTATGATTTAAATGGTAAGACACCTTATTAATATATATTTTGTGGTTATTTTAACATTCTAAAGATTTAACAGTTATGTAATTAAGGTAAACAAAATAAGGAGCACTAAAAACATATAAAAATTAAGTAACAGGATAAGATATATATAATTTATTTAATTAATTTATATCATGTTTCATCCTAATATAAAATTAATTAATATTATCCATATAGAAGTACATAAATGTTGTTTACCTCTTGAGGGGGTCATGTTGAATAGTTTTTGGATTTTATAATATCATAGGATGTTAATATTTTTCAAAATTATTGTATCTTTCATTATATAAAATTAAAAAGTTAAAAAAAACTTTAGACATTGGTAGTAAAAAACATATGATTCAATAATTTTAGTGAGAAAGAACATCATCCATCCAAAAAAATCTAGATATTGAGGTCCTTGGATTGTTGAGAAAGACTACTGATTTTATAACAACCATTGATTTTATAAATATGTGTTTCTATTAATATATTATGAGCGTACTTTCATATATATATATATATATTGAAAATATTAATTCTATTTTATGTAGTAGAAATTTATTATTTAATTTAAAATGGAATGTAACTTACAATGGGTGAAAAATGTTTGTTTTTAAATTTTTTCAATTATATTTTGAGTAGTATTAAATATATTACCAGAAATATTTTGAATAGACTCATTATCAAATTTTATAAGATTGTATAATTTTTTATATTATTTATCAAAAAAATTTATATCTAGATCAATATTTATATAAATATAAAACAAATATTGAATAAGTTGACTAATATTTGTTTAAAATATGGATAATTTCATTATAAAATTAATGTAATCCTTCCAACATGTTTTTTCAGATTTACTAACAATAAAAAATTGAAGATAAATATTCAATCACGATTTCATCACATGATGATATTTAATATCCCTAACTCTATAGCATTCATATTTATTATCAATAATGGGGAGATAAAATTAATATTTTATTAGGTAGGATTTTAATATTCAAATGGGTATTGAATAATAATAAAAACAAGGTAGATGAAAAATTATTTTTTAATGATGTTTTTTTATTTATTATTGATAAAAGTAATGTTATCATATTATAAGACCTATTGAAATAGATTATTAGGGAAATTATTGAACATCTACAAGAATAATTATTTATTTCATAGCAAGTGGGACAATAAATATTTAATATGCTATTTTTTTAGTTAATTTAAGGATAAACATTAATATGTGATGATTTTTGAGCTGGACAAAGGTAAAATCAATGATAATCACTAAATATTGATAAGATAAATATAAAATACTTTCTCTTTATAATATTATTAAAAATAAATTATTTTAATATTCAATTTTTTTGAATGTTGACCTAAAAATAGATTTTTTAAATTATTGAGGTTGAGTTAAGTTCAAAATTCCATAATTATAACCGAAATCCAAACTCATGAAAATATTATTAAGGATATATTAATATTATTATACATATATTAATTATGAAGAACTAATTTTAGAGGAGTATTTTTTTAAAAAGAGATGATAATAAAAATATAAAAGTTTTAAAAATTATATTCCACCATATTGAAACATTTCTCGAAGATAAATAATTATTCAAAATTATTTATTTCTATAAAATGAAGAAATAAGAAACTTAAGTTATGGGAAGGCATATTCAGTTTGATATAATTTGTAATGTAATTTTATTAAGTCAATAAAGTAGTTTTGAAAAAATATTGTTTGGGAAGAGGAAATGTAGAACCAACTGTTCAAAACGAATAGAGGACATTAAACAAGGATACAAACAGATAAAAATAATATAAAATAGTATCATATAATTGAAATTATTATATGGTATTTAAAAGGTTCTATGTAATATTATAAATTATAATTATTTAGTTTTTAGAACATTTTAAATTTTTTGATGTAAGGAAAAGAATGAAAAATTATACTCTAAATGGTGAGTCAAGAAGAAGAAACAACAAAACGTGACACATATTTTGTAGAAGAAGGCTATAATCATAATAGTTCTGGATTGAGTGAATTTATTGAAACCATATAATTTTGAATATTGGAAATTAATATTTTAAAATATGTTATATAATAGAATATGAAGTTGGAGTATAAAGATAATAATGATTACCGTAAGAAATAGAATAAGTATGAGTAGCATGTTCTAAATGATGGTGAAATCTTTAAGATAAATCACATAGTGATAATAACTCTAAAATATTTAAATATATGTAAATTTAACATTATAATCATGTAATATTAATCATTATTTATCTAATAAGGTGTTTTAAAAAACTAATATATTAATATTCCAGTCATTAAGAAGCCTAGACTCTAAGGAGATCAAAAGGTGTGAGGTTGTGTCATGTGAATGAGGATTCAAAAACTAATATATTGAGTTTATTTTGAGAAATTTTTCTATATATGAATAATGAAAAACTATTATGAGATACATTTGATTAAATTTTAAGATCTAAAATATTTATAAGAGTGATGCAATGTTTTTGAATTTCAACATGAAGAAAACAATGAATAATTTATTATATTGATAAATAAATGTGATAATGTAGTTCATTTAAATGTGATGTAAATATAATAAGCATTATTATAATATTCAATATGAAATTTTAGAATGTGTTGATCAATATTTATTGATATTTGACTAAGATTAATTTTTTTTGAAATATTTGTTATTCCGAAGAATTTAATATGAAATAAAAATTTAGAATGTTGTAAATTCATATAATGGAAATCGTAGAGCCAACATCGTAATGTTTTAAAAAGGATTCAATAAATTATATTACATATAAAATAACAATATCCCATTTTATTATGATCTGATGATCAATAAGTTTGACTAAATAGAAATAGATTGAACGACCTTGATCTACTGGAAAAAAATTGATCATGAATTTATTCTGACATGCATTCTCTAGAAAATCATTACAGTCAATGAAATGGTGATATTATGAAAAAACATGATTCAAAATATTTTTTTACTAATGGTAAGATTTAATAAAACCAAAGAATATCTTCCATATGTCATAAGAATCAAAATCATAGGTGATTCAGAATATAATGGGTTTATGATATGAATTCATTCGAATGAAATATATATACTATGAATATTCATATAGTGGATAAGAAGTAACATATCAAGATGTTGTTAATTAAAGATTTTATCATTTTTAAATATTATGAGAAAATGTTCATTAGGTATACAGTATAACTCATTCATTCATTGGTAGTCTAAACCCAGCTATTAAGGAAGAATATCTATACAATTGAAATAGTGAAAACATGTAGAATATTAAATACCTTGCTCTTTAGTGAGAATTTGAGGGGAATATTAAATAAGATTATTTTGGATACAAATATCTTGTAAGTTGATAGATAAATATCAGGGAATAGTTTTGCGGTTAATGATGATGACTTCTATATATCTAGTTGAAGGATGATGCATTCCCCATTGGTTATTTTTTGTTTTTATATTTATAATTTCACCCATTTTGTAATCACCAATAAATATTGTTGTCAAAAACAATTTCAGATACTCATCCGAAACATAGAAAGGATATATTCACCAACATTGGGATTTATCCAAATAAAAATATCACGTGTTTTCACTCTTAAATTCATAAAATATAGTTAATGTCATTTTATTATATTATATATATGTGACTCATCAATCATAATAGGCAATGAGTATTGAATTAGTAAATCTAATTTTTTGTTTAAAACAAATATCACACTAATTCACCTTCATTGTACATGAACATGATTAATAGGAAAGTAAATTACTCGTATGTTTTGTTAAACTAATTATATGATATACATTTTTCTCATTAATTTTATTATATATAATATGTTTACATTTTTATTTGTTATTGATATGACTTCTTTAAAAAGTAAGTAAATTTTCACAAAAAACATTATGGATTATTCCGTATGATTGATAAATAAGAAAAAGAAAGTACCCATTAAATTGATGAATATTTATGTTGATAAATAGTAAAATGGGGATTCATCTACATTTTAAGGTAATCAACGTTCTAATATTTTATGTTGTCATTTTGAAATTATTATCTCGAAGAATGTTGTTTCGGTTCTAATGTGTATGCATCAATCTAATCAATCACTGTACATTACAATGAATTCAATTATTATCAAAAAAATATTATTCGTAATGTTTTCACATATATACATATGTTAATAAAGGATCTATATTAATTAAAAAAACACTAGAATTGATTATAAATTCAATAAAACACTCAATGGATAAAAAGTTACATAAATGAAATGCTCTCATCAAACTTGTTAAATCCAAATAACCATCCAAATTTATCTATATATAATAATCCAGAATATATGAAGAATAATTAAAAATTATAATTTATTGTAATTATTAGAAAAGATAATTATTTTAAGAGTATATCTATTATTTAGATAAAGTACACAATGATAATCTTGATGTCATGAATCATAAATTGTAGGTCAAATAAAAAATATTAATCGAAAATAGAAATTATTGGAATGAAAATAAAAAAAATGATGACAATAATTATAATATTAAAATTAAATGATAATATTCTTGGGAATAAATTATTATTGAGAAAAAAATGCTTAATATGATGTGTCTTGAGAAGGATGTAAAAAAAATTAAAACATTTTAAGTTATACAAGACATATCTTCACATGAAACATAAATCAAATTTCATTAATTAAAAATTATATTAATATTCCTACAATAAAATAAATCATTTAAGTAGAAATAAGGGATTATAATATTCTATGGATAAATTCCCTACTTTATCATAGAAAAATATAACTCATAAAATAAAAAATGAGGCTTTCTAATAATTTTTCTTTCAAAAGTTCATATTAGAACATAACATAAGTATATATATGTGTGGGAAAATTATAATAACCCCACAGCCTAATTTTTCAATAGTGAGGTAAGGAAAATACGAAAAAATTGTTTCTATAGAAGAGCTCTAAAATGGGAAGTTTATTTTAATTAGAATAAAAATGTATTCAATTTATCAAGAAAATAATTCAAATAAGGGAAAATATTTTTAGGCATTTTCACTTTCACGCCCCGTCCTTCGGACGTATGTTGTGACTACACCAAGCCCGCCTTCCTTAGGTGAAGGGATAGAAACTAGCACCAAATGAATAAATCCCTAAGCAGGGAAGGCAGTACCTTTATAAAAAGAAATCACAAACAATAAGAGTACTCAAATGGAAGCAAAACACTATGTAAAACTGAATACAAAGGTAGTGATGAAAGTAAATGGGCCAGTATACAAACCCAATTGAACAACAAGAACAAGAACAAGTAAAAATGGAAAACAGCTCCAGGATCATCCACCGGGGAATCATACATTAATGGTAGGTACATAACTCAAACAACTCGTCCCTGAGGTACATCCTGTCTAGTCTAGCTCTGCGCAGCCACCCGTCTGTCACCCTGAGCCTTGATCACGACTTTCCGTCTTCTGCATAAAACACAACAAGGTTCGGGTGAAGCCCGTGGAGGGGTGAGTATAACAATACTCAGTAGGGGACCCTTAGACCCATGTAGGTCTACTAGAATCCACAATGGATAAACCACAGAAGAATTATACAATCATAAAGTATCAACCAACCCTACTTAGGTATATGCCCATACATATACCTAAGTTATCAATCACAGTCTGGCTCCAACTCTCGAGCCCAAGCATAACACATTCCACGAAGGAAGTAAAGTTAATCACCATGATGATGGTGATTGAATGAAAAGACTCATCTCACACAGGTATACATCTTTTGGTGACTGATAGAGATGATCATATATAGTCACTGATTCATCTAACCTGCCGGACCCACATAGGATACAGGACCAGCTATACTGTCAGACCCACACAGGATACAATACTTACTAGCTATTCTGTCAGACCCACAAAGGATACAGGAACAAAAGTCAGAACTGTTGGACCCATGGAGGATCCCGTTACAGTAGTCATCTCTTTCGAACCCATGGAGGATTCTGGTATAGTAGTCATCAATGTTTAACCTAAGGAGGATTCTTGTACTGTAGTGTCATAGCCATCCCTAGGGTTCCTACACACAGCAAGCCTGATTCCGGGTGTGTATGTTCCTCGAGAAATATGTCGATACATCAACTATCAAAAATTCATGATTTTATGTATCCCATAGTCCCATATCATCATAAAGAACCCATCGCAACTGATGGTGCGTTAATCGGACCCTCGGTCTGAGAGTTATTGGCATTTCCGTTCCAGGGGCCCGGTTGGTTTTTAGGATCATACCAACCCGACCATACTCCAACTGCATCTCAACCTCAAGTTAAGTAAGCCAAAATAATCATCTCGCTCCAAGAATTATGACGCCAGTGACGGTTCACCGTTCGGACACCCATAGCCCAAGACGCGGGCTATAAGGTGTAAATGGCCATAACAGATCTGGTTCCGGTCCGACCCGGCCCGACCCAGTCCGCACCGGGGTCTGACCTGGTCTGCAGGTGCGGCCAGACCCGAGTGGTCGGACTGACCCGAGTGTGCGGCCCGAACCAAGGGAGTGGCCCGACCCAAAGGGGTGGCCAAACCTGAGGGCTCCGCCCGTACTGAAGGCACGGCCCGGCCTGAGGGCGGCCCGAACTATGGGAAGACCGGCCAAGCGAATCCCGGCTGGATAGCCCGCGTGGCGAGGCTAGCCATGCTACCGGATGGGGGCCGCGCCCCCCGTTTCTGATTTGAACCGGAACTGGGTGCCGGTTTCGTTTAGCGTGCACCAGCGGATGGAAAATCTGGTCACCCTTCTCTTCTCCACCGTGGAGCGATGACGCCCCGGTTCATCTGGCATCCATGCGGAGCGACGGTGCCACACCTCCACTGTCGCGGCCCGGCCTGGCCGCGTCCTCCAGCTCCACCGTGTGGCGTGGCGGCGCCACGCTTTTCACCGGACCACCGCGGCACTTCGGGCTAAGACTCTTCTTTCCAGTGCTATGAGACTGCGTCGTGCCCCTCCAGCACTGTCATGGCTGGCCTGGCCACGACTCGGTTCTTTGAATAGGAAGGCGGTGTCGTTCCCTTGTGGCGACCCGACGACCATGCGTCTCCAGCTTTCTTCGTGGTCGGCTTGTTGTCGGTCGCCATGTGTAATGCCTCCATCATCATCAATCAAGAACCAACAAAATGGGGAGGGTCGGTCCATGTTTGTGTGGTCCATACCCTCCTCGTTAAGATGAAATAATTTGTACACCCTTCCAAAATTTTAACAACATATAATGGAGGCTAAATTCATACATAAAGATAACCCTGAGTTCATATTTTTCGTTCGTTGAAGATCTTGGAAAAAGGGCGTATGTCGTTTCATCGATTTCCGAATTCATCACACACTCCCAATTGTCATGCTCATGCATCTAAATGGAAGAAGGTTACTCTTCTTTGGAAGATGAGCATTTGGAGGTGACGTCGTCGTTGGTGACGTTCTTCATAGGATACGTCTTTTCCTTTGATGGGGTTGAAGGTCTTTGAAGATGTTGTGTGCATCAATTCCCTTTCCTTGCTTTGGTTGAAGAACGATGAAGAAGGAAAAATATGGTGTCGTCATGCTTCGGTGGTAGAAGAGACATTCTTCCTTGAGAGGATATTCTCTAAATCCTTCCAAGGCTCCAACACAAGATTATGCCAACCCAAAAATTATAAAATAACCATCTTATTATATTGATTCATTAATGAATTCAAGATGATTCAATTTCTTTTAGTTACATCAATTAATTAGAAGGCGGTGTTGGATCATTAAATTGAATAGGGAAGGTGAAGACGCTCCAAAAATTTATGGGGGAAATGACGTGTTCATCCTCCTTGATTCGGGGTTCAATGGGAGTTAGAGAGGTCGGATGATCCCCACCTAATAATCCTCCAAGGTATGTTATGTGGGGGTGGGGCCCACCACCATAACCTCTCATCGGAGGTTATACTGTGGTGGCCCCCACCTCTAACCACCACTAATAAAATAAAGTGAATACTTTATTTTATTAAATTTAAATAAAACTGCCAAAAATTATCTCCCACTCACAATAAAAAAAACTACAGTGAATGTCTCCTTAAGCGAATACTAGCATTGTGAGTTCAACAGTGCCCTCAGATTTCAGTTCCGAGCAACGGTTCAAAAGAGATGAAACGTCGCTCGCATGTTTAATGAACGTACCCGAAAAAAGATAATAAAATTATTAATAGCCATCCTCAACCCACTGTGGTCGAGGTTAGGCTCTACCTAGGTGAAACACTCCCCTATGAACCCAACAGTACCTTCGGATTTCAAATCCACGATATGGTTTAATCACTATAAATTTTACAATTAAATAATTATAACTTAATTATTTTTTTTGCGGCCAAAAACTTACTTTCTTTTGTGGCCCTCACCGACCAAAGTTAGTATCTACATAAATAAAGCCTACCCTCACATGTCAAGTGGTGGTCTATGATTTTTAATCCGAGTTTCCATTAGTGAGTTATAAGAATTTGAAAAAATAAAATAACATTAATTAATTATTTTATTTAGGGTTATGCTATTTTAGGGTTTTCTCACATGAGGAATGTGCTGACTAAACTTATGTCACACCTAGGGTAAACCCATCATCCAAAGGGCAATGGTGGACTCGGTTTTCTGATCAAAGTAACTGTTTAAGGGTTATTCCACTTTTTAATGAAAATTGCATATATGCGTTAATTTAAGCTTAACAAAACTTCAACGGATCATTCCGAGCACTCTGGACCTCAGAATTGCGCGCTGTTAGACACTGTGGACTCGTAAAATTCCCATGTATTTAAAAAATCTATAGAAATTCAGGGTACTTACATTCTCCCCACCTCAGGTATTTACGTCATGTAAGCTACAACTCGAACTAAGGGAAAAAATGCAGGTACTGAGCACACATCTGATCCTGCCGCTCCCATGTGATATCCTGGAGGTTCCCGTACTGCGAAAATACATGTACCAGAGGTATTGACCGTCCACGTAGGACCTGCTACTATCATTCCTCAATCTCCACTGGAACCTCTATGAAATTCACCCTATCATCGATGTCCATCTCCCCATGGTCGATGATGTGGGACGGGTCGTGCACGTATCTCCTCAGCTGAGATACACGCAAGATGTCGTGCACCTGGTTCAACTAAGGTGGAAGAACCAAGTATTAAGCCACATCGCCTACCCTGCTGAGGACCTAGAAAGCTCTGATAAATCACAGAGATAAATTTCCACCTCGGCATAAATACCATATACCGCGTCTAGGTGAGACCCATAGAAATACATGGTTGCTATCCTCGAATTCTAGAGGTCTCCATCTATGGAATATACCGTTAAAGGGGATGTGTGAGACTCCCTCAACAATTCCTTTTTATGTGATACATGAACCATAGTACGTTCTCTGAAGAGAATGAAGTGCTCCCCACCTTCATAAAATCTATCATGTACTTGTCCTGTGGATATCTGAGCATATTGTGTTTCACAGTCAGTGTCCCCATGCTTCCCCTCCGTGACTCACAAAATAAGTGGGGAAATGACTGTAAGAGACTGAAGGAAGGCTGCTCCATCTCTATCCCCAATGTATATCTGTAAAGAAGCTAGCTACTCTGTCGCCTCGCCTAACACATGTATACCAGATCTCTAACTGAATGCATCTTCTACAATGTTCCCCTTCCCAGGATTATAGACTATCTCGAAGTCATAATCCTGAAGGAAGTCGAGCCAACGTCTCCGTCTCAGGTTCATGTCCTCATGATAAAAGATATACTTGAGACTCTTTTGATGTGAGTATACGGTAAAATGTTCACCCATAAGATAGTGCCTCAACATCTTCAAGGCAAAGACCACTACTGTTAACTCTAGGTAAAGGGTAGTGTAGTTCTGCTCGTGTTGTCTCAACTGCCGAGAACCATATGCAATCTCAGCTCGCTCCTACATCAGGACAAATCTGAGTCTAGTCCCTGATTCGTCGCAATAAACTACTTACTCAATGCCTTGCTCTAGAAGCCTCAAGATTGGGGCACTAGTTAGCCTCTACCTAAGCTCTTGAAAGCTCTACTGGCTTCTCTCTGACCACACAGTGGGTTTCCCCTTCTTCACCAAAGCTAGTAGTGGTGCTGCAACTCTGGAGAATTCTATCACAAAGGTAAGTCTATCCGACTCATGAGTGATTGAATGCACCCTCATATGCATGATTTCATTCTGGGATGCCTTGGTTTTTCTTTTCGTTGAGCAAGGAAAACATCATCCCAACGTTGTAGATAAACCACAACCTATTGGCCTAATATAGTAAATTTGTTTTTGAACTGTGGTTTCCCAGTCCATACCGAAACTAACATCGTGAGGCCTCGATGCTGCCACCAAGAGGATCCAACTGAAACTCTCACCTCACGGGTTAGATCACACCATCAGCGTAAGTGTGATTATCGAGTTCCCTCCCAAAGGTATCACCAGATATGAAGGTCATGTCAAAGGATTAACCAGAAAATCTAGGTATGAGACAAGATTTGTGGAAGGAAGGAATTATTGGTACCTATTTCTATTGATATGTCAACTAGTAGTAGACACATACCATATCTCAAATCATTCCAAGAGCCCTTGGGTCACACTCCTTGACCACATTCAGCTACTCTCTTCCCCTGCACTCCAACTCCCTGATCCTAGTGGGGACTACAAAGGTGGGTGGTTGTAACATGTAAAAATGTTCACCACCTCATGATGCTCTCCTAGCTCTAATTCCACTTCTGCAGCCCTACAGATTCATCTGTCCATAACACATCCTCTTCTTGAAACATCTCACACACCCATGTCTCTGAGACTGGTGCCAGTTTCATGCTTTCCAACTGCTAAATTCACTGGTTGTATCATCTCATCCAATGAATATTCAACCACAAAGGTTCTCTATAGCACCCTAACATAAGTAGGAATTCATAGAGGAAAAAGTTATGGATCAGATGTCCTTAAACATGCCTCTCTCAGAGTTCCATGCTCTAAATCACTACTCACATTGTATTTATCGAGTACCAGGAATGGTTTGTATGATTTGATGAATACTCAACTACTGACATGTCGTCTTTCCGAAACTGCATAAGCTCTATAAAAATCTTAGCCACATCCTCCTGCCAGTCCTCATCCACCTGTGGGTCAGGCTTACCTCGGAACTTGAGGGATATTTGGCGATAAAACACATGTAAGGAACTAATCCTACAATTTTCCTCTACCAGTACCACTGGTAGTATCTTCTGACCAATGTGCAGTGATATAGTTGGCAGACTGCCCAAAGGTACCATCTCTGAAAATGATCCAATACCGAAACATCATCACTATGAGGACCATCCTCATGGTCACTCACTGAAACAGATTAGTATCTTAGATCAACATCTACTCTACTTGTGTATCAACTAGGCAGAAAACTCCAGTAATCGCCTCCATCCAGTCCTCTACTACCTGGGAATCTATCTCACCTCGTAACATTGGAGGCCTCTACCACAGGAACTCGTGCAACGTGCTTAGTCAATGTGCACCGTCATCTAACGCGGCTTATGTCATCTGCTGCCCAATGTGTGGTGGTGTTGCTGGTACCTCACCAAAAGTTGGCAATATAGAAATATGGCCCTAAACTGGAGCCTTGTCACTCGGTGGGCCGTCATCATGTACTCTCTTAGAATACCCTAGCTGGATGTCTACGCAGTGGCATATTGAAAAGTAAATGGTGTGCCACGGTCAATAATTTATACCTGGTGTGCTGACTCAAAGAGTTCACAAAGAAGTCTCTTGAAAACCCTCTCGCAATCAGTGATTTCGTGCACTGAGTCAGAAATCAGAAGTCTGGGTCCTGGTGTATGGATACATCGGACGTCGCACCAACACATGACTCCCTGGACTGAAAACCACAATCAATTCTATTAAAACTATTGTTTCACAGAAAATAAATACTAGAGTCCTAAGTTATGCGGTAGAACTGACTCCTCTGATACCAATTTGTCACGACCCGTCCTCTGGACCTGTGTTTTGAATACTCCAAGCCTACCTTCCATAGGCTAGGGGCTGGCGACTAGCACCAAAGGATTAAATCCCTTAGATGGGAAGGCATTTCCTTTATAAAAATAAATCACAAACAATCAGAGTACGCAATTGGAAGCAAAACACTAAGTAAAACTGAATAAAATGATAGTGCTGAAAAGTAGTGGGCCAGTATACAAACCCAGCTGAACAACAAGAACAAGTACATGTAAAAAGGGAAAATACCTCCTTGATCGTCCACTGGGGGATCCTACCTGAAGAGTATGTACATAACTCGAACAACTTGTCCCTGAGGTACGTCCCGTCTAGTCCAGATCCGAGAAGACACCTATCCATCATACTCATCCTCGATCACTGTTGTCCATTGTCTGCACAAAACACAACAATATGCGATCGAAGCCCGTGGAGGGGTGAGTATAACAATACACAGTAGGGGACCCCCACACCCTCGAAGGTCTCCATGAATTTGCAAAGGATAAACCACAGAAAAAAGATAAAATCACAATGTATCAACCAACCCTACTTAGGTATATGACCATACATATACCTAAGATATCAATCACAGTCTGGCTCCAACTCTCAAGCCCAAGCACAACCCATTCCACAAAGAAAGTAAATTCAATCACCCTGATGATAGTTGTTAAATGTAATGACTCAACTCACATAGGTATACATCTTTTGTTGAGTGATAGGGATGTCCAGATGTAGTCACTGATTCATCTAACTTGCCGGACCCACAAATGATACATGACCAGCAATGTTGTCGGACCCACATAGGATACAAGACAAGCTATTCTGTCTGACCCACATTGGACACCAGAGCAGAAGTCAGAACTGTCAGTCCCATGAAGGATCTCGCAACATTAGTCATCACTGTCGAACCCACGGAGGATTCTAGTATAGTAGTAATCATTGTTGAACCCACGGAGGTTTCTTGTACATTAGTGTTGCAACCAACCCTTGGGTTCCTGCACACATCATGCTCGATTCTGAGATTGTCCGCTCCTCGATCCTAGTGTTGATACATCAACTATCACGAAGTCCTAAGTTGATATACCCCATAATTCTTTCTCATCATGAGGAACACATCACGACTGACGGTGCGTCAATCAGACTCTCGGTCTGAGAGTTATTGGCACTTCAGTTCCAGGGGCTCAGATGGTTTTAGGCTCAAACCAACCCAACCGTACTACAACTGCATCCGAAACTCTATTGGAGTATGCCAAAATAATCATCTCACTCCATGAATTCCATCTCCGTAGACGATTCTTCATTAGGATACCTGTAGCCCAATATGCGGTCCAAAAGGTGTAAATGGCCATAGCGGATCCAGGTCCGGTCTGACCCAGTCGGACCAACCCGACCCGCCCCGGTCCGATCCAGGGACAGACTCGGTCCACAGGTGTGACCCTACCCGAGTGGTCGGCCCGGCCCGAGTGAGTGGCCTGAACCAAGGGAGTGGCCTGACCTGAGGGCACGGTCCGGCCTGAAGGTGCGGCCCGGCCTAAGGGCGGCCCGGCAAGTGGCGGCCCGCCCCACGGGTAGCCCGGGCGAGGGAGTCCTGACTGGCTAGCCCGTGAGGCCCGACTACGCACACTGCGGGAGGGGGTTTCATGCCCCCCATTTCCGATCTGAACTGGCACTGGGCGCCAGTTCTATTTAGCGATAACTGGCGGCTGAAAAAACCGGCCACCCTTGTCTCCTCCACCGCGGCATGACGGTGCCACGGTTCAACTAGCCTCCATGCAGCTGACGGCACCACGGCTCCTCCACCACGGCATGTCCCGGCCACGGCCTCCATCTCCACCACGTGGCATGATGGAACCGTGCTTTTCGTTCAATCATAGTGGCCCTCATGGATGCGGCTCTTCCTTCCGGCGCGGTGCGACGACAACGCGACCCTCCAGCACCGCAGCAGCCTGCCTAGCCGCGGCTCTGTTCATTGTGTGGCACGACTATTCCATGCCCTTTTGGCGACCTGGCGGCCTTGCGCTGCCAGATTTCTTCATGGCCGGCTCGTTTTCGGTCACCGTGTGTAACGCCTCCATCATCATCAATCAAGAACCAAAAAATGGGGAGGGTCGGGCCATGTTCGTGCGGACCGAACCCTCCTCATTACGATGATATAATTTGGCACACTATTCCACAAATTTAACGACATAGAACAGAGGGTAAATTCATACATTAAGATAACCCCTACCTCGTATTTTTTGTTCATTTACAATCTTGGAAAAAGGGAGGATGTTGATTCGTCGATTGTCGTGTTCGTCACGCACTCCCAATTATCACGCTCATGCATCAGAATGGAAGAAGGGTACTCTTCGTTGGAGGATGAGCGTTCAGAGGTGATGTTGTCATTGGCGACATTCTACACCGGCAATGTCTTCTCCTTTTATATGGATGAAGGTCGTTGGAGATGTCGTGGGCGTTTCTTCCCTTTCTTTGCCTCAGTTGAAGAACGATGAATAATGAAAAAAGATGGTGTCATCATGCATCAGTGGCAGAAGAGACATTCTTCGTTGAGGGGATATTCTCTCAATCCTTCCAAGGCACCAACACAAGATTATGCAGACCCGAAAATAATAAAATAACCATATTATTATATATTTTTATTAATGAATTAAAAATGATTCAAATTCATTAAGTTACTTCACATAATTAAAAGGTGGTGTTGGATCATTAAATTGAAGAGGAAAGGTGAAGAGGCTCCAAAACCTTATAGGGGAAATGAAGAGTTCATCCTCCTTAATTGGGGTTTCAATGGGAGTTAGAGAGTTGGGTGGGCCCCACCTAATAATCCTCCAAGGGAGGTTATGTGGTAATGGGCCCCACCACCATAACCTCTCAGGGGAGGTTATGATGTGGTGCCCCCCACCTCTAACCGGCACTTGGTGGTTTTAACCACCACTAATAAATTAATGTGAATACTTTATTTTATTCAATTTAATTCAAGACCTCCAAAAATTATCCACCACTCATGATAAAACACAACTATGGTGAAGGCCTCCTTAAATGAATATTGGTTCTGCGAGTTCAATGGTGCGTACGATTTTTGTTCCGAGCACCCGTTCAAAAGATATGAAACATCACTCGCACATTTACTGAATGTACCTGAAAAAAAGTTCGGAAAATTATTAACAGCCATCCTCAACCCACTGTAGCTGAGGTTAGGCTCTGCCTAGTTGAAACACGCCTCAATGAACCCAAAATTACTATCAGATTTTAAATCCGAGTTACCCTTTAAATGTTATAAATTTTACAATAAAATAGTTATCACTTAATTATTTTATTTGCAGCCAAAAACTAACTTTCTCTGGTGACCCTCGCTGACCCAAATTAGCATCTTCTTAAAGAAACCCTACCCTCATGAGTTTGGCGGTGGTCTCAGATTTTTAATCCGAGATACCGTTTGTGAGTTATAATCATTTGAAACAATAAAATAACATTATTTTATTATTTTATTTATGGTTATGCCATTTTCGGGTTTTCTCATAAGAGGACCGCGTAGAATAACTTAAGTCATGCCTAGGGTAAACCCTCCATCTTGATCATAATGGTGGCCTCAGATTTCTGATCTGAGTAACCATTTAAGAGATATTCCACTTTTTCAGGAAAACTACATAAGAGTGTTAATTTTATCTTAACAAAACATCGACAGATCAATCCGAGCATTCCGGGCCTTATAATCACACGTCGTTAGAAACTACAGACTCGTAAAATTCCCATGTATTCAAAAAAATCCATTGAAATTCCAGGTCTTTACATTCACTCCAATGCAATGATTACAAATGGGTTCATTAACTATTGGTATGGAATTTTAATTATTAAAAGAAAAATAATGTCTATATTAAGGCTTCACATTGTTGAAGTTATGGGTAATATTGAAAAGTTCAAATAGTTTACTTGTATGGATTTAAATATATTCCCTTTAAAAAAAATTTAATAACTCTATGACTTAGAAGAATTTAGTTATAATTATGTGTTATACATTATAAAAAACTATTGATTCATTTATCATTTTAGATTAATTATCCTTAATTATGAAGAAATAAAAAAGGAATAAAGAGGATAAGTTCACTTCTGGGTATATGATAAAATAGTGTGTTGTATAAAACATTCTCTAGATAGTTTCCCCTCCATTCTCAAATGCATCTTAAAAGATAAAAATCATCAACATTGTCCCTTTACCATGTCCAAACCTACATCTATGTGATCTTATCTAGTACTAAATAGTGTCCCAAATATAGTGTAAGTAAAACTCAGTTAGAAACACCATGATGTCTAGAAAATTGCTAGATAGAAAATGTATGAAATATAGTGAGAAACAAGTATAATAACTAAATAATTATTACAATATAATAATCAAATCGCTTTAAAACTACACCTGAATATCTCTAAGAATGTAATAAAACCATGTCGACCATAACCATAACCCATGGAATAATCTCATAAATAGGAAAATCCCTCTGTCTAGGAATTTCATCATCTGATCCGAGTCCTCAATATAATAATTTTAACATATGACCCAAGTCCCATATATAATAATTTAAACATAACCAAACCATTACCTATTGTAATAATAGAGTATTCGATCATTACCCCCAATATAGTAATTTTATAGTCACTGGGCATATCATGCTATATAACAATTTGATCATTACACCGAACACAAGTCAAATGGAATGAAAAACACATTATAATGTCATAATCAATAATGGTTAATTCTAAAAAATACCTTTTGTATTTTAATTATCCATTCATTTATCAAGTTGTTCTTTACTATTATCAAGCCATTGAACACAAAAATTTAATATCAAACATCTTCAGTCATCAAATTAAAAAATTAATCCATTTTCCAAGTTGAGTCTCGGAAAATCAATCCCCTAAAATTTAAATTCATTATAATCATACACTAATCCATTAGACGATTCATAATTATTCATTGGTAGTATCACCGTAGGAGTAGCCACAAGCTTCGTATCAACATATCTAAATCAAAAGGTAACCAATTCATATTTCAATACAATATTTATCATCATTTAATATTTAATTAATCAATATGATGGTTTTTTTGGAACAATCATAATATTCAACATTGTTGACAAATAAATAATCTATAGGGGTTGGTTTCAGACCAATTACATTTATTTATCAATCAATACAATTCTTATAATAGGAAAGTCAACAAGAATTAAGGTGTATAAGATATAAGATCATAAGATGAACCAAATCACAAAATATTGCGATTAAGACTTGAGATTTATCACATGATTTGGACAATCAGATTGGAATAAGGAACTCTAAAATCACCTAGAAATTAAAAAAGGCTATAGAGATGTGGGTTTCAAATAGTTGAAGAAATAAAAAATATTCACGAAATAACTTATAACCATTGATCCCAAAAAATACAAGGTGTCTAACATTTAAATAGTGTGATATTATTGATTTATGTATTACAACACTACTTATGTTTCCTAAGTATAAAATAACCCTTTTTGGTCATTAAATGAAGTGAAATAATTCATATGATGTATTCATTTCATTTTATGAACCCGTTAAACGACACCTTCTTAGACACAACTATATGTCAAGTAAAATATACATATTGTGTACATGTCTGATTTTAATATTTAAACCTAGATTTTCCAAAAGATCTTGAACCACCTACCAAGACTTCCAAAATTAAGGGAAAACCCTATAATACCTTTCAACACACCTTTATATGGACTAAATAAATTCATAAAAACACAAATTTTCAAAAATTAGGTAATTTTACCAGTAAAATTTCTTCCATCATCCTAAGGATCTTGACCTATAAGGTTTTATGATGAAGGAAACCCCAAAAAATTGCTTCAACAAACCAAACACAAAGAGGGTCGTACTTGGGAATGGTTTGGATCATCAATCATCCTCACTATAAAACAGATCATACACGTGCTTCTCCAAGAATAACATTATGGTTGGGGAGAGTAACTCTTGAAACTATGCTCGCATTATCTGATTCCCTCACCTGGGTCTCCTTTTGATCATTCCCATGTAGCCTCTTCCCCAGACCAAGAGACATTGTCTATCCCCATTGATAATTCTCACTATAATCCATAATCCATATTAGATGATCTAAAAAGGGAAAATATAGAACAATACCGACATCCTCCACATATTACACATGTGAAGGGTCTACTTGTTATCTTTAAGACTATAATACATGAAACACATCACAC
Source organism: Viscum album (assembly GCA_963277665.1). NCBI lineage: Eukaryota > Viridiplantae > Streptophyta > Magnoliopsida > Santalales > Viscaceae > Viscum > Viscum album. The sequence goes on from OY728136.1 coordinate 2,115,985,668, forward strand.
ATGGAATGTTTCTTTGGGTAATTGATAACTATTATCACTCCAAAATAAACCATTCCACTATCTCATATAGACTAAATACATGTATGTCATATATACCTATTTCCTGATACGATATTTCCCCAAAATCTGCAATACCCAAAGGATAATTGGATGACAATCCTCAAACTCTAGAGTTCATCTCTAATGGTTAGCATGAGATTCATACATTCTCTATCTGATCACAAACCACATCATAATCAAACGAATATGATTAGATATCTCAAGCATGACACTAAGTTAAACATGCACTAACTCTCCTACCTCCTACCAAAAAATAGTCAAACGACATGAACTACCATAAATATCCTTAAAAGGTTCCATTTAGATTGATTTAGGGAATCCTTTATCATAAAAAAAGTCTATGTGTCCTATATGATTCTTCTAAGAACCACCAAAATCTTAAAAATAGGCTTGTTACATATCTTCTAAGATATAAATGGTCAAATTAGATTTCCAGTCGGGCAACAGATGGTAGGTTGTGATCAGGTGAACTTTTGATCCCCTATACATTTTAATACACTACCAGAACAAAGATGTCAATTTAGGATCTCTATATGAAATTATACTCCTTAAAAAATAATGCAACTAAACTATCTCAAACACTTAAATAATACCGAGATCATCAAATGCGAAGCCCATCCTGATATGGAAAAATTTGGATATGTTCATCATTTAATCTATGATCACCTGTACTGCATCTTTCATGTTGGTTCTCTTGGTAAATCCTATAAAAAATCAATACTAACACCATCCAATTTCCATTATAAAATTGGAAGATGCAGCCGAAGTAAAAAAAGAACTATGATGCATGGATTTCACATGCTAACTGGTGAAATATCTAATCATGAATCCTATAAAATAAATCATCATTACCTTCCACCGGTACTATCTATATAAACAAAATTTCAAACTATTATGTACCTCCCATGTAGAATATTATAAAACTATCATTTTAACTTCATGGAAACCCATAGGATCCCATACTCGATTGTGGAAAAGAAGAGAATTATCGCTTTTAAGAGACCATTTTGATATAATATCCCCTCCCAATGGGTGTTCTCTCATAACTATTCCCTCTGAATCAGATACCATACTTATCATGATCCAGTAAAGAGTCATGGGTATGATATATTTTGAAGTTAGAGTTAATCACCCCTAGGAACGCAAAACATCTATAGGTATTTCTACATATACATCCATAATCCACTACATATTTAAAAAATCCATCACTATAACTATCTTTTTATTCAAAGAAAAGGAATAGGTAACAACATTTCCATTAAATGGTGTTTATGCCTAATAATATTTGTTGAATTATAGATATTTAGCCCACCTCATCCACTAAAGGTTTAGGTTATAATAAAAAACATATGTACCTGAGGCTCTTATTGTCAATTAATATAAAAAAATATCCTCCCAAAAGATAGTGTCTTTAGTATCTTCGGGAATATACCCCCGCTTCAAACTCGAGGTAATGATTAGGATAATTACTGTCATTCAATATCATCTTTCTAGAGTCATATGAAACTACTCAACCCTATTGTATCATTATTTATTCAAATATATGTCTAGATGTGTCACAATACACAGAATATGATATACCTATTATAAGTAATGTGAGGATGAGTTCTGAGGTTAGCCTTCCCTTCATCTCAAAAATATATATCTCACAAGCTTCTAACTATACAAGAATCACCCCATTCATGGCCAGGCCAGACATGAATGTTGTTAGACTAGAAAATTAATACATGATATTTCCATAACTGACTTAAAATTAATGACAGCTATGAATCTCTAAGACATTGTTCGGTCCCTCCAAAAATAGTATCATTTCAACCATATATAGGTCCATAGACACTGTAGTAATTTACAATTCCTGTCTGATTAAGTGAACTTTTTCAGTCCAAAAAAAATACATTTTGGTTAGCATTGAATCAATATTATTCTATCTTAATGAACTAAATATGATTTAATGTTGTTGGTTATGATCATATTCTGAGTAGGAGGAAGCTAATTTGTCATAAAAGCCACTAAAAACTAATCGAGAAAGTTATAAATGATCTAATTCATTATGGAAATGAATAATTTTGGTTCTTTCTTCAAAAAAAGCATCATCAATATGATCTCATACAAGCCATAACTTCACCTAATATTAGTCCATTTTTTATCTAATAATATCTCCCTCAAAATTTTTTTTTCCAAATCTAAACATTGAATATAAAAAAGTTCTTAGAAAAAATTGGCAGATCAAAGATATTTTTTATGCACATAGTGGATATCGGTATATGATCATCATCTGATTCAATATCTGACAATCCAAACATAAGCATAATGTACCCTCATCTTTATTGGAAAAAAATAAATACGGTACCCACCTGAATAATAATATGATGTATGAAAGCATTGGATTATAGATAATCCAACTAAACATTGAACTCTAAATGATCTTCTAAAGCCATCTAGTAAGGTGGAATATAAACTGGATATACTCCCTAGACTAAATCAATCATGAAATATATATCCTACAAAGGTGGAAATACATATAAATATTTAGGGAAAACATACTAATAACTGTCCAACACTAAATGAAAACAATCTTTCTACATTCTACCATCTTCTAGAATAAGGATTACTATCTCATCTATGAGACAGTACAATCTACACAAAACTTATCTCACATTAACATCATGAATATTCAACTTACCCTAGTGAAAGTAGATTCCTCCTTCAGAGGACAAAAAAGAGACTCTCCTCTGATAACCATTGACATGTGAACGGTGTATAGAAAACCAATCAATACCAGTAAAGTTGTCTAAGCTTATATTTTCATACAAAAAGGGTTCCAGAATATATGCATACCATCTATTTATAGAGGATTCAATTTTCACCATTTTATACTATAAATGCACTCCGAACAGTTCTCTAATGGTCAAAAAAATACAATATTTTCATAACCATAAAATAATATTAGAAAAAAATTGAAGATAAAAACTACTATGATTCTCTTATATAAAAAAATTTAACAAAGGGTAAATAATATAAGAACAAAACCTCTAACGGTAGAAGGTCATATCTCTACACTAGCAGATGTAAACATCATAACATGTATCTAACTTAACCCTCTAACTTATTCTCTATTCGGACTCATATATATTATCCTAAATTCATTTACATCTACTCCTTCACTAGGGAACCATGCCCCAAGCTCGACCAAAACATCCTATGGAACCCTAGCTACCTGTTAACTTGGGGAAGTTGATCTCTTCCAAGACACATGTACCTATCCTAATCCCCAACAACTTATTTTATACATCATTTACCTAAAAATTATATAGGTAACCCATCATACCACATGAATGGAACTCGAAATAAGAATATAAACATTGAGGGTTCTTATTGATGAAAATTACACACTAGTATCAATATAATGATATATAGTAAAAAGATTTTTGTCCACTACCCTGACTAATATTCCAATTGTTTCCTTAGTGATAAATGTTAAAGAACCACTTTCCAACCATAAAATTATCTCCCAGATCAACCTAATAAAACATCCTTTTTGCTATTCAAGAACACTCCCTAATTCCATTCCATTAAATGAGATCGATTCAATACACTCTAAAAGCTAATCAAGAAAAATATATTCACCTATGACCTAATATCATAAAAATTCCGATCCTAAAATCATATTTCCCGTCATATCTCCTTATAATGTAAGGGTTGAATGAAACATTGTATGCAAATGAATAATTCAGTGTAGTCCATTACTTAAATGCGCTCATATATTAGTTTCTTGAACACATTACCCTTATCATCCCTCCACTTCACTATATATTATCGGTCCATGAAATTTTCCCTAATTTCATTCAAGGATAACTCCAATTTATTTCCCATAATTCTACTGAATATCTAAAAAATACTTTTAATGTATTTGAATCATGCATATAGAAAGCTTCACCTTATTATTAGTGGGTGTCTTGAGGTTCTATAAGAATATATGAATAGACTAAATCAATAACATGGAAACCTGGGGGCCTCCATCCCCAAGTAACATAGGCATTTGTTCCAACTAAATCTATCGCATAAACTCATACATCAAAAGAATTATGATAATATAATACTATTCCCTTTATTTCATGGCCTATTAGAAGATTTTCTCATGGGGAATGTCCATTTGTTTTTCATGGGACACAAGAATATCTAGCTCAACTGCATTAGAAGCATGCTGATTTCCACTCTATATGCTCAATTCAAAGAAGTCATGGAGGGATTTTCTCTAAATGATAAACACACTCCATAAAAACTAGATAAAAACAAGATCAACCTCAACATGTGACAACAAGTGTAGACCAATAGCTCATAGTCTCTCAAAATGTAGATTACAATTGTTTTAGAACTATATTATAGTTCTATAATTTCATTTATCAAGTATAAAAAATATATTATTTCATAGTTCATATAAGCAAACCTATATCATGAAATAAATATGTACCTATAATGAACAATTCAAGTCAACATATATCTATATGTGCCTATCGCGATTCATGCATACTCATCTCATGCCATACCATGCCACAAGTATAATTCTGATGGAAAAAATTACATTAAACAACATGTGAATCACCCATAGTTAGATAATACTAACTATAATATGTGAATATCATAAACCATAGTCACATCCAAAGGAACTAGTTATTTACCCTAGATAAGGGCAAGATACTACAATTTGTAACATCATTACCATGTCTAGATACATCTTATCCCTCTTCATACCATTTCAAAATATTATAGAAAACGAAATGTATGAACACCGTATGATTCTAATTTGTTACATCCACTAATTCAACACACTCTCAGGTGGCTAAATCTCATTGGTTACTTGACCTGATTCATACCTCCTCGTATTCCTAAGACAATCGACTAGTAGTAGAGGTGAAAAGAAAAATATGGGGGACTATACACACTAGTACATAATTAAAACACAATGGATAAAAACAATAATAATAAATACCAATTAAAAAATTAGAGGAAATATAACAACATAAAACAAGAATATAATAGAAGAACTAATAAACATGATTATTGTGAACAGTGTAATGTTAGGATAAAATCTAACTAAATGAAATAATGGAATTTGTGAATAAAATTACACACTGACATGGATAAAAAATACCCCAATAATGAACCCAATATATTTATTGTATCAAATATCCATCCCATCTAGAAAGAAACAATCATAAACAATGTCCTTTACCTTTTCCAATAATGTATCCTTGTAATCTACTCAGGTACAAAATGTTGTCCAAAATATGGAGTGAGTAAAACCTAGCAGGTATAATCCAATGTTCCTAAAAAACGTTTTGATATTAATGTCACTCAATAAAGAAATAAATAGAATAATTAATTAAACTATCAATGTAATATAACAATTAAACTTGTTCTACACCATTCAATAATATCAATATGCTGTTATAACAACCATGAAAAGCATAACTAAAACCCATGGAATGATCACATATCTGAAAAAATCTATCTATGATAGCAATTCATAATTTTCGCTAAGAACTATATATGAATTTTAATATATGGTCAAAACACTATATATATGATTTCATAACTGAGTTAATCCCTATAAAACATACATCCTAAACATGAATATTTCTCAATATAAAAATTTCATCATCACCTGGAATATCCCTTTATATTATCATTTCATCATTATATAGGAAAATAGTCAAAAAACATGAAAACAGTTCATAATATCATAACCCAAAATGGTAAATTATACCAATTGTAATTCATATTTCAATTACGCATTCATTTTACCATGATTTTCTATAATAATTAACATTTGAGTATACATTACAATTATTCTCCTAGATAGTTATGTATTTTCTTGGTTTCCACTTCTATTTCATCATTCTCTATTGTGAACGACCTCAATTTGAGCAGGTTTGATAGATTGCACGACGTTTTGGATCGTTCTGGTGTCTTTGTTCATGTTTAAATTATCCAAGTTATTTGATTATTGGTTTCATTGTCCATGATGGCTTGAAGACCATATTGTCCCTCATTTCATAGCTCTGTCAATGAACCTCTCATCACCAATCATCATTCATCGAAGTCTCCTATTCAGATTTTCTTCTAGGTTACAGTGATTATGGTTATTTGTGTTCTTAATATTTGTTTGTTTTTTTCATTTCAGAATGACTTGTTCTACTATTTTAATTCTCGGGTTAGTTTATTGGTGTTTTGGCTCGGTTTTGCTCGTGTCTGCTATGGTGGATTCCCATGGACATTCTTCCTCATCTTGTGATGCATGTTTGATTCTCACATAATCATAATGTGATTCTTTTGAAAAATACCAAAAAATTGTTTTATGGTTAAGTTGAATCTATCATTTGAAATCACCTAAACTATCATATCATATAGAATCTATATTATACCATTTGTCAATTCCATATTTTTTGTGGTAGAATCAATCTATGAGTAGTTATGAGACATGTCTCAACATTATTGAATCCAAATGGATCTAATGAATATTCCAACACTCGATTTATCATCATGCATTATTCAATTAATTAAAATACATGTATTGTTTTTGAAATCACAATATTTAACATACTTTTCAATTATATAGATTTTATTATTATTATTTAGACTACATACCATTATCTAGTGATGAGGAGAATTCTTATAACATGTAACACCATTAGTAATAAATGCACTTAAGATCACAATAACAACTGAATCACATATGATTATAATCAATAAATGAGATAGATCTTTTGATCGGGATTTCTGAAATGAAAGAAGGCACTAAAAAATCCCATGGAAACATCATAGTTCTGGATATAGGATGGATTCACATGGATTAATAAATAATGTGTACACAGAAAATAATTTAAAAATACTAATCCTAATAAATACACTACGTGTAATTTTCAATTTTTGTGTTATGTTCAACAATTCATCACATCTTGTTGAAATTATCATTTTCCATCATTACATGATGTTAACTAGGTTGTCATCATGTATTAATTTCACATTATTGACAACTTCATGAATTATTTTAGTTGATAGTTACACATTGTTTAACATATACATGGTGTTTAAATGTCTTACCAGCATTATTAATCACAACTTCCCTAGAAGATCCCAAACCACCTTTGAAGCCTTCCCAATCTGTGGGAATCCTTGTAAGACCCATTAAAACTTGTATAACCAGACTCTATTAATTCAAAAAATAACATACATCCCCAAAAAATTTGTTATCTTCCTAAGAACATTATCTATATCATCCAAAGTGTATTTACCACAGCGGATAAATTATGAAGGAAAACACAAAAAAACAGGATTAATGAAAATATAAAAGCGGGACATACATATAAAAATAATGGATCTTAAAATATTTTTGTGAGAATACATCTAAATGTTTCAATGTTATCTAATATTAACAGTAATCACTCCTCAGATTATTCATGAGGTATCATAGAAGGTTTCATATAAATTTAGTATTCCAACGGTCATAATATGATAGATTTTAGATTATGAATTAGAGCTATAGAAGAATAGTTCTTGATGATTTTGACATAATTCATATTATTTTTCAATACATAATAGATAAAAAAGAGAAATATATGTTTCCTAACTTCTCTTCATAGAGATATATAATAATGATTAATTTATTTTAAAAAATAAATATGATAATTTTGAGTTGTTAATTGTGAATTAAATATCAAGAATCACATGTAGCGATTTATGCTAAAAAATTTTGATGTGATAAAGGATACTGAAAAAAAGTTAAATGAGAATAATTTATATTCAATATATGTTTTTTATGAGTTTATGATGGAATAAAAATTATAAACAGTTGTAAATTTAAAGTGATGAATTTTCATGTACCACAAAATCGCATTCTATATATGTCTCAATACTAGACCCCAAGGATGGGATATGATATATCATTTTTGGGATATTTTGTGATAATAATGGTATAATGAGGACCTAGATAAGGGCCCACATATATTTATTAGGAGATTATTTTAGTATATGTTGACATGATTATGAATTCCATGCTTTGAACGATCATCATTGTCATATAATTAGTTAGTTACCAGCATATATATTTTCCGGATTTTCTCTTGGGTTGAGGGATGAAGTGACATAATTGAATTTCATCTTCTATATAACATAAAAATATAAATCATATATTATTTATTAACCTTTGTATTGATTGTAATTACTTAATTAGAAGTTTATTTGATTGAGAAGGTATCTAGATATTTGAAACATTCCTAATAGTTTTTAAGAATATTACATGAGAACACTTTATTATTATTAAGTCTATTATTCTACAAATTGAGAGAAAAATGGTGACATTCATTGTCTTTAAGTTGTTAGTCATTATCATTCAATGAACTCATATTGATTAAGAAAATATAATTTTTTAATTTAGTTACACCATAAATCATACGAAAGGTTTTTTATACATTAGTGAGGATTCAAGAAAAAATTTCAAATATATTTATTCAAATATAATGACATTTTTTATTATAATAACTAAGGGGAAAAATTTACATGGTAAAAAATGACTCCCTTTACATCTCCAGGTCAATTTTGATACCATTCTAGATGATTGAAGCTTTAATTTAAAGAAGATAATTAGCCACCAATTGTAATCATTTTTATAAACTATTGATAAAATATGTATCCTATACTCAACCTAAACACAACAAGCATAGTTTCACCAAACATAGTGGGGAACCTAGTAAAAATATCATATGGTTTATTTAATTTGATTTGAATGTGTTGGTTGATACATACTAATTCCAATCAACCTAATAGTTATAGAGGCTTGTATAAGTGATGTTAAAATTAAAATTTAAAACACAACTCAACTTGTTTTACCCTCCCATTCGGTTAATGTACAAGATTACTAGCAATAATTATCACCCAGCTATAAAATTGTAATGTTCCTACCCCAAATCATGGAAATTGTTAAGTTTTAATCATGATAAATTATTATCCTCGACAATGGCATGTTCTCTAACTTGATTATGATGCACTATTTCTCATACAACTAAATTAAATTAAATTGTTTCTTTAATCTGTGTATTATATATATATATTTATCAAGAAATTATAATATCCTTTAAAAATTAAATATATTAGAGTCTATATAAATTAAAAATTTATAAAAAACTTATAATATTATTTTATTATAAAAAAATATTTATAATTTTATTTTAAAAATAGGCCAATATTTCATGAAATTATAAACATTATTTTTTTTTCAATCAATAAATATTTTTTACTCATTTAAAAAATTAAGAAGTAATGTAGTATTAAAAGTAAGGTTTCAAAAACATGACTGATTAAAATTTTAAAGGGAAGTAACTCAATGGTAAATGAGTATAAGAATAAATAGTAGTTATTAGAGTAACTTAATTTAGATAATGGTCCAAAACATTATTCACATATAACAATTTTTTGTTTGTCTAATATAATGCTTGTAAAACTCAGGAAAAATTAGGAAACAAAGTTTGAATGTTGAGAAATTCATTTCATTTCCACAAAAAATTTATATGAAACCTTATAATATTATTTTTATTCAAAATATTCCCAAATACCTTAAATGCATTTCAATATTCTTAAATATCACACAATAGTTTAATTCTATTAATACAAAAAACAATTCTTGATAATAATATTGCTATATTTCAGAGGAATTATGTGAAAACCCATATCATAATGATATAGGATTTAATTTATTCATTCCCACACTTATTAAACTTTTAAAATACATTTATTTACTATTAGATAAAAATATAGATATTTTATTAATTAATAATTATTAAATTTGAAAAAAAAACTAATTTTTATAATGATCAATACATATTATTTTTTAGGTTCACACTTCAAAATTAATAACTACACTATTTCCATGACCAATAATAATCCTTGGTTGCATGGTTCTCCACTATAATTCATGTAATATAAATGAGAAATGAAAATTATGAACCATTGATATAATGTAATCCATTGAAAATCCATGAGTTATCACGAAGTTGTACAAAATGGAAACCATGTATAAAAGAATGAAATAAGTACATAATTATATTTAAAATAATTTTCATAAAATAAAATTTATTAAATTTTAATATCTATGTATGAATAACACTAACACTACCCTTCACTTATTAAAAATTTATTTTCCTCTTTAATTAGTGAGTTTTAAAATTAAATACAACTTTATTTATTATGATAATTATAAAACATTGATAAATAAAATTTTAGTTTATGTAAAATAATTTCAAACAAGAATATCATTTAAAAAAGATATTATACATGATTTATTATTTCTTCTAATAGTGGATTATATACCTACATTATTTGGAGACTTCAATATCTATTTTGAGTAATAGAACCTCAAAAAATGAATAAAAAAATCACTTTTATTAATTTATTCTTGTATCATAAAGTATTTTTCTTATCCTATTATTTATTGGTATACATATAACATATTTATAAATTGAATCTTCAAAAATTTCATAAACATTACACCACTTTTTTTGATATTCAACTTCATCCTTCTACTTCTATTAAGCCACCTTGTATTTTTACCTTTAATTTTGACCTCATCCTTCAAAAAAATATCAGAAAATAATACTAAGAGTGTATAATTGGGAAAAAGTGACTTCAAAAGGAAAATATCAACACAAAAAGTTCTATTATTTTTTTAATATTTTATCAATGACACATAAACAAATCTAATATAGACTGCTCAATGATTTTTGGAAATAAACTGATAGAAACTATCATGAACCAACCAGGGTGGATCTTGAACAACATACCCAAGCTGGCCCACAGGCATGTCCTAAGGGGAATTTCTAATCTAACAGGCAGGAAACAAGTGCCAAGCGTCAAGACCTAGAAGTGGGAACTAGTAGGAACAATAATAAAATACATGTAAAAAAATAAAGACTGACATTAAAAATGAAAACTAAAATCATGATGAAAATTAACTACACATACCTAATTGTGACCTCCTAGGTCACCACCCAACATAGGACCAATCCTGTTCCATCATTGAGAAGCTGAACCAGGAACCTGTATGAGAAACTAATCCTGCAACTAGAATGATATAATATGCATGAGCACTGAGATTCTAAATAAAGATTCCATGAATAATTCACTAAATCAGAAATTTCTCTTTTCCAATGCAATCCATAAACAGAAGATTAAAATACAATTGTAAAAGTATTTTTTTCACATTAAAAAAGTAATTTTTTTCTAATTTAAAGTAAACCCAACACATGCTACATACCATCCCAAAACCACTTTTCGTTTTATAAAAAAACAATGATGGAAAGACCAATGATGTGCTAAAACAAAACAGGTAAACATTGGAAACCTGGAATACACTATTAGGTAAAGTTGAAAGTTTACAACTAATTTAAATAAATAATTAACCATGGGTGATTTTAAAAATCCCTAGAAAACCCATTGACGTACTCAGTTCTGAACCGCATTTTGGTTTATGGTGAATCCCCATAGTCTATAACTAACTGATCGCCCTCGCGGTAAAAGAAATCAGCGGAAATCCCCATCTAGCCTCTATACATAAAAGTGGGTGACACCCCATGTAATTAGGGCTAATAAAAAACCATCAAACAATCAACTAAACGACACCCAGGAACCCGTGGTTGATATAATAATCATATTGTGTTTGTAGGAGGCCCTCGAACGTGTGACTCACCTTACCATGTCTTCAATGCACTTTCCAACCCTAAACAAGGATGCTTTTTATGAGTTCACCCGTAAAGGGTTACCATAGATCAGAACGCCCCATATACTTATATATATATATACATACATTTCATAATACAAAGTTCCAACCAGATTGTCACAACATTCAGTTACAAAAACCACTCTATTAAACATTTGGAGTTGTCAATCAGGCCTTTAGTTTTACATAATCAAATTCTATTATGAAAATATTGCACATTCTGTTTTAAAATAACTATAAACACCAATTTTGTATTTAAAAATCCAAACAGGCTTTTAGGTTCCTTGTTTTAAATAATTAAAATAAATATCTTCAGTGATACTATGCAGAATTCTATTAAAACTGAGAAACCAAATGACCCCATTACACCATACATTCTATAAAATATACACCAAAATCCAAACGGGTATATACTCATGGAATTATTTTCAAACCAATTTACAGATCAACTCCAAGAGCCCCAAAACATTTATAAAACAAGAATCTCTTAGAAAAAATAGTCGTTGGGAAAAATACCAATTGAAAGAACCATCTTCATTTGAGGGAACATCCATGTATGCACCAAGTGCACCCATGGGTGTGCCAAAATCTAATGTCATGTAAAAACTCTAAAGAGACACGATATCATTTCAATGAAAACAATAATTTCCATAAATCCAACCAATGTAGGAAAAAAAGTTCAATAAAAAAATTCTACAAGAAAACACCACTCAAGACATCCAACAAAACCAGTTGATGATAAAGGCAATTAGTTTCAACCATGTTGTTAGGGCATAAACATTTACAAAAATAGTTGAGTATCCTAAAATCCATATTTAATCAAATCCATCAACAAGAAAACACTGCCATAAGTTAACTATAAACATAATAGAGGTGTGAAACATAATTTAAAATTTAATTATTAAAAAATCATTATATGGGTTAAAATTTAGAGAAAGGTCATTGAAACACCTACACATAACCAAAGAACTATTTCAATTCTATTTTTAACACTTTTAACCATCATAAAAACACTATAGTGACTAAACATTCATGGTTATAAAGGTGTGAATAACTTTAATAAATTAAATTAAATAATGAAAGTACATATGGAAAGCTCTGGATGAGGGAAATCATTTAAATTCCTACCTTAAGAAGACCAATATGACACTTCGAATTCGACAGTTTCTAGCTCAAGAATTCATCCACTCACACACACATACTTCCATATATGTGTGTGTGTGTGTGTGTGTGTGTGTCTGTATACCCTTTACCCATTGTCTATATTCCCTATTCCATGATAGAATATCGACATGGAGGGTATACACATCTATATATATATATATACATACCATCGTATATGCTGGAAGGTCTTCCAAAGGATATGGAATCACAAAACATAATAACTGAGATCCCCAAACAACATAAGATTATCAAATTACGTGTGTAAAAACAAAATTTAGGTTTAAACTCTTACATTGGATAACGACGGTCAACTGAATCCAAGTGAAAATACCTCTCCTTTGGCAATGGTAACCAGACCACACACCAACTGGTCCCGAGTGGCCCTTTGTACAACCCAGAACCGAAATAATCAACAAAAATCATGATACCCTTTTGACTAGGATTTGGAAAAATGAGTAGGGTAATAGGATGACCTAAATTCGGCCTAATAAAGGAGATATTAGGGGCTACTGACCCTACCACGCATATATGAATAGAAGCTGATGCAAGATGAGGGAGTCAGAGGGGGGGGGGGGGTTACATCGCACCTCAAAGGAGAGGGGGAGTAGGTCTTGTTGTGCATTAAAGGGGGAAACAACTGGCTAGGGTGGGTGGATGGAGAGAAGAGGGGGCTGGAGTTATCAAGGGGAATCATAAAAGGGAGAACCATATGGGAGTTCATGCGCAATGGGGAGAGAACAAGGGGGTCCTCTATGTAAGAGGGAGAGAGCAGGGGGAACCATCACCCAAAGAGGGCATGCAAGTAGAATGGTGTGGCCGCCGGAGGTCGCAAGAGAGGAGGAAACAAAGGGGCAACATGTGATGTGTGGGGAGAGGGAGGAGGGGAGTGTGGTGTAATGGATGAGAAAAGAACTAGGTTAATAAACAAAAAAAATTAAAATAAAATAAGATCATTATTAAACAAAAATAAAAATAATACTAATAATAATTATAATAATAATAACATGATAATAATAGTAAATTAATAATGATAAAAAATATATCAACAAAAATACAAATCATTAGAATAAGAATAATATTTTTAATAATATCAATAATTATTTTAACAATAATAATAGTAATAAAAAATCATTAATCATAATAATAATAGTACTATTAATAATAATAATAATAACAAAATTTTAATGAAACATTTATAATAATATTAATAGTTATATAATCATAAAAACATCATTAGTAATATTATTATTATCTATATGAAAATGTTTTTATTATAATTATTAGTTTTTAATCGTTACCACAATTTAAATTATTTCATATTTTATCATCATTAAATTAGTTTATTTAAAATTATGGACAACCCCACTATTCCTCTATGGCCAGACACATAGCTTAGTGAACGTCCTTAAACCGAACCACCCGAAACATTCCACTACAAGGTCTAGCTACATGCTTTTTGCACAGTTTTATAAACCTTGCACAAGTCGTGGACCATAACTCGGAACCACCTGGTCATCCGCACATGCACCTCGAAAATGTAAAAAGGATATGAGAACTAAAAACTCCACTGAATTTCTACCGAAACTCAAAAATAATTTAATATAGTTTAATATTATTAACATATAGGGTCGAGGTGTGACAATTCTCCCAACCACAAATCTTTCATCCCACAGAAAGTCATCAAGCCAACAATTGTAATAACATGAGTCCATGCCCACAAAAACTAAGAAAACCTGAAAAGCTAATCATGACCATTTCCAACTCATGTCACACCTGATCAATTCAATAAAACCACTACCCCAGATTGAGGGGAGAACGTGAGAGGGTTCTCCTCACCACAAGAATTCACTATCTCAAAAACCATGAAACTCGAACACACCACCTCCGGGGGGCAACATGGGGACTCCGAAACCGAACTCAACTCACCTTCTCAATGATGAAAAAACAACTCCACCACTAGGATTGAAAATATTTTGGGGAAAAATGGAACACTTGGACACTAGGATGGGGGAATGAATTAAAAAACCCAAACACACTAAAAGAAAACCTACAGAGAGGGACCTGAACTAAATAAGGGCCCAAAAATTCATCCATTAACATCATGAAAACAACCAACCCCCTAATGAACACAATTTAGACCAAAATCAAAATCATAATGGGTCTTTTTATTCATGGTCCCAATACCCTTCATAGAATCCGAACGATTTGGAAACCACACAGAGAGCGGATAAGACCGCTTGGATTATTGTAGAATAAGATCATCGTGCCACCACAACAAGGAAGAGATTAAGACAACGATGAGAATAGAACAATGAGATTTTTGATATTTCCATCCCAAAGATGAAAAAATTATATAGACCGAGGTTCCCCACACCCTCTGTAACTCTTGACTGTGCAAGAGCTCCACCCAGAGACCGGTGGATGGGGCCCTGTTGGCTGATGAATCTCTTGCCTCAATGTTAAGAATTTGCGTCCTCTGCTCCCTAACTACTTCCTCATGAACGACGCTTCTTTCAAAACACTCCTTGTTTCCCTGAACAGTCGCACAGTTACTAGACTTCCGAGGTATGGGACAAGATGGATTAGAATTCTTGAACTGGCCACACTAGAGGCATGTGAGAGAACAGTCCAAAACACTGGGAGTCCAAAAAGACGAAGAATGCTTCATAGAGACAAGTTCCTCCATTATGGAATCCTTTCCATATAGGGAACCCTCAAAACAGCTGACCCCCACCAACTACACCCCAGACTCTAACGAATATGAGGCATCCCACATTTACTAGTCTAGAACAAAACCCACAAATATATTTGGGATAGTATGAACCTTAAATACCATGGGTGTTCCCAAAACACAAAGACATGCTATCTATCTGAATTATAAACCTACCTCAAATTGCATCGATTTCCTCAATTAGTAGGAAACACACAAAAAGAACTAGAAACTAGGCATACCTCATTACCAACCTTTGTTGGATTTATGGGTGGAATATGCATAACAATATGAAAAACATCATCAAAACAGACATCAATACAAAACTCAATCAAAGAAACAACAGAAGCCAAGGAAAACAAGCCCAAAAGGCAAACATATACAAACACAATAAGAAATAACTTTTCCAAAATTGTTACTTCTTTAAAATTTTATAACACACCTATGGAATCTTATAAACCATCACAAGTGCCTTCATTCAATATTTCTCACATCTTCTATTAACATTTTCTCTCACACCCTCTCTACACATACCCATGCACATGTGACCCTCCTTAATTACTGTTAAAGTTCATACGTCTATTTTTCTTATCAAATACAAACACCTACTAAACCATCTCAATAAAAACACTCCCCCATTTAAAACCCAATTCAACAATCTCAAAAAAAATTATTAGAAACACTTTTAAATTTAATAATCAATCTCACTTTTTACACACACTCACATCAACTGAGATTAAAATGAATCACAACCAATAACAACCCATTGGATTGAGGATCTAGTAAATATTCTTGACCCCACGACATGGTGGTTAGCCATAACCTATGTAAGTAATAACACAAACAGGAGCTTGAGTTGGGAACTTGGGCTTCACTTGGGTCACCACCCTATCTAAGGCCACAACGTAAACCGATTTTCTTCTATTATCATCCCTCAATCCTATATAACCCATGAAAAAAGACTGAAATCCAAGACTACCCCTGACGACTTGAGGATAAGTGCGAGAAAGATTTTACGACTATCTTCTCGCACTTACCTCCCAAATCATGATAGTCCTAATCACTTTTTACTATCACCCCAAATAATAAGTTCTTAATTTGATACAATTTTTTTCCTAAACCAAGCCAGGTCAACCATGAACCGGTAACCCGATCTATCCAGTGACGTGTCCCGAGGGGATTTCCTAATCCCCATGGGCTTGGAACTAGTGTTGGACAGCAAAACATAGAACATGGAACAAATTGGACAAAAATTTAAAGATAGGTAAATAAATAAAGTCTGACATTAAAAATGAAAACTAACAGCTGGAGGAAATTAAACCACACATACCTATGTGTGACCTCCTAGGTCACCACCCAACTCAGAACCTAGAATTATCCAACATTGAGAAGTTCAATTAAGAACCTAAATGAGAATCTGAAGCTGAAATTGGAATGATATAATAGGCAGGAAACCGATATGATTTGTATGGATTCTAGGAATAAATAACAGAATCCAAAAATTCTATTTTCAGAAAGATATATAAACACAAGTTTGAAATACATGTATTAAAGTAGTTTTTTCACATTTTAAAAAAGCAAAATGTTTTTCCCATTCAATGTAATCCCAACATATGATTCATACAATTCCCAATACAACTATTCATTTTATAAAAAATCCAATATAGAAAGTCCAAGGTTGTGTTAAAAATAAACAGCTAAAGAGTCCAAGTTGGGAATACACTAACAGATATAGCTTAAAGTAGACAGGAAATATAAATATCTATGTAACCATGGGACATCATAACCATCTTTAGAAGTCTTATTGATGTACTCAGTTCGGAACCACCTACCTGCGTATGGTGAATCCCCATCGTCTATAACCAACTGTTCTCCCACATGGAAAATGAAATCAGCGACATCCCAAACTGGCCTCTATACCTTCCAGTGGGTACCAACCCATCTAATTGGAGCAGATAACCAACCATCACTCGATCAACTAAAAGATTCCTTGGAACCCATGGTGTTTATAATAATCATACTTTGTAATAACAAGTACCTCGCACATGTGACTCAACATACCATGTTGTCACCGCACTTCCCTACTCCAAACACAGACAATTCTTATGCGTTAACCCATAAAGGGTAATCCTAGATAGGAGTCCCACATAAACTAATATATATGTGCATAAATTTCTAACATACATTGTGCTAACCTGGCCATCACATCATTCGGTTATCAAACCCACTTAATAAACACTTGGAGTTTTTAATCAAGCCTTTAGTTTTTTATAATAAAATTCCTCCACAAAAATATTTCACAAGCACTTTTAAAAAAACAATCAAAACCAATTTTGTATTTAAGAATACAAACTAGCATTTAGGTTCCTAGTTCTATATCATCACAATAAATTTTTTAGTTATACTATGTACAACTTCATAAAAAACAAACCAAACGACGCCTTACACCACACAGTCAACAAAATATACACCGAAATCCAAATGGTAATATACTCATGGATATATTTTCAAACCAAATTAAACATCCACACAAAGAGACCCACAACATTTAGAAAATAATAATTGCTTTAAAATTGAGCTTTTGATAAAAATACCAATTCAATGAACCATATTCATTTTAGGGCGCGTCCATGGGTGCATTTAGTGCACCCATGGGTGTGCCAACATCTAATGGTGCGTTGAACCTCCAAAGAGACGTGATATCATTTCCTCAAAAAGTATAACTTCCATTAAAACTACCAATACGGGAAAAAAATTTCCATAAAATGTTTCTACAAGAAAACACCACTCAAGAAACCCAACAATACTATTTGAAGAAAAAAGGAATTTAGTTCCAACCAAGTTGGAAAAGCATAAATAAGTGCATAAATAGAGGATCATCCTAAAATACATTTTTCACCAAATATCTCATCATGAAAAAACTTCCATAAGTTAAATATAAACATAATAGAGGAGTGAACCACATTTGAAAATTTAATTAAGAAAACACAAGCATTAAATGGATTAAAATTAGAAGTTAGGGCATGTAAACATTTACACATAACCAAAGAACTATTTAAAATATGTTTTTAACACATTTATTAATCATAAAACACTTCAATGAATAAACTATCTTGCCTATAAATGTGATAATAACATTTATAAATAAAATGAAAAGATTAAAGTTGATATAGAAACCTTCAGATGAGGGAAATGATTGAAACACCTACCTCAAGCAGACCAAGACAACACATGGCATTTTTCATTTTCTAACTCAAGAACTAATCCACTCACATGAACATACATTCATATATATTTAGGTATAACACTTACCCAATGCCTGTATTACCCACGCCATGATGGAATACACCCATGGAGGGTATACACATATATATATACATACCTTTATAAAGGCTTGTGAGTCTTCCAAGAGAACTCGAATCACTACACATTATTATCGGTACCCTAAATCATCATAATAATACTAAATAGCATGTGGTAAAACCATCTTGGGATTACACTCTTAAATTGGATGATGATGGATAACTGAATCAAAGAGAAACTACCTCACCATCAGCAGCGGTTACTGAAACACACACCAAAGGGTCCCAAGTGGCCCTTTGGACAACCTAGAACCGAAAGAAACAAAAAAAATCAAGTTACACTATTGACTAGGGTTTCAGGTAAATGAGTATGGTGATAAGAGGACCTAAAATATTCCCAAGAAAGGAGATATGTGGATAAAATAGCCTTATCGCAGATATCTGAATAGAATTCGACACACGAAGACAATGTTAGAGGGGGGTCACGTCGCACCTCAAAGGAGAGGGGGAGCAGGTCGCGTTCTCTTCAATGGGGGAAGATTCCTATTAGGGATGGTGGCCGGAGAGGAGAGGGGGATGGCACTAGCGAGAAAATCATCAGAGGAAGAACCAGAGGGGAGGATTCTCGCAAGAGGAATGGAAGGGGTAGTCTGCTGTGTGAGAGGGAGAGAGCAGGGGGCCACCATCAACGGAAGATGGCACGCTAGAAGGAAGGTGTGGCCACTGTAGGTCGTTGGAGAGGATGAAATGTAGGGGGAAGGCACGATGTGATGGGTGAGGGAGGAGGGGAGTTTGGCCTGAGGGATAATGAAATAAATAGTATAAGAAAATAAAAACATAAATAAAATAAATCATAAATAAAAAAATAGAAATAATACTAATAATAATTATTACAATAATAACATCATAATAATAAATAACTTAATAAGGATAATAATAATAATAACAATAATAATAATAATAATAATAATAATATTTATAAAAATATCAATAATTATTTTAATAATAATAAAATTAATAAAACATATTTAATGATAATAATAATAGTTGTAATAATAATAATAATAACCAAATTTTTATGACTACACTAATAATAATATTAAAAATCATACAATCATAACAATATAATTAATAATATTATTATTATCTATAAAAAATATTATTATTATTAGTTTTTAAACATTACATTATTTTATATTATTTCTCATTTTATCATCATTAAAATAATTTATTTAAAATTATGGACAACAACGTAGTTCACAAGAGGCCATACACATTGCTTAGTGAACAACACTCAAACCAAACCACCCGACGTTATCTTATACAAGGTCAAGCTAAATTATCATTACATGGAATTATAAACTGTGTTCAAATTGATAACCATAACTCAAACCCACTAGGGCATCTGTGCGGGCACCCTGAAAATGTAAAAAGGATTCGAAATCTAAAAACTCGGCCTGCCTACTACCGAAACTCAAAATAACGACTAGAATAATTTAAAATAATTTAAAATAAATAACCAATATGTTCAATGTGTGAAAATTCTCTCCACCACAAAACATTGATCCCCCATAAATTTATCAAGACAATAGTTGACACAACTCGAGTCCATGCCCACATAAAAATGAGAAGAACTGAAAAGCTCAGGGTGAGCATTTCCAACACATGCCACAACCGACCAATTCAAGAAAACCCACAGCTCAAGATTGAGGGGAGAAAATGACGGGGTTCTCCCCACCACATGAATTAAAAAAATGAGAAAATATTGAAACCCGAACACACCACCTTAATGTGTGTTGTACGGGGACTCCCCAACTAAACTCAACTCACCTTCTCAACGCTAACGGAACAACTCCACCACAAGGATTAAAAATATTGTGGGGAAAACCGACACACTATGAAAAAGGGATGGATGAATCCCTTAAAAAACCTAAACACAATATAGGAAAATGTATTAAGAGGGACTTGGACTATGTGAGATCCCAAAAACAACTTCCACTAATTTCATGAAAAAAACCATAACCTTAACGAACGCAATTGAGACCGAACTCAATATCTAAATGGGTACTTTTATTCATGGGGCCAACACCCTTCAGGGAATTCGAATGATTTGTAATCTACATTAAGAGAAGATAAGACTACATGGATTTTAGAGGAATGAGATCATCAGGCCACCACAACATGGATGAGATTATGAGAGTGATGAAAATAGACCAAATTAATTTTTGATATTTCATCCCAAAGATGAAAACGTTATCTATAAGGAGGTTCCACTCACCATCAGTAAATCCTGACTGTGCAAGTGCTTCACCCCGTGACCTAGGGCTAGGCCTCTTCAGGATGAAGCATTAGTCCATCATTTGTGTCTTCTAGTCCTTAACTCATTCTTCCCAAATAATGATTTTTTTAGAACTCTCCCGAGTGGCCCTAACAGTCGCATGTTAACAAGAATTCGAAGGGATGCAATATGGAATCTTGGAATGCATGAACCGGAAACACTTGTGGAATGCAAGAGAACAGTCCAACAATCTGGGAGTAAGTATAGATGAAGATAGATTCTTGGAGGCAAGTTCCTCCAACATTAACTCCTTTCTAGATAGGGATCCTTCACAAGAGCCGACCCCCAACAACTACACCTCAAACTCTTACGACGATGAGAAATCCTACCATTACTAGTCAAGAATTGATCCCTCAATTAACACTTGGATAGTATAAACCATAACTACCCTAGGAGTTCCCAACAACACAATGACAAACTATATTTCTAAACTATACAACTGCCTCTAACCGACTTCAATTACCTCGATAAGTAGGCAACACACAAAAACAATAGGGAAATGGGCATTACACATTAACATTTTTTTGGAGGCTTTATGTGTGTAATACTCATAACAACACAAAAAACACCATCAAAACCGGTATCAAGCCAAAACTCAATCAAAGCAACAATACAAGCCAAGGGAAATAGGCCCATAAGCCAAATATACACAACCACAAGAAAAAAACATTTTTCCAAAACCTTTATTTCTTAAAAATTTTTAAACACACCTATGGAACCTTATGAACCATCACATGTGAGTTTATTCAATCTCTCTCACATAATCTGCAAAATATTTCTCTCGTGCACTCTCTGCACATACCCGTGCACATGTGACCCTCTATAATGAATTCTACTATTCAAACGTATCTTTTCCTTATCAAATCCAAACACCTACCAGTCCTTCCTTATCAAAACACTTCCTTTATTAAAAACCAACTTCACACATTTCAAAACAATATAAAAGAAACATTTTTCCATTTCCAAATCAATCTCACTTTTAACGCACAGTCACATGAACTGAGATTAAAATGAAACACAAACAAAAAAACCCACGGTATTGAAAAACAAGTTCATATGCATAACCCGACGACATGGTGGTGAGACATGAACTTGTAAAGAATAACATTAAGAGGACCATCAGTCAGGCACATGGGCATCACATGGGTCACCTCCCCATCTAAGGCCACAATGTAAACCAATTCTCCTCCATTGTCATCCCTTAATCCCACACAATCCAAGACAAAGCACTCAAATCCTAGACTACCCCTGGCGACTTGAGGATCATTGCTAGAAAGAGTTTACGACTCTCTTCTCACGCCTACCTCCGACATCCTGATAGTACTAATATCATTTTACCGGACATCCCAAATAACAAATGACTCATTTGATACCATTTTTTCATAGTACAACCCAGGTCAACCTTGAACCGGTCACCTGAGCTGGCCCACAACATGTCCCAAGGAGTGTTCCCAATCCCAACAGGATGGAAACTAGTGTCAGGCATCAAAAAATTGAAGAGGGAACAAGTTTTCCCATAAATACTAGATAAGAAGATAAATAAACACTGACAGTAAATATGAAAACTATCATCATGAAGAAAATAAAATAAGCATACCTCCTTATGACCTTCTAGGTCACCAACCAAATCAAAACC
Organism: Viscum album; assembly: GCA_963277665.1. Taxonomy (NCBI): domain Eukaryota; kingdom Viridiplantae; phylum Streptophyta; class Magnoliopsida; order Santalales; family Viscaceae; genus Viscum; species Viscum album. The sequence goes on from OY728136.1 coordinate 2,116,008,648, forward strand.
ATGTCTGCTCCAATATTGAGCAGCTGAATCGGGACCTAAATGAGAAACTGAACCTGTAACATGAATGATATAATAGGCATGAGCACCCAGATTCTCATTAGGGTCGCCATGAAGAAATCACTGAATCTAAAAGTACTCTTTTCTAAAGCAGTTCATAAATAGAAGTTTAAAATACAAGTATTAAAGTAGGTTTTTCAAATTTTTTAAAAAATTAACATGTTTTTCTCATTTGAAGTAAACCCAACACATGATACATGCCATTCCCAACACCAATTTTAATTTTATAACAAAAAACAAGATGAAAAGATACCAGCGGCACCCCCCATCTCACGTCTATACCTACCAGTGAGTACCAACCCCTCTAATCGAGGCAGATATGTAACCATCAATTGATCAACTAAAATATGTCTGGGAACCCATGGTGGTTATAATAATATTACTATGTAAGAAGAATGCCCTCTCATGTGTGACTCACCTTACCCTGTCATCACCGCACTTCCCTACCCCGAACATGGATACTTCCTATACGTTCACCCATAAAGGGCTACCCTAGATAGGGGTGCCTAGAATACTGATATATATATATATATATGAATACATGTCAAACATAAAACATTTCTACCAGGCCGTCACATCATTCAGTTATCAATATCACTTTATTGAAAACATGGAGTTATCAATCGGCCCTTTAGTTTAACATAATCAAATGCCTTTATGAAAATATTACACAAGATCATTTAAAACAACTCTAAACACCACTTTTGTACTAAAAAATTCAAATGTAATTGTAGGTTCCACCTTTCAAAGAATTAAAATAAACGTCTTTAGTGATACTATGCACAATTTCATAAGAAACATATTAAATGATGCCTTACACCACACACTCAACAAAATATACACCCAAATCCAAATGGGAATATACGTGTGGATTTGATTTAAAAAAAATTAAATAGCCACACGAAGAGACTAACAACATTAATAAAACAATAATATCATAGAAAATGGAGGTTTTGAGAAAAATTCCAATTCAATGCACCATCTTCATTTGAGGGCACGTCCATGTGTGCACCTAGTGCACCCATGGGTGATCCAACATCTAATGGCACGTCAAACCTCCAAAGTGACATGATATCATTTCAGAAAAAACACTAAGTTACATAAAATGTTTATACAAGAAAAAACCACTCATGAAATCCAAAAATTCCATTTGATGATAATGGAATTTAGTTCTAACCAATTTGGTAAGCATAAACATGAGCCTAAATAGAGGATCATCATAAAATCCATTTTTTTTAATCTTTCATCAATAAAACAATCTAATAAGTTAACTATAAAAATAATATAGGTGCAAAATATAATATATAATTTAATTAAGAAAACTCAAACATTAAATATATTAAAATTGGGAGCATGGTCATGGAAACACTTACAGATCACCAAGGTACAATTTCAAAGTTATTTTTAACACATTTAACCATCATAAAAACATTATAATGAATAAATTATCTTGATTATAAATGTGAGAATAACATTTAATAAGTAAATGAAATAATGAAAGTGCATATGGAAGTCTCTGGATGAGGTAAAGGATTAAAACACATACATCAATCCGACAAAGACAACACTTGGAATTCGACGCTTTCTAACTCAATAATTCATCCACTCACATGCACAAACGTCCATATATATTTATGTATACCCTTTAACCATAGCATGTATTCCCCGCGCCATGAGGGAATACACACTCAGATGTTATACACACTTATATATATGTATATACATACCTTCATATATGCCAACGAGTCTTCCAAAGGAACTATAATCACTACACCTAATAACTGGGACCCTCAAACATCATAAGATTATCAAATCACGTGTGTGAAAACCAAAAGAAGGTTTAAAATCATATATTCGATTATGAAAATGAACCAAATCTAAGAGATACTTCCTCGCCTTTGGCATAAGATTCCATAACACACACCAACATGTCCCGAGTGGCCCTTTGCACAACCTAGAACTGGAAGAAACAATAAAAATCATGTCACCCCTTTGAGTAGGGTTTCAGCTGAAGGAGTAGGGTGATATAAGGACCTAAAATAGGTCTAGTAAAGGATATATGAGGATAAAAATACCAAACTACAGATATCATAAGTGAATACAACACACTGAGAGGGAGTCGGGGGGGGGGGGGGGTTGCGTCACACTACAATGGAGAGGGGGAGCGGGTTGCATTGCGCTTTAAAGGGGGAAGCTGTCGTATAGGGAGGTTGGCCGAAGATGAGAGGGGGATGGAACTAGCAATGGGAATCACCGGAGGGAGAACCATAGGGGAGTTCACAATCAAGATGTGGGGAACAAGAGGTCCACAATGTTAGAGGGAGAGAGTAGGTGCCACCATCACCGGAATAAGGCATGCCAGAAGGAAGGTGTAGCCACCAGAGCTCACTTGTGAGGAGGAAACATAGGGAGAAGCGCGATATGAGGGGTGGGGGAGAAGGGGAGTGCGGAGTGAGGGATGAGGAAAGACCTAAGTTAAAAAAACTAAAATAAAGAAAAAAATAAAATAAGAACAAAAATGAACAGAAAGAGAAATAATACTAATATTAGTTATAATAATAATAAATTGATAATAATAATTAACTTAATAAAGATAATAATAATAATAACAATAATCATCATATTCATAATAATATTATTTATAATAATATCAATAATTATTTTAATAATAATAATGGTAATCACAAAATATTTGATAATAATAATAATTGTAGAAATAATAATAATAATACCAATAATAATAAGCAAATTTTACAGACCAAAGTAATAATAAAATTAATAATCATATAACCATAATAACATCATTAATAATATTATTATTATCTATACCAAAATAATACTATTATTATTAGGTTTTAAACATTACCTAATTTTATATTATTTCACATTTTATCATCATTAAATTAATTTATTTAAAATTCTGGAAAACTGAACTGTTCACATGTGGCCAGACACACTTTGTAGTGAACAACACTAAAATAGAACCACCTGATGCTTCTTACTACATGGTTGAGTTACAAACCCATTGGATGATTTTATAAACTGTGCGCAAGTCAATCACCTTAACTCGGACCCACCTGGGCATCTGTGTGGGCACTACACAAAGGTAAAAAGGGTTCAAAAACTAAAAAAACATGACATGTCTACTACCTATACTAAAAATAAAAAATATAATAATTTAAAATAATTTAAAATAATTGACCAAAAGGGTCGAGGTGTGATAGAAACCACCATTTTTTCTAACACAAAAATTCTCGAATGAATTAATATTATTAATCTAGCGTCACAAGTACTGTGTTAATTCAACAATCATGGACACTATAGAATTGGATTCCCTCTATCAATACACTGGTGTCCTAACAAAAAACTTGTTAAGAAACATTTTATTTTCCAATTATAGTGAAAATAATTGAATTTTTAATCCTTTATAACTTTCTTTCATATGAATGATATATTTAACATAATAATAGTCTTTCAAAATAAAATTGATTTAGGATTTATAAAAAAATTATATCAACATGTGTAAATATAGGCATATTTATTCTACATTATATTAATTATTTTTCTGGAAATATTAATTATTTTATGTTTTGGATTTGAGTTTCAGGTTTTTTGAAATTTTGTTCTTGTTCGTGGTTTGGGGAACACAATTTAGGGGAAACCATGTGGTAAACATACATGGGGAACCTTTAATTTCATTTTTAATGTTCATGATTTTACTTAAATATAAAGAGAAATATTGGGATACAACATAATAACAAATTTATGGCCTATCATTATATATATATTTTAATAATACATAGCTTTCACATGGATAAGAAAACCAGTTGACAAGTAATATATATTGATATGTAGTTTAATAGATCTATTCATCATGGATATAAAAGAGATAGTTAACATTGTACCTGAAACATGGAAATGTGTTTTTCCCATATAGTGATCATTACATGATTGGCGCATGGTTTTTGAAATCACCCAACCTAATAGTGAGAGTAACAAAGAATTAAAAAAAATATAAAAAAATATCTATGGATTGATTTAATGGGTTTTAAAATCATTTATTTTCACCCCACATGGGAAGTTTCCTAGGAACCCTCTATTGAGTGTCTTAGCCCTTCTGTTACAACCCTCCTATATCCCTCTACTTGTGAATACCTCCATGTTAAGCCATACAATCTCCTTACATATATTCTTCTCATCCACTCTCTCTATGTTACCATTGATTTCTCCCCCTCATATGAATTCTAGGGATAATGATGTTAATATTTAGAAAATAGGGTTTTCCCCAAATTTTTGGATTTTTAAGGATTTCATGGGACTTTACAATGCTTTATAAACCATTAAATATCATATGTGATAACATATGAGTTTATTATTATTTAATCGAGGCCATATTCTTTTTTCAATTCCTTAAATTGGAAAATCATTTCCTCCTTTGGAAATGGGAATTTTTTTTATTGTTTTTTATGATGGTAAAAATTGATTTTTTTAATAACTAAATATTTATTCTATTGGTATAAAAATTTTACATGTAATTTTACCTAACAAATAAAAGATAAATACATTTAAAACCTTCTAATATTGTTTGCTATAAAATTTGATGATTGATTATGATTTTACCCCATATAGGTCATGAATTCAATTCAAAAATTGGGTTGTGGGATTTTTTATATTTCTTAAGAATGTTTTTTAATTTAAAAAAAAGAATCCAAATGGTTAAATGTTGATGGTTCTGGAATTTTTTTGAAATAGATTTTAAAAGATTTTTTTAAAAATTAATATTCTGAAATTAAATTTCATACCATTTAGGAATGACATAGAATTCTAATTCTAATTAAAAGAAGGCTTGTTTTACACATTCAAATTATATTAAATACTATTTGTTCATTTGAAACAGTCTTCATCCACTTAAAAAACATTTATGGAGTTTTCTTCAAGGTGAATCATGTATATCATGATTTTAATATAAAAAAGGGTTGTTTCTGGTGAGAGATTAGGTTTTTAGGTGAGATTTCTTTCATCTAATTCATTTATATTTTTTATTTTTTACCAATGATTTCTTAAGATTCATGTGGATCTTTTCAATCTTATAGATGATGATATACATTTCTATCTAGTCATCATGGGAAGGAGTAGATCCCCAATCAATTGGGAAATGATATGTGATTATATGATTATGGAGTATAGTTGTGATAAGATATATAGTTATATACATTGATATTAATAGTTGGGACTAAAAAAAGTATGAAACAGAGTATGTCTAGGGTATTCATATTAAATATTTAGGAATCATACATCGCTAACTAATTATTATAAATATGGAACATCTTACTTTAATGTTATGTATTATTTTTTTAACTAGTTCATCATGTATAAATTCATATTTTTTTTCAAGATACCTAGTCATTTATTTGGATTTATTTATTTTCTATTCATATTTAAATTGTATTAATGATATAGAAATTTTAATTTTAATGTGATTTTTCAAGTGGATATCATATTATTTTTTATAATAAAATTTTTTGAGGGAAATATAATTGTTTTACAAGTGATTTTCTCCTTCTACAATTAATTTAATAAGAGTGTTAGGAAATGTTGGTCGATGGGTCACTGGATATGACTATGAAAAAGAAATATTAATTTCTAATTTATTTCAACATGATTAAAATTAAATTACTCTGGTTGGATGTTTCAAAAAGTAAAAAACTAATTACCTACAAGGATAATTTTCTGTCATACCATGTATACACCACTAAATGTATGTGTATTTTATATCTTCATTTTAAGTGGTATCAATTGATATTCTTCTAGATTTGTTATGTGGAATACTTGTTGTTTTTTATGTGGATAGTGAATTAGGGTCACATTAAGATAATGGTAGAGGACTTATAGGGTTTTCCTTTAAATTATGTGGGTCTATATGTGTGTTGGACATTGGATGAAATCTTGTTTTCATCAATTTTTAAACATATTATTTAATTATATATGACCCAATTAATTTAATTAAAATTAATTTTCTAATATTTCCCCTTATTTATACATAATATTTTGATTTTATGTTCTATTGTAGATTCTTTTTTTTATTAGGTTTAAATCATTCACATTGATTATGTTTGGATACCCAAGCATTATTTGTCCTTACCAATATAGAAGAGAAGATGCCTTAGTTATATCATAGACCCTCTTAGTATTATAGGGGATAGAAAGCCTATTTTTTATAAAATAATAGTACCAATGACTTCCTAGTTGTCCCTTGGGGTGTTTTGGAGTAGTTTTGTGACTAGGAGAATTCTCATTGGTTAATATGTTGGTGTAGGGTAGAGTGTCTGGATAAATTTTATACCCCATGAATCAATATTCAATTATAATTTTGGATTTATCCATTGGTCTATTCTTAGTTTTAATTTTATTTTTTGAGTTACTGAATGTTTAGATCATTATTTTTTCCCCATTAAGTATATCAGTGATTTCATTAGACTATTTTAGTTTCATAGGTAAAATTAGAGAGGGAAGCATAATTAGAAAGTTAGCTTGCACGGCCTAGAAAATAGTTGCAAGACTATATGAATGGTTCTAGAACCATGATAAAACTTCTTATGTGTATGGTGAATGGTTTACCAGCATTTTTGCCCATTCCATGCATCGTAATATTTTTAATATGGAACTTTGGTTTTTCCTACATTTATTTAAGAATTTATTCTAATGGTTTGAACCATTAATCAGGAATACAAAGTAGATACGTTAATGTGATTGAATATAGTTTGTTTTGATGAATATTCTTGGATTATTTGTTTTTTCGATTAATTAATTTATTCAAATTCTCTAGAAAATTAGTTTTTAAGATTTAAAATTGGATTTAGGATATATTTATTCTTTAAAAACCTTTTAAGATTATTTTTGAAGGATGTATGATGGTTTTTTATTTTAAAATTATTCTGAATTTGAATTGGTTTTGGATTAAAATGAACTTACGAGGCATTTTTCAGGAGAAAAAGTCCATTACTGTATAATTGAAAAAAACTTTAATGGAAAATTTTAAATATGATATTTTTAAAAAACAATATATGAAATTATTTCAGGGGATACCATGTTTCTAATGTAATTTTGTATAAATTTTACATTATTAATGGGGATTTTTTAAAATTTATTATTTATAGGTTCATTGAGAGGAAATTATTCATTTATAAAAAAAATTGTTGTAAAATATTTAAAATGAATTGAAAATTAGTTTCATTAAAATGTAACTAATTTTTAAGGTAGGGTTTTTCAAAATAAAAATTAATATCAGGGGTTATCTGGTTTACATTAATATTTTAAATGTGTCATTTTTGAAAACTAGGTGCTTTTGGATTATCCCCATTTTCATGGGACTTCATCTTTTGTATTAGGATCATGAGTAACTAAAACCAGGTTTTTACTATTTAATATAAGCCTACATGGATGATTTTTATAGAAGTTAGTGTGTTATCATTATTACTAGGATTATTTCTCAACGATAGAGGCTATTCTTAAACTCCAAGGGGGGTTTTTTGAACAAAAAATATATTTCTCTCAAAGAAATTATGTTTTATTCTCTTACTCTATGTGGTTATATAGGTTCATATGTATTTCTTGTTTGGTTATAAAGATTTATATTCTCCTATTAGAGTGTTTGGTATGGGTTAGAGACTTAGTTGTTAGTCTTGTGTGTGTTTTTGTGATGACCAATGTATTTTATTTAAATGGAGTATTATTTTAGTTAAATACACACTAGTGGGTATTGAGAATTATATGGTTGATATTTTATAGAAGGTAATGAGTGTTTTGGGATCAGTGTGTAGAACTCCTAAAATAATGGGATGGCATAAGGTTTTGGTTCTTATAATTTCTATTCCATTTCCTAGATATCTCCCATGAGGCACACGGTATTCTCTTATGTTTTGGAATATGTATGTTGGTAACTTTATGGGTTGTGAATGGGTGACCTTGGTCCTATACATGGGTAATTATTATTGTTGTTTCCTCCAAGATGTTGAAAACATGATATTTCCTTCATTACTGTATTCTCTAGGTGATGGTGTACCACAATTTATGTTTGAAAGCTCCCATTATATAAGGTGACCTAGTTCTAGATCCAATGTTATCCCTTATTTTGGAATAGTTATATATATTTTTTTATAGAGTTTGGTTGTTGTTTTTTTGGTTGTTATTATTTTTTTCTTGTTTTGTGGTGGATGAATTTCATCTGGACTATGTTGTCATTTAGAGTTAGAACTTATTTTTTTAGTTTTTCTTCTATTTAGAGGATTTGCGTATATAATAAATAAGTTAATAGGGAAATGATTTTTTGGTAAAGGTATTTTAAAGGGGGTTAATTATCTTCTATGTTCACCATTTATATAAATAATAAATTATATGATGACCAATGCTTTGTCTTGGTTCTACATATGCATTTTACATTTTGTTATGATTTTTCTGTTCTTGGAGTCCTTTTTTAATTTTATGGATATGATCAAGTAGTTTAAAATAAACATTTATTATTTATGGTATACGTACTCAAGTTATCCATAGATGTTTCACCATACAACTCAACCTATCCCATGATTTGTTGTCATGACTTCATTTCAAGTTCATGTGTTTTCTATAAGGTCATTATAAGGGATTAATGTTTCATGATGTGGAGTTTTGACATCATGTGTCCCAATAATCATACTAGATTTAGATTATTCTAATTAAAATTATGTAAATTTAATTTTTTTAATTATTTCCTATGAATTTCCATTTTTTATAAATTCTATTATCACACTTAATTTTGAGTTTACTATTTATGGGAAACTATGTGGGAACCCATATTTTGGAACCATTTTAGTTTAATTTCAATGTTCATTATTTGACCTTTTTGGTTAGTTCATCATTGGGAATAATCATAGTAGAAACCTCACATATTATATTTCCTGGGATAATTTCATGGTGCACATCTTATTAATTATAAGAAAAACCATTAGAAACATATATAATGTGACTATATAGTTAACATATAATTTCTAAATGATTGAAATATGGTCAAAAAAATCAAATTTATAAACCATAGTATGGATTATTTTTTAATATAGTGAAGACTTCATGTTTGATTCATGGTTTAACATATGTTCTGAGCATACGGTGGGAGTTACCTCGAATTCTAAAAATGTTTTTCCAAAATTACCCTAGGATTGATGTTTTGGGTTTGCACCCCATACGCAACAATACCTATGATCCCTAGAAGTAGTATCCTCGTACTACCTTTTCAAGATTCATATACCATTCATATTATGGATACCATTAAGGTAACCCATTCATTATCCTTTTTTCACTCATACTCTTCTACCTTGAAATCTTTCACTTTCAAATATTCCTTTACTGGAATCCAAAGGATTATTAGGAATCATATTTAGGTTAAATTGTGTCATTATCATATGGATATTTTTTTTAAAAAAAATTATGACACTATATAATTTTGGTTCATTCTTCATCATAGGAAATTATTCAGGCTCCATTTTCAATGAACTGAGTGAAGAGTTTTCTGAATTCACTAAAATTCGCATAGCATTGGTGCCTAGGGATTTATTAATTTTTTATTACATAATATTTTCCCATTTATAGTGGTTAAAATGTAATTGATATATTTTTTATTATTTTTTGAGTATCATTATTATTTTAGTAGGAATTTCATGTGACATATGAAATCCCAAATATTTGCAATACCTTAAAATAAATATCTTCCTAAAATAAGGAATGCTCAAATTTATTTTACCCCATTTGGCCCATGAGTTCAATTGAATCATTGTTCATTTATATTAAGACTATTTTGGAGGTAATATGAGAAATTCATTAATTTTTTTGAAATTTTTTACATTTTACATTTTCGTAAAAGAAAATAGAAAATGATTTGAAAACTCTGGTTTTAAAATAATTGTGATTTGATATTTACTTACTCATCTTCAATTATGATTTTGATTTCACTCATCCAATTTAATAATATTCTTGGAGATCTTAGTAATCTTGTTGATAGATAAGTGGTGTTTCTATATTTTCTCACTAAGATAGATGACATCCCCTATGGTTTTTAAGACCATAAGTTTTTCCTCCACTAGTGAGTGTAGTATAGAGTGGATGGGTAGTTATAGACTTATGGATGCATTGATAGGCCAACATATTAATGATAATAATGTTTTCTTGGATCACCTAATGATATTTTTAAGAATTTTTCTTGCCTAAATTATTATTCTCATTAGGTATCTTTCTACTACTGTGTCCCCCAACATTATTGGCTCTATGGTGTTATGTTAAATTTTTTTCATTGTGAAATGATTCCAAAGTGATTTAATATTAATTCTAGTTTTTTATTATTTTTAAATTATTTCAAATATATTTAATTAAACTCCCTAACCCCACAAGCATAGAGCCAATCAATTATTTTAATGATTTGTCATGATCACAATAGATCAAGTCCTAAAGGACTGATCAGTTTAGCAGTCATGGAAAAATAGATTACATACATGAAAATTACAATAAACTTTATAACATACAACCTAGTATAAATAATACTTTTATAAATCCAATATTTCTTCAGCTTAACTCGGTATATAATTCATAATTCAATTCCTGGAATCCTTGGAACATATAATATAAGAAACGGGTGAGCATAGATTCTGAGTAAGGTTAAATAATTTAGCAGAAGCTATATACATTTAAAGAAATCTGTGTAATAAAAACAAAATCCATTTAAACATAAACATGAACATAATATGTGAAAAAATAAATCAAAACCTTACCATATAAACATGCACATGGATATTCTACTAGTCGAATAATCACATGTAATAACTAATTTCAAAACAAGGGAATGCATAATACTGGACATCATAACCATATAGTCAAGGCCTTGTGCCATGACTACAAATAATGTTTTTTCCAAGTCCATATGGAAGGATACTAGTTTGTTTCATTAGACATATCGATGCATTGAGGAGCTATAACGGGCTCCACCTATCACATACTAAGTCTAATGAATTCCTCAAATAAGGATGTTGAAACATAACATAACCATTCATATTAAAACTAGCATTTGAAATGTTAATACTTTAACCTTAGGATATGAATGGTATAAAAATAGTACATCCATAGTCAAACATAGCGGAACTAATTTAATACAATATGAAATACTGTATTATAATAAATCATCTTCAATGTTGAATAATATCTAGTAGATGATGTTGACATAGTTGAAAATGATCAGCAAAACTCTTTGAGTGAAATATCCTTTTTTGTGAAATCATTTAAAAGTCACAAATTTATAAAGGAATTCATTTAAAATATTATTTTAAATAAAAATGTCCCATACCACTTTGAATATTTTCAAATAAATTCATAATTTTAAAACATTCATGTCCATATAATAAAATTCTTAAATTAATTTTGAAAACATGGACTTTAATTAAAAATATTTAGTAGAATAATTCATTAAAACATTTAAAATGATGATCTAGTTAAAGAGACCCTTATAAAAATCTTAAAATATTACTTTTGAAATAATTTTTATGAAACATGGACATGGATGAGAAATATGTCCCTCTAAAAACGTACACATAAATAGTCTCGGATAATAATGTGATTGAGGAATTAACCCTTACCTTGTACTTTCCTTTAGTCAATGTATTGATTAATCTCCTGTATAATGACCATAGTATGTTATTAAATTGCACCAGAACCATATTAATATGTATGATATCATATATCATTCATTTATTACTTTATACTACCCATTTAATAATGATTTCTATGTTAAGGTAACATTTCGGGTAATAATTACTTTCTTTATTTTACATGTTTTAACATGTTTTTGTTGATCATATTACTTAGATGATGATTTGAATAATTCCAGAATATAAAAAATGATTTATATTTTCCATATTTTCAGAATATAAATATGTATAACAGATAGATATGTGAAATGGAAACACCATTCATGGAGACGGTAGTTCGTACATACGCATGAACATTGTTTCCGTTTTCATATCGTATAGTATGAAATTAATTTTACAACATATATTTATATACAAAAATATATATTATTCCAGTAGAGAAATTATTTCATTCCCCACATAAGTAGTCAATGTATTTATTTTTATAAAAATTCTTGATGAGTAATCATTGAAGATGTATCTCATCGCGTCATGGAGACGGTAAGTTGTATGTACGCACGAGCGACAATATCATTATCATGATGGTGAAATGGTGCTTAATTGGATGGTATATAAAATAAACAAAATCATAACCATTTTATATTAATTATTTAAATTAATTATACTCATTATTATACCCATCCAAATAATGTATTGTTGAATAATAAACTACATCTCGACGTGGAGACTGTAAGCCGTATGTACACACGTATGGTGACTTTCTCCTTCATAAGATGGATAGATTAATGAATACAGTTGAACCATAATTATAACAACATCTCATTGTGTATAATGTAATAGATTTATTTTTTAGTATTGTAACAAAAAAAATAAATAGTAACTATAAGAATAAAAGAACATTGATAGAGGTGATGGAATAATTACCTCTTCTTCAGGCACTTCCTTTTGATTTGAGAAAAGTGGCTCTATATGTGGGATTTATGATCAATGTAAGGCCTCTAGGTTGAATTTAAGGTTGTTTTGAGGATATTTGTGCAGGGTTTTTATATACTAAATGGCTTTGGAGGTGGGACATTAAGAGTATGTAAATTACCCTTTTATAATAGAGGTGAGGTTCACTTTAGGAAAATATTGAAATATTATTTTATTATAAAATAATTTTCGGTTTCTAATGGATCAAAATGGATTTACTTAGAGGATAAGGTGGGTATGGGTCTAAATCTTCTCAATCAATTTGTTTTAGGCACGTTTAGGTTATATATAAATGTTATATTTTAGATTTAACTCTTAGTTAAATAGTTTACCTTTTACCGTTCCTTCTTGTATTTTAATAATATAAGGATAAAAAAATACTACAAACATCCTACAGAACCTAACGTGGTTAATTAATGAGATATATAAAATTATTTATGTCCTCTGGTAGAACCTTATATTTTCAAGAATATTATATCATTTAATTATATAGTATTTGTTTTAAAAACTCATTTATGTCAATTTTGTCAATATATAGAAATTGATTTTTGGTTAATTCATATAATCATGATGACTTAGAAAAAAATGAATTGAATCATCCCTAACATGTCATATTAACATAGAAAATTTGTGTATGGCTTAAGAAGTATTAATTTTCATTTATTTTAATATATATAATATCAATTTTTTAATATTTCATTAAGAATTTAATTACTGCATCATCATTATGTCATAAATAAATTTAATTATTTGATGTCAAAAATTATAATTAAAATACCATGATATAGAAAATTTTTTTCTCTTTCTAATTAATATTTATAGTTTAATTTATCTTATGTGTAACCCTTTATTAAACATGGTTTAGTTATTAAACTTTGAATTTATCACTTTTAACTCTTATTTAAATGAAATATTATAAATGTCCTAATCTAACGTAAATTGATCAAAAGAATTTTTTTTGTTATAAGGTTTATTTGGGTCTAAATTCCTTTATCAATTAGAATTGGGACATGTGTTGGGGTAATTTTAATATTATGTTTAACTTTAATTACCTTATATACTTTTAACCATTGTAAATAAAATTCAAAATTTACTATTCACCTAAAACCGTCATACTATTGAACCAAATTTTACTTATTAATGTCAACCTTGTCTCTCTGATTTTTGAAATTTAATTCACAGAAGTTGTAAAATTATGTGTTATGCAAATTTGGAAATGTGCCTAAAAGGTGGGTAAAAGAAGTTCATAAGATAAATAAAATTTTATATTTAAAATATTATTATAAAATGAATCAAATGAGTTAAATTAGACTAATATGGGTATTATTTAACTATTTTATTTTTAGGATAAATTTTAAATTAAAAATATTATTTAAATGAAAAAGAAGGTTTTTATCTACAGCGCAGAGTTTTTCATTATTCATCAAAAATTCAATGTTTTCTGGAAAATACCAAACAAATCTCTGAAAGATAATTTTTATATTAAAAATTCAAAAATGATATCAATTTTATAAAATTAAAAACATATAAGTAGAATTTATTAATTTAAAATTAATTCCTATTTCCGAAACAAGAAAGCTAGTTTTTAAAAAGTAAAAACATTCAAAATATTTACACGTGTTTATGTACAATTTAAATTCAAAATTACATAAAATAACATATATTATATTAAATGAAAAAAATATAATCTAATGACACTGTAAAACCACTCAAATGTATAATTTAACCCTATATATTATTTCTCTTAAGAAAGTTTTCTTAATTAAAATTTAGAATTTTCACTCCATCAAAATATGAAAGTTATGAAAAAATTTCTGTAAATCTATCCAAAAAAAAATTTTAATTTTTTTTTTCTACGTGAGATTTTAATTTCATTAAATTTAATATATACAAGTTTCAAATATTGGATTTAAAAATCATTCACCAATAAAATACGGAAAAACTGCATTTATAAAAAATAACTTCTTTTATTAGAAAATTTGGATTTGTTATTATATTATGTCTAAAAACACCTAATATGGATTTTATAATCATATGGAGTAAATAAAATTAAAAATGAAGATAAAAATATTCATAACTTTTTTTTTAAACAACTAGTTTGGTAAGTCGTGTTGCACTCGAACTCAGTGCTGCGTGTGGCGCAAGCTATTGAATTACTTTAAAGAGATATCATATTATAAAATCCTGGCGTGTTACACTCTCCCCTCCTTCAAAAAATTACATCTTTTCAATTTTAAATTCATCTTCAAAAATGAAATAATAAAAATAGAAAACATCATTGTGGAAAACCCACAGCACAAATAGGGTTTCTAAAATTTAGTCTTAATAAAAAGGAAAGGGAAATGAAAAGTCAACAAAAAATTAGGATTTTGAAAAGGAGAAAATTAGTGGAAAATAAAGACTCGTAATTGGAGGAACATTTATAAAAATTTAGGGAGTGATTGAGGTCATCAATCATAAACATGTGAACAAAAAATGTAAAATTGAGGGACTCAAAGCCATAAATCTATTATGATTTAAGGTATTGTCGGTTCTACAAAACATAATGTATTAAGATAACACATTTTTTATACTATTTTTTAATAGTATTGATTAATTTACTCTCTAGATATAAACTCAATAAAATATACCTGATTTCATTACATGTTATAATCATAGTCTCATCATTTGGTTGGGCTTCGATCTATTTTCACTTCATCCCTTATGGTTGGAAATGATTGTTCAAAAATTATTTTCTTTTCACCTAATGAACATTTGATAAATCATAAGGTCCAAAAGTGTTTTTTTTAATCCTATATATGTTTAATAAAATCCAAAAGTTTAGCTTAGAGTATCTAATAAATTATACATTAACCACATACAAAATATCATGTTCTCAACTTACTCCATTCCAAAATTTATAGTTTTCTAAAAATACTTGTGTCCAAACTCACAGTCTAAAAATTTATATTGGAGGTAAATATAATGAAGATCTATTTTTCCACATAATTACATTTGAATACCATCATAATATATTTTCATAAAACATTGTAAAACCTTGAATTACCATTAAACCATATTGAATATGTTCGTGCTGCCTTATTACTTATAGAATTCCAGATATACTCCTTAAATCCAAAAATGTTGTATACTCCAACAATGGTGGAATAAAAGAAAATTAATTAGTTTCAAGTTAGTAAATAATATCAAATACACATTATCCAACTAAATTATATCTTATTCCAAAATCTCTACCTCAATAGCGGGACCATATTAAGGTCTATCATTCCGTTAACCATGTATTTTCCAAAAAGATTATTTTTTCATTCAGTCACATTTCTTAGTACCATACAATCTCAAATCCTCAATTAAATAGTACTACAGTACAATCCTTATATACCATATAAATATTATAACATGAAAATCATTAATACAATACTCAAATGACATAAATATTTAAAAACAAATTAAGAACACTAAACATTAGTCTACATCTGGAGTAGTATCGTAAATTGATTGCTATATAATAGCATAATTTGAGGTATACTTTGATGATTTGGACATTGATTTGCACAGTGTACCTACTCCTTGAAGATGAAGCATTGTATATTTTAAACCATTCTTTTACCCTTGCAATCACGAACATGATGTCCTTTTTCTCCGCAATTATAACAAACTCCCATTCACATTTGGCATTTACCAAGGTGATTCTTTCCAATGTTATCACATATGGGAAAAACTTATTTACCTTCATATTTTTATCCATATTTCCCTATACTATAATCTTCTTCTCTGGCTTCACTTCAAAGCCATACTACTCAGAAAATTCATTACATATCTTATTAACCCATGATACAATTTCATCATATGATGAGAATATGTAGTATACTATTTCCCTAATAAATATTGGGTTAAGACCAGGAAATAGATGACCCCTCTTACACTTTGGATCATTCTTATTGCTAGAGTTCTCATTCCTTAAACTGGGCGACATTTCTAAATAAATAAATACACTAGGTTAGACCATATCCTAATGTATAATCAAAAAACAAGAAATATTCTTACCATTAATTGAATATTTTCACACAACTAATATCACAATCATAAAAATGGTTTATTTACCAACATATTTAGTCATAAATCCGTTAAAATGGGTTTTAATGAAAATTTGAATTATCCTAAGCATATCTAATAGGAGGGTCGTAACCAAGATTGTATCAAGGTCGGTTTTCGTGCACTAGTTCCCATTTGAGTCTAGCTCAAAGATGTGTTTTTAGGTTTTACCCCTAAGATACATTTGTGCCAAAGATGACTCCACCAGCTCGTATCTATACATGGATATTTTTCATGAAATATTCCCAAAATCTATGCATTACTAAAATCCATGGATGTTCATTTATACTAATCTTCATTGTCTATCATAGGGTAAAGTATCATAATCAGAGTTTACCTAAATCTATTTCCTTGTTTTTGCTAAACATCCTCTGATAAAAACTGTAACGTCCCAAACCTAGAAGCCCAGAGCTGATGCATTCTTTAAAAACATTGGCATTATTATAAGATATCATGTCTCTAATGATCGATCAGTTTAGCAGTCTTGGAAAATAGATTACATACATGAACATTACATTACACTTTCTAACATACAACAACACATAAATAATCCTTAGAGAATGTCATTATTCCCATATATTAACCATGCATACTAATAATAATACACTTCATGGAATCTTGGGAATATAAAACATAATAAACGGGTGTGCTCAGATGATTAGTAAGGGTAAATAATATAGCAGATGCAATAAACTTTTAAGGAAAGATGTGTAATAAAAACAAGATCATTTTAAACAAACTCTTGGACGTAATATGGAAAAAAAATAAAACATTACCATATAAACATTAACATGGATATTATACTAGTCAAATAATCACATTTAATAACTAGTTTCATAACAAGGGAAAGCATAATGTTGGACATCATAACCACATAGTCAAGGCCTCGTGCCAAGACTACAAAAAAAATTCTATGAAGGCCTTGTATGAAGACACTAGTTTGTATCATGAGTCCTAGTGATGCATCAAAGAGTTATAGAACCCTCCACCCATCACTTACTAAGTCCAATGCATTCCTCATATGAAAATTTTGAAACATAACGTAAACATTCGTATTAAAACTAGAATATGAAATGTCAATACTTTAACCATCAACCATGAATGGTATAAAAATAGCACATCCACATTCAAATGTAGAATAACTCATTCAATACAATATGGAATATTTTATTATAATAAATCATCCTCAATCATGAATAATATCTAGTAATGGATATTGACATAGTTAAAAATGATTAGTGAAACTCTTTGAGAAACATATCTTTTTTTGTGACATCATTTAAAAGTCACAAATTTATAAAGGAATTCATTTTAAATAGATTTTTTGAATCAAAGTGTACCATATCAATTTAATACTATTTATTGTAATTAACATTTCTGAACATTCTTGTCCATATATATAAATCCTTAAAATCATTTTGAAAATTTTGACATTAATTAAAAATATTTAGAAGAATAAATCATTAAAACATTTAAAATGATGATCTTGTCGAAGCGCCTCTTCAACAAAACCTTAAAATTTTCCTTTTGAAATCATTTTTATGAAACACATAGAGGATTATAAATATGTCCCAGTAAAAACACAAATATAAATGATGTCAAATAATAATGAGATTGAGGAATTAACACTTACTTTTTACTTTCTTTTAGTAGAGGGTTTGTTTAACCTCCTCTATGATGACCATTGCATGTTATTAATTTACACCAAAACCATATTAATATTTATTATATCATATATGATTCATTTATTACATTATACTTCCCATTTAATAATAGTTTCTATGATAAAGTATCATTTCATGTAATAATCGCTTTCTTTATCATACATGTTTTAACATGTTATTCTTGATCACATCACCAAGATCATGATTTAAGAACATAAAAAATATAAAACATGATTTATAAATTATATATATTCAGAATATAAATATGTATAGTTTATATATATATATATGAAATGGAAACACCATTCATGGAGTCGGTAGTCCATACGTACGCATGAACGTTCTTTCCGTTTTCTTATCTTATAGCATTGAAGTAAGTAAATAAAATATATTTATCTACTTAAATATATATTATTCCAATAGATATATTATTTAATATACCTCATTATTAATCCATGTATTTATTTATATAAAAATTCTTGAAGGGTGTTCGTTGAAGATGACTATCATCGAGTCATGGAGATGGTATGTTGTACGTACGCACGAGCGACAATATCATTCTATTGATGGGGAAATGGTGTTTAATTGGATGGTATATTACATATAAAGAATAATTAACATGTTATATTCATTATTTAAATTAATAATACTCATTATTATACCCATCCAAATAATATAGTGTTGAATAAGAAACTACACCACGACGTGGAGACGGTAAGCCTTACGTACACAAGTATGGCGACTTTGTCCTTCATAAGATGGATATAAAAATGAATATGGTTGTACCATATTTATAATAACATATAATTATGTATAGGGTACTATCGTTAATATTTTAGTAGGGTAACAACAAAGAAAAGGGAAGTATAAGAAGAAAAGAACTTTGAAAGAGGTGATGGAATAGTTACCTCTTCTTCAGGCGCTACATTTTTATTTAAACAAAAAGGCTCCATATGTTATCTTTCTTATCAATTTAAGGCCTCTATGATTAATTGAGGGTAGTTGGGAGGATATTTGAGCCTGGTCTGTCGGATACAAATTGATTTGGAGGTGTTAAATTAAGAAAAGGGAAGTACCCTTTTTTTAGAGAGGTGAGGGTCATCTTTGGAAAAGATTGAAATATTATTTTATTATAAAATAATTTTCAGTTTATAATGGTTAAAAATTGACTTATTTAAAGGATAAGGAGGGTATGGGTCCAAATATCTTCAAATAATAGGGTTTAGAAAAGTTTTGGTCATCATATTAACCTTATCGTTAATATTTAACTCTTAGTTAAATAGTTTAATTTTTATCGTTTCTTCTTGTATTCTTACACTATATGGTTAGTATACGTACTATAAACTTACAAGAGAACCTAAAGTGGTTAATTAATGAAATATATAAAATTATTTTATTCATTTATAAAAACCTTATATTTTTATGAATATTATATCATTTAATAAAATAGTATTGTTTTAAAAACTCACTTATGTCAATTTTGACAGTATTTTGTAATTGATTTTTTTATGTCATAAAAACATGATGACATCAAAAAAAATCAATTTAATCATCCTTAAATTGTCATATTCACCTAGAAAATTATTTTATTTCTTTAAAAGTTACAATTTACTTTTATGGTAATATTTATAATATCAATTGCTTTAATATTTCATTAGGAAGGTAATTACAACATCATTATTGTGTCATAAATAAATTTAATTATTTGATGTCTAAAAATAATAAATAAAATACCTTGATGTAATAAATCGTTCTATATTTTTAATGAATATTTATAATCTAATTTATCATATGTTTAACCCTATATTAAGAATGGTTTAGTTATTCGATTTTGAATTTAACAATTTTAACACTTCATTAAATAAAGTTTAATAATTGTTCTAATCTAACCCAAATTTATAATAAGGATCATATTTTTGTCCTACGGTTTATTTTTTTTTGAAATACAGTTATCCAACAGGAATAGTAACTTTTTTGAGGTAATTGTAATATTATGTTTACCATTAATTACCTTATTTACATTTAGTCGTGGTAAATAAAATTCAAAAGTTACTAATCACCAAAAATTATTGTCATCATATTGAGCCAAATTTTACACACATATGTCAACTGTGTCACTCGGATTTATGAAACTTAATTCAATGAATCTATAAAATTACGTTTTATGTAAATTTGCAAAAGTGCCAAAAAGGTTGGTAAAAGTTGTTAATAAGTTCAATAAAAAATTTTACATCAAATTTTATTATAAAATTAATCAAATGACTTAAATTGGACTAATATATTTATTATTTATCTATTTTTAATTTAAGATAAATTTTAAATTAAAATAATTATTTAAATTAAAAAGTTGGTTTTTATCTACAACGTAGTGTTTTTCATTGTTCATCAAAAATTGAATAATTTCAGGAAAATAAAAAAAAATCACGAAAAGATAATTTTGATACTCCAAATTCAAAATTGATATAATTTTTACCAAATTCAAAACATAGAAGTTTCATTAATTAATTTAAAATTAATTCTCATCGTCAAAACCAGAAAGCGGGTTTTTAAGAAGTAAAAACTATCAAAAGATTAACCCATGTTTATGTAAAATTAAAATTTGAAATTACATAAAATAACCTTTATTGTATTAGATTAATTAAATATAATCTAACTATTCTTTAAAACCACTCAAATTTATAATTTAACACAATAAATTTTTTCGATTAAATTTTTTAATTAAAATTTAGTATTTTTCATTATTCATAAAAATATAAAAGATATCAGAAAAGTACCAAAAATTTATCCAAACTAAATTTTTATGTCCTATTTTAAAAGAAAATTTTAATATAAATAAATTGAATATATAAAAGTGTCAAATATTGGATTTAAAAATAGTTCTCTATTAAAATGTGGAAAAACAACATTTTTTGAAAAATACCTCTTTTATCTGAAATGTTGGATTTGTTCTTATATTAATTCTAAAAACATATAATATTGATGTAAAAATTATGTGGAGTATATAAAATTCAAAATTCAATTAATATTATTCATAAAATCTTTTTAAATGGCAAGTTTTGTAAGTCATGGTGTGCTCAAACTCGATGTTCCATGTGGAAAAAGATATTGAATTAATTTAAAGAGATAACGTATTATGAAATCACAAGGTGTTACATTTAAATATTATTTATATGGTGAATTTTTAAATTATAATATAATTGTTGGTTTTAATAAGAAAAGGGGTCCAGTCTAAGTTTGTGGGATTCCAAGTGATTACTTTTATTAACAAGAAAAGGAAAATAGTAATTGTAAATATTGATGGGTGTGTTATTATGTTTTGTTAAGTACTAAAAAATAATTTTTATTTTACTTTAAAATAGAGTAAAATGAAATACATTTTTTATTGAATTTCACAAAATTTTTGGTTTTTACAGACTTGTATTTGTTTCCCTCACACCATATATAATCTATACATTGTATGAAATTTATGTTTCTCTCTCGTCACTTAACTTTTAAAAGACTTTTTCTAGTGTATTTTTATATTCTGATACAGTCATGGGATGTGGAGAGTGCTTAGGGGTCACCTATAGAGTGTCGTAGTTGATATTGGTTTAGGTTTATATTTCCTTTATATTTGGAATTATTTATATTATCTTATACATCATTTCTTATTCAGTTGAATTTATATATTTATTGTTTAATTATGTATAAGATTTTTTATTTCATTAATATTATCCATCCAATATTTATAATTATTTTTGCACCTTACTCAAAATACATTTTGTTAGATATGTTTTTTATTACATAGGATGAAATCATTCTCATTGATTATATTTTAAGACCATGCCACTAGTTTCTAGCCTAAGTTTATTTTTATTGCACCTCAAGTATGTATTGGACGTGAATTTCTTTCTAGATGATGTATTTCCTAGGTTGGTTTCTGAAAAATGTTAATTAATTGAAAATTTACCAAAATTAAAATAGCTTTAGGGATAAAATTAAACCCCTTTCAATGAGATCTCTTAAAAAACTATTCATTATCTTTATCCTATAATGTATTTTAAAAAACTTTTCTTTATATAATGTTTGAAAACAATCTACATGAAATAAATCTAACTAATTCTAATTTATTTCTTCCAAAATAATGATAAAATTTTCCTTTTACATGTTTTTCAATAATGTCAAAAATATATTGATAACAATTATGAAACAAATCATATAAATTCATAAATTTTATAAATATTGATAAAATATGTGATAAAGTCTCATTCCAATAATTTTTAACTACAAATATGCAATTAATAAATTATAATGCCACATGATTGAGAACAATTTTGTAAAGATTAAGGTTTACTTATAGTTTTCAATTTTTTTTTCATGAAAACCACAATCATTGATCAATCAAAAATTCTTATTATTTTAATTTTGAATTAATAATTACCCTTCAATGTATTCTAAAAAAATTATATATATTCTTTTAAAGTAATACTAAAATTTAAAACACAAATAAACAAAAATATATAGAGTTCGTATCTTTTCCATTATTTATTCTCCACTTTAATAGTTTGTACAATTTTGTAAAAAAGTGATATTTCGTTGTAGATAAATTATTCTACCCATTGATAGATAAAATATAAATAATAAACATAATGGAATATAAAGTACAAGTTCTTAATGACATCGATTAGGGTACTTCGGATAAAGCCACCATGGATCGGTCTTAAAAATATAATTCCCATTTAGACTCTCATATATGGGAGGATCCAAAAAATAGAATCTGGTTAGTTCCATGGTTTAAGTGAATTGATCTATAGGCTATCCAACATATGAAATCATTATTACAAACAATCATTAAATATAAATAATAAATATTATTTATATTAATTAAGTATTAAACACATTATAGATATTAAAATCTTGTTAACTATTGTATTTAATCATCTTAGACATAAAAAATATATTTTTTCATTTGATAAAATTATACATTTAATTAAAAGAATATAAAAATAAAAAATAGTTAAAATAAATTGTATATCATAGTCAATCCTGTGTATTTTTAGGTCAGTCAAGATAAGCATGCAGGCTATTTTCCTAGGACCATTCAAGACCATTTATAATATAGACTATATTTTTCAAGGCCAATCCACCAAATAAAATGAGATTCTGAGGGGGTTGAAGATGTGAATGTGGCATGGTAATCACCCCTAATATAAAAAATAAACATAACCTGAATACTAGAGATATAAAACACCGATATTGGACCATAACATTTGATTTTAATTTTGATAATATATTTGGTAAACAACTATGTCACTTGATCATTGTTTTTTGAAAATTATTAATTCATTTACATTTCATCAACATTTAATTTTATAAGATAGTTATTTATCTCAATATGATTTTATCAATAGTGATGAACTATAATCATTAAAATATTTTTGAAACCTTTTTCTTATAATCCATGAATTGTGGTAACTTTTCCCCAACAAAAATATATTCAAGTCAAGTCTTTGTACATATCATTTGAGCATTTGTCTAACTCATAAAATAATATTTATATTTTAATTCATATAAAATAAACATATTTATCCATATATGTAATTCCAAAAACCTTTTTTCAACAAGGAATACACCTCCCATGGTTGATTTTAGATTATTAACATTTTCAACATGATATGCATCGATGTACCCAAAAAATTTAATATTCCATTTATTATAATAATGTTGAATAAAATATATATTATATTATAAATTTAGTAGAATATTATTGTAAATTATTAAATTTTATTCTTTATAAGAAATTCATAATCAAGCATAAAATGTAATTTTTTAAATTATATCTCATTTTAAATCAATCAATTATATTGTACATCAGATTAGTCTTCTAAATTTAGGTCGATTGTATTCTATGGATTCACCATATTTTGAAACCATATTTTTTATTCTATTAGATTATAAACATAATGATAATATTCCATATAGAATATGTTGAACTAAAATTTGAAAATAAATAACTCCTGGAATTAAAATTGAATAATTTTCAAGGGATATTTAATAGACTAAGAAAAAAAATCATTACTCAATGAATGTACAATAAAATAAACTTTTATTTGACCATAATACTCATTATAACCCCAAAATTGTCATGGATAGGTGAAAATAACTCTAGGAATCCAATACCATATTGATTCCAACATTAGATAATTAGAATTTTATTAATCACATAAGTATAAATAGAAACGTTATCGTGACCTTGGAATCACTAGAAATCCTAAAATATCTCAGGAATCATCAAATTCCAATAATCAATGAGAATATTATATGATATCTCTTGGAATCAAAATAGATCATAGGATTTACTATAAAACACATATCATATCACTGGGAACCCTACCAGATCAGAGGAATCACTATAAGTCTCTTAATGTGTCACTAATAATTCATCCAGATATTAGGATTCACTATGATTGACACTCGAGATTATATGGTACAATCATCATAAAGTATGGATGATATCCCAAGAATAAATCAAACATATAAATAATTTTTGATATCTAGGATGTAATTTTCATGATCCAGCCTAAGTACCCTGGTAACCTGATAATCGAGCTGATGCATACATATCCCAAAGGGCATTCCTGATCCCCATTGGTTAGCAATGAGTGATTTTCATCATAAAACATGAATGTGGGAATGATGTTTCCACTAACAAATAGACAATAAAATAGACAAGAAATTATTGATAACAAAAGAAAAATCCACATGGATTAATGTACAAGAATACCATAAGGCTTCACAAGCCCAAATTATTATAACCCATGTATAAAAACTAGTAAAACTACCAAATGTCACGAGGGACACAATTCACCAATCCGAATTCTCAATAGTTAGATCTAGCTCTAAGAGATCATTTTCCCTTGTAGAATGACGGAATGAGAATGTCTACAAATTTCTAATGAAAAAATTAGGGTGTGAACTAAAAAACCCAATATGGTATCACTATGGATTCCATATGAGATTCCTACTGTTGATTAACCCAAGTAATTCTACCAATTTTTATAGATAAAGATATTTTAAATTTTAAATAACATTTAAAAAAATCATGCAATATAGTTAAAATGATTGAAAATACGTTAACCACAACCATTAATTTAGAATTTATGGAAGAGTTCTAAAAAATGGATCAAATAAAATATTATATATTAAATAGTTTATATAAAATTAGAAGGGGCATGTGAAACAGGTTTATCAATATTGGAATACATTTTTATCTCATATATTAGTAAACAAGAGAGCATCATGGTCATCTTCCAAATAGGTATGATAATATTTCTGCCTATAGGACTCCACACTCTCTAGGTGATCATGGTAATATGTGAACACATACAACCTCTAAACATTGGTCATAGATGACTTTTCATCATCTCCTAAGCTATGTGATCTGCTACATGTATGTTTTAGAGTGTTGTAGTAATTGTATAGTGTGTCCAAATAAATCAAAATCTACCTAATGCATGAATGTTCTCTTAGAGAATAAATGTTAGTATATTTATTTTTAGTCTTCTTAATAAATAAAAAAACAATACATTCATTTAAATACCAATGTTTCACATAAAACAAAAACAAGTCTTAATAAAAAACATGCCTCTATAACAAATGATAAAACCACTAGGTTTTCCCCAAAAGAATTTAATCCATTTTCATATTTTAAAGAATTCCAACAATTTCATCACATGCTCCCAATTTATTGAAATTGGGGTTTTAACAAATATTCCATAAAATTAATTTCAATAATAAAATTCAAAAATTCAATTTCTTCTATTTCAATGAAAATCACGAATTAACTTTTTTACAATTAATTCTATCCAATTCAAATTTTCATGCCAAAAAATAATTTTTCTCAATAACCCCAATTCTCCAGAAATTGATTTTACAATCAAATCAAATGAATTCAATAAGATTAATATTTAAAAAAATTCATTTTAATTCCAACAATTAAAACATAAAAAAAGAAATTAGTGTTAACATAAATTTGGAATTGTTAAAGAACCAAATACCTCATGGTCTTAGTTGTCATCTTTAATGATAAACCATCCTAGGTGGTTCAATACACCTCCTAATGGACTTATTATCATATGAATCAACTAAAATTTTTGACGTTGTTCAAGGGTTCCTAGAACCAGTTTTAGTTCTTTTATATCAATTTGAAATAAAATATCACATGCGATGGCATTTTCTCTCTCTATGATAATTTAAATATTACATTATATAATATAATCTGAAATAATATTTTATCTCTCCTAGATATGTTTTCATATTATCATTTAAGATATTTCATGTTATAATATGATAAACAACATTTGAAAATAATTATCAAAATTTTCATTTGATAATCTGGTGGTATTATCATTGATAGTCCTATGATATTAACATTTGAAAACTATAATAATTACCCTATGATAAATAATTTAAATTCTAATATAATAATTATACTAAATAAACTTTGATAATATATTTTCAAAGATTCATTTCAAATATGAATAATCAGATCGAGGAATACCTCACTGCCTTCAAACTCCAAAAATATTCAATAGAATATTCCAAGAAGTTAAATTGATTTTATTGACATTAACACATTTATCAATATTTCCCTGATAAATAATTTTTTACAACTTATTATATTAATAATTTAACAAAATAGGGATTATTAATACCTAAAATTAATAATGTTATATTACAACTTCCCCACCATAGAGACATTATGTCCCTAGAATGCCTATGAAGAAGACTCCATGTCAAAAAAAATATGAGGTCGATTCTCACTCATTAGTGCCTCCCTCTCCCATAACTCATGAAAATTCAAAAAATCATTCCATAGAATAAGGAACATAGGTATTATACTCCCACACAGTAGCTTGTTCTGAGAATCAACAAACCTGACTGGATGTTCAGTCATAGATAAATCAGGTTCAATCTCAAGATCACTCCAACTCAAAAATTGAGATGGATGTGAGAGATACATCCATATCTGTGATACATGGAACATGTTAAGTGTCAATGTCATATAAGGTGGTAGTGATAAAATATATGAAACATTAACCACCTAATAAAAAAACTTGAAAGGTCCCACAAAATAGGGAACAAGCTTCAGTTTCCTCCCAAGTCATCGACGACCCTGCTGGGGTGAAACCATTAAGAATACCTTATCACCAACAAAAAATTCCAAATGTCTACAACAACAATTAGTAATATAATTTTATTGGATATGGGCCATAAAAATTCTATTTTGAATCAACTAAATCTTATTTATCATCTCTTGGTCCAAAATCAGTCAACCCAATGAAATTTCGCCACTCTATGACAAACACAATGGATATATACAAGGATTCTCATTCTGGCCCTCAAAAGGAGTCATTCTAATCATGGACTAGAAACTACAGTTATAGGAAAACTAAACCAGCCCCAAATTATTAACCCAAGCTCCACAAACATCACTTCTGGAATATATAAATCATAATTTGAATGTTTATCATAAATTTGGAAATTTCTCAACAAACATAGAAGATTTCTTAGATGATACACATGATCCTCCTCAGAATTAGAGTAAAATATAATTTCTTCCACCAAGACTACCAGAACAGTATCCAAATATTTGAGGAAATATACTTTTCATCAATTCCATGAAAATTGACAGAGAATTTGTTAGTCCAATGTGCATACCAAGGTACACATAAGGTCCATACCTGCTCTGAAAAAAGTAGTTTTATGAATGTATGATTCTTTTATCCTCAACTGATGGTAACTAGATTAAGGGTATACCTTTTAAAACAATTTATCTCCTCTAAAATGATCAAATATATCATCAATATATGACAAAAAATATTTTTTCTTTACCATAACTCGATTGAGCTGTTAGTAATCAACACACAAGCAAAGATAACCATCATCTTTCTTATCGAAGATAACTGGAACTACTGAAGGTGACACACTTGGGTATATAAATCCTTTCTCTAAAGGATCATCAAACTAATAGATCATCTTTTTTTATTTCATCTTGTTTTATGTGCTAAGAGGTAATTAAAATTGGTTTAAAACCAGACATTAAGTATATAGAAAACCCAAACCCCCTACCAGTGGAAAATCATTGAAGTTAAAGGGAAACAAATCAAAGAAATCAATAAAGACTGGAGGGAGATCCCAACACATTGAATTCTAATCCCGATCAAAAGAAAACAATGATATCACTTTCCCCATTTTTTTTAAAAGTTATGGCACTACTCTACCATGGGTCCCAATCTCCATGAAAGACAAAAGGCACACCAAATGTTGTTGTAATGTAGACTCATCGAAGATAACAATAAATCATGGATTTATTTGAAATGATACAATCCATCCTAAATATGACATCAATAGAATTCATGTCGAGAACCAAAAAACTCCAAGAAAGATCAAAATATAATAAATAGATGACACAAGCATGAAAATAGATATCCTACACCCTCTTCATACTAAGGGCTATAATATTATCCATTGCACAGGATAAAAGAACCATATAAATATTATGCATATTAATGATACATGTTGAAATAAATTAGAGAGATGCACTATTATCAAATAGAGGAGTCACTAAATACAAAGATAGAGTAATGGTAACCCTCATGGTTTTTATACCTATATCAGCTTCCTCTAGAGACACTTCTACTGGATGAAGATGCTTCTTTCTTAATGCATGTGGCTGGAACCATTTTATATGTAAAGTATTTGATTACCCCATATTTTTGGAGGTTCTGATGATATCTTTACACTACTTCGAGAGGAAAAGTTATGGAAGAACATCTGTAAGTGCCCTAAAAATTCGTAGGATCCATTGTTCAGGGATTCCTCGTTGAATACCCTTATTGAATTAACTGATAGAACACATCAATAGCATAATAAGGGAATTCCTCTAATAAATGCATGAGGTATAAAATTACAATATTGTTGATAACCACTACAATATTCATCACGATTCCAATTCCTTTAAAATAACTCACACTTACATTGGGAGAAAAATGAAGTCCAATCACATGTGACATTCCAGCCAATTCAATCTCAACCACCATCACCCTATCCAACACACAAGTATAAGTTCGAATCTTTAGCAAATAAAAATTAGAAAGAGTGCCTGATTGAAGCCCCAACTCGAACCATTGAGCCTTCTTCCTCTCAATTGATTCAATCATATGTGTAAACTGAATCAACTCCGCAATGTGATTTGAATACTCAGATATAGTTCTTTCAGAATTTTCAATCATAAAAAGCTTTTGAAACTTGTCCAACAGTGTTGAACATAGATATAACTGGTCCGTGAAAAGAACCTTTAAGTACTTACACTCTAATCCCACATCATTATTTTCTATCACCATCATTTCCTACCATCTCCCTCTTGGTCCCTCTAGCCCTATGATGGAATACATCACATTGATCTAATTGAGTATCTGTAAGAACTCAAAAATATTTTCTATCCTTTACAACCATTCTTCAACATTTTGAGGATCATTGGTTATTTTTTCGAAAACTATTGTTTTTTTTGTGAAGAAACTCTTAAGAATGATTTCAAAGAACATCCCCCTTAGGATCCATGGCTGGAACCTAAATCGGGACTAGTGGTCATGAAATTGAAATTCGTGGTGAGTATGCATGATCATCCCAACTAGATTTCGATCCATAGAAGAATTTAGTCACTGATGTTCAGTAGAAGCATCCTACTAGATCCTATTTTCATTTCTTCTCGAATGTATAATGATACACAACATTACCATACACATTGAATACATTATGTAGTGCTCATATAAAGAAATGATTGAAATTATTCCCTAATGAAATATCAAATAAATTTGGATTTCACATTATCCAACAAAAAATATAGATGACTAGAACTAATCCATAATACATATTTCCCTCACCACCCCTTGAGACATAAGGTTTATTGAAGAGAGAGCTGGATAGGGACTCCATTGTTACTACCACTATTTTCCTGACAAGATTTCACAAATTCATACTGACACTAAGATAAAAACTCAACATGTCTCTGATACTATTTTGTCACAACCCTCCTAGGTACCCTAGTAACTTGAAAACAGAGTTGACCCTAAAATAAAACAAAGGGTGTCCCAGATCCCCATGAGTTGGCGACTAACACATTGAATCATAAAAAATATAATTGGTAAGGATTTTTTTCACTAAAAACCATAAATAAAAGACACAGGACAGTATGCAAAAAAAATAATCCACTGGGTGTAATGTTCTATGATACAATAAGGAACAACAAACAAAAATTACTAAAAACAAAGTATAAAAATATGGAAAACTGTTGAAGGTCTTGAGGGACACAACTCACCAACACCAATCCTCAATAGGTGGATCCACCTCTGTGAGATCATTTTCAATTACTCCAACAATGAAGGAGAATTTCTAAAAACAACCGATGGAAGAAAGTGGGTTTCGAGATAAGAAGACCAATAGGGTCTCACCACAGATTCCATAACAGATGAAAACAATTGACTAACCAAAGAAATGAATTCATTTTTTAAAGATAAACAGGACTGCCATTTTAATGAATATTTAAACAGATCATGTTATACATTTCAAATGATGGAAAATAATTTAATAACTATCATTACTTTACATGTAATGGAATAAATCTAAAACAATTGATTAAATAAAATATTTTATATAAAACAGTTTATATAAAATTATAAAGGGCATGTAAAATAGTATTGTCAACATTGGAATACATTTATATCTCATATATTAGAAAACAAGCAGACAACATGGTCATCTTCCAAATATTTATGATAGTATTTCTGGCTATTGGACTCCACACTCTCTATGTAATCATGGAAATATGTGTACATGTACATCCTCTAGACACCAGTCGGAGAGGACTCATCAACATCACCTAAGGGATGAGATCTACTGTATATATTTTTTAGAACATTGTAGTAATTTTCTAGTGTGCCTAAATTACTCACAATCTATCTAAGGCGTGCATGTACCATTATCCAATTAATGATGTGAAATTTATTTTAAGTCATCTCAAAATACAATTAAATCCCATACTTCATTTTCAATTACAATTTTCCATTTAAAACCAAAATATCTCTAAATTAAAAATATGCCTCTTTAACAAGATAAAGAATCAGGTTTTTATAAAAACATTTTAAGATATTTTCATAATATAGAAAATACTGACAATTTCATTACAAGACCCTAATTCACAAGACTTGGAGTTATCAAAAAACCACGCATCAAATAAATTTATATTATTAAATCCAACAATTCAATTTCTTCTATTTCACTGAAAAATGAAATATTAAATTTATTCAATTAAATCTCAGCAATTCTAATTTTCATGCCAAAAATACTTTTTTCTCAAAAACCCCAATTCACCCGAATTGGGTTTTCTCAAGAAAAATCTTTTAAATGCTATAAGATTTATATTTACACAATTTGAAATGAATTTAGATAATTAAATCATAAACAAATCAATTAGGGTTAATATAAATTTGGAATCATGATAGAATGACCTACCTTATGGTTTTTGATGTCGGCAATAATGATAAACCATCCTTTGTGGTTCAATAAACCTCCTCACGGCCTTATTATCAAAAGTGTCGACACACCAATTGTCTACGTTTATCAAGGATTCCTAGAACAAATTCTAGTAATTTTATTTGAAAATGTAATAAAATATCACATGCGATGGAATTTTCTATCTCTTTGATAATTTACAAATTATAATTAAAATATTACATTTTATAACATTTTATCTCTCTAAGATATGTCTACAAATTGTCATTTAAAATATTTCATGCACTAATATGATAAACAATATTTGCTAATTTAATTTAAAATTTTCATTTAATATTCTTGTGGGATTAACATTGATAATTCTATGATATTATCATTTGAAAATTATGATTATTATCCTTCAATAAATAATTTCAATTATCATTTAATAATTATACTAATTACCATTTGATAATATATGTTCAATGATCCATTTAATATTTGAAAAATTAGATGGTGAAATACCTCACTACCATCAAAATCCAAAAACAAATCAATTCAATAATCAATGAGTTTATCTTCCATTTAATTCCTTTAATACATTTATCCAAATTTTAGTCATAAATTATTTATTCCCATATATGATATTAAAATTTTAACACCATAGGGATTAGGAATACTTGAAAATATTAACATAATGTTACAATAATCCATGTCATTCCACATTGATTAATACCCATTCACATACTAACCATATCAGGGAAAAAATAGCATCAAGGATCAAACTAGTGTCCCCTAGGGAACAACATATCATCGAAACCATTTCTTAATTCCCTTATCTCACTCTAAAATATCATTACATGCCCACAACATAGTCATAATATAATTACGGACTCATTTTCATTATAGTAAAATAAATAACATAATCAACATAAAGATAAAACATATTGCAAGTCTGAAATCCCATTTCATCCTTGGTATATCCTCACATGATCTATCAAAATATGTGTACAAATCTGACCTAGAGAATTCCCTCTCAGGTGTTAATAACATAGTGGGGAGGAAGCACACAACCCATTTTCATCCCAGTAGCTATAGTATATAAAGGTACATAAATGGATAATAATGGCATGCTAGGGATAATCACTCATAACCCATCACATCAATCTATTTAAATTTCACCATGGTACCAACTCTAAGGGAAATTCAGATACATTAATCATTTAATTTTCAAAAATTAGGGTCTGTGTATCATAAGGCATAAATTTATAATCAAGGAACTAATCATCATCGGTTGAGTCATCTATCCAATGCCCCATTTCCCATCATGGCCCGTAAAAAAAAATTAGTTCATTATAAGATCTTAATTTTCATTAAAATTGATCATTCATATAAAACTATACACACCTAAAAGTGGTGATTATGAAAATAAAATGAATCTAAATAAAATTAGTAAACCATAGGTAAATTAATATGGATGACCAACTTCCTTTATAGATTTATTCCCATTATTGTGAAGTTCGACACTCCTAATTGAAGCCTCTCTAAGCTAGAACGATATTCATCCATCGATATGAATCACCTATTGAATTTATAAATATTATGTTAATCAAATATAAGTTTTTAAATAATTTTAAAACTAATATTACAATTATGATTACCAAATATGAATTTTCGTCAACTTTACACTTTTTACCATAAAAAATTGATAATAAACATTATGGTTCATCAAGGAAGCCACCAGGATTTCTAAGAACGTTAAAAAACACACATATAACATTTAAATTCATCATATATTTCTCTAAATAATTCTTCAATTTATTTCTATTTATTTATTAAATTTAATTATTTATTATTTATTATTAATCATTATTGATAAAAATTTAATATATATCCTAAATATGTATAAAAAACTAAGAAGAATATAATTTTTTATTTATTTTAAAAACATTATCTTACCCTTATGTTGGAGGGGTATATTTATGAGGATAAAACGGGTCTGCATTATGTAGGTCCTACGACATATGGGTAATGGGTATATTGACTTTACACAACTACCCCTTCATAATTGTATCCAAACTAACTATTTAATAAAGGAAACTATAATTTTTCCCATATAGAACATGCTGGGTACGTATAGAATACAAACCAAAAATAAAATTAAACTGTATTTAAATAAATTTAATATCAATTTTTTAACTTTTCTTCTTCAATGAATACTGAATCCCAATAATCAATTTTCAAAACTCTCAAAAAATAACCCTAATTTTGAAAACAAAATATTTTTACCCCAAACCTATAACTGCTCATAACCATATGAAAATTTAGAAACATTTTATAATAGTTTAAATTATAGTGAAATAATAATGTCCGTCCTACCTCAATGAAAACATTTAATTCATCAACATCAGAATATACATCACTACGTGTTACAAATTGATTTAACACTGATCGAGATACCATTAGAGATACCTCTCACTTATTATTCTCACAACTTGAAGCCTATATAAGAAACTGATTTTTTCTTTACATGACTAGTGTTAAAATTTGAGTAATTATAAATAAATAAAATGATATTTAAATTAATTTAGTTTAGTATAATAAAATATATATTTTAAGCCCCTATTGGGGGTCAGATATCGAGGTGAGATTATACACTTCTTAAGTAAAACCACCTATTTTGTACTCAACCATGAATTCATAATTCCATTAATTATTTTATTTAAAATATATAAACATTTTCTGTCATAGAAATTTTAATATTTAATATAATAAATATTAAAATACACTGGAAAAATATTCATGCATAGAATGTCCTAAATTTTAATCTAGATGGTAATCAACCAATTCTATATTTAGTAGAACAGTTAGAAAATATTTTTTGGGATATTCTAATATGGAAATTATATTTTACCCATCATTAGAACATATAATACCAGAATTAAAATTCAAATTGAATATGAAATCTCATAAAAGTATGAGACATTAAAACCTATCAAACATAGAACTACTCATCCACATGAAGCATTAGTTTTCAACCAGGAAAATTAATATCAACCTCTCTTAGTTATTTTTTTATTAGAAACTCATTGTATCTTACTCATGATTGATAAATGGGCATCAATTTCACAAGTACACACAACATGAACAATATTCATTAGATACTAGTAATAATATTCAATATCAAATCCAAAATTCCAAGATGGTTCGACATGATACCAATCAATATAGACAAACTATAGTGTTTCCAACTGATTCATCCATGAACATATATTACTCCAAAAACTATGTACAATGTAAAAATGAACAATTCATGATAAATGGTGCTTATAACAATCATTTTTCTACTAAAATGAAATTTTATTTTCTTATCATCTATATTGGGGAATTCACTTTATCACCACACTAATGTGTGCATGAATGATATGTTGTTATCCTTTTCCAACCATTCTCTAAACAACTAGTCATACATTCCTACATGGCTACTCATCATCCCAACAAGATGCTGAAATCCCCATTGGTATGATGAAATATTTAAAATACACACATCATGTATGAAACTATCAGTCAATGTAATTAGATGCAAAATCATCAATATGATGAAATAAAAAATTAAACATACTCCACTCATGGTCATCGATGACTCTTTAATTTTTCATACATTTTTATTCCAGTGATCACTATCCCAATTGCGATTCTATCATTAAAACACCATGAAACATAATTTTTAAATTCCATATTTGGTATTAACTATGGAATTTAGATTGATTCATACCTCCCTTATTTCGTCCATTTAAATACCATGTTGACCATCCACTGATTAGCCTCGTCACACCTATAAACCTTCTGGTATGATGTTCATACCATAAGGGAAATATCTGAAATTACATTCCCAATTACCATCACACCCTAAACTAGAAACTTATGTTTTTTCCACTATATGTATATCTTAATTGTACTTATATAGAACAACCTTTATAGGTTCCATCATCTTACATGTGTATCTCATATAGAGAAATGATTATCCACTCTATCATCTCCCTTAAAAAAAACTTTTATCATAAAAATGTTGGAAAATTG
The DNA here is from genome assembly GCA_963277665.1 of Viscum album. Classification (NCBI taxonomy): domain Eukaryota; kingdom Viridiplantae; phylum Streptophyta; class Magnoliopsida; order Santalales; family Viscaceae; genus Viscum; species Viscum album. The sequence continues at coordinate 2,116,044,706 of OY728136.1, forward strand.
AAACGATAAGAATCAAATTAATTTCATTGGTCCTTGTCCACATTAACCCACTAACAAGAAATTAACACTATATATATACAAATAACAAATACCTACCACCTTGAACTCAGTCAAAGATAACATGAATATACTATTAGACCACCAGATCATAGAATTGATATTACACTCTCAAAAATCACATTATATCACACATTTTCTCACATACCTCACCAACAAGACATTATATGTGATATGTAAATATTTTAAAAAAATTAGAACCATTTATCACTTTACCAGTATGATCAAATACATCATATCTACAAGAAAATCATATGATCTCCCACTTGTCATGTCATTTTATATAAATCACAATGGTCTACTCACATCTCAGAATACTCCCAAGGGACATCCCAAATAAATAGGGTAAGAACTATTACTGATCATGACCTGGAAATATATTCTTAATATCAAATAACTTTATATTCCTCACATCATGAACATATAATGAATTAACATTCACATGCCATATTCTTAGTAGAACTACTCATGCACTGATCCCATATACCAAATCATATACCATAGCTTCTTATCTATGAATTACTCAAAAAAACTATTTTCTCATGTTACCCTTTCATACCAAATTGCATCTAAACCATCACACTCATATCATCCGTCATTAATCATATCTCAAGGACACCAGGATCTCCCACCTAGCTGGGAATTAACAACTCACATAATTCACACCCATATTCTATATCTACATATTCCCATATCAAATTTCACTCCATAAATCAAATGGAAATCTACCGACACTACGGTTCACTCTATCTCTCACACAGATATATATGTCTAAAAATACATGCCTTTCCATAATCCTAGCCAGAGGAATAGATCCTTTCCCAGCATCTATATCAAGACTACAACAAAAAGAGTGTAAAATATCACATTGATCCTCACAATGTCTTTACATTCTTGACCCTCCCCTTCAGGATCATGTTTATATCCATCATTACGTGTGTAGAATGGAATTATATTTGATAATATATGTTAGCAAAACCTAAGTCATATGGTTTTATTAATCATAATTTACCACGGACCTATAAGGAAAAATAAAATATGGGTTATTATTAACATATTAATGAACCCAACATATTTTCTTAACCATTATCATTGAATCAAATGACTTTGTAAACCTATTAAAGATCACTATGCATACCTATTATGATGTTCTACATTGTTTTCATCAAAGATAATCCATGTGAATAATATACATGATATGACATTAAAAGAAAAAATATCATGGTCTAGATAACTAGAATGAATCCAACAAGTTATATATTGAACCACCACATATGTCATTATTGGAATAATAAAAACAAGACAATAATCCTCAAAAGTATAAGTCACATAAAATCATACATATTTAAATGGAATCATTCAAGATAATAATGACGTATGTACAACTCAAATGATTTTAAAAGAATCATATGACTCATCCATAGTATAATACATCCCATATTTGGATTCTAGTGCAAATCCAGCATCTCACTCATCCTAGAGATACTAGCATAAAAATTTGACAAAACCTAGAAACTCAGGTTTCAAATAATGTAAAGCTAATAATGAATATGCTAAATATATCTCATATTTCATTAAAATTCAACTTTATTACTAACCAAAAATATCATATCCCAAAATACCGTAGATACAATATTTTAATTCTCTAATGTCAATTGCTCAAATGGAATTAGTGAAAGGACACCACATGACACTAAATATTCCTGCTTATAAACTAGAGGAAGTCATCCTATGGTGATAGCCTAATATTGTTATCGGGAGAAAATCGACTCTAGATAAATATAGAGGGTCTATGATAATACTTTTTTATGTAATTTATTTAATAATATGTATTTATTTTAAATGTGATATTGAGAGGTTTTTAATTGATTTTATATATTTTGAATATTTGTATTTTGAATAATATTTGTGAGAAATAAGGGTTAATAAAACAGTTTTGAAGGATATTTTTACTGAATATAATATTTCTGTTATATTTTGAATAATATTTTATTATATTAGGTAAAAAATAGTCCACAATTATACGATACCAATGATACTAAAAAGGAGGAAAAATATAAATATAACTACATGGAATGATTATTCAATCATCAATTAATATGCCTACTATTATGATCATAGGGTTCATTGGGGGTCGAATGTAGGAAGCTGAAATTTTGAATGTGTTGTTGTTCATGTAGAATTCTTTGTTGAGGATAAAAAAGAAACATAAATTGTTTTTATGCATTAGTATGAGAGTTTATGGTGGACTGGTGAATCCAGAACATAAAACTACCATCATTATAGAATGTTAATTCTCAGTGTGTTCAATCAGAAATGAAAAAAAAATAAAAACACCCAGTTAATAATCTGAGTAAGTGACCATATTTCATAGCACGTATATCATTGATCAATGCAATATTCAAGGTACCCACCTTTGATAAAAAAAATAAGGATGATTCAACATCGATAATGATCCAAATAGAATAGATTCTATTGGATGTTTGATAAAGTGTCTGAATGCAGATTTAAATTAGAAAGGATTTATTTTTATGAATATACAAATTTTGAAAGGGAATATAATGATTTTGAAAAACTACTCTCTATATCATAGATAAAAAGAGATATAGTTTTACGGTGGAATAAAGAGTATTTTAAAATATGTCATAAAAATTATAGATAGATGATTCAAATGAAAATAGATATGATTGTGGAAATATTAAAAAGGATTTTCATGCAAAATCATGGAACTCTATCTCTTTATGAATATAAGGTTATTCTTTTTATCAAGAGGGGAATTTGGAAATGGGTGGATGCTACTATTTTATGTTCTTTTTTAATGTACCTTTAGGTTTTATTTCTCACAAAACACGTAAAAATATTTTAATTGTAGTTTTCTTCCATTCTCCTTCTACAGCATTATTCATTGTAATATCTTCCACTCATTATTATATCTAACCAACATAGGGGATATCATGATGGATAATTGTAGTGTTTGAACCAATTTCAATCCTTAATATCTACTTTTGATTTATCTAAGGATGTTATGTGGTTAGTGTAATACTAGAAGATATTATCTAAGTGTAAGGTTCTTATTCTATGACTGTTGTCCCACAGTCATGTATGTAGATATGTGGAATACATGTAAACTATTGAGGTCATTGTATATTAACAATAGAGGTAAAAGGATTTGTTCACATATAAGATAATGTTTTTTCTTTATGTAGATAAAAATCAATACAATGAAGTGTATCTATGGATGACTCTCTTAGGACAATAACCATTATTCCCAAAACTACACCCACTGTCTGAATCTACATTAATAGTTTACATTTTTTAGTATTTCATTATATTACCAAAAAACCATTAATATTTATTATCATTTAATAACATAAAAAAAAAATATATTATAAGTGAATTAGGAATAGTATGAGATCTACTATAATGGTCCTCAAGATAGTCAACAAAATTCATCCATATTACTACAATAGGAAAATAATTGTATCATTTCACAACCCTTTAACAGGAATTTCTGAATATAGTGTCATTACTAAGGTTCCAGTGGTCATTATCACACTATTTTGTTTTCAAATTTTGTAAATATATTTATTTATTTTCAATTTAAAATAATACTTTTCTCAATAATGTATTCAATGAATGAGTATTTTTCATCGATTTGATACTCAAAGGTGAAAAAACAATAAAAAAAGTTTTATAGTAATTTGAAAGTCCATTTTCATTAGACTAGATAAAAGAACTAGGAGTTGAAGAAATAAATGGAACAAATAAGTCAGGAATGTTAAGGAAAATCTGAACATGAACTTCAATATCAACCTAAACTACTAGTTCATTATACGTCATTAGTCACTTTTCAGATTGATGAAATCAAGGAGGCCATGGATTATTTTCATGAAGACAGATTCCACATAACTGAATAATTAAACGATAATTCTAATGAATAATTTTTTTATATTGATATATATATAGGATATCAGGAATATTATATTGAATTTTGGGATTAATATACATGTTTAAAAATTCATTTTGATTCTTTTTTCTATGAAAAATAATAACATATACTTTTGTACACATATCTAGATATGGAATAACAATCCACCAATTAGGTAGAGCTTAATGAATAATTGAAGGATCCTAAATACCTTCCTCCACCTACTACCACACAACTCCTGGTGGATTTCACCACTGATGAAGAAATTAATGTCAAACCAACATAAGGATATGATTATATATTAATAAAATTATCATATAATTTTTATTGAAATTAAAATGAGTATAAATTATTATTGTTTTGAATTTTTAGAATTATTCAATTATTTTATTTCCATGCAAGAGGATAAATAAAATGAAGATGCAACTGATGATGAACTCATGGTTCACCACAAGTAGCTTGAATATTTATTGTAGGGAGTACAAGTGGATATCAATGTTTTCTTAAGAAAACAAACACATGATTCATATATTGAAGTTGAATATTTCTATATTGATTGAAAATGTTTTGATTTTATATAATTAAAATTACCCTCCAAAATTCCATTTTATAATTCTATTTAAGCATCGTACACTAAGAAATCACTGAAGAATAAAGAAGTGGTTATATAAGTTCGATCCTAAAAAGGGGAATCATTCACAATCGTAACAACACTATGCATGTTTTATTTCATTTAATAGTGGATGTAGGTGGTGTGTATTATCATAGGTACATAACAATAAAAAGAAGGAATGTAATATAAAATGGATATGTGTTGGTGGTTGAAATCAATCAAACCTCCCCCACCAACATACAATGTATAATAGCTGGTAATTCCATTCTAAGGTAAGTAAGAGCATTGTGAATATTTATGGTATTAATCCTAGATATATAGAAATATTATTTTATTTTCTGGAACATCATTTTATAAGTTATTCAAACATATTTTCTATTTCCCTTATCATTTTTATCATTAATGAAATGTTATTTACCATTTTAAGAGTGATCTTTTCTTTATGTCCATGAAAATGATGTCCCAAGGAATAACCCAATTTTAAAAAGGAGAACTAGAGATTATTCGTAAAGGTAATTCATTTATACACTCATTTTCTATTATCAACATATATTTTTTTGTATATTATGTTTTTGATATTTATATGTGAATATACATGCCCTATAATTATATATTTTCCCCTTTTTTATGTCAAAGACATGAGTGTATTAGGAGACTCCAGATTCAATATTTTATGATTTCATGAAAATAATATTTAATGAATAAACTAGGGGACAACATTATATGTTTGTATTGTGGTATTGATTTGATGAGTAATGATTTATGGAAAAAAACATTTAGAAAAAATTATTTTCCCAACAATTTTTATACATTGAAATTATCAAAGTCAATAGGATTTATTTTTTAGTTTTATTTCATGCCATGAGTAATTCTCTAAAATGTTAGGTCTTCAGTTACAAATATTATTTATAATCCCTATATTTACAATTATATCTATAGAATAACTCTTATGGAAACTAGGTTCATGCCACCTACTGTAATGTTTATTGGAACATATCAAAAACTATTACTTCACAAATTTACATATAATATAATGGAGAAATATTTATTGATTTATACCTTATTATTGGTTCCACCTTTTACATTAATCATTTAAAATCTTATAGAAGGAATTAATGACCTTTTTTGGAAGGAACATCATTAGGAAACAATATTTCCATTTCCTAGACTCATCTATGTATTTTTCATGTCATTTAAATTATAATGTGTAAAGATTGTGGTTGTTATGAAGTAATGGAAGAAATATATTCAAAGGAGAAAGTGTGGGGGATTTTATTGGAAATTGAGAAAGCTTCATGTTTATTTAATTATTATATTTCACTTATACCCTTCTTGGAAATAACAAATATTATTAAATAAATAATGGGTTTTGAATTAGGAGAAACAATGTCACCACTACCATACTAATGATTTTATCATATATATTTAGTTGGGGGATGTTAGATTTTTCAAAAAATACCATATGAAAAATATAATATTTGAAAAATTAGATTGATCTGAAAATAAATTTAAAAAATAATAGAAAAAAAATTTCAAGAGATTATCTGTATTTCGTTATGACATAATTTTTTATGAATTTTACATTAAAAATAATAATGATGTATTTTTACTTTGAGAGGTAATAATATCACTAAGAATTTATTTTTTAGTTTCATGCATTATTTATTATATATAAACTAAAATTTGATCCATAATATATTAAAAATCATTACCAACTATCCAAAATCATCAGAGTTATTATAAACATAATTTAAAATCCCTATTCATTTTATGTGATTTTTCTATTATAGCATAGAGAGTGTTGGTCCTTTAAAAGACTATGGGTTACTAATTTCCTCATTTTAAAATAAAAATATTGATATAAATTAGTAGCCAAAGATATATGAAAAAAAAACTAGTATGGTAGAACCCAACATGGCTTGTTTGATAATAATGAATTGAGAAGATTTAGTTGATGGGAGGATAGGATTCCACAATTTACAATGGGATAATTTAAAATACATTGGTTCTTTAGTTTCTTCAAAAAGTGTGAATTTGAATTAATATTTTATGCATAACACAAAAAATTTATCTCTCTATTGTTAATAATTGTTGTTTCTTACTTTAGAATTATAATATTGGTCAGCATGGTGTTCCTCTTTGATTTGCGTTGAGATTCCATGAATAAGGAAAAGTATGTGTTCAAATGTGAAGGTATTTAATTCATTTAATTTTTACATTAATTTGTCTTAATAAAATTTATAGAACATTTATGTCTTATGCCCAAATTATTAATTAATTTATTTTTGGGTTTTTATATTATAAAAAATTTAATATATAGTGAATAGAAACAAATTCAATGATTATTTTTACATAATGTATGATTTAAGTTATATTTTGAAAAGTCTTAATATAATTTTTGTTAAAAACAGGTTTATTTTCAATAATGAATAAGGAATCAATGAGAAAGAATGAATAAAATATTAAAATATGTAATGATCATCAAAAAGATAATTTTTATTCCCATGATTGAGATTCATTGGAATACAATGAGGTTTGGAGTAGGAAATAACATGTGGAACTGGTTTTTAGTTGTGTTGTGGTATATGGTGAGGATCGTGTGAGAAAACAATTTCTAAAACCCCATAGTACATGAGCCTATGGTCTGTAGGTGATTCATAAAACCAATAGGCCCTACATTATGGAATGTGACCACCTGATTTATTACATCCAACAGAGAAGATGAAAAGGAATTGGTGAAACCCCAAACCCCTATGATTTTGTTGGAATTATGTAAATTGTGTTCCTCAGAGAGGTTGTGTATTTTATACATTAATAGATGATAGAATGCATTAGGTTTGTCCTATGGATGGGTGACCTATGATTAACTATATAATGATGACTGAAAATTTCCCCTGGTTATGGAATATTGATATATGTGGTGTGTATGCGGGAAAAAATATGGTTAAAATAAAAATTCAAATGGATGATGAAGTGAGACTAAACTTTGGGGAATATTTATATATATATTTCCATATTCACGAAAATGACCTCCCAAAAATTTCATGAATGATCATTCCATATTAATAGTGATTCAAATAACATGGGTTTGGTGGCCTTTTGAAATTTTTTACTATGTGTGATTCTATTTTTGAATGTTATATGGTTTATAAACAAAATTGAAAGGGTTTCTACAGAATTGTCTAAACTACTATCTCTATCTCACCAAGATAGATAATCAAACATTATTGAGGCCAAATAGATTGCATTACCATAGATGGAATAATAAATTTATTTGGATGATTAAAATAAAAAGAGAGGATATTGAGGAAATATGATAAGGGAATGCAAACTCATATGATTTATATATCTCTCTCCCCAAATACAAGGATAAACTATTATGAAATAGGGGAATTTAGAATAAATAATGAAGAATATTTTTTATGTTTATATTATTCTTTCATGTTATTATATCATTTCATGTGATTCATGTGAATAATTTCATTAATTTATTCTTTCATTTTCTCTCTCCACCCAAACATTTATAATTATATATTATACTCATGATTATGATTAACTAACCTCTGTAATATCCTTAGAGACAAAAAAAATATTTGAACAAAATTATATGTTTAATATCAACATTATTATAATATACATACAATATTTTACGACTATAATCAACACCATTGGTATATATGGTTTGGAATCTTATTATACATCCCTTCTCCATCGATAGAGGTGGTGGGTGTTTGACATACTAATTGATTGTTTATTATAATTTGTATTAAATAATATGGTTTAATTATATTGTAATGAATATTTTGGAGTGTGTTCATTAAGTAGATATAAAAAAATGTTAATTAATGTTTTCTCTGGATGACTGTCTCTAGAGAATTTCGTTTCTCCTCGAAACCACATTCGTTATTTTTTCATCTGAATTTGAATATATATTATTTTTATATTTTCATTATTTACTAAATACCCATTTTTATAGATTCATAAAACTATAAAAAACAAAAATATAATAACATAATTAACAATAATGTGTGATAAAAATATTGATCCCTAAGAGAGATGACTCTAGTCAGCCATTATATTTCACTAGTAAATTAATTAGATATTTTTCACCCAGCAAAAATAGGCATGTCAAGAGTCATTATAAGATGTATATAAATTTTAACGTGACAAATACATATGACATAATTCCTATGAAAATTTAGATATTTAACAAGGACCCCAACAGGCCATTATTTTCTAAAATTGAAAGTCATAAATATGTCAATATGTTGCTTCAAAATAAAATAGAGTAGTAGTAATAGAAAAATATAATTATATATAAATAAATTAGAAAATCATAATGTACATTATTAATGTAATTCCCCGACCCTAGTTTCCTAGAGTCGGTGCATTATTACATAACATTGGCATGATCACAAGAAAGATCAAATCTCGAAAGACCGATTGGTTTAGTAGCCTTGGAAACACTAGATATATTCATAAGTTTTACATTACATCATAAAATGAAAAACTACTACAACAACATAATGTTTCCACAGTCCACACTATAATCCCCTCATAATATCCCTGCAGGTCATTCATAACTTACATCTTCACTTCCTGGGAAAAATAAAACATAGAAAAGGGGTGATCTCAAATGCCCAGTAAGGATAACAATATAGCGGAAACATTCATCAATAAGAATAAACATTTAAGGCAATGTATAACTAAAACAAAAGCCTTTTAAACATGAACTTTCAACATGTTATGGCATAAATAAAATGAAATAATGCCATTTACTTATTCACATGGATATTCTACTAATCGAATAATCACATGCAAAAATCAATAACCACTTTCATAATGTTGGAATGCATAATGCCAGACTATCATAACCACATAGCCAAGGACTCGTGCCAAGACTACAAATAAGATTTTGTCAAAGCCTTGTGTCAAGACACTAGTTTGTCTCATGAGACCTACCGATGCATCGAGGAGCTATAGCGGGCTCCACCCGTCACTTATTAAGTCCAATGCATTCCCATATGAAAAGGTTTAAACATAACATAAACATTCGTATTAAAACTAGCATACGAAATGTCAATAATTTCACCATAAACTATGAATGGTATAAAAATAGCACATCCACAGTCAAACATATCACAAAACCTTCAATACAATATAGAAGTTTTGTATCGTAATAAATCAACTTCAAATAATCTTAAAATCCATAAAAGGATGTTGACATAGATGAAATCAAAATTCTTTTTAAAGAAATATCTCCTTTTATTTTGAAATCATTTAAGATCCATATAAAACCTTTTCTTTGAAAATAATCTTATAAGCTTGTAAGGAAAGCTTTGAAGATTTTATAACGGCGTAAAATAACCGCACCCGCCGTATAAGTTAAAAAAAACATTCTTACCTCAATTCTGTCGAAAAGGTTAAAAAGGACCTTGTTTTGAAAACGACCGAAAGATTCCTTTATAAACCACTTATAAAAGTCAAAAAGGGGATAAATGACTTTAACTCATATTCTAGTAAATAGTAAAAATGTTTTGAAATGCATTTTTAAGAAACATGGATGTGGATGATAAAGAGATCCCAGTAGATTATTACATATAAACAACCTTGGATAATGAAGAGGTTGTAAAGTAAACCCTTACCTTGTACTTTTCCTTGTTTGGGGTAGGTTAACCTCCTGTATAATGGTGAAATAGTTGTTATTAAATTATACAAGAATCATATATATTAATATGATATCATATATGATCTTTTAACATTGATTTGTTAATAATATCTTAGAATTATCGTCGTTTCGGGAGTTAACTTACTCATTTTCTTTTATATGTTTTGTTACATAATCCATGTTTGTTGTATCTTATTCATATCCAGAATGATATCTAGTCCTTAAACATAATTTTTAAATCATCAAATGATAATTATACTTGAATGGATATGATGGAGAATGAATCTCATCGCGTTCATGGAGACGGTAGTCCGTTCGTACGCACGAGCGACAATATCATTCTTTTGATAATAAAATAATATATAAATGGATGGTATATCATATATACAGAATCATTAACATGTTATATTTATTATTTACATGAGTTACACATCATTATTATACCCATCCAAATAATATTATATTGAATAACAATTACACCACGACGTGGAGACGGTAAGCCGTACGTACGCACGTATGGTGACATGTTATTCAAAGGGTGGATAGAATACTGAATATGATTGTACCATATTTATAATAACATCACAGTATATGTGAGATACTGGAGTTGTTATTTTAGAATGGTAAGAACAAAGGAAGAAGAAGTGGAAGAAGAAATGAACTTGGAGAAGGGTGGTGAAATCATTACCTCTTCTTCGGGTTCTTCCTTTTGATTTGATCAAAAGGGCTCCTTAAGTTGGCTTTCCGATCAAACTAAGGCCTCTAGGTTGTAGTGAGGGATGTTGGGAGAGTATTTGGGCAGAGTTTGGCCGAACCAAAAGGCTTTAGAGGTGTGAAGAAATGAGAAGGAGGAGTGCCCTTTTATAAGAGGGGTGAGGGGCACCTTTGGAAAAGCTAGAAATATTAATTTATAATAAATTCATATTCGGTTTCCAATGGCTCCAAAGTTGACTATTCAAAGGTTAAGGTGGGGATACGTCGAAAACCACTCAGCCAATAGAATTTAGACAGGTTTGGATACTTATATTAACCTTATCTTTAAGTATTAACTCTAAGTTAATTAGTTTCACTTTTACAATGACTCTTTGTATTTTTATATAATATGGTTAATAAACATACTATATACATCCAAGCGACCTCCAAGTGGTCCATTAATGATGAACCTATCATGATATAAGTCTCTTGGCCGAACCTTAGATTTTTATGAATTTAATATCAATTAATAATATAATATTTGTTTTAAGAACTCTTTTATGTCAATTTTGACACTATTCAATAGTTGATTTTTTTGAAACTCATAACAGATTGATTACTTAGAACAAAGTCAATTATATCAATCCTAATATATCATATTATCCTAGAAAATTAGTTTAATTCATTAAAAGTTTCATATTATATTTTTTTTGGGTATTTATAATATCAATTATTTTAATTTTTCACTATTATAGTAATTACTACATCATCATTGTGTCATAAATAAAATATATTATTTAATGTCTAAAAATTATAAATAAAATATACTTATGTAGGAAATCTTTTTAGCTTTCTAATGAATATTTTTAATCGAAAATCCAACATGTATAACCCTATGTAAAAATTGTTTTTCTAAAAGATATATGCTTGTGTCATTTTTGTATTCATTTTAACATAATTAAAATAATGTGTCATTATCACTTACAAGTGGATCCATGGGGTCCCAAAATAGACCCAAAGATTCCCAAGGTCGACCATGTAACAACCAATAGGGTTAAGACACGTTTTAGGGTAATTTAGTATTATTATAATATTATTTTTTAACCCTTATTTACCGGATTTACCCTTAACCATGGTAAATAAAATATTTACCGCAGTAATTATTCAAAATGTCTAAAAATAAAAGTTACCTATTTACACAATTTAAACATCCTGATTCCAAATATGGAATCCATTTTTCTAAATTCAAAACACAGAAGTGACAGAAATTAATTTAAAATTAATTCCCGCTGTCAAAACAAAAAGTGTGTTTTTAAGAGATAATAACTATCAAAAGATTGACACTTGTTTATGTTTGGTTTAATTGTAAAATTATGTCCAATGACCAAAATTATATTAAATGGTAAAAATATATTCTAAATATACTTTAAAACCACTCAAATTCACAATTTATCACTATTAATTATTTTGATTAAAAAAGTTGTTTTTAATTAAAATTTAGTAATTTTCACTATTCATCAAAATATGAAAGTTATCTGAAAAGTACCAAAAGTTCACCTTAGGCTAAATTTGATATTCCGAATCCAAAAATGAAGTCCATTTTGAAATATAAAATATATATAATTTTAAAAATTAGGTATTACTATTCATAACGGCTAGTTTGATCGGTTGTGGTGTGTGTTAAAACTCGAAGTTCCGTACAACACATGCTACTGTTTTATTCAAAGGAAAGCGTACCGTGTAAGCTTGGGATGTTTCATTTTAAATTTTTTGATGTCCCCATTTAGTCAAAAAGTATAAAATATTGTATTTAAAAAGGTTTCACTATTAAAATTTGATAAAAGTGTAATAATGAAAATGAATCTGTTCTTGCATTATGACTAAGAAACTCATAATATGGATTCTAAAATTATAAGGATTATATAAAGTTTAAAATTTAGTTAATAATATTCATAACATCTTTTGAATGGCTTTTTCCTTTGGTAATTCATGGTGTGATTGAACTCGGTGTTGCGTGTAGTGCAAGTTATTGAATTATTTTGAAGAAATAACACACTATTTAATCTTGGGGTGTTACATTCTCCCATCCTTCAATAAATTGCGTCCTCGCAATTTGAAATTGTTCTTCGAAAATAAAAGGTTGAAAATAGAAAATATATTTGTGGGAAAACCCACATCGGAAATTGGGTTACTAAAATTTAGTCTTAATATGTGTAAAAGAGAAATGAAAGGGTCACCACCAAATTATGATCTCGATTAGGAGAACATTAGTGGCAATTAGAGACATATAATTGGAGGAAAAACGTAAATATTTATAGGTAGTGATTGAGGTCATCAATCAAAAACAAGTATAAAATTGAGGTCCTTAAACTCATCAATCTATGATGATTTGAAGTACCATCGGTTCAACAAAATATAGGGTATTGGGATAACACATTTTTGACGTTTCAAAATATCTTAGTTGAAATCCCACATCGAAAAATGAATTAATGAGGCCTCTATTTAAAATAAAGAGTCGAAAGTATAAAGATTACCGAAAATAACACATACTAGGGTTCCATGTAGGAAAATATGGATATGGAAGAAAAATCTAACCATCAATTATCTGATGGAGAGTGGTAGAGAACATGGCTATGAAAAGGCCAAAAATCCCAAAGCCATAAATTAGTGATGAATTAAGGTACCATCTTAGGAAAACAATTTTATTCTAAGTTTCTTTTCTTAATATTGAAGAATTTATTTATGAGATTGGCTAAGATCATAAGAAGATATACTTACTTTATAATTAGAGTTTTATCCATTAATAAATTTCTACCACAAACTCATCTTTCACTCTAAAAGATAATAGAATGTAAAAAAAATTCTATTTACACTATTCGTATAGGGTTCCAAAATAAACGAATTTATAATTCATCTACAAGACCTTTTAATAAAAACTACATTATTTAATCCAGGACATCTCGTGGGCCAGTGGTAGGTGATACACCCTTGTCGCCCTTCGGTTGCGGGTTCAAGTCTCGCAGCCTTGCCGGACGCGACGGGTTGCCGCCCGACCTCCGGGTTGTCCTTTTATGGCAATCCAAAATAATCCAAACTAGAACTATCCAAAATACTTCTGTCCAAACTCACAGTCCAACATTTATAAGGAAGGTAAACATAATATAGATCCTTTTTACCCCGTAATAGCATATGAATACCTTCATCATGTATTACCATATTCCTTATTGATTACATTAATGCTCCCTTATTCCATATAGAATGCTGGATATACATCATTAATCCAAAAATGTTTTAAACCCCAACAATGATGGAAAATACAAATCATTAATCAGTTCCAAGGTAGTCAAGAATATCCAATATAATTTATCCAAAACAATCATGTATTATTCCAAAATCACTACCTCGATATCAGAACTATATTATGGTTTATCATTCTCTCAACCATATATTTTCCAAAAATTTATCCTGCTATTGAGTCACTTTTCTTTGTTCCACAAAATCTCAAGTCCTTAATGAAATAGTACTGCAGTACAATCCTTACATACTCCATAATTATTATAACAAGTAAATTGTTGATACACACTCAATTGACATAATCAACATAAGAACTCTAATCATTCCTCTTCATCTGTGGTAGTATCATAACTTGATTATTATCCAATAACATCATTTGCGGCATAGTTTGATGACTGGGACATAGGTTCGCGTAGTGTCCAAACTCCTTGCAAATGAAGCATTGTACATTTGAAACCATTTTCTTACCCTTGCAGTCACGTACTTTGTGCCCTTTTTCTCCACACTTATAACAAACTCCCATTCCTTTCAGGCAAGTTCCAGGGTGTTTCTTTCCACAGTTACCACATATGGGAAAATTCTTCTTTTCCCTCTTCCCTTTATCCATCTTTATCTCTTCCATCCTTTTCTTCTCTTGCTTCCCTTCAAATCCATAGGACTCAGTAAAATCATTACTTATCTTATCAACACATGATATTATTTCTTCATATAATGATAATACATGGGAGACTATTTCTCTTATAAATTCTGGCTTAAGACCATGAAAGATTTGATCCTTCTTTCTCTTTGGATCATGTGCATTGCTGGAGTTCTCATTCCTTCTACTGGGCGCCATTTCTAAACAATGGCATACACTAGATCAGTTTATGAATCAAAATACATAATCCCATACTTATAAAACACTTAACATAAATTGAACTATTTATGGATATAATCCATAATCATAAGAATGTTTCCTTTGAGGACGTATATACTCATAAACCCTTCATAATTATTTGTAAAGAAAATGAGAGTTATCCTAAGCATATCCCCCGGGAGTGTCGTAACCAAGAGTGCAGCAAGGCCCGTTGTCGCGCACCAGTTCCCGTTCGAGTCTAGCTCAAAGCGGTGTTTTCGGGTTTTACCCCTAGGTACATCTGTGCCAGAGCCGCCTCTACCTGCTCCTATCTGGACAGGGATGTATTGCTCGGAAAACTCACAAAATCTCTACAATACCAAAATTCTAGGAAGTTCTTCTATACTAATCCTCAAAGTTCATCTTAGGTCTATGTGCTCTAATCAGAGTTTATCTAAATCTAGCTTCCAAGGTTTGTACTAAACTTCCTCTGATACCAACTGTAACGCCCCGACCCTAGTTGCCTAGAGTCGGTGCATTATTACATAACATTGTCATGATCACAAGAAAGATCAAATCTCGAAAGACCGATTGGTTTAGTAGCCTTGGAAACACTAGATATATTCATAAGTTTTACATTACATCATAAAATGAAAAACTACTACAAAAACATAATGTATCCACAGTCCACACTATAATCCCCTCATAATATCCCTGCAGGTCATTCATAACTTACATCTTCACTTCCTGGGAAAAATAAAACATAGAAAAGGGGTGAGCTCAAATGCCCAGTAAGGATAACAATATAGCGGAAACATTCATCAATAAGAATAAACATTTAAGGCAATGTATAACTAAAACAAAAGCCTTTTAAACATGAACTTTCAACATGGTATGGCATAAATAAAATGAAATAATGCCATTTACTTATTCACATGGATATTCTACTAATCGAATAATCACATGAAAAAATCAATAACCACTTTCATAATGTTGGAATGCATAATGCCAGACTATCATAACCACATATCCAAGGCCTCGTGCCAAGACTACAAATAAGATTTTGTCAAGGCCTTGTGCCAAGACACTAGTTTGTCTCATGAGACCTACCGATGCATCGAGGAGCTATAGCGGGCTCCACCCGTCACTTATTAAGTCCAATGCATTCCCATATGAAAAGGTTTAAACATAACATAAACATTCGTATTAAAACTAGCATACGAAATGTCAATAATTTCACCATAAACTATGAATGGTATAAAAATAGCACATCCACAGTCAAACATATCACAAAACCTTCAATACAATATAGAAGTTTTGTATCATAATAAATCAACTTCAAATAATCTTAAAATCCATCAAAGGATGTTGGCATAGATGAAATCAAAATTCTTTTTAAAGAAATATCTCCTTTTATTTTGAAATCATTTAAGATCCATATAAAACATTTTCTTTGAAAATATTCTTATAAGCTTGTAAGGAAAGCTTTGAAGATTTTATAACGGTGTAAAATAACCGCACCCGCCGTATAAGTTAAAAAAAACATTCTTACCTCAATTCTGTCGAAAAGGTTAAAAAGGACCTTGTTTTGAAAACGACCGAAAGATTCCTTTATAAACCACTTATAAAAGTCAAAAAGGGGATAAATGACTTTAACTCATATTCTAGTAAATAGTAAAAATGTTTTGAAATGCATTTTTAAGAAACATGGATGTGGATGATAAAGAGATCCCAGTAGATTATTACGTATAAACAACCTTGGATAATGAAGAGGTTGTAAAGTAAACCCTTAACTTGTACTTTTCCTTGGTTGGGGTAGGTTAACCTCCTGTATAATGGTGAAATAGTTGTTATTAAATTATACAATAATCATATATATTAATATGATATCATATATGATCTTTTAACATTGATTTGTTAATAATATCTTAGAATTATCGTCGTTTCGGGAGTTAACTTACTCATTTTCTTTTATATGTTTTGTTACATAAGCCATGGTTGTTGTATCTTATTCATATCCAGAATGATATCTAGTCCTTAAACATCATTTTTATATCATCAAATGATAATTATACTTGAATGGATATGATGGAGAATGAATCTCATCGCGTTCATGGAGACGGTAGTCCGTTCGTACGCACGAGCGACAATATCATTCTTTTGATATTAAAATAATATATAAATGTATGGTATATCATATATACAGAATCATTAACATGTTATATTTATTATTTACATGAGTTACACATCATTATTATACCCATCCAAATAATATTATATTGAATAACAATTACACCACGACGTGGAGACGGTAAGCCGTACGTACGCACGTATGGTGACATGTTATTCAAAGGGTGGATAGAATACTGAATGTGATTGTACCATATTTATAATAACATCACATTATATGTGAGATACTGGAGTTATTATTTTAGAATGGTAAGAACAAAGGAAGAAGAAGTGGAAGAAGAAATGAACTTGGAGAAGGGTGGTGAAATCATTACCTCTTCTTCGGGTTCTTCCTTTTGATTTGATCAAAAGGGCTCCTTAAGTTGGCTTTCTGATCAAACTAAGGCCTCTCGGTTGTAGTGAGGGATGTTGGGAGAGTATTTGGGCAGAGTTTGGCCGAACCAAAAGGCTTTAGAGGTGTGAAGAAATGAGAAGGAGGAGTGCCCTTTTATAAGAGGGGTGAGGGGCACCTTTGGAAAAGCTAGAAATATTAATTTATAATAAATTCATATTCGGTTTCCAATGGCTCAAAAGTTGACTATTCAAAGGTTAAGGTGGGGATACGTCGAAAAACACTCAACCAATAGAATTTAGACAGGTTTGGGTACTTATATTAACCTTATCTTTAAGTATTAAATCAAAGTTAATTAGTTTCACTTTTACAATGACTCTTTGTATTTTTATATAATATGGTTAATAAACATACTATATACATACAAGAGACCTCCAAGTGGTCCATTAATGATGAACATATCATGATATAAGTCTCTTGGCCGAACCGTAGATTTTTATGAATTTAATATCAATTAATAATATAATATTTGTTTTAAGAACTCTTTTATGTCAATTTTGACACTATTCAATAGTTGATTTTTGTGAAACTCATAACAGATTGATTACTTCGAACAAAGTCAATTATATCAATCATAATATATCATATTATCCTAGATAATTAGTTTAATTCATTAAAAGTTTCATATTATATTTTTTTTGGGTATTTATAATATCAATTATTTTAATTTTTCACTATTATAGTAATTACTGCATCATCATTGTGTCATAAATAAAATATATTATTTAATGTCTAAAAATTATAAATAAAATATCCTTATGTAGGAAATCTTTTTAGCTTTCTAATGAATATTTGTAATAGAAATTCCAACATGTATAACCCTATGTAAAAATTTTTTTTCTAAAAGATATATGCTTGTGTCATTTTTGTATTCATTTTAAATTAATTAAAATAAAGTGTCATTATCACTTACAAGTGGATCCATGGGGTCCCAAAATAGACCCAATGATTCCCATGGTCGACCATGTAACAACCAATAGGGTTAAGACACTTTTTAGGGTAATTTAGTATTATTATAATATTATTTTTTAACCCTTATTTACCAGATTTACCCTTAACCATGGTAAATAAAATATTTACCGCAGTAATTATTCAAAATGTCTAAAAATAAAAGTTAACTATTTACACAATTTGAACATCCTGATTCCAAATATGGAATCCATTTTTCTAAATTCAAAACACAGAAGTGACAGAAATTAATTTAAAATTAATTCCCGCTGTCAAAACAAAAAGTGTGTTTTTAAGAGATAATAACTATCAAAAGATTGACACTTGTTTATGTTTGGTTTAATTGTAAAATTATGTCCAATGACCAAAATTATATTAAATGGTAAAAATATATTCTAAATATACTTTAAAACCACTCAAATTCACAATTTATCACTATTAATTATTTTGATTAAAAAAGTTGTTTTTAATTAAAATTTAGTAATTTTCACTATTCATCAAAATATGAAAGTTATCTGAAAAGTACCAAAAGTTCACCTTAGGCTAAATTCGATATTCCGAATCCAAAAATGAAGTCCATTTTGAAATATAAAATATATATAATTTTAAAAATTAGGTATTACTATTCATAACGGCTAGTTTGATCGGTTGTGGTGTGTGTTAAAACTCGAAGTTGCGTACAACACATGCTACAGTTTTATTCAAAGGAAAGCGTACCGTGTAAGCTTGGGATGTTTCATTTTAAATTTTTTGATGTCCCCATTCAGTCAAAAAGTATAAAATATTGTATTTAAAAAGGTTTCACTATTAAAATTTGATAAAAGTGTAATACTGAAAATGAATCTGTTCTTGCATTATGACTAAGAAACTCATAATATGGATTCTAAAATTATAAGGATTATATAAAGTTTAAAATTTAGTTAATAATATTCATAACCTATTTTGAATGGCTTTTTCCTTTGGTAATTCATGGTGTGATTGAACTCGGTGTTGCGTGTAGTGCAAGTTATTGAATTATTTTGAAGAAATAACACACTATGAAATCTTGGGGTGTTACATTCTCCCATCCTTCAATAAATTGCGTCCTCGCAATTTGAAATTGTTCTTCGAAAATAAAAGGTTGAAAATAGAAAATATATTTGTGGGAAAACCCACATCGGAAATTGGGTTACTAAAATTTAGTCTTAATATGTGTAAAAGAGAAATGAAAGGGTCACCACCAAATTATGATCTCGATTAGGAGAACATTAGTGGCAATTAGAGACATATAATTGGAGGAAAAACGTAAATATTTATAGGTAGTGATTGAGGTCATCAATCACAAACAAGTATAAAATTGAGGTCCTTAAACTCATCAATCTATGATGATTTGAAGTACCATCGGTTCAACAAAATATAGGGTATTGGGATAACACATTTTTGACGTTTCAAAATATCTTAGTTGAAATCCCACATCGAAAAATTTATTAATGAGGCCTCTATTTAAAATAAAGAGTCGAAAGTATGAAGATTACCGAAAATAACACATACTAGGGTTCCATGTAGGAAAATATGGATATGGAAGAAAAATCTAACCATCAATTATCTGATGGAGAGTGGTAGAGAACATGGCTATGAAAAGGCCAAAAATCCCAAAGCCATAAATTAGTGATGACTTAAGGTACCATCTTAGGAAAACATTTTTATTCTAAGTTTTTTTTCTTAATATTGAAGAATTTATTTACGAGATTGGCTAAGATCATGAGAAGATATACTTACTTTATAATTAGAGTTTTATCCATTAATAAATTTCTACCACAAACTCATCTTTCACTCTAAAAGATAATAGAATGTAAAAAAAATTCTATTTACTCTATTCGTATAGGGTTCCAAAATAAACGAATTTATAATTCATCTACAAGATCTTTTAATAAAAACTACATTATTTAATCCAGGACATCTCGTGGGCCAGTGGTAGGTGATACACCCTTGTCGCCCTTCGGTTGCGGGTTCAAGTCTCGCAGCCTTGCCGGACGCGACGGGTTGCCGCCCGACCTCCGGGTTGTCCTTTTATGGCAATCCAAAATAATCCAAACTAGAACTATCCAAAATACTTCTGTCCAAACTCACAGTCCAACATTTATAAGGAAGGTAAACATAATATAGATCCTTTTTACCCCGTAATAGCATATGAATACCTTCATCATGTATTACCATATTCCTTATTGATTACATTAATGCTCCCTTATTCCATATAGAATGCTGGATATACTTCATTAATCCAAAAATGTTTTAAACCCCAACAATGATGGAAAATACAAATCATTAATCAGTTCCAAGGTAGTCAAGAATATCCAATATAATTTATCCAAAACAATCATGTATTATTCCAAAATCACTACCTCGATATCAGAACTATATTATGGTTTATCATTCTCTCAACCATATAATTTCCAAAAATTTATCCTACTATTGAGTCACTTTTCTTTGTTCCACAAAATCTCAAGTCCTTCATGAAATAGTACTGCAGTACAATCCTTACATACTCCATAATTATTATAACAAGTAAATTGTTGATACACACTCAATTGACATAATCAACATAAGAACTCTAAGCATTCCTCTTCATCTGTGGTAGTATCATAACTTGATTATTATCCAATAACATCATTTTCGGCATAGTTTGATGACTGGGACATAGGTTCGCGTAGTGTCCAAACTCCTTGCAAATGAAGCATTGTACATTTGAAACCATTTTCTTACCCTTGCAGTCACGTACTTTGTGCCCTTTTTCTCCACACTTATAACAAACTCCCATTCCTTTCAGGCAAGTTCCAAGGTGTTTCTTTCCACAGTTACCACATATGGGAAAATTCTTCTTTTCCCTCTTCCCTTTATCCATCTTTCCCTCTTCCATCCTTTTCTTCTCTTGCTTCCCTTCAAATCCATAGGACTCAGTAAAATCATTACTTATCTTATCAACACATGATATTATTTCTTCATATAATGATAATTCATGGGAGACTAGTTCTCTTATAAATTCTGGCTTAAGACCATGAAAGATTTGATCCTTGTTTCTCTTTGGATCATGTGCATTGCTGGAGTTCTCATTCCTTCTACTGGGCGCCATTTCTAAACAATGGCATACACTAGATCAGTTTATGAATCAAAATACATAATCCCATACTTATAAAACACTTAACATAAATTGAACTATTTATGGATATAATCCATAATCATAAGAATGTTTCCTTTGAGGACGTATATACTCATAAACCCTTCATAATTATTTGTAAAGAAAATGAGAGTTATCCTAAGCATATCCCCCGTGAGTGTCGTAACCAAGAGTGCAGCAAGGCCCGTTGTCGTGCACCAGTTCCCGTTCGAGTCTAGCTCAAAGTGGTGTTTTCGGGTTTTACCCCTAGGTACATCTGTGCCAGAGCCGCCTCTACCTGCTCCTATCCGGACAGGGATGTATTGCTCGGAAAACTCACAAAATCTCTACAATACCAAAATTCTAGGAAGTTCTTCTATACTAATCCTCAAAGTTCATCTTAGGTCTATGTGCTCTAATCAGAGTTTATCTAAATCTAGCTTCCAAGGTTTGTACTAAACTTCCTCTGATACCAACTGTAACGCCCCGACCCTAGTTGCCTAGAGTCGGAGCATTATTACATAACATTGGCATGATCACAAGAAAGATCAAATCTCGAAAGGCCGATTGGTTTAGTAGCCTTGGAAACAATAGATATATTCATAAGTTTTACATTACATCATAAAATGAAAAACTACTACAACAACATAATGTTTCCACAGTCCACACTATAATCCCCTCATAATATCCCTGCAGGTCATTCATAACTTACATCTTCACTTCCTGGGAAAAATAAAACATAGAAAAGGGGTGAGCTCAAATGCCCAGTAAGGATAACAATATAGCGGAAACATTCATCAATAAGAATAAACATTTAAGGAAATGTATAACTAAAACAAAAGCCTTTTAAACATGAACTTTCAACATGGTATGGCATAAATAAAATGAAATAATGCCATTTACTTATTCACATGGATATTATACTAATCGAATAATCACATGAAAAAATCAATATCCACTTTCATAATGTTGGATTGCATAATGCCAGACTATCATAACCACATAGCCAAGGCCTCGTGCCAAGACTACAAATAAGATTTTGTCAATGCCTCGTGCCAAGACACTAGTTTGCCTCATGAGACCTACCGATGCATCGAGGAGCTATAGCGGGCTCCACCCGTCACTTATTAAGTCCAATGCATTCCCATATGAAAAGGTTTAAACATAACATAAACATTCGTATTAAAACTAGCATACGAAATGTCAATAATTTCACCATAAACTATGAATGGTATAAAAATAGCACATCCACAGTCAAACATATCACAAAACCTTCAATACAATATAGAAGTTTTGTATCATAATAAATCAACTTCAAATAATCTTAAAATCCATCAAAGGATGTTGACATAGATGAAATCAAAATTCTTTTTAAAGAAATATCTCCTTTTATTTTGAAATCATTTAAGATCCATATAAAACATTTTCTTTGAAAATATTCTTATAAGCTTGTAAGGAAAGCTTTGAAGATTTTATAACGGTGTAAAATAACCGCACCCGCCGTATAAGTTTAAAAAAACATTCTTACCTCAATTCTGTCGAAAAGGTTAAAAAGGACCTTGTTTTGAAAACGACCGAAAGATTCCTTTATAAACCACTTATAAAAGTCAAAAATGGGATAAATGACTTTAACTCATATTCTAGTAAATAGTAAAAATGTTTTGAAATGCATTTTTAAGAAACATGGATGTGGATGATAAAGAGATCCCAGTAGATTATTACGTATAAACAACCTTGGATAATGAAGAGGTTGTAAAGTAAACCCTTAACTTGTACTTTTCCTTGGTTGGGGTAGGTTAACCTCCTGTATAATGGTGAAATAGTGGTTATTAAATTATACAAGAATCATATATATTAATATGATATCATATATGATCTTTTAACATTGATTTGTTAATAATATCTTAGAATTATCGTCGTTTCGGGAGTTAACTTACTCATTTTCTTTTATATGTTTTGTTACATAAGCCATGGTTGTTGTATCTTATTCATATCCATAATGATATCTAGTCCTTAAACATCATTTTTAAATCATCAAATGATAATTATACTTGAATGGATATGATGGAGAATGAATCTCATCGCGTTCATGGAGACGGTAGTCCGTTCGTACGCACGAGCGACAATATCATTCTTTTGATAATAAAATAATATATAAATGGATGGTATATCATATATACAGAATCATTAACATGTTATATTTATTATTTACATGAGTTACACATCATTATTATACCCATCCAAATAATATTATATTGAATAACAATTACACCACGACGTGGAGACAGTAAGACGTACGTACGCACGTATGGTGACATGTTATTCAAAGGGTGGATAGAATACTGAATGTGATTGTACCATATTTATAATAACATCACAGTATATGTGAGATACTGGAGTTATTATTTTAGAATGGTAAGAACAAAGGAAGAATAAGTGGAAGAAGAAATGAACTTGGAGAAGGGTGGTGAAATCATTACCTCTTCTTCGGGTTCTTCCTTTTGATTTGATCAAAAGGGCTCCTTAAGTTGGCTTTCTGATCAAACTAAGGCCTCTCGGTTGTAGTGAGGGATGTTGGGAGATTATTTGGGCAGAGTTTGGCCGAACCAAAAGGCTTTAGAGGTGTGAAGAAATGAGAAGGAGGAGTGCCCTTTTATAAGAGGGGTGAGGGGCACCTTTGGAAAAGCTAGAAATATTAATTTATAATAAATTCATATTCGGTTTCCAATGGATCCAAAGTTGACTATTCAAAGGTTAAGGTGGGGATACGTCGAAAACCACTCAACCAATAGAATTTAGACAGGTTTGGGTACTTATATTAACCTTATCTTTAAGTATTAACTCTAAGTTAATTAGTTTCACTTTTACAATGACTCTTTGTATTTTTATATAATATGGTTAATAAACATACTATATACATCCAAGCGACCTCCAAGTGGTCCATTAATGATGAACCTATCTTGATATAAGTCTCTTGGCCGAACCTTAGATTTTTATGAATTTAATATCAATTAATAATATAATATTTGTTTTAAGAACTCTTTTATGTCAATTTTGACACTATTCAATAGTTGATTTTTGTGAAACTCATAACAGATTGATTACTTCAAACAAAGTCAATTATATCAATCCTAATATATCATATTATCCTAGAAAATTAGTTTAATTCATTAAAAGTTTCATATTATAATTTTTTTTGGGTATTTATAATATCAATTATTTTAATTTTTCACTATTATAGTAATTACTGCATCATCATTGTGTCATAAATAAAATATATTATTTAATGTCTAAAAATTATAAATAAAATATCCTTATGTAGAAAATCTTTTTATATTTCTAATGAATATTTGTAATCGAAAATCCAACATATATAACCCTAAGTAAAAATTGTTTTTCTAAAAGATATATGCTTGTGTCATTTTTGTATTCATTTTAACTTAATTAAAATAAAGTGTCATTATCACTTACAAGTGGATCCATGGGGTCCCAAAATAGACCCAAAGATTCCCATGGTCGACCATGTAACAACCAATAGGGTTAAGACACTTTTTAGGGTAATTTAGTATTATTATAATATTATTTTTTAACCCTTATTTACCGGATTTACCCTTAACCATGGTAAATAAAATATTTACCGCAGTAATTATTCAAAATGTCTAAAAATAAAAGTTACCTATTTACACAATTTGAACATCCTGATTCCAAATATGGAATCCATTTTTCTAAATTCAAAACACAGAAGTGGCAGAAATTAATTTAAAATTAATTCCCGCTGTCAAAACAAAAAGTGTGTTTTTAAGAGATAATAACTATCAAAAGATTGACACTTGTTTATGTTTGGTTTAATTGTAAAATTATGTCCAATTACCAACATTATATTAAATGGTAAAAATATATTCTATATATACTTTAAAACCACTCAAATTCACAATTTATCACTATTAATTATTTTGATTAAAAAAGTTGTTTTTAATTAAAATTTAGTAATTTTCACTATTCATCAAAATATGAAAGTTATCTGAAAAGTACCAAAAGTTCACCTTAGGCTAAATTCGATATTCCGAATCCAAAAATGAAGTCCATTTTGAAATATAAAATATATATAATTTCAAAAATTAGGTATTATTATTCATAACGGCTAGTTTGATCGGTTGTGGTGTGTGTTAAAACTCGAAGTTGCGTACAACACACGCTACTGTTTTATTCAAAGGAAAGCGTACCGTGTAAGCTTGGGATGTTTCATTTTAAATTTTTTGATGTCCCCATTTAGTCAAAAAGTATAAAATATTGTATTTAAAAAGGTTTCACTATTAAAATTTGATAAAAGTGTAATACTGAAAATGAATCTCTTCTTGCATTATGACTAAGAAACTCATAATATGGATTCTAAAATTATAAGGATTATATAAAGTTTAAAATTTAGTTAATAATATTCATAACCACTTTTGAATGGCTTTTTCCTTTGGTAATTCATGGTGTGATTGAACTCGGTGTTGCGTGTAGTGCAATTTATTGAATTATTTTGAAGAAATAACACACTATGAAATCTTGGGGTGTTACAATTAATGACAACAAAATGTAAAAAATTCCTTTCGAAAAATCTCATTATCATAATACTGAATACATAGAATCTGGACTCCATACATGATGACCTATATTAACATGAAGCATTGAGCCTCTACCTTATTATAAAATGTGATTAGTGATGTTTTCTAGAGTTCCAAAGTGGAATTGCCTCCAAAATATTGCGTGATTATAACTTAGTAGGGAACCCTCAATGGGTTCCCATGTATAATAATCAATGAATGTAAGAAAATATGATATACTCTAATGAAAAAGATAGTGAAATTTTGTAAGAAACATTAAATTAACCATTGTCCAACTTCAGTTTCAAAAATTAGACATCTAATTTGCCAAAACTACCTCGACTAGTATGAGGGAGTGTCAGAGTATGTCACATATACTCATGGGGAGAAATATATTCTTCCCGTGAATTTATGAGAACACTTCACATAAATGTGAATACTCGTTACTATCAAATTCTATGCATTCCATAGAGTATCAGGTAACATCAACAGATCCTAAGAATATTAGAGGCTTCCCATTGCATATATTTTTGGCATAAACCCAAGAACCCCTTTTTGTCTCTTAATACTTAAAATAAAAACCTCGAATATATATATATTCTATGAATCTCATAAATAATATCATCACCATCATGATAACCTAATAAACCATAGGCATCCCAAAAAACTAATAGGTGTTATCAGATCCCAGGAATAACTAGAAATATTGTATTATATGAATAAAAATACATCTAGATCTAAGGAATCACTATGAATATCACATTATATCTATATAAATCCAGCTAGGTACTAAGAATAAATAATCATATCATAAATTCTCAGAAGGAATATCATTATGACTGACATTGAATCCCACCAGATTCTAAGAAACACAAGGAATCCCACATTGAATCATAAGGTATGATCACTAGATCTTAGGGATGTGATGCCTAACATCCACCAAAATAAATTAGCACCATATCCAATATATATTAATCCAATAATCCCATATCAATTAATATTCATGCCCATACTGACCCTCTAAAGGGTCAAAATATTACATGGACACCCGCTAGGGTCACCTAGGACATATCATATCACAGAAACCCTGTATGGGTTACATTATCCAAATCTCATCTCTCAGAAAAATACCTCAACTCAGAGGGAATTTCTCCCCATGTGATAGTTATAAACATCTCAGGGACTAATTATCACCTGCGGAAATACAAACAAGCATCAATTTAAATATACAACATAATTACTTGCACATTTATGAATTCATCCAAGGTGTGTCCTCAGACACCGAACCTACTCATGTATACTGATCCAATGAATGGAATAACCTAACATGTGCTCATAACCTAGTGGATAGGAAACACTCACCCCACCCTTACCTCAACTATCCATAGGATATAATTGTACCTAAAATGGCTGTAATGGGCCACTAGTGCCAATCTCTTGAAACCCATCACATCCATCTTCTTGTAGGCCACATATGAACATATACAAAAGGACAATATTCTATATAAATCTTTAAATATTCACCTCTCATTTATTTTATATCACCATGAAATCATTTATAGTCATAAACATATACATTGATGGTTGATGCACTAAGATAGTGCAGAAGGGTTCATCATAGACCTTGGCATTTTGTTAATTTCATTCATCTACATTTCTCTTCCATTAAAATAATTTTATTAAATAAAAGGTCATTAATGGAAAAAATGAGGCCCTCTTATATGGTATAAGGACAATACATCACTTCCCCATTTCGATGTCAAATAATCTAGGGGATGGTGATATGTACAGATAATGCATCAATGAAATGTGAAGCATTTTCCCAATATACTAGTACACAAGAACCAAATAGTCTACATGATATTTTTATAATAATAATAAAATAATGTAATATCTATAGTAACCAATGAATTAATTAACTCAAGGGTATAAATTATAGTATGAAATAAAAAACCAAAATGAAAAGGGGAAAACACACCTAACCAAAAATGAAGTCCCATCTATAATACAGCTAGAACAATTACTAATCTAAGAGAGCATGACACATTATCTTGATGTACGACCACCATATAATGTATATATACCCAACTATCACTATTATCCCCCAAGTTCACTTCTAATGTATATATAATTTTCATAATAGATGACATGATATGGAAACTCCCATTTAGGGGAGAGTCTCTATATACCTAGTAGGATTCCCAGAAAACCATCGAGGGAAAAATAGAAAAATATAACAATGGTAATATCAACCCAATGAAGGATTGAAATTCATAAACTGAGACAAGAACCATAATATTCCAAAAATAATGAAAAAGAATCCAAAATGGGATATAAATGGGATCTCCATCTCCAAAACCCAACCAATCAAAATACATTAACAAAAAGATGTACGGTCCTACCTATGAGTCTAAACAAAATGAATAATTTAATAATAAGATATGTGAATAAATCCCTCGATAGAACATTACTCCATAGAAAAGGAGGGTGTAATATTCCATATATTAATCCCAATAATACAAACTATAATTAGAATGGAGTACCCAAACCTCCCCACTATACTTCACAATCGATCAATAATGATCTATATACATGCATCTTGGGTGACCTCCCATGATTTCTTTTAGAGGACTCAAACCTCACCACTATTATCCATAGATGAGTGGGAATAATAAAAAATAGAGGACCCAAACCATATAATGATATGGGGGTTTTTCTCAAAATATATTTGACCCACACCCTAGTATGTCTGGGGGTTGAACTTTGTGGTCAGTGGATCCAATACCTAGTGCATCAAGGGGATCCACTAGGTAATTGGATAGAGATAGCATCTTAACCATATTATTTTTTGTGTATTCTAGTCATTAGATTTAGGTCTGGTGATGATAGGAGATTTTAAAATACTATATATATTACCCAAAACATTGGAAAATAGAAATACCCCAGTCACTTGATGGATAAAGACTCCATTCCCTATTGAATCGGGAGGGGGGTTCATCAATTAATGAAGGAGATGATCTTACTATGATAGGGCTGAAATTAGGTAGTTATCAAAATATGACCCATTCCTTGGTACATCTTGTGTGGTTCAATTTTATATATACAGATAAATAAGGGATTCACTCCCTATAATGGAAGGGGTTTCCATGCTATACATTGAGGTACTACACCCAAGCATGATAGGGGTTCAACTATGTAGGTAGAGGAACTACACCCTAGATAGATATGGTGTTCCACTCAAACTAGTGCAATGAGTATGGGGGACACTCTCCCTAGTACAGTATGGGGTATTCTAACCCTATCCTCTCTCTATTTATCATGAATGATTACTAACTTCATATTATATCTCTTAAAGAAGAATCATTCTTGTAAAATTCCACATCCTGTTTCAAAATATAGTTTGAATTATACATCTTGTTCTATGTGGAAGAAATAAACATGATGGGATACTCATGGGAGAAAATCAGAGTCCAGATAAATAAGATATGAAATGTAAAATTTACTGACAAAACAACATGGCGTGAAATAATGTTAACCAACTGTGTGACTTCACCTAGCCTCCTAGTCATATCCTTTACAGCACATGGATTGTTGCAAATTTTAGCTGTAAATGGGGTTTAAGACTACATAAAACATTTATTTTCCACATGTGTCAAGCTTGTGTTCTATAATCTATGCTTATGTACTTTAGGTCATTCATATGTAACTAGTGTTGAACCTAGCCAGACACGGGTACCATGATGTTCCCACATAACACTAAGAAATATCGTATACTTTTGGAATAAAAATCATTTACTTCTACATGTGGACATAATTTGGTGCATCCAGTACATGTATTGACCACTCGATGAGTGCCACACAACGTGCGGTCCCTATTTTCATAGAAAACCTAGTGCTTCATCCATGTAAGCTACATGATTTTAGCTCTTATAGTATACATCATGTAGTTAGTATTTCAATATACATACTTGTTTATTATAATTCCATATTTCTACCCCATAAACTGTTATTTCCCCCACAAATCATAGTGTCGGTATTATATCTTTTGATTTCTCCACCGAATCCATCATCAGTGGACAGATTCTATCCCCCCAATCACCAGAAAACCTTTCCAGTCACTCTATACCAAGTTTTATACTAATAAAATTGTCAACTCAATATAGGTATCACACCAATCCCATAATAAATTCCTATTCATCCTCAAATCATCATCCCTATCATCATTCACTAATCCATCATGAATTTGGGGGGTTTGATCACACTTGAACTCTCTCTAGAAATGTTGAAACACAACACCATGGTAAGATAGGGAATAACTCAATGAATTGTGTGGAGAAATGATAAACAATTATGTTGAATCAACCATTTTCCCATAATTCATGGACAAAAATTATAAAAAGGAATTTTAAAAGGTGAAACATTTCATATAAGATGAAATTAAATATATAATTTATGTAATCTGAATTGGCCTCATGCGATGGGAAGATAAAACATAGATCAAAAAATATTTATAATACATTCTAAATATTATAAGAAAAGGGGTGAAAACACAATTTGACATTCCATTCCTTGATTATAGATCAATTTTTTTGTAAAGAATGATGGCTCCAAGTATAGTGTATATGTGAAAGGGAGGGAGATATATCGCAATTTAATTTCATAATCATTACCTAAAACCAAAAGTGAGGATCTTTCACATCAAATTTATAATTAAATTATTCACTATTTTAAGACATAAATACATCATCTTAGGAACATTCATCAATGGTGAAAATATATTTTCTAAAAATACCCATTCAGATTACCTTGTTGCAGTATGAGGATACTTGGACAGAATCCTTCTTGAGGTGATTTACACATGCTTCTATGAACTCGAAGAAATAATATTGAATCTTAGGGTGCTGGAACAATGAGTAAAATTTCGTAGGTCGTGAAATCTCAATTTATCATTATTTGTTCTTGAGGAAATATCTCATTTATATCTTGTTCTTCGGATGGAGTGGGAATGAGGAGTTGTGAAAGAATTCATTGTGTGAAATAGTTCTCTATTCTCAATTTTTGAGGTTCTCCACTATAGGCATAACTGCCTATTTATAGAGTTGGGATTTAATATAAAAATATATTTAACTTAATATTATACATTAAATAACATTTATTACCATTAATAAATCTTATACCATAAAATAATAATTATATATTTATGATTTCTTGGTGTGTTCCGACAATCACAATAAAAACTTTTATATAACGGTTTTGTTAGTTATTATTTTTCACGGGACTCGGCTTTTGTCTGTTCAATCTCCTCTAGAATTTTTTTAAAAATTAAATAAATCGTACATTCATGTCTAAATATTTTATTCAGAATATAGAAATTAAATATTTAATAAAATATTCAATAATGGAAAGAAATATTTTATTTACAAGATTGTGAATAAATATTTATTTAATTTATAAGATCAATATTATAGTCATAAATTTATTCATTGGACATGTGAATAATTTTTTTCCATTAATTAAACTAAAATAGAATTTAATAGAGATAAAAATAAACATTCAGTGTGTGAACCACTATGATTATTTATCCTCGGAATTAGGTTATATTTTCTATAGTCAATGATTATAATCTAGAAATTGGGCATGAAAACAAAGAGAAGGAATTACATTTCATAACATTGAGACCCACATATGAATGATAACAATGTAATATAATCCCATTTTCATAATATATCATCATGAACATTGCACATCCATTTCACCAACCTATATTCTCAATATATCATTCCCTGACTATCTTAAATAGACATTTCATCACACTAAGTTAATGGAATTCAATGCGATAGTTCTATTCAAATAAATAGACCGAGATATCAGATTCCATAAATATAGAATGGAAAAATCCTTCCTTAACATATTCATTAATGACATTTCACTCTTGATGCACCCAAAATATCTAACTTTTCCATGAACTATTAGAATCATGGTTTATAAAATACATCTATGTACCAAAGTTTTTACTTTTACTGTAAATAATGTTAAAACTAAGGACCTTCACTGTTTCTAATAGATATGAATTTTTTATGACACTGAAACATAAAGAATTTATTTTAGGGTTTATTTTATCGTAATCTACCATCATGGAGATTAAAAATAGAAAAATTCATGGGAAGAAGCCTCATCTTCTAATGTGTTCTCACAACTAATATTCTATATACTAGGTGTCCCATTATAGTATGTTATACATCTGTAGAACATTATTTGATAGTACCATCATAGAACATCATGGTTCTCATCATATGGGGAAATTTTATGACTTTATCAATGTGAAGTATACTCTATGACATTATAAGATTAGAGTCATTAAGAACAAAAAACAATGTGAAATAATATGTTTTATTTATATTTAATAAACAAAATATACAAGTTATCAATGTACAAATTTTTTTCGTAAGACACCAACTCCAAATTACTCCCACATGAACAAGTGCCAAATTCCTAAGACCATTAATCTACTAGACCTCACATGATAGTCATGTTTCTCCTGACTCATGGCATTAATTGTGGGGTCCACCAAATTGCCTTCTGAGGAAATACTACTCACTTAAACATAACCTAACTAAGAAAAATACCACATGGTACACATCCAATGCATGTTCTTTTTCTTTTGATCTGTACATTGATCATTTGGATGATCCAGTACTATAGTATTTTCAAATGACAGTGTTGTATGATATTTACTAATAAACTCTATGTATAGATCATGGATGAGTTTTCAAATCCATAATACTTCCTTATCTATCATAGAAGTTTCAATTTACCGACTCTCTGATGTAGAATCTATAACTATAGCCTTCTTTGAGCTCTTCCAACTGATATCACCTCTATTCAATGTGAAGTTGTCTCCCACTCATGAATTTATATCAAAATGATTAGTTTATAAACTAGAATCCACATATCCTATGATGACTAGTTCCTCATGTACTCTATAAACTAGAAATATATATTTAATATGCCTCAGATACCAAAGGATAGTCTTGACATCCATCCATTAGTGGTCACCAGGATCAGCAGAATATCTTCCTACCACACATAATATATAGGTGACATATAGCCCGGTACATAGCACAATATATATGACTAAACCAGTCAATAATAGATATAGAATATTTTCAATTCCATTTCGTTCCACATATATATGAGGTCACGTTTTCCTTGTAAGATTAATTCCATGTGAAATTGGAAACAATCCCCTTTCTAATTTTTCAATATCGAATCACTTCAATATCTTGTCTATGTATGTACATTTACATAGTCAAATAATCCTCTTGGATCTATCACGATGGACCCCGACCCCAAGAATATATGATACCCTTATCATTCCCTTTATTATGTAATATTTATTCCACCAGTTCTTAATATATTGTATGAAAAATATTTTATTACCAATGAGTATTATCTCAATAGTAAATACTATTATGAAGATGAATTCACTCTCACTAAACAGTTTATTTACCCATGGATGTCATTCGTTCATTATGAATCCAAATTCAAATATAGCCGTTTTAAAATGAATGTTTCCTAACCAATATTATTTTCTTTAATCCATTAATGTGTCTTATGAACTTGCATACCTTGTTGGAATCCTTTAGATTTAAAAAAAACATTTTGGTTTTCTCAAATAGAAATATTCCAAAAGGATCCCATTAATGAAGGGTATTTTGAAACCCTTTTTCCAAAAATTATAATCAGGGAATAATGAAATTTTATGTAGTATTAAAATGGATATTAGCATTTCAACTGGTCAATATATTTTTTTAGACAATTCCATGATGATGTTTAAACACTTCTGCAACTAGTCGCACATTATAGGTAATGAAATGTCCTTCCATTACAATTTTCTTCTTGGATACCCATTTGTAACAAATGGGAATTACAAATAATGGATGGTCTACCAAAATTCCTACATGGGTTTAGAAAATGTAATCCATTTCATAATCATGTCTTATTGCCACTTGTAAACATCTATGCCACATATTGATTCATTAAATGTTATAAGATAATTATTTTCATATAATAACGAGTCACCATCTTGAGTGACTATAAAAACATATCATTTATATTATATAACCTCTATAGTATTCCTATTTAGTAATTTTGTCTCAACAATAATTTCTTCTTCCATGAGGATTAGTGTAATTTCTTTTTTTTCCAACTCTTATTTATCTTGGTCACAGACTTCACTGATGTCTATATCTCTCTCACAATCATTTTTAGATACTAGTTCCTCCTCATGATATGTTTTACTTCTTTCAAACAAAGCCTTTTGGATTGAAGGATTCTATAGGTAGTATCACGTTGTTTCTTTGGGATATCCTATAAAGATTCACTGTTTTCCTCAGGCCACATCCATGTTACCTTAAGTGTTTTTAACAATTTATTTGAAATCCCACACATGTAAGTAATAAAACAGGGGTTTCATTATATTTCTCAATTTTTGTGGTGTACAATGTGTTAATTTATATAGAACTCATTTTAGTATGTATGATTTTTTTTGTAATGTGTATCCCCAAATGAATAATGGAAGACTAGCATGACTCATTATTATTCTCACCATGTCCAACAAGTTATGGTTTATCATTTCAATTAAACCATTGAATTGAAGTGTATAAGGAGGAGTGGGTGGAGATAAATTTAAAACCTCCCATAAATAATGAATGAATACTTGATTAACATGTTATCCAACATGGCATGAGAGATGTTTCTTAATCTACTTACTATGTTAGTTCTCAACTTAATTTTTGTATTCCATGAATTTATCAAATGAGTCTGAATTATACCTCATTATTTATACAGATCCTTATCTACTATAATCATCATAAAATTTTATGTTGTATGACAAACAACCCATTTCATTAATAAGAAATGGTTCACAAACATCAGTATGTACTAATTCAAGAATCTTTATAGCCCTTTCACCTTTCCCATTAAACGGTGGTTTTTTCATTTTTCATTATAAATATTTGTGACATGAACTAATATATATTATTAAAAATAATCTAAATATCCTTAGTGATGTAATCTAGTGAATCACTTCTTCTTTTATAAGACCTAGCTACTTATTCCAATTTTGGGTGTGGTGTGAGCCATGGAAAGTAACATAGTTACCACATTCCATTATTTGGTACATGTAACCTAACATATTAATATTGTTATTCAAATGTTAATTACCATAAAAATGATATATTTTTAAAACATGAAATATTTATTCCAAAATTTTAATATAAATTAATTCATATCATGTATGGATATTTAAATAATTTTTTTGATAACTAATGACACATAAAAACAACCCATTAATACCAATATCATTCTGGGTGGGAATGTTAGGTGGTCCTCCTTGATATCTATAATATCATGTTTATCCCATTTGGATGATCAAATAAATCCCTCTAATTGCTTAATATTTCAAAATTTACTTGGTTACTATATTTGAATAAAAATGTGGCCACCAAAATATGGATCTAATACCCAATTTTAGAAATAGAAAAATTGAACTCAAAAAAACACACCTGAAGCATCCCCTATATTCTTTGGTTAAGTTCATGTATACAACCAATTTCCCTTCCTCCATATGTGAAGCTGATAGAATCATGTTCCATTTGTTTACCCCTGATCTTCCACTTCATGGAAGGTCCTAAAGTAGCATTAGGCCTAAATCGCTTTTCATCCCCTTACTATTTATTCACCATAAATATTTTTTAAGTTTAATATCCTTATCTGCATGGAAAATATGAGTAAAAAGATAT
This sequence comes from Viscum album, assembly GCA_963277665.1. Lineage (NCBI taxonomy): Eukaryota > Viridiplantae > Streptophyta > Magnoliopsida > Santalales > Viscaceae > Viscum > Viscum album. The sequence continues at coordinate 2,116,080,848 of OY728136.1, forward strand.
GTACATGTCTTATCAATTTTTATCATATTAAAATACACAACAAACCTAGAGATAATGTGAGGGTTTGATTCCATAATGAGTTCAGCGCCCATCTCTTTAGGGATTCTAAATCATAGAACCTCTAAGAGATTAATTTAGCCAACGATATTGAATATGTGATTCCATGATAGGGAACACTCTCCAAGAATACTCATAAATAGTATCTTGGAAATACCAAATTTTTCTTATCTAGCTCTCTCATGGTAATGATTACCGATGTTCTCAAGCATTCCATACACATACATGTTTTCATGAGACTTCATTAGTTCACTAGTAAGTGATGAATGAATAAACCACTTAATGTCATCCATGTCAATTAAATGTTTTTCTTATAAATAAACTCTTCATCACTCTCCTATTTAGTAGTAATATTAGTCACTAACAAATCTATCACATAATATTTCCATTTATTGTGTAGAAAAACCCAAAGCATCTAAACCAATCATGCATGTTTCTTCTAGTTATATGGTCATAATTATCCAATATGGATCATTGGTATGGAGTGGATAATGAACCTGTCATTTTATTCTATAATTAAAAAGAGAATATTACTAGTACTTTTCTTCTTTACAAAATGAGTGAGATATAATAAACATAATGTTTTTTTTATTTTTCATTAAATCACACACAATTTTATTAACTGTCAATAGGTCTCACCATTGAACTCATAATGTATAGTTTATTTATAATTCTAGTGGAAATTTTCCCCAACACTTTTCTTAATTATCAAAAATTTGGCCCTGAAAACCATAGTAAAGTAATTATGTAAGAGTACATTCCACCAATGGATATACAACTCCTTGATATGGTGAGTGGATTCCTATTTCTTGAAATCCTAACATGGAATTCCTCAACACATGCCTCTAAATTTGTTTTTAATAAACCTTATCTATTAAACTCAATATAGTTTTGGTCAAGTCAACCCAAAACTCTCATGATAACTCCTTGATAAAAGTAAGTGTCTAGAAATTGTCTATGAACTTCACTTAGTTCTATGGTTTCGTTCATAATCATGTAATTTGAATCCTAGTTCGAGTTAATATTTTTTTTATGGATTTTTCTTTATTAGGCCAAAATTTTATCTCAATTTTACCTTTACACTTCATTTTAATATTAAGTGGATATTATAAAATTAATTAAGCATGCCAGAAAAATAAATTATTCTTAATTGATTTATTTAATTTCCACCATTTTACAATAATCCATTTATTTATGTGATCACATCCTTGTGTACATAACAGAAATAATTTCATAGATAGAAATGAATATTTAATTAAATTACATGATCATAAGACTTGTCAAAAATTAGAATTAAAGAGAATACATTAAATTAACAATTGGCCATTGGTAAATAACTCTTATTGTTGTTATTTCCATGAGTTACAACATTCTAGATATCCACCTGTGTATTTCCAATGTTGGAATCATTATGGTTCTGTATTGAAATACTTCCACATTCCTTGGGATTCTCAATTAATTAGAAATATTTATTACTCACACACAAGTGAGGGGATCCAAAGGATTAGTTAAATGATATTGCATAAATATCAATGGTCATATAGGTTCTACAAAATAATGGAGGCATGGATTACTCACAAAACATCAATTAATTTAATATTAAATCATTTATAACTAATGTATTAAATTAAATTAAAATATACACTGGTCATAGTGTAGATCATGAATGATTATACATGCAATGAATATGTAATATTAAATGGATTTAAATTGTTTCATTATTCATTAATTTATTTCATGTGACAACTGTGATTTAATTAATTAATTAATTAATTAATTCATGTTAATTGTTAATGATCATTCAGTCTAATTTTTATATACTCATCCATAATTGAATTCATGCATAATAAACCAAATAAATAATAATGAAATATTATTTAAAATTAATTATCTGATCATTTAAAATTCATCTAAACTATTATTAAATTGTCAAACATGCAATTTTTTTCTAACAACAAAATATGTTTTTAATGATTCAATTTTAAATTTTAATTAAATTATTATTTATTCCAATGATGGTAAATAACATGGAATTTTAATGCACCTATACACCATGTAACTTGGTTGTTTTCTATCCATTTCACACACTTAGGGCTTTAGCATGACAACTCAATTAGACAACATAGTTTGTACATTCTAGAATCACACCATGTATCCACTTGTTGTGTGACAGGTTGGCCTAGTCAACATGTATTTTTCAATAAAATCATTATGTGTAATCAATTTCTTAATGAATCAAGATACTATGTTCTTCGGTTTATGATGTGTGGTCCAACTGCCTGATATCTAACCTAGTTTTAATGGACAATGATTTGGAAATTCTGAATGGAACCTCTAGTACTTATTCATTTTTTATTAAACCATTAATAAAATGAAACATTGAATATCCACGATTATTATTTATAAAATATTTTAATTAATATCATATTTTAGAATCAATATTTTTTAACTAATATCTAACCGAAATTTTGAATATATCAACAATTAATTAAATAACTACAAATTTACACATAACCTCACTTTGATACCACATGATGGTTTTGGGAATAGAATAAGTATGTGAAGGTGGGTGATATATTAAAAAATATTTTAATAATTATTTATTGAAACCGAGAGTTATGATATTGCACAAAAAAGTTATAATTAATTTATGTAATATTTGAATAAATAAATACAAAGCCTTTGAAAATGTTTACTTTGGTAAATGATGGTTGTACAAAAATACCCTTTCAGATTATCATCGTTGGGTTGTGAGGATCCACGGATAAAATTCCTCTAGTTTTGATATATATTTACTTCTATGATATCTAAGCAACACAACTCAATCTTTGGGTGATAGTTTTACAAGTCCGGTGTCCTGCGTTGTTTGATCTTGATCACTCATTTTTTAGTCTTGATTAAATATATCCTACATATATCATTGTTTTGGGGGAGAAAGAAGGAGGAGTTGAGGGATAATTTTTTGTGTAGAAAAATTATCTATTCTAAATTTTGGATTCTCAACACAATAAAAATTGAACTTATTTATTGAGTTGTAATTTATGATAAAAGATTATTTAATTTCATAATGGGAACTACATACCATTTATTATCTTTTATAAAACCCATTATGCATAATGATAATTATATAATTTTTATTTTAGTAACATGCAAAAACCATCGCAATAACAAATGTTATATAATGGTCTTGTAAATTAATATTCATCACTAGACTCAGTCTTGGTCCGTTTCAACTCTTAAAGTGCTTATTGAACAAATGAATAAATATTTTTTTAATTAATAAATATTTTATTAAAATATAGTGAATAAATATTTAATAATATATTCAAAAACCAAAATAAATATTTTATTTATAAGATGGTGAGTAAATATTTATTTTATTTATGCACTAAAAAGAAATCTAATAAAATTCTTCCCCAAACATGAGAATAATATTTATTCCATTAGTTAAACTAGAATATATTTTAATTGAGATTAATGGAAACAATTATTGTGTAACTCTCTACTCATATTTCTCATAGTCATTCCAATGGCTTACCTAAAGTCCATGATTACTCTCTAGAAATAGGTCAAGACGCCCATGAAAATAAAAATAATTTCACAGCATTGACAAAATCATACGAATTCTAACTATGTAATATAATACCTTGGTCTAAATATCTCGGAAATCATGTTTAACATCCATGTAACAAACATAGATGCATGAAAAGTCTTTTCTTTATTATCTAAAAAAACACTTTCTTAGGCAATGGCCATTGAATTTAATGTGATAGTGATATTCCAATAAATGGTATGAGATATCATCTTCCACAATGATAGAGTGGAAAATTATTCCTCCACATGGTCATTAATAATATTAAAATCATTACATATCCAACATATTAAAACATTTTTTTGATCTTTTATAATTGTGGTTTAAGAAATACATAATTGTATGTGAGTTGTAACAAGAATTTCTAATAATTTAAATTTATATGTATCATCACAAATAACTGTAGATAGGAATATCTGATGACTCCAAAACATGTTGAATTCCGACTGGCGGGTTTGTTTTCATAATCTCTCATATTGGAGACTACCAAGTAAATACATCATCAAAATAAAGATAATATTCTTATGATTACTCACACATGAATTTATATGTACTATGTGTCCCACAAAAGTACATTATCAAAATGAAAAACATTAATTTTGGATAAGTTCATAGCTCATCAAGGATCTCATCATAGTATGGAATTTATTTCACCTTATCAATGTGACATATACAAGAGGGGATAATTACTTTAGAGTCACCCAAAACCATAGAATATATGAAATAATAAGTTTTATTAATTTTTATTACAATTAATATACAGTTAATAAAATTATTCATAGCTGGTCCTAAGACACCAACTCCAACAAATAAGTTTTTTCCAGTGATGATGAAGTCTCATTGCATTAATTTCCTCTCGATCCACATTAATTTGATCATTGTTTTTTTATCTCAATCCAAAATTATTAATGTCATATGTTCCTTGAAATATATAAATGATATGTGTATTTCCATTTATAAATTATATAATAGTTTATTTAAAGATGAATTTATGTTTTTGGGTATTAAATGAATTAATTTAACTGACCAATTAATCTACCTAACATAATAGGAAAGGGGTGTATCATTTGATTTTACATAGCCAACAAACATTAGCTCACTATTATAGCAAACCCCCCTTTAGGGATTCAACTATATCATAATAATTCCCATCAAAGATACTATGTGATATTTATTACTCATTATTTCGAAAGCAATATGTGAATGATATTAATATATTTAGTAATATTTTAATATAAAAATTGACCCATCGGGACTTGTAATCTCACATCATCAAAGCCCCTAGCACCGATAATATAAATATATTTTTTCCAAATGCCTTTTCACAGGAAAATGGATTCTCTAAAATTTCTCGATCGTCATGTTTATTATCTCAAAATAGAAATCATACTCTCAATTGACGAAGATGATATATCATTTATGATTCCAGTTAGAGTTAGCAATCATGTGGGATCATGTTGTGTGAAAAAATACCCACCTAATTGAATATCTCAAGAATTTTTTCCTCTTTTATGTTGTGAAACATAACTATATACATTGAAAATGAAACTCCACTCTCGATATCAAACTCATCCAAGTTGACATCGTGAAATGATGCATATAAATTTATCCTCTAATGTGGCCCATGGAGAACACTAAATATCTGGTATAACAATAGTTGTAAGGTAAATAGGTGTTCCACCTGAATACATCAGTTAAGTATGTAGGAGAAGGGACTAAGATCATTAGAGATATCCTTTTATCTTGGGAAAATCCATATGATCCGTGGTGAAGTGAGATCTCTCTGAATACACGATCACTACGTTGAACACAAAAGGCCACCATAATAAATAATATATGGACTCCTAAAGTCTCCATATTGTTTACATTCACCCCTAGATGATCTAAACCTTTGAAACCAATTTTAAGAACCAAATTTTGTCCCACAAAAATTGTCTTCCATTGGCTCTGATCAGTTCAATAGAAACCCTCCTCATATCCCATATGTGGCCTCAAAAGAGGATAGAACAATTGTGGAGTGGTAATTTTCATGACACATAAACTCCAATGATTATTTATGATCCTCCATACTATTGATGATAGAAAACATGTAGACCTGAGTCAGGTAATGGATAACAAAAACACACTACATAAAATGGAAGCATTCCTATGGGAAAACACTATTCTCGAGTGTAGTCGAGTCCCAAAGGCATGTTGGATCCTATCAATTATAATGACACTAAGAAATAATAAGGGTTTAAAATTAAAATCATGGTGAATACATTGATAGAGTCTACCTCCATCATGACCAGGTATCTAAAACTCTCCATTAAGATATTATCTCAAATGGTTAGGTAGTAGGACAATATGGAAATTAAGACAACAATCTCTCAGATAGTGTTGTGACCCCTCATAGGATATGGAAGCCCCTATCACGATGATAATAAATACATGATACAATTTCCACTTCTATCTAGGAACCATGTCCTCCAACTAGCTAGGTGATACACCAATACCAAAACCTAGCAACAAGATACCACATCATCGTTCCCAAATCATATAGAATAGGATATTGGTACAACCAAACCTCTACGTGATATATTAATAAGTAAAACAAATCTCATTTTAATCTTCATAAAGGACATGAATGGTGTCACCTTCCATCCTAGATAACGGACATTTTGTTCCTCACCATTTTAAAATCCATCAAGATCATTCACTATAGATATCTACTCACTGAAGAGATCATATTTTTCATCAAAAGATAATACTCCCAAACACTCAATATGAGTGTTGTGATGAAAACCATAAACATCCAGTGAACTACAACACCCTCTAACTTAGGGGAAAATGTCAAGTGATGGAATACCCCCATCACAACATGCAACAATAGTGGGTATAAACTTCTCTTTGAGAATATTCTCCCATGACCATTCCCCTGGGTGGATCTTATGATAGAAAATACATAAACTATACTAGTTATACTATCATTCCAATGTCTATAAAGACATATCATAAGAATATAACCTCTAAAATATATAATTTTTCCACTAATGGCCCCCCTTGAATATGGTACTCTCCGAGCATGTCCCAAACTATCCAAAATTGTAACCAAAAATCTATCAATAATGTTGAGTACATGAGGGTGTCATCATAGAGGACTAAAAAACTAAGAAAAGAAGTATTGAGTGTCTAGTCCATTGTTATCTCAATCATTGATGTGACATTCAACATAATATTAGGTATCACAATGAAATAAATTAAACCTTTAGATATCTAGGATCTGACACTTGATACATCAACCTCTCAAATAGGAAGATGGAGATAACCCATCCTGAGGACAGAATCCAAGATCAAATTCACCTCTATTCACTGGGAAAAGAGGTCATCGATTCCTAAGGGTGGATACATCTGCCAAATAGTCAACTATATCAGGTAATTTCAATCCACAAATAACCTAAAGATGTCATCCATATCTTAGGTGAAAATATATGGAATTCTAAGAAAACACAATTGTTCTTAAAAATCATCTTCTCTCCTGACTCTGCTAACCACACCTCTGACTCACATAACTAGACATGTTCGTCTAAATTGAATGCACAAATATGTGTACATCCCTATTGTACATCCATATCGAAAAAAACATCTTGGGGAGGTAAATAAAATAATTCCTCCGTACGGATTCCCTCATTCTCTTCCACCATCATAATAAACTAAAATATCATAGAAGCCTCTACTATTAGGTTCATACAAGCCAATAGTTAAGAATCAAATTTTATCTTCATATTAATGAGCTCAAATAAATTTTCCAGGGGAACAATCGTTACCAATGGAGGAACAATCTTCCCCAAAATCAAGGAACACTTCATCCCTCCTAAGTAAAAGTTACCAGATCATGGATGGTCGGAAACTGGTTCGAATTAATGAAAAAAAGGGTTCGTACCGAACTATGGAATGATTTTATGGTATTGTATCCCAAAATATAGAGTCAATTCAAACTAAAAATAAGTGTGTATGACCCTATATATTTTTTGGGATCCTCAAAGAATAGGGTCTAGAAAAAAAGGTTCTTTTGGTATCACTAGGCATGAGAATATGATACACTCAGAGAAGGGTGGGTAATAAATATGTTCTTACACTACAGTCGGGATGGTAAAGATATATGTTCTACCTCAAATCACACTCAATAATCTAGTAAATAATGCCCTTCAACCTGAAGTTAATCCTCTCCCATTTTTTCTAGTTCACCACAACTATAACCTTCTTTGATGACTCAATAAATTTTCCTACACATATACACATGTCAAATGAACTCATCAACCACATGATGATATTATTCAAATTAGGATGGCACTTAATTGTCCTTAGAGTTTTGGGTCACATCTAATGAATGATTCTAAGTAGGGGAAGTGTCCCTTTTCTTATTGTGTCTGAATCCATGCCTAACATCATCAATTCTTGGCTCCACTAACTACTCACACCACACTAGAGAATTGCCACCCCATGGACCTATAAGGAGAGTGTTCTGTTCTGAGTAGGACATTGGTAATCCAAAATTATACTAGTCATATACCCCATAAAAGAGGGTTTCAATGTGTTCTTGTCTTCATTGGTCTTTATATATGATGATTTTTATGCAGACCTTGAACATTAGAGACATAAACTGATTCCATTAGATCCATAAATACCCAGGAAGAATACTAGTTGTCAGTGTAACTAATTGATTTGTTCATCATCTAAAAAAATAGGATAATGCATACCACTATCTTTAGCCTATTATCCTTGTCCTAAGGGATTTATCCTTACAAAAAACTAGTTTTATAGGTCAATATAACTCATGTAACATGGTAATCCAATGTTTTCCATCATCCTAACTTATTTCAACTATCAAATTCTTAACATAGGGAAGATCTTAAATCTACACCATTAGAGGTAGGACCATGAAATAAATAACATTTGGGATCACTTCCCAATTCCAAAATGAATTTAACACCTCATCATAGGGTACTTGAACAATGGCCTCACAACAAAAAATTTTGTTTTTATAATAGTATCTCAAAATATAAGCTGACTATATTTGAGGAGACATAATGAAACATATCAAAACCTCCCATGGTCATAGAGAATATATGAGGAGATTAAACAATATGGAAAATAAATTGACTCAATCCTATATGATTTATATACCATTTTTCATTTCAACAATTTTTGTTGGTACATTATGCCTACAATAATGCAACCATCATCCTCTTTTATGGATATGTCTGACAACACAACAACACTTCAATCCCGAGCTTGAGATCCCCACTAAAATCATTTCAAAAATATTGTTGTAAACCCCATAAATTCCTCATATGGGGAGAAATCTAAACACATTACCATGGAATGAACAAATGTGACACTACTTTGTCATGACCCAAACCACCAGGGCCCACACAGGTAGGTGAAGGATGAGCCATAAAATCCCCAAGCCTACCTCCAATAGGATAACATAATGTGAAAAGCATCAAGAATGAATAAATGTAATGTGAGTCCATTTCCTAATATACCTAGACACACACACACACACATCCAACCATATTCATGCAATGAGAATTGGGATAATAATAGATGAAATTAAAATCAAAATGATTACATGAATATAATACCTTTAAGGAATATATCTGAAAATGACATAATAAATCAAAAAAATGAGGGGGAAAATAAATGCCAAACCAGAAATGAAGTCCCAACCTAATGAAAATTATAATAAATTAAAAAAATAAGAGATCATGATTCCTAATTTTCATGAAAATCCACAATAAGTAGACTATAAAAACACGTATCATGGTACTATACTAATGTCATTTCAAAACTACACATCATATGCTTAGGAAAATACACTTTTAGAAAAATCCAATCTATTAGTGAGTATATACAAAACCAGTAAGATTCCCAGAAAATGAAAATGGTATAAAATACATATAAAAACGGCCAGCTTAACTTTTTTTAAGAGGTGGTGCCTTAGTCAAAGACCAAGGCACAATTTATTGATTAAAAAGAAAGGGAGATACAGAAGTCTGAAAGATGGAATCTTATTACAATCCTTGTGAAAAAAAGGGAGTGATTGGTCAGGAAAATCATCTAACTAGGTAAAAACCTGATTGACTCCCTTATTGGTATGAATATCGGCAACCATGTTCACTTCTCGAATTATATGAGTCAAAATGTAGCTGACATCCCTGAGCGAGTCAAGACATTTCATCCAACGATAGGTAAGTGGCCAAGAAAGTTGAACCACCCCTTTCCAGATATCTTGGACAATAGTGGTTGAATCACATTCAATCCACAGGTTTCACCAACCTTTTTTCATGGTGAAATCCACCGCATGAATGATTCCCAGCATTTCGGCTTCCAAAGCCGAGGCTGTAAAACATCCACCGAAGAAGCAACCGAGGCATTTTCCAAGAAAAAATCTGAAGATGGCACCACAGCCTACCGGACCCGGGTTTCCTCTAGAGGCGACGTCAACATTCACTTTGATCTATCATGGAATCAGGGCTTGCCAGAATACCTCAAAGGTACGTCGGGGTAGCATATAAGAGCCCTCAATTCGAAGCCGGCGGAGTATCTCAAAATCACCAACAGAGTTGTCACAATGATCCTTCTGAAGAGAGGCAGCATCTTTGATGGCAATGAGAATATGTGTTTTACCTGCATTGAGATTGATAGAGCAATTATTATGAATGAAATTATCTCTATCATACAAGATCACATGCAAGAGCTCTACCACTGCAGCCAGAAAGAGATTCCTAATTTTTTAAAAGCGTCCCATGTCACATAGTATTGATGTTGATAGCTAATTGAAGCAAGAAGAGACCATGTGAAACCAAAAATGGTTGAAATGCAATACCAAAGAGCTGTAGCTGTAGCACAAGACAAGAACAAATGATTAGTATCCTCACAATGTTGGTTACACAGGTGACATCTAGAACAAAGATAGATTCCAAAAGATTGAAGACACGCATCGGTGTGAACCCTATCATAAGAAACACGCCAAATGAGAGAGCGTCGTGAGGGCTTGATCCAAGGATTGATAAAATCTTTCAAAAAAACAAATCTAGAATCTGAGTTACTGAAATTGTTTTTGTAGAAGTTTTTAGAATCCAGGATACCATTTGGAGAAGGTTCCAAAATGAGGAAGTCATCAGCATCAGAAAAATGATAATTGTTAATGACATGACTGATGTGGGTTGGAAGGATGATGTTATTAGAGTTAACAACCTCACTTATAGAGTAGTTGGTGTTCACAAGTGTAGTGGTGGATGTTAGCATGGATATTAAAGGATCACCGGTCTAGTTGTCAAGCCAGAAATTCATAGAGGAATCAGCGCTAACTATCCATCTAGAATTGCTCAGGATTTTAAGGAAAGAACACCTGATGGATGGCCAGATAGAAGAAGTTATGTAACCCAAGTTACCATTCCAAATATTGGTCATGAATCTTTTCTTAAGAGAGGTCAAGGAATCAGACTTGCTATGGATAAAATTACAAGTCATTCTGGATTGAAGATATTCATTAAAGAACTTATGATTCCTAATGCCAAGGCCACCTTTATCGAGGGGTTTACAGCTAGTGGCCCAAGGAATGGTGACAAGTTTTCTTTCAATCGTACTACCGGACCAAACAAAATTTTTAATGAAAGCATTGATTTTCTTGAGAAGACTAGAAGGCCAAGCATAAACCTTCATCGAATAAACCATCTTTGAAACAATAGTAGACTTAACAAGACAAAATCTTCCAGCCATAGAAAGGGACTTACCCTTCCAAGATGAAAGTTGGTTGATTATATGATCAAAAGTGATATGAAAATAACTGGATTTAGGCTTTCCCCAAAAAATAGGAACACCCAAATAAGTGAAAGGGAAGGATCCTTCTTTGATTCCAAGGTAATCGATGATGTCACTTTTTCTCATTGGGGAAAAAATCTTTCCAATGAAAACAAAAGATTTGTTCCAACTTATCGCTTGACCAGAAACATCTTCATAATTTGCTGGGTGCTTTTGAGATTTTTAATGTTCTTTTTATCAACCATTAAAAGTAAAATTATATCATCATCATATAAAAGGTGGTTCAGAAAATTTAAATTTCTAGAGGCTTCAATGGGATTGATTTTGTTTGGATTCACAAGGTTCAAAAGGAGCCTTCCTAAATAATCCTCAGCAATAGAAAAAAGAATGGCAGAGAGGGGGTCACCTTGCATAACCCCCTTAGTGCATTTGAAAAAACCTTTAGGGGACCCATTGACCAGCACAAAGATTGAATATGAATTAAATAAGGTTCGGATCATGGTAGTAAAAGAGTCATTAAACCCAAAATTCTTAAGAACCATTAAAATGAAGTTCCATTCCATAGTGTCAAAAGCATTCCTAATGTCCATCTTAATGTCCAGACTACCTCCTCTAGAGACTTTATTAAGCGTATTCATACATTCAAAGGAAAGGAAAATGAAATCTTGAATGGTTCTTCCTTTGATAAAACCAAGTTGGTTCCAAGAAACAATTTTATTGGAGATGGAGGAGATTCTATTCGCAAGAAGTTTGGTGATAATTTTATAAAGGGTGTTGATGAGAGCAATGGGTTGGAAAAGATGAATCTCAGCAGCATTGTCCACTTTAGGGTTCAGATTAAGGAATTGAGAATTTAACCCATGAGGAAGAATACCAGTGGAGAAGAAGGATTTAAACAAACTACAAACTTCCACATGGATGATATCCCAGTAATGTTGGAATAATCCATTGTGGAAACCATTAGGACCTGAGGCACTATCGGGGTTGAGACTGAAAATAGTGGCCCTGATTTCATGATCCATCGGTAGGCTTAAGAGATGATCATTGTGATCTCCATCTCTATATCCCATATAAAAATGGTTATTTTTCCGGCAGCTCTAGGGGACTTCCTCTAATTCTCTATATAATGTAAAATTTAATAAGAAACTATGTGGATAGACAAAAAAACATCACTATAACCAACATCTATAGGGTTACAATTTACAAAACACACATCAGGCATGTCCCCCCCCGGTTTAGTGGATGAACTAAATGTTACCGCTATAATCCATTAACGTGGGGAACAATCTCATGTCATGCATCATTTTTTACCTTATTAAATTCTTTATGTAAGAACATAACAATTCCACTGAATTCTATATCCATTTATTATAATTTTCAAATAGAGGACACACACCATATTAAAATTTACATGATAAAATGAAATGTTAATGTACATATACCTGGGTATGTCAATGGGTTTCACTCAGTTTGAAGAGAAACAACTCTATAGTAAATCAAGGGGTGAAAAAGGGTGAATGGATACATAGAGGACCTTCATCCTTGAATGATTGGATAATACACTTACAAGATAGAGGAACTGCTCTATTTGACAATATCGGGAAATGAAACTATAAAAATAGGACCCATTCCCTTTAATGATAGGGGATTCCACTTATTAGATAGATAGATGACCTGAACCATAATGCATTAGGGGGTATAATGAAAGCATTGATGACACTAGCCCAACTAATATAGTTTATACCACTTTGAATGTATATATATGTCTAATACTCTAGTACATTAGGGGATGCCAATTATTTGTAATATTTGAATAGAATAAATTTTTCCTTCTATAATTGTAGGATTCTACTATACACATCATCGAATGATACACTAATACGATAATGGGTTCCAATCATTGGGTAAAGGACTGAAACCCTAGATCTAATGACGTTTTCCAAACAAACTATTGAATGGAGTATGGTGGAATGTCACCCTACTGTGATTGGGGGTTTCTAACCTCTGGATCTATTTATGATGATTGTGCCAGGTCAATTCCATATTCATGTTTCACATAAATAAGAATCATGCTCAGAAAATTCCACATCATAACATCAATTCCTCTATGAAGGCTACCATATTGTTCTATATAGAAGAAAACCCCCCAATATAGGCTAACCATGGGAAGAAATTCATGTCCAAAATAAAGAGATATGAGTGGAATATGTTTTAGAGAATAGTACATGATGTTCACTTAGGGTCACATGGAATGTAAACTCATATGTAGTCCTGGCCATGTCCATTCTTGTATATTTCATGTTCAACCAAGTAGTAGTATACATTGTGAAAGAGTACTACATGGTATATCCTAGCCACCCGAGGCTTACTAATGAAATATTAATATTTCTTATGTACTTCTAGACATTCCCATTTACCTTAATATGCATGGGTATTGAGTCATTACCATTTACATCACAGATTTCTAATGTACTCTGGATTTCACTTATTTTATACAATAATTGGGACCTAACCTTGTGCTACGCTCACATGGAATAACCACTCATGGATGGTAACATGATATGCGGAACAACCCGCATGGTCTATGATCCTTATCATCCCTAAAACACTAGGGTTATAGCCTGGGAGGAATTATAACATGTGTTATTAGATGACACACCACATAGTTGTGTTTTCAATATAAACCCACATTCCTCCACACGTCATCGTCAGACAACCTTAGCTATCATTTCCACCACGAATCCCACTGGGGTCTCATATCCCTAGTTGTTTTCACATGTTCCTCCATTAATGGCCACATTATAAATACCTAAACCGCATATAGCCTTTCATGTCACTCTACCATATTATCACTACCTCTTTAGGTGAAAATACAAAGAGGTATCATCACCATCCAACCGAAAATCCTGATTGATCGACAAATACTCATCCTAGTTGTCGTTCACTAATCCACCATGAATATATGAATTATATTTCACTCAAACAACTCCCGAAAATGTTAAATAGATACCCCATGGGCCATTATAGAACAACATGTGGAATAGGTCGAATAAATTCATAATAAAAATTTTAAATCCATGGTTAGAAAAGTATTCTAATCTAATAACTATAAAATAATATACCCAGGGTTGAATAATGAAATAGATGATAAATTTAAATGAATAATTTAATTTATCAAATTTGGTCGTAGGTGATGGGAAGATAAATCACAATACAGAAGTAGATTAATTATCCTTGATAAATATTTTAATCAATTGGTTGAAAACCATAACATATAGAGCCCAAACATGATTATCTATTGACAATTTGTGAAGAAAATGTTCTCTAGAGATGAGGAAGACAACATTAATTCATTGTCCCTCGATTCACCATGATCTGATCATTGTTTATTATATGATCTTTATCCTCTAAAAAATAACATTAGAGGCTCCACTCATATATCCTAGGGTTAAGCATCTAACAATAATGAAATTCTGAACTAGGAAATCTAAAGAGGAAAATGTTATTTTTTTATATTAAATGAATAAATTAATTAACCCCAATATCGTACCCATCAATGGAAGACTCATACAAACATCCAATGTTAAGAAACTATTATTTTTCTCGTATGGTAAACACTGTTTTCCAACTTCATCCATTTTATTGAATTTTCTATCGTAGAATCGTTTTGAAAGTTATTTCACATTTTCATGAAAATTGCATGCCCATGATAATAATATATTTAATATATTTATAATTTCAAAGTTGGGCTCATTAGGCCATGTAATCTCACATTTTATTGAACAACTCATTCCAAAAATATTGACAAAAAAATTCCAAAGTCTTAAATAAAAAATAGTTTCTATACATTTTCAGTCACTAAAATATGGAAAGACTACATATCTCATGCATCCAAATTGAATTCATAAATTATTGGAAAATTAATAACAAAATTTCATCATTAGATTGATTTTCCCTTTGTAGAGAAGCTCAATAATCCTTATAATAGATAATCAAATATTTAATGGCCATTTTTCTATCGATATGTATTGAAAAATTTAATTATAAAACATTAATTATTCATAATTAAATTCTCAATTTATTTAATAAGTAATTCCATTATTAGATTTATCAATAATCAATTCCTATAAATTTTACACATTTTACTAGAATTAATTCTATCATAAACAGTATGTTTCATTTATGAGGCCACGTCAATTTCTATTTATTTTAAAACATAATTTTAATAAAAATTAATTCATTGTAAACTCATTCCAATAATTTGAAAAATTATTTCTAATTAATTTATTAATTTAACTAAATTGGATCAATTTATTTTCATTCACCCAACAACATTACTTTATAAATTAAATTAATTATATATGAAATCTAGGAAAATATCATTTAAAAAAATTTAAATGATTTCATAACCTTTTTTTAGTAGTGGGTACCTACATGGGAGAAACAAAGGTTAACCTTATACAAGTCCCACATGTTCCACAACATATGTGAAGAAAATTCATTACACTTATGAAAATTCCCCTTGTGTAGACGTAGCTTAGGCCTTACCATTAAATAGGCCCCACTATATAATGATAAGGTAGCCCTTACCCTTCCAAAATTAATACTATGTGAGTGTAAGTAATAAATTTCATTTTTGTATCCCATTGTGTAAGGGTAAATATAATATAACCCTTAAACAACATGTTACATATGAGTAAGAAGAATTTTACCCTTAAATATATAATTTAGTGAGGGAAACACATGGCATAAAAAATCCCTCATCTTCTTATTATTTTCATTATATTTAATATTTAATTATTTACATCTTCTTCTTCTTCTTTTAAGAACACTAAAACAACAAAAATCTATTTCTAAAATCGTAAAAAATAAATTAAAAAATTATTAAAATGAAGACATAAAATATATATTACCTAAAATGGACAAAGGAAAAACATACAGTGGTCCACAATGAAAATAATATTTTAAAATGATAAATAAAAATAGGAAACTATAGTTAAACCAATTTAGTTTCTCTACTTCCTCGAGAAATGACAATATTTCAAGATCATAATTTCCTATGAATCATGTTTCAACAAATTTTATCATTGAACAAGATGTTAGGGATTATCCATATCCCACTCTACCCCTTACATGTCTCAATAAAAATATTCCTAAGGAATACCTTTTTTTTCTTCACAAAAAGTCAGATATAAGATTTGAGATTAAAATTAATGTTAATTTTAATTAATTTAATTTCAATGTCTATTTTAAGCCCATATCATGCCTCACAACAAAAGAGGATTTTATACCTCACCTATCTAAAATCAAAATTTTAGAATCAATTTTTACCCCATAACTAAATTTTTGAATTCTATTTATAAGAAATAAACATTCACATTCATAGAAATATTAATACTTAATTTAAAAGATATTAAAATACTCCAAAAAATACCCTAGGTCAGAATCTCCCCAAATTCTATCTAAAGGGTAAAACACATTTTGGGATAAAAATAGTTAAAAAATATTTCACGGTCTTCATTACATAAAATTTTAATTTTAACCCACATAAGCACTTAGAATCAAAAAAATGTAATTTTCATTGAATTTCATAACCTATAAAAGTTATTGTTCTTATAGTTTATTCAGAAATACTTTATTTTCCTTGATAACGGATATATATCTAATTTTATTGTTTAATTTTATGTAAGTTATGTCATTATTAAATTTTATGAATTAACTATCTCAATTCGATTAAATTTCATTAGTGGTTATAGAAATATAAAATTGTATAAGCTCTTAAAGGTTGGAAATTTTTACCTTTAAATTCATCAATGAATAATTCCCAATAATATATAATTTCTTTGATTTAAAAAATAGAGTTATTTAACTTTCGAAAATTAAAATATCAAGTAAATAACTATTATGAGTAATCATTTTCATATAATTTTAAATAATGTGACAATCCATCAATGTAATAAATACTTATCCTTTTTCACCCTTATGTAATATAAATTCACAACATCACCATCATTAAAAATATTACCTATTTTTAGTTAGAAATTGATTAAATCATGAATATATTTTATTATCTAAACTATGAATCAACATATTGCAAAAAATTATTCCATTTTATTCTCAAAAAAATATTACAAATTGTGAATATCATTCTTCAAAAAATCAACAAAATATATTTTTCTCTTTCAATTCATTATAAAAAAATGTATTACATCTCAGACCTTTTAATCAAGAGTTAAGTATGGATTTATTATTTTATTAATACTTATAAAAACATTCTAATACATTAATACCCCTTAGAAATATCATTATATGGGATGAAAACCCACTATTCAAAATCCATGGATTCATTTATTGATTTACCATCAATTGAATATCAAGAAGACAAGGAGTTTATTTTGTTCCCATAATTCTTAAAATATAATGTATTATTCTTAATATATAACATAATAGGACATATAGTGTCTCATTACTGGGGTACGTTAAATGGTTATTCTATTCATTTATAAAGAATCATTTTGTAACTAAAAATTTGACCATAATAACATTTTTTGTTTTTTATATTATAGTTGAACAATTTTTCAGCATGTTTTCTCTCTCTAAATTAGAATCCTAACATATTAATAGATTTATGTAGACACATATTAATCTATAATTGAAATTAAATTATTTTATATCCATATAAACATCAATAATGATAATAAACATCAAATATTTTTCCAAAATCTGCATTTTATCAAGTTAAGTTGTCTTATAGATTTCCATCTTATTGAATATTACATTGTAATTTTTTATAAAAAATATTATAAATTCTTATAATATTTTTACTATAAATTTGAGGAATTTTTTATAATTTTTTCAATTCCCAATTAGAGAAATATCTTCCATCTTGTTTCCAAATAGAAGACATTTGTTGAAACATTAATCTGGAGAAACAGATTTACTTAATTATTTTTTATATTAGATTCAAATTTATTATCTATAAATCCTAGAGCATAATTTGATATATAATTTTTTATTTTATTTTTTATATACTCATAAATAATAATTAAGGTATTAACCACATTTCATTTTTCTCCAAATAATTTACTTATTTGCAAATTGAAATTTAATAATTCAACTAAAACATAATCATATATTATTAATCATCATGAAATTGATGCGATGTAATTTCGAGTTTCTTATTATTAAATAAATAAACATATTAATGACCTTCAATAAATCTTTACATATTCAAGATAATCCAAACAATTTTATTTTTTCCTTCAACAATGTCTTCTGTTTTTAATTAGAAACATCATTACCACTATTTAATAATCACAAATATTTTATCAAATTTCTGTTTCAACATTACAAAATATGAAATATTTCATATTTATAGACACTCTATATTAATAAAATATTTTTAATTATCACTAAATTAATATTAATTACATAAAAAATATTTATCGTTTACCATAACAATGAATATGTTTTCTTCTTTTCAATATAATGTGTCACAATCACGTTCATTTTCATTAGATTCATATTTCTCTAACATTACGATTATACTTATTCTATTTAATTTAAGATAATTAACTTATTCTATATTCGAATAAAATTTTAAATATGTTAAATCTTTTGATTATTACCTGAATATATTTATGATGAATCTAATTATATATCATTATAAAAAAAATTAGCACTAAAATATTTTCCACAAAGTGTATAATCTTACCACAATCAAAAAAGTATAAGTTAATAATACATAATATTCTTTCATTCCATAATGAATATTTATAGAGGTATGTGAAAAATAAACATATCAAACATATCATCAAAATTTTAATATTATTCTTATCTATATTTTCTTAATATTTAATATATTTCCAATTATCTATATTCTTTATATAACCAACTCATATTTTTCCATTTTCATTTGATTTTTTAATTAAGATTTTATGTTTTTTTCATTTCACAAAAAAACAAAATAAAACAAAAATATTCTAATTAAAATGTCTGTTATCTAAATTATTAAAGTGGTAATATAATTTCATCAAATAATCCAAAATAATTTTAAATTAATTATTTTGATATGAGATGACCTACCATCACAAACCCTACCAGGCATTTAGGAAGAGTTTGACACTGAATGTCTTCCTTAAACTGACTTAGGATTAGTGATTAGTACTAATAATAAATAAAAAATATTTATTAAATAGCCTATATAAACACTGAAACAAATATATATCTCCCCATAAAAAATAACAACCAATAACCACCCATGATATATGAACTTCCTAATAATATAATAGTAATTTATGTGTGAAAAATAAAAAATCCGGAATAGCACAATTAAAAAAATACTAAAATAATGAAAATAAAAATTCAATGTCACCCCTAAAGATATACATTTTATATAAAAAGATTACACCACACCACCTGAATATGTAGTAAGAGATGTTTGTTAGAAATAATCATCATTAAGAAAAAATAATAATGAAAGGTTATAAAATATAAATGTTCCATAGCTAATCTAAATCCACATGAATCATATGAAAACTCTATTTCATTTTCAAATACTCCAAACCTAAATTAATGAAGGCTAGTAAAATAATAAATATAATAATATTAAAAGGTGATAACAACATTTCATGATTTTATATTTTTAATAAAAAATTCATTAATTTTGCAATAAAATTAAATTATATTCACAGTTTATTCACTGTTCTATTAATTTTATAGAAAAAAATGATATGAATATAATATATATGGAATTAATGTATAATGGATGATGTTTTACACATTTCTCAAAATAAAACATTATGTCACAATTCAACGCTATAAGATTGACGTTAATATATAATTAATAGAAAGAAACTTGTGAACATTACTATTGTAAAACATTATTCAATACATGAATGATCTACTAGAGAACTATTAATGGCATGTAAGATACTTTACACTGTGAATTTATTAATTCAATTCATTTCTTTTTATACCCTTGAGTATCTAGTTCTATGATTTGAGGAGAGATTAAAAGTTTCAATATAAGAATGTTCGATTCAAATGATGATAAAAAATTAATTTCATAAACTATTTGAGGGAAAATTTATTTGAATTGGATTACACACTATTCAGTCCTTGATACAATATTCATGTTATGATCCCACAATCACCAAAAAATTTGAAGTTTCAATCATCCTTGATATCATGATAATTTCAAAGGAAATTGACCATGACACTTGATGGACAATATAGAGAAAAAAATTACATTTTAGAAGAAGAAAGATAAAGTATAGAAAAAATATTTCATATAAATATAAGGGTTGACCACTAAATATAGTAGATATATAGTATAGATAAATGGATAGATTATAATTTATAGTCTTGTAGACTCATATTGTCTGTTTAGAAAATGATTATTTTTCTATTCCTATCCCTTCATGGAATTCATGAGTGGGTAGAACTTATACCAATGAGATTTAGTGAATGGTAATTAAATGTTTTCATATACATTATTTCTGAATTCAATTCATTTTGTTAAATTTTATAATATTTCCCATAACAATTTTATTATTTATATTATATACGAATGAATATTTTTTTATAATTGGGTTAGAGATAATTGTAATGCATTAAACAATGTATGAATCTTTCCTTGACCATAGTGTGGGGTTTACATTATTCTTAAACATGGTTTAATTTCACATTTCCTCTTAAGAATCGAATGTATCTTACCATTAGAACATAGAATTTTTATGATAGAGTATGTCTTCTATGACCATTGGATTCACTTGGATCAAATTTTTTCAATTCATGGTTTATAATTCAACATTAATTTTCTTAATGTTTCATGAACCAAGATTAAAAATTAACTAGAATGTTTTTATCTGAAATGAACATCCCAATCTATGATCATTTCCACTTTAAATTTTATATTAGTTGAAGCTTTCTACATTATTTTAGAGTTTAGGTCTGGCATATTAAATTACTTTTTTCTCCAACATCTTCCACATTGGATCATCCTTGTTCAAAAATAATTTTATACTACCGAATTTTAGATTTAATTATATTTAGTTCATCCACATTATATATTTAAATTTTATTTTAACCAATTTTAATTAATGATGTTATTTAAAAATATCAACAGTATACTATATAACATAATGGATGGGAAGAATATAAGATTGGATAAAAATGTTGAATTAATAGAGAAATTTAAAAACCATTATTTTCATTATATATAGAAAATATAATAAAATTGGAGCTTCCCATTCATCCTAGCCCAACATTTCATCTTTTAGAACTATTATAAAAACATAGATTCCTAAAAATTTCATAAGACCCATAATGTAAAATTTCAGCATCCCAATTGAATTTCATGTCATAAATTCATTAATTAATTAATAACAATCAATGAATTATAAATAACAACTTGCATATTGGTAAATATAAAGGGGAGTTTCCTAATTGAGGTAATTTTTTTGATTTAGATATCACAAAACCCTATAGAATACCGTGTTATAACAGAAGAGGGAGTTATTAAACTCTATCTACTTGATACCGAATAATTTTCATATAAAATTGAAACATTTGGATGGTGGTGAGATATCTAGAAAATGGTATATCAATCAATGGAGTATTGAACCACATTCGAGGAGGACCATGCCCAAAAAATTCAGGGAGTACCTTAGCTATATATGTTGTACGAGGGGTCTCTCCCAATCACATGTACATTGAATTTTACATACATAAACCACATTATAGGAGGACCATTCTCAGACACATGGTAGTGAACATTAGATCTATTTATACACTAAACTACTCGGTCAAACATTTACATCATCTCAACTAATCTGGAATCCTAAAAAATAATTACACTAAAATTGACTCTAAAAAGATAGTTATAACCCCCACAAAATTTGTTTGGGAAAATGATTATAAAAGAAGATTTATTTTTGGATTTTAACACATGATAAAGAAGAAATAAAAAATGCATTAATGAAGACAATGTACTCCACATGTACTTAGGTAGAAATGACTTCTGATCATTAAATTAATGTTGGAATAGTGAATAAATCATCTAGTCATGCCAAGTAAAAATATTGGTATTACCATATCGATGACCTAGTGTGAAGGAATGCAAAGTTAATTAGGTCTTTAATATAGATAATCTGAGATTTTTCAACCTTGATACACAATATTTCAATTCTATGACAATAAATGGTGGTCTTGGACACTATTTTGGAATATACTGATGACATGTATCAGTTTACATATGAGAAATGGTATTTTATTCTATATGATAAAGATGTATACTATATTTTCTATATGTATGTATAATTTTTTAACATAGGTCATGTAATCCAAAAAAACATGGAATGTGTTCTAATAATACACACAATGTCACATTTATCTTGGTTTTGGAAATCTAATCGATATCTCAGTGACGGAAACAAAAAATATTGTAGAGTTTACATGTCATGTGAATAAAAATGATACATGAAAATACTCTACCCATTAAAAATTTTCACTGTCATCATCACAAATAAATTTTCCATTGGCCATTCCACCTCTATTTTTTTGATTTGACACCATAAAAGGTCAACATCTCACCTACCCATAGGCATGCCTCTTCAATCCATTTTAATTATACCCTTTGAGATGTTCCAGCATTCTGGAATCCTCCAAATAAAAATCCCATGTTTAAACTATCAAACTATAACCCTTTATCATGAATTAGATTAGGTCACATCCCATTTTGAAAGAAAATGTACTAATTTTCCATTTCCTCATCTGATCAACATCACCCCACCATTTTTCCCATTTAACCCATTATCTCGGTATATCAATATTAAACCAATGGACATTTTAGTAAAAGATAAACAATTCTATTAACAACTAGAAAAGAAAAATATCGGATAAATAGGGGTAATTAGTTATGGTTTTTGTAATTTTTTTCTCCAAAAGTTTCATTATAATATGAGTTTTTACTGAATTCATGAGGGACCAAAAATTTTGATAACCCTATGACATGGAAAATTACTTCTAGATTCATATTAGTAGAATTATTTAATAATATATTATTAATATTTTTTACAATAACTATTATATTTAAATGAAATTAATATAAACAAGGAATGAAGAATGTTCCATAAAAATCAATACAAACTCCATAATATGATTGGTAAATATTGATGCTCCCATATTTCATATTCTTTGGATTGTAAATATACATATCCTTCATCAATCTGATGTCACATACATGAAAACAAGTCTCTAAAACCACAATCCTAAATTTCTTATCTACAGTTAAAACATTTGGAATAGTTTAATAATCATAGATAGATAAATATAATATCAATTTAAATGGTGAAATGTATGGTTAGCCTGAAAATATTTTAATTTTATGATACCAACCTATCCTAGGTACCAACAATTGAATGATTATTACATCTCTCTTAACTAAAACCCCAAATCGTAAAAGAAATCATAATTTCATAACATTCATATTATTTTTTTTAAATAACATATATTTCTAATGTGAGAGTTATTTAGTTCTTTTATAAATAATAAATATCCCTTATCTCTCAATTGTCTAATAATCGACCCAAAACACAACCCAATTGTAAAAACCTTTCAATGATGTTAGTAAAATGATTAAAAAAATTCTATGGTTATTCGTAATTGTATTTTTTCCATTTTACCTTTTTATGGACATTAGATGAAAAAAATAAAACAATTATCTATTACATTATATAAGAAAAACCGAGTTCCCAACATAATCCATAATTTTGAATAATTTATTCTAAGAATTTAATACATTTGGACCTACTAATGTAGAAAGATCATAAATAATCCTCATGTGAATGAGTGGTAAACCTTTTAACATGATTCATCCAATTTTAGTTGTATAAATTTCTATATAAATCCACAAAAAAAACAAGTGGGACATCATTCTCTTTTATTCTCTATTATTCAAATTTTATCCCCTTAACTTCAATTTTTTAGAGGACTAATTGTGTAATACCCCATGACATTATAATATTTTCATTTTGGAATAAATTTATTTTTGTTCCTACATTTAATCATACACAACACCGAGTTAGAATTATATCTTAAAAAACATTGATATAATTTTGTGGTGCATTCCCCAAATAGTTTTATTTTGTTATGCACAATACTGAGTTCTCTTGATAGCTTGTATTACACATAAGACCATGTTTTAAAAACATATAAAATTAAATTAATACTATTATTTAATATTACATTAAAAAACAGTTTTTTTAAATGAAATACATGAAATAGAATTATGAAAATTTTAAAATATTAATTAAATATATTTATATAATTATTCGGTGACAAATTAATTAGAAGTGAATTTGAAAACCAATTGAATATAATGGAAATATTTTTATAACCAATATTTTTATGTACCAAAAGGAATTTTATCCTAATAAATTAAATTAGTTAATATTATTGAAATATATTATATATATATATATATATTAAAAAAAAATTTCATTCCACAAAAATATTTTATAGGTATAAGATATAAGCATATCAAATTTTATGCATAAAAGATTTATTTTTCTAAAGGTGGTGTATCCTACTTTTAATGGAGAACCTATATCAAAATAAAATTTTACAAATTTGAAAATTTTACTATTAAATAATAAATTTTTATGATAGTGGAATGTTACAATGTTCTGAAGATGAATTTTTTGTATTTTTTAGATGATTTTTCCTGAATAGTGATAAATACAAAATTTTAATTAAATATTGATGTTTCATTGAATAATTTATAGTGTTATATTATATATTTAATTGGTTTTAAATTATTATTAAATCGATATTATAGAAATTAATAAAATTAGGTCATTTTAATCATTTTTATATAGAATTTAGATTTTAAATTTTAGTTAACATTTGAACATTTTTATTTAAAACCATATTTCCCATCCCATATGTGGGAATAATTCTAAAATAATGTGTTCCACTTATGTGATTGGAATTTGGAATAATGGATTCCATATTTTTATAAGAAAACATTTATAATCTCTGTTATTTTCAACGTAGGATTGGACCAAAAATATTAGTGGAATCAATTACAGTTATTTAAATCGATTAAGAGAAATCAAAACTTAATAATGAATTAAATATTAAACATAAGGTATAATATGACCTATAAACATGTGAAATTTTTTTTAAGAAATATTTCTACCGTATACTCTATTTTATCTAATTTGGATCTTTATTGGAGGCACATGATATAAGTTTTTCCTCCCAATGGTGTTTCCCTATTTATATTGACCGGAATATCAGTCCTCCTCCGATATAAAATGGCACTCATCCCTCCCACATATTCACACCTATCAAGCATTTTAATAATTGGAAAATTTCCAAACTAATCTCCAAAAATTCCTAAACTTATCCTAATATCAAATCATTGGAATAAAATTAAACCATTATTTTATTATTTTATATTCCAAATGAAGATGTGTGATAAAAGATGTAACATTCTTCATTGAGCACTTTTGTTTTATTTCATTTTCCACCCCTACATTTATTCTTATTTGTCTGTCATATAATAATATGAGTTCAATAAATATACTTCTATGTCGTTATATTATGGGTATGACCTAAACATTCACATAATTAGAGCAAATTGGTTATACAATCATCGTTTGTGTGTACGAAGGACTACCACCACATAAACATATTTTGTTTGTTCTTCCATTACCAACTTTCAAGATATGAAATAATGATGGATTTATAGTTTATATACTATATATAAGAATTTTATATTTTATTTATGATTATGTAATTAGTTTACAATACATAACTTATGCTTTCCATTTTCTGGGAATATAATATAATAGTTTATGAATGTGTGGACTACCGCCTCCTCAATGCGATGTGATTCGTTCATGCATTACACGGAATGAATCAAATATTTTTTTAAACACACATGTGATATATATTACATAAATATGAATTTGGAATACAAATACAAATATAAATATATAATTTTTCGTTCTTTAACATGACTTGAAAATAGAAGCATCAATCATGCGTATGTACGGCCTGCCGTCTCAATAAAAAATGTATTACATTTCCTATCACTAAATATTATTACATAATATAAATACATATATATTGATTATATATGATATTCATGAAGTAATTTATATAACCATTAAATAATTAAATTTCTAGTAATAAAAAATATAATTGTCTTTATTTGCCTTTCATACAACAAATAAGTTCTAACATTATTCATGGATGTGTGGACTACCACCTCCTCAATGCAATTTTATTCCATTTTCCTCACAAGAATTATATATAAAATTGGATATTATTAAATAATATGGTATTTAAGATATAATGGTAATTATTTAAATATTAATTTTACTTAAATTCATTCCACAATGGTAATTTATAAATGGAAATGTTACTCAGGCATACATACGACCTACCATCTCAATGATCTTAATGTACGTTTATTTTTCATAACTATAATAAAATATTGTTTTTAAAATAATAACATATATATAAATATTAATTTTATTTTATTATTATTATTTTGGATAATTTTCAATAATGATCTGTTTTCCTTTAGTCTTCCTGCAAATGTTGTTTTGACACACAAAAAGAATATGGCCAAAACATCATACATAAACATAAATGATTATGAAATTTTATATAACTTATTATCAAGAGAACTAAAATTAATTATAAAAATTAAATATATTATTAAATATGTAAATAGTTTACATAATTTTTTCATTCGATATTATTGAAACATTATTGACAAATCTCACTTAAGGTAATGGACTTTTATCTCACTTTTTACATCTGTGAAATAAATGTCATATTGAACACTTGTTTTATTTTTCTGGTGTATCTACAACAAATTTTGATATAATATATCATGAAAACATTTTTAATAATGTTATGTATGGTTTTACTTTGAATTATCTCATTGAATGGATTTTAACATGAAAATTTTCAAGTGATAATGTTTATCATTCAATCTAACTTTCTTTTCTAATTGTTAACATTCCCTTAAAACAATTACATTATAATAATAATTTCTCAATGGGAATTATAGTTATTTGTGTTATATACATAAATTTGTGGTGTAATTTATTATTTCCTAAAACATATACCATTTTTACAGAAAAACAGTAAAATTTATTTGATTTACTAGGGAAGTATTCATTAATTTGTATCATTTACTCAATACAGTTAATTGATAAGGCACATTTTCTTATGAATTTAAATATATTATTCAATATACGAGGAGTGATTTAGACATGAAATACATCGTTTAGATACTGGTTTATGAAATACTAATAGGATGTGGATAGGTTAATGAAATATCTACCAGTAGGGGATCAATTAACGTAATCTCAATGATGCATAGATAGTCTCATGAGATGAATTAATTGACTGAATCAGTTGGTTTTTTACCAAGTCTATTTTAAACCATCATGTGAATGTTCATGAAGGTAATTGGTATATATATTTAGAAATTATAAAGTCCTATATTAATTAATTTCATGCATTGATAATTTTACTATTGTTATTACGAAGGAGATAATGGCTCAAACATTATTTATCGATGAATTTCATTTTCAGTTCATCGATTAAATAGAATATATTTTTATTATTTACCTTTATATACTAATTATATTTATTTATTCCTTATTCCTTATAATTTATAGAATTTATAATGAGAATACTTGTTCAAAATAATTTTGTTTCCTTTCCCCATTGTGTGATGATGAATTGTTGTAATGAGTTTCAATGATGTGGTGATTTTACTTTTTATACTCTTAATTTTATATCCTGAATGGAAAATGGGTTTCAAATATGAATTTTTGTTTCAATAAGATGGTAAAAAATTTGGCCCTTTTAGATTGGATTCCATGTAATAATTACAATGTTATAAAGTAGTTCCATTGGTTATGGGCTTCTGGGGTCAGATAATTACAGTTGGTATCCGATGATGTTTAGTAGAGATTTTAGAAAACAAATTTAGTAAATCATAGGTTAGGTATAATAATTATAAGGTATACTTTTATGATAATTATAGAAGGATAGCCAAAATAAACCATGTTTATTATTTTGAGACTATATAGACTAATATTATTTAATTTATGATAATTATTTCACTATTTTTGTGATTAAAGATTATGTGACAAAATGTTATGATCTAATCTAGTTTATTCAATTTTTTTAAAGAGGGAACCTATAAGAAAGACTTGTATCATCAATCATGTAAAATATAGTGTTTTCTATGTTTAGAAATCCAAGATAGCTAGTATTGGATAGGATAATGATATTGATATATTCATGTAGCTTAATCATGTTTGGACACAAAAGCATTCCCCTGTAGAGGAACTTATTCCACAATTAGATCCTATGATGTTGGAATGGTTTACTTTAAAGGGTCCCCCATAATTTAGTAGGACTATTGAACTAATAGAATATTTGTAATGGGTTATGTCTTTAGAGAAGATATTCATGGACTAGAATGATTTTAATGAACAATCTTTTGATAAATATATTTCTTGGAAGAAGAAAAAATGAGAAGAATGGATAAATATTTAATTTAAAAAATCAATAATATTTTGTTTCAGAGTATGAATATACCTTTATAATGTTTTACATGTATTATAACTAATTAATTTGGAACATGGAGTTTAAGATCTGTCACTTTTCTGAAGGACATTAGAGATGTTTCAGAAGGGTGATGGTCTAAAAAACATTTTCATGATATGATGAATTTTTTTTAAGTTCTATCAATACAGATAATGAATACTCAAAGTCATATGGATACAAAGGGTAGAATTATAAGAAGATAATTTATGAGTAAAAAAAAGATAAATGCAATAAGGGAAATAAATATTTTCCCACATGTGATAACTATGTAATGAATCACCTTGGTATATTCATGAAAGGATTGATATTTTTTTATGTGAATTGAAATAGGTCAACAGACAAAAGAATGAAAAGTGAAGAATGAAAATAGTATTATTCAATTATAAAACACAAAAAAGATGAGTTAATATGCACCAAATACCTCAATATCCTAGTGAATATACCTAATAAGAAACTAAAGGATCAAGGTCAATCTAATTTTATGGACACAACGTATGTGTTATGATTAATTTGATTTTGTATTTGGATTTAATAAATATATTGTTAAAGTATTTTACTAATGGTGTTATGAAAATATGACTTATGGAACTTATAAGGATTGTTTTATATTAAATTGTCATTAAATATTTTAGATCATATGTTTAATTCTACCATGAAAATGATTTTGTGACAAGATTATCTTCTTGGAAAAAATATTATTAATGGAAATACATACCATAATATGTTCTTGATGTTGAGATAATGATGGTTGTATAAAGAGATGATTTATATGGACAAAGTAAAATGGATATTTTTGACTACATTGAAGATGATTAATTATTTATAAGAAAATTATTTATGTTGTCATCGATAGTGTCTATAAAATTTTTGTATTTAAATAATATATCCAATAACCTATATTTTATATAAGGAACAAGTAATTATGCATTTATTCAAAAATGTTTTATCAAAATTCATATTAAAACAATGTTTCAAGAGAATGTGTTATTAGGGTATTCAAATGTTTTGTGTTTAATGATTAAGATATCTATCATGTTGTATTATGACTAATGAAATTTTCATTTTTTATATTTAGTGAACTTCTATATAAATTAATGGATAATAATCCTTTGGAAATGTTATGAATTTGTAAAAACGTTTATGCAGAACTTTGGAAATGGTTTTAGTTGTTATTGTATTACATTACCGTATGATGCAACCTGTGAAGTAGAAATATATCAAGGAACAAAAAAAGGATTAGATTGTTTTTTATGAAATATAAATATATCATGTAAATATATTTTCTTATATTCTTAGTGAATGAAAGGATTTATCAACTCCCAGAAAAGGGACTTGAATAAAAAAATCATGACATAATCATTATGAATGAAATTAATGACATTTTTCACACCTCTATTCTATAGATTTTTTTTTTCAACAACTTTCTCATGAACACATTATCTAACACTCTTTATTAGAACTCTACAGTTATATTTTTCTTTCAATTCCATGTTTCTATTTCCCACATATGTTCAACTAAATGGGAACATAGTTATGTGACAATTGTACATCCCTATCTCTCTTATTTTGGTGATTTATTAACTGTTTTAGAATGTGTTTTTAACAATATTATTTTAAAATATCAAACAAATGATTACAAATATCATGTTTGAATTTTTATGATTAATTTTATTTAATGTGGGGAGAATGTAACAGCCCAAAAGTTATAAGATTTTCATTTTAGAAATAATTTAATTTTTTTTTCTATCTTGGTTTATATAAAACACTAATTTAAACACATTATATAAAAATCAATGAGATTATGTAATGGTGAAGAAAACTATATTTTGCCTTCTGTTACACACAATACCGAGTTACTTTGATACCATTCTTTATACGCAATATGGAGTTTTAGCAAACCACTATATACTATTAAAATTATTATTTAGTATGATAGTTATGAACTATTCCTTGTAAAGAAATTTATGAAAAGAATTATCTGTGTTTTTAAAATATTGTTCATATTTGTTTATATAATTCCTTGGTGAACAATTAAACTGAAGTGATTTTGAAAACCAATTGAATATAGTGGGGTTTTTTTATAAATATTATTATGCACTAAAGTAATTTTATCCTACTAAATTAAATTAATTAATATCTATGAATTATATTATTGAAATATATATATTATATTAAATCAAATTCTTTCTAATTCATCTAAATTATTTGATAGTCATTAAAAAACATATCAAATTTCATGTATAAATAGATATTCTTTTCTAAAGGTAGTTTTTCACCTTTTAATGGCGCACCTATATTAAAAATGAATTTTGGAAATATTATAAATATTATATGAAAAAATAAAAAAAAAATTATATTTAAATTTAAAAATTATCTTGGGATTAATTTTTTGTATTTTTCAGTGATGTTTCATTTTAAGATTAATAGTGAAAAATACATAATTTTATTTGAAAATTGAAATTTCCTCAAAATAATTTATAGCATTAAATTTTATTTTAATTTTTTAAAATATAATTAAATCAACAATAAATATATAAATAGAATTGATGTCACTCATATCAATTTTATTTATAATTTTGATATAAAAACATGGTGAACTTTTGAACAATTTCACTTTAAAACCCTATTTTCATGTCCCGTCTATGCAATCAACATTAAATTAATTTTGTCCACTAATTTGATTGGAATTTAGAGAAATAGATTCTATTTGTATAATTAGAATACATTATAATATCCTTTAATCTAAACATTATTTTTTACCAAATATATTTTCTATTGAAATTAAAATTAATTAGATCGACTAAGAGAAAAAATAGCTTAATAACGACCGAAACATTAATCATTATGGAATAAATGATCTAGAAACATGTAAAAAATCCATAAAATGGATATATTTCAATATTATAATCTATTTTATAGAATTTGGATCTTTATATTAGTCTTATGGGGTAAGGGAAATTTTCAGATAGTTTTTTCCTTTTAATATTTACAAGAATTTCAATCCTCCTCCACTATACAATGGAACTCAAACTTCCCACTAATTCACACCTATAAAACATTTTATATCAACCAAATAATAAAAATATTATCTCTAAAAATACCTACCATTATACTATATTAATTACCTTGGGAATTAACGTAACCAAGGTATACTTTTATTCTATACCAAATAGAGTTACCCAAAAAGAGGTAACATTATTAAACATTGACATTTTTTTAAACTATTTATCCACCCATTGAATTATTCTTATATGTTTATTATATAATAATATCAGTATCCTAAATGTACTTGTATTTTTAATTTTTTGTGGTTAACCTACTCTTTCACACACTTCCATAAAATGGGATATGTAATCTTCGTTCATGTGTGTAGTGGACTACAGTCTCATGAACCGATTTCATTTTTTCTACTATTACATTATTTGAAGTTTGGGAAAAATGATGGATTTATTTGTTTATATTATATATAAGTTATTTATAATTTTTTTATTTTCTTATATTATTTTATAACACATGCCTTCATGATTTCTATTTTTTTGTAATGTAATAACATCGTTTATAGATATGTGGACTAACACCTCCTCAAGGCATTATTATTCATTCACATATTATGTTGAATTTATTAAGGATGGATTTAATAAAATCATGAAATTTATATGAAATAAATATAATATTAGAATGATAATACACATATACATAATTTGGTTTCTATCTTTAATATGGATAGAAAATAAAAGCAATGTTCATTCGTACGTACAGTCTACCGTCTCGATAAACGGTGTTATCCATTTCCTATGACCAATTATTAGGAATTAAATTAAATAAATATATACTGAATAAATTTTATATAAATTAAATAATTATAATATACATGAAATAATAAAATTTATATTAATATAATATATCATTTCCTTTATTACACTTTCAGAAATCTAAAAACTGATATAGTTATTCGTGGACATGTGGACTACCGCCTCCTCGAAATAGTGTGCTTAATTATTCACCTCTATAATTATATATATAATTATATATGATTAAATAATATGGTATATAATATATATATTGACCATTCTGGAAAGATAAATGTTACTTACATTCATTCCATAATGATCATTAAATAATTGGAATGTTACACATTCATTCATATGGCCTACTGTATCCATGATCTTAATATTAGTTCGTTTTTCTTCACTATAATACAATACTAGTTTTAAAATTATAATTTATTTATACAAATAAAATTTAATTCATGGTTACTATTATAGATATTTTTAAATAATGAACCATTTAACCATAGTCTACCTACAAAATTCATTTTGACATATAAACTAGATATGGTCAAAACATTTGAATTAAACATAATTGATTATGTAATTGCATATAACATATCAATAGGTTAAATAAAATTACAAATAAAATTTAAATGTGTTATAATAAAGTTAAAAATTAATATATGTTCATTATTCATGAATGTAGAGACACCTATGACATGTCATACTCATGTTTAGGGATTTTTATCTCACTTTTTACATCTATGAGATAAATTTCATATTCACCACTTACATATTTTTTGTTATGTATCTACCACCCATTATAATATATTTTATAATGATTCCTTTTATCATAATTTTATTTGAGGATTTACATTGAAATATCCCATTAAACGAATTTTAACATTAAAATTTCAAAGTGGTTAATGTTATGTTGTTATATCACTTTATTTTATGATTGTTTGTATAATCATAAATTAATCACTTTGTAGTAATCATTTTTATTTTAAATTATACTATTTTTTTATATCTATATTATTTTATGATATATATTATTATTTTAAAAAATTTATACCATTTCTACATATGTTTTTTATATTGAAAGTTATTTTTTTACTATGGAAATATAGATAAAACAGTATCCTTTAATCAATAAAGATATTCGATACGAATCATTTTCTAGGAATTAAATAAATTATTCAATACATTTGGAATTATTCGTACATGTATGAACTGAGAAAGAGACTGGTTAATATAAGACCAATGGTTTAGGGACCGGTTAATGAAATGTCATGTGGTTGGGGACCGATTAATGAAATCCCTATCAAGCATCGATAATCACATTAGAAAAATAAGTTAGCAATATTAGATATATTTCTACCTAGTATATTTTAAACCACATTAGGAATGGTCTGGAAGCTAATGGTTCCATTTTTCTAGAAAACATGGCATCCAACATTTAATAATTTCATATATTGAGAAATCAGTTATCATTAATATCTATGATATTACTTCATAGACCTTATCTATGGATTCATTTAATTTTCATTTTATTGATTAAATAGCATTTGTTTTAGTTATTTACCATTCCTTATTTATTATTCTTATTTAATCATTATTACTTCAGTTGTATATATCCCATACAGAGAATATGATCTCAAACTTATTTTTTTCCATTCCCTATTTTATAAAGATTAATTATTGGAATGAGCTTCAAGGACGCTGATATGTTACATTTATTTTGTTTAATTTTATATCCCCGATGTAAAATGGTTTCATGTAAGTAATACAGTTTTCAAAAACTTCTTATCTTTTTGTTACATCATTATTTAAAACTTTATACTCATCCCAATGTAATTAAGTAAGGCACTGGCATCAGCCTTTTGTTGTTGGGGCATTAAAAGTTAGCTAAAAAATTAATAGTCTTAATTCCTTGGTAAAATAATATGTTCATGTTATGCGACTATTGTAAATATTTCATCTCAAAAAATTTCTTATCTATATATTTCCAATCATCGTAATAAAGTATGAAACCAAAAACCATCATCAATAATATGGATGTGGTTTTATATACAAGACACCACCATGAGAGTGTTACTCTACCTACCTTTAATTATAATCCAATAAAACTACAAATAACCCCACATATTTATATAAAACCATAATAATAATCATAATCATAAATATCTAAAAACCAAATCTGTATTATCTTGAAAGAAAGATACTCCTCAGGGATTTCTTTTCCACCTAATAGTCCGTAAACAATACAGACAAACCAAATCACTAGTACAAAGAACAAAGAGACACAAATACTTCTGCATTATCTTCTTTATACATTTAGTGGAAACCACACATCCCAATATTTTATTTTATCCATTCTCACATATACTTCTAAATATAACTTGTTTTTTTAATACAACTCATTTAGAATAGATTCTAATAATCACATAAAGAAGTGAAAAAATACTTCTCAAACTACCATCCAATAAACCATTACTCACTGATAATCCATTTACCCTCATTTTAAAGTGGATATTCTTAATTTATTTAAATGAACCATATTTTCCATCTATATGCACTTATATAACACATTCTATAACATGGGAAACTAAATTAATAGCCTATAGAGTTATATAAACTATTAATTAAATAATAATTTCACATGATATTTACTATTGAGGTTTCATTTATTCTTACACCATAAAGGACCCATCAAAAAATATAATGACCATGGTTAAAAATCATATACCATTGTACCCAATATAGGCATCAAGATAGATACCACTATTTGACCTCATAATAGGATTCCATGTACCCTGTATTTAGAAAATATATTAGGTGCATTTTCAAAGAATATCTAGTTATAAATGATATCCTAGTTGCTGTCTCCAAGTTGGTCTTCCATTATAAATTGAGAAAATATTGTTCATCCCCCATCTATTAAACATATTAAACCTCAAAACCTCTAGTAAAAACATACTAATTCATGGTTATCTACTAATAAGCCTCGTATATCCAAGAAACAAGGAATTTCATTCTATTATAATCTACCACAACTCTAATTCTATTACAATATATTTTCATTATCTATGAAAATTTAAAAACATCAAGAAGTTGAACCATTACTCCAACATATACTACATTAAACCCCATATAATATACTTTCCAATATAAAAAATTCACTAAAATAGTTCCCTATATATTTATTATATCCAATGTAATAATAAGATAATGATTAGAATGATCAACAATAATACATTGAATATGACTTTGTCAACAATGATGTCCACTAGGAATCAGTCCATGAAAGGGAAATATTTAATTTTTCTCATCAATATTTAATTATTTTTTATCATAATATACATCATCAAATACAACCCTAAATGATTTAAGTGTAACCTGAATGTTCTACTGAGAATAAAATTAAATTTAATTATTGATCTCAAAACAAGGGTCAAAGTTGTTATATCCTTTAAAAATTATCCCTTGTTTTCTAAAAAACTATAAGAATTAAATCCTATGATTGGCATACTATCCATCCATCTGAGTATCGACTTTTGGGTGATATGTATGTAACTTATTGAGGGTTATCACTACTAATTATACATGTGTAAAATTTAATAGTGAATGTAAAACATAGCCCATATACTTTACTAAATAACACCTCATGTCAATCTAAGCATTAATATTATATGAGAAAATAGTTTTTAACAATATATAAATCAAATTTTTTTCCTATTTCTCAAGGAAATAATTTTTTAATAATATCATTAAACTTTTGATAATAAAAACCAAATATAGATGATGGTGAGAGGGTGATATCCACATGTAAGAGTCTCTCTTCAAATAGGTCATCCAGAATCCTCTATTGGAATCACTAACTCTCAAAAAATAAATATATCAAGATTTTAATGGATAATGGTGTTGTTGTTGTGCATTAGTTCCATATTTGAAATGATTTGGATCATACCTTGGATCGTAAGTTTCAATGTTTGATCAAATAAAATCACCACATATTTGTGAGGGTGGTGTTTGATAAAATATTCATTGAAATATATTTCCCTTTATGTCATCATCTCCTCTCCCAAGACCACAACCATGAGGGAAATCCTGTTCACCATAGATAGGACCCTTATCATAACATTATATCTTCTAGGGATTCTGATCCGTATTATTTCGTTGAAAGTACTAATGTCAAAGAAATACATTACATCTTTTGTAATGTGTGAATCATGAGGTTCATAATGTTCCATACAAACAAATTCATATTCATGGTTCCCGACTATAGGACCTTAAAATCATAAAATCAAACCATCTTTAATATCATTGGATTGATCTTATACCTGAATAAGATCTCAAAAACCAACCATATCACTGTAACTCCATTGATAATTAATTCAAATAATGTCCAAAAATATATCATTACACCATGGGTGAGACTCATTGATAGATTCATAATATATTTTGTGGGAATCCATATGATAAAAAATTCGTAAGTTATTAACTTGAACAAATCCATTCCTATCACAGAATATATCTCACCATAACTCTTTAGTGGCCTCCATTGTTAGAACACACACACCCACAACATACATGTAATAACCCTTTTCTCATAGGGGAATATATCTAATCCAGGAGGTTCTTGACTATGTGAAATTAGTGCAAGGGTTTTCCTTTCTCTGATCGGGAAGGAAACACTTAATTATGTCCATGAATGAATGCCACATCAATCGACAGATTAATAGAGTTGGATATAAGGACTAATATATGATCATCAGGACGCTACATTGAATCTAATATGAAAATCTATTGAATAATATATTAAATTGACCAGATAAACCAATGATTAAAAAATCATAACTTTTTTAGAAAACATGGGAAGGATATAAAATATCTCTATTAATCATAGAATTATTCTAATACCACCATGAATATTCCAAAAATTGATGTCCTAGTATTCATAGTTGATTAATATAAAATTGTACTATATTTTTAAGGAAACATGGTTGTTTCACCTTTGATGAGTTCCTTATATTGAAATTATAAATAAAAAACCAGAGAACATCATTTCTATTGATTTCCCCAACCAAACACTAAATGATTCCTAACTACTAAAACCCTCCCAAGTATTAACCCATTCTTATACCACTTTAACATGACCTTACCTATCAAAGCCCGCATGTGTAGTTAATTAATCCAAATATACCAAAATAACAATCCTATAATTTTCCAACTGTGGGTGAATACCACCATTAAGGAATATCATTTATGGGATGTATTATCCTTAGTAAAACATAGAATAGATATACATCTCTGATAAATAAATAAAAAAACAACCACCTAGGATATATTGGAAAAAATTATATAATAGTAATGAAATTAGGAAATATAAACTATCTCTAATAATTCCATATCATAAAAATAGAACTAAAATAAATATAAAAGATAATTTCCCCTATAATTTTAATCATATGAAAATTTAAAACACTTATACTCCAGGATGAGATCACTAATGGTAAAAAACACAATCATGAAAAATTAACAATCATTTAAGAAGAAGATAGGCCAGCTTCATATTAACCAATATAATATTTTATATATATGATGTCTATGTTAACATAAAACATGTAGGGATAAATTATTACATTGGGATGAATGTTAAAATATTGCATAGGATAACTCGAAAACCCACTGGAAATATGGAAATAATAGGTAATATAAAACTTGTATAATAAGAGTGATACATAAACCTATATATAATTTACATATATAATATATAAAGACATATTCGGATCCTAATAATAACAATATATCTAAAAGAATCACATGTATTATGAAAATAGAGGTACATCGAATTGAATATGACTACTAAAGTATAATGTAGAAACCATAAAATAATTTTAATTCATGGAAGCAACCATTAATTTTAAACATGTTTTTGGAAACAAAGCACTCAAATTACCCAACATATATAGAAAACGTTATATCTTTATAAATTATATGGGAGACCATAACTCATTGAGATAAATTTTTCAATTTAAAACAAAAAACCTTATGGAGGATAATTCCTTAAAAATGGGAATACTAACCTCATGGATGGAGATCACATGTCAACACATAAGGGAGTACCAAAACCAAATCAACCCAGCAACCATAATTTCTATGATACATTTCCTCAATATTATTGGTGATAAAGCATTTTTTATGGAATTATATACTAATCAAAAAAGTATGTAGCACCATGATTGGATTAAGACACCTCAACACATGGAAGAGTACTCAAAATCCATTCTGAGAATTGGGAAAAATTATTTGTTGTACTTTTTTTGACATGGGAGGACCAAAACCCTATTAATATAGGGTATATCTCTCAAAAACATGGGATTATGTAAACATCATGTCTACAGTGATCATATTTCCCAAACTCTATCACTATCTCTATACATATATTATCCTAAAACTATCATAAATGCATCAAAATGGTCTGCAATGGAAATTAAAATCACATTATCATTCTCTATATGGAAAAATTAAAAATAGAATAATTATTTTTTGAATTATGACACTTCACTGAGAATATATGAAAAAAACAAAAAAAATATACATGGATTATACTCACCTAGACACAACAGGTGATCCATTATTGGAAATCATATGATTACATCAAACAATTTTTCATGTCGTATAAACCTACATAGTGTAACCCATGTGAGACATTCCATTTGGGACTCTGGAGGTAGTCATGAAAGTAATATATTGTATT
The DNA here is from genome assembly GCA_963277665.1 of Viscum album. Classification (NCBI taxonomy): domain Eukaryota; kingdom Viridiplantae; phylum Streptophyta; class Magnoliopsida; order Santalales; family Viscaceae; genus Viscum; species Viscum album. The sequence continues at coordinate 2,116,120,488 of OY728136.1, forward strand.
TCAGTAATATATTAAGTAATACATGTTTTTTCCATTATATGTTATGGATTTTTGTTCTAAACTACTATCATGATGTGTAATCATAACCTATATGAAGTCATATATTAGACCAGGTATATGATTTTATTTGTACTCCATTAATAGTTTATGGGGAAGAATGGTGGGAATATTTCTACACCTCAAATAATTTAATATAGAAAATAATGATTTTTTAAATACATATCATAAAATATTTAATGTAGTCCACGAAACTAAATCTATATCTTGTCAATGTATGTGGGTTGTAAGAAAATTTACACACGCTATGCGATCAAAAACATGATCTATAGAATCCTTGGCTGCTGGTGATTTATGCCTATTTTTTATCTAAAACAATAAGGTTTTTCCATGTGAATATCATTAACCATTCCTGATTCAACCAATGTAATTCACCTCTCTTATCCACAAAACAATCTCCACAATTATTCATTATCATCACCATTGTTTGGATCATTTTTTAATCCACCTCCATTTGATCCTATACCTGAGCCATCAACACCTATTGATGAGATTCATGAAACTCATATATTCATTTAGTAAATGTGTTCATTGGGATTACCTCATGGATTAAAAAACGTGATAATTAAATCATGGGGAAAATATGAAAATAAAAGGAATGAAAATAAAATATGATTCCCTTTGTCAATTGAGGAAAACAATTAATTTTATTTTTCATCTGTGTTTTTTCCGGAATCCACCTCTACTTCACTGATCTGATATTTCTTATAAGAATATTATTATGTAATTTATATTTACATTAAATTATCCTACAGCGTATTATTTTCATTAATCATAGATAACTAGTTTTTGTGGATGTAAACAATAATATATTGTGTACAAATATGGTTTACTCGAAAAATATTTCAAATATCAATGAAATGCATGTCCCAAGGCCTAGAACTCATGTAAAGGTTAAAAATATAAATGATGAAACAATATTTTATAAATAAATGTGCCAAATTTATATCTTGGACTCCATTAATGAGAATGTATCATTCACATATGAGGCGTAAATTATTTATTAAATAAGAATTTAATATCCTTTAAAAAAAGACTAAATTATATTTTCACCTAAAATCTACCAAAATATATGTTTTATATTGTTATATCAATTACATTTTAAGAAACCAATTTTGATACCATTTAATAGGTTAAAAATACATTATATTCATTTTATGGGTTCACCAATTTTAAAATAAATAATGATGTATGACACTAAGTTGACTGAAAAATTTGATACATAATTCTTACATTTTATTAGATGAATATTCATTAAATATCCTAATTATACTCTCCAAAATAATAAAAATTTATTTAATATTGAAACATAGATATATAAAAAATAGGTAAATAAAATATCAAATTAATATCCCACATGGTTCAAAACAACTAGAATCCTTCTTACGCACATCATACATTAAACTACTTTTAATATATTTGGGAATATGAAACATAATAATGTGTGCCCTCAGATGCTCATTTGGGTAAAATAAGGGATATATCAATGATTGTTATGCATGAAAAGAGTATATGAGTATGATAACATGAGCATAGATTTGAAAACCATTACCATTAATTCATTTACCATAATAACGAGCTGTGGAATAAATCATGACACATCATAAATCTTGAATCGTGAAGGAAACATTGAATTTAATCCAATATCGGATAAAAATGGTAGAATACAATAACATAAAAGTGTACAACAACCATATAAATATAAATTTTATGTTAACGATACCCAAAAAGGTATTAATTATATGTTACTCTTAGGCTGACCAGTAGAGTACCTACATAAGGAATGGGATAACCACCAGTGTTCCCTATTATGGGCTAGCAATAACCTCTTATGTACACTATTTTTGGTTTAGAATAACCTCTCATGTACCCATTGATAACGTAAAACATTAACATTTACACAATATGTTAGAGTCATGTGGCATACACTCTAGACACATAATTGTAATCAATTTATATGTACGAAAAAATATCATGAAACCATTTAAAATTTCATCCTAACAAAGACATAGAAATAAAAATGAATTTTATTAATATTTCATTTTCATGACAATAAGATAACCATATAAATAATAAGAATTATACCATGAAATAATATCTTTATTAGGGCATAAGTTACATCAAATTATTTCATCATAGATGAAAAGTACTTCAAAATATCACTTCAAACATAACTTTTGGAAAATACACATTTCATTTGGAAAGAAATATTTGAAATCTGAAAATTTGAAAATTATTATAGAAAAAACTTATTTGAAATAAAACAATGAAAATTACAATGTAATATTCAAATCAATGGGTGGATATGATAATGATAAATTAAATTCACGTCTTAAATGTTATAACAATAATTTCCTTCACATAATTGGTAAAAAGAGCCTCTTTCAGGAAAAAAATAACTCTTAATATATTTAATAGATTGTCAAAAATTGGTAAAAATTTCCTTAATATCTCATTTTACATTATTAAATAATTCACTAAAAATATTCCAATGATATTATGGAAATGGAAGAAAAATGTTCATGAATGAGGATTTAATAACATTCTGTTTTCCATAAAAACATTCTTTTAGTCACTTTAGTAATTAAATAATGTCAAATGATATGAAAAAATGTAATGTATATAAATAACTTGAGGTAAAAACCCATGATATTTTTTAGATATAGATAATTTTATTTCATCATCTAAAATTTAAAGATAATTAAACTCGTTAAATAATGATACTCAAACATAAAACCTATACATCATGTTATACATACATCGTATGAAATGTAACCTATTATTCTTCAAAAAAACACCTTAAAATATACCTAAAACAATAATATGATGTTATTTTACTCAATATGTATCATCTAATATATAGTGGATGTCATGAAGAGATTTTGGAATGTAATTTTTGTTCAATGAGGATTATCATGTGTGATGAAGAGATGATAAGAGGTATTCATTTATAAGGGAACGAGATGAAACTTACTAAAAAATAACTTCTTTATTATCCAAACACATTTAAGGAAAATTTATAAACCATCTAGTTCATCTAGGAATAAAACCATCAAAAGACTTAACATAATCATTGAAGATAAGTTTGAGCTTATTGGAATCTTTTTCCCTATATAATTTCTAGGAGAGAGCACTTACCTATGTTCCTAGATTATCTATTATAATGTCTTAAAATAATCAAGAAATCTTCTCCCAAATTTATATGTATTAATCATATTTTATATTTCCTTATTTGAATCCCCTTATCAATATATGGTCCTTCTTATAATCCATGCAATCTGCTCTCAATTGGTGTCCACCAGGAGTAATCATTCCATCATTATGTCAGCTTCTTATATTGGGGAATTGATAATGTGATATTCCTCCATCCTTGCCTCCCCTAAATGAGCTATGAGTTCCAATGAGTTTATGTTATAGTCATTCACCACCCACATCACTTATTGCTGACTATCCAGAACACTCTCTAACATAGCCTCACCTAAGCCAGAACTCTTTCCTTTAGGATTTCCCAGCACATTATCATAATCAAAAATCAAGAAGACCCTCTATTTTTATTTTTTTAACTTGAACAGGATTCCATCCGTTTTTGATGGAAGGAATAGTCCTTCAAACATTTTTTTCATCCCCATATTCAAATTGCAGTTCACAAAATCCAAACTAGTTATCTTCCGCTTCTTCTTTCTTGAACTATACATACATCGGTTGTGTCTCCCACCATCATTGTCCTCCATATATTAATAGGGATATTCCTCTCCCGATGATGTTCCAAAAATATCTTTCCCCTCAATGTCGTTCTGTACCTACGTTAACCCTTCATGATTATATTCTCACCCCTCAGGATCCAAGCCTTAAAATTGGTTGCTTATTAGGATGCAAAACTAGTTCTGTCTCATGGTGGATTCATCCCTTTGACACACCAAATCATCAACATTAACGTAATTTGTAGAGACTAGATCTCCTCGACCATTGTCTTCCTCTACTTCCCCCAATGATACCACCCCTTGATCAGGGGTTGCCTTTGGATGAGGTGAAATCAGCCTAATGTTACTGGACTCATCAACTCGAGCCTCCCCAGCATTCTCTGTATCCAATTGAGCCTGCGATCACCCAAATCGGTCTTCAGGTGAGAAAATTTATCCACAACGATAGGATTGGTTGTAGGTATTCCTACTACCACTTGGGGATCAAGAACCACAACATTATCTCCCAGCTGAGCCATTTTATCTACTCTATCCATATTCTGATCAACACCATCAAACCTAGATCCACACCAAAAAAAGAGAATCTATATGCCCAAAATCCTAAAAATATTTACTATAATCCTCCAAGGATTTGAATAATAATGGTTGTTTTCACCTAAATTATACACCAACAAAAATACACACCCACTCCACTGTTGGTGTGGAGACATCAACCTCCAAAAATAACTACGGGTTAATCATATGGATGGCCAAATGTGTTTTGTTGTAGGAACACATAAATCATACAACCATGATCCCTAACATCTATAGGAATATGAGGATTTTGAATAGAAAAATATGTTCAGGGAAGGAAACACAGATTGTGAATAAAGAGGATTTCTGATTCATATGAAAATCATACGTCCATGGAAATAGAAAGAATCTGTCACTGATTCACTTATGTGGAGTATTGGACCATGCGTGAGCCATATCATCCTCTGAGGAAAAACAAACCATAATATGGTGTTTGTTGAGAGGACCAATAATTGTTCTCCCTTGAAACCCCTAAGAATCGAAGACGAAGTGGTCAAATTCATCTACTGAAGGACGAAGATTCGTGAAATGAGCCACTAGGGTCAAATCCAAGAGGCATGAGGCTTCTTGGAACTCCAAAAGTAATAACAGAAGATAAGATTTTTTATAAAATAAAACTTCTAATGTGGAATAAATTAATTATAATATCCATGGAGAAAATATAATAAAAATAATTAGAAAAACATATTATTAAAAATGAAAGTACTTTTCTAAAAATTGAGTGATTATTTGTTATAAATTAATCAATAAATTTTCAATATGTAAAATAGTTACATATATTTTTCATAATATGGATATTCATATTTTTACCACTTATTTAATGGATATGTTATAATATTCACAATAAAATAATCATAATTCAATAGTATATCAAGCCTGTATTAAAATCATTATTGGTTACAAAAATAGAAATATATTACTTGATGTTAGTTTCAAAGGAAATAATTGTAAAATATTGAGTTGTTACATTTATTCTCAAGTAAAATCCATGGTCACTACTTCATGACACTCATAATATCTTATCATGATTTTATAAAGATTCTAATGTTACTTAAAAATATAAATCCAAATTTTGAAAATTTATTCTCCAATTTCATCTTCAATCATATGAGAATTATCAATATATTATTAACATATTTAAAAATATAATTCCTTTATTTTTATGACCATTATTAGTTTTCTTTATTTTTTTCCAAAATGACTTTTTAATAATCGACTCACAGAACCTTGTAAAGTTATTTTTTTGAACATGTGACTTCAATTGAATTTCCATATCTACCATCATTATTTATGTTCATTCTTTTCATAACCGTAATTGATTTTATTTTATATTGTGACACAAATAATAATTAAAATATCATGAACATAAAAGCTGGGAAGAGAGAGAAATGACCACATATGTTTCTTTAATATGTTGTAACTATTTTATGTGAATGTTGGAATATCATTTATATTAACTATATTTATTTGATCCGTAAAAAATTATAAATCTATCATCTAAAAAATTTATTCCTGAGAAACTATCTTAAATTTTTTGAAATAATATAAAATCATTATGTAATTTGAAGGTAACATGACTTTGAAACCAATTGAGGAATTCAAAAGTGAGGTCCTAATACATTGAGCGAGGGGAGAATCAGTGCATTCATTTCAACAATTATAAAATTCTATTAATAAATTAATCAAAATTTAGTAATGGGTTAGTGAAAATGTTGTATTATGTTTTTGATATTATTCCTTGCATGTTATGATGAACACTATAAAGAAAAGGTAAAAACCAAATATTTATAAGTTTTTACCCTTATATGAATAACTAAATAATTTTAATGAATTGAAATAATCAATATTTACATGACACACTGGTATAATTTTTTATTATTAATTAGAATGTAATATCATAATACTATGATATATTATAAGTGTCGTGATTTAAATTTACTATTTTCAAATTTAAAATGATATATCCATGAATAAAAAAATTATATCTTCAATATAATTTTCAATCATGAAATGTTCCATAAAACATTACAAATGATAAAATTTTACGATTGAATAAAATGATTATTTTTATTTATTTTTTATTCAAATTTCAACTAAATAAAAACTAAATTCTATGATTTCAAATATATATAACACAATATTACAATATCAACAACTCCATAACATATATTATAAATTCATTGATTGTAATTAAATATATACCTATTTATAAAATGGTTATATATGATAAATACAATTTTTCCAAGATGAATAATAATAATACACTTTATAGAAATTATAAAAACATTATTTTGAGTAATTAGACCTTAAAAATGTATTAATTTTTTCTCGTATGCATTGATTATTATTCGTGGATCATAAGTACTAATCATAATACAATTTATTCATTATATTTTTAAAATCAGAAATAAATATAATCTATTCATTTTTTAATTGTTGTCAATACTTTTATAATTAAAAATAAATTAATTGAAACAATATACAACATTCATCAAATCAATTTTAATTTTATACCTTCTTAATATATCTCATCTTTTCATAATCCTTAATTTATTTTTGTGTATGTGTAGGATCTAGCATAAATAAATTGTAGGGACATTTATCAAGAAACATAATCCATGAATAAATTTACTTGTATTACATATGAACTCAGTATAACCTTAGGACACATCATAGAATGTATAATAACCATAAATTACAGCAGACAAAAATATTTTCTCACTTATCCGAACTCTAATTAAAAAAAGGAACTCAATTTTCTAAAATAATATTTTTTTCACTCTTTTCCACTAAAATTGTGGTTCCCTTCTAAATGATCTTTTATGTTATATTTGTACATTTTTTTTGTAATCCACATCCTATTCATATAATTAACATCATCAAATGCTTCATCTGTTTAAATTTTTTTCTCACAAAACATTTTAAATTCTTAGACTATATTGAGTGTAGACCTCAGAATATGGTGATAACAATCACATAAGTCATCAATTTAACATTTATGTACTTAATATCCATGATATAATACTTTTTGAGTCGGAAATAGAAAACGAAAATTATCACCAAAATATCATATAACATTGTTGGTTTTTCTGTCACCATTAATGAAAATTTATTATAAGATTGCATTAAGAATTTATCTCTATGATAGATAACAATACATTATACCAACTAGGATGGTACAATTATTGGGACTAGATATATTAAAATAGTAAAACCATTCTTTTAATTCACCACATTAACTTATATCATCATAATTGGTAAGTGATGACTTTTAACATTAATAAAATTTTGACATATTGACTATTAGTTATAGATTTAATAAGAGGATTTTTGGACCTCTAGAGTGTTAAATCATGGAATTTAACATTGTAAAATACATAAAAAATCATTAAATATGTATTAAATCATGAATTTAATGGATCTATGTTCATTTTTATTATAGATACCATAGTTTTTTGGATTTTGAAATTTTAGTAGAAATTTAATTTTATTGTTGTGTTCTCATTATGGGTAAAAAAGTCATTTTCCCTATCATGTGATCTCAAATACCTTTTTGAGAACTCTATTAGTCCCAGAATAGGGAATTTACCCAAGGATAAGAGTTTGATGGTGTTCCATGTAGTTCAATTTTTGGTGGAATATTTAATATTAAATTTATTAATTGTTAAATTATTCATACTATTTAGGTTGCCTATATATTTTGAATAGAGAACCTGATTGAGAATCATACTCCATTATTTGTATCGGAAGGAGGAGTTTTTCTAGGCAGCATATTAACTCTCCTTGAGTTCTGGGACTTTTGACATATTTTAAAATGTTTATTTAATTAATTAATTAATTAACTAACTAATTAATAAATTATATTTTTTAAAATAGTACCCCACCCATTTTTGGAAACTATGCATCAAAAAATGGGGCATGAGATTCTCCATGAACATGATTTCTATAAAAAATAAGTGAAGGGGGGTAGAAGTTTTCATACTTCTTCCATGGAATATCATAGTATAAGATTGAGGTATAGAAGCATCAGGTAAATTATTTGGACCAGAAACGTCATTTTTTATTCCATGAGGTAGGCCACTTATTTAGTGTTATACCCTGATCAACATATATCAGTAATGTTCATGTTTTACGGCCTTATTAATTTTTTTAATGACCCCATGGGTTATTATCTGTGCATATTTTGGGGAAAATGGTTGTTTAATGGTATTTATAGGTTTTTTCCATTAAGAAACACTAATTACATGCTATGTGGTTTGAATAACCCTCAATTTGTGTTCATCTTTGTCAAGGAATAAATGAATATTAAGAATACATGGTGTGTTGTCTCAAGGACACGCCATGTAGTTTCACTCATTTTGGAGATGAGAACATGGAAAATGCCTTGTGAAAGGGGGACAAGGTCATGTTGGGTACACGACCAGAGCCCATGTTGTCAATAGGCCATTTGTGAGTACACGACATGGAAGGGACACATGTCTTGACTATATGAGGTACATGGGTAGGAACCTTATGTCAGGTACAAGAAAGGAACCATACTTACACGTTGTGTACTTGGGTTTTACATAACATGTTCAGCGGGAGTACTCACTCATGTGGAATTGTGGGAACACATGTCGTGTTCTTGGGAATGCACTCTATGTGTTTCACTTCGGTTACCCGTTAAGGGGATTTTTGGTGTTTTGTTATTTGTAAACAAAATTGGACATGTGAGTTGTCTATTTATAGGTTTTTTCTTGTAAAACATAATGGTTGTGTTCTTTCAGTATATAGAGGTCGTCTAAATAGTGTTTTGGAACATGAATTCTAGTAAGGGGATTTCCTTAATGGTTGGATTTACACTCATCTAATTGGTTGGGTTGTGAGCCATGATTCCCTAGGGTGGATTATGATCTCAATGATTGTCTTTTCCTTTATGTACCCAATATTTTTAATTTAGGTTCCTATGATTTATCTTGGAATGTGGGAACGAGTGGTATATTTGGGGATATTTTTATTGTTCCCTGTGTATCAGAAGTAGCTTATCGAGGAAATATCAAGTAAGAATTGGAAAATATGTTTGAAGTTTAGAGTGGTTGGAGCCTTCAGTCGTGTCTTACATCATAGGATGGTGGTTATCGTTAGATGTCATTATTGGGTTGAGTTTAAACTAAGGGACTCTTAAGGATTCTCTTAGTGGTATAGTTTCTTGTTCAGTTATCTATGGATGCTGGGGTTTTATGTTTGTAATTCCTCATGGAATTGGTTGCTATTGGATTGCCTTATTGTCATGTTTAGAAAAAGTATCAGTTGGATACCACTGAAGTCATGTTGAGTATGTTTCTTGGGATTGGTCTTAGACTGAGAGTTTTGTTGTTACCAAGGTTTGGGAAGGTATGTCTCCACCTGAGTACCAGTTCTAAGGATCAAGGGAGATTCCTATATTTTGTATGGCTTTAGAGGACCATGTAGGGAATACATTGATAGAATGACCCTGATCATCTACATATGTATTATTAGTTTTTTTTGTTTCCTTACAAACAGAGATTATGTATGAGCCATTGTAGTTGAGGTGTTGCGGACCAACATGGATGTATTGACATAACCAATTATGTTTAAATGGATAAGGTTGGGACATGGATTATTCTCCTATGGTGGGATTGATATGGTTGGGATACAAGGGTTTGGGACCCAGTTTACTAGTATGGATTGGGATGATTATGAGTGATTAAAAGATGATCCACATGTATGGCTACATATATTTGTGAATGAGATTTTTGTACTAAGGCTCCTTATCAGTACTAATATTTTTTTTAATGGTTGAGTGTTTGAATATGGATTAAAGAAGTTTGTTTGATATTAAAGGGTATAGTGATGGGATTTCACATGATTGTGGTATGGTGTTGGACTAAGGTCCCGATCCATGGAAGTATATTATTGAGATGGTGTGAGACCGAGTCTCTAGAAACATATAGTATACTTAAGGGATATTTTTATAATATAAGGATCTAGATAATGATGGCATGCCATGTGAAATATTGATTTCGGACTGAGGCTCCTTCTCCATGGTCTAGGCTAAACTAATTCCCTGAGAACAACTAATGCAATAGTTAAATGGTTTCTGGACTAAGGTTTTGTGAACTGAAATTATAATGGGGATTAAGTATCCGACTAAGACTCTAGACACAAATAGTATACTTTATATTTTATGAGGAAGATTGTTACCCTAGTATTTTATATTAAACCAGCTATATGGGTGGTGGAATGATTATCTACATCAATTTTTTAGATACTATGTTGATGCTCCAAACATGACTAATTTGATATAAGGTACATGTTAGAACGGATTCTCAAGGATTTACGTTATGAGAAATGAGATAGTTTATAAACATATGGTCCAGGATTGGTAGTGCCTTTGTGTGGTAACTGGTATAGTTTTCATGGGGGTTCCTAGTATGAGATAATGTTTGCGGTAATGAGGTCCTGGTTTTTGATGACTTTGGTTTATATTCAAGATAATAAGACTATCATAAAACGGGTTCCTAGATTTTCCAAATTTATTTGCTGCTACAATGAAAATGAATCTTATGGGTTATTTGGGGTACACAGCCAAAAATAGGTTCTCATATAAACTATATATATGTATAATGTAGGTAGGTTCGATTAATGTCTCTGATCTAGGGATCGAAAATTGATATATTTTTGTTTACATTCAATTATTTTTTGACTAGGATGAGATTATTTCATGATCATGTTCTTATGGTAGTACTTACTAGTTCAATGTTAGTGGTGGATTTTTGATCATTATATCTCACCCCATGTATGTTCCCCTCGATGTATGTAATGTCATTATGTATGATTTTATGTTGAACACTAATTCACAATCGATCGGGCTATGGTAACAATTTTCATAGTTGCTAGGGATGTTTCTGTGGAGTCGAATAGTTGGGATAGAGGATCTTGAAAGGGTACAAATTACTATGTATGTATTAAGGCCAAGAGATGACAGTCAAAACTCATGTATTTACTTCTCATTTTTTTTGATGCTTTATTGGACCCATGTTCAACTGGTATTTTATTAATGACATAGTTATTTAAGCCCTTACAACATTTCATTTTATTACAAAATGTTTTAGTTTCAATTTATTATTTTTTTCATTACAAGTTTTGTATGTTTTTTGGTTCCATAATTATACTTTTTCTCTAAAATAAATGGATAGATTCTCCTCACAAATCCTATTTAGACCCCCACTACTAGTCAAAATCCTCTAGAGTATAAGGTGGGACACATAAGGTCTTATTGAAATAATTTTTGAGGTACTAATTTAGTGTCTACAAAGTCGGGATGTCACAAAGTAGTATTAGAAGAGTTACACTCCAATTATTTCACTATTTTGTTTTGGTAGACAAGATATATAAGAATATTTCGTAGATTTTGATGGATACAGGGATGGATATTGTGAACTCTGGATTTGGTAGAAATTCCACGTTACCAGGGACTAGGATTGGTGATCTAGATTTTTTATGTTATAGTTCTATATAATATTCTCTTTCATATACACATAAGTTTTTCATATTTGAGGGTTTAAGATGGATTTTGGGATCTTAACACTTTGGAATGAGGCCCATGAAATGGTTTTGTATCTTGGCCTATAGTGGAAAGATATGTCTCATTCATCATGATAAGTACATATGATCCATATGGTATAGGTTGTATAGTGTGTGATTTTATGGAATTATTTCTGATGGTAGGGTATGTGGATCCATGTTGAGGTGCTCATCGTTGAGGATATAGTTGTGTATCTCATCCGTGTTTGGTGTAGTGACCCTGTTGAGTTAGTATAGTGCATCTATGGGATCATTGGGTACCTTATGGGTGGATTTGTTTAAGGTAGGTTGTATTTCATTGTCCTTAATGGGGCGGTATGATGTATAGATTCTCCAAGAGGATGGATTCCCTAACTATGGGTAGTTGGTTCAAATATTATTCCTTTATAGAATGAGAACCTACTTAAGGGTGTATTGTTTTTCTTAAATGATGTGATGAAGAGACAAGTGCCTAGTGATTTCACAATAGTTGTGGCCTTCTCTATGTTGAGTTATACCTAGGTGGTTGGACCTAGTGGTTTCACATGAGTCATTATTGGAATGTCTAGGTGTGTGTTCCTAGTCTTTGTTTCATGGGACTCCAAAGAAGAAATTCATATCCATTTCACCTTTGTGGGTGATCTTTAGAGGGTCACTAGTGATACCAGTTCTTTTGGGTACAAGAGGCATAGATGAGTGATTTCAATCTTTTTGGAACGGTGAACAAATGGTGAAACTATGTTTTAGGTATAAGATTGATGTACTCTTTTTTGGTTTTGAGGTGGTGCAGTTTCAAGAGAGTGTTTTAACCCTGTAGTATGATTTGAGAGGATCAGGTTTGTTCAGCTTCCTAGACCAAATGATTTTTATCCAGGTGAGTGGATCCCACTCGCTTTGTGTTTGATAGATAGTGCAATATGTGTTCGTGTTTTCATGGTATGTTCTTTTGAGATGTTATTTTGTGATAAATGACACATTTTTGTGAGATAAGGTTCTATGGTTGGGTTAAACAAGGGTTTATAATAGTTATGTAATTTTGGAATCTAGGATATGGAAGAGATAGTGATACACTATACCATTTATTTTGTGGAAACGATGTCACCAGAGTGTAGGTCCATGGTGATTGAGCTGTGTAGTTATCCATGAGAGAGACAATATTTTTTATGTGGGGGATTAGAGGCTTTTATGAATAGTGACCTGAGGCCTCGAGATTGAACTATGATGGTCTAAAATGGATGTGGTTGTGGTGGTACTCATCAACCACATCTTAGTATACTCACAATTTATTGATTATTTGGCCCAATATATTGACATCTTCTGGAGTATGCTAAGAGGGAAATAGCTTTATCCCATGCTATTGATGATTTATCTAGTTGATTAGGGGATTCCTTGAAGGTTTTGTTCATGGAGTGGTGTGTTTGAAGATGTTTGGTGTGAATCAAACCATCTTTTATTTGTGGGTGATGTCCACAAGGTGTATTGGATATCGATGAGTACAAATTGTTTTGTTCTCTAATATTGGGAATTGGTGACAATATATGATTTGTTTGTCGATCTTGTGGAGTGAGATAGCTATGTCTAGCTCTAGTTCTTTGTTGTGATTGGGGAATGGGATGGGGAAAAAGATGATTCATAATGAGGTTATTATAAGGATACTTCTAAAATGGGGATTACTAGATCAGGTATTGTTTTTTAAATTTGTGTGGGTAGGGTTGAGGATGTATTAAGGATCATGATGGACTAGTTCATAGACCACAAAGGATTTGTTTTGAAAGGAAACTCCAATGATAAGTAGCGATGTGGATCTAAATTGATAGACGGGGGTTCAGTTCTATGGTGGGGAGAACAATGAGGTTGAAGATGATTTTGAAAGGATGATGTGATGTATTAGGATATATAGGTGTCGAGAAAAAACATCCTAGGGATTTCTCAATGGCGGGAACTAGATGCATTGTCTGTTATGGATTTTTTTACCTATATAAGGAGTTATAGAGAGAAATTCATTTCAAATCTATTAATTGAAAACAATAATATGATAATGAGTTTAAAACCACGTTGGGTCTAGTTGTGTGGTCGGAATAAACCTATGTCTTTTCAAGAATGATAATATTTATGGTGGGATGGTTGTAGGGACCTGATTTTTCTGGATTTTTATATGTGAGTAAGAATTTCAATTTTTATTCTCAGGTTCTAATGATGGTTAAAATGGTCATTTCCCCTTGAATATGATATTAGATTATTTTTATGACAACTCCACTGGACCCAGAATATGGTGTTTACCCTTGGAAAGATGTTTGGTGTAGTTCTATGAACATTGAGTTGTGGTGGAATATTCAATATTTAATTAATTAAATGATAAATTATTTCTATAGATTAGGGATACTGTATCTTTTTAATGGAGAGTCATATTGACATTTTGACTATGCAGTATAGTCATAAATGGGATGTTTTTACTATACAGGTTATTAACTCTCTTTGTCTTCTTGGACTCAGGGAAGATATTAAACTTGGAAATTCATTAATTAAATAACAAATTAACTAATTAACTAAATTATTAATACATACACCCCCTTCAAGTTTGGGATTTCCATTCATGGATGAAGGGGTGAAGTGTTTCTCCCTATTTTTGAATGTTTGACAACGCAGGGAAGGGGGAAGATATGCCGTTAGAGATCATCCTTCCTATGTTAGATTGAGGTTTAGTACCTTTCGAGAGTGGATTTGGACTCAAAGCTTTAGAATTTATTCCCCGAGGTACGTTGTTATTAGATTTTCTTCTCTCATACTCATTGATTAGTAATTTTTATGTTTTAAGGACTTATTATGACTGCTAAAACCCATAGGTTCAATTTGTTCTTATTTCGGAAAAAATGGGGCTTTTGGTCGTTTTTATAGATTTCTAATTCAGAAAACTTGGCTATAGTGTGTGTGTCTTGAAGAACACACACTATGTGTTCTTCCTTCATGAGGAAGAATATAATATTATGATTACAGGTCATGTAGTTAGAAGGGAATTCCATTTAGTGTAACGCAACATGTGGTTGAGAACACATCCAGATAACTCGTGTACGGGTGACATGTCTTTGTATGGTACACAGCCCAACCATATTAGGGTGACACACTTAGATTGTGTACACATCTTGACCAAGACACAGGGCTAGGTCATGTGTGAAATAGATGTAGGTATTCCTTGTAAGGTACACATCATGTATCTTACTCACACATCATGTACCAAGGATTTTAATTCCTTGAACATTAGTAGTACATACCCATGTGGGTTTGAGGGAACAAATGAAATTTTCTAGGCCTTACACATCATGCAGTTCTATTTGGTTGTCCCTTAAGGGGGATTGGGTGTTGTGTGCCTCCCAAATGTAATTGGTCATCTTAATAGTCTATTCAGAGTGTTTTCCCCATTAAACATGATGGTGGGATTCTTTCAGCATATGGAGATCTCTTTGATGGTGTTCTGGACAATGAAATTTTAGCACAAGGATTTACATGAGGTTTCAATTTAGAATCATCTAGTTGTTGGGTATGAGACACAATACCCGGTTAAAGATTATGAGCTCAGTGATTATCCTTTCCTCAGTGTTCCATGGAATGTTTATTAAGGTTCCATGGATGGATCCCAAAAGGAGGGATTGAGTAGTATCTTTGATGAGATTTTTGTTTTTCCCTATCTATCAAGACAATTTTCTCATGGATATATAATTTGAGTTTTGGATGTTATATTTGAGGTTTATAATGGTTAGATCCTTTGGTCATGATTAACATCACATGATAGTGGTTACAGATATGTGTCATTGTGTTGTTGCTTTGATTATGTGGGTCTCTTGAATCATCCCTTAGTGGGCTTGTATCCAGTTAAGTTATCTTTGGATGTTGATGTTGGATTATTGGAATACCGTAAAGCATGGTTTATTTTTGTATTGTATTATAGGAATGTTGTTGATCATGGATCAGTTGGAGACCACTGAGGGACTCTTTTTGATGTTATTTTTTATAGGGATTGGCCAGAGAGTTTCATTACTACCAAGGATTGGGAATAGATGTCTCTTCATGAGTGATAGTTCTGAGGGCTGAGGGAGATGCCACTGTTATGTTTGGTTTCATAGGACCATGTGTGAGTACAATTAATAGGATGAACCTGAAAGGGTTCATGTGGTTTATTATCTTGTTTTTTGTTGTTTTCCTAGGACCCAAGATTATGTATGATCCCTTGTGGGTGGGTGCTTCTTAATGAAAATTATGTATAGTCAGCACATGTTATGTTTCAATTGATGAGGTTTAGAATTGGATTTTCCCGAAGGAGTGGGTTTGATGTGGTTGGGTTTCCATATTTTTAGGAATGGTTTAATTTTAAGGGTTGTGATTTCTTTTAGAGAAATATACATAATCCATATGTATGGTTCCCAATATCCATGATTGATATTATTGGACTAAGGCTATGTATTGGTACCGATAGATTTATTGTGCTTTGACTGATGGATAGAGGATCTATGCACAATGTTTTATTTTGATGAGTATGGTGATGTGATATCCAATGTATGTGTTATGGTGATGGATTAAAGATCTAGTCACATGATGTATACTATTCATATTGTTTCATACTTAGTGTCTAGATACTAATACTATACATCATAGATAGTGTACCAGATAGAGGCTCTAGGAAATTATTTCATGCCATGTGAAATAAGGTGCTTGGAATGATGCCCCTTCTCCATGGGTTGTGAAAAAACCGATGCTCTAGGAACCACCCATGTTATATATTTTTTCCTATTTGAATGAGGTTACAGGCATCAAAAGTATACTATGGACTAAATGTTAGGTTAAGGCTCTAGACACAGATAGTATACCTTGTTGTTTATGTTCTAGAATGATTCTTTAGGATTTGATGGTATACCAGCTCTGATATATGGAGCAATGGCGCCCCAAATTCGTGGTTTAGATGTATGACCGAGTCCACATACTAGATTAATTTTTTAAAGGAAATTGTTTTGGATTTATTCTTAAGGAATTTTGTTGTAATACATGAGATTGTTTTTAGACTGATGGTCTTTGTTTTCTTGAGAATTTTGTAATAACTGGGATAATTGCTCTGAGGTTCCTAATATGATATGATTTTTTTGGTTCATGAGGATGTGGTATGGGATGAATTGTGTTTTTATCCCAAATTATACGACTATAATATGATGTTTTCATAGAATTCCTATATTTGGTTGTGGCTTCCATGGAAATGAATCCTGCTGGTAATTTGGGATTCATGGTCATGGAAACATGTTAAGATATACTTTGGCATTGGATGAAGTAGGTATGTTCAATTGAGGTATCATATATAGGGATTAACAGTTGTTTCAATTATAATCATTTTTTAGGTATGTTTTGTCTTGGCTGAGCATATTTCAAGAGAATGAACTTATTGCAGGAGTTTTAGGTTCACCTTCATGGGTGTCCTACTGATATTTATTTCTAACCCACCTTTTACTTTCACTTCATTGTATGTAATGACCATATATATACATTTATTATTAGTACAGATTCACGATGGATCGTGAGAAGGCCAACATTTCATGGTTAATAGGTGTTCTCATGTGGGGTCGACTAGACGAGTTGGAGAATCTTGATAGGGTATTGGAGACTAGATATGTGTTCTGACCCAGGATTCAAATTAGGGTTGATTGTATTTACTTTTCATTTATATATTTTCTATGTCTAATCTTCTCAAGGGGAGATCTCTATTGTATGTATGACATAGTTGATCGGCCCTTAATTGTATTTCATTTTATTACAAAATGTTTTTATTTTGGATTATTTAATTTTTTAACTTTTCCATTGTTTATGTTGTTTTGTTATTTTGTTCAAATTTTTCAATAAGAAATGGGGGTATTGTCTCCTCAAAAATCCACTTTATACTCCCTCCTTGAGTCAGTAGCCATTGGCATATAAGGAGGTGTGGTTGAGGTATTATAGGGAACCGGGTATGGGAAATAGTTTAGTTGGTAGTAGGACGAGACATTACATGGACACTATAAAATTCACTATAACCCTTTTTAAAATCTGATTTAATATATTAATATTTTGTTATTGACATTGTTCAATTTCCCTTGCCAATAAAACTATGGTCACAATTCATAAGGATTCCAATGATCTATAAAGAGTCTAGTAGGTCTATTATACATCTTGTCGAGTGGCTAGATTTCCGTCTAATGTAGCAGAAGAGGGTTATATGGGAGAGTCTTATGAAACCCCACTTTGATGATTCATGTACATAGAGTTATATGTGGGGAACCCCTTTGAGCATTATTATTCCCCACATCCATCCCAATTTTCCATGGGAGATTGTCATTTTGGTTTATTGAGTAGATGTATTATCCTACGTACATTATTTCTATATTTTTCATCATCAAATTCATATATTTTGATTATATTATATTCCATATTTGTATTATTATTTTCCCAGGGTATGGTTAAATCACCTTTCCATTATGGGTGTTTCAAATACAAAGACTAGATATGGATAGAAGAAAATGAACACATAATATTAGATTTCATTTCAATGATGGTATGTTACATAATGAATTATTATTTTTTATTTATATTTTTTAAATATAATATATATTAATAATATGAAATTGGGTATTTTTAATCTTGGGGGTCCATGAGTCATTAATACAAAATTACATGGGTTATCAATATCGTTATATCGTTTGGTGAGTAATTCTCAGTATATATATTGATTGTGGGATTTTTTATATGAAATAATATTTAGGAAATTATAATAATTTTAATCTAGTACGATCATTTTGGTTTCATGGAATGTTGGAATAATAATGGATTTATAAATGAATTTATATTTGCGGTAGGTTTTTTTTTCATTGATAATTGTGATGTCATGTCATGTGTTCTCTTTCCTTCAGGCTGTTTTTTCTTATATGTTATAATATTATTATAAGAAGCATTATTGTTTGACATAGAATGACTTCCTAAAGTTATAAAACCTCATATCACCCTAATAGTCATCACTATATTTCATATCTATTCTAAATCGTTTCATTAATAGTTCTTTATTTAAATATAGTCGGTATCCCATGTTATAGGTGTCATGGTAGTATGTGATGTGTCTTGAAATGTTTTAATGAAATTAAATGTTTCTAAATTTAATATTGTATTTTAAAAATCATCTGATTTTAAATGGAAATTTAGAATAAAATATTCTTTAAAAAATATTATATTTGAAATAATATTTCATTGGGGAAATTGTGATATTTCCAAATTATGATTTTATTAGGTTTGAGATAAGGTAAATGGGTGAGTAAAATTGAATTTCATTGATTTTTATGGGATTAAAATTTGTATTTAAATATTTTTTTAAATAAAAAAGTAAAATATGTTTGATGTAATTATTGTTTTTAATTAACCATGAGTGGGATATTCCACATTTTTAAAGCATCTATTCATGTGTGCGACCTTTTAATTATGGATTCGCATATTTCAAGATTATATATGTTTAATATATATAATAACACTATTTTCTTATGGGTTTCATATATTCGCCTTGATTTCATGTGATTTATTTGATGATTTTACATTCATGGATCTCTGATGGGTGCCCTTATGATTGCAATAGTGTTTAAGACATACTTTTTCCCTTGACTAATTAATACTAAATCTTGGTTTCATTGAGACATTATATTTTATAAAAAATTGTTTCTGAGGATGTCAAATAAAATTTTTAATTGTTAGAGACATCTTCGAATAGTTTGAAATATAGTGAAGAATTTCACTAGAGATCTTACACAAAATTATTGAAATGTTTAGTGTTAAAACCAATCTTATTTTAATTGATATCTAATGGTGGGTTGGTAGATAGTGATTAATTTGTTGTGATAATTTCGTCACACAACCCAACCAATGAGACCCCAAATTTTCTGATCAAAATTTGAGTGTTCCATTATAAGACCCCCTCAAATAGGTCAGTGGATGGTGACAAGAACTAAGAAGGAATATATATATATATATATATATTGGGGGAGTTCATAACCAATAACAAACTTAGACAACTACAAATCGTTAATTGTGAAAATAACCTACAACCCTAGCAGTATCTATTATAAATTGATGAATGCAATAAAATTGATAAATGATAAATCATATTATAAGTAAAATTACATGTAGTAAAAAATAAATTGGAAAATATATATACATAACCCAATATCATTTAGTATGATATAATACATCCATTGGAAGACAACTACATTCTACAAGAACTCTATATTCAATCCAGAATGGCAACTATCACTTCCATGTACAATTATACATTCTATGCAACTGATCTTATCCCTCCATTATCTTCAAAACTGACCATGGATTCCTCCAAACTATAATTAATACCAACAAACACAACATATGTTCAAAAAATTACATTTAGGTTAGAGAAGAAAGATTATAAATATTATTTCAAAAAACACAAATTCATGAGATAAACAAGTCAGTAAAATCATGATATTTCAGATAAATAAGGACAAGACAAACTTATTCCATAACTTCTATATAGTCATGATAATGATAGATGATAATATAATTTTATTTCTTTATAGATCATCTCCATAAAGTATCATATCTTGCAACCAACTAGGGATACCCGAAATAATAAAAGACACTTATGGTCCATTTAGGATATCCCAACTATAAGTCACATATCAAATGAATCAATGGGTATCTAAGGTATCATTATTCTAAAATAAACTATTCAAATTTTCCATTATAATGTCCATATTTTTCATTATAAACTATAGGGTAGAATTTTTTCCTCAATGATGTACTCACATCAGTTTAAGGATTATTAAACCATTTCTTTTATAACAACCTAGTGACAAAATAACCCATATCACCTCATCAAATTTATATAGGGGGAACAACGCATTGAAAATAGACAGTGTTTATAGTGTTAAATTGAATTCAATGCTAGGGGATTTCCTTTCATTGAATTATTATTTAATGATGGAGTATCTAATTCTAGGTATATAGGACATGAATTACAGTAGTGGGTGTGTTTTCAATTATATTAGTCATGCTAGTGGTCCACATCATATTAGGTCTCAGGTTGAGTTGATCCATTTCCAAAATGAGAATAACCCACAACCTGAGTATGTGGGGGAGTAAATAACTCAATTATGAATGTTGAAGATGCACACACTACCATCAATACGATTCTAACAGAGTATCCATCCATTTGTCCTCTTTAATGAACTCCACAGAAAATAGTCTTTCCCATTACATATATATGATTATTAAACTATCCATAACACCTCATAAATAGTCTCTAAGGACTAAAATAATCATCTCAATATGCTTCAAATTAAAAAAATTCTGAAAAATATCTATTTACATGTTATATTATAGAACATGGGAGAAATGATATATGAAAGACCATTGGATACATAATACATGACATGTAATTTTAAATTCATTTTATGGAGGTCCTTGAGTCATATATAGTCACCATCATTCGACGTGGGATGAAACTCTATAAAATTTACTTTTATGTACATTATATATAATTGTTGGGGAGATAAAGGGTGTGTACTTTAATATATTTCATTTCATGTAATAATTCATTGTGTGTGTGTCCCAATAATATAAAATATACTCTAATATGGGATAAAAGGGTGTGTACTATAAAACATACTCTCTGTAGTGACCTAGTATCACACAACATGCCCTTTTAGACTGCACACCATGTAATATTTAGGGATCCATTGCAACCACTAGATTATTTACAAGAAACATCCTTCAATGAGGCCTCATCTTGTAGTCAAAATATTTCAACATTCGTCTATTTCCATTATTATGGCTCCCCCTATTGTCTATTACATGATTTTCACCTCTAATTTCACCAAATCTTCCAATATCTACCTATAACCCAGCCGTAAAACCTTTGGGAATAATCTATTCCCTTGAAATATGCCTCATTATTCATTCATCATTATAGTACTGACTCATAATATAATCTCTGATGTACTTTTATTCTATTGAGTACTAAAATAAGACACCATAGAACCTTGGGTGATTCCTCATCTATCTCTACATGTGTCATGTAATTAAATCATCACATGAATTAACCCATTATTTATTTCACACTCAAAATAGTTCCTTGTGCCTCCAGTCATTTAATAACCTTTATCTCAGTCCCAAAACATCATACTTCTATCACTGGAGAAGTCTAGTTGTGAAAATGAAAAAAAGAAGGGTGGCGGTAATGGGTAAGAAAAATTATTGGGATACTAGAGTGATTATTTTAACCACCATTCATCTTTTTTAAATCAACTAATGGTGATTATTACTAATGAATAAGAAAAGTTTAAGGAGTTCATAGAAAAATATTTTTTATGATGATTTATATTTCAAATATAATCAGGAATTATACTTTTAAACAAGGAATCAACGTTGAAATCACATAGAATGGATTGTAAATTAAATAAAAATTCATTTCTCATTGGTGGATTGTCAACGATTCGATTAATTTTCAGTCCCAGAAATGTGATCATCGCTATAATGGGATATGCATCCAATAAAATTTACATCCATCGTGGTCATTGATGAATCTTATCACATCCCTATATCCTCTTTCAAACAAGTTTTTTCCCTATTATAATTGACTAACCCTATAGTTAAATAATATTTTCATTTTATAATCCTTAATTTGTTCTAACAATTACATAAATGTAAGTTAGAGATGTTTCAAAAACTCAGAGATCAAAAACCAACTATTTCTTACTATACTCTAAATAATAACCCTTGTATTTAGACACAACCATGGAATCAATATTTTTTACTGATAATTTATTTTATTACTAAAAATATATTAACTCAAGGGATAAATGATATTTATTTAATAAATATTTAATGTACATAAAAAACATAGCTCATAATTACACAAAACATTTTGAAAAAGGAAAACATCATGTCTAAAGATAAAATGAACAACATTTTTAAATGATTTTTAAATAGGGTAAATTTAAAGATTATAAAATTTCTATGACACTAGACTCCCTTACCAAAAAGGGAATCCATTATTTCATAAGGAAAATTCTAGTTAACAATATCCTCCACACTATTTATATATTTTCCTTGAAAAGGAAGTAGCCAAACCATAAAAAATAAGGAATTTAAAAACAGAAATTGTCTAAGAACAATTTAACATTGGTTGAAATTAATATACCTCTACAGTTCATATATATAAGTGAACACGTTTTGAAATCATAAAAAAATGATTCCTTTTATCTACCACTTCATTTCAGGCCATTCCTCATTGATATTCAACATACTCACTATAATACACTTCCCAACCATGATAAAAATAAATTCCTTAATATAAGAATAAAATTAAATTTTGAAAAAAAATGATAGATCAATTTTTAAAACATATGCAATTAAAGTTATCCTCGTACCATGAAACACAACTTTTAAAATTAAAAATCCCTATAGTCATGGTAAATTAGTAAAAACACCCCTTATGGGAGAATTATGATACCCATATTGAATTATTATCCTCCACTACTATAACACAAGGATTATAAACATGTAAAATACATAGATATTTGTTAAATAATTGGTAATTCACCACTAATCCATGATAAGATAAAAAATATCATGCTCCAAGAAACCATCACAGACTAATAATTTTCACCCACCAATGTGAATATAGATACATTTACAGAATAAAGAACATATATTATAGAAGCGCTAAAGCAAATAATCCCATTAACTCTAAAGGTAACTTCCTATTACATACTATGAAAATTTTCACATTCATCCAAAGGATTACATAGTTAAATTTTTCATTATCTCCTACAAAGTGAATAATGAGCACATTGAGAAAGATAAATAACCTAATAAAATTTCTAAGAGACTAAAATTCTTCTATTTCATGAATTATTCCAAAAAAATACAACGAATACAATTATAACCAATTCAAATTTGCCTACTTTGTCACCTCCATATCCTTAAATACATTATCCAAAACATGAATGACTAAAATCCTCCACCCATTAACCACCATACTTCATCTCGTAAAAATAATAACAACATTTTAATAATCTATATATTAGTAGAGTGATATGTATTCATCAAGCATATGTTTTAGGATGTATTAATTCAATGAAATCAGAATCTAATCGATATTCCAACAAATATTTGAACTTGTTAAATTTATTTTATTAATGGTAATATACTATGCTTTTTTGAAAAAGGACCAAAATGTGATGAATGTGTCAAACTAGAATAGAAGAATATTGAGGTTAGAAGCCAAAATAACATAGAGTTGGGGTGACTGCCAAAGATATAGAAACACATTTTCATGTTGTGAAATAAATTAATGTCATGAGTTTAATCAAAGTAGACAAGGAATATTTATGTCAATTTTTATAGTTTTTTCTATTACTAGTTGAAATTAAATCATAAATTATGTGAAACTAGTGCATGTATTGAGTTGGTTGAGGTAGAGATATAGACAATTTCGTGGAACCTTTCAACTCTATAAAATTGAATTTAGTACACATCGTGTAATCGATACATGACATAAGAGTATCAACATACATTATTTTGGATATGTGTATACCACCTCACATTATAAACCAATTATTCCTTACTTGATCTGAAAACCTTCTTCAAGTCAAAAATGGTGATTTTGATGGAAATATACTTTAGAATCCCCTTTGGACAAATTGAGAAGACAATTGATGACCCGAGACGCACTAATTAATATATTCATGGCCAATTAATGATCCCTAGAGAAAAAAACCCCTATAAATAAGAGGTCATGGTACTACACTAAAAATTCAATTCATAAGAATTTCCACTAGGGTCAAGGATAACTGCTCCAATGCTATATCATATAGGATTTTACTTTCCTACCACATCCTATATTTAATGATGGGGTAGGACTAGTGGGAATCAATTATAATGAATGTAGATTTCATTCATAGGGTATTTCATTTTTAAATGATACTCATTTAGTGATTTATCTAATACTGATTCATCATAATTATATTATTTTCATTATCATTCATGAACATTGCATGATCAATGAGGGAGTGATTCTTTTAACTCATTTTCCATAAGATGATTAAAATCATTAACATTGGGCCAATTATTTTTTATTTTTAATAATTATTCCAAGTGACCTAGTAATTGAATACGGAATTTAACATGAGAATTGTGAAAAGAGAACATCAATGATTTTTGGGATTGTATTCAATTACCATTGGATTCCTGTAACACAGTTCTGACACCTATGATTTCTTTTTCATTATTCTATACCATAAAAAAATTAATCACAAATTTCAACTAATGATCATTTTTTTCTATTTTTATATAATTCAAATAAATCTACATATCTCTTTTCAATTAATTAATTTAAATTTATTTTGTAAAATAGCTTTTGAATATTTTATAAAAATACTACTCTCTTCAAACCTATCTTAGTGTGTTTGACCACAGAAATGAATATCCGAAAGTAAATTTTATTTTAGTGGTTTCTATGATTCATGTTATAAATTTAAAAATTCGATAACCCAATGTAATTAATGATACCCATGGGGAAATAAAAATTTTGGCTCCCTTGTCTATGATAGGAGTGTAATATTAATTAGTTCGAGGCTATAAATCTTTGTAACTATTTCTAGGGATATAAATGGATAATTTATTATTAAATTAATTTAGAAAAAATGTTTCCTTGAAATTTATTTTCTATAATTTTCTGTCTCCAGTTTTTTTGTTTTGTTATTTAATTTTAATGCACTTGGTCTTTTGGGATGTGATAGTAGGTCTGAACGGATTGATGAATACTAAGGATAGGATCACCTTCCAATTAATGATTTTGGTGTAATGTCTCAATGAAATTAGAATGATGAAAAATAAATCTAATAAGCAGATGCATCCATACCAAGGAATTGAATACACAACTACCCTTTTCATAGAATGAGAACTAAATGAAAGTTTAATGAGAAAATAACCATGGACAATGAATAATGTTTAAGTACCACTTATATATATGACATTGATCTTAAACATGATTCCATGAACATTTAGGGTTCAACGGATGAAGATACCCTGTAGTAGAATATGAGTGGTCCAAAAAAATTCATAAAACTATATGTTGTTGAATATAAACAAATGATGAAATATATTAAGAAATAACCATTAATACGAAGGTAATAAAAATATTTATCATGAATCTTTGACTATAACCGAGAAAATAAGAATAGTAAGAAGAAATGTTGAAATACTAAGTCATCGTGAAATTTTTATAAAATCAAATTGTGTCGCAATTAGTTGATGGAATCTAGCTAAAACCTGAACCGATGTTGAAAATGAAAATGAATCAAAATTAGAAGAAGTTTTCGATCTTTCTATGAAATCCAATGTAGTAATTGATATAATTTAACACATTCATTTAAAATTTTAAAAGAGTAATATTACTAAGTCAAGGATGATACTAATATTTTTTTAGTCCTATTCACATTATCCATACACTGGAAGCCACATTAAAATTCCATACAAATTCTATTGAGGACAATAAAAGATTATCGTGGTGGATTTTAATGTCATGATTGGGATAACGTGATATGGTGAAAATTATACATCACTCTAGTCATCATAACAAGGCATGGTCCAGCTAAATGGAAATAAAAATAATATCTCTTAGGGGGTGATATAGCTGTTTTTTGGCTTTCTACTAATTTAGATTGATATTGGTCATAAAACAACATATTTATATTCATATTTATTTTTAATTAAAGTTTTATTTTATATATTTATTTAAATTGATTTTACTTTCACATGTTCTATATATTTTTTATATTTATAAAATTTATATGAATCGAGCATCAACAGTGATTCAAAGAATTTGATGGTTCCCTACTTGTGGTTACACCCATTCACTTCCAAAAATCAAGAGAATTTTTATCATGAGAGAAGTAAATATTTTGTTTCTAGTTTAAGAAGAAAATACAAATCCATATATAAAGCTTCAAAAAAAGTGGATTAATCATTTAAATTGTTCACTTATCTATTATATTCCCCACTTTAATTTTTTTAATGCATTAACTAATAATTACATGCTTTCACTTTACTCTTTCAATAGTTAATATTACTATGAGATATAAACATCTTATGATAATTATAATTCCATGAATTTTAAAATTCTTTTTTAATAAATTTTAATGATAAAAATGGGAGAAATAAATAATAAGGATATGAATATGGATTAGTATTTCTAGATTCATGATATAAACATATTGTTAATTGTTGTAAAAGATTTTTTTGATATTATTTCAGATTTAAATTTAGTTTCTTTTCATTAATTGATTTAATTATTCATATACATTTAAAATTGTAGGTTTCCCAATGATTCTTATCATTCATAAGACATCCTCTATGAAAAATATTTCTAATTATTTAAATATTATATATATTGTGAAACATGGACATGTACCATCTAAAAAATCATGGAATATTATCAAAGAAAAGATTCTCCATAATAAGTTTTAATATGATTGACTCGTCTATTATTTATCCCTTTTTCCTATGACCCAGCCTATATTAATCCACTTTAATCCCATATAATACATAATTATAATTTTTAGGAAATGATCCATGTTACAATCCATTTTTTCATTTTTACCTTCCTCTAAATTTTATTCATGAAATTTAAATGAAATAGTATGGGGGTTGTATATTCCACATTGTATATAGATATAAATCATAGAGGATATTATGATGTGCTTTAATTGTGAATTGGGGAGAGTCCATGTATTTTTCTTTTTATTTTATTATTAAACTCTCTTGATGAATATTGTAGTAGTAAATAATAAATACTAAATATAAAAAGAAAAATTTTGTTATTTCATGTGAGGATGAAAAAAACACCACTACTAAACAGATGCATTTTTGATCATCTGTGTTTAGGTTATGGATGTTTTATTTCTCTTATGGATAGCTTTCATAAATATATATATATATATATATATGGAAAAAATGAAAAAAAATATATGTTTATTAATTCATTGTACATACATCTATCAGGAGCACACTTTGAGATTTTAGTGGAGAAGAGATATAATCCATATATAGAGTGAGATTTCTATTGAAATTATGTTTCGATATCTTCACATACACTTTAGAGTCTAGAATAATTTCTGATACTTATTTTTTCTCATCATTTACCCACATTTCATAATTTTTTATATAGATTTGAACTTAATGATAATACCACATTATACCTTGTGATTATATCTTTACATGGGGGAGATGTTAGATGCCTTGAAAGCCTTTGGAATGTGACATGTTATTGAGGTATTTCCTAAACACTATTCACAACAGGACCATTGGGTGGATTATTTACTATTTTTAAAAATAGTTCCGAGTTTCCAAGTCATAGAATACCACATGATATGTGACCATTGTGAAGAGGTAATATCATTTATTTTTGGGGTTTTCATTCATACCCATTTGATTCAATATAACATGATTCTAATACATATGACTAATTTTACCTTATTTTGTTCCCAAATAAATCATGAATATGAATTTTTAATCTTATATATTTTTTTATATTTTCTTAAAATTCAAATAAATCATCTTATCTTCTTTCCCTAATTTATTTTAGGTTTCTTTCCAAAATTAGATTACGTTTATTTTAATACATTAATATTTTCGATGAAATTTTACCTATGATTTTAACATTGGACATGTATATCCTATAATACTTCTTAGTATAGTTCATTTTTTTTGTTCATGTTATAAATTTCAAAATTAGCAAAACTCTAATGAATTAACAATTCTCACCAGGCTATCATGGACTTACACCACCATGGTATCTATCCAAAATAGGATACCTTATATTAATGGCTTCCAATTTTATCACACTATGTAATTCAAATGTAAACACCATATCCACCTTAAAAGATGTTGATTCCCTCCCCACCTTTATTTGAAATCACCCTAAATCACATCACAGGAATATATGGTGGGCCATGTTTCCACAACCTATATAACCATGATGGGCCTCCCCACTCTAATATGCGGTGGATGGAAAAATAGTTTAATAAAAAATAATTTTATAATTATTTATCTCATATTAATAAACTTCTAAAATGTTACACACCTAGAAATATCATCATATGTTTTTTGCATCAGAATGGGTAGAAGTTTAATATATTAAATTGATCAGATCAATGAGAAAATTCAAAAATGAGTTAGAATATTTTTGGGACATTGTAATAAATAATGATTCAAACTATGGATTGATTCAATTCCCATGTATTGATTATATTGGTATACCATGATAATATTTTGAATAATTTAGTTTCCATATAACTAAAAATGAATTCCAAAAAAATATCACATTTGGTATAAAGATGTTGAAAAATATAAATTGGATGATGATATTGAGTTGGTTGAAATTAGTGATATGAATAATTCTATTTCAGCATGATTTATATCTTTTTCTCAAGTCAATTCCTAATGCGGACTATTGTAGGAAGAAATTTATAAATGAAAAGGGTTTTAGTCTATTGATCAAAAGGATGATGTGGAGTATGCTAGAAATATTATGGATAATAGACATAAACCTCTATATGGGGAATATAGAAAAAATGAGAACACTTATTTTTTAAGGTGATTATATTGTGGAAATGAAAAGCTAAAATTTAATGATATTGAGATTGACTACATCCATTTATTTATAATGGATTTACTACATAATGATTCTGGTATTCTAAAATGGATTATGTAGTATTAAAATTTCATGATATATTTGGATTTCTATATACTAAGATCCATTCTTCCTCCTAATATTTTTATCTATTCTGGAAGGACAATGCAGAGTTATTTCATTGAAAATAGTATGGTATATCAAGGTGGAATAATGGTAAAGATGAAATACTATCTCGCATAGCATATAAAGTGATATGTAATATAAAATTAATTACTAGTATTCAAATAGAATTATGTTAGAAAAATTGTATGAAATAAGATATTTAATATAGATTATTGAAATAAATATAATAAAAAAATAGTGAATCATGGTGATGGATCACCTTGGAGGATTTTTTATAGGTTATATCCTAATTTTCCAACTAACCCATAAAATTTTTTATTTGAATTATCTTGATATGGTTTCATCCAATTTTCCAGGTGCATACTACACATAATATGTGGACTATTTTCATTCACATTTATAACATTCATTCATGGATGTATATAGAGATTCTATTTAATATCATGATTATACTAAAATATATACATGGTTGTCATGGAAATTTTATTTAACTATCGATTAAATCATTAATATATTTATTAAAGGAAGTCCATATTCTTTTTTTGAATGTGTTTGATGAATTTTTTAAGGAGCACTTTATGTGTGGAGATGCCTTATTATGGATGATAAATAAATTCCATACATATGTAATGATTTATGTTTTAAGTAATAAAATTAAATTATCCTTCCTTATTTTTGTGAAAATTATATGTTCCCATATTTTTATTCTCAAAAGAATATTAAACTTCATAGGTAATTTAAGCTTTTAATAAATGGACCATCTAAAAAGGAAAAATTATAGGAAATTTGATAATCCCATATAGGTTGAGAAGAACCCATAAATAATTTCAAGGAAGGATATTCCTAATGAGAATAGTGGTTTTAATTATTTCATTGGAATGAATCAATAAATTTTTTTAATTTCCGTGAATGATAATTAAAATTAAAATTATAATTGGATAAATTAATGTATATTCTCTAAGTTAAATTATTTCAACAAATTTATTACATAATTTATTATACTTAATGAATACTTAGTATTTTTTTGTGAAATAAATCTTTTTACACATTTAAACGTCAAGGAAAAAATAAAAGTTTATTTTTAGTGTCATCTTGATTTGATGAATTGGGGTATAATACAAATATATAACACCTAATAAGTGTCCACAATAAGTATAAAGTATATTTTTCTTGGGAATAAATGATAAATAATAAAAAAACTAATTCCTTCAAGTCATGAGATAATTAATGGTTCTATATGTTTATTCAGGTAACATTTAAAAAATAATAAATAAATAATTTGTGTAACTAAAATTTTCAAAAACCAATGACTACAATGTATTGGTGAACGAATTGATTACCATTACCATTAAAAATTTTCTTTTAAATGTTTCTGATTTGTTATGATTAAATTATGTCAAATTTATCGAGACCAATGTCTCAAAAGAATGAGCAAAAATGGTTTCCAAAAAAATAGAGAGATGCATTGAGTATTTTGTGTGAATTAAAGAAAATACTTCCACAAACATTTTGAAAATTTATTTAAAATGTGACTATGCATCTTCCAAAAAAAATTATTTTTGGAATTCTTATTTCAAGTTGTTTTAATTATCTAATAGAAAGAATGATGTATAAATTGAAATCAATTGTGAAAAATAAATATCATCCTGATGGATGTATTTTGAATGAAAATTTTGCATTAAAATTCATGGATTTATGTTAATAGTACTTGGATAATGTAACTGAGATGTCTAACCAACTAATAAGAACTGATGATGGGAAATATGATCGCATTAATCAAATATTTCCTTCACTTCCCCAAATATTGTGATTATCTGGATCACACTCATTGTGTACATTATGTCAAAAAGAGTGTAAAATGGATCTTCTTATATTGTTATTCAAATGTGGTTTTATTGAATATAACATGGTCTCTATAAAAAAATAAAAATACATTTTTTCATCATGTGGTTTTTCATATATTATATTATTTTAAATCATTCATAATTTTTGTGAAAATTTGGAAATTATAAACTAAGACATTGTTCTGTATCTATTACGATTAAGGATTAATTGCAGAGAAAATAATGTACAATTAAGTTAAATTCAATGTTAATAGATTTCGTTTTTACATAAATTAATCAAAGATATGAATTTAGTATTCGATGTATGTATCTTTCACGTTTTCCTTTTAAAAATAAATGGTTTTTATAAAATAAATGTATTTTAATTTCTCCTAAGGAATTTCGTATATGATTGTTAGAAAAATGGTTTCATTGAATTTAAATTCATAATAAATATTTTTCAATAAAAAGATAAATAAAAAATGATGGTATCATGATATTTCTATAATATATTTTTATGTGAATCATTATTGAAACACACTTAATTGGAAAATATATTTTTTTCAGGTTCTCGAAATAATAATTTTTTAGATTACTAGGGACATTGTCATTTCTCAATGATTACATATGCATGGTATGATTCAATGAATTTATAATTAATGTGTATTTGCATCAATGGATTCGAAGTGGTTGATATGAAACATCAACTATATATTGATGAACCTTATATTCTATAAGGACAATATTGATAGGTGTTTTATGTAATTGACACATTAAAACTAAAATATTTTATTATTATTGATTTCATTCAAAGACATATTTTTATAAATCCAGGGATGATAATGATGTTTTTGATAAACCCATTAGTATTTATTCAAATTTTTCATTTGGTGACACAAATTATTTAATTACTATAAGAAATTACGAACTATGAATTATAATTGAAGAAATAGATTATTTAAATAATTTTATGTATTTACATGATAATATTTCAATATTTAAAATTATTTTTATCTTTCAAACATGATACCAAATTAATTTTGTTATTTACATTCCAAAAAAATCAAATGATATGTAATTTTGGTATCTTAATATGAAAATATAAAAAACTTACTCTTTTTATGTTGATATGTCCTTTAATTAAAATAATTTTTTTGAATTTTCAATATTTTTTTAAATCAATTTGTTGTATTATTTGACAATCACATTATTTGTATTTATCATAGAAATACATTTTAATTTTATAGAAATTAATCTATAATTATAAATATGTTAGAATGAGATCAATGCATAGAACTGGATAATCAATCATAGACTCATTGTGTATCATATTATTCCAAACGGATGTACATTTTATGCTTGGATAATATTTTTTTAATGTTATTTATCTTTTTATCATTTATTTATTTTTTTTCATCTATGTTA
Source organism: Viscum album (assembly GCA_963277665.1). Classification (NCBI taxonomy): domain Eukaryota; kingdom Viridiplantae; phylum Streptophyta; class Magnoliopsida; order Santalales; family Viscaceae; genus Viscum; species Viscum album. The sequence continues at coordinate 2,116,153,478 of OY728136.1, forward strand.
TTTTAGGATACTTCATTGAAAATATTATTAGATTATACTATATAGGATGAATATTTGTTGTAGATTTATAGTATGAAAAATTCTATAGATTAACCTAAAACCTTGATGTTTCACTCTCCATGAGGTCATCTAGTTAATCCTTCCTTAATGTCGCTTCAGTCATTAGTAGTTCATCCACTGATTAGGTAATATTCGTGTTTCACATACCCACCCATTCTATACCCATTTACCCATATACCCCCAAAATATTGTAGTTCATCGACTCTCATCCATCCTTATCACCCAATCCAACTATCCACTATATAAGTAAATAATCCTCCATATATAACACCCCCATATCCATATCATTATCCACATTCATATATAAAGGTCTATCAATATGGATTTTCCATCCACCAATACATTTACATTCATCGACTATATCGAATAACCCTATTTTACATATCTCAATTCCCATGGAGGATACTCTGCCTCCTCCAAACATAGTACTCTAGGGGTTAACAGATCTGTAATGTAATGGTATGTGTTTATACATTATTCATATTTATTAATGATAAATTCATATTTATTATTTTCCTTTACTAAATATTTTTCATGATCAGCAGCAACCTATACCATAAGATGACATCATAAAAATATAAGTGGTCTTGAATCAGAACACATTGATTATGGTTCAACAAAACAAGGACAACATTATCTTTGGGAAAATGGTAAGGAATTTAAATGTTTTATCGGTACACTTGATTGTTAAAAATAATAATTAGTGTTAAACAAATAACTTGGAGGAATGTTGGAGACAAAATAAAGACTAATTCTTGTAAAGAGGTTTAGGTATGTAATGATAATCAACATTATATATATTAATTAAAAATATTCAATAAACAGATCTTTTTTCTAATGTAGCAATTATATAATTCCTTTAATAAACAATATTTTAGGGCCTCAAGGTTAAGTGAGTTGGGTGATATGTTGTTAGAATATAAGTATATTTTTTATATTAGTAAGAAGGATATATTTTATACCTAGTTTAATGAAATGTGGATCATTCATTATTTCACAAAAACCTAGAATATTTTGATTTTAGGGTATTATAAGAGATTATAGTTTATGTTATTAGTAAAATTTAATATATAATTTATGTTTTATATGTTTTTTTATGATTAATTAACTTTTTTATAGATATTAATTTAATTATATAAATATTTTAATTGATGAAATCTAATAGAAAAAAGTAAATATTAAATGAAATACATTAGAACAATTTGAATGAATTCTATCGCAGGACCTAAGAAGGAACCTGTAATTTATCATTTAAAATTGTCAAATTTAATTCCATGAAATATTGATTTTCAACCTTTAATGTTTTTCTGGTGTGTCATATTAGATTTTTTGTATCGGTTTTTTAGACACAGCCATTGTTCTTTCTTTATAAAATTGTAAATTTCAAACCATTAAAATATGAAATATCCAATAGTATAAGTACATTCTCGTTAATACATCACATTCCATTGAAAAATGGATGTACTGAAGAGATTTAGTTTTCTTCATAATAACTTCTAATTGAGTAACAATCTAACCATTATAATCTACCATGTAAACTCATCTATGTTATTAAATTCCATCTAATTTTTAATAAAAACTATTTAGAGACATATCATCTAAAAACTAATAACTCATTTCCTTAAATTTATTGATCAACAATCCTCTATAATTTATATCAATTCTTGAACTATTAATTAGAGACAATATGTAAATTTTTTGGGTTATTAACCTAATATCTATGCCTTGACGAAAACACGTCTAAAATAAGTCCATTAATCCCTCACACAATTCATAAATTAATTCCAATAGATATTCATAAATGTTAATATTTTTTACATATATATTACTTCATTTCTTATGGGAAAGAACATGATTTCATTCACATCAATATATAATATTCTAGTTTAGTTGAGTGTATCTCTAAAAAAAATTGATAGAATATAGCTATAAAAACTTATGAATATCCTAATTTGCTTCTATATAGTTTTATTAAATACCGTAAAATGTGTTTCATAGATATAAAAATTCTTAACATAAAATAAAAATGTGAGATTGTTACACTTTATTATTGAAAATCTCAATTTAGTGGATAAAACCCTATAATTTTATTATTGTCTACCACTCTATAAAAGGTCTAGAAATCATGAACTAATGAACAATGATATAGGAATTATTCAAAGAATTTAACTCCACAAAATTTAAAACCCATTTCATCAATTGAATATATTTCAATTAGGAAAATTCATGTTTATATGAGCTAACCACTAATAATTTGTGATTTACAAACATGCCAATTATTTCCTACAAACCCTAACTAAGGTACTCCATTAATGTAGGTCATGGAAGTGTTGAACATCACATAAATTAAAACTCATTATATTATTTGGTGATAGTCACAAATGCATATGAATACATGAATATACATTTAGTGGTATAATGGTAAATAAAAGGAAAATATAAATGTTAATAAATATGGATTTTAATTATATTTTTATAAAAATTAAATTCATTTTAGTTGTTTTTTTATTTATAATTCTCTAAAAAAATCCACTCTACAATGATGTTTACAGCTATGTAATCAACTCATTGCTTTGTTACTTTCATTTTTTTATAACCTAATGTAATAAAAAATAAATTTCACTATTAATTATTTATTAATTTATTAAAAAATGAAATCCTTAATAAAATTTATTATAGTCATATACCTAAATAGATGATCCTAGACTCATAAATATTATATTATGATTTCCCTATACACATTTGAGTCAATGTTTTTTTAGAAATATGTATTTATATAAAATATTTAGAATCCATTATATTTTATTGTATTATGATTTTTATTATTTTTTATTTTTTTATGATTTATACAGATTAATTTAATAAAATAATTATTTATTTTTGTTTGGTTTGTTCTATTTCATTATATTTCAATATGGTTAGTATAATGAGGGTCGGTTTAAGTTATGATGGTTTGGGTTTTGTTGAATTCATTATGTTGGGTTAAGTTTTCACATTTTGGATTCATTTATTTTAATTTAACTTGATTCATAATATTTTTGAATATTTCTAGTCAATTTAGTTAGATTTAACCTTTTTGGTTTTGTTGGAAATGGTTTAAAAATATAAGTTTGATTAAATCAAATTTAATTCATCTTTTTAGTTTACATTATTTTGATTTATTTTATATTATTTTTTCATCCCTTTTTATTTTTTTATATTCCATTAATTAAAATTATATATTTTTTTCAAATCATTCATTTATATTTAATTTTTTTTCAATGTATTCTTGAGTTTTTATGTTTTTTCATTTTTATTATATTACATGAAATTTCATTTGGTTTTCATCAATTAAATCCACTCCATTAGATTTATATCTCCTCATTTCAACTCACTATAGATTATTTATAAAAAAAAATTATTTATTTGGTTAGTAAAGTTGTCATTATAGTCAATATGATTTCATTTTTTTCCTTTTTTTGGTTTGGGTGTTTTTTTAAAATTGGGAATACATGATCAAATTTGGTATAGTTTTTTATTAATTTTTATTTTATTCATGTAAAAGTGATTCAGTTTAGGTTGCTTTTGTTTGATTTTTTTTATTAAAATAAAATGTTGAAAATTTAATTTTGGAAATTTTTGGTATGGGAAAGCTGATTCATTATATAGTGTTCATATTAGTTTTTCTGGTTTGGAATTACAAATTTTTGTTTCATTTTGTTAATTTTTTGTCAATATATGATGGTTCATGATATATTGGGATTAGTTTTTTTGGTCAATTTGGGTCATGTTAAGTCATTTCTATTTTATTTAGCTATGTTAGGTCTTATTAATTTCCATTTTATTCACTTATAATTAGGTATTTTTCAATCAATTTAGCTATTTTCATATCTTTTATTATTTTTAAATTTTATTCATCTTTATTTTGGGGAATATGATTCTATATTTATATGTTTAATTTTGTGTAGCTCTAATTGATTTATCTCACATATTTTGTGTTTAATTCAAGTGATATATAATAATATAATATTATGCTAATTTTATTTTAAAATTATCTATGTTTTTATTTATTCAATTAGGGTTATTTTCATTTGATTATATTTTTTTAGATTAACTTGTCCTGAAAATTTTCCATTTGGAATGATTCATCTTTATTCAAGATATTGTTTTAGTATTATAATATAATTTAATTTAAATGGTTTTGCTTCAATAAGTTTAGTTTATTTATGTTCTATTGGATTCTTTTATGTTTAGTTTTAGTTTAAGCTAATATATTTAATTTAGTTTGGATTATATTTATTCAATTACATGTACGCCGGTTTGCTGTGGTCTAGTTTTTTTATTAATTTAGGACACATAAAATTCAATATTATTATATTGATTTTGTTTCAATTTGTTTTTAGAAAAAATTTTTATTTAGTTCTGTTATGTTTTGTTATCTTTGTTTATATTTTTTTGGGTTTTGATTAGTTTTAATTTCATTAATCTTTATTAATTCAGTTTTCTATAGATTATATGGATTACGTTTGATTCAATTTAACTAAAATTGTTTGAATTAAAATTGATTTTCTTAATATCAATTTGGTTTTTTTAATGGGATTTCGTGGGAGAATTCACTTTATTATAGCTCAAATAAATTTCATTCAATTCAATTAAATTTAATTATATAATAGATAGTTATAACAGATCACGTTAAAGCTGGTTTGAAATCATGTAGTTTTTTTAATTTTTATTTTATTTGGTTTATCTCTATTACAAAAGATATTATATGGCTTAAATAAGTTCTCATTCATTCAATTATTTAAATTATACAATTTTAATTCAGTACGTTGTAATTAGAAGTTATTTATATATATTATTTTCTAATTTTATTTTGAAATATGTATTGTTCTGATCAATATGATTCTATTTAGAATCGTTTTCTGTAATTTAATTCAAAATAACATGGTTTATTTTTTGTCAAAATTTTTTAATTATTCTTTAATCATGTCAACTGTTATCATATTAATTTAGATATGTGTATACTATTCTTATTGATTTTTTTATAGGCCGAAAAATATATAATTTTCATTTCAAAAATGATGTTAGTGTTTTATTTTAAATATAGAGCTTTTTATAAAATAGTAATTTAGAGAATATGATGTATTTTTATTTCATTGTTTCCTAATAAAAATTCCTGGAATATTGAGCATTATTTGCCTCAACCTACCGTGTTTTTACAATATGAAAAATGATAGTTCATGTTATTGTAAACAGGGAAACCTAGTGATGAGTGTAAGAATATTTCAATTTCGTTTATTTTGATTAAATTTAACTCCTTACATTGATTTATCATATTAATTTATTCTACACATTATTCAACAGATTTGTTCATGGAATTTGTTGAAAAATAACTAAAAAATTTGGACCCAAATAATAATCAGCATTAGGTATTAAGAGATGAGTGTGATGGTAGGGTGATTTCTTGACCCGGGAATAATATTTTAAAATCTATATATTACTATTATAATAAATTTTCTTTGAGATCCCACTGTAGTAGGGTCATTGGAAATGGAAATATAGGCATACTCTATCACCATGGAAATAGAGTTAAAGCTATGGTTTATATCTTATAAATAGAAATATGTCTTGAATTGAAACTATATTAATATAGATATAGCCATGGTGTCGGCCATGTAAATTGGTCTATATCCATGGGTTGTAAACATAAAAATAGTCCTACAAAAATAGTTTCAACCATGAAAAAGGACTATTTCTATGGGTCCAACTCTGGATATAAATCTATTTCTATAGTTAACAAATATGGTTATATGCTTGAAATAAGTTGGAATGGAAAAATTATTAGCCACTATCAATGTTACTAGAAATGACCATATTTCCATGGGTGAAACCATAGATAGAGGTCCATTCCCAATGTTTAAACTATGGTCGTAGTCTGGTATCCAATTTTACAAATCATGGAAATTGCATCGGCCCTATTTTCATGCCAATAGGATCCCTGACCAGTTGATCCATGGCTATTATCTGTATATGTAGTTTCGGTGTATATACGCACAGTTATAAAAATTTTCTATAGATTAATTAACTAATACTTATAGCTTATTATTTATTATATAAAAATTTATATCTACCTATCATTGAAACACTATTATAATATTTTTCTAACTAATGAAGAAATATTATTTTTCTATTTTTAATTCCCAATATCTTGATTCCTTTTTTTATTATATTTTGAACATATATAATTTTTCACTACATTATTCTCAATCAAATTTCGTGATCTAATATCCTCTTCATATGTTTGTGTTTCTTACATTCTTACACTATTCTAAAAATCTTTTATCTTTTTACTAATGATTAACTAAATATTGAGTAGATTCTTAAGGACTGTAGAGGGTTCCCATGTCTTATTATTCACTAATCATAAGTTTTATTTTAATTTTATTTTTTTATGTAAGGGTTTTGTAGATTATGTTTGGTGGTTGTCAACATTTTTTTGGCATCTTTGGATTTATTCTAACCTCTTCACCACTCTTTCTCCAACCCTTATATTTTATCAACCAATACGTGGTGTACATGGGTGAACCGAGGAATGAATAATAACCATTAGAATTTTTTATAAGGAAATGCATAATATTTATGGTAATAAAGTGTCCTTTACCCTAACACAATGGAGGAGTATGGTTTTGTGGTCTTCTAATTGCATTTGGAATACATTAAATTCCATGATATATATTGAGGAATGTAATTAATGAATGGTACTGAATTAATTATCAACTGAATTAAAAATAACATTAATAAAATACAATGGAAACCATGTAGGTATACCCATTGTCTATACCTTTCATAAAAAGTAATGTATTTCATTGTTTGATATTCTGTATTTCAATTTTCATTACCCATTTAAATCATTATTGGTTTCTAAATTATTAAAAATTAGATAAATTGGTATGTTAAATGAATTAGAGCCACTAGAAATGGTATTTTCTAAGATACAACCCATTCTCTTTAAGTTTCTATTCTATAATAGAAATTAATATTATTTAATGAGGATCATGATTATCCTCAATCAATTTTCACATTTTTTAGTGTTTTATTTAAAAACATTTATGAATTATTTGATGCTATTTTATTTTCTGTTATTATATTTCTTATGATAAGAATTATTTCCCAGTATATTTCATTATTTTATTATTAATATGTTGTGAGATGGCCAATAGTTAGGTGGTACTATAATGAGTTGTGAGATTGACCAGGTTGATGAATATTTACACTTCAATATAAATTATCTCTACAAATCGTTCCCTAGAATCCTATTATATACAATTTAGTCATTTAAATAACATGTGTTTCAAAATATCACTTGATTAAAATAAAAAAATCAATCTCACCCCAATTTCACCACCATTGAAATCATATATTCTCAACGCTCCATGCATAAACTAACCAGATTGATTAATATGTCACATGTAATTTATCTTTATAGATGATCTCACCATATTCCCCTCACCCATATAGATAATAACAGGATAATTTCCATATAGTTCTAATACTATTCTCCCCAATCCTTCTCAATTGAGGGCCCAGATGTGATACTCATCATATGAATGGATATATCTCATCTTATTTGAGCTCAAAGTGATGATCTGATTATCCTCATACCCAAACACTACAAAATTTCCTATAATTTATGGATCTTGTATGAATGGTATTATAGTTTTAAGGTTCACATACTTGGTATCATTCAAACCTTGAGTTTGGAGATTCCAAATATGATTATTTCACCCTTTGTATACCTTATAAATAGTAAATGAAACACTATGTAGAGTTATCCATTGGTCATTCAGCATAATAAAAACTTTGTCTCATTATTATCATATTTTCTATATCCATAAAACATTACATATCATTTATTCCTTAACATTTTATCATGACATATAATTATTTTTTATGATGATCTATAAGGGGAAACTCAATATCATCCATTTAGACGTAAATTCTCATTAGAATTTATGAAATTTTTATCAATATAATTATATATATATAATTCCAACATAAAATAATGATATAATAAATGTTATCTTTTATAGGAAACATTTATTTAGTTATAAATTTTCATAATACATATCCAAAATCAATATAATAACTTTTGTAACATATCTTCTAAGATAGAACAGTATATCAACCTTATATTTCTCATAGTTTTAGTAGTATTTATAACTCCTTAAATTTTTATATAATTTCCACTATATCCTTATATTAACCCTAGATAATACCCCCCCCTATTGGGCTAAATGACCTCTGGGCCTTCGGGCTATGTAATGGTTCTCCCTTTACCCAGTTAAAGAGGTTTTTTCTTTGCTTTAATAATAAATGAGGCTACGGCCCCAACCTTTAAAAAAATTTACCAAAGGATCCTAAAATCTATTAGGGTATTGTGAAATCACATTATTGTGATATATGAATGTAATTATTTAAATTTATCTTTATTAGAATATCATAAATTCTATTAGGATATTAAGTGAGACACAATTTCGAAGAATAACAAAATGAAACTCTTTATATTTCACTTTATCATCACTTAACCAATGAAATTTAAGATATTAAGTAAAACCCACCTAGTATTTTATCTAGAAGAATATTTTATTTATTATAACTAAACTTTTCCTTGTCCAAGCACACTCCCACTAGCCTCTTAAACACAGTATTATCTTCAAAAATATAATCTTGTGTTATAAAAACTATGTTGTGTTTGATATTTATATTTTTTTCATTCAGTACGAATATTTAAAAATTAATTAATTAATTCCCCATAATATATGGTATTATATGTGTATTCATCATTTTCCATTGAAAAAAGCATTTATTAATTAAAATATTCTTGTAATTGGTGATGGGAACATCGTCCATAAAATTTTCAAAAATTGGATAAACAATTTTGTCCTTGATATATCATTTTAATCCTTATCTTCTTTTAAATTTGTTTTATAAAAGATGATTAATAATAATCAACCTCTATCATATCACATTCTTCTTAAAACCATATTTTTTTTAAAAACAACTCTTCTTCTCATATAAGGAATATAATATAATAGTTCATATCTTTTATTTTGATTAATATAATATTGATTCAATCCTTTACATTCAAAACATTCATATAGTGAAATATTTTCCTCATCAATTCAAAGACAAAAACATTCCCTATCAATTCATTCAATTATTATCATCACCTAAATATTTACAATAAAAATTAATGTATACATTTTCTATCATATACATTTAAAAATTAATGAATATTTTTCTACAACATTGACACATGATATTGAAATTACATTGACATTCACAAATAATTTGAGGCATCATTAAGATCCAATCATATGGAATCATTACTCTTTCCTAGTAACACATTGTTTCAATGACCATATATAGCTACACAATGAAATATTTTTTGGACTCTCTGACTTACTTTTATAGATTTATATTAACCTTATACCTACTTTTACAATCTATATAGCACCATTACAAAGAAATTACAAGACCAATTAATTTACCTTCAATAATTTGACAATATTCAAGTAACAATTTCATAATCAAATACATATTTGTGTGAAATTTACATATATGAAAACAAAATTAATTCATTACCACTAATAATCTTTATGGAAACCTCTAGTATAGAATATTTATTTACATACCTAATCATGAATAGTATATGAGTGAAGAATAAAATTACATAGTACATTTTTCATCAAATTCCCTTGAAAACATAAGTGAATCATTCTATTATTCTCACAACCTTCTAGTTTTTATAGTTAAAAAACAATTGATGGGTTATAGGATTTTTGTTGAATGAAAATGGTAGTTTATAAAACCCATGATGTTCATTATTTAAGAGTATAAGTATATGATAATAAATAACATACTTTGTATATAGATAAGTAATTGTGAATTGCATATTTAACTCTTTGACCCAGTAGTAATAATAGAAATCATGGTGGTTTTAGCTATATGTCTAATAAATTTATGGTATTACACTAGTCTTTGGATCCTCATTCATAATGAGACACTTATGATCAACGAAAAGGGTTATTGTTCCCTCTTCTAAATATAAATGGTTATTAGAGAATGAATATAGATTTATATTATATTTCATTAATTAAGGTTACAATAATGGAATTGATCATACCCTTTTTCTAGAAACATTCATTAAGTGAAGATAGTCACAATGTTGTAATGTTGTCTTCCATCTCATGGAATCTAATGTAGTACTTACATTTGATGTGTTCAATTTGGAAAATTTTAAATTAATTCCCATTATATTAATGTATAAATAACATTGGATAATAATCCAATCAAATAGTGTAGAATATGTAGCACATTTCAAGAACACAAATCCAGATGATCATGTATCACATGTATATTAAATGAGTGATAACTTATTCTCAATATATTTCTCAAGGTTACATTACTTGGAAATATATACTTTATCCCAACATGTATCATATTCTGATAACTAGTAATGATATATTAAAATTATAAATTAAAATACCCCCTTTTAGTGCACATCCAAACATATCCCACTATTTATAAATCCCATGTGTACTCATGGAAAAACTCTAGAGCTCTTTTTGACTCTAACAAATACAATATTACATATGTTTTATCAAAAAACCTTTATTGTTTGGATACACAATGTAATGTCAATAAGACAAACCCATATATCTATTTAGAGATTTACATCACATGATATATCATACACATCTTATGTAAACCTACAAAATCCCCTTTTTTACATCAAGTGACCACTATACATAGAAAAAGTCAATTTAGTATGGTCCATCTCATACATGCCTCATTCTCTAAATTTGATTATCTATGTTAATGAATACATCACGTGACATTTATCAAGATTATGAAAACACCACATGTCACTAAACCATGTATCTATATATAGTATGTTTCTTTGATAATCAAGTCCATTAATCGCTTAGAATACTTTTATCATTATTGTGGACTTACAATCTCTTTATTTTAGTGAAAAACACCAAACACTTATTACCTCCAACCAATAATTAATAAAAAAACCTGAAATCCCTACAATTAGTTAAGATTCAATGATTTTTTTAATAATGTTATCAAATTTTCATGGATCTCATGATATGTATATCAAAAATAAATATTTATATGGATTGAAAATGAGAATAAACCCCTAGGTATCCCTATAACAGTATAAAATTCCACAAAATATTTTTTATAATGTTTCAATAAATAATAAGGGTAGGATAAAATTATAGATGTAGATGCTCAATTACAAGAGGGGGTGAATTTTAGGTTTAAAAACATTCATTTTTATCCATAATAATATAAATGTTTAATAGTGTTAAACTAGAAAGATTCAAAAACACTCTTAGTTCTTAACTATGAAAAAACATTCTTTGTCTCCAAAAATATGAATCTGAAAAAGAAACTTATGAAAATTTTACTTATGAAAATATTATACCTTAAAGAATATTGATATAAGGCCCTAGCCTTAAACCTTACTTAATCTTGAGTTATTACATGATTACACATTGAGGATCTTTTCAGGTTTAGAGTTTTAGATAATTAGATCATAAAACTTGCATTACATTCCACATTTAAACAAAGTGGTTACATAAAAGATAGTATTCATTTTCCCCATCAACAGAAACATATTTAAAATAAAACATGGATTGTTTCTTGACATTTATTTGACACTATCATCATAGCATGTACCATTCCCTTGACCTATGAAAAACATTTCAAAAAATTGGGATGAGCATAAAAATCTCAGTAAGGGTTATAAAAAGTATGGAAAGGAAACATGAGTACATATATACATAAGAATGAAATCATACTTTACCCATAAAACATAAGAACATTAACATACCTCATAAAATCAGGAATAAATCATCAAAATCATAAGACATAAAGGTAACTTGAGGCATTCATAACATTCTTACATAGGGAGTAACCCTCTTGGTCATGTTTGGAAAACCCATCACAGTATATTCCCTAAATCTCTTCAGACAAACCGTAATGTTTAACTCCTTCGTGTTACCCAATGCATTGGAGAGCTATATCGGGCTCTCTTGACCTTAGTTTATCACAGAACCACCCGTCTTCATAATAATTCCCAAGAACCATAACATAATCATAGCACATAACTTAATCATAAAGGAAAGATAACATTCCCACATTGCAATATAACATTTTAGGATATTGAAATAATGAATCCATTCATTTTCAAAACCGTTTTAAACATTTAATAAAGAGATTTTTAAATCAAAGTGTCACATTCCACATAAAAGATTTTAATATTTTAAACCATTAATATCCATATAAATAAATCGTTAAAACCATTTTAAAAAATTGGATATTAATGGGAAATATTTATAAGATTAAATCATTAAAACATTTAAAATGATATTTTAGTTAAAGGGTTTTTAACAAAATGAGAGACACATGAATACAATAATTGAGGAATAAAATTTAATAAAAAAATTTATAATATGATGAGAATAAAGGGGTTCATGATATAATATTCCAAATGATAGTATATACACAATATAAGAGTTAATTGGTGCAAAACAACAATGAAGTCTCAATGGAAATGTAAATTGAGATGAAATCCATTATAAAGATGGTATCCTTAAATTAAGGATTAATCAATCTCATAATTATGTGCGAAAAATATATATACACCCAATATAAGTGGATATTAAGTGTAAAATAATCAAAGGTCATTCACACATATTCAAAGGATGACATATTCAATAACTACATGTTGAACCCAAAGAAATCGAAATTGGGTTAAAAAGTTCCCTTGACAGCCTAACTGTGTCACATCAAATTTTAGAAAAACAGTTGATGAGAGAGATAAAGGGTATCTCATCACTTGGACATAAAATTTACGACAATAAAGATATATAAAATATATCCTCACATAATAAGATGAAAATTAAAAGACATAACAGAAGTAGTATTTTAAAAAGAGGAGGGTGAAAGGTTCCCTTACCAATTTCGGTATTCTTCGAAACGTACACCCCATGAAAGAAGGACTATAAAAAATTGATGTAAATACTCATAAAATAAAGTATGTTACACAAAGAGTAGAATAATGGACAGTACATACACCACTCAAAAGGAAATGGTGGTAAAATTAGCATAAATCTCATGGGATTAAAAGTGAGATGAAAAAATCCCTTACAAAAACTCGGCAGTAGAACGACGCCACTTAAAACTTCCAAAAATGAATTTATGAGATCAAATAGGGTCTCTCATAATATTAAAATAAAATTAACAGCAAGAGTAATATAAAATAACACCCCAATCATAAGAAAGATGAGCTTAAAAGGAATGACATAAAAGATTGTACTTAAAAAGAAAGAGAGGGGTAGGTTCCCATACCTCCGGTCCGACTTGACTCGATCGTTCTTTAACATCCTGAATAATAAACTTGAGATAATTTATACTTACTTAGGAACATTTTTAAAGTTCATTATTCCTTTTATATGACTTACTACCATGCTATGAACACTATGTAATTATTTATGTTAATAATGGTCATTTTGTAGATCATTGCTACTTGAGTCAAAAATAAACTCTTTATAATTACAATTTGTTAATGTGGTAAAATATATATTATATCCAGAATTATATTAATTATTTATATATAATATATATCATATATATCCATTATATACATGCATTTATAATATTACATAACATTTAGAGATAAGAAATGAAATGCACTGTTCATGGAGATGGTAAGCCGTATGTACGCTTGAACGCTACTTCCATTTCTATTTTTTATTTAATGGAATTAAAATATTATTAAACATAATAGTATCATAATTCCAGTATGGTATAATATATAATATCATTAAATATATCCTTATTACGTACCACATATGGTATTAACGAATCAAATCACTTTGAGGGGGCAGTAGTCCGCACTTCCTAAAATGAAGATATCTCGTTTAACCATAATGGAAACACTAAAGGTATGCCATGAATGAGAAATACAGAATATTAAGTAAAACATAAAAATATTATATATCATATATAAATATATTGACATCTTAATTTCCACTTTGAGGGTGTTAAAAAAATATTGAACAATCATCGTTTCGTGAGGCAGAAATTCACCATCCACAGAAACAGTATGTTCTTTAACCATTTGATGTAGGTGTGTGTAAGTGTAGATATAATACTTCTTATAACAAATCCTAGTGTATTGAAGATACTGGATTTTTTACAAAAAAAATGAAAAAAATTGTTTAGGGGGTTGGAGAAGCAAAATAAAACAAAAGAACACAAGTGAAGACATTACCTTAAAATCGGGTATCTCTCTTTGATTTGAGCTCAAAGGCTTACTTGGGAAGACTTATGCCCAAATTTAGGATTCTAGGAGTAATATAGGGATTTGGAGAGACAAAATGAGCAGGGGTTTGCTGAGACAAAGGATTGAGAGGTGTGGGTAAGGTGGTAGAGGTAGGGGCCTTTTATAAGAGGAGAGGAGGGGCACTCTTAGAATGTTACAAAATGTTACTTTATTTTCAAATGAGTTTCGGATTTTAAATGTCCCACATTGATGTATTTCGAGGATACGGTGGTAATAGCTTTAAATATACTCATCAAATAGGACTTTGAGAAGTTTAAGTTATAGTTTTAGCATTATCTTTTCATTTTATTTAAATCCTTTATTAATGAGGTAATCACTGCATCATCATGATGTCATAAATAATTTAATTTATTTAATGTCTAAAAATTATATAAAAAATATCATGATGTAGGAAATATTTTTATCTTTCTAATGAATATTTAGAGTCAAAACTATGACTTCTATAACCACATTTAAAAATTGTTTTAGTAAAACAACTCATGCTTGTGATATTTTTATTTTAACTTTAAATAAAAAGTTATTTATGTCATTTTCCAACCAAAGTGGCTCCATGGGGTCCCCAAGTTGACCAATGGATTTTCTTGGTCGGCCATGACACATCCAATGAGTTTTGGATATGTGTATAGGTCATTTCATATTATTAAAACATTATTTTTCCTTAAATTACACTAATTACCTCTAATCGCGCTTAAAAACATAAAAGTTACTATTCACCAAAAAAATTATTTTAATCTCATTGAACCACATTTTACATCCTAATTAAAACCATGTATGTTGGATTTTTGAAATTCAAATCACATAAGTGGTAAAGTTTCATTTAAACAAAAAATCAGTTTTTAAACTACCAGTTAGTGGTTTCACTATTCATCAAAAATTGAAGTTTTTTCAGAAAAATACCACAAATTCACCCTAATGTATATTTGATATTTCGAATTAAAAAATGATGTTTATTTTACAATATTCAAAACATATATGTTGCATTAATTAATTTAATAATTAATTCCCGCTGTCAAAACAAATAGCTTGTTTTTATGAAACAATATATATTAAAAGACTGACACTAGTTTAAGTCTAATTTCAAAGTGAGATTAATTCCAATGACCACCATTAGATTAAATGGTAAAAATATATTCTAAATAAACTCTAATATGAATTAAAAATATAATCTATCCATATAAATAAATAATATTAAAAGGAGGTTTTGAATTAAAATGCATCATTTTTAATACAAATGATCTTTATCGGAAAAATAACAACATTTTACACAAAGTAAATTTTGATGTCCGGATTTTAAAGAAGGATTTTATTTTGTCAAATACAACATATAAAATCGTCAAAAGTATATTTAAAAAGGGTTCTCCATCAGAAGGTCGTTAATCGACCTTTTAAAGAATATTATACAAACATATATAATCATTTTTTAGTTAGTTCCATTCATTCCGGCCATTACAATGGATAGGCGTTAAATACCTTTTAAAATAATATTATATTATTATTAGAGTGCAATGTAAGATTTCAAAGGAACTCGTTGTTGCATATTGGGTACGCCCTCAAGCATAGCATTCCCTTTAAAGAAATATTAATATTTTATTCAAAAATATGGATAAATATGAAAATTTAATATTCTTTATTTACCTGGGGTGTTACATCCTTCCCCCCTTTTGGGAATTTTGTCCTCGCAATTTTAAAATTGGCTTGGAAGCTTCATTGAAAATCCCACATTGGAACAAGAGTCAGTAAAACTTTCACTTTAAAAGAATGGGAGAGAGGTACAAATGTCACCTGAGTTAACCCATACATAGATTCTAAGTATGAAAATATGGATATGGAGGAAAAAACAAAGGGTTATGTTCTGATGGAGAGATATAGTAAACATGTCTATGAGAAAGTTAACAACAAGAAAATCACAAACATGTGATGGGTTAAACGGTATTTGATTCCCCAGTAGGAAAAATTAACAGACAACATTTTTGTTTTAAGTTACTTTTCATTGAGGAATTTATTTATGAGCTTAACTAAAACATAAGGAAGAATACTTAATTGTCATTTTGACTTTCAACTTTTACTATATTTCGTACCCAAACTTATATATTCTCCAAAAGACGAGTACTTGGGATGAATTGTTCACATTAAGAGAGCTATAATAAACTTCTAGAGAATCACCTAATCCACAAAAGAGAACTATATACTTCCCATGTCTTTATAGCTTAACTAAAACTAAAACCCAAAGTTCAACAAATACTATTCAATAAACATCTATCCGTAAAATTCTACAAAGTAAACCAATCTATGATTGAAACCAAATTCTCTGAAAGATTTAATCACATAGTCTCCTAAGATAAATTTTAACATTTTTCTCCAAAATAACAACAGTTACTCTTACAGTCTTATACTGAAATGTAATTAACCTAATCACATATCCTCCATGATAGTATAACCATTTCAATTGATAACCAAAAAAAATAAACTTACTCTTAATTCATAAAATCATCTAACTAAAAAGAATCATTCAAACTAACTAGGCACTTCACGTAGTCCAGTGGTAGGCGATAAATACCAGTTGCACTTTGGTTGTGGGTTCGATTCCCACAGCTTTTTCCAACGTGACGGGTTGTCACACGGTCTGCGTGTTGTCCCATTGCAAAAACTTTATAATTTTATAACATTCCTCAGAAAGAGATAAATTCATCAAAAATAACCATAACATATTTTAACCACAAAGGTTATCTGATAACTTCCATTTTTCAACCCAAAATGTATTTACTAGTAATTGCATCAAATTCAGGGATCATATAAACCCAAATGGTTCTTTATAACTATATCCACAAAAGAAAGGATAATTATTCCAAGAAATAAACTTTCATATATCAAATTTCAGGGGTACTATAAAAATTCTTCTAATGTAACCCCATCATCAAAAGAGACATAATACATCTAAGAATTTCACCATCCTAAAATCTACCATAACTCTTGAATCCCTTATATAATGACTTCTTACTCATTCAACATTCTTTATGATCCATTAGCCATTCCTTTTCAACTTATTCTGAAATACTTATTTCCTAGAAACAAAATCATGAATCACATCCTATGATTCCAATAATAGGAAAACATATGTTAAGAAATAATCCATACCTTTCATTCTTCATTGTCAGTTTCTTCATCCTCAATAGAAATGGCATTAGGTATTGGTAAATGAATATTTGTACGATCTTGGTGACCCCATTCCTAAAACTTCTTCGTAGGACATGTGTTTTCATAATTACCAGGCACACCACATTTAAAACATTCAATTGATCCTTCAGAAAGAACTTCTTTCTCTTTCCTAGAGTCAACTAGATGCTTCCTTTTTACATGGCAGGTTCTTGCATTATGACCTTCATTTCCACATCTATAAAATCTTTCTGCCCCTTTGAAGCATTTTCATATGTGTTTCTTTCCACATATCTGACACATAGGTTTTTTAACATACTTACCTTTATGATTATTACCTAAACTTCTGTAGGGATTTTTTTCTCGCATATACAATGCGTTATAAAAATCACTAAGGTTCAGGTGGTCAATCATGACTCCAGATAGTTGGTTGAGGATAGCCACAAGAGTTATCATTGCAGTTCCCATATCATTCAGTTGTTCTTTCAGAAAACTGTCACAGTTTTCTTCAAATCCACTGTTACGTTGGTTCCTGCTAGATCCAGCCATTTACTAAAACCAAAAAAGTCTGTGTGAGTATTTTAGTAAAATAATCAAATAAAAAAGAGGAAGATAACCACCAAGATATACTTATACAAGTTATCTCAAACTCATTGTAACATTCAAAAAACGATGACTCAATCTAATATACTAACCATTGTGGTTATACACAACTTGTCACTTTTTCTTAAACAACACTCTAACCTCTAATGTTATCTAAACCGACCTATGATACCAACTATAAGGCCCCAGCATTAAACCATACTTAATCTT
The DNA here is from genome assembly GCA_963277665.1 of Viscum album. NCBI lineage: Eukaryota > Viridiplantae > Streptophyta > Magnoliopsida > Santalales > Viscaceae > Viscum > Viscum album. The sequence goes on from OY728136.1 coordinate 2,116,171,908, forward strand.
GATTTATTACAAGATTACACATTGAGGATCTTTTCAGTTTAGAGTTTTAGATAATTAGATCATAAAACATGCATTATATTCCACATTTAAACAAAGTGGTTACCTAAAAGATAGTATTCATTGTTCCCATCAATAGAAATATATTTAAAATAAAACATGGATTCTTTCTTGACACATCCTTGACACTATCATCATATCATGTACCATTCCCTTAACCTGTGAAAAAAATTTCAAAAACTTCGGATGAGCATAAAAATCTTAGTAAGGGTTATAAAAAGTATTGAAAGGAAACATGAGTACATATATACATAAGAATGAAATCATACTTTTCCCATAAAACATAATAACTTTAACCAACCTCATAAAATCATGAATAAATCATAGAATTCATAAGACATAAAGGTAACATGAGGAATTCATAACATTCTTACATAGGGATTAACCCTCTTGGTTACGTTTGGAATACCCATCACAGTATATTCCCTAAATCTCTTTGGAGAAACCTTAACGTTTAACTCCTTCGTGTTACTCAATGCATTGGAGAGCTATATCGGGCTCACCTGCCCTTAGTTTATCACGGAACCACCCATCTTCATAACAATTCCCAAGAACCATAACATAATCATAGCACATAACTTAAGTATAAAGGAAATATAACATTCCCACATTGCAATATAACATTTTAAGATATTGAAATGATGAATCCATTCATTTTCAAAACCATTTAAAACATTTAATAAAGTGATTTTTAAATCAATGTGTTCCATACCACATTGAAGATTTTAAAATTTTAAACCATTAATATCCATATAAATAAATCTTTAAAAACATTTTGAAAACATGGATATTAATGAGAAATATTTATAAGATTAAATCATTAAAACATTTAAAATGATATTTTAGTTAAAGGGTTTTTAACCAAATGAGAGACACTTGAATAAAAAAATTAAGGAATAACATTTAATCAAAACTTTATAATATCATGAGAATAAAGGAATTCATGATACAATATTCCAAATGATAGTATATACACCATATAAGAGTGAATGGGTGGATAACAATAATGAAGTCTCAATGGAAATGTAAATTGAGATGAAATCCATTATAAAGATGGTATCCTTAAATTAAGGATAAATCAATCTCATAATTAGGTGGGAAAAATATAAATACACCCAATATAAGTGGATATTAAGTGTAAAATAATTAAAGTTCATTCACACATATTCAAAGGATGACATATTCAATAACTACATGTTGAACCCAAAGAAATCGAAATCGGGTTAAGAAGTTCCCTTGACAGCTTAACGACGTCACATCAAATTTTAGAAAAAGAGTTTATGAGAAAGATAATGGGTATCTCATCACTTGGACATAAAAATTACAGCAATAAGGATATATAAGAACATATCCCCACATAATAAGATGAAAAATTAAAGACATAAGAAAAGAACTCTTTTAAAAAAAGGAGGGTGAAAGGTTTCCTTACCGATTTTGGTAACTTTTGAAACATACACCCCATGAAAGAAGGACTATACAAAATTGAAGTAAATAATCATAAAAGAAATTATGTTACACAAAGATTAGAATAATGGACAGTACATACACCACTAAAAATGAAATGGTGGTAAAAGTAGCATAAATCTCATGGGAATAAAAGTGAGATGAAAAAATCCCTTACAAATACCCAACAGCCGAACGATGCCACTTAAAACTTCCAAAAATTGATTTATGGGATAAAATAGGGACTCTAATCATACTAAAATAAAATTTAAAGCAATATTAATATAAAAGGACATCCCAATCATAAGAAATATGAGCTTAAATGGAATGACATAATAGAGTGTACTTAAAAAAAAAGAGAGGGGTAGGTTCCCTTACCTTGGGTCCGACTTGACTCGATCATTGTTTAACCTACTGAATAATAAAGGTGAGTTAATTTATACTTTCTTAAGAACCTTTTTCATGTTCATTATTCATTTTATATCACTTAATACCATGTTATGAACAATATCCAATTATTTAAGTTAATAATGGTCGTTTTGTAGATCATTGCCACTTGAGTCAAAAATAAACTCTTTATAATTACAAGTTGTTCATGTGGAAAAATATATATTATAGCCAGAATTATATTCATTATGTAGATATAATATATATAATATATATCCATTATATACATGCATTTATAATATTACATAACATTTAGGGGTACGAAATGAAATGCACCGTTCATGGAGACTGTAAGTCGTACGTACGCATGAACGCTACTTCCATTTATATTTCTTATTTAATGGAATTAAAACATAATGATAAATAATAGTATTATAATTCCAGTATGGTATAATATATAATATCATTAAATCTATCCTTTATACGTAACACATATGGTATTAACGAATCAAATGACTTTGAGGGGGAGGTAGTCCACACTTCCTACAAGAAGATATCGCGTTTAACCATAATGGAAACCATAAAGGAATGTCATGAATGAGAAATAAAGAAAATTAATTAAAAAATAAAAATATTATATATCATATATAAATATAGTCACATCTTAATGGCCACCTTTGAGGGTGTTAAAAGAATATTGAACAATCATCGTTTCGTGAGGCAGAACTTCACCATCCACAGAAACAGTATGTTCTTTAACCATTAGATGTAGGTGTGTTTAAGTGTAGCTCGAATACTACATATAAAAACACCCTATTATATTTAAGATACTCTATTTGTTACAAAATAAATAAATAAAAGGAGTTTAGGTGGTTGGAGAAGCAAAATAAAACCAAATAACACAAGTGAAGACATTACCTTAAAATCGGGTATCTCTCTTTGATTTGAGCTCAAAGGCTTCCTTGGGAAGAATTATGCCCAAAGTGAGGATTCTATGAGTAATAGAGGTATGTGGAGAGACAAAATGAGCAGGGGTTGGCTGAGCCAAAGGCTTGAGAGGTGTGGGTAAGGTGGTAGAGGTGGTGGCCTTTTATAAGAGGAGAGGAGGGGCACTCTTGGAATGTTACAAAATGTTACTTTATTTTCAAACGAGTTTCGGATTTTAAAGGTCCCACATTATTGTATTTCTAGGATAAAGAGGTAAGGGTTCTAAATATAATCATTCAATAGGTCTTTGATAAGTTTAAGTTATAGGTTTAACATTATCATTTCATTTTATTTAAATCCTTTATTAATGAGGTAATCAATGCATCATCATGATGTCATAAATAATTTAATTTATATAATGTCTAAAAATTATTAAAAAAAATCATGATGTAGGAAATATTTTTATATTTCTAATAAATATTTATAGTCAAAAATATGACTTTTATAACCCCATTTAAATTTTTTTTATTAAAACAACTCATGCTTGTGACATTTTTATTTTAACTTTAAATAAAAAGTTATTTATGTCATTTTCCAAACAAGGTGGATCCATGGGGTCCCCAAGTTGACCCGTGGATTGTCTTGGTCGGCCATGACACATCCAATGAGGTTATGATATGTTTCTAGGTCATTTCATATTATTAAAACATTATTTTTACCTTAAATTAAACAAATTACATCTAATCGCGATTAAAAACTTTATAGTTACTATTCACCAAAAATTATTTTAATCTCATTGCACCACATTTTACATCCTAATGACAACCATGTAAGTCGGATTTTTGAAATTCAAATCACAGAAGTGGTAACGTTTCATTTAAACAAAAAATCAGTTTTTAAACTACCACTTAGTGGTTTCACTATTCATCAAAAATTGAAGTTTTCAGAAAAATACCAAAAATTCACCCTAAGATATATTTGATATTCCGAATTCAAAAATGATTTATATTTTACAAAATTCAAAACATATATGTTTCATTAATTAATTTAATAATTACTTCATACTGTCAAAACAAAGAGTGTTTTTACGAAACAATATCTATTAAAAGATTGACACTAGTTTAAGTCCAATTTCAAAGTGAAATTAATTACAATGACCACCATTAGATTAAATGGTAAAAATATATTCTAAATAAACTCTAATATAAATTAAAAATATAATATATCCTCATAAATAAATCATATTAAAAGGAGGTTTTGAATTAAAATGCAACATTTTTAATACAAATGATCTTTATCAGAAAAATAACAAAATTTTACACAAAGTAAATTTTGATGTCCAGATTCTAAAGAAGGATTTTATTTTGTCAAATATAACATATAAAATTTTGAAAAGTATATTTAAAAATGGTTCTCCATCAAAAGGCAGTTAATTGACCTTTTAAAGAATATTAGAAGATTTATGCTTAAAATTGGATTCATTTGCATTTTAAGCCACTAACATTTATTGGATAAACGTAAAAATATTTGACAAACATATATACTCATTTTGTAGTTAGTTTTGTTCATTCCCGCCATTACAATGGCCAGGCATTAACTACCTTTTAAAATAATATTATTTTATTATTAGAGTGCGACTTAAGATTTCAAAGAAACTCGTTGTTGCGTATTGGGTATGCCCTCGAGCATAGCATTCCCTTTAAATTAATATTAATATTTTATTCAAAAATATGGATAAATATGAAAATTTCATACTCTTTATTTACCTGGGGTGTTACAATTGAATATTATTTATCAGAGTATACAAGTATAATAATATATAAGAATGATATAATTTCTTTATTTAACCAAAAACATGTAATAATAACAAGTAAACAGATTTATGAAATATTTTAACCTAAAGAGAATGGTATCCAATAAACATTGATAGAGGACCATTCATATATACTTTAAAGAAATTCAGTCTTACCCACACTAGCATAAGTCCTCGATAAGAGTATCGGTGTCTGTCATTATATCCCCATGAGCCCTCAAAAAATAATGCATTTGGTACCTCTTTCGTCTTATCCTTGGAATCCCTCAATTGACTAGCCAATCAGAATCGCAGTAGTCCTACTGAAAAAGTTGTTCAAAGCTTGAAAATGTAGTTCACAACATTCTAATAGGGCATGAGTGTATATGTCACTATAAACCACTTCACATCATCACAACATCTATTCTATAGATGTGTCTCAATGTGTTTTAAAATCATCAAATATCTTGCTATTTATAGGTGAAGTATCCAAACAGTTTCCTCCTCCTTTAATGGTCATATTTTTAATTAAATTTTGAAGGGATATGTACACCTATTACTCATCCAAGTGTTAGATAGAAAAATAATGTGCGAAATCATTTCATAGGAAACATTATCATGATTTGAGAAACATTGAAAACGTAATAATCATTAACATGTTTATAAGATGATAAAATGAAGAATTACATGATGTAGATGAGGAAACTTTAAGAAAACAATTTAGTTAGATTCTTAAGGACTTGGAAATCAGAGTCTAAAAACATAAAAAATATTATTCTGAAATAATAGATTTTCGGAGTCTAAATTCATAGGAATCCAGAATATGATTTTTGATAAATATTGAATCTGATTTAAGTATATTTTGGAGTCTTGAAGAATTAGAGTTTGGAGTTCGATTTCTAGAGAATTATGAATCTGATTTCTAAAGAAATTGTAGTATCATTTAATAAGAAATTGGAGTCTGATTTCAGAATAATTGGATGTCTAATTTGAGATAAAATTGATGGCTGATTTTAAAATAAATTGGATTCTAATTTTATAAGAAATCGTAGTATGATTTTAGGATAAATTGTAGTCTGATTTCATAAGAAATCATAGTCTAATTTCAGATGAAATTGGTGTCTGATTTCCAGAGAAATCAGAGTTTGCTTTTAGAAGAAATCATAGAACGATTTCAGAAGAAATCAAAGTTAGATTTGAGGAAAATTCATAGTTTCATTTCAAAATAAATCAGAGACTCAATTATGTGGAAATAATATTCTAAAAAACTGTAAGGATCTGAGTCAAGTAAGGATCCAATTTTTTTACTTAAGGAAAATATATTTATCTCTTGATTATAAAAACTATAGATAATCCAATGAAACCCATAGGAAAGTCAAAAACGTTTTTAGGGAAAATAAATTTTTTTAAAAAATATTTTTAGAGAAAGATAATTTTACTTAAGAAAATGTGTTTGTGATTTTCAAAACATAATGGAATGGAAATGACATAATGATACTTATGGAATCAACAATCTCACCCTTTTTGGAGAGTACAAACTAATTTTCATAAAAGAATATAAGTAATATGGTTTCCACTTTGTTGAACATTAAAAGTAATACTTATCTCCCTCTACTTTGTTTATGAACCATAATAAATATGACTAAATCCACCTTAGGTTATGAAATACCTAATGATCGAATTCTTGTCATTTATAGAGAAGTTACTTCATCTTGCTTAAGAATATATTCTTTATATAATATCCCCATTTATTATGCATATTCATTTATAATATTTATTTTTTATCATTAATCTCTCCCCCACATTTATTTTCAAAAAGTAATAGAAAAAATTGTACTTGAATTGTTATTAATATACAAGTCAAATCGATGTAAAGATAAGAAAATCATTAAGATTGGAAAATTTTGTTACCACAAAAATACAAAAAAAAAGATCAGATTTTGAGAATTTAGTCATCCTTCTTTTCCTTCGGCATTAGCTTTCCCAGGGTAGCCTTCAAATTTTTCAACTCTTTGTGATCATCCTCAAATTTCATGAGTAGCGGATCCTAATCCTGGTTTTTCTTTTCAAAAACATTGATTCTTTTACTTATGAGATAAGTATTTCGGCTAGAGACTTTACTACCTCTTCTTCCTTATGGAATTTTTTTTCTATTTATGTCTTGAGTTATCATTCCCTACTAAAATTCAATGCAACAAGATTTATATTTCCATTCAGGTTATTATCCTCTTGAGTTCGGGCAGTTCTCTCTTCATTCAACTTCTCTGAAATATTTTTTATAATGTTCTGGATCAATTCATCTAACTTATCAAATGAATCCTTCAATTATCCCGTAAAATCATCCTTGATTTTTAGAACCTCAATTAATGGCTTATAAAACATGGTTATTTCTATTCAAGATCTCTTATGATCATCATAACCATTTTGAAAATCCTTCAATTGATCTTTATGTTTGAACAAATTATTCATAAGAATGCTTGTTGAATCTGAAATTTGATTGATTGTTGGTTTTAGCTGTTGGAATCTCGAGTCAGTACATAGAAATAATGGAATTGTATTCACTAGATTCTTGAAGGGATGAACAAAAAAATCTTCTCCTAAGAGAGATGAATATTTAGAATCAGAATCCTTTACTACTGAGGAATATTTATCTTGCTCTTCTATTTTCCACTTAGATGTTCCAGAAACATATTTCATTCAATTTTCAACCACAAATTTCCTATGTGAATCAACAAGAACTAGAATTTGTCTCTCAGCATCTGATATTTCCTTCTAATCTTTGGGAGTCTAATGTTCACTATCAAAAACGTGAATAATTTTATCATCATCATTAGAAACATTTTCAATGAATTTATCAGCACCTTCTTTAACATCATCAAGATGAATAAAATAATTATTACTACATTCATCATCTGAATGTTTATCATCCTCATCTTAAGAAAAATAATTTTTTCCCTTATGATATTATCTTGGTTTATTCAACTATGTATGTTCTGATAGATAACTTATCAGACGGAATTTCCTTCTCTTGGTATTCATTCTCCATTTTGATTAAATATTCATTTTCCTCTACCTCTTCTTATTGTTATTCTTCTTATGGTACTTCTTCTTCAACAATGGGTTCTAGAATCGAAACTATGTTTCTATTGTCTACACTCAGAGTTTCAATATAAATAGATTCCTGTAAGAAGGACTCTGGTACCTATATATGTTTGGATTCCATCTTTGCACCTCTATGTAAGGCATAGACAAGCCCAGCTTCTGAAATTTTCTTCTTCATTTTCTTTTGTTTATCTTGTCTCTCAATCTCTTTATCCCCTTGAATTTGTAAGGCCTTATCCAAAGTAGGATCAAGTCCAAACTATGTATCTCATTCCTTATTTTTCTTCTTCTTCTCTCTCCACTTTTCTACACCTTCATCAGAAAATTACTTTTCCCTTTTTATATTGGGTAGAGAAGAGATTGATTCAGGAGTTGTAATTTCTATTGAGGTTTCGATTCATTTTCTTTTCTTTTCTTGGGTGTTTTATTGGAACTTTCTCTCGCTTCACCTTTCTTGATGACATCTTGAATATCACTATCTGTAAGGCCATTGTACTCTCCTAACATAATACTAAAACCAATCATCATTCTTCTTATAGTATCATCACTCAATAAGATTATCTTAAAAAATTTGGGTTTTTAATTGAAAATTATTTGAAGGATTCTAAAAACTGGAGAATGATAATCGAATAGATTTCTAGATACAATATAATCTGGGACTTGAGCGTTCCATTATTGATATTGATGATGGACAAGAGAATGTATATGATATGTTTTATCTTAATTATATTCTCTAAGAAATCCATCATGATGATATAGAATTGCTTAAGGTAATCCATGTCTCCCTTTCTTGGAATGAGAAATTTGTGCATCCAAATAGCTAGAAATCTAAAATTGGTTGAAATATGATTGATCATTGGTGACTTAACTCCTTTATTTGAAATACACTCAATTGACTCAACCTTATCAAATGTAACTTCCTTGTCTAGAAACATGTGAGAAAAAAAGATACACTCTTCTTCATAAGGTATATCTAGAATGCTTCCAACCTTGTCGAAGGATAAAGAATAAGTCTTTCCATATCTCTTGAATGAAAAATTTTCGCTTCCTCCTTGTTCATAAATACTATTTTTATCATAGATGTTTACACGAAGATTAGGATAAAATAGATATGAAATCATTGGTTTGGAAAGGAAAATACATTCTCATCAATTATTATTAATGATTTTTGAAATTAGAGAATCATACTTAATAATAAAAATTGGATCCACAAACATTTCTCTTTAAATTAACCAATCCTTGAGTTCTTTGTTGGAGGCCATCAGATTTTGTGAGAAAACAACCAGATACTTTCAAAGATTAATAAAATATTTAAAAGTAAACTAGTGATTCAAAGATCAGCAGAGCTTCGGCATAAAAACACTGGAATAACTGATGTGGGATGTGAATATGGGGGGTCCTTTATATAGCCTTCACGATGATGGTTCATATTCCTGAATCAATCCAAAAATTTAGATTATGTTTATATAATATGATGGTTGATATCATTGCTGAAGAAGTATTTTGAAGGTTTCATTCTTATGAGGTTATAAGGAAAACTTAGATTTATGGAAAGTCAATCCGATAAGGGTTTCTTAAAATAATATAGAAATACAAAATAGTAAAAAATATATGAATATTTAATTAAGGAAACATAACTTCAGAATTCCCCACTAATAATTGTTAATATTGATAATGTTATTCTTAGTTTTAAAAAGAAATTTAATATTTTTGGTTCTAAAAGATGAAAATTTTAGATTCTAAGATGATAAAATTTTAGGTTCATAAAATTGTGAGAAAGAAAAAAAATTGAATAAATATGTTTAAGTACCAAAAGAAAAAAAATTTATATTTCTAAATGTTAAAAATTTTGGTTCTGAAAATTTTTTTATGTAAAATTTTGAGTTTTTGAAAAAAAAATTGGAATGGAAAAAAATGAAAAATTGAATATATGTACTCCACCTATAAAAAGGAGTATCTTAATTTGAGGAGATAGATTTCAACCAAAAGTTAATAGAGATGATTACCTTATGGTTATCATTCCTAATTTTTTTAATGTATTCAGATCTATCATAGGGTAAATATTTTGTAAATATGTTATAAATAGGGTCTTACATTTCTATAAATTGTATGATTTTTTCTCCTTTATGGGTGTGATCCCTAAAAAAGTGATTCCTAATGTCTATTTGAATTTCATTAGAGTGTTTTTCATGGTTTTTTCTTAAAGAAATTTCATGATTATTGTCACACATTATCTATGTTTTAGTGAAACTCATTCCATAGTCTATGAGTGTGTGTTGCATCCACAATAATTGAGCACAACAACTTCCAGCTTCTACATATTCATCTTCATCAGTGGAATGTGCTACTAAGTGTTGCTTCTTGCATGACTAATAAAATAATGAATCTCATAATAAGTGACATGTTCTAGATTTACTTTTATATCTATTCTACATTCACCAATATGTGTATCTAAAAAACCTTTTAAAATAAAATCATTCATAGAAGAATATAAATTCATAAATCCATGGTACCCTTTAAATAGTGAAAAATTATTTTCCCTACATTTAAATGAGTTTCCTTAGATTAGATTTATTTATTTCAAATAATCATACTGAAAACATTAAGTCTGTATGAGAAGATGTTAAGTATAATAAAAATTCTATCAGACCTCTAGAAGATGTTTGATCTATTGGTTTCCTACCTTCATCAAGATTAAGAGAATTTGAGGTTCCAATTGGAGTACTTGTACGTTTAGTTTTGTCATATCCATGCTTCTTAAGACGATCTTTAATATACATATTTTTAGATATATAAGTTCCTTCTCATTTTTTAGAAATTTGAAAACTAAGGAAAAGTGTTAACTCACCCATCATACTCATTTCAAACTCAGATTTCATGATATTCCCAAATTAATTAATTAAGGATTCATGCATTTATCCAAATATAATGTCATCAACAAAATTAGAACAATCAAAACATTTTTATTATCTTTATTCTTAGAAAGGGTTGGATCAGATGTTCCCTTAACATAAATGTTTTGTAAAAAAACTTGTAAGTCTATCATACCAGGCTCTAGGGGATTGTTTCAGTACATATAAGTTTTTCTAAGTTTGAAAAGATGTTCAGTATGTTTAGTTTCTTCAAAACTAGGAGTTATTTTTACATAAAATTCTTCTTGAACTTATCTGTTAAGGAAAGCACACTTCACGTCCATTCAAAAAAGTTTAAAATTTAAGAATGCAGCCAATACTATTAGAATACAAATAGATTCTAGTGTAGCTACTAGAGCATAGGATTATTCATAGTCTATTACAGATTTTTTATTATAGCCATTTGAAAGTAATAATGATTTATTTCTTACAATGATTCCATTTCCATCACATTTATTTTTGAAGACCCACTTTACACTAATTAGAGAATTTTCTTTAGGTCTCTCAACCAAGTTCCAAGCACTCTTAATTTTGATTTCATTTAGATCACCTTTCATAGAATTAATCCTATCACTATCACCTAAATATTCTCCCTTTCTTTTAGGTTATATTTGGGAAATAAATGCTGGATTTATAATTCATTTCTTAAAGAACATCTAGCCCTTACTAGTTTATTTACACCACTAATGATACTATCACTGGGATGATTCTTAAGAAACAACTGATTTGGGTTTTGTAAAACTCGTTCACCAACATAAGGAAAAACATATTTTGGGTTAAATACTTATGAAACATTTTATTGACTATATCCCTTATTATAAGATTCTTCCACAAAAGGTGTATAATCAGTTTTTCAAAACACATCCGATGATATAGAATGTGGTTGTTTAATAAAAGGATCAGTTTCATCAAATTTAACATGTACTGTTTCTTCAACAGTCATTGAATTTTTGTCAGAAACTCAATAATCCTTGGAAGTAGTGGAATATCCAAAGAAACATCCATTATTTAATTCTGGTGTGAATTTATCTAAGTTAATTTTAGTATTCGATATGTATACATTACAACCAATAACTTTGAAGTATGAAACATTAGGTTTTCTTCGAGTCCACAATTTATAAGGTATTTTATTATGAAAATTTCTAATTAAGACTAGATTTATAGTATAACCAATAGTAATTATAGCTCTAGCCCAGAAATATTTAGAAATAAAATATTCACTCAACATGATTCTCATTACCTCTTGAAGAATTCAATATCATCTCTCAAAAACACCATTTTGTTGGGAACTTCTTAGAGATGAGAAGTTATGAGTAATTCCTTTATTAATATAAAAATATTGAAATTCATAATTTTAAAATTATCCCCCATGAACAATATGTATAGTTATCAATGGAAGGTTTTCCTTAATTTTAACTTTAGCTGCAAAATATTTTAAATAGGAAAAGGCTTCAAATTTCATTACTAGAAAATGGACCCATGTAAATATACAGAAATCATCAACTAAAACAAATAAATAATATATTTTTCCAATACTCCCAGTTTGTGATGGACCAAAAAGAACCATATGCACTAGATATAATGAATCATAAAATGAGACTTCTTTAATTTATTAAAATCTTGACTTATTATGTTTGTCATATTGAAATGGATCACATACATTTGATGAATAAAATCTATGATCTGGTAGATCCTTACAAATTCTTTTCATTGATAGTTTTCATAGATTCTGAAGGTTTTATTATCCCAGTCTTCTATTCCATAACCAATATGGACCTTCCATTTCACTAAGGAAATGTTGTTCTTGGCTTCTATGATCTTCTATGTTAGTGTATAAGAATTCTAATGCCTATGGGAAAAGAGAATAAACTCTTTCTTTGAATTGTGTAATAGAAATTTATCATTCATAAAATTTAAAAGGTAACATTCATCACATAAGTGTATTATGCTTATAAGGTTTTTCTTATGACCCTTAACAAATAAAATATTTTAAATTAATGATTTCCCAATAACAACAATGTTACATATAGCAACAATTTCTCCCTGAGCAATATATCTGAAATATTCTTTTCCACCATTCATATTAATAAACTTTTCAAAGAAGATTTTGTTACCATACATGTTTAGAAAATATCCACTATCCATGTACCATATATTGTTGTTGGAACGTCCTTTGTTTTCTTGAAATGAAATAGTTAAACTTTCAGAATCCGAATATTATTCGATCCAGGATTGTCAGAAAGTAAAATTTTAGGTATCCACATTATCTTATAAAAGTAATATTTATGAAAATAAAAGAATTCGGTTTTATATAAAGACCAATTTCTCCCTCAATGTCCACCACTTTGTCACTTTTTGAAAAAAGAAGCAATATGGGGACCAAAATTGTTAGGACTAAAAACCGGTATCGAAAGAGAATAACCAAATCTATACATTATCCCGAGAGAATGAAGTTGTGAATAAAATTTATCAAATTCTTTCCTCCCTAAAGTAAAATTTGACAAATGTTTCTTTGAGAAAAATATTTCATATTTTACTCTAATGACTATTTTCTTATCCTCATATTCATTAGTCTTAGATTTTGAGTTAGCCTCAATAAAAATTTTCATATAAAAAATATTTTCATGATATTTAAAAAGATTATCCTTCTCAAAATTAACTTCCTTATGGTTTTTTGAAACATTTGAAAAATCGGGGGTTTTTTGATCAAGCTCTTTTGAAAGATATAATACTTTTTTTGTTAAAAAAGTGATTCTATACTTTTCTTTCTCTAACTTATTTTATATCTTACAGTTCTCATTCTCATGTTATTTAGAAAATATATAGACTTAGTCAAATGAAGGTAAGGTATTATCTTTTGAAAATGAAGACTCTTCATCTGAAGATTCATAATATTCTTCATTATGAAAATTTTCATATAATGAAATACTAGTTAAGGGTTTAGTATTGTTTACCTTATCCATAAGACAATGATTTTCAATAGGTAATCTAGCTATAAGACCAATATTTTTCTAAATAGAAGATTAATACTCTGAGGATTCATCTGAAGAGTCACCACCACTGGCCCATCAGGTGTTATTAGTCATCAAGACATTCTTAGCCTTATATTTGTAGTTCTTCTTTATGTTTCTTTCTTAATTCTTAACCTTTTTTTTCATTCTCTTTAGAATAGTAAAATGAAGCCTGATATTTCTATCCCTTTTTCACTCATAACAATTTACTTCAAGATCATTCTTGTCGTTTATCCCTTCCTATTATATCTGTACTGAACATATTTATTTCCCACAATCTTGTTCATCCTTCAAGAAATATTGTCTTGTTCATTCTCAATTGATCACTATCACTTGCTTCAGATATTAAAATATATTTCGTAGATTTATATCTAGTAACTCATTCTGGAATATTAGATTTAGATGTAGTAGTGAAATAAATGCTTCCATTGCAATAATTTTTCTTATTAATGTATGCATCTCTCTTCATTATGGTTTCATGCTAAAGAAGAGATCCAAATAACTAATAAAGGGTGATGTTATATACTTTTCTATTCTCATCAATATCAATCCTTTTAGATTCCCATTCATTGGGAATAATATCTATTATCTTTTCTATAAGAACATCATCATTAAGTCCATTTTCTCCCAATGATTTAAGTCTATTGATGATATTCATAAATAATTATTTCACTTTGATAGGAGGTTCTCCATAAGGAAAAACAAAACCATGATATTCTGATCTTAACATAGCCCATCTTGTTTCTATAACTTTTGATGTTCGAAGCTTTGTAACATCATGTTTCTTCTAAATTATATTGGCAGCTTCACAAGAGGGAATTTGACTGTAGATATTCTTAGTTAAGAAAAATAAAATAGTATTGTTTACTATATAGTTTCTTTTATATTCTTCTTTTTACTCTTTTGTGAATTTTATGATCTCATTTTCAGAAATCTTGTATTCCACAATGAGCATGACAAAATAATCCACTCCATTGTTAATAAAAAAAGTCTTCATCTTATCTCTCCAGTACTCCTAATCATTACCATCAAATATTGGTGGTCTATTATGATTTATAATATCTATAGAACCAATGTTTATTCCTTCCATTCTATAATAATTTATTTTTTCCACAAAAAATGTGAGTATTAAATGTTTATAAATAAATAAAATATTTAAGAAAAACATGTACAAATAAAGTTGAGTAAGAAAATTTGAGCAAGAAAATTTGAGAATGAAATCATATATGTAAGTATAAGTACTTCATAGGAATGCTCTAATGCCAATTGTAGGATCAAATTATAGATCTAGATACTCAATTACAATAGGGGTAAATTTTTTGTTTAAAAACTCTTGTTTTTTTCCTTAAGAAATTCTATGTCAAACAATGTTAAACAAAATTGATTCAAACCCCCTATTTAGTTCATAACTAAGAAACAAACCTTCTTAGAATTAGAAAATATGTATCTGAAAAATAAGCATAATAATAGTTTACTTATGGAATGATTTTACCTTAAAGCATATTTAATCTTACTTATCAGAGTACACAAGTATAATAAAGTATAAGAACGTTATTATTTCATTGATAAAAAAAGTAGTGGAAATAAAACTAGTAACAACAACAAGTAAATAGGTATAATAGATATTTTAACTCAAATAGAACGGTATCCAACAACATTTGATAAAGGTCCCTTGATTTATACATTCATGAAATTTTTTCTTACCCACACTAGGGTAAGCCCTCGATAAGAGTATCAGAGTATATATTTATATCCCTATAATCCCAAAAACATTAAGGTATTCGGCACATCTTTCATCCTATCCCTAGAAGCCCTCAAACTTTAAGGTAGTCAAAACCTCTTTCTTCTTATCCCCAGAATCCATCAATTGATCAGCCAATCAGAATCGTACATGGTAGACTAAACAAGATTTTTATATCTTGAAAAAGTTTTTGACGACATTCACACAAGGAATGAGAGTCACTATATCCAAAAATCATTTCATAGCATCACATCATGTAATTTCTTTATGTCTCTCGCTGTTTTTATAAATAATCAAAAGGATGTGTATATATGGGAGAATGATCCCAAAGGTCTGCTCCCCCTCCAACAGTCATATTCTTCCATAAATTTTAGAGGGAACAATACATGTGTAACTCTGTAAATGGTTTGTTAGAGATAGATTATATGACATCTTTTCATTGGAAACATTATCATTATTTAATAAAAATTAAAAACATAAGAAACATTAACATGTTTAGGATCAGATAAAATGAAATTATACTATAAGGAAATGAGGTAACTATAAGAAAAGAATTTATTTATATACTTAAGGAATTTATAATCATATAATAAAAACATGAACAATCGGATTATGAAATAATAGATATTTAGAGTGTGAATTATGAGGAATCCAAAATCTGATTTATGATAAATTCGGAATCTAATTAAAGAACATTTTAGAGTCTGGAAAAATGAATGTTCAGAGTCTAATTTCTAGAGAATTACGAATCTAATTTGTGAAGAAATAGGAGAATAATTTCATAAGAAATTGTAGTTTTATTTAAGAAGAAATAAGAGTTTGATTTTTCAAGAAACCAGAGTCTGATTTCAGGAGAAATCGGAGTTAGATTTTATAAGAAATCATTGTCTAATTTCTAAAGAAATCGAAGTGTAATTTATGGAGAAATATGAGTCAAAATTTAGAAGAAATAAGAGTCTAATATCAGGATAAGTCAAAGTATGATTTCATGTGAAATAAGAGTCGTATTTCAGAATAAATCGGAGTCTAATTTCAATAGAAATCAGAATTTGATTTTAGGAAAAATCAGAGTGTCGGTTCCTTGGAAATCAGATTCTATGAAACTGTAAGATTCTGAGTCAGGTGAGGATCTAATTTTTTTACAAAAGAAAAATATGGTTAGTATTTGTTTAGGAAAACAATAGATAACACAATGAAACCCATAGTTAAAGTGGAAATCATTTTTAGATAATGTAAATTTTCCTAAGGAAAATAGTTTTAGAGAAAGATAATTTTCCATTAGAATATTTGTTTGAGATTTTAAAAACATAATTGAATTGAAATGTAATAAGGATACATATTGACTCAAAAATAAGTATTTACTTATTACCTCATTACTATATACATTTTATTGTAGTTTAAAATTTTCTATTGACTAAATTATTTGACTATTGCCGATGGAATATTTATTTAGAACCCATAATACTGTAAGATGACCATTTTTTAAAGAAATCTCAAAGTCATTATTTTGGATGATATTATCTAAATAAATTATTTCATGATTAATTTAATCTCTTTTGAACTAATCTTAAATAAATATTAAAATTATTATAATATCATAATATATTATACAACCATCATATTTAATCACCTGGGTATCATATTAAAAAATATATAACATTCCCCTTAAGTTGTTCTCATGTTAATGGATTCATTAAAAGATCTATTGTATTTTCATTTATATCAACCCAATATAATATAATATCTACCCTCTCAATGATCACTTTTATGAGATATAATTTTAAAAGAGTATGATTGGTCCTTTGGTCGGACAAAGTTAACATGGCCTGAGTAATTACTCCATTATTTTCACAGTAATTCTAGATTTCTCCCTTGATTATTGTAACTAAAAAAATTTTAGAAATGAACTTATTTAATAAAATACATTACATTTCTTTTTATGATTAAATTATTTAATACATCTCATTCATTGAGTCCTGTATGGTTTCATTTATGGAACTCATTGAATTGATAGCTCCACCATTCCAGAAAGCATATAACTAGATTGAGATATCAAGTCATCTATGTCATATTATAAACTAAAATCAATGTAAACATTCACAAAGCGATTATACTCTCCTCTTATGGTCATGAATAAACTATTATTCTTTCTAAGTAATTAAGGATGTGATTCGTAGTAATCTATTGACTCTATTTTGGAAGGGATTGGCTTCTTCTAGTTTTTCTTACACCATATGATATATTTTGTCTACTATAAAACATATCATACATGATAGATCCTATAGAGTATAAATTTTGAATTCTATCTATCATTTTCTAACTATTTAGTGGGATCATGAATATTATTATTATTCATTCCTTCAAACACTGGTAAAGACCACATTTTATATTTTCCATGTCAAAATACTTTAACACTTTAAAAAAAATTATATCCTAATTATGCATAGGTATCCTCTTTCACATATATATATATAAATTTTCATTCCCAGATGGTTTGATGCTTCATCGATATCTTTCATTGATAATAATTTAATCAACATTGTCTTTACTGAACGTAATGATGAAATATCAATTGGGGTTAGTATTTTTTCGTCCACATAAAATATTAGAAACAACCCTACAATCCAAATTAAATTTTTTATATATGAATCATCAACATTAATCATGAAAACAATTTTTTTTATTAAATCATCAAACCATATATTACAACAATAAGAGTCCTTCCTCAATATATATATGGACTGTTGCAACTTACATTCCTAAGAATATTAATTTTTTACATCAAACCCTTCAGTATATATCATATACACATCCTTGATTATTTTCTTTTTAATGTATGTTTTATCTAAAAACATTTAAAATATATTATAATCAAAATAATATTCTGTGGAAACAAACACTTTAATGTAATTTATCGTTATAATATCTGGAATGGTTTCTTCATGAAAAATACAGTGAATATTTTTTTTACCATTTTCTACTAGTAATTCTTAACGTATAAATGCTATAACATCAAAGTGAGTATCATTAAGGAAAAAAACAAGAACCTTTTAGGTCTCACCCCTTGAATTTTGTTCAATGAGTCCCAATCATGGTTAATGTTAATGAAGTTCATTTTATATTACCATTATTATAACCATTTCTCATAATCCTTATTCTTGATGGAATCTTAGTGAGATGTTAGTATATATCTTATAATAATTTCATCATTATCATTTCCCATTATAAATAAAAATCTCTCATGTTCCTATTGAATCCTACTAGACCTTCATGGTTCTTATAAAACATTATTAGACAACTCATCCATAAATCATTGTGGATATTGATTATTATCCATCTCAAGAAGACTTGTAAATTTATTTTCTTGAACTTCTCCATGTTCAATAATTATAAAAATGACTAATAAATATATTTTTTCTAAATTAAAACACCATATAGAGTCGCAAACTCTTTTTGTTAAGTAATTTGTAGAAATAATATCTCCTTGTTTCTAAAGAGTAACCGATAAATATGACTTTTTTAAAATTGGGGAAATAATCATTAAAATCCAATAATTATTCAAGTGTTTCACAACCCCAAATTCACATTAATTTCATTATTGGAAATTTCCATCCAAAAATAATATATGGTGTTTTTTTGAATGATGTATAAGGAATTTAGTTAATTAGGGATGTAAATGTTTATACAGAATAAATGATGATTTAAAGAGCATGGTCACATATACATGTCATCAATTAAACCATATTTAATATAGTAAGATTCCATATATTTGAAAATTATTTTGATATGGAGTAACAAGATTAGTACATTGTATAAAAAAATCTCAAATCTCATAGACGGTAATTGAATTCCAATACTAAGTATTCACCACCCAATTATTATCATGGAATCTTAATAATATTTTTCTAATAATTATGTTATTCATTTCAAAAATCATTAAACATTTTGAAATAGTTATACTACTATAACATTAGAAACACATTACCAAAGAAATTAATGTCATCGATAAATGTATACAAGTACCTAAAACAACAACATTCTTTTGTGGTAATGTTTCTATAAATTTAATTATGTATCAAATTTAATAATTCACTTGAGAATTCCCCTTTTCCAATAAATTTTTATTTATTCTTATTTCCAAATAAAAAAATCACATGTATCAAATTATTCATAATTTAATGAGACTAATAATACATCTCTGTGGTGTATTTGTTTTTGTTTCTCATTTATAAGTACAATATGATAGTTTCAATGGTAGGTGGAATTTGTAGACACTATATCCTTCTAATTTTGAATATTAAAGAAAATATTTTTAATATATAGAATGTATAATCCATTTATCATATTTAAAATTCAATAAAATAATTCATACATATGTATATATATATTGATATTATATATAAATATTGATAATGTTTGAAAATAATTTCTTGTATAAACAAGATATATAAATAAAATTTCTTATTATGTAGTTAACATAATAACACTTCTCTAATTCCATAACTACCCCACTAAAAATAGTTACCTATTAACTTATATTTATAGTATTGTAAACCTTACACCATTACCAACATAAAGATGTATTACACCATTATTTAATTTCTCACATCATTAACTCTATTTTTCTCAGCAAAAATTTGTAACACACATTCAATATCAAACACCCTTGTGTTAGAGAGAAGGAAATTGATCGACATATTATCCACATTTAGATAATCCTTATTTATCACCTTAAGAACAAATCATAACCATATATAAAAATTTAAAATTGTTTTTTTCAGTCATACCAATATGATATCTCATTATAATTAACATTATGTAAGCGAAAAATTTCAAAATTATTTTTGGATAGTAAATCATTCAAATCAAATTTTTTTGAATCATGGATAGATGAGTGGAATAATATTTCTATATATTTATCATATAAAAAAATAGACACTATTGATTTGTTATCCTATAATCAGGGTTTTGTAGATATGTTTCACCTAATATCACAATTATATTTGGTTATCTAGACCTTAATATTAACCCCCCATACATTCCGTATGAAATAAAATCCATGAGATCCTTTATTTGAAATGAAAGTGCCCGATTGGATTATCAATGTACCAATATGTAATAAACTTTTAGTAATATTTAACTTTTTATTTTAGTGATTGTATTATACAATTTTCTCCAACATAATATACACCAAAATCATATTGAATTCCTAACTATCATATAAAGTGGAATATTTATTATCTATTATATAATTACCTTTAGTATCCTTACATTAATATTTTATTTAAATTCCTGATTCCCTCGAGAAAATTAATATATCAATTCCATATTTTTGTTTTACACTTTACACAATCTATAATTTGTGTTGATCACCAAGTTATTTATGTTAAAAAAATTCAAACACACAATCACAGAGATATATATATATATATCGAAATATACTTGATGAATAATGTATAATAAATTTATAATATTTCTTTATAACTATATTTGATTTCTAATCCCCAGATGATTGATGTTAGAGAGATTGACCTTCAACCCACACCTTTCTACAAAAAAAGAGAAAGCCTTCTGACTAGGGTAGTGTCTAATTCATTGATCCTTCATCGAGGGATATATTACATTATAGAGAATTAAATTCATTATAACTATAATACCTAAAATATATTAACTATATTTAATATTTAAATTCAATAAAATAACTCTAATTTAAATCCTTGGTAATGGTAGTTGAACACTAAATACTTTATTTTCATATGTATCATGTAATATGTAGAAAACAAATATATAGTACGAATATATATCAAAAATTATTCCTACTCAATCTTCTTATTTAAATTTAAATTTATAAACATGAATTCTCTAATAGAATAAATACATAGATATAAATATTTAATTTTTAAAACACTAGATAAAAATAATAACTTTTCATATTTAATTCAGTAATGAAAAATATGATTTTATAAAATATAAAAACTTTCTAAATGATAAGAAAAATTATCAAAATATTAGTTTTTTACATTTTTAAAATTAGATTATTTAATGATTGATAATGAGTATTTTCATATCTAAACTAAAATTCTTAAATAATGGTAATTGTGTTGAATCTTACATATTGAAATATATTATATGATATAACCAATCCAAAATCGGTGGTTGAAATCAATTATTATTATGGGAGATATCTTAAGGCTCCTATCCTATTTAATGATAATTTAAATATTTTAAATATCTTATGATACTTTTTTTTTCAAATTCCTAGGATCAGTTTTATTTTTTAATTTCTTATATCATATATAGTTTCATAGTTCAAATACATGGAATTACATTATATCAAACCCTATGAAATGAAACTTTCAAATACTACGAATAAAAAAATATAATAATTTCAACATATAATATTTTTCAATATGACATTAAATACATAAGGATGGGGATTTTCAATAAAAGGGAACTTGAAGAACATATTGAACCATTAAAGAATAGTTATCTAATACAAATATTGGGTTATACGATTATCATTTAACTAAATTTTCAGTTGAAGGGAACAATGAAGTAATGACATATCATTTTTAGTATGAATTTGAAATAAAAATTATGATAAATTGATCATACATTGGTCGAAAAAAAATTAATGTTTTACTCATTGATTTGATAAGACTAATGATAATAAATTTAGTAGAATCCAACTACATCATGCATATAAGGGACTATGAAAGGCTTTTTATCCTTTTTTGTAATGATAGTATTTCATACCCAAAATTGGTGTTATCAATTTATTTCAATTACAAATGTTTATTCATGAATGAAGATATTTTTTGATTAGATTTCATACATCAAGTGTAAAAAATAAGAGGTATCTTATTGATTTTATATACTCTCTTTCCATTTAATATATATATTAACTATGTTGGAGCATCAGATTCCATCTCATTTTAGCTAATATGTTAATTCCTATTAGTTTGTTTTTATTTTAGCATTTAAAATGGATTCCCATGAATTGAATGAATTATTCCCATTGATTTGTAATATGATAAAATTGTGTGATTGTCATGGCATATTTAATACACCTGAATCCATAATCTCATCCATCATATGTACAGAATTTTGGTGATAATGTATTCACAGAACTATAATCATGGTTACATTTATCCAAAATTCATCCTTACAATCCATATTCATCATATTAATATACCTAGAGATCATAGAAGATATCATAAAATATGAAATCCAATTTTTTCACATCAAAATATTAAAAACATTATAGCTCAATAAAGCACTACTCTAACACATTAAAGTTCTCTGAAATAATAACATCTCTATAATTACTTATCTTATGAGTTTATTAAATTAATATTTGACTTTTTTAGGATTGATATCATAGCCATGCTTAAGAATATTGATGTTATTAATCTATAATAGATTCTTTTACAACATGATTACCATGTTTTACTAATAATTGAAAACAAAAAAATTTAACATTTACCCCTACAAAAATTATGTACCCCAAAGAATTCATCAATCCATTAGTGGTCAAAGAAATGTATTTCATCACTAATTATAGTTGTTTCAGAATGATAATAATAATCACATGTATAGTATAAAATTATTATAAATCATATTATATGACTCTTAAATGGATTAGTGGACGAAACTTTATAAAAATCACATATATAGATATTAGCACAGATCAATTACTATAGTATTCTAACCATTATTTTTTATTGGCCATGTCTAACCTTATAAAATCTACATAGACATGGAATAAAACTATTAGGGTACCTTTTTACTTTCTTTCCGTACACAAGAAAATATATAGGCACCAACCTATTATGGTCACCGTAAATTAATGATCGATTAATTTACATAGTCCTCGTGGGAATTAATACAACTATTTTTATTTTGAAGGGGATTAAATCCCATGTTATTATTCATGATTCTTGTGCTATAGTTTTGAATCATATTTCATCCACTAATCCAATATTTTTAAACCATGTTTTTCTGAACTCTTTAAAAAACACATAGTTTTTTTACTCACCTAATATAAATAATAAATAAATTTACATAAATACATATTCATCTAAATAATCATATATATGAGAATTTCATATAAATGTTTATAATTTTATGAAATTGGAAACATCTATATTAGTGATATTGTAGGAATAGATATCCAACAACTATCTTTGTAGAATAAGGACTATGACTCAAAATAAGTTGGAATTATTACACAAAATCATTCAATATATGGTTACATAACTCAATAGATATTTCAATTCATAATAAACATAATAAATTGTTTATATACACTCTAATAGAAACTAAATTTCTGATAATGACTTTAATTATAAACTGGAGAAATGGTGGTGGGAAATATAATATGTTATTACATTAATATTATAACTCCTTAAATATATATGTGATAACAACTTGAATCAATTAAATAACATCAAACTTTATCATGTACATATTATAAATATTAAGATTTACAACCATGTTTTCTAATGAATCTACTGTAGTTAACATTAGCATGGTTTCAATGTCTATGTACTAGTCATGATCCAGTTTCCTGGCATTCCTTCTTACCAAAGGCAAGAAAATATCACCAATTGGAATGATGATATTAGCTCCATGATCAAAATAAGATAATGAGATAAATGAACTCACTTCCATGGTTTTATCTTTCTGGTTTATCACTCTGTCTGTGAATCCCAAATATATCAAATACATTTTCTTGAATCTCTTTATCATCTCCATCATTTCATGGACAGTAGTTAAATACAAAGATTACTTATATGATATGGTGGATACATAATAAGTGGTCTAAAAATGATTTTGAGAAACTTTGGAGTCTATTAAAGTTTTCCTCAAGTGAGGTTGTGAGGTAATATTATTCTAATGGAATATAGAATCTTAGGAACAACACTTTAGGCATATCATGATCACTGTGAGGCAACATACACTCGATGGGTAAGGCATCCTAGTCCCTTCATATAGATAATCCATTTCTCATTACATAATGAATGCCATATGTTATATGTGAGTAATATTAAAATCCAAATTCTAGAGTGATTATTTTTTTCACATAAGTTTTTCTAGCCTCATCAAACATGGAATCATGTGGTTGTCACATAGGGTAGAATTATAAGGTTGTTCCCCTAAGGAAATTAGTCACATATCCCATGCTCATCACATAAGACTCTATAGATCATTATATACGTATTATCATGTTCAGTCCATGATGAACAATCATAGGATCATCACCCAAGTAGGGGAAGAAGTTATCTTATGTTCACAATATAGAATTCCTAGGCTAAATATCTCGGGAATCCTATTAATATATCATTGGGTTAGAATATAAGGTTCATATCCTATGGAAAGGGAATAATGACCCCATGATCATTATATATGTTGTATGTTATTGTCACATAGGATAAATATTAAGCTTGTCGCCTATGTAGTGTTAAAAGGTACCATATTCTCATCACAAAGGCTTCTTAGGATCATAAGCAATGGATCCCCGAGATCATCACTGCAATATAAGATTCAAATAAATTAAGTGGTGTTCATAGGTTTATTGTTTAGGTAAGATAGTTCCACAAAATCAGACAATGTATGGGTTATTAACATATTTAAATTCCAGTGTGGATGATACAACATAACCTATTCATGTATGGGTCAATTTAAAATTTTAAATCCATCATAATGTTGTCACAAATACACTCATTATGTATCCATTAGTTGACATTTATTGTCCAGTGGGGATGATCAAATACATTCTCATCACATATAGGTTGACACATGTCAGCATCCAATGATGATGCTACATCATATGAACATAATTCATCGTTTGGAACAGTTTAATGTTACGTAGGATTGAACCAAAATACAATTGGAACATATGGGTCATCATAGGTCAACATGTAATGGAGACGATGCCACATGCATTTATTAAATATTGGTTGAAAAATGTTAACGTGTTGTTTCGATAATCCCACATATACTCATTACCTATGGTTTGACATAGGTTAACATCTAGTGGAGATGATCCCTTATATATACATAATTTAGGGGATGGAATAAATTAAATTATTATGGAATAATGCCACAAATGTTCAGCATGTATTGGTTGACACAGGTTAACTACTAGGGGTTAAGATCCCAAGTATAATCATCTTATATGGTTCATGATAGTTTAACATCAACTGGTTATAATCCCACAAAAGAAAATAATATATGGGTCAATATATGTTAACATTTAGTGGGGATAACCCCACATACACTCATAATGTATTGGTTGGGTTAGGATAATGTATAGTGGGGATGATCTGACATATGTCTATCACGTATATGTGGACATAGTTTAATGTATAGTGGGTATAATCTTGTATATTATCTTCACATATAGTTCAACATAGGTAAATTTATTGTTCCTATTCCAATGTCTAATTGGACATTCCTTATGTTTGTTGTGAGGTTCAGTACACTCCAAAAAGATTATTAGGATTCTGAATTATTCCCTCCCTATTCAAAGATGGAATGAGATTCCTATTTTGGATATATTGATGTTTCATCTAGGTCACATCACCCAATGAACCTGATTATATAGTGGAATAAAAATTATCAGATTGTTTGGATTGATCCTTGAAGAGAAAACCAATGTATCCTACTCCAGAAAGAAATCAAAACCCATATATTTCATGTATGCATTTTATTTTCGTTTAGTAAGATGATAGAATTCAGTATAATCTTATGTATTACTGATTCCCATATCATGATGTGGGAGACCCTTAGTTAATTTATATGGATTATTCATTGAACCTACAAAATAAATAAGATATTTCATATCTATTTCTATCGCATGAGGAATCTCATACTCATCACACAGGGAAACCTTGTGTCCTCAAGCAGTGCATTCTATGCTCCACAGATAAGGTAGGAATATATTTTATCATATTTAGTCAGGAATTTTTCATTAAATTTAATTTAATGATACAAGTATTTTGTGCTATTGATTTTAATGAATTTTAGGTCTTATATTGTACTATTGTTTAATTTCACTTGACTGGGATTATATTTTGCGGCGATTAGAAATTATGTTATCGATTCCCAATTAGGATACAATAAAAGTAGGATTACGGAATTCAATGTGAACTTATATAGAGATATGATGGATGGAATCCGTGAATAAATACATGGTAGGGGATTATATATCCTTTACATAGGTTTCCTCAATGGGAAAGTAGTGTGGATAATACCTATTTTAAGAAGCACGCATGAGGCCGAACATGAGATTTCATATGCATAGAAGCACTAAGTAAGAATATTTTACATATTTTTCATAGTGTTAGGTATTGGGAATAAATCTTCAATGTACAGGTTCTATATATGGATTTTACATAAATAATCTTGTAATGATTACATATCAGTCCAATATATTCTTACCTATTTTGAAAAAAAAATTAATCAAATGATACATAAAATAAGATTACCCGAAAAATACTACCAAAAATGTTATGGGTTTCATAAATGATATAGTTATGAGGGACAATGTTATTTAGCCTAATTTTTCACCCATTATATAAATGGAGTAAATTTTGAAAAAGATTAAGGTATCGTGAATCACTGATATTTTTGTGAAGAGCATGAATCTAGTGATTCATATTAACTTCATTGATGGGAATTATAAAAATTTCATCTCCTTCATACTTTTATGTTATTAGTGACTCATGCTAGTTAATTATTGCATGATATTCACCTATGAGAATACATGGGTCTACTAGTTCATAGAGTTTAGAGTTTTACATTCTTGGGGAATCATGTTAATGTTGAAAGATCAGACGTCACAAAAATTGGTTGAATAATGGGCTATTTATAGGAATTATGGTCTCCAGATATATGTATCAGGGAATATTATAACCTTTTTCAAGGTATTAGTTTATCTATACTTTGACATTCAATAATAAAACATAGTACTTTCACATGTTCTTCCCTTTAGGTTGGATTTTTTTCACATCAAAATAAATTTATAATGACTAAAATTATTTTCCACTTTTTCCATTATTAATATACTTTTCATCATAAAAAAATACATCTCACCATCATAATTTTAGACAATATGAAAGTGGTAGATTATATTATCAGACTAAACCATCGATACTTTTCGATGCTATCCCCCTATATAATGAAACATGAGTCCTATATTTTCCTATAAACTAGGGGAGGGTCCATATAATGGAATGCAATATTTTAGGAAATATTCTCACTTTCTTCTCTATTCACAAAACTCAATTATTCTTTAAACTTTTCTCCCAAAATACTAGGTTCTCCAATAAATTTTTTTATGTTAGGATCTTACATAAATAAGATTCTACAAAGTGTATTGAAAGGGTTTTTTGGAAAATAAATAATTTATGAATTCATAGTATTGTGAACCAAAACATTCATATAAGAGACTTTTATATTTTCCAAAAAAAACTCTAGAAATTGATGAAAATGGATATAAAGCTTCTATTTTATAACAAAGGGATATTGTGGTGAATAACCTAATTGGATCATGTTTCTGAACATTATTAGAGTACAACACCTTGTTTGAGTTATTGGGAGAAGATCATATGGATTACCTAATATATATCAGTCTAAATTTTTTATGAATTTGGATTTATAGGTTATCTCGTGACTCTATATGCTCTAATTGATTTCCTAGAACTCTAAATCATGAATTCATTGAGGTTTTTTCAAAAAAAATTGTGTTGTGTGAAGTTATTGAATAATTGATCATATCATAATAAAAAGAATCATTTTAAAAAAAAATATTTAATACATTAATGAATATCATAATTTAATAATTTTTATACATCAACTCAATTTATTAATAACACAAAATTTTTATTTAATTAAAAAAATTTAATTTTCAGGATTCAAAATAATTTGAGATTAATTTTAATATTTACATGTTTTTAAAATTTAAAAATTATTTTTTTCTATAATATTTGGGACATACATATTTATATAATGATAAAAAATGTATAATTCATATTCTAGGATTTTAGGTTCATTGTGATACAATAATTTTAACTAGACCAAGTGAGGAATCCAAATAGAGGGTGTATAAATAGAGCTCAATATTCATCCCATGTAAAAATTAACTAGTTTTGAATTATTTTGATGATGGGACCACATCTCACACATATATGGAAAGATAATGCAGAAGAATCAAATAAATATATAGAACATTTGAGGGGACATTTAATTCAACTATTTATACCAAATATTCTAAATCCTTTGAGGTTATTAATTCATAATAAATAAAAAAAGAAATATAAAGTGTGTTGGGATATAAAATGTTTCAATGTTTATTAAATAATATAATTATATTCTTATGTCCAAAAATGAATCAAATTTTAGGGTACATGATAATGATATAGAGCAATAAATTTTCAATTAACCATTTTCCATAATTAATTCATTTAGTAGTATTAACAATCATGACATCCCAAATAAAACGTTTTAGAAATAAAATCATCCACTATATTACATTCGAATTTAGATCTTCATTCCATTTCATACTGCTAGAAATTTTAGATAAAAATATTGTTATACATTTTCAATATGTTACCATGCTTTTTTGTGCAATACATATTTACATATTATATATTATTTCTATTTATTTCCCACTTTTCTATTTAATTTTCCCCTTACCCCCACTACTCACCTTCTCAAGTCTATGAAAATGGTAAACTAATGATTCTATTTTCCAAGGGATTGAGTGATGATGTTTTGAGTTTCTTCCACATCAAATATTCTTTTCATTTTATTAAAATAATTTTATTTGTGTAAAAGTTATTTTTTTGGTTATTTAACCATGTTATCTCTACAATTATGTTTATCTTGGTCGCCTTGATTTCTCCCCATTATCATTAAAATGATGGGTGAAGGGTTTTAGTGTACCATTGTGGTGAAACATTTGGGGATATTATAAAATATATAGAGGCCCATTGTGGGGTAATAAAATTATAGTTAGTGGTTCTTCTTTCATAGGGTTGATCGTGGAAATATATTGAAAATTTATATTTTCTTAAAGCATAATGATAATTCCACGATAAATTAATTATGATTATTTATTTTCTCATATTAACATATTTTTTCACTTCTATTTGGATTACATTTTTTCATTTTCATTAATATATTCATACATAAAAATAATTTTTATAAATTTTTTATTATTATACCATTCATTAGTATACTAGTTAGTTTTAAAAATAGTGAGAATACAAAAGTTAATATATGGGAGTGGCCTCCGCAAAAGAAATACCATATGGTGTGAACTGTGATTAATTCATATGAAAATAAGAATTTATTCATATGAATTTAAGAAAATCCATCATAAAGGTTGGTAACATTTTCATGGATTACATGTTCATCCAAGTAATATCATTAACAAAACAACCAAAAATCCAAAATTTCAAAAACTAAAAATATACATCATTATTAAATATTTTTATTTTCTTATGGAATATCTAATTGTTTATTCATATGATTGGATTATTCACTATGTTGATAAGTACATCATATGAAAATTAATGTGTATTCAATTTAAATATAATTAGAAATAATTGAATATGTGAGTAATCATTTGGAAAATATTACAAATTACCTGAAGGTGTTTGAAGCTAAAGAGTGGATTTAGAATATAAAATATCAAATATAATTTTTCTAAATATTTCAGTTTAAGAACCTTGAGAAAATTATATTACATATGAACTACTAATGAACCTATCCATACTAATTTAGGAGGAGGTTAAAGAAGTATAATTTCTAAATTTTTATCATGTTAGAGATTAAGATGAATTAGAAAAATAATGGGATAATTTTTTAGAGGTTACAAAGATTAAAATTATACCATCCTAACTAATAAAAAATAACTATATCCAATCAACCCACTTGAATTGGAAGAAGATACCATTAGTACTATGGAAGTTGAAGAGAATGTAGAGTATATATAGTATATTCAAATTACTTCGAGAACCCAAATCCATGTTTCATATAGTTAAGAAGAAGAAATTGAAGCTAAGATTACTCATATATAGAATCATTCCCTAAAGTAATTACTTTTTTATTTCATTGAAAATTAATTTAGTATTACCCCCCCCCACCACTACATTGAATTTTTTACATTCATCCAACCCATGGATATACATAGAGGGTGATAAAGAATAACACAAACATGTCGAATCCATGTTAGAAATGGCCTTTCATGAACATATCGTGTTTTAGGTTGACCTAAATGAATTGAAATATTTTTATATTAATTAATAATGTTTTAATCTTACTCATTTTTATTTTCTTTGTTAACATTTCAGTTCATTAAATTTATAACATGAAAAATAAATATTTTTCATTATAAGATGATGTTAAAGAAGTTGATTGATAATTCATGGCCATAGTAGAGGAGTTAAAATTATTTTTCCTTCCCCACAATATAAGATATAATATATTATTAATGGGTGTCTCTATTTTAATATATCCATGTGTTCATCAAATACTGTTTTGACGGGATAAAATTTTGAGGGAAAAGAAATTTTGGTTTAGATTACACATGATATATCTATCATTATACCATGGGTGACCACTGCAAATTACATCTTAATGCACCAAAAAACATGTGACCACTTAGGATTCCAAACCAAGTTCTTTTTCCTTTATCATTATCATTTTTATTTTTTATTTCAATATGTTTCTTTTTTTATTAATTTTTAGTTTTATATATTATAGTGCATGTTATCTTTATCCTATATTCCCACTAAAATATTAAATAATGGTTATATCTTTCATTCCATTTGTTTTTGTTTCTCTAATATTTCTATGCATCAATACAAGGGAAATTAGTTCCTAATTTTGACAGAGATATTAATATTATTTATTGATTATTTTAATTTATATCATTTTAAAGTTTTTTTATTATTTATACATGTTTTGTTTATTGATTTTATTTGGGAATTATTTTAATATTTTTAAGCTAAATATAAGATGTTCAAAAATTCAAATTAATTTCTGATTTTTGGAAACCTATTTGTATTGATATTTTTAATATTTAGATGATTGTTGAAATTGATTTTGTCCTTCTAATTTCCAATATTTTCATTTATGGATGTTTTATTACATTAGAAAATCATCTCCACTAATACTATCAAAATTGAAATTCTTACCAAACATGAAATGTAGTAAAATGAATGGATATGTTCTTCACATTTCTTTTTTTTAATAGTCTTGAGATATGTAGTTTTATCCAAAACAATTGAATTTTATATTTTTGGAAAATTGATTTAATTAAATGTATTTTGATAGAATGACTAAATAATTTTTCCGAAAAGGTTTTAAATTGATTCCTAACATTAAATATACCCTCATTTATCACCATAAATTAGTTAATTTTTATATAGGTTTAATCCACATTTCAAGTCAATTTTTGATTACATATCACATTTGTTAATTTTTTTACATGAATATTTAATATTTTCATTTGGGGGAAGGTCCTTTAATGTGTTATTAATGGAATGGAAATTATTTTTTTGTTAGTGGGGGATTTTCCAAAATAATGATAATTTTATAAATATAAACGATTAATTAATCTTTTTACATAATTCATATCATCCTCTTGTATATGAAATAAAAATAATGAAAATAATATAAAATGATAAAAATTTAGATAAGATTGAATTATTTTTTTCCATAATTTTATGAAACATTTTCATTTGAAAAAAAAATCTTAAATAATTATCCTCCATTCAATTAATCATATTTTCACTTACCCTCCATGGAAAAGTTGATAAAAGAAGAATAATTGAGAAATAAATAAGTGATAATTTGGATGAACACATTAATTATATTAATTATTTCACTCATGTATGATTTCGTTAAGAATGTGATTATTTTATTCATAATAAGTAATGTGATTTGAGTGAGTTAATTTAATTTATGTTCACAACAATAATCATAAATTATATTTAACAATTCAACCTCCTCTTTCCAGCCTTAATTTTTTTTTAAAATATCTATCAACCCTTATATAAAAAAACATGTTGAAAATTCATCTTTGGTTAATGAATCTTTATATCACACTGTGTGGAGATATGAGACTTCTTAATTTTCATTGGGTTTCATGGAATTTGATTAGAATGAGAAAATCTCTATATGAAAAATATTTAAATGAGAGTGAAATACATTCTAGGTAAGTATGTATGAACATCACATTGGTATTAACAAGAGAATGAATTAAATATTATGATAATATTAGTATATTTTGGTAATATTAATCTAGTTATGATGAATTGTTTTTCATTGGGTGTTTGAGATAACTAGTGTTTCTAATTATGCTTTGAGAAGATAATTTTTTCAATGGTATTATAAGATTATGAAAGTTTACAATTTTGATGTGTTGGGTAATGATTAAGATCAATATTTCACACATTTTTCTAGAAATTATATTTTATTTACCTCATTAAATTCTTACTTATAGGAAATTTTGAAATCTGTTGAATTTAGAATAATTTTATTTTAATTATTAAAATTGCCTGAAATTTAATTTTTAATTGTTTTTATTTAAATTCTTACATTAACAAAAAATCGTTTTAAACTAATAAGTATTGTTAAATTTTTCATTATTTGGATTATTTATTCATTGGTACAATATTCATATAATTGGGAAAACTGTGGAATTCAAATTAGAGGCACAAATAGAGCTCCTAATGTTTTCCATGGAATCAGTAACTATTTTTTATGAATATTTTGATGGGACCATGTCTCACACATTGAATGGCTAAATAAGATGAAATTTAAAATAGACCTACAGAAATATCCATGTCATTTTTTTACATTATGGATGATAGAAAATCTTTAAACATTAAGGTTATAAATGAATTGGAATTTAGAGAAGGGGGATATGAAGTGTCTCCAAGATTGAAGGTTTTTTAATTTAAATTTGGCCATAACATTTTCTCCACATGGACAAATAAAATTCATTATTTAGGGTGTAAAAAAATTAAATGGGAACAAATTTCTATTTTACCCAATGTTGTGATTCAACCATTTATTAGTACAAAAATTACCTGAATATTCGATGAAATTGTTAGGATCCATAATCATCCCCTCTAATACATGTCAATTTTTATATCCACTCTCATTAAATGTGTTTTCAATTATTGATAACAAAACTTGTGAACCATATTCTATATTATACTAGGAGTTTTCTATATAATATATTTCTTAATATTAATATTATACTTCTCTTAATACCATTTTTCTATTTATTTTATTATTTTTCCCCACTGTTCTCCTTCATAAATCCTTGAAAATAAAGAAATATCCTTCTTATTATTCAAGTGGGTGTGATGATGTATTTAGTTTTTATCAAGTAAATTCTCATATTAATTTTTTATGCGGGATTAAATAGTAGAGTAGTTTTTTTTTGTGATGTAACCCCACATTCTCTATTATTTTTATTTCCTTCTAATTCATCCCGATATCTCTATTTCATCAATATAAAGTTGCATTCATAGGGTTATTGTTGAATTTTTTTAATAATGTGATTGAGACTACTCATAATGTGGAGGTCTAGTTTGGGTTAATAAAAAATAAAATAGTATTATGTTGAGTAGTAGGTTTTATTTCCACATTGTATATAAAAATTAAAATTTTTTAAATGGAAATTATTACTTGACTATGAACACCTAAGGGAAATAGCTTTTCTCCCAATAAATTATTTGTGTTTTCACTACTTTTTGGTTTCCATTTGGTCTATTTTCATTTATATAGTCATATATCACATTAATTTTAAAACCATATTATATTATTATATCACTTATTAGTATATTATTTATATTATAAATAGTGACAATATGAATATCAATATGTATGTGTGTGGTGTCCTCGAGTGATCGACCATAAGATTTATACTATGCATTATTCAGATGAAAATTAATCATTATTCATAGAAATTCATGAGAAATAGACATAATTAGCCACCAATGGAATGGATACCATCAAATAAATGAATCATACCCAATAATACATTATTCTTAAAGTAGGATTTTAGGAACACAGTCAAGGATTTACTAAATAGAGAGATTTATTTTAGAGTGGTAGTTTTATTAATGAGTGTGCCTAAGCATATTAGGTTAAAGAATCATGTATGGATTTCAAGGTAGTTAAATATATACTTCATATTTATAATTAATATTTCAATTCATGGTTTAACATCTATTTCCACTGAGACATAATGATATAATCATTGATTAGGTGTTCAACACAAACTAACTGATTCCACCTTTATTATAGGTAAGTCAACATCAGCCTAAGGGATCAGTACCATAATGGTCGGATTCCCATATAGGGGGACATTTATGATGCATTCCACTTTTCCGATAATGTATAAGAGTATTTGGGTCTAGTTCCAATTCTAGAGGGGATGATTTTAGGAGATGAGGGTGGTCCTTCAAGACAGAAACTAGAAATCAGTCAATATGTTCCATTTAAAAGGTCGTATGATTTCCCCCTAAACCCCACATATGGTCTCCATCATAGAAGTATGATGAAGTTCCTAGAGATTATAAATTGTTAAATGTAATACCTTTACTAGTTAATCTTGGAGTATATAGAGTATTAGTGGAAGGGATTTCGTGTAAAGGCCTTCCCCTCATGGATTAATTTGGAAGATTTTATGGAATCTATTCTCTATGTTTGGAAATTTTTAGTTGAAGATGATCACATGGGAGTTAAAATTGGAAAAATTACCACTATGGTGATATTTTCAAATGGAATTACCATAAAATAAGATGAAGTAGTATAGGAGAAACTCTATAAGGTAAATAATTACATCATTAGTGGTAAAATTACTTTCCCTAGGTGTGGATCATTCAACTTTTTTATTTTGGAGGGTCAGTAAAGACATGATATTTTTTATCCTCTAAATGGATAATATCTTCAATTTATCATGTCCCATGAAACTCCAAACTAGTGAAGCACCAAAATAATAAGATTTAATACATATTAAAATCACATGAATAAAATAATAAACTGTAAATAAAACGATAATAGTCAATTCCAATAATTAAAAATTTTTATATTTATTTGATTATGGAAGGGATTACTTTAGAATAACCATTTTTTATAGAAAAATTATTTTATTAAACCTCAATAAATTAAATTTAGAAGAATTAAAATTGTATTAATTGTATTATTTATATTTTTAATCTTATATGTCAAAGTAAAATTATTGATAATTTTATATAAATTAATATAAAATACACTTGTTGTTTGAGAATGTCAATTTGATTACAATAATAATTTTTCAATATATATTTTATTCATTTAAAAGATAAAATTATTAAAGATCAAATTTTAAATTGTTTAAATAAACCACACTTATGGATTTATCATATCAATAATATCTTAATAACAATACTTGAATTTGTTTTTAAATAGATAAAATTTATATGAATAGGTAAAATATAGTTTCAACCAAAATAGAAAATTTCTTAGAATTATCATTTTATAAGAATGAAATATATTTTTATATAAACTCTTATTTGCTAAAATACTTATCTATCATGGTAATCAATTCAATTTTAAATCACATTTTTGATTTATTGAATCTATTTTTTTAATTTTTTTGACATAAGTAATATTTTCTAATAGAATATATTTGTTGACTTTTCATTTTATTAAATATTAATTTTTTTAATATGGTTATGGTTTTATTAAAATACACATAAATATTATTATTTTTATTTAAAACCCATTATTTAAAAAGAAAATGAATTACATTGAATGTTTTATCCTATAAATTAATTTTAAGCATCGAAATAATTTTTTTTTCAAAAATTGGATTTTTATTCATTACATTCGCAAATGATGACATTTAATTTTACTATATATATATATATATATTATAAGATACCATGGATTGCATATTTAGAATAAGTAGTAAAATATTAGTAAATAATGATCATTTTTTAGACATATAAAGTAAATTACTTAGTTAAAATCTAATTACCTTGGTAAAACTATGAATGGAAACAACAAAGATTCTAAAAGTTAAGGACCTAAAAAGGATGAAAATATTGTAAAATTTTTTTTAGGGATTATCAAACATCTCTCATCATCAAAACCATTACATTATTTTTGGAGTCTTCTTTTCATGTGAAACATGGTCTCTATTTATATTAAGTTGAAATGTTTACAAAAAATCAAATCTCACCACATATAAAATGTCAATATATCCATCTCTTCATGAACTGCCTAAAAATTAAATTTTCATTACCCTATAGTCCACTTATTTTTCATGATCCACTGGTCACTATATAATTTTCTAATTCTCCCATTTCTAAGGATCAATCAAAAGGAAATCCCAAGAGCTCAACATGTGTATTTTCATCCAATCATTTCTTCAATTTGTTTCTTACCTTACGAATTAAAACCTAATAATTGTTGTATACGGAAATATATATTTTCTTTATAATTAATTTATTTATTATAATAAAATAATTATTAAAAAGCTTTCTAATTTTACATTAATAAAATTGAAATCTTCATTTATTCATTGGGCAGATTATTGCCTCCATGCAGTTATGTTTTTCATTTTTTACCAATTCCTCTTGTAACAGGTTATAATAGTGAAACTTATGAAAAAAATCACATATGAAATATAATGGTAACTAGAAAGAGATAAATTAAATTCCCCTTTATTCCTATCAGTCTTTGATAAATGAAAATGGTAACTACGTTTTGTCCAGACTATTTCGTACATAATGTAACAAATCTCATTTTCCATCTTGTTTGTTCACTATTTATCAAACTCTCATTAATTATGTTTCAAAGCCAAAAAATTTCTTTATAATATCAATATTATTCTATATTAATAATATTATTCCCAATATAAACCCTTTATATGATCATAATTATCTATTAATTATATAATATTCAGGTTTGTTTCGATCTATCCATTTATATAAAAATGCAAAAAAAATGTCATGGATGAATATAGGATTATAAATAATTATAATGTATGATATGAATGTGGAAGTAAATATTCAAGTATTGTTTTATAATTATAAAATTATGATTAAAATCATTTTGTAAGATATCAACAGCCATTCGTTAAAAATCACAAAAACATGTTAATGGATGATATCATCTTTAGGGATCATAATAAAAATTTCAATATAATGAAATTATTACATGATAAATAATTTTACGAAAAATGTTATATTTGAACTAAAAAAATGTTATATACCTATCAAATATTTATAAAAAGAATAATTATAAGTGATGATTAAAAAATGTTATATATATTGACAATATTTTTAAATAGGTTATCAATATATTTATATTTGTTATAGATGAACTCATAGTTAAATGGACTTATAGTGGAAAAAATGAAAGATTTTAGGGTCTCAACATTCACCCCTTGATACTTATATTTCATTATATTACCTGTTTTATTTTTAATATAGTATATACATACCATTTAATTTTTTATCATTATTATGTTATATTTCAGGATATTCGGTGTTAAATTCCCATATAATTCTCTAATGTGTGTATGGATCTAGAATTTGAAAAGATATATAGGTTTTCATTCTATAATTCCTATATTTGAGTCTAATATTTATTATAAACATAATATTTTTTATATTCTATATCTTTTTGAAATTTGAATCATTAAACCATGAAATTACTATAATTCATGATATTATAAGATAAATTTAAATATCTCCTTCTTTCAATGGGTTTTAATTTAAATGTTAATAAATCTGTAATAATTCTCACAACTTGTAGACTTTATCTTTGAGCAATTATTCCCTATTTCATTATGCTCTTCTAATCACCTTTTATCCTTCGTATTATTTTTCCCTATTTCTGTATCTCATTATTTGTGTAAGTTAAATATTTTCACATACATCATCCTAAATTATAAAACTAATTTTTAAATTTATGTTTAACAACAGAAATAATAACTCAAATTCATTCCAAATGATCTTCTCATCCATGTCCAAATTTTCATTCCTAACAGTGTTCCATTATTTATTTGGGAACACAAAAATGGATTTGTTTTATAATCCCAACCATTATATAAACCTATATTCAAAATTTAAATATATTATACTTTTAAAATGTAGGATTTTGATAATAGTATTTCAAAATATTTTAAATGTTTTCCTACCTTTGAAAATCAAATACACTATCTTCCACTCTATGTTTTCTCAACTGAAACCTTATTCCCTTTTAAGGAATCCATTATTGGGTAATTATTATAAATTAATTTATAAATATAATTTAAAAATTTATGTTTTGAATAATTCTGAAAATTAATTTTCAAAGGATAACAGTGACTTTGACTCTTAGACTATATTTATAAAAACAAGACATGAATTTTCCTATTAAAATTCTTACATTGTAATTAATTTATTATAAAGTTAATTATTTGTTCCCATAATTTTTTGTTATAAAAATTCAATTATTTTTTAATTATAAAATGAGTATTTTTTAAAATGTGTTTCATGGAATATGTATATTGTCAACATCATTTTAAACAAAAAAAATCATTTATTGTTCTAAAAGTGTTTATTCATATATGAGTTTATTATTTTCCAATGTTTTTGAAAAAGTAAAACATTAAATATCTATAAGGTAAATAAGTTATAAATTACCTTATCATAAGTAATAATAAATATTTTATACCCATAACTCATCTCCAAATTTCATTCCCCTATCAAAACCATGTTTTTAATTTATATGATTGAATGGTGTTCATCTATATTTCAAAACATCGACTGATTAGAGAAAGTATTCACTAACTGTATAACCTTTTTCTACATACCATAAATACCATATTATTAATTATATTTAATTAATGGTATGTAATTATAATTATGCTTAATATATATTTATATCCATTTATTTTCTATGGATATATTATTTTTTTAATATTAATAGAATCATTAATGTTTTTCCTAATTCCATTTATTTTAAAAGGAAACAATAAACATTTTCATAATATGGTATCATTATTTTAACATGATTATTTATATTAAGTGGAACACATATGTATGGGTTATTATGGGTGGGTCCTATATAACTCTTTATTTGAATTTTTTTAGTATATATCCCTTGAGATAGTAAGGTGTAGACATATTGAGTTTTTTACACAAGCATGGGCATAATATTTTTTCTCACATTTTTTGTCTTGTATGTAATGATTTTGGCCACATGGGCATTGAAATAATGATATTTATCATAACATTTGTATATTCAATGTTTTTTCAATATTTATAAGAAGTTATTTATGCTACGTTTCCATGTTATGAAATACTTTTTTAATTATACATGTTCTCATGTTACTCTTTCACAGATTATGATTGTTGGAATCTATTTTCCTAATCTATTGATTCACATATTATAATATTCCAAAACTTATAACATGATTTATAAATATTTATAGTTTTTTACCTTGGTAATATTTCCTTATATAAATTTATTATACACATTTTACCATTTTATACTCACATATGATCATTGATTATTATAACATATGTTTACTCACACCTTGTGTTCGAGGTCACCCAATTTCTTAGGTCCCTATTTCCCTATGTTGTCAATGACTGTAATACAGAATATGAGTTTAAATTAGTGACTCGAATGTAGAATTTTTTCGAGATGATGAAGTATTTTTATGGATTAATAAGTTTCATATTTAGTAAAAAAGATAGACAGAAGTTAAAAAAATATGTGGGTTCTGTTTGTTAATGTTTCTTCCTTATTCTCTAAAACTCTATACCTAAAAGGACATAAGAACGTATTAGAATGAAAATTTTTATTTCTACCATATAATTTAGAATTTATCATCTATTGGAACTTATGGAGTTACTATTAATATGAGGGTTATGAGTAACTAAAAACTATCCATGTAGAGACCTGAAGCTTAACGTACGTCGACATTACATTACTTTTGTGGAATACTTAGTACATAAGAAAAACACACACACAAGGACCGTAATAGTTTAGTGTCTTTGGAAACATGGAATATAATCTTCTAATCATGGTAAAAGATCTTCAACATCTCCCATAAAGATCATCCTTTTTTTACCTAAAACCCTTCTTTACATCATGGTGAAAAGAAAACATAAAAGTGTGAGCTCAAATGCTCAGTAAGGGTAAACAAAAAAAATATCAATCACATCATATTCATAAGAACATAACATTTTGGAAATCATAACCTGCAAAAGAGATTATAATATCATAACATGGGATAAATTATAGTAGTGAAATGTAATCCCAATAATCATATCTTAAAACAAGAAACTTTGTGGCATACACACATAATCATAGAGAATCGTTTCTTATTAGTCAAGACTCATATCAAAGAGTATCTTAGTGGACAAATTCCATTTTTGAACCGAGTTCACTCCTCGTTTCAGTCCTGTTTCACTGAACAGGATTAACCTGACGTTCCAGCCATGTCTATATCATGAGATACAAAATCTTTACCCAATGCATTGGAGGTAGATATATGTCCCACCCATCTCATAATTATACCATTCTTATTTTTGCCACAAAATCATAAACCATACATCATAGCATAAACGATGTAATAAAAATGGGAATCTTAAACAACATGACATCATAAAACAATTCATATAAGATAAAGGAATATAAAAATAATTCCATCACAACATAATCTAATCAATGTAATAATAGCGATAGAAATAGAACCCTTTATTATCTTATATGTAAAATAATTTTGATAAAACACTTGAACTCCATTCTTGAGGAAAATATCCTTTCTACTTCAAAAACACTTTTCCTTTCATAAAATGTCATAAAATTCTAAACTAATAGAAGTTGATTAAAACTAAACTTGAAAAATTGTAAAGGAAGCTTCTCAGAAACACTTTTATAAAACATGGACATGAATGATTGAAATAACCCCAGTAAATACTTACGAATAAGAAATCTCGGATAAAAATGAGATTTGCAAAATTATCCCTTACCTTAGGTCCGATTTGCTTCGTAAGTGTCTAAAACTCCTGTATAATGATTTAGAAAATGTCATTGACTTATTATAGAATCATATTCATTGTTATGATATCATATATGGTTCACTTATGACTTTATATTACCCGTTCTTTTGTAAATTCCATGTTTAAAGAGTGTTTTGGGTAAAATCGTTTCATTTTTCGTCTGTGTTTTGACTTGTAATTATTCATATGACTACTTAGATCATGATTACTTTATTCCAGAATATAAAAAATGATTTATATATAATATATATTCAGAATATATATATATATATATATAATAGATCAATAAATGGAAAGAAATACACCGTTCATGGAGACGGAAGGTCGTACATACGCATGAACGCTGTTTTCGTTTCCTTATTGAGTTGAATGGAATTAAGTAGAAGAAATACTTATATATACACATAAATACAGTATCATTATTATTTCATATATTCATGATTACTTATTATATATACTTTATAATCATTCATGAATGGTTAACGTGGAGAATGAATCTCATCGCGTCGTGGAGACGGTAGTCCGTACGTACGCACGAGCGATGATATCGTTCTCATGATCGTGGAATTGTATTGGAGTGTATGTATACTATTTCAGAATCAATATCTCTTTACAATAATCATATATAGTTATTATTTACACCATTATACCCATCCAAGTAAGGTGGTGGTGGAAAATAGATTACACCACGGTGTGAAGACGGTATTCCGTACGTACGCACGCGCGGTGATTTCGTTTTCCTTTGGATGGATAGATGGTGAAATAGGGTTGTTTCATACTTATAATAAAATATCATTATATTATTGATACTGATGTTATTACTTAATAATAAAACAACTAAATAAGAAGAAGTGGAAGAAGAAATAAAGATGAAACAATCGGTAACGGACATTACCTCTTCTTTGAAGTGCTTCTTTGAGACTTCTTTTTAGGGAACTAAAATTGGTATTTGAAGAAGTCCAGGACCTCTAGGATGTCTCTAGGGAAGTGGAGAAGAGAACTTGGCTGGGGTTGGCCTATCCTGAAGTCTAAAAGTGGTGTGAGGAAGAGAGGGAGGAGGTGCCCTTTTATAAGGGAGGAGAGGGGCACCTTTGGAAAACTAAAAATATTATTTTATTATAAAGTCATATTCATTTTTAAATAGCTCCAAATTGATTTAATTAGAAGCTAAGGTGGGGATGCGTCAAAATAATCTCATCCAATATAGTTTAGACAAGTTTAGGTTCATATATTAACCTTATCATTTATATTTAACTTTAAGTTAGAAAATTTTACTTTTACCATGTCTTTTTGTGTTTTTACACTATATGGTTAATAAACTTACTATAACAAGCCAAAATAACCCCAAGTTGTTTATTATTAATATATATAATATTATCTAAGTCATTTGGACGAACCATAGATTTTTAAGAATAAAATAACAATTAATAATATAATATTTGTTTTAAAAACTATTTTCTGTCAATTTTGACACTATTTAGTAATTGATTTTTGTGAAAATCGTAACAGAATTATTAGTTCTAAAACAGTTTCTTAAATAAATACTAACATGTCATATTAACCTATAAAATTAGTGGAATTCATAAAAAATCTCAAATTACATTTATTTGGGTATTTATAACATCAATTACGTCAATATTTCATTAATAATATAATTAATGCATCATCTTTGTGTCATAAATAAAATACACTATTTAATGTCTAAAACTAAAAAATAAAATAACATTATTTAGGAAATATTTTTCTCTTTCTAATGAATATTTATAGTCGAATTTATCTTATGTATAACCCTATATTAAAAATTATTTACTTATTAAACATAGATTTTAACTATTTTAACCCTTCTTTAAATAAATTAATAATAAATGTCCTAATCTAATCCAAGTGGGCCTAAATAGTCATATTATATTCCTAAGGTTTTTATTGGTCGAATTACACTTATCCAATAGAATTAGGACATGTGTTAGGGTAATAATAATATCATTTTTACCCTTAATTACCCTATTTACTTTTAACCATGGTAAATAAAAGTAAAAAGTTACTATTCA
Organism: Viscum album; assembly: GCA_963277665.1. Classification (NCBI taxonomy): domain Eukaryota; kingdom Viridiplantae; phylum Streptophyta; class Magnoliopsida; order Santalales; family Viscaceae; genus Viscum; species Viscum album. The sequence goes on from OY728136.1 coordinate 2,116,215,406, forward strand.
ACAGAAATTATTTTCATCTCATTGAACCACATTTTTTTTACTGACATCAACCGTGTCTCTCGGATTTTTGAAATTCTACTCACAGAAGCGGTAGAATTATGTTTTATGAAAAATTCATTTTTTAACTACCACTTAGTGGTTTCACTATTCATCAAAAAATGAAAGTTTCCATAAAAATACCAAAAATTAGACCTAAGCTATATTTGATATTATGAACTCAAAAAGGATTTCTATTTTACCAAATTAAACACTTATCAGTTGCATTGATTAATTTAAAAATTAATTCCCATCGTCAAAACAAATAGCATGTTCTTAAGAGATAAAAACAATCAAAAGATTGACACTTTTTTATGTCTGATTTAAATATAAAATTACATCCAATGACCAACATTTTGTTAAATTGTAAAAATATATTCTAAATATACTTTAAAACCACTCAAATTAATCATTTATCACTATTAATTTTTTCTATTAAAAAGGTAGTTTTTAATTACAATTTACTAATTTTCCCTATTCATCAGAAAATGAATGTTATCCAAAAAGTACCAAAATTTCACCCTAAGATAATTTCGATATTCGATATCCAAAAATGAAGTCCATTTTGAAAAATAAAATTTAAAAAATTTCAAAAAGTGGTTATTACTATTCATAACAGCTAGTTTTAATAATATTTTAATAGCATATCGTTGTTTAGTGAAACTCGGTATTGCGTACTACACATGCTATCGAGGAAGGTCGCGATTGCGTGTAATTAAGGAAATTCAAGGATTCATGTTGTGCAAGCTCCTTTTGGTGTAGCGTACAACACAAGACATTAATGAAATTAAAAAGAATATTTTTCATAAAATCGCAGGGTGTTACATTCTACCCCCCTTAATATGAATTTTACCCTTGAAATTCGTCGGGGTTATAGATGGTTTACTACTCGAAAGTTTCTATAATAGAAACCCACATCATAAAAAGGAATACCAAAACCAATCTTTAAAAACAAAATTTTGAAACGTAACAGTTACCCAAATAAACTAATCACTAGGTTTCCACATAGGTGAAAATATGGATATGGAAGAGAAATCTAACCATCATGTTCTGATGGAGAGTGGTAGAGAACATGGCTATGGAAAATCCAGCAATCACAAAGCCATAAATTTGTGACGATCTAAGGTACCATCTGATTCATCAGATATAAGAGCACTAGGACAACATTTTTTTTTCAAGATCATTTCCCTAAAGTTGATGAAATTGGAATTAGAAGAAATACTTTCATGATTTTGGTATAGTCTCACTATTGGTCGTTCCTTGGACAATTTCCACTCCATATCTTAATGAAATTAAGTTGAATTTGTCATTCGTGATGTGTTATCAGATCATGTGATAGAATGATGGGTCATTCTATCTATCTCAAACAAAAGGTTATAAAAGTTATCAAAAAATACATAAGTCCATCTATAGTGAGATTAATCATATATGGTTCCTAAAATGGACATATACTTCATATATCATACTACATAAAATAATAAAACTAATTTCTACTAAATAGGGACATCCTGTAGTCTAGTGTTAGGCAATAAAGGCCAGTCGCACTTCGGTTGTGGGTTCGATTCCCACAGCCTTGTCTGATGCGATGGGTTGTCGCCCATCCTGCAGGTTGTCCTTTTTCTAAAACTACATTACTATAACATCTGATAAATAATATTGAAAAACTTATATCCTTAAACAATACTAACTTATTTCCAACATAATCAATTCCAAACATTAGGCTTATCCAAAATTCTTCTTTCTAAACTCATAGTATAAAGAGAATGATTACTAAAAAGGTCATATAACAAGCATGTGAATACTATCATTTATCCATCATATATCTTGTTGGTCACATTCCAATCATGTGAATACCTTAATCATGTATTCTCTTGAAAAAAAATTAATACCCACTAAACCTTATTGAAAACATGAATACTGTTAAAAGTTAACTCTTTCCACATACAAAAATACTCAAAATTCTATATACTCAAACCATGATATCACTTAGTCCTTATATCAATCATGAGCTCATGAATGCTGTCAAACATTTCATTTCCTCATTTTCCCTTCATTATGCACATATCATCTTTTTTTTCAAAAATATCTCAATCACTTTCCGTGGTTACCGGTACCATAAAATTATTGAAAACCACAATAAACCAATACATAAATATTCCAATATTCCATGATACTATATACAACATTATTTTGGAATCCCATTACATAAACACTTATTCATTCCACCACATCGTTGTCATATTCAACATCGCCAATAGTGATCGCATGTGACTTCCCTTTGTCCTTTGTCTTAAGTGGTTGCTCATGTCGATCATCACTAACCCTTTGATTAGGGCATTTATTAGCATAATGCCCCATTTCCTTGCACTTGAAGCATTGAAGTGTTGGTGGTGCGTTCTCTGCAGTCTTTTCTTTATTCACATCATTAGCAACCCTTTTTCCATTACTTCGACACTCAGCTGCTCGATGACCTTCTTTTCCACACTTAAAAACATTTTCTAGTCCCTTTAAGACAATCTCCACCATTCTTCTTTCCGCACTTCGAGCATAAGGAAACATTCATCTTCTTTTCACCATTATTCTGAGATTTCTCCTTAAACTCCATCTTTCGTTTCTTTTCAAAACTATGAGATGGATAAGTAACACCAACTTCCATTTATACCTTGATAGTACAACGCACTATTTCTTCATAGCTACTGAAGTCTCTTATAGCTAATGCCCTTCGAATATTTGGTTTTAAGCCACTAAATAATCGACAAACTTTACGTTCAGGTTGGATGATAAATCCAGATCCATACCTTGCAAGCCTTGTAAAATTCGCTTTGTATATACCAATAGACTCATCATCCTTTTTCTTTAGTTCAAGAAACTCCTTCTCCATGTTTGTTCGAAGAATAAGAGGGAAGTACTTATTGAAAAATAAGTTCTTGAACTCATCCCATTCCATGGACTCAATATCATCTCTTGGCCTCGTATTCTTGATAATATTCCACCATTGATCAGCATCACCTTCCAAACGATACACTTCTAGGATGACTTTATCATGTTCAGAACATTGATGAACTGAAAATATCTTTTCAGTAGTACTGATCCATTGTTCAGCAACAAGTGGATCAGAAGACCCACTGAAAGAAGGTGGACGTTGCCTCATGAAGGACTCAATAGAATATTGTTCCCTTATCTTCTCATTTGGAAGTCCAGAATGATTCATATCTAGTGTATGTATAGAAATAAGATTTTTCAATCCATCTCCCATAACATTTGTTTGTTCCGGAGGACACGCATTGCATTTTCCATTAAATTGATCAACATGGTTCCTTCGTGTTGCAACCATCGTCTAAAACCCAAAAAGAATAGTGTGAGAGGCAAAAATCATGCTAGGGAAAACAATATAATAAAGGGGGATTACCTTAAATATCTAACATCTTGGGTTACCGTAATTCTAGTACTATAACCTATACTTATACTTAACCTTAGGGACATCCCTAGACATACCTTAGAAATATCTCTAGGTATCTCACTAAAGTTCTCGCATCCTAGTTTCCAAAGGTTGACTAAACCTTTCCTCTGATACCAACTGTAGAGACACGAAGCTTAACATACATGGACATTACATTACTTTTTCGGAATACTTAGTACATAACAAAAACACACACACAAGGACCGTAATAGTTTAGTGTCTTTGGAAACTCGGAATATAATCTTCTAATCGTGGTGAAAGATATTCAACATCTCCCATAAAGATATTCCTTTTTTTACCTAAAACCTTTCATTATATAATTGGGAAAAGAAAATATAAAAGGGTGAGCTCAATTTCTCAGTAAAGGTAAACAAAAGAAATATCAATCACATCATATTCATAAGAACATAACATTTTGGAAATCTTAAACTGCAAAAGAGATTATAATATCATAACATGGTATAAATCATAGTAATGAAATGTAATCCCAATAATCATAACTTAAAACATGAAACTCTATGGCATATACACATAATCATAGAGAATCATTTCTTATTAGTCAAGAATCACAGCCAAGACTATCTTAGTGGACAAAGTCCATTTTTGAACTGAGTTTACTCCTCGTTTCAGTCTTGTTTCACTGAACCGGTTTAACCTGCCGTTCCAGCCATGTCTATCTCATGAGATATTAAATCTTTACCCAATGCATTGGAGGGAGATATAGGTCCCACCCATCTCATAATGATACCATTCTTATGTGTTCCACAAAATCATAAACCATACATCATAGCATAACCCATGTAATAAATATGGGAATCTTAAACATCGTGACATCATAAAACAATTCATATAAGATAAAGTAATATAAAAATAATTCCATCACAAAATAATAAAATCAATGTAATAACAGGGATAGAAATAGAACCCTTTATTATCTTAGATGGAAAATAATTTTGATAAAACACTTGAACTCCATTCTTGAGAAAAATATCTTTTGTACTTAAAAAACACTTTTCCATTCTCATAATGTCATTAAATTCTAAACTAAAAGAAGTTGATTAAAAATAAACTTTAAAACTTGTAAATGAAGCTTCTTGGAAATAATTTTTTAAAAATCCATTCATGCCGTATAAGTTAAAAAAACATTCTTCTCATACTTTTTTCGGAAAAGTCAAAAAGTACCTCGTAACGTAAACAATAGAAAGATTCCTTACATACCATGTAGTAAAAGTAAATAATGGGTAAAAAGGAGATTAAACATACATGAAAAAACTTTTATAAAACATGGAAATGAATTATTGAAATAACCCCAGTAAATACTTACGAATAAGCAATCTTAGATAAAAATGAGATTTGCAAAATTATCCCTTACCTTAGGTCCGATTTTCTTCTTAAGTGTCTGAACCTCCTGTATAATGATTTAAATAATGTAATTGACTTATTCCAGAATCATACTCATTGTTATTATATCATATATGGTTCACTTATGACTTTATATTACCCGTTCTTTTGTAAATTCCATGTTTAAAGAGCGTTTTGGGTAAAATCGTTTCATTTGTTGTTCGTGTTTTGACTTGTAATTATTCATATGATTACAAAGATCATGATTAATTAATTACAGAATATAAAACATTATTTATATATAATATATATTCAGAATATACATATATATATAATAGATCAATAAATGGAAATAAATACACCGTTCATGGAGACGATAGGTCGTATGTACGCATGAACGCTGTTTTCGTTTCCTTATTGAGTTGAATGGAATTTAGTAGATGAAATACATATATATACACATAAATCCAGTATCGTTATTATGTCATATATTTCATGATTACTTATTATACATACTTTATAATCATTCATGAATGGTTAACGTGGAGAATGAATCTCATCGCGTCGTGGAGACGATAGTCCGTACGTACGCACGAGCGATGATATCGTTCTCATGATCGTGGAATTGTATTAGAGTGTATGTATACTATTCCAGAATCAATATAACTTTAAAATAATCATATATAGTTATTATTTACACCATTATACCCATCCAAGTAAGGTGGTGGTGGAAAATAGATTACACCACAGTGTGGAGACGGTATTTCGTACGTACGCATGCGCGGTGATTTCTTTTTCCGTAGGATGGATAGATTGTGAAATACGGTTGTTTCATACATGTAATTACATATCAGTATATGATTGATACTGATGTTATTACTTTATAATGAAACAACTAAAGAAGAAGAAGTGGAATAATAAATAAAGATGAAAGAATCGGTAACAGACATTACCTCTTCTTTGAAGCGCTTCTTTGAGACTTCCTTTTAGGGAACTAAAATTTGTCTATGAAGAAGACCAGGACCTCTAGGATGTCTCTAGGGAAGTGGAGAGGAGAAATTGGAAGGGGTTGGCCGATATTGAAGGCTCTATGTGGTGTGAGGAAGATATGGAGGAGGTTCCCTTTTATAAGGGAGGAGAGGGGCACCTTTGGAAAACTAAAAATATTATTTTATTATAAAGTCATATTCGGTTTTAAATAGCTCCAAATTGTTTTATTCCAAATATATGGTGGTTATGGGTCGAAATCCTCTCATCCAATAAAATTTAGACAAGTTTAGGTTCCTATTTTAACCTTATAATTTATATTTAAATTTAAGTTAGATAATTTTACTTTTACCGTGACTTTTTGTGTTCTTACACTATAAGGTTAATAAACTTACTATAACAATACAAACGAACCCCAAGTTGTTTATTATTAATATATATAACCATATCTAAGTCATTTTCCCAAACCATAGAATTTTAGGAATAAAATCACAATTAATAATATAATATATGTTTTAAAAACTATTTTATGTTAATTTTGACACTATTTAGTAATTGATTTTTGTGAAAATTATAACAGAATGATTAGTTCTAAAACAGTTACTTAAATCAATACTAACATGTCATACTAACCTATATAATTAGTGGAATTCATAAAAAGTCTCAAATTACATTTATTTGGGTATTTATAACATCAATTATGTCAATATTTCATTAATAAGATAATTACTACATCATCTTTCTGTCATAAATAAATTATATTATTTAATGTATAAAAATTACAAATAAAATACCATTACGTAGGAAATATTTTTATCTTTCTTAATAAATATTTAAAGTCCATTTTATCTTATGTATAACCCTATATTAAAAATTATTTACTTATTAAACTTTGATTTTAACTATTTTAACCCTTCTATAAATAAATTAATAATAAATGTCGTAATCTAATCCAATTGGGCCTAAATGGTCATATTTTATTCCTAAGGTACTTTTTGGTCGAATTACACTTATCCAATAGAATTAGGACATGTTTTAGGGTAATAATAATATCATTTTTAACCTTAATTACCCTATTTACTTTTAACCGCGGTAAATAAAAGTAAAAAGTTACTATTCACCAAAAATTATTTTCATCTCATTAAATCACATTTTACTTACTGACATCAACCATGTCTCTCAGATTTTTGAAATTCCACTCACAGAAGTGGTAAAATTATGTTTTATGAAAAATTCATTTTTTTAACTACCACTTAGTGGTTTCACTATTCATCAAAAAATGAAAGTTTCCAGAAAAATACAAAAAATTAGGCCAAAGATATATTTGAAATTATGAACTCACAAATGATATCTATTTTAACAAATTAAAAACATATCAGCTGCATTAATAAATTTAAAAACTAATTTCCGTCGTCAAAACAAATAGCGTGTTCTTAAAAGATAATAACTATCAAAAGATTGACAATTGTTTATGTCTGATTTAAATGTGAAATTACATACAATGACCAAAATTGTATTAAATTGTAAAAATATATTCTAAATATACTTTAAAACCACTCAATTTAATAATTTATCACTATTAATTATTTCAATTAAAAATATAGTTTTTAATTAAAATTTAGTAATTTTCACTATTCATTAGAAAATGAAAGATATCCGAAAAGTACCAAAATTTCACCCTAAGATAATTTCGATATTACGAATCCAAAAATGAAGTCCATTTTGAAAATTAAAATTTACAAAATTTCAAAAATTGGTTATTACTATTCATAACAACTAGTTTTAATAATATTTTAATAGCATATCGTTGTTTAGTGAAACTCAGTATTGTGTACTACACACGCTATCGAGGAAGGTCCTGATTGCGTGTAATGCAAGGCAAGTCAAGGATGCATGTTGTGCAATCTCCTTTTGGTATATCGTACAACACAAGACATTAATGAAATTAAAAAGAATATTTTTCATAAAATCTCGGGGTGTTACAATCCACCCACCAAACACTAATGTATAGTATTCACTGTTAAATATTAAAAATATATGACCTCAAAATCATGAGTTTTTTAGAGTGTTTTCCAAACCTGGGATTCCGAAGTATTTTATCTTTTATCCATCCACCTTATAGTGGGGGTAGTAATCTATGTTGTCCTAGGGACCCTATTTTCATGATCGTACAACCTAGCCATATGGGGAGGGTTATTAGTGGAATGAATCTATCTGAATTTTGTTTGAGATCTATAAAATCTCTACTGGTTCTCACGTTAGTTATGTTATCTCTGATGAATTACACTGTGTGTACACCCAGGTATGTTATGGACTCCATCCCATTATTCTATATATGTTTTGGAGCATATTCACTCATTCATTTATTCGGTATTAGATTTATTTTCGACATACTGATTCTCTATTTAGGGTTCTCTATGGTAATTCATGATGTTGAGAGGGAGAATTCCCCACAAATATGTTAAAGTGGATTATGATTTAATTATACCCAATGATGTAGTCCCTCGGGTAGTGAGGTAGGAGGCATGTTGCACCAGGGGGAGCATTCCAATAAAAAAGGGGAGATATTTTTGAGAATATGGAGGTGTATCTATGGAATATATGTCATTAATTGATATTTCTATCTATGTAATGTTCAATTTTTGGTAGTAAACTATTATGGGAGAATTTCTAAAAGTAGGGTGAATCCACTAGGAAGGCTCCTACAATTCTTAGTATGGCCCTCGTAAATATTTGGGTAAATTATTTTGATATTTCAGAGGATATATCTTTTTATTTTATTGGTTAATGTTAATAGATTATCGTTATGAATATATCTATGGTTGATGTTGTGTAATCTAAAAAGTGATGGGATAATACTTTACAACCTCAATCATTTTCTGAAATTATTTATGCCATGTAAACAAATTAAAACCAATTTTTATGAGTTTGAGTGGTTAACATATTTTTAATATAGAGTGACTCCCCAGATTGAGCAAGAACGAATTTCTTGAGATAAGAAATCATTCATATATTTGATAGAATTTGTGATAGCTAGAGGTGTGGAACATAGGAACATTGCTAATAATGAGTTATAAGGAAGCAATTTATATCAATAGTTTATAAAGGGATTTGATGTGTCTCCTCTCATGGGGGATTCTAATAGTATCATGCTAACTGAGCTACAACCCATAAAATTATTGAAAGAGGGTCATAGATTTCCATTTATATTTAGTGAATTTATTCCATTGATTATTATAGCGATGGGTATTTATAGAGGATTGGGAGATACCCATTGAGTCCCTAGATACTTTCCCTTGAAATAAATACTATAGGAAAATCTCATTCCCTTGTGAGATGGTACCAGTATCACCTCCAACCTTTTTTGGTCTTCAACCTACAATCAGTCCGGAAGTGCACCAAGATGTGGAGAGAGTACCAATTCTAAAGTGTTAAGGTGTTAACTTTTCATCTTCTTTTCCATTCATAGTATATAATATTTTAATACTCTATAGGAAAATTTTTCCCTTCTTATTAGAGATTCGATACACCCAACCATTGAGTTTCCAGTGATGTTCACAGATCGTCCCACCTATGAATAAAAACCATCGATAGTTGATGCTACATCTAAAACCTTGAACCTTAACATGATAACTTGTAGATTTTATGGGTCTATCTCTAGATTAGTATCTAGTGATGATAATGATATATTTCTTTGATAATCTATCTTGAAATTATTTTCAGGATTTAATATCTTCATAACCAATGTTGTTTTCTTGTTTCATACAGAAACTCATTCATCCGTGCTTCTTAATTGAAAATCACTAGAATTGTAAGAACCCGGTTTTTTCTGTGAAAGACTTTGGAATATTATCGATAATATTCCAGAGCATCTCCTTCAGACGGCGTGCGATGCCGAGCCCTGGAGTCGCCGGAATTAAATTTTTAGTGCGTTCACACTGGAAACACCAAACAAATGGGATAACTCCTAAACGGTGCACTAGATCAGGGGTCTGAGTGTACGGATCGGTCCGAAATGGGGTGTTCACCCTAGGAATGAAATAAAACTTGTCAGTGCGGGATGTATGGACCCCTTGCCTGCTTTCGGAAGGTTAAATGGATAAATTAATAAATTAATTTATTCGTTTAATGATGAAACTCTAGTATCTCTTAAACGGTGGCTCGGATTGGAAAAATGATGGCACCGTTGAGTTCGGAGCGTGCTTTTTACCCTAGGAGGGGTATAAGTTTTGCGGGCGAGGGCCGTCTGTGAAAAATGCCCTGAGGGGCGTTTTCGTAATTTGGTGGCCTCGGGTGCTAAGTTTAATAACTTTTGAACGGGGTCTCGAAATAAAATTCCGAGACCACCATTGAACTCAGAGCATGGTTCTTAGCCTAGGGGAGGCTAAATAGCGACCCCGTCAGGATTTCGGGTATGGGGACCACGGGCGGGAGTTTAAGTGTTTTGTTTTTAAACACCTCTCCCCCCCTCTTTGTTGTCCTCCCTGGAGCGACAGCCTCTCCCCTATCCTCATACATCTTCGATGAGACAGTCTGGTGAGGCGACTCTGGCGAGGTGAGGTGATGCCGGCGGATCATCACGAAGCTTCGGGCGAAGCCCCACGAGGTAGGATCTTGTTTAATGTTTCGTTTTAATCCCTGAACCTACTTTGATTCCAATTTGATGCGCCGAATTGCTGCTTAAATGTCGAGGGAATCCAATGAACGCATAGTAGATTTTATCCCCTTTACAACACTTGTCTCAGATTTGAAATCCGAGTTCGGAGAAGCCCATAGTGGTTCGCCGAAGGTTGCGGGAATTAGGGGTTTTTGGGGTGTTATCCGGCGGCTTCCGGCGGCGGCAGGGGCTTCGGCTGGCGGCGACGGCGTCCTCAGGCGGGTGGCGCGGCTTGAGCTCGTCGGATTCAGGCGGTGGCTCCGGCGAAACGGGCGGCTTCAGGTGGGCAACGCAGCGGCCGGCTGAGGCGCCGTGGCGGCAGGCTTCAGTCGGGCGGCGTCGTCGTAGCGCGAAGAGGGACGGGGGCCGCGGGGTGCGTGACCCGCACACCGCGGGTCACTGCGGAAAAAGGGAGGACCGGCCGTCAAGGCCGGTCGTTGGCGGTGGGCCGCGGACACATGGCCGCGGAGGCTTGAACCAAACCCGCGGCTGGGCCGCGGGCCGGCTGTGGGCGGACCGGCCGGACCGGGCCGGTCCGGCCCAAGGGAGTTCCCCTTTTCAAATTTCTGACGCTCGTAGCTCTCGCTACGGGCGTCCGTTTTGTGCGCCGTCAGTGGAAGTGCGGACCTTCCGTCGATGGGAATGTTTTGAAATGGTTTCGGAAATTTTTAATTCCCAAAACGATAGGCCTTGGAGGCGCGAAGCGCCTTTAAGTGGACGATTGTTTTTCCCGAGATCCTTGTTTTGGGCGGCGCGGACGCATCCGATGTATGTTTCGATCGCCATCAGCAGCATTGTGACCCTGGCACTGAGGTGAAGGTTTCCATGGTAGTTCCGAGCATTGAGGCCGAAGTTGTGGCGCGGTCCCCACAACTCGTCTTTTGAGCTGCGTGCAGCTTTTAGCGACTTTTTCCTCGGTCGTCCGTTCGGGGCGTGCGAGCAGTCGATGTTGGGTGTTTTTTCGAGGGAATTGCAATGGTGCAATCCGCCCGCCCTAATTCGGCACGATGGTGTGGGGCCCACGAGGGTCATTTGGGCGTCGACGGTGATTTTCCATCTTTATCATCGGGCGACCGTTTTGGACAAGTGAATAGTCCATTTCGTATACTTTTTCGAGATGATCGCAACGGTGTGATCCGTTCGTTGAGTTTCGGGTCTGGGATGCAGGTCACATGGGGCACCGCTCGTGTGCGGTGCGCCGAGATGCATCTTTTTCTCCAGATAGCTGTTGCACTCATGTGGGTAGTGCTTTTGACATGTTTTCCCGAGGGGATCGCAATGGTGCGATGCGCTCGACTGTTTTTGGGGCCAAGGCTCGGGATCACGGGATGCCTTCGGGCGTGAGGCGGTGTTGGTGACTTGTATGTCGGAAATCCTTTTGGGGCAAGTAAGTAGTCGATCTCGCGTTTTTTTCTGTGAGGATTGCAACGGTGCGAACCGTTTTGTTGTGAGGAGCCCCTTTCACGATCTTGTGGATGTGTGAAGGTGCTTGGGGGCGGTTCTTCTACTGAGTTTGTAGCGGATCCTTGGCGTGTGATCGCACACTCTTGGGAGAGTGATATAAATGATTCACGAGATGTGGTTGGCCGTGAATGGGCCTTTGAGGTGGAGTTTTTATGTCACGCCTTCGCATTGACGTTGGGTGACGTGTGCAAGATATCCTTTGGGCTAGAACGAGGTATACTCTGGGAGTATTCAGGAGCGCTTGGAGGTACGTGTGGTTTTTACCTGAGGCTGGTTTTGTGCTTGGTTGGGTTTTAACTGGGGGCCACACATCGTGTGGCCCCAAGTGTTTGTTGTGTTTTGCTTCGCGTACTTGGACCTCTCGCGGCGTAGAGGGTCTCTCTGTGATCATTTGTTTGACTAACAGGGTGGAGTTTATTTCCCCTGGCTTTGTGCTCGTTTGTTTGACCAGTAGGGTTGAGTGGTCTCCCCCTGGTTTCGTTCTCAATGGATAGGCCGGTAGTGGTTTTAGTGACACCTAGTGATGGAATAGGCGTTGAACCCCCCATTGGGTGAGTTGTGCTGGGGTTTGGTGGTTGCGCGATACCCAATCCGCATTCGGTTGGCCAGTGTTGTACCCTCCAGTGGTGATGGCCAGGACAGTTCTGAGTTTTACCCCCCAGCGGGGCTGGGCAGTGGGTTACTCATCGGCTTCTAGGGTCTACCCTCCAGCAGAGACTAGGCAGTGGGTCTCCCGGCGCACTTAGGGTCTACCCTCTAGCAGAGACTGGGAAGTGGGTCACTCGACGACCTCTTAGGGCCTACCCTCCAGCATGGCTGGGCAGTGGGTCGCCTGTCATCCAGTTCCAGGTCTACCCTCCAGCAAGGCTGGGTAGTGGGTCGCATGTCGACTTATTCCAGGTCTACCCTCCAGCAAGGCTGGGTAGTGGGTCACCTGATAATGTATTTAGGTTCTACCCTCCAGTAGAGACTGGGCATTGGGTCACCCGATGACCTCTTAGGGCCTACCCTCCAGCATTGCAGGGCAGTGGGTCGCTCGTCATCTTGTTCCAGGTCTACCCTCAAGCAAGGCTGGGCAGTGGGTCGCCTGTCGACTTATACCAGATCTACCCTCCAGCAAGGTTGGGCAGTGGGTCGCCTGATGATGTATTTAGGTCTACCCTCTAGCATGGTTGGGCAGTGGGTCTCCTGATGATGTATTATCGTTTTCCCTCCATCGGGGCTGGGCAGTGGGTCACCCAGTATCGTATTATGAATTACCCTCCAGCAGGGCTGGGCAGAGGGACTCCTGTTGGCATTCGGGACTTAGTCCTCTCGACTAGGATATTATGTGGATTTCCTCTTTGATTACCGGAGCGGGACCCTTGGTTATACGGGTCGGTGTTGTGATGGCTTGTCTTTGAGCAGACCTCTTGACTATGGAGCAGTGACGGGGTGTGGTTTGACGTTCCCCCTGAACTCTCAAGTACGAGGAGCTTTTCCCCCACCGAGATGCATCCTTGTGACGCTATCTAAAACCGTGCGGGCGAGTCAGTTCCGCCCAAAGCGGATAGTGTCGAGGTGTGGTGATTGAGCCCCCTGACTTACGATTGGGGGCAGACGTGCGGGATTCTGGGCATCGATGGTGTTAGCTTCTGTGGCTGTTGGCTACTCATTCTTGGGAAAAGATATGGGACGAATATCCCCTTACGACGTTGTTCAGGCTTATTTTTTGAGCATAAGGATATGTATATACCTTATTCTGGTACCCACTTCTTGGTTTTGGTTACTCTCCTTCTAGGAGAGGCGAAGACGCGTGGGGTATGCCATGTGCTTTCTGTGTCTAACTTCTCTTGGTTGGATGAGTCTACTCTCCTACTATAGGTAGCGTAGACTCGACGAGAAGTTCATATTCTCACCGTTTCTAGCTCCTTTTGTTTGTACGAGTCTTCTACCTTTCTCTTGTTGGGTGGAGCAGGACTCTTTACTTCACTTTTAGTTGTACTCCTCCACTTTTCCTATTCACTATGCTGCTCACCCTTCGGTACCTCTTTTGTTGCTCCCTCGAGCCTTTAGGGTATCCTACTGAGTATTTTTATACTCACCCATGCTTGGGCTTTGCCGGCACTTGGTGTGCCCTTGAAGACGATGGACAGGTGGAGTGTGGCTTCAGTGGAGCGTAGGAGCTTGGGAGCTTGGACCGCATGCGGTGGCCGTGGCCGGGTTCCTGGTGGAAGACCCGTCAGTTGTTTCTTTTTTCTTACATATTGCCGGGTTGTGGCACTTTTTGGTTGGGCTTATTTTTCCTTTTCTTCTCAGCTTATACCCTGTACTGTTTAGAGGTCGATTCACTCTTGTGGTTTATTTATAGCAGTTTCCCTTCACTTTTTTTTACTATGCACTTTTTCATTGAGTGTGCTGCATGTGGGTGTGTACAGGTGCTTAGGAAAAGGCCTCTCCAAGTTGTTGTGCCTTCGGCACTAGTCTCCAGCCCTTGGCCTATGGAGGCGGGCTTGCGGTAGTTGCGGCTCAAGCCCGGGTAGGGTCGGGTCGTGAAAAAGTGGTATCAAAGGTGGTTCGTTCCTTGGGACTCTATTAGGACTTCCCTAAAATAAAAGGAACAGGTTGGGATTTAGGGCAATAGTGTTAACATGTCTCGAGAGTGGCTCTCAGGCCAAGGAGTCTAGTGATGGTGCGGCGGACGACGTATCCATTCACCAGGACCTTGATAACCCGCTTGTCGGCTTAGCATGCTGAGACACTTGTTGCAGGGAAATTTGTTTGTGAATTACATAGGATCGAGTATTTGACTATCCTTCTTGAGTAAGCTCCCAATTGTTGTTGTTATTGGTATATACACATATGCTCATATGACCACGTCACTCCTTGATAATATTCAGGATGTCTTTGCGAGGACATCCAGCCAGGATACCAGCTTTGGTTCGTGATGACGACCCTGTGAGCTACGAGGCCATAGTCCAGGACCCATCATGCGAGCCCCTTTCTCTCGGTGGGCTGGTAGCAGCACCCCCACCTGTTGAGTAGCAGGGAGTTTCAGCAGAGCAGGGTGAGCTTTGAGCACAGGTTGAGCACACTCCGTGAGTTCCAGCGGCAGAGACCACTGAGGTTCATTGGTGAGCCAGACCCTCAGGCAGCATGGGTTTGGCTCGAGGCAGTGGTTCACCTTTTCAGGCTTGTTCAGACGCCAACAGATCAGAGAGTGGCTTTGGAATCCACCCTTTTTTCGTGGAGTATCATGGTATTGGTGGAGTCTGGTGACTCAGTTTCTTGGCGAGTCGTCTCTTTCATGGGACGACTTTCAGTTGTTGTTTCGTGAGGAGTTTTTCCCCTCCTGCTTGTGCTCCTTTCGGATTTAGGAGGTCATGCAGTTTCAGCAAGGATGGATGACGGTGGCCGAGTACGCGGCTAGTTTTGCAGACCGTGCATGCTTTTACCCTGACTTGGTCTAGGACGACAACTTCCGAGCGTGGAAGTTTGAGAATGGTCTCCGCCGAGAGATTCGTGCTATCATAGTACCCTTGGGCATTTCCCCATATGTCGGGGTGCTAGATCAGGCGCTGGTGACAGAGGGCTTCCTGTCATGTTTTGCGGTTTGTAGTGGTAGTGGGGGTGACGGAGTCAGGACATCTACCGTAGTTAGTAGGTGCCTGCGGACAGGACCTTGATGCAGGTGGCCTTCCCACTGTCGGTTCCGGAGATGTGGTCGTATACCACTATGGTGAAAAGGTTCAGGACCTCAGCTAAGGACGCCCTTCCATGAGTGGATCCCGGGCTGTGGTCGTACGCCACAGTGGCACCGGAGGGCACCGGGGCATCCCAGAGAGTGCCGGTGCTATGCTTTTGATAGGCGAGGTCACTTGGCACGAGACTGCCCGACCCGAGTTACTGAGAGCATCGGGCAGGCAGCAGGCGCACCAACACGGCAGAGGCAGTCCCGTGATCGGAGTAGTACCCAAAGAGGTGGTTCTAGCAGAGGAGCGGGAGGAGCTGGTAGTGGGGGATGACTTTACGAGATCTCCCCATCACCACTCGGTGGTCCACGTCAGGCTGCGGGAGCTGACGGTTGGGACCACTGACAGCCGTGAGCTTTGGATTTCTACGATCCTGTAGAGCATGGGATGGTGAGAGGTACCCCTTGAGACTCTTCTACTTCTTGCAGTAGAATTGTTAGGCTCTGCGTGTGAAAGGATTTTCTCCCTTCTCCTCATTTGAGGTGTTACCAGGGTGATGCAGGGCGTCGGGTGTAACCCTATGTTGGTAAGGAAAAAGACAGGGGACCTTTTCCATTAGTCGATGGTGTTGACTCCATCGCTTCGGAGCATGTAAGAGAGTCTTAGTTGAGACACATCGACAATGAAATCTTATGTGACCAAATATCCTTGGGTGGTTCACCATATGGATATTCTGAAAGAGAGAATCACTGGGCCTTGTCTCATGCTCGAGTGGTGATTCCTGTTGCGACCTGCGACTTAGAGGTTTGACCAGGGAGGTGAGCTACCCTTGAGGGCCTTCGGGCCATTTGAGACCATGCAAAGGGATGGCAAGGTTCTCTACCGCCTTTCCCTAACCCCAAAGTCTGGAGGGGGTGCACGACATTGGCAAGGGCTGACCTAGAGTGGTCAAATAAATACTTTGGTATGTGTGCGGTGATGCAGAGTTGTGCGTGGCTTCTTCTTGGTACGGGAAAGCCAGGTGTGGGCTTAGTACCCAATGTTGTTCCCTGGTTTTTCTTTTCAAGGATGAAAAGCTTGAAGGATGGAATTATGTAAGAACCCATTTTTTTCTGTGAAAGACATTGGAATATTCTCGATAATATTCCAGAGCATCGCCTTCAGACGGCGTGCGATGTCGTGCCCCGAAGTGGCCGTAATTAAATTTTCAGTGTGTTCACACTGGAAACGCCAAATAAATAGGATAACTCCTAAACGGTGCACCATATCAGGTATCTGAGTGTACGTATGGGTCCGGAATGGGGTGTATACCCTAAGAATGACATAAAACTTGTCGGCGCAGGATGTTTGGACCCATCGCTCTCTTTCAGAAGGATAAACAGATAAATTAATAAATTAATATATTCGTTTAATGAAGAAATGCTAGTATCTCTTAAAAGGTGGCTCGGATTGGAAAACTAAGGGCACCTTTGAGTTCGGAGCGTGCCATTTACCCTAGGAGGGGTATACGTTTTGCGGCCGCGGGCCGTCTGTGAAAAATGCCCCGAGGGGCGTTTTCGTAATTTGGGTGCCTCGGGCGCTAAGTTTAATAACATTTGAACGAGGTCCCGTAATAAAATTACAAGACCTATGTTGCACTCAGAGCTTGGTTCTTATCCTAGGGGAGGATAAATCCCGACCCCATCGGGAGTTCGGGTACGGGGCCCACGGGCAGGAGTTTAAGTGTTTTGTTTTTAAAAACTTCTCCCCCCCCCTCTTCGTTGTCCTCCCTGGCGCGGAAGCCTCTCCCCTCTCCTCCTCCATCTCCGGCGAGACAGTCTGGCGAGGAGACTCCGGTGAGGTATGGTGATGCCGGTGGATCTTCACGAAGCTTCGGGTGAAGCCCCACGAGGTAGGATCTTGTTTAACATTTCGTTTTAATCCCCGAACCTACTTTGATTCCAATTTGAGGCATCGAATTGCTACTTAAATGTTGAGCGAATCCAATGAACACGTAGTAGATTTTATCCATTTTCCAATGCTTCTCTCGGATTTGAAATCCGAGTTCAGAGAAGCCCGCAGGGGTTTGCCGAAGGATGCGGGAATTAGGGGTTTTTGGGGGGTGATCTGGCGGGTTCCGGCGGCGGCAGGGGATTCGGCTGGCGGCGGAGGCGTCCTCAAGCGGGTGGCACGGTTCGGGCTCGTCGGATTCAGGCGGTGGCTCCGGTGGTGCGGGCGGCTTCAGGCGGGCGACGCGGCGGCAGACCGAGGCACCGTGGCGGCGGGTTTCGGTCGGGCGGCGCCGGCGTAGCACAAAGAGGGACGGGGGTCGCGGGGTGCGTGCCCCCGCGTGCGGCGACCGCGACCTGTGTGACGCGGGTCGCTACGGAAAAAGGGAGGACAGGCCGTCAAGGGCGGTCAGTTGCGGTGGGCCGCGGCGGCTTGAACAGGACCCGCGGCCGGGCCACGGGCCCGCTGTGGGCGGACCGGCTGGACCGGGCCGCTCAGGCCCAAGGGAGTTTCCCCATTTGAAATTACCGACGCCCGTAGCTCTCACTACGGGCGTCCGTTTTGCGCGCCGTTAGTGGCAGTGCGGACCTTGCGTCGACGGGAATGTTTTGAGATGGTTTCGGGAATTTCTAATTCCAGAAATGATAGGCCTTGGTGGCGGGACGCGCCTTTACGTGGACAAGTGTTTTTTCCGAGATCTTTGTTTTGGGCGGCGCGGACGCATCCGACGTCTGTTTTTAGCATCGTCAGCGGCGTTGTGACCCTGGCACTGAGGCAGAGGTTTCTAGGGTGGTTCCGAGCATTAAGGCTGAAGTTGGGGTGTGGGCCCCACGACCCGTCTTTTGAGCTGCGTGCAGCTTTTAGCGACTTTTTCCTCGGTCGTCTGTTCGGGGCGTGCGAGAGGTTGATGTTGGGTGTTTTTCCGAGGGGATTGCAATGGTGCAATCTTCCCACCCTAATTCGGAAGGATGGTGTGGGGCCCATGAGGGTCGTTTGGGCGTCGAAGGTGATTTTCCATCTTTATCACCGGGCGACCGTTTTGGACAAGTGAATAGTCCATTTCGTATACTTTTTCGAGATAATCACAATAGTGTGATCCGTTCATTGAGTTTCGGGTCCAGGATGTGGGTCCCATGTGGCACTGCTCGTGTGCGGTGCACCGAGATGCATCTTTTTCTCCGGATATCTGTTGCACTCATGTGGGTAGTGCTTTTGACATGTTTTCCCCAGGGGATCGCAATGGTGCGATGCGCCCGACTATTTTTGGGGCCGAGGCTCGGGATCACGGGACGTCGTTCGGGCGTGAGGCGGTGTTGTTGACTTGTCCATCAGATATCCTTTTGAGGCGAGTAAGTAGTTGATCTCACGTGTTTTTCTGCGAGGATTACAATGGTGCAATCTATTTGGTTGTGCGGAGCCCCTTGCACGATCTTGTGGAAGTGTGAAGGTGCCCGGGGGTGGTTCTTCTACTGAGTTTGTAGCGGATCCTTGGAGTGTGATCGTGCACTCTTGGGAGAGTGATATAAATGATTCACGAGATGTGGTTGGCCGTGCCTGGTCCATTGAGGTGGAGTTGGTACGTCACGCCTTCGCGTTGACGCTGGATGCCGTGTGCACGATAGCCTTTGGGCTAGAACGAGGTATACTCTGGGAGTATACGGGAGCGCTTGGAGGTACGTGTGGTTTTTACCTGAGGCTAGTTTTGTGCTTGGTTGGGGTTTAACTTGGGGCCAAATGTCGTGTGGGCCCCAAGTGCGTGTTGTGTTATGCTTCGCATACTTGGACCTCTCGCGGCGTAGATGGTCCCTCTGTGCTAGTTTGTTTGACTAATAGGGTGGAGTTTATTTCCCCTGGCTTTGTGTTCGTTTGTTTGACCAGTAGGGTTGAGTGGTCTCCCCCTGGTATCGTTCTCAATGGATTGGCCGGTAGCGGTGTTAGTGACACCTAGTGATGGAACATGCATTGAACCCCCCTTTGGGTGAGTTGTGCTGGGGTTGGGTGGTTGTGCGATACCCAATCCGTGTTCGGTTGTCTAGTGTTGTACCCTCCGGTGGAGATGGCCAGGACAGTTCTGATTTTTACCCTCCAGCGGGGCTGGGCAGTGGGTTACTCATCAACTTCTAGGGTCTACCCTCCAGCAGAGACTAGGCAGTGGGTCGCCCGGCGCACTTAGGGTCTACCCTCTAGCATAGACTGGGCAGTGGGTCACCCGACGACCTCTTAGGGCCTACCCTACAGCATGGCTGGGCAGTGGGTCGCTCGTCATCCAGTTCCAGGTCTACCCTCCAGAAAGGCTGGGCAGTGGGTCGCCTGATAATGTATTTAGGTTCTACCCTCCAGATGAGACTGGGCATTGGGTCACCCGATGACCACTTAGGGCCTACCCTCCAGCAGGGCTGGACAGTGGGTCGCCCGTCGTCTTGTTCCAGGTCTACCCTCAAGCAAGGTTGCGCAGTGGGTCTCCTGTCGACTTATTCCAGGTCAACCCTCCAGCAAGGTTGGGCAGTGTGTTGCCTGATGATGTCTTTAGGTATACCATCTAGAGGGGTTGGGCAGTGGGTCGCCTGATGATGTATTATGGTTTACCCTCTAGCGGGGCTGGGCAGTGGGTCACCCAGTATCGTATTATGAATTACCCTCCAGTAGGGCTGGGCAGTGGGACACCTGTTGGCATTCCAGACTCAGTCCTCTCGACTAGGCTAGTCTGTGGCTTTCCTCCGTGATTACCGGAGCGGGACCCTTGGTTATATGGGTCAGTGTTGTGACAGATAGGCTTTGAGCAGACCTCTTGACTGTGGGGTAGTGTCGGGGTGTGGTTTCACGTTCCCCCAAAACTCTCAAGTACGAGGAGCTTTTTCCCCACCGAGACGCGTCCTTGTGATGCGATCTAAAACCGTGTGGGTGAGTCAGTGCCGCCCAAAGTGGATAGTGTTGAGGTGTGGTGATTGAGCCCCCTGACTTGCGATTCGGGGCAGACGTGCGGGATGCTGGGCATCGATGGTGTTAGCTTCTGGGACTGTTGGCTACTCATTCTTGGGCTAAGATACGGGATGAAGATCCCCTTAAGACGTTGTTCGGGCTTCTTGTTTGAGCATAAGGATATGTATATACCTTGTTCTGGTACCCACTTCTTGGGTTTGGTTACTCTCCTTCTAGGAGAGGCGAAGACGCGTGGGGTATGCCACGTGCTTCCGTGTCTAGCTTCTCATGGTTGGATGAGTCTACTCTCCTGCTATAGGTAGCGTAGACTCGATGAGAAGTTCATCTTCTCACCGTTTCTATCTCCTTGTGTCTGGACGAGTCTTCTACCTTTCTCTTATTGGGTTGAGCTGGACCCTTTACTTCACTTTTAGTTGTACTCCTCCACTTTTCCTGTTCACTCTACTGCTCACCCTTTGGTACCACTTTTGTTGCTCCCTCGAGCCTTCGGGGTATCCTTCTGAGTATTTTTATACTCACCCCTGCTTGGGATTTTCCCGTACTTGGTGTGCCCTTGAAGACGATGGGTAGGTGGAGCGTGGCTTTAGTGGAGCGTAGGACCTTGGGAGCTTGGACCGCGTGCGGTGGCCGTGGCCGGGTTCCAGGTGTAAGACCCGTCAGTTGTTTCTTTTTGCTTACTTATTGCTGGGTTGTGGCACTTTTTGGTTGGGCGCGTGTTTTTCCCCTTTTCATCTCAGCTAATACCCTGTAATGTTTAGAGGTTGATGCACCCTTGTGGTTTATTTATAGTAGTTGCCCTATACTTTTTTTTACTATTCACTTTTTCATTGAGTGTGCTGCGTGTGGGTGTGTACGTGTGCTTAGGAAAAGGCCTCCCCGAGTTGTTTTCCCTTTGGCACTGGTCGCCAGCCCCTGGCCTATGGAGGCAGGCTTGGGGTAGTTGCGGCTCGAGCCCGGGTAGCGTCGGGTCGTGACAAAGTGGTATCAAAGGTGGTTCATTCCTTGGGAAGCTGTTAGGACTTCCCTAAAATAAAAGGAATAGGTTGGGATTTAGGGCAACATTGTTAACGTGTATCGAGAGTGGCTCTCAGGCCAAGGAGTCTAGTGATGGTGCGGCAGCCGACGTATCCATTCACCAGGACCTTGATAACCCGCTTGTCGACTTGGCATGCTGAGACTCTTGTTGCAGGGAAATTTGTTTTTGAATAACATATGATTGAGTATTTCACTATCCCTCTTGAGTCAACTCCCCATTGTTGTTGTTATTGGTATATACACATATGCTCATCTGACCGCGACACTCCTTGATAATATTCAGGATTTCTCCGTGAGGACAGCCAGCCAGGATACCAGCTTTGGTTCGTGACGATGACCCTGTGAGCTACGAGGCCACAGTCCAGGACCCATCATGCGAGCCCCTTTCTCCGGGTGGGCTGGTAGCAGCACCCCCACCTATTGAGTAGCAGGAAGTTTCAGCAGGGCAGGCTGAGCTTTGAGCACAGGTTGAGCGCGTTCCGTGAGTTCCAGTGGCCGAGACCGCTGAGGTTCAGTGGTGAGCCAAACCCTCAGGCAGCAGGGGTTTGTCTCGAGGTAGTGGTTTTCCTTTTCAAGCTTATGAAGACGCCGACAGATCAGGGAGTGGCTTTGGCATCCACCCTTTTTTTTCGTGGAGTAGCTTGGAATTGGTGGAGTCTGGTGACTTAGTTTCTTGGCGAGTCATCACATTCGTGGGGAGACATTCAGTTGTTGTTCCGTGAGGAGCTTTTCCCCTCCTTCTTGCGCTCATTTCGGATTCAGGAGCTCCTGCAGTTTCAGCAGGGAGGTATGACGGTGGACGAGTACGCGGCTAGTTTTGCAGACCGTGCATGCTTTTACCCGGATATGATCCATGACGACAACTTCTGAGCGCGGATGTTTGAGCAGGGTCTCTGCCGAGAGATTTGTGCTGTCATAGTACCCTTGGGCATTTCAACATATGTCGGTGTTCTAGATCAGGCGTTGGTGATAGAGGGATTCCTGTCATGTTTTGCGGTTGGTAGTGGTAGTGGGCGCGACGGAGTCGGGACGTCTACCGTAGTTAGCAGGCGCTAGAGGACAGGACCTCGATGCAGGTGGCCTTCCCACTAATGGTTCCGGAGACATGGTCATATACCACTATGGCGAAAAGGATCAGCGCCTCAGCCGAGGACGCCCTTCCATGAGTGGATCCTGAGTTTTGGTCGTACACCAAAGTGGAGCCGGAGGGAACCAGGGCAGCCCAGAGAGCGCCGGTGCTATGCTTGTGATGGGCGAGGTCACTTGGCACGAGACTGCCGGACCCGAGATGCTGAGAGCTTCGGTCAGGCAGCAGGCGCACCACCACGGAAGAGGCAGCGCCGTGATCGGAGTAGTACCCAGAGAGGTTGTGCTAGCAGAGGAGCGGGAGGATCTGGTAGTGGGGGATGACTTCACGAGATCTCCCCATCACCACTCGGCGGTCCACGTCAGGCTGCGGGAGATGACGGTTGGGACCACGGACAGCCGTGAGCTTTGGATTTATACGATTCTGCAGAGCATGGGATGGTGAGAGGTACCCCTTGATACTCTTTTACTTCTTGTAGTAGAATTGTTAGGCTCTGCGTGTGAAAGGATTTTCTCCCTTCTCCTTGTTTGAGGTGTTACCAGGGTGATGCAGGGCGTCGGGTGTAACCCTCTGTTGGTATGAAAAAAGGTGGGGGGAACTTTTCCTTTAGTCGATGGTGTTGACTCCATCACTTCCGAGCATGTAAGAGAGTCTTGGTTGAGAGACATCGACTATGAAATCTTATGTGACCAGATATACTTGGGTGCTTCACCATATGGATATTCCGAAGGAGGGAATCACTGGGCCTTGTCTCATTCCCGAGCGGTGATTCCTGTCACGGCATGTGACGTAGAGGTTTGACCGGGGAGGTGAGGTACCCTTGAGGGCCTTCGGGCCGTTTGAGACCATGCAAAGGGATGCCGAGGTTCCCTACCGCCTTGCCCTAACCCCAAAGTCTGGAGGGGGGTGCACGACATCGGCAAGGGCCGACCTAGCGTGGAAAAATCAATACCTTGGTCTATGTGCGGTGACGGAGAGCTGTGTGTGGGTTCTTCTGGGTACGGGAAAGCTAGGTGTGGGCTTAGTACCGTATGTTGTTCCATGGTTTTTCTTTTCGAGGATGAAAATCTTGAAGGATGGAATGATTTAAGAACCTGGTTTTTGCTGTGAAAGACATTGGAATATTCTCGAAAATATTCCAGAGCAGTGCGTTCAGACGTTGTGTGATGTCGAGCCCCAGAGTGGATGGAATTAAATTTTCAGTGCGTTCACACTGGAAACGCCAAATAAATGGGATAACTCCAAAACGGTGCACCTGATTAGGTATCTGAGTGTACAGATGGGTCTGGAATGGGGAGTTTACCCTAGGAATGACATAAAACATGTCGGCGCGGGATGTTTGGACCCCTCGCTCGCTTTCGGAAGGTTAAACGGATAAATTAATAAATTAATTTATTCGTTTAATGAAGAAACGCTAGTATCTCATAAAAGGTGGCTTGGATTGGAAACCCGAGGGCACCGTTGAGTTCGGAGAGTGTCGTTTACCCTCGGAGGGGTATAAGTTTTGCGGGTGCGGGCCGTCTGTGAAAAATGCCCCGAGGGGAGTTTTCGTAATTTGGTGGCCTCGGGTGATAAGTTTAATAACTTTGAAACGGGGTATCGTAATAAAATTATGAGACCTCTGTTGCACTTAGAGCGTGGTTCTTAGCCTAGGTAGGCTAAATCCCGACCCCATTGGGAGTTCGGGTACGGGGCCCACGGGCAGGAGTTTAAGTGTTTTGTTTTTAAACACTTCTCCCCCCCCCTCTTGGTTGTCCTCCCTGGCGCGACAGCCTCTCCCCTCTCCTCCTCCATCTCCGGTGAGACAGTCTGGCGAGGAGACTCTGGTGAGGTGTGGTGATGTCGGCAGATCATCGCGAAGCTTCGGGCGAAGCCCCACGAGGTAGGATCTTGTTTAACGTTTCGTTTTAATCCCCAAACCTACTTTGATTCCAATTTGAGGCATCGAATTGCTGCTTAAATGTCGAGTGAATCCAATGAACGCGTAGTAGATTTTATCTCCTTTCCAATGCTTGTCTCGGATTTGAAATCCGATTTCAGAGAAGCCCACAGGGGTTTGCCGAAGGATGCGGGAATTAGGGGTTTTTGGGGGGTGATCTGGCGGGTTCCGGCGGCGGCAGGGGCTTCGGCTGGCGGCAGAGGCGTCCTCAGGCGGGTGGCATGGCTCGGGCTCGTCGGCTTCTGGTGGTGGCTCCGGTGGCGCGGGCGGCTTCAGGCAGGCGACGCGGCGGTAGGCCGAGGCGCCGTGGCGGCGGGCTTCGGTCGGGAGGTGCCGGCGTAGCGCGAAGAGGGATGGGGGCCGCGGGGTGCGCGACCCGCGCGACTCAGGTCGCTGTGGAAAAAGGGAGGACCGACCATCAAGGCCAGTTGGTTGCGGTGGGCCGCGGCTGCTTGAACCGGACCCACGGCCGGGCTGTGGGCCAGTCCGGCCCAAGGGAGTTTCCCCTTTTCAAATTTCCGACGCTCGTAGCTCTCGCTATGGGCGTCCGTTTTGCGCAACATCAGCGGCAGTGTGGACCTTGCGTCGAGGGGACTGTTTTGAGATGGTTTTGGGAATTTTTAATTCCCAAAACGATAGGCCTCGGAGGCGCGACGCGTCTTTAAGTGGACTAGCGTTTTTCCCGAGATCCTTTTTTTGGGCGGCGCGGACGTATCTGACGTCCGTTTTAAGCACCGTCAGTGGCGTTGTGACCCTAGCACTGAGGCTGAGGTTTCCAGGGTGGTTGCGGGCGTTGAGGACGAAGTTGAGGCGTGGGCCCCACGACCTGTCTTTTGAGCTGCGTGCAGCTTTTAGCGATTTTTTCCTCTGTCGTCCGTTCGGGGCGTGCGAGCAATCGATGTTGGCTGTTTTTCTGTGGGGATTGCAATGGTGCAATCCGCCCACCCTAATTCGGCACGATGGTGCGGTCCCACGAGGGCCGTTTGGGCGTCGACTGTGATTTTCCATCTTTATCATCGGGCGACCGTTTTGGACAAGTGAATAGTCTATTTCGTATACTTTTTCGAGAGGATCGCAACGGTGGAATCCGTTCGTTGAGTTTCGGGACCGGAATGTGGGTCCCACGTGGCACGGCTCATGTGTGGTGCGCCGGGATGCATCTTTTTCTCCGGATATCCATTGCACTCATGTGGGTAGTGATTTTGACATGTTTTCCCAAGGGGATCGCAATGGCACGATGCACCCAACAGTTTTTGGGGCCGAGGTTCGGGATCATGGGATGCCATTTGGGCGTGAGGTGGTGTTGGTGACTTGTCCTTCAGATATCTGTTTGAGGTGAGTCAGTAGTCGATCTCGCATTTGTTTTTCACGAGGATTACAATGGTGCGATCCGTTTGGTTGTGCGGAGCCCCTTGCACGATATTGTGGAATTGTGAAGGTTCCCGGGGGCGGTTCTTCTACTATGTTTGTAGCGGATCCTTGGCGTGTGATCGCGCACTCTTGGGAGAGTGATATAAATGATTCATGAGATGTGGTTTGTCGTGCCTAGGCCTTTGAGGTGGATTTTTCATGTCATGTCGTCGTGTTGATGTTGGATTTCATGTGCACGATAGCCTTTGGGACAGAACGAGGTATACTCTTGGAGTATATAGGAGTTCTTGGAGGTACGTGTGGGCCCCTAGTGCGTGCTGTGTTCTGCATCGTGTACATGGACCTCTCGTGGCGCAGAGGGTCCGTCTATGCTCGTTTTTTTGACAAGAATGGTGGAGTTTATTTCCCATGACTTTGTGCTCGTTTGTTTGACCATTAGGGTTGAGTGGTCTCCCACTGGTTTCGTTCTCGATGGATCGGTCGGTAGTGGTGTTAGTGACACCTAGTGATGGAATAGGCATTGAACCCCCCTTTGGGTGAGTTGTGCTGGAGTTGGGTGGTTGCGCGATACCCACTGCATGTTCGGTTGGCCAGTGTTGTACCCTCCAGTGGAGATGGTCAGGACAGTTCTGAGTTTCACCCTCCAGCTGGGCTGGGTAGTGGGTTACTCATCGGCTTCTAGAGTCTACCCTCCAGCAGAGACTGGGCAGTGGGTCGACCGACGCACTTAGGGTCTACCCTCCAACAGAGACTGGGCAGTGGGTCACCCGACGACCTCTTAGGGCCTACCCTCCAGTAGGGTTGGGAAGTGGGTAGCCCGTCATCCAGTTCTAGGTCTACCCTCTTGCAAGGCTGGGCAGTGGGCCGCCTGTTGAATTATTCCAGGTCTACCCTCCAACAAGGCTGGTCAGTGGGTCGCCTGATAATGTATTTAGGTTCTACCCTCTAGCAGAGACTGGGCAGTGGGTCACCCGACGACCTCTTATGGCCTACCCACTAGTAGGGCTGGGCAGTGGGTCGCCCGTCGTCCAGTTCCAGGTCTACCCTCCAGCAAGGCTGGGCAGTGGGTCGCCTGTCGACTTATTCCAGGTCTACCCTCTAGCAAGGCTGTGAAGTGGGTCGCCTGATGATGTATTTTGGTCTACCCTCCAGTGGGGCTGGGAAGTGGGTCGCCTGATAATGTATTATGGTTTACCCTCCAACGAGGCTGGGTAGTGGGTCACCCAGTATCGTATTATGAATTACCCTCCAGAAAGGCTGGGCAGTGGGACACCTGTTGGCATTCCAGACTCAATCCTCTCGACTAGGCTAGTCTGTGGCTTTCCTCCGTGATTAACAGAACGGGACCCTTTGTTATACGGGTCAATGTGGTGACGGCTTGACTTTGAGAAGACCTCTTGACTGCGGGGCAGTGACGGGGTGTGGTTTGACGTTCCCCTAGAACTCTCAAGTACGAGGATCTTTTCCCCCACCGAGATGCATCCTTGTGACGCGATCAAAAACCATGCAGGCGAGTCAGTGCCGCCCAAAGTGGATAGTGTCGATGTGTGGTGATTGAGCCCCTTGAATTGCAATTCGGGGCAGATGTGCGGGATGCTAGGAATCGATGGTGTTAGCTTCTGGGACTGTTGGCTACTCATTCATGGGATGAGCTACGGGACTAAGATCCCCTTACGACATTGCTCGGGCTTCTTTTTTGAGTATAAAGATATGTATATACCTTGTCCTGGTACCCACTTCTTGGGTTTGGTTACTCTCATTCCAGGAAAGGCGAAGACACACGGGGTATGCCATGTGTTTTCTGTGTCTAGCTTATCGTGGTTGGATGAGTCTACTCTCCTACTATAGGTAGCGAAGACTCGATGATATGTTCATCTTCTCACCGTTTCTATCTCCTTGTGTTTGGACGAGTCTTCAACCGTTATCTTGTTGGGTTGAGTTGGACTCTTTACTTCACTTTCAGTTGTACTCCTCTACTTTTCCTATTCTCTCTACTTCTCACCCTTCGGTACCTCCTTTGTTTCTCCCTCGAGCCTTCAGGGTATCCTACTGAGTATTTTTGTACTCACCCCTGCTTGGGCTTTGCCCGCACTTGGTGTGCCCTTGCAGATGACGGACATGAGGAGCGTGGCTTTAGTGGAGTATAGGAGCTTGGGAGCATGGACCGGGTGCGGTGGTCGTGGCCGGGTTCCCGGTGGGAGACCCATTAGCTATTTCTTTTTTCTAACCCGTTTCCAGGTTGTGGCACTTTTTGGTTGGGCGCATGTTTTTCCCCTTTTATTCTCAGCTTATACCTTGTACTGTTTAGAGGTCGATGCACTCTTGTGGTTTATTTATTGGATTTTCCCTTTAATTTTCTTTTTTACTCTGCACTTTTGCATTGAGTGTGTTGTGTGTGGGTGTGTACAGGTGCTTAGGCAAAGGCCTCCCCAAGTTGTTGTGCCTTCGGCGCTGGTCTCCAGCCCCTGGCCTATGGAGGCGGGCTTTGGGTAGTTGCGGCTTGAGCCCGGGTAGGGTCAGGTCGTGACAAGAATATTGTTTGGATCAATGTATTTTCAGCATTAGGGTATCATAGTAATGGAAATATTTCCTTTACCAATGGTTTGGAACTGTTGTTATAGGTCCCCAAAACGTTGGTATAGCATATTCCAACGGTTTGTGAAGCCGTTGGGTGATTTGGTGTAGGGAAATACCAATCCCAGCGGTTTCAAAACCGATGGTATTGGTATTTCCAAATGGTTTTCCAAACCGTTAGGATAGGTATTTTCCAACAGTTTTCCCAAACCGTTGGGATACGTAAATCGCAGAAAAAATTTAAAACTGAGGTTTGAACCCACAACCTACACCTTATATATCAAAGACTTTACCACTATCCTAAATCCAACTTTTTGAATATATTTGCATAAATATTTAAATATATTTATATTTAATTTATATAATGACTTATTTGACGATATTCAATAAATGTATTCTTAAAAAATAAGGTTACTTATCTCAACGGTTCTCAAAACTGTTGGGATAGGACTTTCCCAACGGTGTTGAGAACCCTTTGGATAGGTACCCAACCATTCCCAAGAGTTTTCTCAAGCCATTGGTAAAATTGGTCTAAATGTAACCTTTCCCAACTATTTTACATAACCATTGGAAAAAGTTGGCCCTTTCCCAATGGTTTTGGAAAATCATTGCGAAAAGTGGTGTCATATTATCCTTTCCCAATATTTTTGGAAAAACCACTACGAAATTGTACCCTTACCCAGTGGGTTTTTCAAAATATTGGGAAAAGTGGTCTTAAAGTACACTTTCCCAATGGATTTAGAAAAACCATTGGGAAAAGGGGTGTAAAAGTACTATTTCCCAATGGTTTGGGAAAAACTGTTGGAAAAGGGGACCTATAATAATGGTTTGTATAAACCGTTGGTATATATGTGTTGGTATAGGTAGTATTTCTTGTAGTTTTATCCACTCAGATTTGATCCAAATGATCTGGAATCAACTAATAATTTATTATTAGTTATCATATAATAGAGGAATTTTCAAATACAGATTATAAATCAACTAAGAGATATTCTAAAGAATCAAGTCCTAGTGTATTTTTCAAAATCCCTATGTTCTTCCTATCCTACTTTAATTAGGTGTTCATTTTGACATCACTATCCTGGAGTTGTTAGGAGGCCTCGAAATTAGTTGGGTAATTGGTGATCCAAGTCGTAGCACCCATGTGGGGGAAGATGAGGTGGTTTACCTTTCTAGAATATGGGATCTTGTGATTCATGTAGTAGGGGATGAAAATAAGATACTTATATATATAATGATATTAAGGCTTTCTACTCAAATGATATTTAATTTTATCCATTATTTAATAAGGATAGTCCATCATCCAAGGAGTTGGTTCCCTTATATGACTAATAGCCTTCCATAAAATAATTGGATGACCCAATGTTGAATTCTTTGAATGATTACCAAGGGATATGGTGTATGTAATGGAGTATAATACTGATTTTCATCTCTAAACCACCATGATTACATTTAGTGGGTTATAGGGAATCAATTCAGTACTATGAGGTGAACTTGGTGATCATCATAGTGGAATATAATACCATAGATATTATAACATGAGTCTTCCTGGTAGAATGGGTTCTAATGCAATAGAATTAGTATGATCCACCCAATATAATATCATTTCTAATGTAATGAATTAAAATTATATGGATAGAAAATATTTTTATTCGATGGAAGATAAATCAAGCCACTATGAGGTGTTAATCACTTCTAAGGAGGATATAATTAGAAATATATTCATGTAGTTAGTAGTGGTCAATGTCGCGACAACATCTCTAGTGGATGAACTAATAACTATCTAGTGAAGGATGCATATAATGGTGCAAGGGTTTCAAACCTAGAAGTTAAAAATACATCAGTGTTGACTACCTGGTGATGATCTCATTAAACAACCCAAAAAAGGATGGTTGAGATGGAATAGTCTATTTTTCATTCCAATCCATATATGCATGCTTATTGTAATATGGGAGAGGCATCAATATGTTTATTGACCTCTATATTATTAATATATCAAAAAAATCTTTTTTAGATTCCATCTGTTTATTTTTACATCTCAAACAAATTAATAAATTAATTAACTAAAGACTTATAATCCCATGTAAGTCTTACTAAATGTCATAAAATCGTTCAATTATACAAGATTATGGGGTTGGAAAAAAATTGGATTATATTATAAGATATTATTGATCACCATTATATACCCATAATGTTATAATGAATTAGTTGGTATGATTCCATGAATTTAATTGTGTAAAATGCAATATGCATAATGGAATAACATGAAATTTCTGAAAATTAAAATTGAGAAATGGTGATGTGGAGAATGTCAAATAATTACTCAAAAATTCTAAATCTATAGATGATGGAAGCAGATAGTTTAAATATGACTGTTGAAAAACATAGGACCCTGTTTCCACTACAATATTTTTCACAAAATCTATTCTGGGATATATTCATTAGATGTGAGGTATGATTATTTATTATTTGTATTCCTCCATAGTGTATTTCATTTATATAAGATTCAAATGGTTCCCCCAATGGTAGTTTACTAGATATGAGGTGGGACAATCTATCAATTATTCATCGCCATCGGGGTAAATATTTCTATGTGATATATGGATATTATTCCATATCTAGGGGAAATTAGTGTCAATGTTAGAGTAATATGTTTAATAATATTTCCTTAACTAAAATGATTAATTAATTATAAATTATTAATATTTATAGGGTGTAAAATAAAAATGGTAAGAATACATTCTAGTGGAAAAAAGGAAAATAGAAACTCGATGAAAGGCATGGGAATAAAATTTAAATATCTTATATAGAGAATATTGATGATATCTGAGGAAATATTTTGACCGTGAGAAATTAATTTTAAGGGATTGAAGATAAGAAACTGTTACATAGTTTATGGTTATGAGGTTGGATTAAAGGGATCTAGTTTCATAATTATACTTCTTAGACCATGAGGGCTTGATATAATTTTTATATTTATAGAAATTAAATCAATATAAATGTATGGACTTATAGGGGTTCTGTCCCTGTTACATCACCTAAAAATGGGGGGGGGGGGGTTAGTCTTTTTTAAAGATTCATGGACATGGAATTTTTCTATAAATATAATTATTGTTCACTTGTGAAAAGGAAATATTCTTTTGTATTTGTGGACTCGATGTGAATTAGAGCACCAACATATAACTAGATCATAACAAGGGGACTATATAGTCCAAGAACATTTGTGGGTTTAGTGGTATAATCCTAAAGATAACTTAGGTGTGGGATAAAATTGATTATATTGAAAATCTTAAAATCTATGATGTAATGAAATAGAATATTGTGTCTGGATCTCTTAAAGGGTGGTATGATGACAATATATATCCTATAAATTTGGAATTATGATATACATAGTTTTCTTATATAGAATGGTAGAAGACTACTCCACGTTGGAGTTTCTCACTTGAGCGGGGTTTGGGGAACTGTAACGATATAGAAAATTATTTACTTTTAATAACTTATTATTTTATTCTTATTAAATTAATATAATATAAAATCAATTATTGAAAACTACAAAACATTATTTAATTAATTGAGAATGTTATATTTATTCTACAATAATATCTAATGAATTTCCCACTATTCTAATCAAATGTGTATTACATTTCATTATTAGTTATGTACTAATATTGATTTAAATTACTACGGATACTAAAGGGATAAAAAATTAAGAAAATAGTCTAATCACTAAAATGTAATCCATATGTGTGAAATTCCTTACAATGATCATTAATTCGACAATAACTAAAAATATAATAAGACGCATTAGGAAAATGATTAAAATTATCAAAAGATGTGTAAAAACCATTGTAATCAAATTAGTGACAGATCTTATGAGAATTATGGTGTAAATAATTATTAATATGTACATTTCTATTATGACTATCAAGGGAAATTAATACCCATAATCAGTAATAATTTTTTTCATTATCATATTTGTTTGTATTAAAGAAATTAACAGACCATAATGATTATTTTTTGATATAACCATATTTTATTTTTTGGTGACAATAAATATACTATTTTAAGAATAGGTTTTATGATAAATTTATAAGTCCTAAATATAAGTTATTTTTGTGAAATAATTTTATAAAAAATTAATTGATATTATATTTTAACAAAGTCATACATAATTTTTATAAATGTTAGAATTTTTATTATTCTATAGATTTTTTCAATTTTAAATACATATTGTTTCTATTTAAACATAAAATTTTCTTCTATATAAAATTATTTTTAAAAAATAAATTTTATATTTTGAACTAAGTATATAAAAATTATCTTAGTGTCATTTATCATGAATTTTTTTTAAAAAAAATAATTTTTCGCTGGTAAAGTGAAAATTATCATTTCATGAGTACCATTATTTTATTATCTGATTATTATAAGGACATAATTAAAATGGTTTTGAAATATTTTGGTTGGTATACAATTTAATGACTAATGTATAAATGTTAATTTAAATATATTAATTTGAATTTAGAAATGTAAACATTAGATTTTGGGGAAAAAATATTGTTTATAATAAAAATTATTTCTAAATTAATATCATTAAATGGTAATGTATGTAGGATATATTTTAGTTGTAAATTCAATTAACAAAAATAAACTCTCATTCCCTAATAAATAATATAAATAATTAGTTATAATTAATTTAACTCACATGTGGTTGTCTTATATAAAAATTTAATATATTCTACCCCTTAAAACACACCACAACAAGTATTAATAACAACCATTTTAATTATACACACCAATAAAAACAAATTTACCATGGTATTCCTCTCACTCTTCCTCTCTAATGTACTATAAATTTATTACTAGAATTTTTCGGAATCTCTATGTATCTCCATAAATCATCCTCTTAATTAAGTGGTTCCCTATCCTCCTCCCTAATTTCCAATTGAAAGTTAATTTTTATATTGTGTTTTAACATTATTTTACATATTTAGAATTTGTTTTAATTAAATTTTATTATCATACATTTTAATAAATTTCAATTATATATTACATTCTCCCTCTCATTATTACATTTTTCTCAGATGTTATAATTTATAAACTATCCCATAACTATTAATCCATCTTAATATTTTGGGGATGTGAAGTGTGTGTGTTTTTTATGAAAATATATACATTTGTAGAAAAATATAATTACTTTTGGTTTTAAAAAATTTTCATCAAGGGGTAATAAACCCAAAAATATTTTTTCTAGTATATATTGACCTTCATTATTATTGCATGATGAAATAGATCTTACTCTGAACCTAGATTGACACTTATAATAGATATGATTTGAATGATTTATACAAAATGTTTAAAACTATTATGAAGGATTTTTATATCATTTAATTAGCCTCCTAGCTCTGAAAATACACATATTAAGCTACAAAGATATATAAATCCTCTTTTTTCATAATAAACACCTAATAACTATAATCTAGTATTCCTAAATTTTTAATTATGTGAATCTATACATTGTAAAACCCTAGTTATTTCTTAGGTATATTCAAAGGATATAATTTTTAATCCATTGGTTAGTAAAAATATTTTCATTATATAAAACTATTTATTTTATATATTAAAATATTTCTATGATAGTAGTCATTGAGCCATTGTGATATGTAATTATGTTGTAAATTATTTGAACATTATCCCATGAAATATTTTATTTTTTTATGGAATGTATTGTAAATTTTATGTTATGGGAAATGATAAGAATTATATATCCCATCATTGCACTGGTAGGTCTCATGATATAACTAATACATGGAAATGGTATAATCCTTACCTTTTAAATAAGATTTCTTGGAACAAGGCCTTGACTGTTTATTTAATATGTAATAGATTATTTACTTTCATTAATAAATTATCATTAATTATGATAAATGTATTTATTCATTATTATGTCTTCCAAATTTTTAATTATAATATCTACTTTATTTATTATAACAAAAATCATTCTATTGATTAATTCTATAATTCCTTTTTGGTAATATAATATATTGTATGATACCCACTTACTGAGTGCCTAATATCCCCCATTTTTATTAGATAAATGTTTCTCTAAGAAACCACTATGTATATTACATTTTCTCAATTCATTTTCAATGGGAACAATAATGATTCACTCATATTAAAATTATGTATTTTGTGTTTCAATGTAATTTAAAAATTATTTCTGTATTCAGTTTTTGAAGACTAATTTATTGTTAGATACATTGTATTGTGATCTATGTAGTAATACAATAAAATAATAACTATCTTCACGGTATTGGATTTGAGGTTCTTATAGATGGTATAAAGGTAAAGTTTAGTACAAAAAATTGGATCTTGATTTAGAAGAACATAGTTATAAAACACGAACCCTTGGAGAAACCCTCATGATAGTTTTCAAATATTTTTAAATAACATGAAAAGAAAATATTGTGGTTTTTTAGGAACTAAATAAGTATAAGCTAATGTCTATAATTTATTCCTCGTGGAAGAAAAATGATGAAAAAAACCAAAATTAATATGGGGATTTCCCGCTAATGCACTTCAATGAGAATTGGGTTAGATCAGAGTATATTATAACTATATTAAATGATATGGATTAGGATATGATTAATAACCTTGATCACATATAAATCCTCTTAATCCACATCAAGGTGTATAAATGACGGACCACATTACGTAGAGGGATCCAACATCCTTCATCAGGACAAAAATTATTCAATGCATGAACACTCTTTTATGTCCCAATAGAATATGTTCATTACCTTGAGATCTGATGATATATACAGGGTTATAATATATATATATATATCATATAATGTGACAAGATAATAGGTTGCGATCATTAATTTGAAACACCAAGAAGGAATAAGAAGTAAATGAAAATGAGTATAAGACTTTTAATGATATATTCTTTTATAAGTACTTCCCTCGTGATAAATAAGTGAACTTGGGATGAAATTACTATACCTACAAAAAAAGGGCAAGAATTTTTTGATTATTATGAGTCTAAGATTATAATGTTTGTGATACATAATAAGCATTATGTTTGAAACCCAAATAAAAAAATCATTGACTATTCAATGGGATAAAACCAATCCTTAAATAAGAACTACTCTTTTAAACATTATCAAAATATTAAGAGACTATGAAAAATGATATAAATAGTGGAAAAATTTATACAAGTTTCAAATTTTCAAGGGCATGTAAGGGATGAAGATAGTGGTTACAAATGATTTGTGATTAAATTTAGAAAAGGACAATAAATGATGATTGGAATTCTCTACATGAAATATCTATGGGAAGAATCACCCTAGATATTTTGTGAAGGGAATTGGAGTCTACTACATGTGTAAAGATAAAGGAATCGATCTCATGTATACAAGAGTACGACATGACCTCCAATTTATAATAAATTAATTACAAGGTTATGGGGAATTATTCAAATCAATTCCCCATGTTTCAATAAAATCTACTAAGAAATAATCCAAATGATAAATACTAATCTAATATGATTATTAATATATAATTTGATGTTAAAAATGATATTGTGGTAGGTACCTTAGATGTAACATCGAAATAAGTTAATGATTGTTTTGAATTTCGATCATCATACTCTTCTATATACTCATTTTTTGGTAAAAACATTAGTCATTACCCTAGAATTGTAGCAAGGTATTTATTTAGTAGGTCTCCCAGTGGAAATATAATTATAATAAGTATTTTCTAGTAAATAACCCATTCTGATGAATATACAAACACTATTTAGAGGTAAAATTATCATTAATGCCATTGATGCTGATATAATACATGGGAAGGAATGGTTTGCAAAGTATAATTCATTAATTTATTTTCAATGGAATGTGATTACATCCTTTAAAGAAGGTATAGAATCATTTGAATTTATAGAACAAATTTATTTCTATATTCTTCTTTAAAAACCTCATCACGTGTCTTATATTAATGAAATTCCATATGTTGATTCATTAAATTGAAAGGATGACCAAAAAAATAAGATGTATCTATTGTTATGAAATATATGGATGTATTCATAGAAGATTTTCTAAAATACCCATTTGATCATGAATTTGAATACACTATTGATCATATCCATAATGAAAAACTTGTATCAAATCCTCTACACATGATTACTTATATAGATTTAGTGGATCATAAGAAAAAACTGAAAGAGTTAAGTGAATAGGGGTTTATAAACCATATTTTTTCAATATGGGTAGAACCTATCTAGATTGAAAAGAATAAACACACATCCATGATATTATGAATTGACTGTATGGGAATAAATAACATCATTGATAGTAAAATGTTTATGTTATCTAAAACTGATGATTTATTTTATTAACCACAAGAGTTATAATAGTTTTATTTGATTCATCTCTATTATGTTGATCAACAATTGAAAGGTGTGAAGGTTGATATACCAATAACAAATTTTCAAAAATGGTATACATTTTTCTGATTTCAAAGCTATGTCATTTGGATTAACAAATAATATATATGTGTTTGTGGATATAATTAATAGAAAATTAAAGGATTGTATAAGTAATTTTATTATAGTATACATTGATTAAGTATTGTTATACTTAAATTCTGATGATGATCATTATGATCATTTTCAAATAATACATAAGACCTTATAGAAGAAGTGATTATACGGTAAATTTAGTATGTGTGATTTCATTCTTTAAAAATTCTATTTTCATGGCCATAGATTCTCATATGATGGAATATTGGTTTACCCCACCAAGAAAAAAGCATTTGTAAAATGTACCATGCCTACGAATAAAAAAATGATATGTAATTTTTTTATATTTTTTTTATCTGTGATTTTTTGAAAATTTCCCCAAGTTATCTAATTTATTATTTATGTTAATATATAAAGAAGTTAACTTCACATAGTCTATGTATAGTGAAGATATATTTGGGGAACTAAAAAATATTTATCAACTAACCCATGTAGACATTAAAATTATGAAAACACTGATTTATTTTATGTAATGATTAATTGTAGAATGTGCTAGGGTGTATCCCTATATAGAATTACATATTTTTTCTTATTAATCATGAGAATTGGGATCCCATGAATGCAATTATCCAACTCATGATCTTGATCATGAAGCTATTATCTTTTCCTTGAAGATGTTCTGACAATATCTTTATGGTGAAATATGATACATATATACTAATGGTAGGTTATTAAAGAATATATTCATCGAGAAATAGATAATCTTGATGCAAAGTAGATTGGTGTAACTATATAAAGACTATGATTGTGTAATTCACTTACACCCTTTTAAAGTATACAAGGTGGAAGAAATATTGAGTTGAAAAAATCATGGGTTCATATCCATTATAAGGATGGATAAGTATCCTATATTCAAGAAGGTAGTCAATTTGAATGTGAAAATTACTAGGGAAGAAGTAATATCATTTATTTTGAAATTAATTTCATAATATTTTATTCTAGAAAAGATAAAAAATTCTTAGTAATATGATAGGGGTATTTTGACAAAAATAAATTCTATTGTAGATTGGATGTTGGAAGAGTTCACCCATAATAATGGTCTGTAAATTTGGATGGATATTTTGTGTACCATAATTAACTGATATGAATATGTATTTACAAGATGAATCTCATAGTTCAAAAATATCTATAAAACAGTGTATTATAAAGACATACTTGGATCTAGAAGATCACTTCTTGTGGGATAACATGGAGCAGGAAATTGATGATTATGCGTCAACATTATTAGTATGCCAAGTTGTTAAGGATTATATGTTACATAAAATAGATATCTTATAACTTATTCATATAAAAATGTGGATTTGGTAAAAATATCATTGTGGACATGGTCCCTATGATACCTAAAATATAAAAGAGAAATGATTTTATATGGGTTATTTTTTATCACTTTAAAATGTCTACACATATCCTGGAAACATATGAGGTTCTACCCATCGAATGACTTCCTTATATTTTTATAAAAAAATAGAGAAATTTCATGGTGCACCATTACAAATTATTACATATCATTATTCTATATTCAGATCCATATTTTGGA
This sequence comes from Viscum album, assembly GCA_963277665.1. Classification (NCBI taxonomy): domain Eukaryota; kingdom Viridiplantae; phylum Streptophyta; class Magnoliopsida; order Santalales; family Viscaceae; genus Viscum; species Viscum album. The sequence goes on from OY728136.1 coordinate 2,116,254,072, forward strand.
GTAGTATTCAAATTTTATTGAAAATTGAGATATATTTTGGTACTGCAAATATTTATCAAACAAATGGAAATCATGAAAAGAATGTCGAAACATTAGTGGATTTTTGGGGTAATTGTCACTTTACATTCAATTATCTTGGGATGAAATACATACCTTTTGTGGACCATTCATATAATAATTGGTTTTGTTAAAGGATTAAATTGGATCCATATATTTCCATGTATGGGAAAATATTTCATACTATAAACAACTCAGGTGAGGATGGAGATAGGAAGCTAGTCCGTCCAAAATATAATTAGGAGATAATTGATAAAGTGATATATATTCAAAATATCTCAGAGGTGACTTAAATTTTATGTTCATAAATAATTAAAGGCCATTGATTTTTATGTATGTGATCATCCATTCATGAAAATATCACCATGGAAAGGAGTTGCAATGTTTTTGAATAAGGGGAATTTAATTCCATTGTACGTCAAGACACTTGATATCCAACATAGAATATGTGATGTGTATTATCATTTATCATTTCAACAAAACCTCTATAAAGTTCATGGAATCTTATATGTCGTGATGATAAGGTAATATGGGCCATAACCAAATCATGTAATCATAATTGATGGTATAGTCCTCAAACATGAATTGAGCTATAATGAGGAGAATACCTAGATTCCTAATACTAGATTTGAATTATTGGGGAATAAAATAGTCATCCTTAATATTATGTTTTATAGAAATAAAAATATTGATGAGGAAACCTAGAAACCTGTATACGTAATAATTCATAAGTACACACTTTTTTCACCATATTTCTAATTTTAAATTTCATGGGAAAATTTTCATGAGGGGGGAGAATATAACAACCCAAAAATTTAATTCTTATGAATATATGCTTCAACCATTCTTAATAATGTTTTATAATATAACAAACAAACTAGAAAACAAAAACACATTATTTCATTATTTTAGAATGTATCATTTTCTCTATAATGATACCCAATAAAATAATCAATTTTAAAACAAAAATATGATGACATTTAATTCCACGTTATGTGTAAATATTGATTACAACAACTAGAAATAATGAAGGGATACATACATTGAAGAATATTATAATCACTAAAATTTACTCTATGTATTTGAAATACACTATCAATATCATTCTTATAATAATAACTTTAAAATTTATAAAAACATTAAGAAACATATAGATGTTATTAAAGGATGTGTGAAACCGTTGTAGTTGAAATTTTGATTGATAAAGTGAGAATGATTGTGTATTTGTATGAAAATATAGTCTTTTCCAATTATGAATTTCATTCAATATGGTCACATTGAACTACTAACATTATTTGATAAAAAAATTACATTATTATTATTTGTTATGATGATTCAATTAACTAACAATCAATATTGTTTTATGATATAACCAAAAATTTATTATTTTTTTAGAAAATAAATATATTCTCTTAATAATTAGTTATTTAGAAGATTTCATTGTTTAAAATTTATTTTATTCTCATCAAATAATCATATAAAATACTTTTTAAATGATAATACATTTTAACCAATTCTTAATTTGTTTTTAGAAATATAAAAATGATAATTCTGAAATAAAAAATTTTAATTTTAAAAAAACTACTATTACTAATGTAATAAATTAAAATTAAAATTATTATTTATTTATTTCAACAAAAAAAATTCATTTTTAGAATCATCACATCAAAATTTAACTTAGAGTTAATTTTTTGGAGTTTTCTTATAATGATTATTTTCTAGTGAAGAAGTGAAAATTTCCATTTTACTACTACTATGATTTTATTACATCATTATTGTGTGGGTAGGATTAAGAAATTTAAAACAAAATCTATTCAATAAAAATTTAATTAAATAAGTACAAATAATAATTCAAATTTTAAATTTACTATTTATATAAATATTTTTTGTATTTTGGAACCTAAAAATTAATTGAGATAAAAATAATTTTTGGGTGCATTGAATTAAATGGGTTAGATGGATGTTGATATTTTAATCGGTAATACTTTTATTTTAAACAACATCTCATTACCACATTAATAGTCTAGAAAATTAGTTTTAATTTTTTACGCTTACAACGAGTTGGATTATATAATAAAATACCAATATTTTAACCATTAAAACCACCCATTAAAAATTATAAATTTCCACCCTATATAAAAATGAAATCCACTAAAACCCCAATGATTATGAAGATATTGTCCCTTTACCTCTCTAAATATCTCCCATGATTTTCTTAAGCCTTTAATAATTATATCTCTCGATCTAATAAGAATCCTCCCACGTTAAGTGTTCCCAATCTCCTTTTATTATTTTCAATTACAATTCCATTGTCATATTGCAGTTTAAGATTCCATTTCATATATAGAAATGATATCAATTTATTGTAATTATCATCCATTTGAATTATTTTCAATTATAGCTTACTTTATCCATCAAATAATAGTATTTTTCAAAGCTGTAATAAATCATATACAATCCTATAGCTATATAACCATCATAAAATTTTGGAGAAGTCAAGTACATGTGGTTTTGGCATGAAATTAATTCTCTAACTGGACACAAAAAAATCTATAATTAGATTTGGAATATTTTCATCTATGGTTAGTATGACAAAAAAAATTGTTGGTTGAGTATATCTTATCTATAGGTGCATGATGAATGATCCCTTACTACACACCTTTTTTTGACAATATCAGAGGATATACATTAGATTATTTACAAAATGATTTCAAAATATTATCAAGGATTTATCTATAATTTTATTTTACTAATACCAATGAAAATAAATTTATTCATCTACCTATACACCTATATCATCATTGTGTTTATAAATACCCAATAAATATAATATTGTATTCTTCAAATACTAAGGGTATTTTTTAAGATTACAAGTCAAAAAATATTTTAAAGGAATTTTCTTATATATAATTATAAATTCATTTTTTGCGAAAAAATTTCATAATATATAATCCATTTTTTATATGAAAAATTGCTTTAATATACACCTTATTATGCCATTATTTATTTCTTTATATTATTCCTTTTTTAAAAATTATCTTGTAATAATTTATTATCTAATGGAATGCATTGGACTTTTTATGTGGTGATTGGGGCCCAGAATTATATAGCCCCTCCGTTCATTGGTAGGTATCATGAGGAATCTATGATGGGGTAATGGAAACATGCTAACATTAAATATAATATGTATTGATATAAGGCCTTGATGATCCATTAATTATATCTATAATTATTCATTCTCATCACCATATGATTCATTATTAATATCTAGAAATTTATTCATTTTTATATGGTTCGTGGATTTCTTTCTGATCACAGTTTCATTTGTTATGGTATAACTCAGTTTTATTTATTTCTTCCACAATTTTTTTATAATAGATTCCATTTTATGATACTTCCTTACTGATAATATATGCTCACCCATTTACATTACTTTCTTTTTCAATTGGAATCCAAGAAGAGTACTGTATAATGAAAATTTACTTTTTAGGACAATAATATTATATATATATATATGATTTATTTTAAGTTTCAATGTAATATAATACTAATTTATTTATATAGTTTTCAAATAAAATTAAACTATTGGATCTTCTGTATATTAAACTATGTAAAATTGTATTAAAATAACCAAGAGATATAAGGTATTATATTTGGGGTTATTACATGTATTAAGTAGTTTTAAGTCAATTAGAATGGAATAAATCATGAATTTTAATGTCATGTTATAATGATGTTGGGGAAACCATTTTGTACTATATGGTGAGGATGTAAGGATGTAATCTCAATCGTGTTAATCGTAGGGACCAAGTTGGCTGGTTGTTTTTTTGGAAGTTAGAAGATGTTTTTTTTAAATTTCTTATTTTTTTAAGAATGAATAAATAATCTCATGTTTCAAAAAATTGTCACACCCAAAATTGAAATCATGCTATCGAATAGAAAATAGATAAAAATTCTAGTGGTTTGTGAAAAAGTTTTCTGGAATAAATTTCTCATCAGACTCACCCGAAGTCTGAGAAAGAAATGGTCTGATCATAATAAAGAATGTAATTAGAGTCTACATGAATACAATATATAAATATGACGATGATTTTATCTTTTTTAATTATAAAATATCATAATTCATCTAGGAAACTTGTGATACAAGATTTATGAGGGAAAGGGGGAGAAAAAGTGCTTCAAGTAATATAAAGGATTGGTCGGAATGAATGGTGTTTTTAGAAGAAAATAATGTTACAATACATCCATATGTATGTTAGATGATTCTATGTCACTCAAAAAAGTTCTCAAAGTCACGAGGAATTTGTTATACATGAAAAAAAATAAAAATATGAAAGTTTTTAAAATATTTATGATCTCTATTCATTTGTGCGAGAACACCAAATGTAGAATTTTTTGAAGGCTGTGAAGTTTTGTTTGGAGCATGAGATGGTGAATATGATGGGTTTTTGTTATAATATTAAGCCACAAGATGAAAATATTTACACAATGAATTTTATGTTAATCATTATTAGAAAAGGTACCGGTTCGTCAAACGTGATATGACACTGACCATTAGAGTATGTCCTAACACCAATCAACTAACACCGTGATGCTTGAAAAATTGAATTAGAGGGAAAAAAATTTTGGGATGTTTTTTGGAAAAGTAAAAGAATGAATTAAGTTTAATTTTTTGAACTAATGTGTTGTAGAAGTTTAGAGACTATTCGACCAAGTATTCAACGATTTTCATCAATATGAATTATTGGTCTATTTTAGTTGGGTAAAGAGAAAAATAAATTCTATAGTTATTTTTTAATATCAAGTGGGTCAAGAGAGAGGAAGAACTCTTTTTTTTCTATTAAATGGGTAATAGTAATTTGTTTATATGTTGTATCGGCCATCATACTATAAGTGAAAATATTTTTCGTATTGATGTAGAGATAGACTCATAATATGCAGGCTTACACCAATAACATCATTAGATGCTGAATCATCAGATTGAGTAAAAGATGAAGATAGATAATTGCATAAATTAGTTTCAAAAGTGTTGTACAGGGGATCTTGACGTTTGAAGAGTTTATAGAAAAATATTTTCAATGAAGTTTGAAGATGGTGCTTAATATTGTTGAGGAAGTTATGGAATCTTTATATGTATTCATTATGTTTATTATAAAATTAATTTATTTGAATTATAATGAAGTGGTAACAATATTTTTGAAAGAATAGTTTCAATATATTGTATTTAACATTTTTTATAGGGCATTTGAAAAGAATATTTTTAGTTGTATCCAAGAATCATAATGATAAGTTATTTCCTTTTCAAATGTTTTAATTGGTATAGAAAAATGTAATGAAGAATATAATATTGAATATGTATATCCAAATATCAGAATCATACTAATGATTGATTATAATTTCTTATTTGAGCTAATGTATTGATAATATTCTATATGGATTGAGAAGAGTTGATTTTTGTTAAATAAGTAAAATATAGAGATTATATTTAAGAATATTTTCTGATTATCGAAATTTTTTTAAGATAGATTGGTTTTAGATTCCTACCTAAACCACATTTGGAATACTTCTAAAAAGAGATAATTACATTTTACTTTTACTAAAACATGTACTATTCATTGGTGTAGGGAAAAGGTGGTGTATTGAAGGATTTTAGAGAGAATGAATTTCTAGATTAATAATTCATTGGAAAGTTCTCTAAATATATGTAGAAGAAGTAAAATCATATAAAATGTTTCTGGATCAGAATGTGATATCAAAATGGTATTTCAAGACTGATATAGATGTAGTTTAGAATCATTATATTTGTATTATCCCAGAGTAATTTTATCATATTGATCATTGAGATTGGAGATTAGGACTGGGTATCTGAATGAGTATAATTTAAAAGTCTAGAGAAGTTATTACCAATACTAGTGTAGGAATGTGAATAATTTTTTTTGATGATCATATTTTTGAAAGTTGATAGGGTATCATAGTAACATGTTGTGAAGAAACTAGGGAATGTTTCTTAACATTTCATACAAAATTGTATTACATAATTTGTTAAAACGTTATTTACATTCATATTTTTATTGATCATAGTGTCACACAGGTGTAATGGAATATTGAACTTGTTTTATCCACACACAAAGATTTATTTCTATTCAATTTTGTGGTTTTGTATTATTTACAAACCGTCCCTAGGACGTAGATACTCTTGTTGATATGTGAACCTTGAAAATTCTTATGTTCCTTGGGATGTAAGATTTTTTTCTAGAAAAGACATAACACATTATCATTATGAGAAGGATTTTTCAAAATGAATAAAATATAAAAAAAGATATCATTTATCCACCTCCTTCCCCTACCACTGATACATTAATCCTAGCCAAGCAATATTGATTTGTATCAAAGATGAATCTTCCCTTAATTTTCTTTCTAATGGTGTTTTTGAAATATAAATTGTTATGGAGAATCTAAATTCTATTAATAGTATGATATTTCTATTCGTCGATGGTAATAACTACCATATCATGAAAAATAGAATTTTTATATTATCTTAATTTTCTTAGGTATGATGCTATTAGAGTTGCAACATATGGATTTCCGCCAATTGATGATAAAATTCCTCAAAAATATATTGGTAATAAAAATTTGAGAATGATGGAAAAGCCTAAAATTATTTTATCTCATCACCATTATGAGATTGAGTTTTTAATTGTGATGGGTGTTTCCACAAGTAATGGTATCTAGGATAAGATAATGAATATTTATGAATGTAACCAAAATGTAGAGAAGTGCATGTTAAAATTATAGAGGATAAAGTATGAACACTTAAATATGTGTGAGTATGAATCTATTTGTGACTTCTATGCCATGGTGAATAACATATTTATCACTATAAAATGAAATAGTGAAAAGATGGAAGGATCAGCCTTTGTTTAAAATACCTATACAATTCTTCCTAAAATGATTGATGAAAATTTTCCTCATTAAAATATAGAGATCATGAATCTCTATATCTAGATTTTTTTCATAATAATCACACTAATTTTTAAATTATAAGGGACAATGATATGAAAAAAAATAAAAATATGTTCAAGAAATGACATTTAGGGATATACCAAGAAATAAAAGTCCAATAAGGTTCTAGTAGAAGATAAATTTTCTAAATCTGATTCTGATAATTAGGTATATAGAAATCAAGATGAATTATTATCCTCGTTTTCTAAAAATGTGAAAAGTTTTAAACATAAATACAAATTGGAGCTTCCCTTGAAATGTTATAAATTTGGAGTCATTAGGTATTTTTTCAATAATTGTCTTCAATGAAATGAAGAAGATGATAGTGATTAAGATGAAAGAATGAAGATAAATCATCTAAGAAATAGGGTGATGAGGCTAAATCATTTTGAAAAGGGAAGGATAAGAAATTATTCAGATCCAAAAAGAGAATATTTTAATCTAAATATGCTAAAGAAGAAGTTTTGATGATGAATCTAAAAATACTACTGAGATAGTTGGAGATATCATTTTGCTGGAATTGTTAAAAATAAAGATATTTGAAGAAGAAATTACAGGGAAGAAAATAAAACTCGATTATAATCTCATATGAAAGAATAATTAAAATAATGTTACTGGTTGATTCGTATTCTTGGAAAACAAAATAGGAAGATAAAAATGAAAATTATTTAACAAAAGAAATAAATAATATTTTACGGAATGGGGAATTAATACAATGGAAGATAATGATTAGTTGAAGAAATATATTGATAATGAAATTAATTGTAATGCGAATATATATGTAATGTTGATGAAAAAAAGAAGAGTTGGAACTCTTAAAAACATTATAAATTTGAACATAGGGTTAAAAATTTCAATAATTCTATCACTGAAAATGGGTAATGCATGGTAAATGTAAAAAATGAGAAGGATCATAAGTTAGCTTCAATAGTTGAAGATAAAGCTAATAATGTATCTCATAAGAATAATTCTTGGATTGTTATGTATGTGTCCAAAACCAATAAATTGGAGAAGTAAAATGTTTCTAAAAAATATGAGTCTGTATAAGTTTCTATTACCTATTGTTTGAATAAGGCTAAAAATAAAATAGAGCTAAAGAGGAATATTCTAGTTGATAATATAAATTTTGGTGCCCAACGATGTGCTGATATTAGTGATAAGAAGTTTATTGAGAAACAAGCTCACAAATCTTCATGTTATGAAAGTTATAATGAAAAATAATCATTCAATATATACATTTGATATTGTGGTGTCTTTTGACTTATATAAAGTAAGTTATTTTTAACCCACAATATTAAAACTTTTCAGAAAAAATTATAGAATTAAAATCTTGCAGGGTAGCCAATCCTCTCAAAGGAATAATTCTAGAAAGGGTGTTCAAAAGAATCCTGAAAAGATTGGAGTGAAAACTGAAAATATATTCCTGCCTTTGGAAACAATTTTTGAAATATGTGAATAACCTGTGCATCTCAAAAAAGTTTTTCTTCTATTGAATAAATTATAACAATTTTTTTAATATTTTTAGGAATCTGGATGTTAAGAAGGATAATGGTAAATAAAATACTATTATTGTTGAAAAGTCTTTAAATTATAAAAAAGGAGAAGAACCATAGATCATGGATAGTGGATGTTCTTATCATATGACAATATAATTATAATTTTTTGGAATGTGAAAGAATTAAAATGATGAAATGTAACATTTGGAAAGTATGAATCTATCAGAATCAATGGTTTTAGATCAATCATCATCAGGGAAGAAAATTTGAAATCCAAAAAATATTTTTTTTAGGGGATGAATGAAAACATTATAATTGTATCAAAAATTTATGATGAAGGAAACATAGTTATGTTTACAATATACGTATTTTTGGTGAAAATTTCTGAAGATGGAAGGACAGTTACTAGATTCCAACATATAAAAGCGAACCTTTTCCAAGTTGGTGAAGTTCAAAACTATTTTTACATATTCATGGTGGAAGGGAATTATTTGTGGAAGAAAAGGTTGGGACACAGGATGTATCAACCTGATATTTTTTGGGAAATATTCTTTTTAATTTATTTGATGTATTGTTTTGTATACTTCACCAATATTATCTTGTGCTGTATGGAACACCGTATTTTCTTGTAGTATACACACCACTATTCTTAGCTTGTGTTGCACACAATTTCAAGTTCTTTTGACTAAAATTCATTTTACACAACACCATGTAATGATTTTGATCAATGTATAAATGAAATATATTTTTATTATATTATACGCAAAACCAAAATAATCATGCACTATACACAACCCTGACTTAGCTTGCATTACACGCAAGAGTGACCTTCCTCGATAGCGTGTGTTGTACATAATACTGAATTTTACTGAACGATATATTATTATAATATTATTATGATCTATCCATTATGAATATTATTAACTAAAATTTAGATTTTAAAACATTTTAATTCATCTTAAAAATTTTCTAGATCATCATATGTGACGAAAATAATTTTTTCGGGTAAAATAAATATTTTTCCGAAAATGCAGTTTTGCCGCCTTTTGATCGCACGCCCATTTGAAATCTAATTTTTGAAAAGTTTATAAGTTAAATTATTCAAAATAAACATCTTAATTTGAATCAGGATATAAAAATTATACATTGGACAATGTTTTGATATTTTTCTGACAATGTTTTTATTTTGATGAATAGTAAAAACACGCTAAATTTTACTTAAAACAACTTTTTTCATCGAGATGATTTATATGGTTAAGTTATAATATTAATTTGTTTTAAAGTATAAATAGAAATTAATTTTACCATTTAATATAGGTCATGTTATTAGCATTAATGTTACATTGGATTCATATGTAAAATCAATTCAATCTTTTGCAATGTTTTAAACAAAAACCAGTTTATTTTCGACAACGGGATTAATTTTAAATTAATTTCTTCTACTTATATGTTTTGAATTTGTAAAAATTAATAACATATTTGGAATCAATAGGTCCAAATTATGTTAATAGTTTTTTTTTGGGCATTACAAATAGTAATTACGGTAAATTTTATTTACCATAGTTAAAGGTAAATTAGGTAATTAAGGGTAAAAATAATATTATAAAATTATCATAACACTTGTATTTATATAATTTGATGATTATGTTTCATCCTTAAATATAATTGGGTCGAAATCGTATCTATTAGAACCCACTTGTATGTGATTAAGACCTTTAATTTATTTTATTTAAATGAAAGTGAAATATGTCTCACTCAAAATTTAATAATTAAATTAATTTTAATATAAGGTTATACAGAATATAAATTCGATTATAAATACTCTTTTGATAGAAAATATGTTTTTATTTATCAAGTTAATTTATTTTTAATATTTATGAAATATATAATTACCTTAATAGCTTATACATTAATGATGAAAACATTATTTATTTAGTGAAAAATAAATAATATAGTTTTTATTAAACTAATAATATGCAATAAAAGACCAAAAAACTGACCAACACTTATTGAGCCTGTAAATATAAACCATAATAATCCAAAGATCTAATTGGTTACAATTTGGAGCCATATAAAAGTTATTATGACCCTTATATTATTTTATTTTAAATGATGTCAAAGTTGTCACCTTCATAATTTAATAAACATAACATTTTAAAAGTAGGGTTTTTAAAAGATAAATTCGACTAAAATTATTCTTACGAAATATATTAGATTAATATTCATCATAGGATTTTAGTTATAATTTTTATGAAACATATATGTATATTAAATAATTATACAAAAAAATTAGTAATTATTTTATTAAGGGAAATATCAAGTAAATGGTTTTAAAAATACTAAAATAAAAATTATATGAACTAATTAATATTCTCCAAGAATTTTCTAGAAGAATATGACATGTTAGGAACCTATTAAATATTTTGGTTTGAATATATTCTCTGTTTGTATTTTATTTAAACTCAAATGAATGAATAGTGTCTAAATTTACACTATTGGTATTTTATAAAAATAATATATTATAAAATTATTTAAAAATCACAAAAATATTCAAAAATTACAAATTGTAAATTATATGGTCGAAAATAATATAAATTATCGAGTTATAGAAAATTTACAAAATATAATTATGTATTTATAAAAATTTAAAATTTAGAATATTATTGCCACAAATAAAATCAAATAGACTAAATAAGGATAAATCAAAATGATAAAGTTTACAATAAACTTAAAGCATGTCTAAATGTTATTGGTTGATGGTATTACAGCCTTATCTCATCTCATCATTGCAATGAGTCATTTGTGGTGGTTTTTAACTGGGTTTTTAATTTATTATAACTTATGATTATTAGGTTTCCAAGGGTTCCCCTCTCATCCTTATAAAAGGTCACCATATCCCTCTCCACTTCATACCAATTTTGAGCTTTCAAATTCGTCCATACCCTTCCCATTTCACTTCTCCGATTTCCTAGAAATCTACTAGTGGTCCTGATATTCATTAAATACCATCTTTAGTGCCCTATGAGGATGTTAAGAGGAGGCGTGTCGAAAAAGAGGTAATATCCTTTACCGATTCTTTCAAACTTATTTCTTCTCCTACTTCCTCTATATGAGTTTTTTCATTATTAATTAATAACTATAGTATAAATTGTATACTGATATTTTATTATAAATATGAAACAATCATATTCTATCTTTTATCCATCCTATGAAAGAAAATAAATCACCACACATGTGTATATATGGCTTACCGTCTCCACGTCGTGGTGTAATCTTTTATTTAATCACCAACATACATGGATGGGTATAAGGATTGAAGAAATAACTATATATGATTATTGTAAAGTGATATTGATTCTGAAATATTATACACCATACACTTCAATACAATTCCACAATCATGGTAATGATATCATTACTCGTGTGTACGTACAGCCTACCGTCTCCACGATGTGATGTGACTCTTTTTACATGATCTTCATTAAATAATGATTTTATAAATGAATTGAATGAATAAATATGACATATATTACACTAATACCATTCTGTAAATGATTTATCTATGACCTAAAAATAGGAATATAAATTTTTTTCAGAAAACACGCATAAGAACATAAAGTAATGAATACAAGAATTACAAGTTACAATGAAACATTACTAATAAGAAGATAAGAATATTACCATATATGAAATCATAAATATTAATATGATTCTTTATTAATTAAATGACATTATTTAAATAATTATACAAGAGGTTTGGTTATGAACAAAGCCTATCAGACCTAAGGTAAGGGATAATTTTGCAATCTCATTTTTATCCGAGATTTTCTTATACGTAAATATTTACGGGGGTTATATTTTTCATCCATGTCCATAAAAAAAAATTCAGAAATTTTTTCATATTCTTCCATATATTTTCAAAGTCATGTTTACCCCTTTTTTTCTTTTAATTTGTGTTATGGAAGGAATCATTCTTTTGATAACCATACATGGTACTTCTTGACTTTTTTGCTTAAAGTATGAGGACAATGTTTTTTTAAACTTTTACAGCATGAATGGACATTTACGGTTTCATAATGACGTATTTCAATGAAGCTTCCTCAACAAGATTTCATGATTATTTTCAAAAAAATCACTTCATTTTAAAATTTCATGGAATTTTGAGAAAAGAAAATGATTTTTAAGAAGAAATGATATTTTCTTCATGAATTCATATCAAGTGTTTTATAAAAACTGTTCTCCATCTAAGATGACATTATTTAATATGTCTATGTTTCAAGTGTAATGTCTCTATTATTTACATGGTTTCATTTTTCTTATGATTAAATGATATCCATTTATTCTATATGGATTATGTTATGATGGTATGATGTTTATAAAATATATTTTATTCGTTGGGTTATGATGAATGATTTATGTTTCTTCTGTAGCACACAAAAAAATGATTCCATTATAAGATGGGTGGGACCTATATCTCTCTCCAATGCATTGGGTAATGATTTATATCTCATGAGATAGACATGACTGAAATGGAAATTAAATCTTGTTCAGTAATATAGGGCTAGAATGTCAAGTAAACCCGATTCAGTAATGGACTTTTTCCACTATGATGGTCTTGGAAGCAATGCCTTGCCTACTATGGAAATCATATCATGTGCTTAATGGTTTTCTCCAATTACGAGTTTTATTCCGATGATATTTAATCATGATCAATTTTCCATGATGATATATGCCTTATATACTGCCATGTTTTATGTTATTGTTCAAGATTTTGATGTTTAGATTTTATGCTCATGTATTTATGTTCAATTGTTTATGGATGGTTTATGTTCTCCATGTTTACCCATACAGAGCATTTTATCTCACCCTTTTTATGTTTTCTTTTCCCCAGGATATAAATAAACGTTTTAGGTAAAAAAAGAGAAGAACTTTATGGGATATGTTGAAGATATTTCACCATGATTAGAAGATTTTTTTTCTGGGTTTCTAAAGACACTAAACGAATATGGTCTTTAGGCGTCTATTTTTTTCATGTATTAAGTTTTACGCCAAAGTAATTTAATGTCCATGTATGTCAAGATTTGGGCCTCTACACATGTGTTAGAGAAAAATGGGAAAGTAATCAAATCATGATAGTCCTTATGGAATTTTTTATATGTTAAGAAAAAGATATTGGTGTTTCATAATGTTTTAGAATGGAAATATTACAATCCCTATACATATGAAAGAATATTATTTAAAAAAACCCCCCTTGGAACATTTTCATTATGATATTTTTGGGATAATGAAAATATAAATATACTCATGGAGATAAGTACTTTTACTTTTTATGATGAATTTACTTTCATTTATTTTGTTTTATTATGAAACATAATTTATTTTCTCTAAAATTGATATAAAAAATTTAAGAATGAAGAGATGAATTGTGAGTATTTAGTAAAGAATCTGAGAACATATAATAGTGGGGTATAGAAAAATGAATATTTGGAAAGTTATATTTTGAATTATTTAATTATTCATGAGTTCAATACAACATAAATTACCCTTAAAATATTGTTACTAAAAGGAAGAATATAATTTTAATGGAAATTGGGTGAACTATGTTAATTGTACATGGTCTCCCACCTTAATTTTGGAGGAAATCCGTGACCATTTCTATTTATATTCAAAACTGATGTTTCTATAGGAAAAGTTCATATATGAATTCATACGAATTTTTTTATGATAAAATTTTAATTTTGAAAAACTTGACTGTTTTTGGGAGTCCATCCGTTATAATGATGAATAGTTGAAACCTTGGCATGTTTGAGCATAAACAAGAATATGGAATTTTTCTTGGAAGTGATTTAGAAAGAAGAGGATAAACATGATTCAATAAATAAATTTGAATATTAGTTGATTATGTTGATGGTAATGTTATTGAAAATATTGTTAAGAAGATAAATAAACTCATGCTGATAAATAAGTTAAAAAGAATAAAAAATTGGTGGTAACAATTTTGATAAGGATGCTGAAAATGGTAATACTACTAAAGAAGAATAATCATAATCATATTTTTCAAGTGAAGTGGTAGAACTTAAAAAATATAATCCTTGACTAAAGAAGAATGTGGAAGCTAAAAACATTATTACTTATCAACATAAAATGGTTCAAATAAAAAGACATCATAAGATTTTACATATACATAGATATATTCAAAACATGGTCAGAAATATTTGAATAAATCTATTGAGCATCCAGAATGGGATAAGGATATGAATGAAGAGATTGATCATATAGAAATTAATAATACTTGGGAACTCATACCTAAAAAAAGACTAAAATTTTATTGGTTCAATGTGGATTTTCCCAAAAAAGATGAATGAAGATGGTTATGTGATAATAAGAAAACATGATTATTGTGGAAAGGATTCTCAAAGATAGAGGGAATTAACATTGATGAGTCTTTTTTTCTATTATCATGTTTAAAAACTATCTGAATCATTCATTCAATTGTTTCCCAAAAAATTTAAGAAAACCAAATTTATGTGAAATTAGAATTTGTTAATGGTTTTCATGATTATGATGATTATGTTAAATAATCATGCTAACTTTTTTGGGAAGGATGAAAGTTATATGTACATGTTAATGAAAGAAGTATATAGGATAAAACTGGTATAGCGGGAAGGGTATTTTAAATTATATTCCTCTTTAAGAAAGATTATTTTTATGAAAGGATGTTTTGATAGTAATTTTTACGTCAATGAATGTCATTATTTTACCCTAATTATAATTTTTCTTGTTGAGGAAAATATCTTTTCTTGGAATGACGAATGATCATTTTGAATATTTTATAATGATGTGAAAAATTTTCATGAGATATCAAGGCTCGGGGAAGTGAAATACTTTATTGATTTAAAAATCTCACATAAGAAGAAAGACATAATTTATTCATAAGAAAATTATGCTAAGGAACATCATAAGAAGTTCAACATGGAAAATTTCAAACACTTTTCTACATTTATTTAAGTGGGAACCATGTTTTCTAAAGATGGAGGTAGTAGGGAAGTTGAATATAAATTGTTTCAGAAGCTGATTTGTTGTTGATTTTATTTGAAAACCTCAAGGTGGAACATTTTTTATGTTGTTGTCTTATGTGAATGATTTCAGAGTGCTCCACTTGAATAACATCTATTTTCTAGAAAATTTTATCACATATATAAAAGGAACAACAAATTCTGAATTTGGTTTCATATATCAAAAATTATTTACTAGTTTATGTATTCATATAATGGTTGGTTAGGAAATATTGATGACTGAAGAGACACATTTGATATAGTTTTAATTATGGGAAAAAGTTGTGTTAAATGGTAAACAAGGTTAAAAATTTAGTAACTCTTATAACAGATAATAATGAGTCTATTTCTACCACTGAATTTGACACACAACATAAGTGGATGAACACTCATTTAGAAGACATAGTTTTTTGTTTAATGTAACCCTTTATCGCGGGTTTATATATTCTGAGTTCCATCAACTATACAAGAAACCCAGTATAACATTTTCATTCAGAACATATTAATATCAAATATTATTTAATCAAAGTCAATTTAAAAATTAATTAATTTTTATGAAGTATGTTCCTATATAGGGAAACATTTCTGACATTTTCACTAATCATTTACTGAAGGAATATTTTTATAAACTAAGGAGAAACATGGGTTTCTAATCTCAATATCATCAAGGATGAGGAAATTTTTTTCTTTCTTCTCTCTTCTAGTATTTGGATAGTGTTTTCATGGGGGTGAATTTTTTCATAAATCTATACATTTACATGTGATAATCATGAGAGTAGGGGGAGATTTGGTTGTATTGTGTACTCATTTTTTAAATGTGTGAACATTTTTAATGGATTTTTTGAGTGGTCATAGGAAACTTTTGTTTATAGGTATTTGGAAAAAGTTAAGAATATTTTCAATAAAAACTAAAGATGTTTCATGATTCACTACTTTTGGATAAAATGGTTTTACTGTTAATATTTATTGCTTCCTAAAATAAATTATCCCATGTAATAATATAATTTTTGATAAGTGATGAATTTAATGAGATTACAATGTCCATTGAGTGTCAAACCATTGTTGAATACAAAATCCAAAGGGGGAGATTGTTATGTCCCTGTTGGCTATATTTTTTTTTGAAAATGCAAGATATTTGTTTTTAAAGTCTTGTATTTTTTTCAAATAATAATGAAATCACCATACATTGTAAAATTTGGTCTTGAAAGTCATAATCATAATCATGATATCAGGTAAAATGTACTCAAGACCCTAAAATGGATTGAGAATAATTTTTCTAGAGGAAAATGTTCATCAAACTCACCCTAAGTCTGTGAAAGAAATGTTAGGATTGTAACAAACAAGGTATTCAGTGTCTACATGGATCCGATGCGAAAATATGTGGATTATTTTTTTATTTTGTAATGATTAAATGTAATTATTAATCTATGATTCATGTGATGAATTATTAATGAGGAAATGTGGTAGAACAAGTGTTTCTAATTGTATCATGGTTTGGTTGTAAAGAAAGAATTCTCTAAAAGAATGGGATGTTGCAATAAATTATCTAGGAAATGCTATGTCGATCCTAAAAGTAGTCAAAGTCATGAGAAATTCATGATCCAAGAATAATTTTTTGAAAGAATAATTTTTATGAAATATTTACAATGTCAGTTCATCGGTGTAATAACACTAGATGCGTAATTTTTTTAATGTTGTGAAGTTTCTTTCGAAACATGATAGGATGAAGATGGCAGTTTTCAATTTGACTAATAAGCTAAAATAAATAAATATTTTATGTAATAACTCAATCTAAATCATTTTTCATAATAGTTATCGGTTCATTGAATGATTTATTCCATCAAACATCAGATTATGTCCTAACACTAATAATCAGACACAATGAGGGTTCAAAATGGGAATCAGATGTAGAATTGTTTTTTTGAATGTTGGTGGGACATGTTAAAAAAAGAGGTATTTTTTGAACCCATACATAAATGAAACTCAGCAAACAATCAAAAATTAATTTATTCATTTTAATCATGAAAAATAGATAGTTTTTATTAATTTGTAAAAGAGAAATTAAATGATCCCATTTTTTTCTTGTCATGTTGGTCAATAAAGAAAGAATAAATGCTTTTTTTTATAAAATGCTCTATAGTAATCGAATTGTATGTGGTGTCAACAATCAAAATATATGTGACATGGTTTATTTTTAAGAATAACAAAATGAATCATTTGATATAGACCAACACTGATAACATCATTAGATGCAGAATCATCGGTGTGAAGAAAATAATAAAAGAGGGGATTTCATAAATTAGTTTCATAAGTGTCTTCAAGGAGAGCATGTCACATGACGATTTTAAATAAAAAAATTTCCCAACAATATTGATGTCAGTGTTGAATTATTTCTCATGATGTTATGGAATATTTATAAATTTCTACTATCTTTATTCCAAAATAAAAGAAATTTAATTCTAAAAAAGTTGAAACAATGTCTTGCAATTAATGGTTTTATTGTATTATATTCAATAGTTAGTATAGATAATCCAAATGGAATTTTTTTTCTGGTTCTAACATTTTTACTAAGAATTAATTTCTTTTTCGAATGTTTCAATTGGAGTAGAGAAACATAATGAATAATTTTTCCTTGAAAATGTTTCATCATTGTAATAAGGAAATCAGAGTGATAATGAAAATATGACTGATGATTGATTTTAATGTATGAAGTGATAATATGTATAAAGATTATTTAGGAAGGTTCGAGAAGAGTTGTGAAGTGTTGAAGAAGGAAATATGAATTTGAGTATTAAGAGGATTTTATGATTTGGGAAATTTTGATAATTAGTACAATTTTTCTGATTCCATCCTAAACCACATTTAGAATCCCTATAAATAGAGGGTATTACATTGTAATTCATCTGAAAAATATAATATTTAGGGTTATATAAATAAGGAGGAGCACTGAAATATTTTATAAATAAGTAGATTCTATATTAATAATTCATGATAATGTTATTGGAATATATGATGAAAAAGGATAATGATTGTATTCTTAGTTTTTGAATCAGATAGAGAAATCAGATTAGAATTGACAGGATGAGATAGAAGAATTCTTAATTGTTTCAATGGTATTATAGGAGAGTTATTTCAACATACTAATAAATTGGACTACAAAATCATACTAGGTATCAGACTATGTATAATTATGAAATCTATATAAGTTATTACCTAGTACTGGGTAGGAAAGTGAATGATTTTTTTGAAGATCATATTTTTAAAAGTTTACTAGTTAGGATAATAACTTGTTTCTTATATAAGTTGTGAATGTTCCATAACATGTTTCACAATATTTTATTACATCATTTCACGATACTAAGAGCACATGAACTATTGTATTTATCATATTGCTACAATCTTTTAAGGGTATACCCTACTTGTTTTATCTACACAAAAGGATTGTTTTCTAGTGGATTTTATGGTATTCAATTGATTCCATACCACACCAAGGACATTGCAACTCATTTTGAGTAGTGAACCTTGTAAATTATTGTGTTCCGATGGATATGTGATGGTCTTATTTTCAGTAAAGTCATAAATCATTAACAGAAGGAAGTTTTTTCAAAATGATGAAACCCTAAAAGATAAAATATCACTGATTCACCCCATCCCCCTCTCAGTGATACATCTATCATATCTAGGAAATATCACTAGTGATAGATAAAATCAAAAATTCATATACCCACATCAGTTATGATTGAAATGGTAAAATATGGACAATTGAGGGGTACATGATAGTTCCTAGTATGAAAAAGTTGGTTTCATTATTATATATTGAAAACTATGGGAAATTAGAAAAATTATGTTGCCAGTTAAAAATGATTCCATAGGGATGATACAAAATACCAACACACCAAATTGTATAAAAGGTAAACACCTAGTGTGTTATGAATCCCCATTGAGATAAGGGGAGCAGATAATGGTAAATATTACATTCTTGAAATAAACATTCAAGGGAGTTGATGAGTTGTTTCAGTGTAGCCAAAGGACTATTTCATTATATAATTATAATTACATATTCATAAATAATCGAGGAAAAAAATTTCAAATCAACCATTAAAAATTTTTAACCTATGGGAACTACCATTTTTCTTACAAAACTCTCTCTCAGGAATGTTAGTTGGATGGTTGATGGGCCTATATGACATTTTGGATTTATTTTAAAGGATCCTTTTTGGATGTTAAATATTTATGGGGGAAATCAAAAACATATTATAGAATATATGTGTATGAAATCATAAGCTCAATAATAGATTTGAGAACCCCATCCATAAACTTTCACGAATTGAGTATATCAATGGGGGGAACCAGGGTTATGGGGTAGTAAAACTATAATTGAAAAATGAATGATTTGAACAGGCCTTGTAGTAATTGAATTTATTCATCCTATTAGAAAATCCATGTTCATTATTTCCTGAACAATGGGGTTAAAAATCTATATGGGACCAGGTAAATTTAAAAAAAGGTTTGAATTGTGGAAACCAAATTTAAATATAAGAAATATTTAGAGAGAAGTAATATTGTTTATAGTTATGATGTATAATCTGTATTAGAGAAAGTGATTGGGGTTATGGAACATAGACCACACCCATATAGGTTCCACACCATCCTAATCCATATAATGTTACTAAAATCTTGTAAAGGTGGATTAGGTAACAAGATGACGCATAAGAAATGTGAAGATTGGGGATGTACCTGAGATTTGAGATCCATGTGTTTCTACATATCCAATGAAATGGAAATGATGTGAAATGTTGGTCTAGAAAGTTATTTTATATAAGACTAACACCATAAAACATATCATCCTATTGGGTCTGGATACAAGGGAAAATGTAGTGTACTATTATATGATAGAGACAACGCTTTGTAGTTTACTCTTCATTTTATAACGGCTTCAAATATGATATGATGTTTGTGTACCATTAAATTTAATTTAAACAAATGTGAATGGAGGACCAAATGACTTGATGATGAACAAACATCTTTTGTGGGGGGTGCACATAGTTTAAGGTTTAGATCATAGACCCAATAGATCTATGAGGGAATTTGTGTATCCAAATGGGTGATATGAACCGAATGTTAATGGAGGGAAAAATATAACCAACACGATAAAAATATCCTCAAAATAGAATAAATAATTTTTAGGGACATGATACATAGACCATGTAGCAATATTAGTTTTTGGTAATGTAGTGTAAATCAAAGGGTGCTAATAATTTTATTTCATGGAGTAACAACCAAAGGATTCTATGAATTTAATTCCACGATGTATAGAATAGAGTAATGAGGTGATTTATCTATCTAGATAAGATCTGGCCTACCATGAAAGGATTTCCAAGGAGGCCTAGAAAGCACATTGAATGAAAATGTCTTGCACAATGTTTATGGTCATGATTAATGGATCATGGGGGTGTTATAATGTTTAAATTCAAGATGTTGGAATAGAATTTAATTCTATACATTTATTTTCATGCACCTCATATTAGGAGTCAGGTTTTCCAGGTGGTATGAAGATGGACGAAACCATCGATGTGAACAAAGGTTCGACATCAATATTGACAACCATAGAAGGGAATATTTACAATTTAATCTTATGAAATTTTGACCATGATAGAGATAAGAAATATAGAATCTATTGTATGTGAACTCAAATTTTAATTAGTGAGTAAAATTTTAAAATAGATTGACTTATAAGAGGGGAATTTGGGTTGTTCATTTTATAGACATATTGTAGGGATTTAGAAAGAATCACTATTCATAAATATGTTTTGAATAAATCAAGTGGGGTGAAAATAAAATGAAGATAATACGACTATATGATCCATGATCATTGTGTAAATAATGTAGTAGAAGAATTTTTAGCCAAGCCACTGGATAGTTTCTGGCATGGGATGAATTTTTTGGGTATGAATGAAAAAGAGGCCATTGGAAGAGTCTTAAAATATTGAATCATAGTCAAGAAAGACCCTAACTAACAAATAATAATTATTAGTGTGTATGTATGAATGTTTGGGGAAATTATAAGGGAATTATATTCAACAATAATATTGTAATTGTGGAAGAAGGTGTGACATTTGTGGACTTAGTCACTAGGATTTTCAACAAGCTAGTTAATGATAATTGATGGACATGTCTTCAAAATGTTGGCTCTACTACAAAACAATAAAGGATTTGGAAAAGAAAATATTTGGATCGACCATTGATAATTTTTATCATAAAATAACTATCATGTTGCTACTAGAATTCCCACAGGGAAAATTCCATATATGTGATGGGTATATCTAAAATTTTGATATCTCCATAATGAAGGTATTTTGGATGTAGAGAGTTATGGTGATCTATATTGGGGATGAATAGAATTATTGGGGTGTGATGAAAGAATTTTCAAGAATATCCCAACACACTATGTGTTATGAAACCTTGTTTTGAAACCATTAATGCCGAATATTGGTATAAGTGAAGGTTAGAATATGCCTTCTAAAATGAGTTTCATCTCATTTTCATGGGATTGTAGGGAACCTAAAAGAAATTTATTGTTCATTGATATACTGTAAGGATGATGATATTACAAAGATATTTGTGGCCATAAATAGGAATATGAAATGAAATATAATCATATCTACTACTAATATAGTGTGTGAATTAATCAAAAAATAAATCTTGGAGCTAGTGTAGTAGGGGTATTGTCTTCGGATGGAAGGGGATCTCATCTCATATGAGGGAAATTTCTTGTTTTATAATTTAAATATTGTAAAATAGTAATTTTTCAAGGTTGTTTAAGGCAATAAATCCAATTACAATGTTTGGTGCATTTTTTCATCATACAACTAGGTAATTATTCATGTATTTAAACATCATATGATGAAAAAATAGTGGAAAATAGTTTAATTTCATGAATATTGGACAATAGTTGTGATTTATGGTTTATGGTAATCTATCATGGGGAATGAGGGTGGGATTATCTTTCTAAATAGAATAGGTAAAATCCAATATCAAAATATATGTAAGAGGAATAATGGCCTCATCACTAGTATAGTTCATCCCATGAATATGGGTTCTTATAATTTAGGGTAACAATGTGTGGACTAAGACCGTGTAGTTTTATGTCATATGATGATGATGTGAGGAACGATCACTAGAGTTTATGGTCATACTGATTTTTTCATGCCCTAACATAGCCCATGTAGCATGACGGGTAGAGTATAACTAGATTTGATTTTGATGTTCCAAAATGATCTAAAGGGTATAGATTTCTTCCCAAAAAATTTTAATGAAATGGTGTTTTTTATAGGAATAACTAGGATTTTTATTGGGGAATTATGATGAACCAAATAATATTTTTGCCTCTTCAATTTGTTCTCTAACAATTTAATAACTCATTTATGGGGGACATAATGAGTGTAGGCTTAACTATTATATTTATTTCCCATTTTGTAATTTTATTTTGGTGAGCCTATATACCTCTATCCTCGAGAAGTGAAAGGTAATATTTGTTGGAACATTATGGGAGACGATTTGTGGTAACTGATGTGGCCTTATTTTTACCCAGTTTGCCACATCTTTTTATTACATTTTATACAATTTATTTAATTATTTTAACACTTTTTAATAAATAAATGAACTTTTGTATTTTTATAAAGAAATTTTTCAATTATTCACTTTTTATAACATTTTATGTAATTTTGGACCTTAAAATAATTGATTTATTCTTGATGTGTTTTTAATATAACTAATTCTCAATTTGTTTGTTTAAATCTTAATTTGTTTATTTTATTTAATTTATCATTATTATTAATCATTGAGTTTGATAATTAATTTACCTTTAATTTTTAAAGCTATATACAACTTAGCTCGGCTTGCCAGACTACCGGTAGCTTAGCTACAGATAGCAGGTTACCGGTACACTCTATCGGTGACTCTGCCTCTATCGGTGACTCTTGTCACCGATACTCATTTCTAACGGTAAACACTTTAATTTTATAAACAACGATGAGTATTTAGTTAGGTTAATTTAATTCTTCTTAATTACTTAATAAGTTAATTTCTAATTAAACAATTATTTAATTAACATAATCCTAATTAATTAACTTAGACTTTATTTTATTAATTAATATTTCAATTAAGTTACATTAAAATAGGTTTTTTTAATATTTTATGTGTTTAGCCTTTCTGCCAATCATTTAAGTAAGTTATGTGTGCTTTTAAATTAATTAAATTGGTTCGAACTTAATTTTATGTGTTCAAATTAGTAAATTAACTAATTAATAAGAGTTGTTAAGCATTAATTATATTATTTTATGTATGCAGATTAATTTTTAGTTTATTTAATAATTGTCTTAGTCAACCGGTGAGGTAATTTAAGAGCTTGCAGTGATTTATTTAGGTGACCGATGTCGTTATCTGCAGCTACTCTTTAATAAATTTATTTAGTTATTTTTAATTTTAAGTCTTATTAAGTTAGTTTAAAAATTTATTCATCTTATAATTTTGGTGTTGCTAACTAATTATTTTAATGAGATGAAAGTTTAATAAAAATTATGCTTTAAAATTAATGATGTTTATTTTTCTTTTTAATTAATTATTTTCAATCCTTCATTAAAAAAATAACTTCTGTTTTAATTTTTAAAGTTTCACTGTTAGAAAATTTTACCGTTGACTTTATTTTTATCGGTAGCTTCTCTTTTTCTAATGGTGACATTTTGATCTATCAGTGACCTTCATTTAGTTTTATTGGTAGCTGCGGCCCTGCCTGTCCCTTTTATTACCTCACCGATATTTTATTTTTCTACATCGGTAGCTTCAGCTACCGATACCCATTCTTAACGGTACCAGCTGCTTTGCCTCTCATCCTCACCGTTAGACTACCCATGCCTCATCGTTACCCTTTTTTTTATTCATTTCCTCACCGTCAGACTTACTCCGCCGCATTACCCCACCTTTACCCAGTTTTTTTATTCCTCACCATTACCCTCTGCCACTGATTTACCTCACTGTTTGTTTTACATTATATTTATTCTATCGGTATCTCAGATACCGATATTTCATCCTATAGACTTTTATTCCTTCCTCATCGTTACTCACCATCTCTCATTCTCACCGTTAGACAACATTTCCTTCCCCGAGCAGCCCCTCTACCTCACCGTTACATTTCCCCTACTTATATCAGTTGATTCGTCACTGATAGATGTCATCCCCTCTTCATAACACCAACACCCCATTCTACCACCATTTCATTATGAAAAAAAAACAAAGGGTCTGCTAGCACTGCTGCGGCTGTCGTCCGCCGCCACGCTGCTAAGTGCAGAGGAGATCGCCACAGGTCTGGCCACCGCTTCTCTATTGCGGCATGGAGAAGAAGAGGGAGGAATATTTAGGCCGATGTCCACCTGTTTCCAGAGGATGAACCAGCACCAAAAGCCCCTTCCCCTACTGCCGCATCGTGAAGATAGCAGGAGGGGAAGCTGTCGTGCCACGTATGAAACCAGGTCGTCGTTCGAGGTTTGTGTCGCCGATAGAGCTTAGGTGATCTGTAGTTGGGATTTTCGCTGGAGTAGGATTGAAAGAGTCATAGCCGCGTCACGCCGCGCTTGAAGCCAAATCCCATGCCACTGGAACATGCCGCCTTGGGTGTGCGCCGCTGCCGTTGCGATTTACAGGAGGAGAGGTCCACCGCTGAAGCTGCTGCGGTGTGGAGGGGAGGATGCTGGAAACCCTCCCCCTTCCTGCTGTGTGTCACTGCCATTGCGATTTGCAGGAGGAGAGGTCCACCACTGAAGCTGCTGCAGCGTGGAGAAGAAGATGCTGGAAACCCTCCCCCTTCCTACTGTGCGCCGAATTGAGGGGGGAGGAAGAAGAAGATAAAAAATAATAATAAATAGTTCATAATAAAAAATAATAATAAAATTAAAGTAAAAAGTATGAAGGAAAAAATAATGAAAGGTAAAGTTAAAGATAAATTAACTTTACATAAAAGTTACTTTAATTAAGTCATGTAAATTTTAAATAATTTATTAAAGTTATAAATTTAAAACTTTTATAATTTTATTAAATGGGTAATTTGAAAATTAAAATACAAAACTAACTTAATAACAAATGATAATAAGAAATTAATTTATTATAGTATGATTTATATTATTAGTATTCTATAAATTACACTTAATAAATTTTAAATACTTAAAACTTAAGTAGGAAATTTAATTACCAATTTAAAATTAACTAATTAATTTATTAATCCAACAATTTAATCCTTTTAATAGTAATAACTAAATTATCAATATAATCTAAAATATAATTTTAATTATTTATATACTTTTAATAACTTAGTAATCTTATTTATAAACTTAGTTAAATTAATAACTTTTTAATAAATTATGTTTTACCATAGTATTATTTAATGGATAATTTTATAAATAATTTAAAAGTAAATAATAATTAACAATTAACTTATGACTAACTTTCAAAGAGTAATATAACACTCGACTTTAAAAATAACCACGTTTTCTTTCATTGCGTCATTATTTATTTACCTTTATTTTCTATTTATTTTTTCAGGTTCATACCAAAGTTGTAGACACGTCCAGGTACTTACAACTAACTTTACAGAAGTTAGTTACGTGAGAAAAGATTGCACGATGTGCCGGTCGTGAAAAATCGCACATTTTGCAGTGCGTGGGTAAAGAACTTTTGAAGTCGGTGGAAGATGTGGCGGTGACATGCAGTAGATGACAGAAGGGTAGTTAAAGCAGAGCAACAACAGAATTTTGAGGGAGACTCTCTTTCGACATTCCACACTAGACAATACGAGATCAGAACTCCTAGGAGATGATAGAGTCAAACTGGAGACTATGGAGCCCGAAGGCAGAGCAATATTTAGGGAGTCTTTCCTCCTCTTTTCATAACGTCTTTTACTCTATTTTCAGATTGTTTTAAATGATATATTTCATTATGAACATGAGTTTATTTTCCATTTCGGGAGCATCAATCTTTGTTGGATTATATGTTAAATTGTTCACTAACTCATTGATTGACATCAGAATTAATCGGATAGATCAACTCTGATGTTAAGTAAATTTTTTCACACCTTACTATAAAAAATGTCATAGTTTCAAGTTCAATTGGAGAGGTTGAACTTGATCTTAAATTTTTTCAAGCGTTAATTTCATTACAGTTGGATTTTTACGACGAGTTTAACTTCGATTGTATTCTTTTTCAAAATTTTAACAGACTATGATCTTTAGAGTGGCGAACTCTAAAAGTCATACTTCTGTTTGATGTTTCTTATGGCGAGGAAGATATATAAAACAATTTCTAGGGTGTGATTCAATTAAGTTTAGTGGATAGTTATCATTTTAATCATCAAGTTTGGAATTCCCGATAGAATTCTTGTGCTTAGCTCCTTTGTCTTTGATGCTTAATGTAGTTTGCTATATTTCTTAGTTTAACAGTACCTAGTGCAATTTTATCCCCTTTGTAGAAAATTTAGTTTCTTTTTAAAGAATCTATTTTCCTCCTACTATTTCTAGCTCGTCTTTTAAAAATATAAAAAGAATATAATGTAAAAAGATTTTCACTCTCTCCACTGCTGACAACAGTGGAGTATATTTTTCTTAGAACCTTAGACAACTCATCTGCCTTCTCTGTGGATCGACCCTGCACTACTGTACTAGTTTAGGAGTATAAATGTAATTTTGAGGTCTGTGACGACCTCTGGCCGATTCAAAATTTGGCGCCATTACCGGGTAAGGCACACACTGAGAGTCTAGGGTTTAAAAAAACAATAAAAAAATCATTTAAAAAAAACTGTTGAAAAAAACTATGAACTGGAACCTACTACTTTTGTTGAACATCAAATTTCTGCATTAATAGTGAAACTTTGTGTGGTTAATCTCACCTTTTTATGTTTTTAAAAAAATGGAACATTACAAGGACTGGAATCAGAAACTTGAGCCACATTGTGTGTGTTGTGGAGATTATGGACATACTTCCTGGTAGTGTGTCTATAACCAGCCACAACAAGATTTTTACATTGAAATAGATGAGAACATTGAGCCACGCCCTAACACCCTAGCAAAAATTGACCTAATTGATTCTAAATTGGATGCTAGGGTGGAACAAATTAATAATTGGTTAACTCAAACCCATGAAATTCAACTTAATGATTCTCAAGAGAGAGATCAATGAATGAAAAAATTAGAAAATATGCTCTTATAATTAAAACAAAGGGTAAAAGAAAAAGAAGAATTTGAAGAAAAAGAAAAGGAAAATGTGTATAAAAGATTTGAAAATCACGTTGAAGAGGAGAGTAATTGTGAAATTGGGCAACAAAACTTCCATTTTGAAAAATCTGACACTATTGGACCTAATCTGGAAATAACCAGCTCACTGAATCAAGAGAATAATATTGAAAACCACAAAAAGTGTTTTAATGGTGTAGAGTTGGACGATTTTGAAACTGAATTAAAACAGATTGAAAAAGATAGCCTAGTTATTTTCAAAATTCCTACACTTGAGAAAAATCGCTATTTTAGAAGCTTTGAGAATGAAGTCACTCGGGTTGAAGATATACTTGAAACAAAAAACTTGAATGTTAAAAACTCTTCACCCAATATTTTTGAAATTCTGAACAATGAGTCTGAAATTGAAATTGGGAACACTTTGGAAGAGAACCTTAAGCTGGATAACATAGAATCTAATTTTTTTGAACCTCAACTGAAAACATTGCTTCCATGTTTTAAAACTGTAAACCCAATTAACTCTGAAATGATGTTGGATTATGAGGAAGAGTAAATGACATTTGAAGAAAAATTAACTGATGAGTTTGCATTTCCCTATTCTCCTAGTGGTCATTTTTCTGATACTTTGTGTACTGAAATGGAAAGTAGTGTTTTCATTCCTAGGGAAAACTGTTTGAATTTGATCAATCATGAACATGACTTCATTGAAGCTGAATTGAATATTTATTCTCCTGAACTGAACTTTATAGAAAACACTATAGTCATTATTTTGGAAAGTGAGCCATTTGAACCTAAACATAAAGTAGATATTGAACACACATTAGATGATGGTTGCAGAATTGATTTATTTGAAGCAGTAGATATTGAGTGTTCATTCACTAATGAGGAACTTTTGGAAGAGATTTATATCATTGTTAGACCTGAATCTGTATGTGATAAAATAAATTCTCTTCACTGTCTGTCACTTACATCCTCAACTGTGAAGGGTGATGAGGCTTTTCATGATACTGATAGTAGTCCATATGGGGAATCACACTTGTGTTCCATTGTTCATGATTCATTTCATCACTTAATTGAATTTTCTTTTTGAGCTTGCTAATCAGAACCTACCCACAAGAACCCTTGAATTTGAATCTTTTAGTGTTGAAGTTGAGAGAAAAAGCCATGAAAATAATGCCACACCCTTTGAAGCACCTAGTACTATGTTGTCCCTTCATGTGAACTCAAATCTTGATAACTATGAAACAATTATAGAAGTGGATAGCACTATACTCATTACTGTTAAAAGCTTCTACTTAGGGATTCTTTTAGGCTATGATAATTTAGTTGTTGTTGTATTGAGTCTTGTTGCCCAAAAATTTTATCTTTCTATTAAAAATAAATGGGCCAATAACATGTGGTGGTTCTTGTTAAGAAAACCATATCAACCTAGTGACTACGGTTAGTTACTAGGTGAGTTCAGCTGGGGACTATAAAACTAGCGCTACATGGGAGGCAACCCATGGTTTTTGTTTTGTTAATAAATAAAAATTTGTGATTAAATAAAGTCTAACTAAAGACTTAAAAAACAGTACTTCATTGGAGTCAACCCATTCTTCTTCTTGGATTTCATTTTTATACTCTTTAGTGTTTAATAAAGTGCTACATTGATTGTCTTCCTTATGCTCTATATCTGCTGGAAGTTTGTTATTGGCTTACATTCTCTATTTTTCAAGATGCTGCTTCTTCTGTCATCTAAGAGTGGAATTCCCATGGAAATTTTTGGACAAGAGTTTAGTCAGGGAAGTACTTCAACTTTCTGCACTTATTTTTTTGCTCCTATTTTTGTAAATAAAATTCTGCTTGCTTAAAATTATGCTTGTATTATAAAATTCTACTGCATGTCTTGTAACTAATGAATTAAAAATAAGCATGTGCCTCTTGCTAAAAAATTGAATTTCACATTGTTTAAACCATTCATTGCATGAAACTAAGTGTGGGGGGAGAGTACATGCTGCTGGTCATTCGAATCTGCTTGTATCGTTGAGGTGTTTAGCATGAACTTTGTCTACTGTATTAAACATTTTATTGAACTCAATATGTTAAAATGCTTACACCCAATTTATTGTGCACCCACACATTATATACTTCTTTAGTGCTTTAATGAAAATCTTTGTCACAGGACTGAATGTTAAAGCATGTGTGTGTCTGAAATGAACCTGCTTTTATTTATTCACTATGGAAAAAACACTATCTTTGAATTTCATTGGGACCCTTTATACATGTCATATATCTACTAAACTGAAAATATGTTTTGAATCATAATTGCTTAGTTTTTCTTTTCCATATTTAGAAGTCAACTTTGGGGAAAAGGTTGGGTTTTAAGTGTGGGGGAGGGGGTCAATTATTGACTGTGATAAAACTTTTTTAATTGTAATGCTCATCAATTTCCACTGCTTTTAAACTTTTTGTCAAAAAATGGTCAAAAATTTTCAAAAACAATTCTTTCGTAATTTTAGGCTTTACACTCCACTCAAATGAGTCTTGCCTTAGGATGGTGCTTGATTGGAAGTTGTGTCTTGCTTTGAGTCTGAAATGAGTGTTGGTGGATGATTTCTGAGTGGAAATGTTTAGTGGTTTAATGAATTTTGGTTAGGAACTTCTTTTTGAGAGTGATATGGGAAACCTTTTAGTGGATTTAAGAGCATAATTTTAGGTACTGGAAGTTTGACTTTTATCCGAGGAGCCTTTTCATTATTTTAATTTATAAAAATGATCATTTATATTGATTTAATGTAAATTATTTTTATATAAATCCATTGTAACTGGAGTAATACTAGGCATCTGGGATCCCACAGTGAATCATTGAGACCTTAGATACTGGGTGCGTTTCTGTATACAATAAGACCTCTGTAAACCTATAATAAGTGCATTGCACAGTGCTTGGCACAAATTACATGGCTTGGGAAAAATAAATAAACTGTCTAGGGTCAAAAATAAATTCATTAAGGTGAGGGGAATTATGAACTCTAGATGAAGAAGGGGACAACTGGTTTATATGGGAGTCATTTTGGTTGTATCAATAAAGTGATTTCAAAAAAATATATCTATGTTTTAATTTTGGAACCAAGGGGATTAGTCAAATTACAAAGTTCCTTTTGTTAAGGTTTTGATTCCACTTTCATTTTACCTTTTATCGCTCTGGAATTTAGAAATTGAGCTTGAATTGAAGTGAGTCACTAGGTAGAGTCATATATGAAGCAGGAAACCTTCATTTATGGATGATTCATGGTTTACTTGAGTTCCCTTTGAGTAGTGGTTCTGGGCGAGACATTATTTGAGATATGTTTTCAATAGCCTAAGCACACTTTTTGAGTCCTCTGTTGAATCTTCTCTGAACATATATGATTTGTATAATTCACACTTTTTCAAAGAGAATAAAACATGGGATTGTTTGAGGACAAACAATGTTTAAGTGTGGGGGAATTTGATGTGGCCTTATTTTTACCCAGTTTGCCACATCTTTTTATTACATTTTATACAATTTATTTAATTATTTTAACAATTTTTAATTAATAAATTTACTTTTGTATTTTTATAAATAAATTTGTCAATTATTCACTTTTTATAACATTTTATGTAATTTTGGACCTTAAAATAATTGATTTATTCTTGATGTGTTTTTAATATAACTAATTTTCGATTTGTTTACTTAAATCTTTATTTGTTTATTTTATTTAATTTATCATTATTATTAATCAATGAGTTTGTTAATTAATTTAATTTTAATTTTTAAAGTTATATACAACTTAGCTCGGCTTGCCAGACTATCGGTAGCTTAGCTACTGCGAGCAGGTTACCGGTACACTCTATCGGTGACTCTGCCTCTATCGGTGACCCTTGTCACCGATACTCATTTCTAACTGTAAACACATTAATTTTATAAACAACGGTGAGTATTTAGTTAGGTTAATTTAATTCTGCTCGACTACTTAATAATTTAATTTCTAATTAAACAATTATTTAATTAACATAATCCTAATTAATTAACATAGACTTTATTTTATTAATTAATATTTCAATTAAGTTACATTAAAATAAGTTAATTTTAATATTTTATGTGTTTAGCCTTTCTTCCAATCATTTAAGTAAGTTTTGTGTGCTTTTAAATTAATTAAATTTGTTCGACCTTAATTTTATGTGTTCAAATTAGTAAATTAATTAATTAATAAGAGTTGTTAAGCATTAATTATATTATTTTATGTATGCAGATTAATTTTCAGTTTATTTAAAAATTCTCTTAGTCTACCGGTGAGGTAATTTAAGATCTTGCAGTGATTTATTTAGGTGACCGATGTTGTTATCTGATGCTACTCTTTAATAAATTTAATTATTTATTTTTAATATTAAGTCTTTTATTAAGTTAGTTTAAAAATTTATTCATCTTATAAATTTGGTCTTGCTAATTAATTATTTTAATGAGTTGAACATTTAATAAAAATTATGCTTTAAAATTAATGAAGTTTAGTTTTCTTTTTAATTAATTATTTTCAATCCTACTTTAAAAAAATAACGTATGTTTTAATGTTTAAAGTTTCACTGTTAGCAAATTTTACCGCAGACTTTATTTTTATCGGTAGATTTTTTTTTCTAACGGCGACATTTTGATCTATCGGTGACCTTCATTTAGTTTTATCGATAGCTGCGGCCCTGCCTGTCCCTTTTATTAAGTCACCGATATTTTATTTTTCTCCATGGGTAGCTTCAGCTACCGATACCCATTCTTAACGGTAGCAGCTTCTTTGCCTCTTATCCTCACCATTAGACTACCCATGCCTCACCATTACCCTTTTTTTATTCTTTTCCTCACCGTCAGACTTACTCCGCCACATTACCTCACCTTTACCAATTTTTTTTATTCCTCACCATTACCCTCTTCCACTGATTTTCCTCACTGTTTGTTTTACATTATTTTTATTCTATCGGTAGCTCAGCTACCAATATTTCATCCTATAGACTTTTATACCTTCCTCATCGTTACTCGCCATCTCTCATTCTCACTGTTAGACATCATTTTCTTCCCCCTGCAGCCCCTCTACCTCACCGTTACATTTGCCCTGCTTATATCAGTTTATTCCTCACTGATAGATGTCATCACCTCTTCTTAACACCAACACCCCATTCCAACCCCATTGCAGAATGAAAAAAAACAAGGGAAGGGTCTGCTAGCGTTGTTGCTGCTGTCGTCCACCGCCGCGCTGCTAAGTGCAGAGGAGATCACCATAGGTCTGGCCACTGCTTCTCTGTTGCGGCATGGAGAAGAAGAGGGAGGATGATTTAGGCCGATGTCCACCTGTTTCCAGAGGATGAACCAGCACTGAAACCCCCTTCCTCTACTGCCGCAGCGTGAAGATAGCAGGAGGGGAAGCTGTCGCGCCACGTATGAAATCAGGCCGCCATTCAAGGTTTGTTCCGCCGGTAGAGCTTAGGTGATCTGTAGCTGGGATTTTCGCTGGAGCAGGATTGAAAGAGTCCTAGTCGCGCCGCTCCGCGCTTGAAGCCAGAGCCCATTCCACTGGAACACGCCGCCTTGGGTGTGCGCCGCTGCCGTTGCGATTTGTAGGAGGAGAGGTCCACCGCTGAAGCTGTTGTGGCGTGGAGAAGAAGATGCTGGAAACCCTCCCCCTTCCTGCTGTGTGCCGTTGTCGTTGCAATTTGCAGGAGGAGAGGTCCACCGCTGAAGCTATTGCGGGGTGGAGAAGAAGATGCTGGAAACCCTCCCCCTTCCTACTGTGCGCTGAATTGAGGGGGGAGGAAGAAGAAGATAAAAAATAATAAAAAATAGTTCATAATAAAAAATAATAATAAAATTAAAGTAAAAAGTAGGAAGGAAAAAATAATTAAAGGTAAAGTTAAAGTTAAATTAACTATACATAAAAGTTACTTTAATTAAGTCAAGTAATTTTTAAATAATTTATTAAAGTTATAAATTTAAAACTTTTATAATTTTATTAAATGGGTAAATTGAAAATTAAAATACAAAACTAACTTAATAACAAATGATAATAATAAATTAATTTATTATAATACAATTTATATAATTAATATACTATAAATTATACTTAATAAATTTTAAATACTTAAAACACAAGTAGTAAATTTAATTACCAATTTAAAAATAACTATTTATTTTATTAATCCAACAATTTAATCCTTTTAATAGTAATAACTAAATTATCAATATAATAAAAAATATAATTTTAATAATTTATTTACTTTTAATAACTTAGTAATATTATTTATAAACATAGTTAAATTAATAACTTTTTAATAAATTATTTTTTCACATAGTATTATTTAATGGATAATTTTATAAATAATTTAAAAGTAAATAATAATTAACAATTAACTTATAAATAACTTTCAAAGAGTAATATAACACTCGTCTTTAAAAATAACCATGTTTTCTTTCTTTGCATCCTTATTTTTTTACCTTTATTTTCTATTTATTTTTGCAGGTTCATACCAAAGTTGTAGACACGTCCAGGTACTTACAACTAACTTTACCGAAGTTAGTTACGTGAGAAAAGATTGCGCGATGTGCCTATCGCGAAAAAACACACATTTTGCAGTGCGTGGGTAAAGAACTTTTGAAGTCGGTGGAGGATGTGGCGGTGACATGCAGTAGATGACAGTAGGGTAGTTAAAGTAGAGCAACAACAGAATTTTTAGGGAGACTCTCATTCGACACTCCACGCTAGACAATATGAGAGAAGAACTCCCGGGTGATGATAGAGTCAAACTGGAGACTAAGGAGCCCGAAGGCAGAGCGATATTTAGGGAGTCTTTATCCTCTTTTCTTAACATCTTGTACTCTGTTTTTGTACTGCTTTAAATGATATATTTCATTATGAACATGAGTTGATTTTCCCTCTCGGGAGCTTCAAGCTTTGTTGGTTTATCTGTTAAATTTTTCACTAACTCATTGATTGACATCAGAATTAATCGGTGAGATCAACACTGATGTTAAGTAAATTTGTTCACACCTTACTGTAAAAAATGTCATAGTTTCAAGTTAAATTTGAGAGGTTGAACTTGATATTCATTTTGTTCAAGAGTTAATGTCATTACAGTTGGAGTTTTACGGCGAGTTTAACTTCGATTGTATTCTTTTTCAAAATTTTAACAGACTATGATCTTTAGAGTGGCGAACTCTAAAAGTCATACTTCTGTTTGATGTTTCTTCTAGCGAGGAAGATATATCAAACAATTTCTAGGGTGTGATTCAATTATGTTTAGTGGATAGTTATCCTTTTAATCATCATGTTTGGAATTCCCGAGAAAATTTTTGTTCTTAGCTCCTTTGTCTTTGCTGCTTAATGTAGTTTTCTTAATTTCTTAGTTTAACAGTACCTAGTGAAATTTTATCCCCTTTGTAGAAAATTTAGTTTCTTTGTACAGAATCTCATTTCCTACTACTATTTCTATCTCATCTATTAAAAATATAAAAAAATATAAAAGATAAAAAGATTTTCACTCTCTCCACTACTGACAACAGTGGAGTATATTTTTCTTAGAACCTTAGACAACTCATCTGCCTTCTCTGTGGATCGACCCTGCACGGATGTACTAGTGTAGGAGTATAAATGTAATTTTGAGGTCCATGACAACCTCCGGCCGATTCAGTAACATATCATTTAATAAATTTAATGATACCAATTTATGGTTATGAAGAATGATCCAATAGGACATTCCATTTTGGTTCATGTATCTTTGACCAAATTCACAGTAAGGGGACTAGCGAGGAAACAAATATAATATGGTTCAATTATGATGGGAGTTAAAAAGAAGCTTAGTGTCCCAAGAATTTCTCAATAATGGAATAAACATATATAAAGGTAGTAATTCATGAACTAATAGGGAGAATTTATTTTTATATTATCGAGTGATAGAGAAGTAGATGAAAATGGAGAGACCAAATGTTTGTTCAAATAGACATTAAATTGGTAATGCCTAGGGATGTGTGGGTTAAATTCATACCTCTATGGCCATGTGAATTTCCTTATTGGAAATGAAATATTTATTGATCTTGTTAGGTAATATTCCACCAATATCCATATTCCCATGTGAGTCATTTTTGATGTAGAAAAAAATAGTAGTTGTAGACTACCCATGTCACATGAGACTATAATTGGGGTGAATGGATGTCGACTCAGTAAGGTTCCTATGATATAAATATTATTTATCAATGTATGCAGATGAATGAATTAATAATACTAAGGGATTAAATAATCCAATTGAAAAAAGTATTAGGGATAACATTTAAATTTATCCCCCTTTCCATTAAGTCAATAACTGGTGAAAATTGGGTGGTGGATAAATTTAGACAACATTTGGGGAATACGTTCCACCACTACACTAGCAAGGATGGAGGAAAAAAAATTCAGAGTAATAGTTGACCAATTTTGTTGTATAATAATGATAATTTATCATTAGTGGAATCTTATAGGATGTGTTCCCAATATTATATGTAGGATTATGATATATTCTTTCATCATCTTAGGGGGGGCCTTCATGGGATTAATTGATATGGTGATTAAAATGAGGAATACCTGATGTTTGTATTATAATTGAAATGGTGATAATATAGAGTTTCCTAACTCTGGTTGATACATTTATGTCATATCATGAAAATTAATT
Source organism: Viscum album (assembly GCA_963277665.1). NCBI lineage: Eukaryota > Viridiplantae > Streptophyta > Magnoliopsida > Santalales > Viscaceae > Viscum > Viscum album. The sequence goes on from OY728136.1 coordinate 2,116,290,636, forward strand.
TTGTTTATTAATGAGTGAGAGTTGGTCTTATTCTCAAAAAGGCGATGGGAAATCCTTTTGTTCTATGTGAGGACAAGAAAATTTTTGGGGGTCATTGTTAATGGGAAAAGATGTGGGATAAGAAATCACATCAATGAAACACCCTAGGAAACATATCCAATATTCTATTTATATATCATAACATGAAAAAATATATACATTGTTATTAGGGGTGTTTAGTATTATAAAGGAATTAGTATATTTTTTCCATCTTGAGTGAGGTATGTGACTTAGTTCTATATTTTATACACAACATAAAACTATATCTATTTTGTAATTTAGTGTATCATAGAGAAAATTTTGATACTATTCATTTTATAGTAAAATTTTTTGGACTTTTTCTTATATTTTAATGTCATGTGGTAAGGATATTGACTATAATTTTTAACATTATTTGCTGAGGATGAAATACATTTCAGTTTAGTCTAATAAAGATTCGATTATGGAAAAATACAATTTATCATTTTTCAACCCATAACTATGTGCTATAATGTTTATGTTATTATATATTGGGCCTCATTCAATATAGTTTAACATCATGTGACCAGGATTTTGGAACTAATTTGATGTTATGTATTGTACACCTAAAGGAACATTTCATTGGTTAGAGGTGTGATGCATTCCCCATCTATGGGGATCAATGGGTTCACACCATTGAAATTGACTTTTTTAATGGGGATCAAGCCCTCAAATATTTTAAACTGTCTTCATCTATTTACTTTTAGTTATCAATGGTATTATAAAATACATCACTAGTTTACCATAGAGGAAGTATTAGTGCAAAAAATTATTAGAAACATGATTCTACTAGACCTCGAGGTAGGGTATCACATGGATAGAGATGTCATTAAGGAATTATATATTGTATAACTATATATGGGATATATTTCTGGAGTCATCTAACAATAGATTCTATTCAGATTAATGTAATATAGACCTATATAGGTTTTTATTCTTTTTTTCAATGGACCAGGGAGTAAGTGGTCTCTTGGGTTGATGTCTGATTCTTTTTCTGATATTCCAAAATTGAATTCAAGTAATTTTTTGGGAAAATCTTTTATTTGTTGTCGACTATATTCTGCATAATATTATAGATTATATTGATGCATACCCTAATCTATAATTTCTTTCAGACATGGAATGAGATAATTTTCATTGGACTTAAATCTATACTTAGCATGTAGTTTATTAAACTAGGTTTCTTGAAATTTGGTTTTATTTATTGTGAGTATTGTTTGAGGTATCTCAAATTGATGTATTTTATAGTATTACATTTACCTAATAATGGATCAGGTCTTGATGACTTTTAGGGGGATGGATTTATCCAATGTTGAGAAGAATTTATTAGACCCAAATATGAACATACACTATTATTATGCCATTGGTTGGTAAGGACCCAGAATTTTCGGTCCTCACATAGAAATGGGAAAGGTGTACTTGGTGACATTTAGAATACCTAGGATTTGATAGATGAAATTGTTGGTAATATTTCATTTATTTCACTAATTAGTGAACTTAATATGGTCACAAAAAACAATGGGACAAAAGTATTGTAATCATCAAATTTAGAGATAGAGATTTTACTATAACTGATGAGCCCCTTATAACCCATAATGGAAATATTTCAACACCAAAGTTTTTTCCCTTCCATGTTTGAAACATGGAATAATTACATAAAGTAATCATCATAGTAGAACCTTTTATGAGTTAGGTAAATCACATAGGATAATGTTTTCCTTATGCTGGAGGGTATGATCATCGTCAAATTAGTATAATTGTAGAGTTATGTGATAGCGGATCTCAATAAAAGGATTCATTCCATCAAATAATTACCATGTCATGGTAGAATTTAAGGTCCACACCTAAGATATTCCAATAAATTGTTTATTCAAATTCTGGTTCTCTTAATCTGAAATGATAGGTGAAATAACACTCTAATACACCAAATAATGAATATTTATGATTGATTATATGATGTAAATGATGTGTCAAAGATTAATATGTTGCATACTCGTTTTTCATCGGAAAGAGGGAAATGAGTCACCTTAGGCACATAGGGGAACCTGGCCATTAGCATATTTATGAATTTGATGAATTGGATGAGCTCTTATTTTTTAACTATATAGTCACCATTTATTTTTTTTATTAAGTCAAAAGAATCAACTTTTACATGAAAGTTAAGTATATCAACATTCATGACCTACTTACGAAAATGACGTGGTTTAGGTACCCATCCTTATAATTTTTTAATCATTTAAACAAGAGGGTCAAGTATGACATAAGGTTCTTGGAGGGAGTGATTAACACCAATCCAAGTCAAAACATGTTGAGCTTAGGATTTTTGAGTATTCATATAACTATGATTTAGGATAAGTTTTACATATACATATTAATGGACAATGTTACATGATTGATAGTGTGGACGGATTCTTCATAGAATTCCACATCTTGGGGTACATTTTCTAATGTTCTATGTATAAGGAGGAAATTTTAAAAATATTTTTGCCTTGACAGTAAATTTATAAATGACCCAAAAGTAAAAATGTTTATGGATCACTACACATATTTCTAGTTTCATAATTAATATACGATTATTGAGGATAAAATTCAATGGGAAAATGTGGGAAAATATTTGTATCTTATCTTGATATAGATAATGCAACAAATTTTAGACCATAAAGAGAAAAGAATAAAAATTCATCCCAATGTCTGAGTATATTGTACATTAATCATTAAACATGTGATTAAGATAATATAGAATAATCTCATTTCCTTTTGTAGTATTCATGAGTTAACCTACAGTGACAAATCAGTTATGGGTATTCAGGGAAAGGACAAACGGATTTTTTTATGATTGGAAACATTAGGACAACACAACATATAAGATACTTATTAATTTCATCAAAATTTTCATTCAATTATTTATTTCACTAACTGATGATGACTTTATTCATCAACATGTATAATGAATTATATTATCAATACAAGTTATTGAATAAATATAATATACTATCAAATTGGACATAATGGACTCAAAGAACTCCTAAAATTCATATAGGGAATATTTTGAATATGGAAATGATATTTCTTTATAAGGTTTCAATTCCACTATATATGATGAATAATCCCATGATCATCTCATTGGTGACCAAAAAATGAACAATTAATGGGGTTTAACATCAAGCTTTAGGATCATAGCATTCCAAACACTTTCTCAATAATGATTTAATGGTCATGAATTTTGTGTTATTTGATAAAAAAACTATCCACATTACATTCGAAAATTCTCTTGAGGAGAGGCTTGATGACATAATGACTACCCTTATAATAGGTATCTCTAGTGTACTAATTGTTTAAGGGCATCACTCAGTATGATAAAGTTCACTAATATGCCTTAATGTTAGTTACCTCTCTATATTTTTTGGATTTTTATATTTTATAATATCTAAAACAACAATTAGTAATGGAAATGTATTTGAATCCATCAATTGTGATGGTCAAAAACACTATCACAGGGAAAAGAAAGCAGCTCTCTTTGAAATGATGGTTGAGATTCTGGAAGTCAATGCCGAATATGAACTATCTATGATTCATCTAGACAATAATTATGTTGACCGAATAATTATAGTGCTAAATGCATGATGAATTTTGATTTTATTATCTTATCATCTACATCCATTGATGTGGAACCATGGGAGGGAAGCATTTTCTTATCTGAATTTTTGAATCCATGATGGTCTACATAATGTAAAAGATGGTAGATGAAAATATGAGGACTCATCCCATTAATTTACTTGTAGTTCTATATGAAAATGCTGATATGATATTATAAGAAAGAAATATATGGTTACTACTCATTAGGAGACATAACTACACTAATTAGTTTCCCCCTTTGATCTTATTTGTTGGTGAGTTTTTTCTATATAAATTCATTGATGGTTTTAGATATGCCATTTTCGAAGGCATGGGATCCTCACCCAAATCATCCTCATCATAATCACATGTATTTGAGATATGTTGAAACTCCACAATTGATAGAGAATATGAGGAATAACGTTTGTATGGATATGTAAGAGAAGTATCCTTACATGTTGTTTTATTTCCTTAACAATTTCTAGAGATCATGAACAATAAGGTTGAGGCTCAAATGCCTAGGGGACTTCACCAGTGCAGTTAGATCATGATATCAATGAAATTATATATGTTCAACTTAAAATGAGTCAAACCATCCTCCTATAACACACATTGATAAAATCAGATGATGTGCATGGGTATAACCTTCTCATACAAGATAAAAGTCTGATATTTCAGATTCATAGACACTTGAGGTTTATAGGAATAGGTGGTTATATGAGAGTTATAATTTTCATTTAGGATACTTAAATGGTTCTATAGTTCATTAATTCTCATTTCTAGGTAGTGGATTGGTAGGATAAAATTGACACTCAAATCTAGTTAGGGATCCACTATGAAGTTTGTAATGTTATCAGGTTCTTATACACATTCTAATTATTCAATATAGGGATTTTCCCATCATAATTTTGACACCCTTCATCTAAATAATGGTATTTAGAAGACTCAAAAGGAGTAGAATATCCAGGAAGTACCCATATATAGACTATGAGTTAGTACTTGGTTCTTAATAGATATAAACATGGGAGTCCAACATATAGGTGAGTCCAGAGCCTTCCCAGTATAGAGTTATAAACATAATCGTGTATCATAAAAAATCAGTAATTGAAACCAGATTTCTTAACTATGACTTCCTATTAATTTTTTCAGGCATCTTATTGTTAATATTAAAATACCCATTAATTATCAAGATATAAGCGGTCAAATAGACTTTGTAATGTCCCAACTTTTTATGTGTCTAATTTGGGATGTGGTTGATCCAAATTAAAGTTTTCACTAATCATCAATAGATATTTTTGACATTAATCTCACCTTTTACATAACATGGGTCGATGTTCCATGAATGGTGGAACACTAATCTAACCTAGTTATGGAGATTATGTCTTATTACACTTCATATATAACTTTCTCCACATGGTAGGCTTCAATAATGTGTAACTTATTTTCAAATTAGAGATGGCTCTTCTGAGACTCAATGAGGGATTCATTAATCTCCTTTTATTGGTAAAATTCTTCAAGGATTAATAGTTTAGTTTGAATATAAGATATATTCTTGATAAAATCATACATTCGAGCGTGGATTATATTATTAATCCCAGTGGGTTTATCTTATACATGTTGCATGGTGGGCCCAACAATATGATTTAATAGGGAATGACAAGGTATTTCCATGACCAATTAATGGTTGGATAAAATTTTATAAGAAATGTATTGTTCTGGTAGATCCTTGGATGGTCGTGGATGAGCCTTTTATTGTTGTAGCATGTTCAAGTGGTCAACAAAATAGATAGGTCCTTGAGTGGTCCTTAATGATGATTCATTAGAAGGATTCTATTTTCAAGGTCTAAAAAATACAATATTATAGTCTTATAGGCATAAAATATGCTATTAGGGATGAACAGTATGGAATTATATTATCTAGAATGGAATTTCCCTTCTTTTCCATAGTATAAGATAACTATATCTTTAGGTTCCATCGGGAATGGCCCATCACTAAGTCATACACGATGTTCCACCATTATAATAGTGTTTACCAAAGCATACTCCATCTCTACATCCATGGTATCCACCAAGATCAGTTGGGTCTTGGATAACACTTCTAATTAATGTTCTATAAAGTCCATAAGGGTTTAAAATGACATTGAAACTATTGAAGTCTCTTTATTTTCCACATCCTCTCAGTAATGAAACATTAGATCTATAGAGACCAGTGATGTTGACAAGTCTACTAACGAATATGAGGTTGAAAAAATGTGATAAATGATTTAAATTAGCACAAATAACTCTCTGATAATACGATACTTATAGACTCATAAATATTTTAAACATATTGATTAAAATAATTTTGATATTTCCCTTCATAATCATCATCATTATGGGTGGATGAGACATATGTAAAATTTTACAAAGGATTAATGAGATCAACTATTTATTTCTACCTGGACTTTTAGTTAGTCCCTAAGGATAAATACTCTTTACTTTTATTCCCAATGATTCAATGATTAGGTAAAAATTTAGGGGGGTTCATTAATCAATATTCAATTTTATTTTTTATATCTATAATATTCCACATGTTCTACACCATAACATAAAAAAATTCTTCTACATGTTCTCCTTTAAGATGTATACCCGATTATTCTATTTTTAGAATTAAATATAGGGTTTTATCCCTTGTCAATGATCTTTTCCCACATTCTCACCACAAGGTTGTGATATATGGATCCGGTTTTTTGGGCACACCTAAATATGGATTGACGAAGGGTCCATAGTCTATGTGAACATATCTATTTTCATTTTCCACATCTTCTGCTCTAGTAATAGAGAAGGTAATGGATGTGACAATTTCTAGGTCCACATTATAGGTTCCTAAATCTATTGATAACTCTAGTTGGATTTCATGAATCTACATATTTATTTTAGTGATTTATGGGTTGGAACCAGATAATCATAGACATTCCTAATGTGAAATCCAAAAAATATTTATTATGGAAGTTTCAAATTGAAGGAGTATGTATAACACTTTATCTAAGAAATGAAATTGTAAACATGGTTATTATCCTTCTATTTTTAATATGGGAGGTCAATAAAACACCTTCTGAGTAGGGAGAAGTTAAATTGGTAGATGAATTAAAATAATACATTTTCTCAACTAGTGATGTATCATAGTTCTAGACAAATATTGTAGATAATGAAATTCCCTTCCATTTTTGAGACAATGAATACTAGCCTTAAGGAATCCCAATACTCATAATTTCCCACATTGGACATCACCACGAACAAATATGATACCTCTCTTTCTCTAGGTCACCCATTCAATAAAAAAGGGGATGCTCTAATTCCCAAAATTTGGGGTTTTAGGGGTATGATAAAACTATTTCTTATATTGATTATTTTCATGACGATCTATGAAAACTTTTATCTATTTGGTTTATAGTGCATAAGTAATATAATAGATAACATCACATTAGGGTGTTTCAACATGTGTCTTTCCCATGACTGGATGGATCGCTTGTTATGTTGAGTGACTATGATCCAAATTTCGGAAGTCACATTCATCCACTAATAAAGGAATTGTGGGGAACTTTAGTTAGTGTCTCAAATGGGAAAATTCAAACTCATTGAATCTATATAGATGAATTAAATGAAAATATTATATTCTATAATATTTACTTAGTTATAAATTTTTTGGGGTCTAATTATGAATTATATATGATCCTTCTAGATATATTCCCTATCAGGGTAGTAACCGATGAGTGGTTAAATATAGATCCTCTATTATCCCTTTACATCATTGAATTAGGAATTTATTCTAGAGTCTACAATGGTCCCCTACTCATTTTAAATAATAGTATAGGATGAAGTTTTTCCTTCATCCTTATAGGGACAGGATTGGGGTATGGGAGTGTATTCGTAGGATCTATATTTCCCAAATCCTATCTTAGTTTATTGGTATGGAAACCAGTTAGAAGAGTTATTTCCCACAAGTGGTCATATCTAGCTGGATCATCATCTATTCTTATCTCATCATTGAAATTGTGCAATTTTTTGGTAATATGGTTGATATTAATGATTTTTACAATGTAAATGTTCCATGGTGGATGGATTTTGACATCTCTTGGTGGTCTAACTTGAGTTACCAACTATCATCGCAATATAAGACTAAACTAAAGGTCATCATACTAACCATAAAACCTGATTTATACATGGGGAGACACTTCATCCCTAATCCTAAAATAAATATAATGTAATGCCCTAACCCCAGAATCCCAGAGTCAGTGCATTATTATGTATCATTGGCATGATAAAAAAAGATCAAGTCTTGAAAGAATGATTAGTTTAGTAGCCTTGGATGTACTAGATACACTCATATGTTTTACATTACATCATAAAATGGAAAACTACCAAAACATTTTTTCCATAGAAAACACCGAGATATCATAGACTATTCTTGTAGTTCAGTCATAATATTCTTCTTCGCATCCTAAGAAAAATAAAACGTAGAAAGGGATAATCTCAGATGCTCGGTAAGGATAACAATATAATAGATATGTTCATAAATAAGCATAAATATTTAAGGTAACATATAAGACTAAAACAAAATCCTTTTAAACTTGAACATCAAAATAATATGGAAAAGATAAAATAAAATAATTTTATTTACTTATTCACATGGATATTCTACTAGTCGAATAATGGAAAGAAATATCAATAGCCTCTTTCTTAATGATGCAATGCATAATTCCAGACATTCATAACCACATATTCAAGGCCTTGCACCATGAGTATAAATAAGATCTTATCAAGGCCTTATGCCAAGACACTTGTATGTCTCATGAGACCTACCGATACGTCAATGAGATATAGCGGGCTCCACCTGTCACTTACTAAGTCCAATGCATTCCGCATATGAAAAGGTTTAAACATAACATAAACATTTGTATTAAAACTACCATATGAAATGTCAATATGTTATCCATAAACCATGAATGGTATAAAAATAACACATCCACATTCAAACATATCACAAAACCTTCAATACAATAGGGAAGAATCGTATAATAAAAAATCAACTTCAAACAAATTTAAATTCCATCAAGGGATGTTGATATAGGAGAAAATGATTTGTAAAAATCTTTGAGAGAAATATCCCATTTTCATAAAAACATTTAAATGTCGCATTACTTAGAAAGGAACTAATTTAAAGGCATTTTAGAATAGAAGTGTCACATACCACTTTGAATCTTTTGAAAGGAATTAATGATAATGATTTAAAATAATAAATATTTAAGACATTTAAAATGATTTTTTAGTTAAAATGTCCCTTAAAAATAATCCCTTTGAAAACTCTTTTATGAAACATGGAAATGGATAATAAATATGTCCCAGTAGATACTAACATAAAAACAACCTCATATAATATTGAGATTGTGAAATTAACACTTACCATGTAATTTTTCTTGGACGAGGGTAGGTTAACCACATCTATAATGGTGAAATAATTTTATTAAATTATACAATAATCATATACATAAATATGATATCATATATGATATTTTAACATTGTTTTGTTAATAATAGCATAGTATTATTGTCTTTTCGGGTGTTAGCTGATTCATTTTCCTTTGTATGCTTTGTTACGTAAGTAATTTTTGTTATGGATAGAATATATATTATTAATATTCAGAATGATATTAAGTCTTTAAAAATTATTTTTAATCATCTAATGACAATTAATATTGAATGGATATGATGGGGATTTTTAATATCATCGCGTTCGTGGAGACGGTAATCCGTACATACGCACGAGCGACAATATCATTTTTTGATATTAAAATAATATATAATTGGATGGTATATCATATATAAAGAATCATTATCTTTTTATATTTATTATTTACATCAATTATACATCATTATTATACCCATCCAAATAATAATTTATTGAATAACAATTACACCACGACGTGGAGATGGTAAGTCGTACGTACCCACGTATGGTGACATGTCATTCAATGGATGGAGAGAATAATGAATATGGTTTAACCAAATTTATAATAACATAACAGTATATATAAGATTCTGGAGTTATTATTTTATAATGGAAACAAAAAAGAAATAGGAAGTGGAAGAAGAAAGGAACTAGAAAGAGGTTATGACATATTTACCTCTTCTTCAGGTTCTTCCTTTTGATTTCATCAAAAGGGATCCTTATGTTGACTTCCGGACTAAACTAAGGAATCTAGGATAAAGGTAGGACGGTTGAGAGGGTATTTGGGTAGGGTTTGGCAGAGCCAAATTTCTTTGAAGGTGTGAATTAGAGAGAAGGGGGGGGGGGTTCCCTTTTAAAAGAGGGGTGAGGGGCACCTTAGAAAAAACTAGAAATATTATTTTATAATAATAAAAAATTCTATTTATACTGGCTCAAAAATAAATTATTTAAAGTATAAGGTGGGTGTGGGTCTAAACCCACTCAACTAATAGTTTTTAGATAGGTTTGGGTCACTATATTAAATTTATATTTGAGATTTAACTCTTAGTTAAATAGTTTGACATTTACCATGTCTTTTTGTATTTTTATATTATATAGTTAATAAACATACTATATACTTTCAATATAACCCCAAGTGGTTAATTAATTATACAAATATCATTATATATGTCATTTGGCTGATCCTTATATTTTTAGGAATATTATATCATTTAATAATATAATATTAGTTTTAAAATCTCCTTTATATCAATTTTGACACTATTTAATAATTTGTTTTTGTTAAAGTCCTAAAAACATTATAAATTCTAAATAAATTCATTTAATAAATACTAAAATGTCACATGAACCTATAAAATTCATGTATGGAATCAAAACTTTCATATTATATTTATTTTATCATTTATAATACTATTTATCTGATTATTTCATTAATAAGGAAAATATTGCATCATTATTGTGTCATAATAAAATTTAATTATTCAATGTCTAAAAATTATAAATAAAATACCATTACATAGTAAATCTTATTAGGTTTCTAATTAATATTTATAGTCTAATAGATAACATATATAACCCTATGTAAAAATTATTTTACTAAAATATATATGCTTATGTCATTTTTTTTTACTTTAACATAATTAATATAAAGTGTCATTATCACATCCAAAGTGCTCCATGGGGTCCCAAAATCGACCAAAATATGCCCATGGTCGGAAATGTATCATAGAATAGGGTTATTACACGTTTTAGGGTAATTTAATATTATTATAATATTATTTTTTAACCTTATTTACTGGATTTACCCCTTTAAGAACGGTAAATAAAATATTAACTCAAGTAAATATTCATAATGTATATAAAAATAAATATTACCTATTTACACAATTCAGACCTCATGATTCAAAATATGTAATCCATTTTTCTAAATTCAAAACACAAAAGAGGAAAAAATTAATTTAAAATTAATTCTCGTTGTCAAAACAAAAAGCTTGTTTTTAAGAAATAATAACTATCAAAAGATTAACACTCGCTTAGGTCCAGTTTAAATGTGAAATTACGTCCAATGACCAAAATTATATTAAATGGTAGTAATATAATCTAATTATACTTAAAAACCATTCAATAATATAATTGATCACTCTAAATTATTTTGATTAAATAAGTTATTTTTAATTAAAATTTAGTATTTTTCACTATTCATCAAAAACTGAATGTTTTCAGAAAAATACCATAAATTCACCCTAAAATTTTTTTGATATTCCGAACCCAAAAATTATGTCCATTTTGAATGATAAAATTTATTTAATTTAAAAAATTGGGTATTACTATTCATAATGCCTAGTTTGATTGATCACGATGTGTTAGAATCTCGAAGTTGTGTACAATGCAAGATATTGCATTTTTCAAAGGGAAACATACCTCAGAAGCTTCGGGTGTTACATTTTCCCCTCATTCAAATAATTTTTTCCTTGAAATTTATATAATTTTAATGTGTAAAAAGACATGGATGGTTCTTCATCATAAGTTTCTCGGGTTCCCATTTTTCATCTTCCATCTTATAGTTTCTCCGTAGAACTTTTACCAGACGAGTCGTCTATTTTCTCAGCACTTGTTCTCTTGTCTCAAAGAACCTTGACAGGCTCTTCGCCATAGGACAGATCAGGTTCCAACTCTAATTCATCATAAGTGAGTACATGCGTTGGTTCATGAATGTTTTTTCTCAATAGTGATACGTGCAACACATCGTAAACTTTGAAGGGACATGGAGGCATTGCCAACCGGTAAGCTACATGCCTAATTTGTTCTAGAATTTAGAAAGGTCTAATGTACCTAGGACTCAATTTACCCTTCTTACCGAAATGTATAACACCATTCCATGGAGATAACTTCAAAAAAACATGATCTCCTACCTAAAATTCCAAATCCTTTCATCGGTTATCGACATCGCCCTTCTGCCTACTTTTAGCTTCTTTGATGTGGTTTTGGATTACCTTCACCTTTTCCATCGTTTCCTCCAAATGTTCTTGTCCTACGATTTTTCTTTCACCAACATCGTCCCAATAGGTTGGTGTGTGACATATCTTTCCATATAATGCTTCATATGGTGCCATATGAATACTTTAATGGAAGCTATTATTATATGAAAATTCTAATAGAGGTAAATATTGATCCCACATACCATGAAAGTCAAGTTAGCATGATTTCTACAAGTCTTCTAACATTTGAATAGTCTGTTCTGATTGTCCATCAGTTTCGAGGTGGTAGGAAGTGCTCAAATGAAGTTCAGTATCTAGGGATTTCTAAAGACTTTTCCAGAATCTTGATGTAAAACATGGATCACGATCAGAAACAATCTATAGGGGTACTTTTTGATGTCTCACAACTTTATTAATATTTATTCTTGCTAAACTTTCAAGTGGTAAATCTTCTCTTATAGCACGAAAATGTGCTTACTTGGTAAGACTATCAATAATGACCCATATTTCATTGTTCTTTATCAGACTCTTTGGTAGTCCCATGAAAACTTCTATCATAATATTATCCCATTTCAACCTAGGTGTGGGAAGAGGTTTCCAGAATCATCCAGGATATTGCCTTCCAGCTTTCACTTGTTGGAAAACTATATATCTTGACACAAAATCAGCAGTCTCCCTCTTCAATTTGTCCCACCAAAAATTTTCCTTCAAATCCAAATACATCTTGGTGCTACCATGGTGTATAGAGAAATTTGAACTATGAGCATCATCAAACAATTTCCTTTTTAGATCAGGCATATCGGGAACATAAATTCTCTTCCCAAATTTCAAAATCCCATCTACATAAAAAATGTCATTCAATCACCCCTCGTTCACAAATTTAATCTTCTTCTTAAATTCCTCATCATCAGTTTGAGAAATTTTTAACCTTTCTAGTAAATATGGTTTGGAAACCATTTGATAAATCATTAATTTTTCATCTTCCATGGTTATTCCCATCTCCATCTTTACTAGAACCATAAAAATAAGATCCATTTCAACTCTCATCTGTTAAAAAACTCCATGATCTTTTCTGCTCAAACCATATGCGACATTATTTTCTTTCTTCGGGTGGTAGTGTATCATGCAATCATAATCCTTGAGTAGTTCAATCCATCTCCTTTTACTCTTATTGAGTTCATTCTGTGAGAAAATATACTTCAGACTCGTGTGATCGGTATATTTCTCACATTTTTCACCATAGAGATAATGTCTCCATATCTTCAAATAAAATATTATAGCTGCTAAATCAAGATCATTGGTAGGATAGTTTTTCTCATTAATTTTTAGCTGTTGTGGTGCCTCGAAAATAAACCTGTCATTCTGCATAAGGAAACAACCAAGTCCTTTCTTTTATGCATCATTATAAATAAAAAAATCATCATTCCCCGATGGTAGAGTCAATATATGAGCATTTACTAATATTCTCTTCAGTTCTTCAAAACATCCATCACACTTTTTTTTTCAACAAATTTAACCTGTTTTCGTGTGAGATTTGTTAATGGGTTAGCCAAACGGGCAAAATTCTGGATGAAATGATGGTAATAACATGCTAAAACAATAAAACTGTATACCTCAGTTATAATCGTTGGTGTTGGACACTCTTGGATTGCTCTTGTCTTAGAATAAATAAGAGAGATTCCATCCTTAGAGATAATGTGTCCATGAAAAGAAATATCCTGAATCCAGAATTCATACATGCTAAACTTCCCATATAATTCGTGTCTTTTAAGAGTCTTCAGGATAATGCGCAATTGATTTTCATGATCTTCATAGATTTTAGATCATACTATGATATCCTTAATAAATACCACTACATTGTCATCAATATATTCCTTGAAAACTCTATTCATTAGATCCATGAAGACAGAGGGTGCACTAGTAAATCCAAAAGGCATTACTGTAAACTCGTAATGCCCATACCTTGTTGGAAATTCTATTTTTGGAATTTCTTCCTTCTTCACACACAACTGATGATATCCAGATCGAAGGTCAATCTTTGAAATGTATCGATCTCTAGGAATTTGTCGAATAAATCATCAATTCGATTTAGGGGATACTTGTTCTTTATTGTTATAGAATTGATCTCCATGTAGTCAATGCACAACCTAATTGATCAATCTTTCTTCTTAACAAGAATAACAGGGGCTCCACATGAAGAAACACTATGGAACATAAATACCTTATTACTCAATTCCTCTAGTTGTTCCTTAGTTACACTAATTCCACAATGCACATTATATAAGGGGTCTTCAATATGGGCCTTGAATTAGGAATTAAATCGATGGAAAACTCAATTTCTCATTCTGGAGGATGTCTAGGTAAATCCTCTGGAAACACATCAACATATTTTTCCAAAATAGCTACATCCTATATTTTAACATTCCTTTCCTCACCTATAGTTATTTCATTATCTTCCTCCAAAATATTTGAATTTAGATGACCTACTGGGGGTAGATCTAGATAAGAATTAGGTGGGACGTTTCTTCTATAAAGATATGGTGTTCTTTATCATCGTCATCAAAAATAGTATCCTCCTTCTTCTAAAAATAAATTTTTACATCATGGTATGAAATACAATCCATACCGAGGATTATATCAAATTAAATCATGGGTATGACGATGAGATCAGTGGATAAAGAACATTTATAAGACCTAATGGGAACTGATTCAGAAAACACTGTAACATCGATACTTCACTTAGAATTTTTGACTGACAACTCCCTCGTTAAATTAAAATGAAAATATCTAATTTTCATAGCAAACTGGGAAGATATGAAACAATGCGATGATCTAGAATCAAATAAAGTATTGGATAAACATGTGGAAACCATTAAATTACCTTCCACAACGTCTTTCAGGGCTTCAACCTCATAAGTAGTTATCGCATAAGCTTTTCCTTAATCCCTTGTCTTTTTTTAAGGTATGTTTCCCTGAAACATAGTACATTCATTTGGATAATGTCCCATCTCCCTGCAATTGTATCATTGAACTTTGGTAGCATATTTCATTCCCTTACAGTAAATAACAAGATGGCCTTTCTGTCTACATTTTTAGCATACTCCTTTTCCTTTTAGATAGGCACCAGGGTGCTTCCTTCCACAATTTTCACAGGGTGGGAATTCAATTCTTCCCTTCTTCCATGTTTCTTTATTTCCTTTCCCATAGTGTTCACTAGATCTCTTTTTCCCTTTCTTTGTTTTAAAGTCATAAGACTTTGAGAATTCCTTTTCTGTCTTGATAGCACACGAGACAATATCTTCGTATGATGAGAAGGATTTTAATACTAATTCTCTATGGAGAAATGATTTTAACCCATCAAAGAAATAGTCAATCTTACTCCTTGGGTTACGTATATAATATCTAGCTTGCCTTGCAAGCCTTGTAATGTTAGATTCATACATTGCGACATTCTCATCCTCCATTTGCCTCAGACTCAGAAATTGCCTTTCCATATCCGCTCAATGGTCATGAGGAAATTATTTTTCTATGAAAATATCTTTAAACTCCCTCCATTCCATATTTGATACATCCTCATCTTCCCTTGTGTTTTTAATCAATGACCACCATTGATCAGAATCTCCAGTGAAGCGGTAAACTTCCATGACATCTTTTTACCTTTCACTACTCCCCAAGGCATGGAATATTTTCTCTAAGGAATTTATCCATTCCTCATATCCTAATTGATTTTTACCCACATTAAATAATGGTGGTTTATTCCTCATAAAGTGGTATAACATTGATCCTCTCTGTTTTGGATCAGGGTCCTCCATATAGGTACGGTTATTATTCATAACCTGTGTGAGTTTTCCTAGTATGGTCATAAGCTGATCAACAACAGTTGTATCACCAGCTCCACTATAATTATCTTGATCAGGAGGTAAATCACTACATGGAGTGCATGCCTTGATACGGTTTACATTCCTTCCACTAAAAGTCATTTCTAAACAATGGAATAAACTAGATTCATTTATGAACCACAATACATAAATCAAAACTTCTAAAACAATGAACATAAATTGAATCTCTTATGGATGTAATCCATAATCATAAAAAATGTTTTCTTTGAGGAAGTATATACTCATAAACCTTTCACAATGGTTTCTAAAGAAAATGAGAATTATAATAAACATATCTCCTAAGAGTTTCGTAATCATGAGTACATTAAGGCCCATTGTCGTGCACCGGTTCCCATTCAAGTCTAGCTCAAAGTGATGTTTTTGTGTTTTAAACCTAGGTACATCTGTGCTAGAGCCACCTCTACCTACTCATATCTAGACAGGGATGTATTGTTTGGAAAACTTACGAAATATCTACAATACCAAAATTGTAGGATGTTCTTCTATACTAATCCTAAAAGTCTATCTTAGGGCTATGTGCTCTAATCCGAGTTTATATAAATCTAGATTCCAGGGTTTGTACTAAAGTTCCTCTGATACCAACTACAACGCCCCAACCCCAGAAGCCCAGATTCGGTGCATTATTACATATCATTTACATGATCACAAAATATCATGTCTCAAAAGACTGATTATGTTAGTATCCTTGGAAGTACTAGATACGTTCACAAGGTTTACATTAAATAATAAAATGGAATACTACAAAAACATTGTTTCCATAGACAACACTAATATCCCATACACTATCCCTGCATGTCATTCATAATATACATCTTCTCATCCTGGGAAGTATAAAACATAGAAAGGGGTGAGCTCATATGCTCAGTAAGGATAAAAATATAGCAGAAAGTTTCATAAATAAGCACAAACATTTAAGGAAATGTATAAGACTAAAAATATAAGGCCCCAGCTTTAAACCTTACTTAATCTTGAGTTATTACAAGATTACACATTGATGATCCTTTCGGGTTTAGAGTTTTAGATAATTATATCATAAAACTTTCATTGCATTCCACATGTAAACAAAGTGGTTACATAAAGATAGTATTCTTCTTTCCCATCAATGGAAACATATTTAAAATAAAACATGGATTCTTTCTTGACACTTCCTTGACACTATCATCATATCATGTACCTTTCCCTTGACCTGTGAAAAACATTTCAAAAAAACATGGGATGAGCATAAAAATCTCAGTAAGTGATATAAAAATATGGAAAGGAAACATGGGTACATATATACATAACAATGAAATCATACTTTACCCATAAAACATAATCACTTTAACATAACTCATCAAATCATGAATAAATCATAGAAATCATAAGACATAAAGGTAACTTGAGGCATTCATAACATTCTTACATAGGGAGTAACCCTCTTGGTTACGTTTGGAATACCCATCACATTATAGTCCCTAAATCTCTTCGGAGAAACCTTAACGTTTCACTCCTTCGCGTTACCCAATGCATTGGAGAGCTATATCGGGCTCACCCACCCTTAGTTTATCACGGAACCACCCCTCTTCATTATAATTCCCAAGAACCTCAACATAATCGTATCACATAAAACATGCATAAAGGAAACATAACATTTCCACATTTCAATCACAAGATATCAATACAACACATTGATATATAAACATTATGAAAACCATTTTCAATACCAAAATAAAGGAAAAGTAAAACATGGTATTTATTTTTCTTTTAGAAAATGGTATGGCTTGTAGAGGAAGCCAATACTCAAATAATGGTCACGGTGGCGGAGAAGTCGTTGTCGCCGCATACGTACGACAAAAAAATTCCCTTTTGTCGTTTAGTAAAACGCTTCGTATAAAAAAGATTCCTTTTGGATAAATGTAAAAGTCAAATGGGTTTATACACCGTATAAAAGAAGGTTGTTTATAAAACAAAATATGCCTCAATGAAAGGAGATTGTGACGAAGTCCCATACCTCGGGTCCGACTTGACTTGATCGTTCTTTAATGTCCTGAATAATAAACATGAGTTAATTTCTACTTTCTTAAGAACCTTTTTCAAGTTCATTATTCCTTTTATATCACTTATTACCATGTCATGAACACTATGTAATTATTTAAGTTAATAACGGTCATTTTAACGATCATTGGTACTTGAGTCAAAAATAAACCCTTTATAATTACAAGTTGATCATGTATCAATTATATCCAGAATGGTATTCATGATGTAGATATCATATATGTCATATATATCCAGTACATTCATGCATTTATAATATTACATAATCATTTAGAGATACGAAATTAAATGCACCGTTCATTGAGATGGTAAGTCGTACGTACGCATGAACGCTACTTTCATTTCTATTTCATATTTTATAGAATGGAATCATAATGATATAAAGGTATATTATAATTCCAGTATAATATCATTTATAATATCATAGTTCCATCCTTTATGTGTCCCACATATGGTATTTAACGAATCAAATCACTTTGAGGGGGTGGTAGTCCGCACTTCCTTAAATGAAGATATCTCGTTTACCCATAATGGAAACCATAAAGGTATGACAAAAAAGAAAAAAACAGAAGCTTAAGGAAAACATAAACATATTATATATCATATATAAATATAGTGGAATCTTAATGGCCACCATTGAAGGTGTTAAAAGAATGTTGAACAATCATTGTTTCGGGAGGCATAAATTTACCATCCACGGAAACAATATGTTCGTTTACCATTAGATGTAGGTGTGTGTAAGTGTATCTCGAATCCATATTATAACAACATCCTAGTATATTTAGGATACTAGAGTTTTTACAAAAGAAAAGAATAAAAAGTGTTTAGGGGGTTGGAGAGGCAAAATAAAACAAAAGGACTCACAAGAAGACATTACCTTAAAATCGAGTAACTCTCTTTGGTTTGAGCTCAAAGGCTTCCCTGGGAAGACTTCTGCCCAAGGTGAGGCTTCAAAGAGTAAGATAGGGAAGTGGAGAGACAAAATGGGAAGGGTTTGGCAAAGCCAAACCCTTTGGGAGTGTGGGTAAGGAGGTAGAGGTGGGGTCCTTTTATAAGAGGAGAGGAGGGGCACTCTTGGAAAGTAAAGATAAGTTACTTTATTTTAAAAAGAGTTTCGGATTCAAAATATCCCACATTGAAATAATTCGAGTATATGGTGATAAGGGTTCGAAATCCACTCATCCAATAGGTTTTGGACATGTTTAGGTCTTAGATTTTACATTATCTTTCCATTTTATTTAAATCGTTAAATAATGAGGTCATCGTTGCATCATCACGATGTCATAAATAATTTAATTTATTTAATGTCTAAAAATTATAAAGAAATTACTGTGATCTAGGAAATCCTTTTATATTTCCAATGATTATTTATTGTAAAAAATATGACTTGTATAACCCAATGTAAAAATTGTTTTAGTAAAACATTTCATGTTTGTGTCATTTTTTAATTTAACATTAAATAAAAAGTTATTTATGTCATTTCCGAACCAATGTGGCTCCATGGGGTCCCCAAGTTGACCCATGGATTGTCTTGGTCGGCCATGACAAATCCAATGAGGGTAGGACATGTATCAAGCTCATCTCATATTATTAAAGCATTATTTTTACCTTAAACTACACTAATTACCTCTAATCGCGATTAAGAACTTAATAAGTTACTATTCACCAAAAAATTATTTTAATCTCATTGAACCACATTTTACTTCTTAATTACAACCATGTATGTTGGATTTTTGAAATTCAAATCACAGTGCTGGAAAATTTTCATTTAAACGGAAAAATCAGTTTTTATAAGTACCACTTAGTAGTTTCACTATTCATCAAAAATTGAAGTTTTTCAGAAAATTACCAAAAATTCACCCTAAGCTATATTTGATATTCAGAATTCAAAAATGAAGTCTATTTTGCAAAATTCAAAACATATAAGTCACATTAATTAATTTAATAATTAATTCCCGCTGTCATGACAAATAGCGTGTTTTTATGAAACAATAAGTATCAAAAGATTGACACCAGTTTTAGTCCAATTTCAAAGTGAAATTGATTCCAATGACCACCATTGGATTAAATGGTAAAAATATATTCTAATTTTACTTAAAAACCAATTCAAAAGATAATCTAATCATATAAATAAATTAGATTAAAAAGCATTTTTGATGTAAAATGCAGTATTTTTTACTATTCATTAAAAAATGAACATTGTCTGAAAAATACCAAAAATTCACACAAAGTAAATTTTGATGTCCCAATCATAAAGAATAAGTTTATTTTGACATATATAGCTTATAAAATTTTCATAAGATAGATTTAAAAAAGGTTTTCCATCAAAAGGCAGTAAAACAATCTTTTAAGAATATTAGTGTATTCCATGCATAAGATTGTATTTATTTTCATTTTAAGCCTCTAAAACACTATCTTAATCATTAATAGACATAGATAAAAATATCTATTATTAATTACTTACTTTGGATGTTACATCCTTCCCCCCTTTAGAAAATTGTGTCCCCGCAATTTATTTACTTATCGAATAAATGGGGGTACTTATCCCTCATTGCATTTTCAGATTCCCATGTTGCCTCTTCCATCATGTGGTTTTTCCAAAAAAAACCTTTACCTGATTAATCACCTTATTCCATAACACTTAATCCATGTGGTCAAGAATCTGGACCGGTTGTTCCTCATAAGATAGGTTCTATTCCAGCTGAACTACCTCTGGACTCAAATCATGAGATGGATCTGGCATATACTTTCTCAACATCGAAAGGTGAAAACCATTGTGTACCTGAGATAAACTCGAAGGTAAAGCCACCCGGTATGCAACTTGTCCAACTCTCTCCAGAATTTTATATGGTCCAATGAACCCTGGACTCAGCTTTCCTTTCTTACCAAATCTCATCACACTTTTCCATGGTGATACTTTGAGAAAAACATGATCACCTACCTCAAAAGAGAGATCCTTCCTCCTGTTGTCCGCATAACTCTTCTGCCTGCTCTGAGCTGTTCTCATGTGTTTCTGAATCAGCTGAACTTTTTCTACCATCTCTTCTACCAATTCTGGTCCCATCAACTTCCTTTCACCCACTTCATCCCAGAAAGCTAGAGTTCGACACCGCTTCCCATATAGTGCCTGAAATGGTGCCATCTGTATACTGGAATGAAAATTGTTATTATATGAAAATTCAACCAAAGAAAGATGTTGGTCCCAACATCCCTGATAATCCTTAGAGAAAGAACGTAGCATATCCTCCAAGGTCTGAATTGTTTGTTCCGACTGCCCATCTGATTGAGGATGAAAAGTTGTACTAAAATTTAATTCAGTACCCAACGACTTCTGAAGGCTTTTCCAAAAGTTAGAAGTGAACCTGGGATCACGGTCAGATACAATGGAGAGAGGAACTCCGTGCAACCAGAATCTCCCTTTAAGATACAAACGAGAAAGTTGATCTAGGGAAAAAGTATCTCGTATAGCAAATAAATTAGCAGATTTAGTCAAGCGATCAACAATAACCCAGATTGCATTATTACCTCGAGATGTCTTCGGTAATCCCACAACAAAGTCCATGGATATCTTCTCCCATTTCCACTCTGGCACTGGTAAAGGCTGAAGCATCCCTTTCGGTAACTGCCACTCTGCTTTAACCTGTTGACATGTCAAACACTTCACAGTAAAATCAGCAATATCTCTTTTCATTCCATCCCACCAGTAATACTTCTGCATATCTTTATACATCTTAGTACTGCCAGGATGAACTGAAAACAGAGAACTATGAGTTTCACATAACAACTCTCCCTTCAACTGTGAATCACAAGGCACACACAATCTCTTCCCAAATCTCAAAACGCAAGCATTATCAATGTTGAATTCATGCAACTTACCTTTCTGAACCAGCTCTACCTTGTTCTACAACTCACTGTCTTGCTTCTGTGCTTGCTTGATTCTATCTGATAGAGATGATCTCACTAATACCTGAAACAAAACAGAATAACTTCCTCCACCAAAAACTTCTATGCCAAAGTTCATCAAATCCTTAACCAAAGGATCATGTTCCAAACGCAACATTGTTAATGAAGCATTACTTTTTCGACTCAAAGAATCATCCACTTTATTTTCTTTTCTCAGATGGTAATGAATTGTACAATCATAATCCTTGATTAATTCCAGCCATCTCCTATGTATCATGTTTAACTCTTTTTGAGTGAATATTTCTTTAAACTTTTGTGATCAGTATATATTTCACACTTTACTCCATACAAATGATGCCTCCAAATTTTTAAATCAAAAACAATAGCAGCTAATTCCAAATCATGTGTAGGGTAATTTACCTCATGAGTTTTCAACTGTCGTGAAGCATAAGAAATTACCTGATCATTCTACATTAGGATGCAACCAAGTCCTTTCAATGAAGCATCACTGTAGATAAAAAACTCACCATTCCTGGAAGGTAGTGCCAAAACTGGAGCATTCACCAATCTTCTTTTCAATTCCTGAAAACAATCATCACATTCTTTTGTCCAGATAAAATTAACACCCTTCTGAGTTATCTTAGTCATTGGACTAGATAACTGTGAAAAATTTCTAACAAACCTTCGGTAATAGCCTACCAAACCAAGGAAGCTACAAATCTCAGTTACATTTTTAGGTCTTGGCCATTCTTCAACAACTTTTGTTTTTGCAGGATCAACGGTTATGCCATCTTTTGAAACAATGTGACCAAGGAAAGAAATTTGTTGCAACCAAAACTCACATTTTCTGAATTTCCCATACAATTTATTTTCTTTTAAGGTTTTCAAAATTACCCTTAAATTTCTTTCATGTTCTTCTTTACGTTTAGAAAACACCAAAATATCATCAATGAAAACCACCACAAACTTATCCAAGAACTCATGGAAAATTATATTCATTATGTCCATGAATAGAGAAGGTGAATTGGGTATCCCAAAAGGCATTACTAAAAATTAATAATGGCCATATCTTGTATGGAACGCGGTCTTCGGAATGTCTGCTTCCTTTACCTTCAGCTGATGGTACCCTGATCTCAGGTGAATCTTTGAAAAAAACTGAGCTCCCTGGAGCTGATCAAACAAATCATCAATATGATGCAAAGGATATTTGTTCTTAACAGTGATATTATTCAAGGCTCTATAATCAATGCATAGTCTCATTGATCCATCTT
This sequence comes from Viscum album, assembly GCA_963277665.1. NCBI lineage: Eukaryota > Viridiplantae > Streptophyta > Magnoliopsida > Santalales > Viscaceae > Viscum > Viscum album. Next base: position 2,116,313,881 of record OY728136.1, read on the forward strand.
TATTTTTAACAAACAAGACAGGAGCACCCCATGGAGATGTGCTAGGTCGAATGAAACCTTTCTCTAATAAATCTTGCAATTGCTCCTTCAACTCTAAAAGTTCAATTTGAGCCATTCGATAAGGGGGTTTTGAAATTGGATTAGCATCAGGAACTAAGTCAATAGTAAATTCAACTTCCCGATCTTGTATTATTCCAGGCAACTCATCAAGAAAAACATCAGGATACTCATTTACCACACGGCACATCATTAATCTGAATAGTTCCTTTATTTTCAACAATGTGTGCAAGGTAACATTCATTTCCATCTTTTACAAGTTTCTCAGCCTCTTGATAAGTTATCAATATTAAGGGTTCAATCTTGTACACAAAATGAAAGACTTTTTGAAAAGAAACTTCTTTAGCTCTACAGTCAATCATAGCATGGTAAATAGAGAGCCAATCCATACCCATGATAACAACAAACTCTACTATAGGTAGAACAATAAGGATTGCAAGTAAGTTCTTTCCACAGATAAGGATAGGATGATTCTTATAAATTCTTTTTGCCTCAACATTTCCCCCAGGTGTCTTTACCACAAGTTCAGGAGTCATTTCTTGAGATGTTATTCCAATTTTACTAGAAAAGTTTTCAGAGATGAAAGAATGTGTAGACCCCAAATCAAACAACACACTGACATAATCTGAAAAAACAAACAAAGTACCTGATAAAACTTCATTTGATGGCCCGACATCTGCCGAAGTAGTTGCAAAGGATTTCGCCACCCCTTTCTGATTGTAGTACAACTGCTTCCCATCACTCAATCTCTTTGTCGGACACTAGTTTTCATAGTGACCCATCTCATTGCACTTATAAAATTTCAGTAACTGTAAATCAAATTTGGTCTTACCTTCACCTTGATCCTTTTCAGTGCAATCACGAGCCTTATGTCCCATCTTACCACATCGGTAACACATTCCAGAATTCAGAAGACATTCCCCAGCATGCCTTTTGCCACATTTATCACAAACTGGAAATATAGTTTTCTTACCATCAGACTTTTTTGAAGAATTCTTACATTTCTCCTGCCACCTCGGTCTCTTGTTCTGTTGGTTGTTATAGAACACTTGATCATCGGCAAACTCCATTTCCACCTTCTCAACACATCGAACAAGCTTTTCATAACTTTTAAACTCACGAGAAGCTAATTCCCTTCGATATTTTATCTTTAATCCTGAGTAAAAACGATTTATTTTACTATCAAGGTCTCAGATAAAATTTGGAGCATATCTTGCCAATCGAGTGAACCTTTCTTCATAGGTAGCCACTGAGTCTTCCTATTGCCTCAATTCCAAGAATTTCTTTTCCATCCTAAGTCGAACAGCTTTAGGAAAATACTTCTCAAGAAACATACCTTTGAATTCATCCCAGTCAAGAGCATCAATCTCATCAGTGTCCCTGATATTTTTAACCATAGACCACCACTAATCTGCCTCACCCTCCAAACGGTAAATAGAAAGACCAACCTTTTGATTTTTTGAACACCCCATGACATCAAAAATCTTATCTAGTGCTTTAATACACCCTTCAGCTAACACAGGATCATATGATCCTCTGAATGATGGGGGATGTTGCCTCATGAAATGTTCCACCACGGACATGTTCCTCTGTGGTTGATCTGGCTGATCTCGTGCATGGATACCACCACCATTTATCGCTTGAGTCAACTGCGCCACTACTGCAACAAACAGTTGAGTTCCAATTCCGACCATCTCAGGATGCTGATTCGGAAGGTTATTTCCTTCTGTATGCCTTCCTAGCACTACTTCCCTGTTTCCTCTGCGGAAAACCATTCTGAACAAACATGTCTTAGATGAAGCGACATGGTAATCTTCAAATTCTATATCACTTCAATTTGACCATAAAAAAAATATATTTTTGGATAATCATTTAATAGAATTCTAACTCCTAAAGTAATCTAAAACAACATTTGATACCATCTATAAGGCCCCAGCCTTAAACCTTACTTAATCTTGAGTTATTACAAGATTACACATTGAGGATCTTTTTGGGTTTATAGATTTAGAGAATTAGATCATAAAACTTTCATTACATTCCACATGTAAACAAAGTTGTTACATAAAGATAGTATTCTTCTATCCCATCAATGGAAACATATTTAAAATAAAACATGGATTCTTTCTTGACACTTTCTTGACACTATCATCATATCATGTACCTTTCCCTTGACCTATGAAAAACATTTCAAAAAAACTTGGGATGAGCATAAAAATATCAGTAAGGGATATAAAAATATGGAAAAAAACATGGGTACATATATACATAAGAATGAAATCATACTTTACCCATAAAACATAATCACTTTAACATACCTCATCAAATCATGAATAAATCATAGAAATCATAATACATGAAGGTAACTTGAGGCATTCATAACATTCTTACGTAGGGAGTAACCCTCTTGGTTACGTTTGGATTACCCATCACAGTATATTCCATAAATCTCTTCGGAGAAACCTTAACGTTTCACTCCTTCGCATTACCCAATGCATTGGAGAGCTATATCATGCTCACCCGCCCTTAGTTTATCACGGAACCACCCGTCTTCATAATAATGACCAAGAACATCAACATAATCGTATCACATAAAACATGCATAAAGGAAACATAACATTTCTACATTTCAATCACAAGATATCAATACAACACATTGATATAAAAACATTATGAAAACCATTTTCAATACCAAAATAAAAGAAAATTCAAACATGGTATTTTTTTTTCTTTTAAAAAAAAGGTATGGCTTGTAGAGGAAGTCGAAACTCAAATAATGGTCACGGCGGTGGAGAAGTCGATGTCGCCGCATATGTACGACAAAAACATTCCTTTTTGTCATTTAGTAAAACGCTTCGTATAAAAAAGATTCCTTTTGGATAAACTTAAAAGTCAAAGGGGTTTATACACCGTATAAAAGAAGGTTGTGTATAAAACAAAATATGCCTCAATGAAAGGAGATTGAGACGAAGTCCCATACCTCGGGTCCGACTTGACTCGATCGTTCTTTAATGTCCTGAATAATAAACATGAGTAAATTTATACTTTCTTAAGAACCTTTTTCAAGTTCATTATTCCTTTTATATCACTTATTACCATGTCATGAACACTATGTAATTATTTAAGTTAATAACGGTCATTTTAACGATTATTGGTACTTGAGTCCAAAATAAACCCTTTATAATTACAAGTTGTTCATGTATCCATTATATCCAGAATGGTATTCATGATGTAGATATCATATATTTCATATATATCCAGTACATGCATGCATTTATAATATTACATAATCATTTAGAGATAAGAAATGAAATGCACCGTTCATGGAGACGGTAAGCCGTATGTACGCATGAACGCTACTTTCATTTCTATTTCATATTTTATAGAATGGAATCATAATGATATAAAGTTATATTATAATTGAATTATAATATCATATATAATATCATGGTTCCATCCTTTATACGTCCCACATATGGTATTTAACGAATCAAATCACTTTGAGGGGGCGGTAGTTCGTACTTCCTTAAATGAAGATATCGCGTTTACCCATAATGTAAACCATAAAGGTATGACCAAAAAGAAAAAAACAGAAGCTTAAGAAAAACATAAACATATTATATATCATATATAAATATATTTACATCTTAATGGCCACCTTTGAAGGTGTTAATAGAAGGGTGAACAATCATCGTTTCGGGAGGCATAAATTCACCATCCACGAAAACAGTATGTTCGTTAACCATTAGATGTAGGTGTGTGTAAGTGTAGCTCGAATACATATTATAACAACATCCTTGTATATTGAGGATACTTTATTTTTTACAAAAGAAAAGAATAAAAAGAGTTTATGGGGTTGGAGAAGAAAAATAAAACAAAAGGACTCAAAAGAAGACATTACCTTAAAATCGGGTAACTCCCTTTGGTTTGAGCTCAAAGGCTTCCTTGGGAAGACTTCTGCCAAAAGTGAGGCTTCAAGGAGTAATATAGGGAAGTGGAGAGACAAAATGGGATGGGGTTGGCTGAGCCGAAGGATTTGGGAGTGTGGGTAAGGAGGTAGAGGTGGCGGCCTTTTATAAGAGGAGAGGAGGGGCACTCTTTGAAAGTAAAGATAAGCTACTTTATTTTAAAAAGAGTTTCGGATTAAAAAGGTCCCACATTTATATAATTCGAGGATAAGGGGATACGGTTTCTAAATCCACTCATCCAATAGGTTTTGGACATGTGTAGGTCTTAGATTTTACATTATCTTTCCATTTTATTTAAATCGTTAAATAATGAGGCCATCGCTGCATCATCATGATGTCATACATAATTTAATTTATTTAATGTCTAAAAATTATAAAAAAATTACTATGATGTAGGAAATCTTTTTATCCTTCCAATGAATATTTATAGACCAAAATATGACTTGTATAACCCCATGTAAATTTTTTTTAGTAAAACATTTCATGTTTGTGTCATTTTTACATTAACATTAAATAAAAAGTTATTTATGTCATTTCCCAACCAAAGTGGCTCCATGGGGTCCCCAAGTTGACCCATGGATTGTATTGGTCGGCCATGACACATCAAATTAGGGTAGGACATGTGTCAAGCTCATCTCATATTATTAAAGCATTATTTTTTCCTTAAACTACACTAATTATCTCTAATCGCTATTAAGAACTTAATAAGTTCCAATTCACCAAAAAATTATTTTAATCTCAATGAACCACATTTTACTTCTTAATGACAACCATGTATGTCGGATTTTTGAAAATAAAATCACAGTGATGGAAAAATTTCATTTAAACGGAAAAATCAGTTTTTATAAGTACCACTTAGTTGTTTCACTATTCATCAAAAATTGACGTTTTTCAGAAAATTAACCAAAATTCACCCTAAGCTATATTTGATATTCCGAATTCAAAAATGAAGTCTATTTTGAAAAATTCAAATCATATAAGTCACATTAATTAATTTAACAATTAATTCCCGCTGTCATGACAAATAGCGTGTTTTTATGGAACAATAAGTATCAAAAGATTGACACTAGTTTAAGTCCAATTTCAAAGTGAAATTGATTCCAATGACCACCATTGGATTAAATGGTAAAAATATATTATAATTTCACTTCAAAAAAATTCAAAAGATAATCTAATCATATAAATAAATTAGATTAAAAAGAATTTTTAATGTAAAATGCAGTATTTTCCACTATTCATTAAAAAATGAACATTGTCTGAAAAATACCAAAAATTCACACAAAGTAAATTTTGATGTCCCAATCATAAAGAATAAATTTATTTTGACAAACATAGCTTATAAAATTGTCAAAATATAGATTTAAAAAAAGGTTTTCCATCTAAAAGCAGTAAAACAATCTTTTAAGAATATTAGTGTATTCCATGCATAAGATTGTATTTATTTTCTTCTTAAGCCTCTAAAACACTATCTTCATCATTAATAGACATAGATAAAAATATCTATTATTCATTACTTACTTGGGATGTTACAAAAAAAACCATTAAAACTTGAACATAATTATAATATGGAAAACATAAAATCAAATAATGTCATTTACTTATTCATATGGATATTCTACTAGTCAAATAATCACATGCAATATCAAAATCCACTTTCATAATGATGGAATGAATAATTCTAGACTTTCGTAACCACAATGTCGAGGCATTTTTCCAATAATACAAATAAGATCTTGTCAAGGCCTTGTTGTAAGACACTAGTTTGTCTCATGAGACCTACCGATGCATCGAGGAGCTAGAGCAGGCTCCACCCGTCACATACTAAGTCCAATTCATTCCTCATATGAAAAGGTTTAAACATAACATAGGCATTCGTATTAAAACTAGCATATGAAATGTAAATACTTTTTCCATAAACCATGAATGGTATACAAATAACATATCCACCATCAAACATATCACAAAACCTTCAATAAAATAAGTAATAATTGTATCATAATAAATCAAATTCAAACAAGTTTAAAATACATCATGGGATGTTGATATAGATGAAGATGATTTCTAAACATCTTTGAGTGAAATATAATTTATTCATAAAAAAATTTAAAAGTCACACAATTTATAAAGGAACACATTTAAATACATTTTATAATCAAAGTGTCCCATATGATTTTGAAACTTTTGAAAGGAATAAACGTTTTCATAACATTCAAGTCCATATAAATACATTCTTAAAAACCATTTTGAAATCATGTGCATTAATGAGATTCATTTAAAAGAATAAAATTAAAAATGATGTTTTAGTAAAAAAAGACTCTTAAAAATAATCATTTTGAAAACTCTTTTATGAAACATCAACATGGATAATAAATATGTCCCAGTAGATACTTATATAAAAACAACCTCAGATAATAAAGAGATTGTGAAATTAACCATTACCTTTTACTTTTCCTTGGTCAAGGGTATGTTAACCTCCTGTATAATGGTGAAATAATTGTTATTAAATTATAGAAGAATCATATACATTAATATTATATCATATATGATCTTTTAACATTATTTCATTAATAATATCTTAGTATTATTGTCTTTTCATGTGTTAACTAATTTGTTTTCCTTTGTATACTTTCTTACGTAAGTAATGTTTGTAATGTATAAAATGTATCTTATTCATACTCATAATTATATTAAGTCTTTGAACATTACTTTTAATCATATAATGAAAATTAATCTTGAATGTATACAATGGTGAATGAATATCATCGCGTTTGTGGAGACGGTATTCTGTACATACGGACGAGCGTCAATATCAGTCTTTTGATATTAAAATAATATATAATTGGATGGAATATCCTATTTAAATAATCTTTATCATATTATATTTATTATTTACATCAATTAAAATCAATATTATACCCATCCAAATAATAATGTATTGAATAACAATTACCCCACGACGTGGAGACGGTAAGTCGAACGTCCACACGTATGGTGAAATTTCATTTAAAGGATGGATAAAATAATTAATATGGTGGTACCATATTTATCATAACATAAAATTATATATAAGATACTGCAGTTATTATTTTATAAAGGAAATAACATAAAAAGAGGAAGTGGAAAATAAGGGAACTTGAAAGAGTTGAGGAAATATTTACCTCTTCATCGTGTCCTTTCTTTTGATTTGATAAAAAGGGATCTTTAGGTTGTATTTATGACTAAATTAAGGACTATAGGATGATTTTAGGATAGTTGAGAGGGTATTTGGGTAGGTTTTGGCTGAGCCAAATGGCTTTAAAGGTGTGACTTAGAGAGAAGGGGGAGTGCCCATTTATAAGAGGGGTGAAGGGCACCTTTTGAAAAGCTAGAAATGTTATTTTATAATAAAATAATTTTTGGTTTATAATGGATTAAAAATGAATTATTTAAAGGATAAAGTCTGGATGGGTCGAAAACCATTCAACCAATAGGTTTTAGATAGGTTCGGATCCGTATATTAACTTTATCTTTAAGATTTAACTCTTAGTTAAATAGTTTGACATTTACCATGTCTATTTGTTTTTTATATTATATGGATAATAAACTTATTATATACTTCCAAAAGAACCCCAAGTGGTTCATTAATGATACACCTATCATTATATAAGTAATTTGGCCGATCCTTAGATTTTTATAAATATTATATCAATTAATAATATAATATTTGTTTTTAAAATTCCTTTATGTCAATTTTGACACTATTTAATAATTGATTTTTTTTAAAGTACAAAAAACATTATTAATTCAAAATAAATTCATTTGATCAATAATAGCATGTCATATTAAGCTATAAAATTCGTGTATTTCATCTAAATGTTCAAATTATATTTATTTTAACATTTATAATACCAATTATTTGATTCATTAATTAATAAATAAAATACTACATCACTATCGTGTCATGATTAAATTTAATTATTCAATGTCTAAAAACAATAAATAAACAACCATTATGTATGAAATCTTTTCATCTTTCTAATGAATATTTATAGTCAAAGTTATAACATATATAACTCTATATAAAAAATTGTTTTACAAAAAGATATATGCTCATGTCATTTTTGTATTTACTTTTACTTAATTAATATAAAGTGTCATTATCACTTACAAGTGGATCCATGGGATCCCAAAATCGACCCAAAGATGGCCCTAGTCGTAAATGTATCATACAATATGGTTAGGACACGTTCTATGGGAAATTGAATAATATTATTTTTTTCACCTTATTTAATGGATTTACCCCTTTAACCACGGTAAATGAAATATTTACTGAAGTAAATATTCCTAATGTATAAAAATAAATGTTACCTATTTACACAATTTTGACCTCAATATTCCAAATATTTAATCCATATTTCTAAATTTAAAACACGGAATTGGCAGAAAATATTTTAAAATTAATTATCGTTGTCAAAACAAAAAAGCGGGATTATAAGAAATAATAACTATCCAAAGATTGACACTTGCTTGTGTCCAGTTTAAATATGAAATTACGTCCAATGACCAAAATTGGATTAAATGGTAAAAATATAATCTAATTATACATAAAAACCACTCAATAATGTAATTTTTCAATATAAATGTTTTTCATAAAAAGAGTTTTTTTAAATTAAAATTTATTATTTTCACTATTCATAAAAAACTGAATGTTTTCATAAAAATACCAGAAATTCACCCTAATCTAATTTGGATATTAAGAACCCAAAAATGATATACATTTTGAATGATAAAATTTATAAAATTTCAAAAAGTTGGAATTACGATTCATAACGGCTATTTTGATTGGTCGCGATGTGATAGATTCTCGATGTTGTGTACCACACAAGATATTGTATTATTCAAAGGTAACATACCATGGAAGCTTGGGGTGTTACATATAATAAAATTCAATATAGGTTTGTTGAATAATTTTTTGGTACTCATATGAGTCATTGTGTTGGGTGGCCGGAAGTGTGGTGAGACTGACCTGAAGAAACTCTTTATCAATTGAAAAAATGTGTTTGGGGATCTTTAGGAATGTCTGAGGAAGAACATAAAGGTGGAGAAATTCTATGCATAAGTTATACTAGTGGTATGATGCATGGTACTTACTGGTTATCTCTATAATGGTGACATACATGGTTATAGGAGGCCAAAACACAACTAACAACTCATTTATAGATTCAATTTCCTACAATATTTCATCATTATTCTCTTGATCTCGATGTTATTATCTCTCATGGTCACCTCAAACATTTATATGGTACAAATAGTAGACTAAAATGTGAATAAATGAATACATAACATGATTTTGATCATTGTTTAGAAGAGGAATCAACCATGAAATAATTTAGTTGGAGAAATAATCCCCTTTAAATAATTCCAATTACAATACCATATTTGAATAATTTTTGGGGGTTCGTCAGCCTATTTTTGGAAATTGGTATCTTTGAGTGTATTTAGATCAATTAGATTCCATTATTAATCAGAGAACATTGGATAAAGTCCTAATTTCCCCCCTACTTCTTGCATAGTGTTGGAGATAAGGGAAGATAATTGTTGGATGAGTGGATGAATGATGAGTCCATGAAAGTAATCAAGAGCATACTCTCTATTTAGGTACATGGGGAGGAAGTTCCATACATTGAAAAAAATTATCATAGGGAAAATAACAATCACCATATGGGTTCCTACAAGCAGTTATGGTAGTGGGAGAAATAGAATCTCCTTGAAATGATCATTTTCTCTGAATCTCAATAGATCGTGGGTAACAAAGAATTCCCACTAGACATAATTTTTTTGTTTATGTTGAATTTCCTGGATCATGATCTTTTGAGAATCATTATAATCTCATCCATGTGCATTCTAGTGGAGACATAGTGGGGTATTTTAACCCAAAATGGTGAAAAATCCTCCATACATTATAGTGAGAATGAGAGGGAATATATTAATGGTTGAAGGGATCAATGGATCTATAGAAGTTGTGATACATCAAGAATGTTTGGATACTTTTCTCTTGTTTAGGGATAGTGTAGCCTCTATCACATTAGTATGTTCATATAAAAATGGGGATTCCTTGTGTTTCAGATGAATTCAGGTGGTGTCCTGACTTCCTTGAAATCACAAGTTGAATATAGTACAATAATAACATGATTTTCCACTACCTCATTGTCATAGGGAAAAAATTGTTTAACCATTCTAGAGAACACTAGATAAATAGTATGTTGTGTAAATGGGGAGATATTTACACCTATCTGTTCTATATTAATGATGGAATCAAAATTGTTTTAGAACCTACACATCTGTAGTAGTCATTTCCCAGGTGGGGATGGTTCCTTTCATTTCATATCAGAGAATAAGGTTAGTGGAAATCCTCTACTTGATGAGATGTTATAGGGAAATAGGTCATAAGCACCCATGAGCCATGTAATCGGTTGATTTCAATATAATATTGTAATTATGTGGGGTGTCCCCATTTTTCAGTCTCCTTCCCCCATTCCTATTGGGTATGGGTGGGGCATCTCATTGAGGATGTTTAGTATCTGGGGTCTTGTGGGAATTCACAAATCCAATGGTTAGTGCATGTCTGATGATATGGTTGGCCAATACACCCATAATTACATGTCCTCAAATAGGTAAAAGATAATGGATTCACATTGATGATGTATTGAACTATAAATTACCAATTTTAGTCATATAATAATTTTTATATGGTAATATGTTCATATAGAGTTCACTATTATATTTTCTAGACCATCAATTATGGAATCCATATGTAGAAATTTTTTTCATTAGAGTGTTTAATATCATGTTTCCCCACATTATTACTTTCCAATAGTGGGAAAACCATCACTAATATAGTAGAAGAAGTTTGTTTTGATACAATGGGATGATGAAATTCATGGCCTTAGTTGAATGGATTATTAATTGGAGTTTGGAAACTATTCTGGTTCTCCCATAAAGAATAAAGACATATACAAGAATCTCATTCCTGGATCCATCATTTTGCGGAGAGAATGGATGATAATTATTAAATGATTGGACAAATCCCATATATTCTTGTCACATATGGGTATGTATAAATTAACATTTTTTGGGGATGACCCTATCCATGCTCATTACATATCTGTTGGAACATGTATAGATTCAAGGTGGATGATCCCACATGCGTAGATCATGTATGGTTTAATAAAGGTTAGAGTCTGATGGGCAAGATAGAACATATGTTCTCATGTATGGGTTGACACAAGTTAACATCCATTGGGGATGATACCAGAAATTTACATAACAAATGAGTTTACATAAGTTACCATCTGGTGGGGATGATCCATCGTATTTTTCTAACACCCAATGTTTTAGGAACCATTATCATTACTGTTGTTGTTGTTGTTGTTGTCAACATTGCTGTTTTTGTTTTTGTTTTTGTTGTTCTTATAATATTTTATATAATTTTTAATATTTATATATAATATATTAAATAAAGTTTCTATATTATATAAAAAAGATTGAAACATGACTAGAAAATTTTCTTTACAAGATATGAACCAAAATAAATAAAATTTATTCATTCATATGTTGGAAATTAAAACATAAGGAAAAGTAAGTATGAGAGTCTTGTGATGAGTGGTGGGTGATGGACCTTTTTCCATACATGAATTTATATTTTTAGGAGTCTTGGGGATGATTTTCACTAACATCAACATCATTTATACCCATTCTATTAGATGGGATCAAGGCTGAGCGGTTATCTAATCTGGATAGCATAGTTCGGAGAGAATACATGTTTGGTGGGGAGGTAACATTAAGATGGCCTCATGGTTGTGTAAATTCAATTCTTTTTTATTGCTGAGTATGGGTTCCTACAAGATTGCATGAGTAGCAGATGAAAACGTTTCATGCATCAAGATGGGTTTTACATTATGGTTTGTAATAAATTTATCATTATCAAAATAGACAGTACCAGTGGTTGGGAATTAAGAAGTAAGTATTAGTATTTATGGTGAGTTCATTCAATTTCTCATAAGTGAATGATTGGAATCAATGGATAGGATATATTTTAAATCTTATTCCCATTCCAGAGTTGAAATGCGATGATTTCATTATGGATTTTATGACAGGATTACCCATGAAACTCATAAGAATTATATTATATGGGTGATTGCGCATCAACTGAATAAGGAATACCACTTATTATATAATAGGGAGATGATCATACTTTATTATTCGGGTTGTATTTACATGCATGAGGTTGTTCATATTCTTGGTGTTTTTTGGGGTATCATTTTAGGAAGAGATCCTCTTTTCACATTGAATTTATAGAAGGGTATTCAACATGCTATGGTTTCAAAAGATATTTTGATTATAAAGTATCATCCTCAGACTGATGATCAATGTAAGAGGACTATCCAGCTTCTACAGGATATGTTAAGATCCTATGTTTTTGGATTTTGGAGGATTGTGGGAGCATTATATGGAACTATTGTAGTTTTCATATAATTATATCTTCCATCAATCAATCTAGATATCACCTTTTGTAGCTTCATATGGTAGGCCATTCCATTCACCTATCTACTGGTTGGAGGTTGGTGAGTTAGTGATTTATGGTCCTAATCACGTGTAAGGGACATTTGAGAAAGTTCAGTTGATCACATAGTGGTTGGTGACCACATAGAGAATGAATAAATCATACATTGTCTTTAAAAAAATAAATCTTGAGTTTGTGGTTGGTCACAAGGTTTTCATTTAGGTGTCTCCTTGGATGGTAAAATATTGTATTATTATAAATGGAAAAATAGTGCCCATATTTGTCAGGTTGTTCAAGATAGTGGATAGGGTTAGTATATTGGAATACTAGAAATCCCTTCCAAAAGTCTATAGTTCCTTTCCCAACATGTTTTACATGTCACAAATACAGATATATTATTCATAATCATCTCAATTGATAGATGCAATAGTCTTAAATCTTAGTTCTGATGGGTCCTTTGAGGAAAATCTGATATATATTTTTGGTCAATAGTGAGAACTATCTCTATGGTAGGGTGATTTATTTGGTTTTAGGGGAATGAAGCAATGAAATGTTTATGAGAATTGCTATAAGAGGGTGATTGATATGTGATCACAGTGTCTAAATTTTTTTCTGAGATATCGGAGTGATTCTCGCAGTAGCTAGAGGGACGAGCTATTATATAGTTGGGAGGTTGTATGATCCAGAATATATTCAGGTACAACAAAACGTTTTTTTAAATATTATCATTAGTATTCGTATCTTATTATGTGATGGAGTACATATTTTTGTTAAATTACTTAATTTTTCTGGTTGTCAGTTTTTCTAGATAAATGTGGACATGGTTTTTGAGAAATCATTAGAAAATTGGAGATTATCCATGTAGGGAACAATTTAGAATTTATGTTCGAATTAATGGAGTCTGGGAAAATATAGGTCGATTGTTACCATGGATTCTTGGTAACAGGATTATCATTAAAGGTTTTCGGGTTTTTATAATGAAATACATAGATAAAACTATATTCATAATAGTTACATGTCATGTTATTATGATACACCCCATATAATTATTGCTAGACACATTTCCTGAATGGTTTAAGGTTATGAATTGATTCAAAACATAAATTGAATACAAATCTTGTAACTATATTACATGTCATATGATGTTCGATCAAAATAAATAATAATATGAGGTAGTGGGTTTTTCAGGTTATCCCACTATAAAATAATTTAATGATGTGAAAATATATTACACACTATGTAATTCCCCATCATAGAGTTTTTATGTGTGTTGGTGATTGATCTTTTTATAAATATTGCATGCATATTCTTCCTCCTGACCCAGGGTTATCTTCTATGTGATTTTTTAATCCTACCCTCCCTTAAAATGTCTTGATCATGCATCTAATCTCATGTAAGAGGCTTTTCAACAATTTTAATTTTCTCTTCATTAGTCTATGATTGTTTCTATTTAACCTCTTGATCATGTGAATTGATATTTTTAATCTTGATCAATTATTGTCTAGGATACTTCTTGTAATCTTTTGAACACTATTCTTCATTTTAATATTACATTTTACACATTGGTTGATCTTTAGTTGAATAAATTTTGTCCAAACCATAACCCTATGTTTTGATAATTGGCGAGTATATAGAATATTGAAGTTAAGCCAATACACATGAACCTTTATTGATTAAATGATGAATGAAATTGTTTCTTAGATTCCATTTGGATACAAATGGTTATTAACCTGGATTGTGGCTACCGTTCATATTATATAACCCTTGATTATAAATAAATAAATTAATGGGTAATATTCGGTTTAGCATGACACAGATTTTGGGTGATATAATGATATAGATTCAACAGTGATTGAATTATTTATTTATAGAAATTTCATTTTATTGGTTGTGAAGAATTTATATATGAAAAGTGTAATCAAAATATATCATTTAATTTTCATAATCATCCATTGATCTTGATGATGTTATATTGTTATATTCCTATTATTAGTTTAGCTGTTGTGATAAATATTGGAATGGTTATATTGGGGATTAATCTAGTTTACATGTTCTAAAATAATTATATTGAGGGTTATGACCAGTGACACAAGGTGAAATTATAATATACAAGTTTATTCCCTGAGATTTACTGAAATGATTAAATATTGGGGAATTCCTAGAGACCCATTTTGAAATTTTTATATACCAGGATTGGAATCGATAAATCATAAAATGTTAATATACTGAGATCAGCTGTGATTTATTGTTGAAATGATTATATTGCGGGTTTTGGCCAATATTTGTGTAATGTATACCTTATTTATAAGTTAATGGTTTTACTTTTTGTGAGACATTCTGGAATGGAGCCAAGGAAGATTTTTTTTATCATCTTTATATGGTTATGGTCAACATAGTTGTGAGATTTTCTCTGAGACATTACCACATGGTGCTAAATAAGGTTGATGTTGTATTAATTTTATTATTTAATTAATTAATTTACCTATTTATTTCTTATTTAATAAACATATTATCCAAATGTATAGGTTTAAACATGTTGGTATTGGCCTAAAGAGTTATACGAACACCCTATTCGGGCTTCCATTTGGTACATGGTAAGATTCTTTGGATGCATATTGGAAAAGGTAAAGGGGGATTTTTTTTTATTTACTTTTCTATATGGGATATAGTTTAGGGATGGGACTGACATTGGTTTCATGCCCCGGGACTTCTGAGTCATTTATTGAGTATTATATTTTTTATTTTGTATTACATTAATAATGACATTTATTTATACTAAAGAACAACATTACATTATTCCATTTCTACTTGTGTTATTATTTCGTTGTCTTTGATTTCTCATATTCATTTAAATTTTATATATTCCTTTTTATTCTTACTCTGATATTTATTTAATATTATTTGTATTGGATTTTTTTTATTTGTAGTATCACTTTTACTATGGTGTATATTCTCTCTATTATACTTATCACACCCATGTAGCTAGTCAATAAGCCTATGGAATTCATGGTGGCACACATGAGGTCTCATAATAAACTAATTTTTTCCAAATGAAAGAGTTTCAAATAAGGGTATGTTATAATATACATTTCATTTTGAGAAATTTTTTGAAAATCCTTTTCCTTGAAGATACATATAAAAAATATCTTTAAAAAGAACCTATTAAATTTAAAATTTAGGCTTCAATGAAATTATACTCATAATGTTGGGTAATTCTTTGCATTCTGTAAATGTTAAAAAACATTTATTTTTTAATGTAAAAAGTTTAGGAAATTGAATTGTTTACAAATCAACAAGAATATTCCTTTTACATTTGTAATAAAATCAAAAAAAATTGTATTAAAAATGACATTATATTCTCTTAAGAGATTTTTTAAGAGTAAAAAACGGTTTAAAATAATTTTTTAAATCATTATGATTTTTTTCTTAAAAATTGAATTTTTTTAGAAAACATGGAATTTAATTAGAACTTATTTCTGACTGAAGAGATAATTGATGTTGTATTTTCATAAGACATTTTCTAAATTATTTTATATATCAAAGAGTAGAAAATATTAATATTAATTAAAAATATAATGAATAACTAGTGTAGAAGATTATGAAATTTTTTATTAGGTAATGGTAAATTAGATTCAATTGTGTTAAATTTATGAATAAAAACTCTCGATCAAAGTAATATTTTCATGTATACCCAAACAATGACTATAACGTTGAAGTAATGATAAAATAATGATTATATCTAGAGTATCAATATAATATAAAAATAAAATAAGTTGAAATAAAACATATTACATTAAAGCATCACTATGAACATAATATTTCCATTAAATAATCAATAATATATAGATTTAACCGAATGAGTGGAAATTTAGGTAGGAAATCCCCTAAATCAAGATACCATTTAGTTAAACATCCATTAATATCATTTATAGTTGTTTTAAAAATATTATTAAATTATAATAGAATAATATTAAAATTTATAATTTCATATTTTATCCATTTATAGAAACATAGTACTCTTTTTTATAATCGTTAATAATTTTCCTTGATTAAGGTGTTAATTGCCATGATTTCTCATGTATATTTTGTCATGAATGATATAGTTCATGGGAATATTATGTTGTTATACCATCTATAGAATTTTAATAATTACATAATAATCATTATTTTTCATAAAACTCACTTTAAAAACAATAATTATTGACGGTTCTAAAAAATGAAGTATGTTATGATAATAGAGATGGTATATCGTACGTACACATGAGTAACATTTTCATTTTCCAATGATATTTTTGAAGTTGAGGTAAGTAAAATATTAAAATTCTATATAGATTATTGTATCATATATACCATATTATATACTTATATATGTCATCTATGTGGTATGGTGATGAAGATTGGGTCACATCGATTCTTGAGGGTGGTAGTCCACATGTACATGAACGATGTTATCACGTTTATGGAACTGAAAAGTTATGAAATAAATTTATATATATTGTATTTAGATAATTCAAAATTTGTCATTAATATCATAATTATGTAATTTATATCAAATATATTCATTAAAATTAACTTTATCACCTTCCACATAAAGAATTAGGGAAGGATGAATCATATCACTTCATGAGGCGGCATTCCACCATACACACGAGCAACGTTTTCATATCTCCTATAGAATGGAAGGTAAAAATATATAAATTAATTAGTGAATAATGAGGTATAAATATGTTACAGATATCATATATATAATTTATATCTTTCATCATACACAACCGTGAGTTGTGGAAATGAGAAAATGAATTACAATGATTAGTGAGATTTTAGTCCACCGTAGACATGAAGTATTGTTTCTCATCGCTTTTGATGTGAGTGTAAATTGTTTTATATCATTCCATTATTATAAAAACATAATGTCTTATTAAATATAATTATGTTATTATATAATCTTGTTTCAAAAAAATAACAATGTAGTAGAGAAAGAAGTAAAATAAAGCCACTTATTGGAGAACATTACCTTTCTTCATATATCCTCATTATGTTTACACTATATCCTTAAAATGATACCTCTCAAAACATTATAATGATTATAAGATTGATGAGGTAAGTTGGGAAGTTAATTTTTTTGTGATTGGGTAAAACAATTCTACAGTGTGAAGATGCGAGGAGAGGGTGACATATTATAAGTGGGGTAGAGGACATAGTTGGTAATTTTAAAAATAATCGAGTGCTCGAACATTTTTAATATGGAAAAGGATTCCAATATAGTACATTATAGAAACAAATATTTTTAAGGGTCTAAAATTTTCTTGAAAATAGTTTTTGTACTAGTGTATATGTAATTTATATCATCATCTTTTTTGTTGAATCCCCCAATAAAATAATTTTTACGATAACTATGGTAATTATTTTTTTTCTAAATTCACAATTATTTTGTGTCAAAAATTATGTAGACATTATTATAATTTATTAATTATTATTGTTAAAAAAAAGCAGTAAACTTTTCCACGTTCAATTCACATATGATCCAAAATTTGGTATAAAATTAATCTTTGAAACATGATAATAAATTGCGTTCTTGAAGTGAAAATGTTCAAATGTTTACAATTATTATTTATCTAGATATAATTTAAAAAAGATTCCAAGGAAATAAATTAGATTAATTGATAAAAAAGTAACTAATTTTACATGAAAAAAAATTAAAAATAATTCTTTAAAATCTAAATTATGGAAATGAATTGTTTGTTTTCAATTTAAATTTAGTATTTCTCCCTATTGATCAAAAAATTAATTTTTTTTAAATACCAAATATTCACCCAAAGAGAATTTCGATATTAAAATTTAATAAATTAATTTTATTTTTTCATTTAAAATTTAAAATATTGGTAAAAATAATTTTTAAATTATGTGGGATAATTGATACTCATCCGTATTTTAGATAAAATACAATTTTTTAGAAATAATTCTTTCTATTAAATGATACATATTGTTTGAATATTGAATATATAATCAATAAACATGTGTAAAATATATATTTTAATTATTTATTTAATCCTATTAATTTTCTTCACCCCAAGGGATGATTTATAACTATCATATTAAATAATAATAATATATATATATACACTATTATTTAGAAAAACATTGTATTGCGTGTAATGTAAGCTATTTAAGAAATTTATTATTTCATGTATCATAATATTTCAAAAAAATCAATTTATTCTAATAGAAATATATTTTTATTTCATTGGGTGTCATATTCTCTTTTAAGACAGGATTTTTTATTTCACATATACTTGAATAAAATGTAAATCTTTTAGAATTTCAAGGTGTTATATTATCCCCACCTTATAAAAATTATTTCCTCGCAATTTTTTCCTTGAACTTAGTAACCAAGGGTTTTTTATTTGAAAATACATTTATTGAAATCCAATATCATTAGAAGGGTTCTTAATATACCCTATTAATGAGAGATAATGGGATATACTAAGGTTATATGGAATAACAGTTAATTAGGATCCTATGTAGGAGAACATTGGGGGAATGTGATCATATGAACATGGAGGAAAATCATAAATAATTATAGAGAGTAATATAAGTCATTGATCACAAGAAAGTGAATGATAAATGGAATGTTAAGGGGTTAAAAGAATAAATCTATGATTATTTGAAAGGCTATCTAATATATTAGATATAAATGTAATTAGATAACATTTTTGTTTCAATATCCATCTTCACAATGTTGAGGAATTATTTTTCTATGTAATGATATAAGGAAAAATACATACTTGGTATGTTTTTATTCAATACCCAGAGTTTAATCCCCTGTTTTTAGTTTAACCAATTTGTAATTTACCACTTTACATCAACAAATTAATTTAAAAAAATGATTTCTTTTTGTCTCTGAAGCACTAAAATTTACATTTAATGGATCAAAAAATCCCTAAAGATTGAGAATTATTTCCTTTTGTCTATAAATATATAACAATACATGTATGGTTGTCTTATATTTTAATAAAATAATCAATACACCCCAAACATAACACCTATGGTTCGTCATTAATTTTTATTTTTTAAATAATTTAACTAAAGAAAATAAACAAGGACATTTGGTAGGCTAGTGGTAGGAACTAAACTCCTTTCATCCTTCAGTCATTGGTTCATGAACCACCAATTTTTGGATGTAACGGGTTGTCCCCCACCTTGCAGGTTTTCCCTTTTCTAAAACTATAATAATTATAATGTTCCCAAAAACATATTATGTTGGCATGTGAAATAAAATTTATCATTAAATAACATTTTTATTATGGTTTTCAATGAAAAATTTTCCCACATAATCCATTAATATTATTTTATTATTATTATAATATATTTACTTAATATTTTAATCATAGTGGTTATCAATACCTTTAAGATTATTTCTACATAAGGAAATGGAAATACCCTAGAAAGCAAAGTTAGAGGAAAACCCATAACCATTTATTAAACAATGGAAAAGGTACAGTAAACAGAAGAGAAGGACAGAGGAAAACAACATTCCCATATAAAACCAGTTCCATCCAAAAGAAAAAAATTACATGTCATAATAATCATGACCTTCTCCATATCCTTAGTAAATAACTTGTTCTGCAGTAGCTGATTCCCACTCTGAAGATGTTTAATGTTTCTTCAATATATTGGCATACTTCTTTCTAATATTAAACTTCTCCAATGATGTCCTCTCCATACAGTGTTGTCTGCATGACACCAGGGTGGTCCTTCTTTCCCTCTTATATGAAGCCCTAGTGGCCACTGGATTTGGAAGATGAGAGTAGTCTTTCCTGGATCTTCTCCATGGTGGAGCAGTCATAACTCCATCACTTTCAGAGAAATTTCTTCTTCCACTCTGAACAATGTCACTGAAAGAGGGTCGGACAGCTCCACTATTTTCCTTACCACTATTTGAAACATTTCCCCATTTGACGGTGACCACCACAGATGCAAAATCATTACACACATCATTCTTCCGTACCAAAACATCCTCTACAACATCCAAGACCCCTCCTTCCATCATCTGAGATTTCTTGTAATGGTCAATTGGAGCAGGATAGTGAGAGTCTAACATAACTCCATGACCATCACATAATACCTTCTCTATTGCACCCTCAATTGCTTCTTCTGTCCTAGAAATAGTCTGAATATCGTCAATAAAATGAGATCCTTCACCCAAAAGGGGTACCTCCTCTACCTCTAGTCCCTTGAACCGGTTGATAGTCATGAAATCGTGCATTTCCACACCATTACAATCTGTGTAGCCAACAGGTTCTGCAGAGGGACCTAATTGATACAAACCAGAATTATCTTCGAGTGAGGGATAATTCCCAACCCCAAGATCACTCCCCAATCTATTATATATATTCCTCACTGTCAGATTTGAGGACACCAACATCTCCTTCATCCTAGAATTGAATACATGAGTCGATGCAGCATCATCTCGGTTCACTCCGGGCATTAGGACTGGATCCAATTGCTCCTCCACCACCGTACTGTCCGTTAATGAGCCTCCCACCAAAATTCATAGCATTGCATTCATAACAGAAGAACATACAGGAACATATTCAACATCATCCCGTGTCACCACCTACATTAGAGTTGTTGCCAATGGCTCCTCCACCACTACACTACCATTTAGTGGATCTCAGATCACCCCTTTACTATAACTGTTTTCATTGGCTCCTCCATCACTGTACTGCCATTTAGAGGTTCTCCAAGCCGAATGTGAATCTCAATAGCATCTCCACGCTCGACACATCCATTGTCCTCCTCCTGGAACATATTCACCCCAACCTCACCCCTTATCATTGTCAAACCAGCATCAGTGTGACCCATTTTCAAGACTCGATCGAGACCAGAAGCAGCACACCCTCCATTGTATATCATCTCCATCACGTGTGAGCTTCCACTAACCCTCCTGCTATGATAGATCTATTCCATATGACAAAATCGTCCACAGGACACGAAAAAATGCATCCACATCTGAAAAACCACCAACTGCTTCCAACGATACTCTTGGCCATCCATAATCCAAAATCATCAGACCAGAGACCTTGCAACAATGACTTATTCATAAATTATAGGAAAAATATGATGGCATACAACTTTAGTACACCGGTCGAAGCAAAGATTCCTCCCGATCAGGTTTCCGATTGCACACAGGATAGAAGTATTTTGAAATAAAATAGGAAGACCCAGAAGACATACCCAGGTTTCAATTGTTGAAGGGTCATGCCACATATGAAAATCGATGATCCAGAAAAACAGGTAGAAATATGACATGTTTCATCTTCGAGGGGCCCTAGACTAGGCCCTAATCAAGTCCTCATATAAACCAAAGCGGATCATGAGATTCCTCCATTCAAAAAAACCAATGACCGCGCGCTCCTGTAAATCCCAATACTCAGAGACAAATTGTTGAAAATTTTCAACCGAAGGGTGCTGGAGATGGAATCGGGCCCCCATGGTGAGCTTGCAAAGATCAGTGGCACTGTTGAGCTCTGCCGAAAGTAGTGAAAGTGAGGTGTCTCTCGGAAGAGATCTAAGACCTTCAGAGAAATAAATATCCTCATTAAGGGAAGAATGGAATTGAGATCTAAGAAGGTTATACTCTTCCCATGTGAATTAAGGCGTGAGACTCCCCACTCCAATTATGAGGGGGTTGAAAAATCTAGTGACATTCGACCTAGGTCATTGATGTAAGAGAGAATCTGGCAGCATCCGAGCAAGATTGTTATTATTATGACATTTTCAGAATGGAAATATTATTAAAATAAATTTTCAACTAAAAAATTATTACCATAAATTTATCCAAAATTAAATTAATCATTCTAGAATCTGATCACATAAAACCCAAAAACAATTGGTGTGTAGAACTTTGAACATGGAATCAATCAAACACTCTGTGTTGGATATGTAACCTATAGAATACCTAGATAACCTTGTAAAGTAAGAATCATAATCTATTAAACACTCTTATATTTTATTATTTATGAAATGAAAATTGATCTTTTGTAACATCATGAACCCCAATACCATAGAAAGGTTCCCAGATCCCAGTTGGCCACATGGCCTCAAGCACATCTCCACAAAAGCTATAGGCTACCGACTAGAAGCGAGGTCCTACAGTGTGTTTGTGGGGTGACTATTCCCTCTAAAATGAGTTTAATATAAAATAATATTTGTTAAAAAAAATTTCAGGTAATAAATCATATAGAGAATAGATACACAACAGTAATAGGTATCACTATCATAAGGATGCTAATATATAATGATGAAGATGATACATGTCATATGTCTCTACAAAAAAACAAAAACAAGTATATAGAAGTATAATAAATTACCCGTATCAAAAGTAAAATAATTCCTAAAATAATCCCATATAGCATCAGGAGCCTCATCTTAGTCCAAGGCTCCACTTTTCCTAATCAATTGTCGGGAACCGTTATTAGTTTTCTTTCCCTTATCTATACCTTTAATCATATAGTCTGTTTGGGTACCCAATGGTGTTCAAAGTAGGTTGTGATACATAATACCTATAATAAACAATCCAACGTAATGTTTCATCTAGTTATTGTGTACATAATAGTCACACTATGCAGGTAGTGTTAAAATATACAAGTATGCACAAAATTTAAATAGCTATAAATTATAGGTTCTCATTTAAAAAAATATATTTTATTATTAAATTACATTTAATTTATATGTCTAAAAACTCAGAGTGTATCCTAGAATTCCCAGTGAAAACATGATCAAATTATACCTATATAGTCCATCCATAAGGTATAAACAAATTCTGAATCCAAGGTTGGGAAATGGTTTGACAGAAATTTCACCTGACTCAATTCATTCATTAATCATTAAAAAATCTATGATCATCTTTACAATTCCTAATATGGAATCCAGGTATCTCTTTTGGTATAATATAAACCAACACCCTAAAAGTGTATCCATGTAAATACCCACACGCACCAAGGTGTCTATATAGGTATGGTATAACATCCATACCATTTGATTCCATCCTTGGTGGTCCACTAAGGGTGCACAAGTATCACCCATGGCATATATGACCAAATTAAATTTTTGATTCCATCCATGAAAATACATTATGATTCCAAGCATCACTCAACATACAATAGTCATACCTTGTATGTCTATCCATATCAGTCCATATAGAGATTCCATCTGTCACTCACTCATAGTCATGGTAAAATCCAAATGAGTTTGTCCATGGAATTCAGAAAGGAATCCACGTGTCACCCAAGACATATATTAATTTATTCAGTTCAATACTATTTAATCAATTCCATTTACTTAATTTCATTTCAACATATCAATGTTAACAACAAGAAAATTTTCAATAAAAAACTCACGTTATAGGCCAACTCAAGTCACTAGTCAATCATAAAAGTCTTGGTCTTTAGTTCTACTAATAGGATACTTTCATTATAACTGGAATTTCATGCTTAAACCACTATTACAAGGAATGTTTCTAGGATCCTAGTATCCATCCCATATTCTTACTCAATTATAATTAGAATTGATGTCATAATTAAAATATAATTAATATCCCCATTCCAATAATAAATCATTACAATAATAATTGATAACTCCAATGAAAATGGGTAAAGGGAACACCTCAAATGGTTCCAAATTCATATTCTATAAAAATGGTCCATTGGAATACACAACTCACCCAAAGGGGTGGTTCCAATAATGTTTCATAACCAATTAACATTTATCTAGGGAATAATTTATTGAATATGATGTAGCCATCAATTAAATCCATGGAAAAAAATTACTTTCAGGGTGTCCCCCAACAATTGGTTGCATGGGACAAAGACATATATATATATATATATATATATATATAATTTGACATTTAATGAAAATTATGAGCTTTTGAGAATCATTATAATCTCATCCATGTGCATTATATTGGCGACATAGTGGGGTATTTGATCCCAACATGGTGAATTATCCTCCTTACATTATTGTGAGAATGATAAGGAATGTATTAATAGTGGAAGGGTCCAATAGATCTATAAATGTTGGGTTACATCAAGAAGGTTTGGAAACTTTTATCTTGTTTGGGGACAGTGTAGCCTTGATCACATCAGTATGTTCATATACGAATGGGGATTCTTTATGTTTCAGATGAATTTTGGTAGAGGATTGACTTGCAAGAAAATTAATAGGATGAATATTGTACAACGATAACATGAATTTCCACTACGTCCTTGTCATAGGGAAAAAAATGTTTGACCATTCTAGGGATCAATAGATAAATATTATGTAGTGTAAATGGGGATATATTTACCCCTATGTGTTCTGTATTAATGATGGAATCAACACGGTTTTAAATACTACACGTCTTTAGTAGTCATTTCCCAGGTGGGGATGGTTCCTTCTATAAGGCCCCAGCCTTAAACATTACTTAATCTTGAGTTACATCAAGAATACATGTTGAGGATCTTTTCCGGTTTAGAGTTTTAGACAATTAGATCATAAATCATGCATTACATTCCATATTTAAATAAAGTGGTTACATAAAAGATAGTACTCATTTTTTCCATCAACAGAAACATATTTAAAATAAAACATGGATTCTTTCTTGACAGTCCCTTGACACTATCATCACATCATTTACCTTTCCCTTGACTTGTGAAAAAACATTTCAAAAACTTTGGATGAGTATAAAAAGTTCAGTAAGGGATATAAAAGTACGAAATGAAAACATTAGTCCATGTATAAAATCATACATTACCCATAAAACATAAGCATTATAACATACCTCATCAAATTATGAATATATCACACAAATCATAAGACATAAAGGTAACTTGAGGCATTCATAACATTCTTACATAGAGAGTAAACCTCATGGTTACGTTTGGAATACCCATCACAGTATATTCCCTAAATCTCTTCGGAGAAACCTTAACATTTACCCCCTTCGTGTTACCCAATGCATTGGAGAGCTATATTGGGCTCACCCTCACTTAGATTATCATGAATCCAACCTTCTTCATAACAATGCCCAAGAACCATGACATACTCATATCATATAAAACATGCATAAAGAAAACATAACATTTTCACTTTCCAATCACAAGATATAAATACAATACATTGATATAAAAACATTATGAAAACCATTTTCAATATGAAAATAAATTAAAATTAAAACATGTTATTTATTTTTCATTTTAAAAAAAGTTATGGCATGTAGAGGAAGTTGAAGCTCAAATAATGGTCACGGCGGTGGAGAACTCGTTGTCGCCACATTCATACGACAAAAAAACATTCCCTTTTTTCATTTAGTAAGTACTTCGTTTAAAGAAGATTCCTTTTGAATAAACGTAAAAGTCAATGGGGTTTACACACCGTGTAAAAGATATTTGTGTATAAAACAAAATATGCCTCAATGAAAGGAGATTGAGATGAAGTCCCATACCTCGGGTCTGACTTGACTCGATCGTTATTTAACATCTTGAATAATAAACTTGGGTTAATTTATAATTTCCTACGAACCTTTCTCAAGTTCATTATTACTTTTATATAACATATTACCATTTTATGAACACTATGTAATTATTTATGTTAATAATGGTCATTTTTTCGATCATTGGTACTTGAGTCAAAAATAAACTCTTTATAATTACAAGTTTTCATGTGGTAAAATATCCATTACATCAAGAATTATATTCGTTATTTAGATATAATATATATAATATATATCCATTATATACATGCATTAATATTACATAACATTTAGAGGTAAGAAATTAAATACACCGTTCATGGAGACGGTAAGCCGTACGTAAGCATAAACGCTACTTTCATTTCTATTTCCAATTTAATATAATCAAATCATAATAATATAGAGGTATATTATAATTCCAGTATAATATCATATATAATATCATTAACTCCATCCTTTATATGTCTCACATATGGCATTAACGAATCAAATCACTTTGAGGGGGCGATAGTCCGCACTTCCTAAAATGAAGATATCGTGTTTACCCATAATGGAAGCCGTAAAGGTATGTCATAAATGAAAAATACTGAAGCTTAAAGAAAAAATAAACATATTATATATTATATTTATAAATAGTGACATCTTAATGGCCTCCTTTGAAGGTGTTATAAGAATATTGAACAATCATCGTTTCGTGAGACAGAAATTCACCATCCACAGAAATAGTATGTTCTTTAACCATTAGATGTAGGTGTGTGTAAGTGTAGCTCGAATAATTCTTATAACAACATACTAGTATATTGAAAATACTGGTGTGGTTTCAAAATAAATGAATAGAAAGAGTTTATGGTGTTGGAAAAGCAAAATAAAACAACGGAACATTAGAGAAGACTTTACCTTTAAATCGGGTAACTCCTCTTGGTTAGTACCAAAAGGGTTTCTTGAAGAGCTTTCTGCCTAAGGTAAGGCTTCTAAGATGAATAGATGGATGTGGAGAGATACAATGATCATATTTTGGCTGAGCCAATGGCTTTAGAAGTGTGTGTAATGAGGTAGAGGTGGGGGCCTTTTATAAGAGGAGAGGAGGGGCACTCTTTGAATGTTATAAAATGTTACATTATATTGAAATGTTTTTAGGATTTAAAAGGTCCCCAATTGATATATTTCTAGTATAAGGTGATAGGGGTTCGAAATATACTCATCCAATTGGTCTTTGACAAGTGTAGGTCTTATATTTTACATTATCTTTTCATTTTAGTTAAATCGTTCATTAATGAGGTAATCGCTGCATCATCATGATGTCATAAATAATTTAATTTATATAATGTCTAAAAATTATAAAAAAATACTACGATTTAGGAAATAATTTTAGATTTCCAATTATTATTTATACTCTAATATATCATTTATGTAGAAAAAATTAAAAATTTTTTACTCAGGTGATACATTCTTTGTTATATTTAACTTTTTTAAAAAAATAAAAAGATAAAAAGTCATTATCACACAAACGTGATTCCATGGGGTCCCCAAGTTTTTAACAAGGCATCCCATGGTCTTCCATGACACAACCATTAGAATTAGGACAAATTTTGGGGTCATTTGTTATTGTTATGATATTATTTTATTATCCTTAACTGCCCGATTACTAATTAATCAAGATAATTAAAGATAATTACCGTCATTACTATTCATAATGTCCAAAAAACAAGAGTCTTGATTACATAATTTTGACTTTATAATTCCAAATATGTAATCATTTTACCAAATTACAAACACAGAATTTGAAATAATTAATTTAAAAATAATTCCCATTGTCAAAACAAAGAGCGGGTTTTTTAGAAACAATATCTATGAAACGTTTGGCACTTGTTTATGCCCAATTCCAAAGTTTAATTAATAAAAATGACCACCATTGTATTACATGGTAAAAATATATTCTATTTAAAATTTAAAACAAATTAAAAAAAATAATCTAACCATATAATTAAATTAGATGAAAATGATGTTTTGATGTAAAATGCAGTATTTTTCACTATTCATTAAAAAAATGAACATTATCAGAAAAATACCAAAAATTTATACAAAGTAAATTTCAATGTCTCAATCATATAGAATAAGTTTATTTTGGAAAATATAGCTTATAAAATTGTAAAAAATTTTATTTAAAAATGGTTTTCCATCAAAAGGCAGTAAAACAATCTTTTAAAAATATTAGTGTATTACATGATTAAGATTGGATTTATTCTCATTTTAAGCCTCTAAAACACTATCAAATTCATAAATAGACATAGATAATAATATCTATTATGCATTACTTAATTAGAGTGTTACATCCTTCCCACCTTTAGAAAATTGCATCCCTGCAATTTATTTACTTATCGAATAAGTGGGGGTATTTAGCCCTCATTGCATTTTCAGATTCCCATGTTGCTTCTTCACTCATGAGGTTTTTCCACAAAACCTTTATATGAT
The DNA here is from genome assembly GCA_963277665.1 of Viscum album. Lineage (NCBI taxonomy): Eukaryota > Viridiplantae > Streptophyta > Magnoliopsida > Santalales > Viscaceae > Viscum > Viscum album. The sequence continues at coordinate 2,116,342,430 of OY728136.1, forward strand.
GAATCATCTTATTCCACAACACTTTCTCCCTCTGGTCATGAATCTGGACCGGATTTTCCTCCTAAGATAGATTCTTTTCTAGCTGAACTACCTCTGGACTCAAAACATGAGATGGATCTAGCATGTACTTCCTTAACATTAAAACATGAAAAACATTGTGTACCTGAGATAAACTTGGAGGTAAATCCACTTGGTATGCAACTGATCCAACTCTCTCCCTAATTTCATATGGTCCAATGAACCTTGGACTCAGCTTTCCTTTCTTACCAAATCGCATCACACTTTTCCATGGTGAAACTTTGAGAAAAACATGATCACCTACCTCAAAAGAGAGATCCTTCCTCATGTTGTCTGCATAACTCTTCTGCCTGCTTTGAGATGATCTCATGTGTTTCTATAATAGCTGAACTTTTTCTACCAAATCATCTACCAATTCTAGCCCCATCAACTTCCTTTCACCCACTTCATCTGAGAAAGCTGGAGTTCGACACCGCTTCCCATATAATGCCTCAAATGGTTCCATCTGTATACTGGAATGAAAACTGTTATTATAAGAAAAATCAACCAATGAAAATGTTGGTCCCAACTTCCCTGATAATCCATCGAAAAACCACGTAGCATATCCTCCAAAGTCTGAATTGTTCATTCTAACTTCCCATCTTATTGAGGATGAAAAGAAATACTAAAATTTAATTCAGTACCCAATGACTTCTGAAGGCCCTTCCAAAAGTTATAAGTGAACCTAGGATCACAGTCAGATACAATGGAGAGAGGAACTCCATTTAACCGGAATATCTCTTTAAGATACAAACGGGAAAGTTGATCAAGGGAAAAAGTATCTTGTATTGCAAATAAATGAGTATATTTAGTCAAACGATCAATAATAACCCAGATTGCATTATTACCTCGAGGTGCCTTCGGCAATCCCACAATGAAGTCCATGGTTATATTCTCTCATTTCTACTCTGGCACTGGTAAAGGATGAAGCATCCCATTCAGACATTGCCGCTCTGATTTAACCTGTTGAAAAGGCAAACACTTCACAGTAAAATCAGCAATATCCCTTTTTATTTCATCCCACCAGTAAAACTCCCGAAGATCTCTATACATCTTAGTACTTCCTGGATGAACTGAAAATGGAGAACTATGAGCTTCACATAACAACTCTCTCTTCAACTGTGAATCACAAGGCACACACAATCTCATCTAAAATCTCAAAACACAATCATTATCAATGTTGAATTCAGGAAACTTACCCTTCTAAACTAGCACTACCTTTTTCTGCAACTCACTGTCTTGCTTCTGTGCTTGCTTAATTCTGTCTGATAGAGAAGATTTCACTGATACCTGAAACAAAACAGAAGGACATCCAACACCAACAACATCTATTCCAAAGTTCATCAAATCCTTAACCAATGTATCACGTTCCAAACACAACATTGTTAATGAAGCATTACTTTTTCGACTCAAAGCATCAGCCACTTTATTTTCTATTCCCGGATGGTAATGAGTTGTACAATCATAATCCTTGATTAATTCTACCCATATCCTCTGTCTCATGTTCAATTATTTTTTAGTGAATATATACTTTAATCTTTTGTGATTGTTATATATTTCACACATTACTCCATACAAATGATGCCTCCAAATTTTTAAAGAGAAAACAACAGCAGCTAATTCCAAATCATGTGTAGGGTAATTTACCTCATGATATTTCAACTAACGTGAAGCATAGGAAGTTAATTGATCATTATGCATTAGGATGCTACCAAGTCCTTTCAATGAAGAATCATTATAGATAACAAACTACCCATTCCTGGAAGGTAGTGCCAAAACTGCAGCATTCACCAATCTTCTTTTCAATTCCTAAAAACAATCATCACATTCTTTTTTCCAGATAAACTTAACACCCTTCTGAGTTAGCTTAGTCATTGGACTATATAACCGTGAAAAATTTCAAACAACCCTTCAGTAATAGCCTTCCAAACCCAGAAAACTATGAATCTCAGTTACATTTTTGGGTCTTGTCCATTCTTCCACAACCTTTGTTTTTCTAGGATCAACAGTTATCCCATCTTTAAAAAAATGTGACCAAGGAACGAAATTTGTTGCAACCGAAACTCACACTTGCTGAATTTCCCATACACTTTATTTTCTTTTAAGGTTTGAAATATAACCCTTTAATGTGTTTCATGTTCCACTTTACATTTAGAAAACCACAAAATATCCTCAATGAAAACAACCACAAACTTATCCAATAACTCATGGAAAATTCTATTCATAAGGTTCATGAATACAACAGGTGCATTGGTTAGCCCAAAAGGCATAACTACAAATTCATAATGGACATATCTTGTAAGAAACACAGTCTTTAGAATATATGCTTCCTTTACCTTTAACTGATGATACCCCGTTCTCAGGTCAATCTTTGAAAAATATTGAACTCCTTGGAGCTGATCAAACAAATCATTGATATGAGGCAAAGGATATTTATTATTAACAGTGATGTTATTCAAGGCTCTATAATCAATGAAAAGTCTCATTGAACCGTCTTTCTTTTTAACAAATAAAACAGGGGCACCCCATGGTGATGTGCTAGGTTGAATGAAACCTTTCTCTAATAAATCATGCAATTTCTCCATCAACTCTAAAAGTTCAATTTGAGCCATTCGATAAGGGGGTTTTGAAATTGGCTTAGCATAAAGAACTAAGTAAATAGTAAACTCAACTTCCTGATTTGGTATTATTCCAGGAAACTCATCAAGAAAAACATCTGGACACTCATTTACCACTGGCACATCATTAATCTGTTTTGTTCCCTTTTTTCATCAATATGTGCAAGGTAACATTCATTTCCATTTTTTACAAGTTTCTCGACCTCTTGATATGTTATCAACAGTATGGGTTCATTCTTGTACAAAAACTAAAATTCTTTCTGAAAAGAAACTTCTTTATCTCTACACTCAATCTTAGCATGGTAAATAGAGAACCAATCCATACCCAGGATAACATCAAACTCTACTAGAGGTAAAACAATATGGTTTTCAAGCAGGTTCTTTCCAGGGATTAGGATAGAGAGATTCTTATAAATTCTTTTTGCTTCAACATTTCCCCCAGGTGTTTTTACCACAAGTTTATGAGTCATTTCTTGATATGGTATTCCCATTTTACTAGAAAAGTTTTCAGAGATGAAAGAATATGTAGACCCTAAATCAAACAACACACTAGCATAATCTGAAAAAAAAACAAACAATGTACCTGATACCACTTCATTTGATGGCCAAACATCTGCTGAAGTAGTTACAAAGGATTTCATCACCCCTTTCTGCTTGTATTCTAACTGCTTCCCATCACTCGATCTCTTTGTCAGACACTTGTTTGCATAGTTACCCATCTCATTGAACTTAAAACATTTCACTAACTGTAAATAAAATTTGGTTTACCATCACCCTGATCTTTTTCAGTGCAATCACGAGCCTTATGTACCATCTTACTGCATTAGTAGCACTTTACATAATTCTGAATACATTCCCCAGCATGCCTTTTACCACATTTATCACAAACTAGAAACTTAGTTTTCTTACCATCAGACCTTTTTGAAGAATTTTCCTCTTTCTCCTTCCACCACGGTCTCTTCTTATGTTGGTTTTTATAGAACACTTGATTATCAGAAAACTCCATTTCCACCTTCTCAGCACATCCAACAAGATTTTCATAACTTTTGAACTCACAAGAAGTCAATTCCCTTCGATATTTTGGCATTAATCCGGAGTAAAAAATGATTGATTTTACTATCAAGGTCTCGGAGAAAATTTGGAGCATACCTTGCCAATCGAGTGAACCTCTCTTCATAAGCAGCCACTGAGTCGTCCTCTTGCCTCAATTCCAAGAATTTTTTTCCCATCCTAAGTCGAACACCCTTAGGAAAATACTTATCAAGAAGCATAACTTTGAATTCATCCCAGTCGAGAGCATCAATCTCATCAGCATCCCTAATATTTTTAACCATCGACCACCACTGATCTGCTTCACCCTCCAAATGGTATATATCAAGACTAACCTTTTGATTTTCTAAACACCCCATTACATCAAAAATATTCTCCAGTACTTTAATCCACCCTTCAAATAGCACAGGGTCAAATGATCCTCTGGATGATGGGGGATGTTGCCTTATGAAATGTTCCACCACTGACATGTTCCTCTGAGGCTGATCTGGATGATCCCATGCATTGATACCACCACAATTTATTTCAAGAGTCAACTGTGCCATTATTGTAACAAACAGTTTAGTTCCAATTCTGACCATCTCAGGATGCTGATTCGGAAGGTCATTTACTTCTGTATGCCTTCCTAGCACTACTTCCCTGTTTCCTCTGCGGAAAACCATTCTGAACAAACATGTCTTAGATGAAGCAACATTATAATATTCAAATGCTATATCATTTCAATTTGACCATAAAAAAAATATTTTTAGATAATCATTTAATAGAATTCTAACTCATAAAGTTATCTAAACTGACCATTGATACCAACTATAAGGCCCCAACCTTAAACATTACTTAATCTTGAGTTACTTCAAGAATACACATTGAGGATCTTTTCAAGTTTAGAGTTTTATAGAATTAGATCATAAATCAGGCATTACATTCCATATTTAAACAAAGTGGTTACATAAAAGATAGTACTAATTTTTTCAATCAATAGAAACATATTTAAAATAAAACATGGATTCTGTCTTGACACTCCCTTGACACTATCATCACATCATGTACTTTCCCTTGATCTGTGAAAAACATTTCAAAATCATGGGATGAGCATAAAAAGCTCAGTAAGGGATATAAAAGTACGAAATGAAAGCATTAGTCCATGTATGAAATCATACTTTACCCATAAAACAAAATCATTTTAACATAACTCATCAAATCATGAATAAATCCAAGAAATTATAAGACATAAAGGTAACTTGAGGCATTCATAACATTCTTACGTTGGGAGTAACCCTCATGGTTATGTTTGGAATACCCATCACAGTATATTCCCAAAATATCTTCGGAAAAACCTTAACGTTTAACCCCTTCACATTACCCAATGCATTGGAGAGATATATCGGGCTCACCCTCCCTTAGTTTATCACAGAACCACCCGTCTTCATAACAATGCCCAAGAACCATGACATAATCGTATCACATAAAACATGCATAAAGGAAACATAACTTTTCTAATTTTCAATCAAAAGATATTAATACAACACATTGATATAAAAAAATTATGAAAACCATTTTTAGTAACAAAATAAATTAAAATTAAAACATGGTATTTATTTTTCATTTTAAAAAAAATGTTATGGCTTGTAGAGGAAGTCGAAGCTCAAATAATGGTCACGGCGGCGGAGAAGTCGTTGTCACTGCATACGAACGACAAAAAAACATTCCCTTTTGTCTTTTAGTAAACTCTTCATATAAAAAAGATTCCTTTTGAATAAACATAAAATTCAAAGGGTTTTATACACCGTATAAAAGAAAGTTGTGTATAAAACAAAATATGCCTCAATGAAAGGTGATTGAGACGAAGTCCCATACCTCGGGTCCGACTTGACTCGATCGTTCTTTAACATCCTGAATAATAAAATTGAGTAAATTTATACTTTCTTAAGAAACTTTTTCAAGTTCATTATTCCTTTTATATCACTTACTACCATGTTATGAACACTATGTAATTATTTATGTTAATAATGGTCATTTTTTCGATCATTGGTACTTGAGTCAAAAATAAACTCTTTATAATTACAAGTTGTTCATGTGGTAAAATATAAATTATATCCAGAATCATATTCATGATGTAGATATCATATATATCATATATATCTAGTATATACATGCATTTATAATATTACATAACATTTAGAGATAAGAAATGAAATGCACAGTTCATGGAGACGGTAAGCCGTACGTACTCATGAATGCTACTTTCATTTCTACTTCCTTTTTAATGGAATTGAATCATAATGATATAAAGGTACATTATAATTCCAGTATAATATCATATATAATATCATTAAATCCATCCTTTATATGTCCCACATATGGAATTAACGAATCAAATCACTTTGAGGGGGCGGTAGTCCGCACTTCCTAAAATGATGATATCGCGTTTACCCCTAATGGAAGCCGTAAAGGTATGGAATAAATGAAAAATACAAAAGAATAAGGAAAACAGAAACATATTATATATTATATATAAATATAGTGACATATTAATGACCAATTTTGAAGGTGTTATAAGAATATTGAACAATCATAGTTTCGTGAGGCAGAAATTTTCCATCCACCGAAACAGTATTTTTTTTTACCATTAGATGTAGGTGTGAGTAATTTTAGCTCAAATAATTCTTATAAAAACATCCTAGTATATTTAAAATACTGGTTTCATTACAAAATAAATTAATAAAAATAGTTTAGGGGGTTGGAGAAGCAAAATAAAACAAAAGAACATTAGAGAAGACTTTACCTTTAAATCAGGTAACTCCTCTTTGTTTGTACCAAAAGGGTTTATTGAAGAGCTTTCTACCTTAGGTAAGGCTTTTAGGATGAATAGAGAGATGTTTAGAGATAAAATGATAAGATCTTGGCTTATCCAATGGCTTGAGAAGTGTGTGTAAATAGGTAGAGGTGGGGGCCTTTTATTAGAGGAGAGGAGGGGGACTCCTGGAATGTTATAAAATGTTACTTTATATTGAAATATGTTTCAGATTTAAAAGGTCCCACATTGATATATTTCTAGGATAAGGTGATAAGGGTTCGAAATATACTCATAAAATAGGTCTTTGACAAGTGTAAATCTTATATTTGACATTTTCTTTTCATTTTATTTAAATCATTCATTAATAATGTAATCGCTGCATCATCATGATGTCATAAATAATTTAATTTATTTAATGTCTTAAAATTTTAAAACAAAATAATATGATGTAGGAAATATTTTTATCTTCCAAATGATTATTTATAGTACAATAGATCATTTATGTCGATAAAATTAAAAATGTTTTACTTAGGTGATACATTCTTTGTTATATTTAACATTCTTTAAAAAATAAAATGATAAAAAGTCATTATCACACAAAAGTGATTCCATGGGGTCCTCAAGTTTGGAACAAGGCATCCTATGGTCGGCCATGACACAACCAGTATCATTAGGACAAATGTTAGGGTCAATTTTTATTATTATGATATTATTTTATTATCCTTAACTACCCGATTACTAATTTATCAAGATAATTAAAGATAATTATCGTCATTACTATTCATAATGTCCAAAAACAAAAAAGTCTTCATTGCATAATTTTGATCTTATGATTCCAAATATGTAATCCGTTTTACCAGATTCCAAACAAAGAAATTGCAATAATTAATTTAAAAATAATTCCCGTTGTCAAAACAAATAGCGGGTTTTTTAGAAACAATATTTATGAAAAGTTTGGCACTTGTTTATGCCAAATTCCAAAGTGAAATTAATCCCAATGTCCACAATTGGATTACATGGTAAAAATATATTCTATTTAAACTTTAAAACCAATTAAAAAGATAACCTATCCATATAATTAAATTAGATGAAAATGCAGTTTTGATGTAAAATGCAGTATTTTTCACTATTCATTAAAAAATGAACATTGTTAGAAAAATACCAAAAATTTATCCAAAGTAAATTTCAATGTCCCAATCATAAAAAATAAGTTTATTTTGAAAAATATATCTTATAAAATTGTCAAAAGTATTATTTAAAAATGGGTTTCCATCAAAAGGCAGTAAAACAATCTTTTAAAAATATTAGTGTATTACATGCTTAAGATTGGATTTATTCTCATTTTAAGCCTATAAAAAACTATCTAGTTCATAAATAGACATAGATAAGAATATATATTATTCATTACTTACTTTTGATGTTACACCTTCCATTTCATATCAGGGAATGAGGTTAGTGGTAATCCTCTACTTGATGAGATGTTATTGGGAAATAGGGCATAAGCACCCATGAGCCATGGAATAGGATGATTTCACTATAATATTTTAAATATGTGGGGTGTCCACATTTTTCAGTCTCCTTCCCCCATGCCTATTGGGTATGGGTGGTGCATGTCATCGAGGATGTTTAGTTTCTGGTGTCTTGTGGGAATTCACAGATCCAATGGTTAGTACATGTCTGATGATATGGTTGGCCAATACACCCAACATTACATGTCCTCAACCAGGTAAAAGAGAATGGATTTACATTGATGATGTATTGAACTATAATTTACCTATTTTTTCATATTATAATTTTTATAGGGGATTATGTTCATATATAGTTCACTATTATATTTTCTAGAACATCAATCAAGGAATCCATATGTAGTAATTTTTTTCGTTGGAGTGGTTAATATCATGTGGCCCCACATTATTACTTTAAAATAGTGGGAAACCATCACTACTATAGTAGACTTTGTTTGTTTTTTTTTTGATACAATGGGATGATTATATTAATGGCCTTACTTGAATGGATTCTTAATTGGAGTATGGAAACTAGTCTTGGTCTCCCATAAAGAATAAAGACATCTACATGAATCCCATTCCGGGCTCCATCATTTTGCGGAGAGAATGGAAGATAATTATTTAATGATTGGATAAATCACATATATTCATGTCACAAATGGGTATGTATAAATTAACATTTTTTGGGGTTGTACCTATGCATGCTCATTAAATATCTGTTGGAACATGTACAGATTCAAGGTGGATGATCCCACATATATAGATCATGTATGGTTTAATAAAGGTTAGAATCCAGTGGGGAAGATCAAACATTTGTTTTCATGTATGGGTTGACACTAGTTAACATCCATTAGGGATGATCCCACACTTTTACATAACAAATGGGTTGACATAAGTTTCCATCTGGTGGGGATGATCCAGTATATTTTTCGAACACACAATGTTTTAGGAACCATTATGATTACTTTTGTTATTGTTTTCGGCGTTATTGTTTTGTTTTTGTTTCTATTGTTCTTATAATAAGTTTTATAATTTTTAATATTTATAAATATTATATTAAATAAATTTTCTATCTTACATAAAAATGATTGAAACATGACTAGAAATTTTTCTTTACAAGATATGAACCAAAATAAATAAAATTTATTCATTCATAAGTAGGAAATAAATATATAAGGAAAAGTAAGTATGAGAGTCTTGTGAAGAGTGGTGGGTGATGGAATTTTTTTCATACATGAATTTATATTTTTAGAAGTCATAGGGTTGATTTTCACTAACCTCAACATCAGTTATACCCATTCTATTAGATGGGATCAAGGCTGAGCAGTTATCTATTCTAGATAGCATAGTTCTGAGAGACTACATGTTTGGTGGGGATGTAACATTAAGATGGTCTCATGTTAGTGTAAATTCTCTTCTTTTTTGTTGCTAAGTATGGGTTCCTACAAGCTTGCACGAGTAGATGATGAAAATGTTTCATGCATCAAGATGTGTTTTAAATTATGGTTTGTAAAACATTTATCATGATCACAATAGACAGTACCAGGGGTTGGGAATGAAGAAGTAAGTATTAGTCTTTATGGTGAGTTCTTTAAATTTCCCATAAGTGAATGATTGGAATCAATTGATAGGATAGATTTTAAATCCTATTCCCTTTCCAGAGTTGAAATGGGATGATGTTGTTAATGATTTTATGACAGGATTACCCCTGAAACTTGTAATAATTATATTATATGTGTGATTGCGCATCAACTGAATAAGGAATCCCACATCTTATATACTCCAGAGACCATCATACTTTATTATTTTGGTTGTATTTACATGCATGATGTTGTTCAGATTCCTAGTGTTTTGGGGGGTATCATTTCATGATGAAATCCTCATTTCACATTGAGTTTATAGAAGGGTATTCAAAATGATATGGTATCAAAAGTTATTTTCAGTGTACAGTACCATCCTTAGACTGATGGTCAATGTAAGAGGACTATCCAGCTTCTACAGGATATGTTAAGGTCCTTTGTTTTGGATTTTGGAGGATTTTGGGAGAATTATATGGAACTCGTGGAGTTTTTATATAATTATATCTTCCATGAACCAATCTAGATTTCACCTTTTGTAGCATCATATGGTAGGACATTCCATTCACCGATCTACTGGTTGGAGGTAGGTGAGTTAGTGATTGATGGTCTTAATCACATGTAAGAGACATTTGATCAATTTCAATGGATCGCAGAGTGGTTGGTGACCACATATAGAATGAATAAATCATACATTGTCTATAAAAAAAGAAATTGTGAGTTCGAGGTTGGTCACAAGGTTTTCATTTCGGTGTCTCCTTGGTTGGGAAAATATTGTATTATGATTTATGGAAAACTAGTTCTCATATTTGTCAGGTCGATCAAGATAGTAGATAGTGTCATAATAGTGGAATACTAGAAATACCTTCCACAATTCTATAGTTCCTTTCCCGACATGTTTTACATGTAACAACTACAGATATATTCTTCATAACCTTCTCAATTGATAGATGTAATAGGCATAAAGCATAGTTCTGATGGGTCCTTTCAGGAGAATCTGATATATATTTTTGGTCAATAGTGAGATGTATCTCTATGGTTTGGTGATTTATTTGGTTTTAGGGTAATGAAACAATGAAATGTTTAGGAGGATAGCTTGAAGAGGGTTTTTGATATGTGATCATAGTGTCTAAATTTGTTCTCTGAGATATAGGAGTGATTCTTGGAGTAACTCGAGGGATGAGCTCTTATATAGTGGGGAGGTTGTATGATCCATTATTTATTCAGGTACATCAAACATTTTTTTAATATTATCCTTGGTATCTATATCTTATTATGTGATGGAGTACATATTTGGGTTAAATTACTTAATTTTTGTGGTTGTCAGTTTTTTTAGATAAATGTGGACATGGTTTTTGAGGAATCTTTAGAAAACAGGAGATGATCCATGTGGGGAACAATTCAGGATTTAGGTTCAAATTAAAGGAGTCTGGGGATATATAGGTCGAGTGTTACCATGGTTTCTTGGTAAGATAATTATCTTTAAATGGTTTTGGGTTTTTATAATGAAATACGAAGCAAAAAAACAATATTCATAATAGTTACATGTCATGTCATTATGATACACACCATATAATTATTGCTAGACACATTTCCTGAATAGTTGATAGTCAGGAATTGATTCAGAACATAAATTGAATACACATATTTTAACTATATTACACGTCGTGTCATGTTCGATCAAAATAAAGAATAATCTGAGGTTGTGGGTTTTTTAGTGTATCCCACTATAAAATAATTTAATGATGTGAAAATATATTACACACTATGTAATTACCCATCCTAGAGTTTTTATGTGTGTCTGTGATTGATCTTTTTATAAATCTTTCATTCAGCTTCTTCCTCTTGACCCAGGGTTATCTTCTATATGATTTTTTAATCCTACCCTCCCTTAAAATGTCTTGATCATGCATCTAATCTCATGTAAGTGGTTTTTCATCAGTTTTAATTTTCTCTTCATCAGTCTATGATTGTTTTCATTTAACCTCTTGATCATGTGAATTGATATTCTTAATCTTGATCAATTATTGACTAGGATACTTGTTGTAATATTTTGATCATTGTTACTCGTTTTAATATTACATTGTACACATTGGTTGATCATTAGTTGAAGAAAGGGGGTCTAAACCATAACCATATGTTTTGATAATTGGCGAGTATATATAATATTGAAGTTATGTCAATACACATGCACCTTTATTGACTAAATGATGAATTAGATTTTTCCTTAGATTCCCTTTGGGTACAAATTTTTATTAACTTGGATTGTGGCTACCATTCATATGATATAACCCTTGATTATAAATAAATTTATTAATGGGTAAAATTTTGTTTAGCATGACATAGAATTTGGGTGATTTAATGATATAAATTCAACTTCGATCGAATTATTTATTTACATAAATTTCAAATTATTGGTTGTGAAGAATTTATATATGAAAAGTGTAATCAAAATATATCTTTTAATTTTCATAATTATCCATTGATCTTGGCGATGTAATATTGTTATATTCCTCTTATTAATTTAGTTGTTGTGATAAATGTTGGAATGTGGTTATATTGGGGATTAATCTAGTTTACACGTTCTAAATTAATTATATTTTGGGTTATGACCAGTGAAACAATGTGAAATTATTATATACAAGTTTATTCATTAGGATTTACTGAAATGATTATATATCGGGTTATTCCTACAGACACATGTTGAAATTATTATATACTAGGATTGGCATTGATAAAACATAAAATGTTAATATACTAATATCAACTGTGATTTATTGTTGAAATGATTATTTTTCGGGTTTTGGCCTATATTTGAGTAATGTATACCATAGTTATATGTTTATGGTTTTACTTTTACTGAGACATTCTGGAATGGAACCAAGGAAGATTGTATTTTATCATTTTTATATGGTTATGGTCGGCATAGTTGTGAGATGTTCTTTGAGACATTCCCACATGGTGCTAAAAAATGTTGATGTGGTATTAATTTTATTATTGAACTAATTAATTCAACTATTTATTTCATTATTTAATATACATATTATCCAAATGTATAGGTTTAAACATGTATGTATTGACCTAAATAGTTATACGCACACCCTATTTGGGCCTCCATTTTGTACTTGATAAGATTTTTTGGATGAATATAGGAAAAGATAAAGGTGGCTTGCTTTTGATTTTCTTTTCTATATGGGATATAGTTTAGGGATGGGACCGACATTGGTTTCAGGCCCCGGGTCTTCTGAGTCATTTATTAAGTATTCTAGTTTTGATTTTGTATTACATTTATAATGACATTTATTTATATTAACGAACAACATTACATTATTCCATTGCTACTTCTGTGATTATTTTATTGTCTTTTATTGCTCATATTCATTTATATTTTATATATTCTTTTTTATTCTCACTCCGATATTCATTTAATATTATTTGTATTAGATTTTTTTGATGTGCAGTGTCACTTTTACTAGGTTGTGTAGTCTCTCCACTTTACTTATCACACCCAGGTAGCTAGTCAAGAAGACTATGGAATTCATAGAGGCACACATGAGGTCTCGCAACCATCAAATTGTTTCCACATAAGAGTGTATCAAATAAGGGTATGTTATAATATACATTTCATTTTGATAAATATTTTGAAAATCATTTTCCTTGAAGATAACATTTAAAAAATTTGTTTAATAAGAACCTCTTAAATTTTAAATTTATGCTTCAAATAAATTATTCTCATGATGTTGGGTAATTCTTTACATTTTGTAAATGTTAAAAAAACATTTCTTTTTTACTGTAAAAAGGTTAAGAAATTGAATTGTTTACAAATCAACAAGAATATTCCTTTGACATTTATAGTAAAATCCAAACAAAAATTATTTTGAGAATGACATAATATTATCTTAAAATATTTTTTTATGAGTAAAAAAGGGTTAAAAATAATTTTTTAAATCATTATGATTTTTTTCATAAAAATGAGTTTTTTTAGAAAACATGGCATTTAATTAAAAGTTATTTCTGACTGAGGAGATAATTGAGGTTGTATTTTCATAAAACATTTTATAAATTATTCTATGTATCAATGAGTGGAAAATAGTACTATTAATTAAAAATATAATGAATAAATAGAGTATAATATAATGAAATTTTTTTATTAGTTAATGGTAAATTAAATTCATTTATGATAAATTTATGACTAAAAACTCTCGATCAAAGTAATATTTTCATGTAGACCCATACAATGATTATAAGGTTAAAGTAGAGATAAAATAATGATTATATTTTGAGTATAATTATAATATACAAATAAAACACGTATAAATACAACATATTATATTAAAACATCACTATAAACATAATATTTCCATTAAATAATCAATAATATATAGATTTAACCAAATGAGTGGAAATTGAGTTACAAAATCCCCTAAATCAAGATACCATTTAGTTAAACATCCATCAATATCATTTATAGTTGTTCTAAACATGTTATTAAATTATAAGAGAACAATATTAAAATTTATAATTTCATATTTTATCCATTTGTAGAAACTTAGGACTCTTTTTTTATAATCGTTAATAATTTTCATTGATTAAGGTGTTAATTACCATGATTTTTCATGACTATTTTATCATGAAAGATCTAGTTCATGGGAATATTGTTTAGTTATAACATCTATAGAATTTTAATAATGACATAATAATCATTATTTTTTATAAATCTCACTTTAAAAACAATAATTATTGACGAATCTAAAAAATGAAGTCTGTTATGATAATAGAGATGGTATTTCGTACGTACGCATGAGTAACATTTTCATTTTCCACAAATCAATTTGAATTTGATGTTGGAAAAATATTAAAATTACATATATATTATTATATCATATATACCATATTCTATACTTATATATGTCATCTATGTGGTATGGTGATGATGATAGGGTAACATCGATTCTTGAGGGTGGTAGTCCACTTGTACATGAACGATGTTATCACATTTATGGGACTGAAAAGGTATGAAATAAAAATATATATATTGTATTTAAATAATTAAAAATATGTCATTAATATCATAATTATGTAATTTATCTCACATATAATCATTAACATTAACTTCATAACCTTCCACATGAAGAATTAGTGAAGAATGAATCTATTCACTTCATGTGGTGGCATTCCACCATACACACGAACGACGTTTTCTTATATCCTATAGAATGGAAGGTAAAAATATACACATTATAAAGTGACTAATGAGGTATAAATATGTTATAGATATCATATATATAATTTATATCTTTCATCATACACAACATTGAGTTGTGGAAATGAAAAAATGAATGACATTGGTTAGTGAGATTGTAGTACACCATAGACACGAAGGATGGTTTCTCATCCCTTTTAATGTAAGTAGAAATTGTTTTATGTCATTACAATATTATAAAAACATAAATTTTTATTAAATATAATTATTTTATTATATAATCTTGGTTCAATAAAATAACAATGAGGTAGAGAAAGGAGAAAAATAAAGACACTTATTAGAGAACATTGCCTATTCTTTTGGTATCTTCATTATGTTTACACTATATCCTTAAAAGGATAACTTTAAAAACATTATAATTATTATAATATGTGATGAGGTAAGTTGGGAAGTTATTTTTTTTTGTGATTTTCTAAAACAATTCTAAAGTGTGAATATGAGAGGAGAGGGTGACCTATTATAAGTGCGGTAGAGGATATAGTTTGTAATTTTGAAAATAATTGAGTGCTCATACATTTTTAATATGTAAAAGGAGTCCAATATAGTACATTATAAAAACATATATTTTTAAGGGTCTAAAAGTTTCTAGAAAATAGTTTTTGTACTAGTTTATACGTAATGTATTTCATCATCTTTTTTGTTAAATCCCCCAATAAAACCATTTTTACGATAACTATGGTAATTAGTTTTTTTTTCTAAATTCACAATTCTTTTGGGTCTAAAATTATGCATACATTATTATAAATTATTAACTATTAATGTTTAAAAAAATTCAATTAACTTTTCCATGTTCAATTCACATATGATCCAAAATTTAATTTAAAATTAATCCTAGAAACATGATGATAAAGTGGGTTCTTAAAGTGAAAATGTTCAAATGTTTACAATTATTATTTATCTAAATATAATGTAAAAATGATTCCAATGAAATAAATTAGATTAATTGATAAAAAATTAACAAATTTTATATGGAAACAAATTAAAAAGTATTCTTTAATATATAAATTATTGAAATGAATAGTTTGTTATCAATTTAAATTTTGTATTTCTAACTATTGATCAAAATGTTAATTGTTTTTTGAAAAATACTAAATATTCACCCAAAGAGAATTTTGATATTAAAATTTTATAAATTATTTTTATTTTTTAATTTAAAATTTAAAATATTTGTAAAAATAATTTTTAAATTATGTGGGAAAAGTGATACTCATCCGTATTTTAGAAAAAATATAGTTTTTTAGAAATCATTATTTCTATTAAATGATACATATTGTATGAATATTGAATATATATTAAATAAACATGTGTAAAATATATATTTTAATTATTTATTTAACCCTATTAATTTTCATCACCCCAAGGGATGATTTATAAATATCATATTAAATAATAATAATAAATATATACTATTATTTAGTAAAACATGGTATTGTGTATAATGTAAGATATTTATGAAATTTATTATTGTGTGTATCATAATATTTCAAAAAAATCAATTTATTCTAATAGAAATATATTTTAATTTCATAGGGTTACATATTCTATTTTAAGATAGTATTTTTTTTGATTCGCATATACTTGAATAAAATGTAAATTATTTAGAATTTCAGGGTGTTATATTATACCAACCTTATAAAAATTGTTTCCTCGCAATTTTTTCCATGAACATAGTAATCAAGGGTTTTTTATTTGAAAATACATTTATTAAAATCTAATATCATCAGAATGGTTCTTAAAATACCTTATTAATGAGAGATAATGGGATGTACTAAGGTTATATGGAATAACAGATAATTAGGATCCTATGTAAGAGAACATTAGTGGAATGTGATGATTTGAACAAGGAGGAAAAGAATAAACAATTATAGAGAGTTATATAAGTCATTGATCACAAGAAAGTTAATGATCAGTGGAATGTTAAGGGATTAAAACCATAAATCTATGTTGATTTATAAGTCTATCTGATATATTAGATATTAATATAATTAGATAACATTTTTGTTTCAATATCCATCATCACAATGTTAAGGAATTATTTTTCTATGTAATGATATAAGGAAATTTACATACTTGATATGTTTCTATTTCGTACTCATAGTTTCATCCCCTAGTTTTAGTTTAACCAATTTCAAATTTACCTCTTTACATTAATAAATTAATTTTAAAAAAATGATTTTTTGATCTCTCCAGCACTAAAATTTACATTTAATGGATCCAAAAATCTCTAAATATTGAAAATTATTTCCTTTTGTCCCTAAATATATAAAAACACATGTATGGTTATCTTATATTTTAATAAATTAATCAATACACCCCAAACATAACACCAATGGTTCATCATTAATGGTTATTTTTTAAATAATTTAACTAAAGAAAAATAAACAAGGACATTTGGTAGGCTTGTGTGGTAGGAACTAAACTATTTTCATCCTTCAGTCATGGGTTCATGCGCCACCACATTTTTGGATGTAACGGGTTGTCCCCCACCTTGTATGTTTTCCATTTTCTAAAACAATAAGGTTCCCAAAAATATATTATGGATGCCTATGAAATAAATTTAATCATCAAATAACATTTTTATTATGGTTTTCAATGTAAAATATTCCCACATAGTCCATTAATATCATTTTATTATTATTATAATATCTATAATGAATATATTAATCATAGTGGTTGTCAATAAAATTATGATTAATTCTACATAATTAAATAGAAATACCCTGGCAAGATCATTTAGAGGAAAACCTCTGACCATTTATTAAAAAAATGAAAAGGTACAGTAAACAGAAAAGCAGGACATGGGCGAACAACCTTCCCATATAAAACCAGTTCCATCCAAAAGAAGAAAATTACATGTCATAATAATCATACCCTTCTCCATATACTTAGTAAATGACATCTTCCGCAGTAGCTGATTCCCTCTCTGAAGACGTTTATTTTTGCTTCAATATATTGATGTACTTCCTTTTAATCTTCAACTTCTCCAATGATGTCCTCTCCACACAGTGTTGTGCGCATGACACCAGGGTGGTCCTTCTTTCCCTCTTAGATGAATCCCCAGTGGACACTTTCTTTAGAATATGAGTGTATAATTTCATGGGTATTCTCCTTGGTGGAGTAGTTATAACTCCATCACTTTCAAACACCTTTCTCTTACACTCTGAACAATGTCATTGAAAGAGAGTCGGACAGCTCCACTATTTTCCTTATCACTGTTAGAAACATTCCCCCATTTGATGGTGACCATAAAGAAGACAAATTCATTACATCCATCATTATTCCGAACCATAAAATCCTCTAAAACATCCATGACCCCTCCTTCCATCATCTGAGATTGCCTGTTATGGTCAATTGGAGTAGGATAGTGAGAGTCTGACATAACTCTGTGATCATCACATAACACCCTCTCCATTTCACTCTCAATAGCCTCTTTTATCCTTTAAATAGTATGAATATACTCAATTAATTGTGATCCTTCACCCAAAAGGGGTACCTCCTCTACCTCTAGTCCCTTGAACCTGTTGCTAGTCATGACATCATGAATTTCCCCAATATTACAATCTTTGTAGCCAAAAGGTTCTGTAGAAGGGCTTGATTGATACAAACCTGCATTATCTTCTAGTGAGGGATAATTCTAAACCCCATGAACACTCATCAATATATCATATATATTCCTCAATATGAGATTTGAGGACACCAACATCTCCTTCATCCCATAATTTCATACAAGAGTCGATGCAGCATCATCTCGGTTCACTCCCTGCATTATAACTGGATCTAATTGCTCCTCCACCACCATACTACCATTTAAAGATCCTCCCATCCAAATTCATAGCATTGCATTCACACCAGAAGAACATACAGGAACCGATTCAACATCATCCCGGGTCACCCCCTACATTAGAGATGTTTCCACTGGCTCCTCCAGCACTACACTACCATTTAGTGGATCACAGATCACCCCTGCACTAGACCTGTTTTCATTGGATCCTCCATCACGGCACTGCCAGTTAGAGGTTCTCCCACTCAAATGTCCATCTCAATATCATCTCCACGCTCGACACATCCATTGTTCTCCTCATAGACCATATTGGCCCCAGCCTCACCCCTCCTCATTTTCAAACCATGATTAGTGTGACCCATTATCAAGACCCGGTCCAGACCAGAAGAAGAACACCCTCCATTGTATCTCATCTCTACCACGTGTGAGCTTCCACTCACCCTCCTACTGTGGTAGATTGATTCCATATGACAAAATCGTCTTCAGGACATGAAAAAATGCATCCATGACTCAAAAACCACCTCCTGCTTCCAACGAAACTCTTGGCCATCCATAATCTGAAATCATCAGAACAGAGACCTTGCAACATTGAATTCCACAAAAATTATAGGAAAAATAGGATGACATACAACCTCAGTACACTAGTCTAAGAAATGATTCCTCTTGATCATGTTTCCCATTGCACACAGGATAGAAGGATTTTGAAATGAAAGAGGAAGACCCGGAAGACTTACCCAGGATGCAATCGTTGAAGGGTCATGCCGCATATGAAAATCGAAGCTCCACCGAAATAGGTATAAATATGACATGCTACATCTTAGAGGGTCCCTTGACTATGCCCTAATCAAGTCCTCCTCTGATCCAAAGCAGATCATGAGATTCCTCCGTTCAAGAAAACCAATGATCGCGCGCTCCTGTAGCTTCCAAGAATCAGAGACAAAGTGTTCAAAAAACTCAACTGAATGGTGCTGGAGATAGAATCGAGCCACCATGGTGAGCTTTCAAAGATCTATGGCACAGTTGGGCTCCATCGGAAGTAGTGAAAGTTGAGGTTCCTATCGGAATAGATCTGAGACCTTCGGTGAAATAGATATCCTCATGAAGGGAATAATGGAACTGAGATATGATAAGATTATACTCTTCCCATGTGGATTAAGGTGTGAGACTCCCTCCTCCAATTAGGAGAGGGGAGAAAAATCTGGCTACATTCAACCTACGTCATCGATGCAAGAGAGAATCGGGCAACATCCGAGCTAGATTATTTTTATTATGACTTTTTTCAAATGGAAATATTATTAAAAAAAATTCCACTAAAAATATTATCACCATAAATTTATCAAAAATTAAATTAATCATGGAATAATCCAATCACATAAAACTCAAAAACAATTGGTTTTTAGGACATTGATGATAGAATCAATCATAAACTCTATGTTGGATATGTAACCTATAGAATACCAATATAACATTGTAAATTAAGAATCATAATCTATGGAACACTCTTATTTTTTATTCATTATGGAAAGAAAATTTATCTTTTGTAACATCCTGAACCCCAATACCATAGAATAGTTCCCCAATCCAAGTTTCCACATGGCCTCAAGCGGATATCCCCAAATGCTAGAGCTACCGACTAGAAGCGTGGCCCTACAATGTGTTTGTGGGGTGACTATTCCCTCTAAAATGAGTTTAACATAATGTAATATCAGTTAAAAAAGTGGTTCAGGTAGTAAATCATACAGAGAATAGATACACAATAGGAATATGTATCACTATCAAAAGGATTCTCATATATAATGATGAAGATGATACAAGTCATTTGTCTCTATATAAAAACAAAAACAAGTACATAGAAGTATAATAAATTACCCATATCAAAAGTAATAGAATTCCTAAAAGAATCTCATATAGCATCAAGAGCCTCATCTTAGTCCAAGGCTTTACTTCTCCTAATCAATAGTCAAAAACTGTTATTATTCTATATTCCCTTATCTATACCTTTAATCATATTGTCTATTTGGGTACCCAATGGTGTTCAAAGTAGTTTGTGAGACATAATACCTATAAGAAACAATCCAAACTCAAGTTTCATCTAGTTAGTGAGTAAATAATAGTCACATTGTAAAGTTATTATTAAAATATACAAGGATGTAATATATTTAAATAGACTATAAATTTTAGGATCTCATTTTATAAACAAATCCATTTGATTATTCAATTCCATTTAATTTATATGTCTCAAGACTCAGCGTGTATCCCAGAATTCTCAGTGAAGACATGATCAAATTATACCTAAATAGTACATCCATAAAGTATATACAAATACTGAATCCATGAATTGGAAATGGTTTGATAGAAATGTCACTTGACTCAATACATTCATTAATCATTCAGGATCCTAAGATCATCCTTATAATTCCTAATATGGAATCCAAGTATCTCTTTAGGTATAATATAAACCAACACCCTACAAGTGTATCCATGTAAATACTCAAAAGCCCCAAGGTGTCTATATAGGTATGGTATAACATCCCTACCATTTGAGTCCATCCTTGGTGGTCCACTAAGGGTGCACAAGTATCACCCATGGCATATGTGACCAAATTAGATTTTTGAGTCCATCCAAGAAAATACATAATGAGTCCAAGCATCACTTAACATAAAATAGTCATACATTGTAAGTCTATACTTATCAGTCTATATAGAGATTCCATGTGTCACTCGGTCATAGTCATGGTAAAATCCAAATGAGTCTGTCCATGGAATTCATAAATAAATCCATGTGACACCCAAGACATATATTAATTTACTCAATTCAATACTATTTAATAAATTTCGATTAATAAATTTCATTTAAACATATCAATGTTAACAGTAAGAAAATTTCAATTTAAAACTCACCTTATAGGGTGACTGAAGTCTCTAGTCAATCTTAGAAGGACTGTTCTTCAATTCTACTAATAGGATACTTTCATTATAACTCGAATTTCATGCTTAAACCACTGTTACAAGGAATGTTTCTAGGATCCTATTATCCATCCCATCTTCTTAATCAATTATAATTACAATTGATTTCATAATTCAAATATAATTAATATCCTCATTCCATTAATAAATCATTACAAATATAATTGATAACTCCAATGAAATTGGGTAAAGGGAACACCTCCATTGGTTCTAATATCATATTCTATAAAATTGGTCCATTTGAATACACAAATCACCCAAAGGGGTGGTTCCTATAAAGTTTCATAACCAATTAATATTTATCTAAGGAATCATTGATTGAATAGGATATAGCTATAAATTCAATTCATTGAAAAAAATTACTTTCAGGGTGTCTCCCAAGAATTGGTTGCAAGGGACAAAGGCATATATATATATATACACTTTGACATTTAATGAAAATCAAGAGACTAGTGAAATTAGGTACATATTTGATACCACATCTAGTATCATCTCATAATTCATCTAATATTTCGAGAAAAATGAAGAACTGACTAGAAACCTAATAATGGGGAAAATTAGCTTGCACCAAAATAGTGTATCCCATGCCAAATATAATCAGGAATGGATAAAAAGGAATTTATAACTCACCAATGTGGATTTAATGACATGGGAGTCACTTGAATTTAAGCTGAGAAATAGAGTCGAAGAAAAATCCTTGTTTAGTTCTTCAACGGAGCTCTCAAAAGCACATGTTTCTGTCTATTGAATAAATAGGAAAAGAGGCTTTTGTTTAATAGATATAATAAGGGTAAAATAATAATTTCACCAAAAAAACTAGGGTTTCATAGTTTGGTTTCATGGATGCCCAAACCATGTGACAAAATTTCATTTGTATCCTTAGGGAGGGGCACCATCCATGGTTCTCATGTACTATTTAACTAAACATGAAAAACATGAAAAACTACATTTTTAAAATTGCTAAGATGACTAGAAAACAATCTATCCCAAATCAAGTGATTTTATATAATTGTGCTTCATGCTACATCTCATTGTCCGGTATTTCATGGTTTGATCTAACCACGAGACCTCCCCACATGATTTACACTAACCACGTGAAAGTCATTTTTCACCCCAATAGTTGTGTTTCAGTGTTCGAACCAGCCCTAGAAAATCCCCAACACCTCCATGACCTTAACAGGAAGTCACACAATTCAATATTTAGATATTTAACTATGAATTTATGTAATGTATGGGATTCATACATGAATACAAAAATAGGTTCTTAAAAACACCCCCATAAAGAAATTCGTCCTCAAATTTCATTTCCAGGGGTGATGAAACCTTATAGGAGAATAAATATGGCCAATATGACCATACATTGGAATCCCAGTCCTAGTTCTCATCATGTACTCGGATGTACTACAATAGAATCTATACTAATGTAACTGACTGGCCTCAAAGAACCTTCATTATATGATCCACAATACGTATTTGATGCTCATTAAAGGATGCATCTACTTTTAACTCAACCTCCTTAGGATAAATGTAATTATAAAATTATGAATAGTAATTTCACAAATTAGATACATGGAAGTCAATGTGCATGGATAAGTACATATAAGGTAAATTCTACAGATGAGCTACTAGCTCGCCTCTCTCGAGAATCTCAAAACTCCCAATGAATCATAGTGAATGATTACCCTATCTCATGATCTTGTTGTTTCCCAACCTCAGTGAAACTTGTAAGAAAACCTGAACCACCACCTCAAACACTATATTTAATCTATATGGTTTGGTGTATAATTTCATTCAAGAGTGTGCAATATCCATCTAGTTCCAAATCAACTACACCTTCAATGTTGTATCTAAAGAAAGACGAGGTCCAAGCATAGCTTTCAATCATAATTCTAACAGACATATGTATAATATCCATGGACTATATCAAAAATACATATAAGGTTCCATATTAATAGTATCGTGAATGCTATTTTTTAGGTGAATTCCACAATTCATATAATCCCCTTCTAGGAGACCACATATTCTAGGACGCATGCTTCCAGCATTTCCTCAAGAACAAGCATCGTATTCTCTAATTGACCATTAGTATGAGGGTTGTATTTTGTACTCAGAAGCATCAATGTACCCAAATCCCTCTAATTACTCTTCCAAAATAAATATGTAAACTCACTGTCCATACTTAAAATTAATTTCTATCAAACCCCATGAATTCATACTATCTAACTGGTATAAAATATCCCAAGACCATCCACAGAAATTTTATTATTAATAGGTAGGAAATGAAAGAACTTTGTCATCCTATAAACCATAACCTATATAAAATCATTAATTCAAGGAGAACTCAGTAAACCTATCATGAAATCCATCATGACATCAACCCACATAATCTCAAGTATGGGTGACTACTGTAAAATTACGATTAGTTGCTGGTCTTGCACATTCACCTAATGACAAATGGAAAATATCATCACAAAACTAGCTACATTTCATTTCATACCTGGACACCATTATTGGGTATATAAATACAGATACATCTTGGTAACAATAGGACATACATACCATGATCATGCATGAACATAAAGCATCATCCCCATGTATATGTTTACTTAAAACCATACATGACCCTGTAATCACAGAATCTCATACTCACCTATGGTCCTACCAGGAGGAGGGTCCTAAATTACAACACTCTCCCTTATGACTATGCCTTCTGAGTCTTACAGCCTCATCATCCAAAATCTATCTAGAATGTTAGAGGTAGAAATAAAGGATAATAGAAAATTCATCCTCGCACAATCATGCACCTCCAAGTACATCTCAACGAAAAAATCCATGAGATTACACTCACTATTGGCCTACTTAACAGTCCGTATATGAGTCCTTCTTCTCAGTGAATAGACCACTGAATTTCCTTTAACAACAATGTAAGTATGATTGAAATGAAAATAATTTTGGTTTTCAACCCACCTTAAATTTCAAATATTCATATCACACTATGTAAATATGTATTTGAGGCTTTTGTGATCTGTGTACACCATGAAATTACCTCCAGGTAAGTAATGTCTCCAATAAAGGATTGCATGATCAACTACTGAAACTCAAGATCATGCATTGGGAGATTTCTCTCATGTGGCCTCAAATGATGAGTCCCATATTCCATGACCTTTCATAATAAATTCTCTTCGCCCGATATGTGATGCATCACAGAAACTAGTGTTACTCTAGTCTAGATCTGAAAAAATCAGTGTTGGCTCAGAATTCAATCTCACAGTCCTCTCTTAAAAGGTCATCTCATAGGAATACAACTATTCAATATTTAAACCCTTTATAGTCAATCTCATAAAGGTCTCAAGTAGGTATGTTAAGTTCTATATGAAATTCCCATAGTAACCAGCTAACCCCAAGAAACTCAATACTTCAAAGATGTTCTGGGGATACTCCAACAAAACTATATCTATCACCATCTCTACGTGAACTAATACACTTGTCTCTAAGATAATGTGAACCAGGAAGTGAATCTAATTCATTTAAAGGTGTCACTCTGTGAACTTAGAATATAACTGATGCTCTCTCAGTGTGCTCAATGTGATCTCAACATGTTTGGCATGGTTGTGCTGACTATAAAAATACATAAAGATATCCTCCATGAATACAATAAAAGTAAAATTTATACAAGGATGTAAAACATGGTTCGTTAGTTCCATGAAGAATTTCAGTGCTTTCGTGTGACCAAACGGCACAACCAAAAACTCATATGGAACATACCTTCTGTGAAATGATGTGTGAGGTATGTCTAATAGTCTAACATGAACCTGATGATATCTTGATCTGAAATCAATATTTGATATAACCAAATATCCTCATTGATTTTTAATGAGTTTATATATCTTTTGAAGTGGATACTAGATCTTAATAATCAACTACTTATATTTTGGTTAATACACACATATCCTAAGAGATTCGTCATCATTTTTTGAAAAATAGACTGATGAAACCCACATAGATTTACTTGGATGAATAAACCAATTTTTTTAAAAATCCACTAGCTACCTATTTAGATCTTTTATCTCAATATTACATATACTATAAAGAGGAATGGATATAAATTTATCTCCTAGAACTAGCACAATAGAGAAATCTAATTCTCTCACTAGTGGTAAATTCTGAGAATTCAGATGGGAAAACATCCTAGAAATGATCAACTACCAAAGGGAAATGTTCCTAACATGTTCCCTGGTCATCAAAATATAAAATCCCAATATATACTTTCATCCCACCTATCACATGATGCTTGGGTCCATCTAGGATCTCAAATACATCCCACTCACCCTTTTGAATAAATTCTCCCCCCCTCTGGTGATGAAAAGGATACCCTTTAGAAATAGTTGTAAATGAAATCATGAAATGTAACCAACAATTATATCCCATTAATGATGTCAAGACCTATCATCTTAAGGAAAAAAGATGACCAATATGAAGTAAAACCTACAAATCTCAAGGGAGAACTCCCTTTACTATTGTACATTCTTAATTCTATTTCCCAATAGATTATGAGGTGTCATAAAAAAAAGTATTATTTAGAACACTGATCCCAAGGCTCTCAAAAATTGGAACAAATATAAATCTATGATAATCCCCTACATCAAAACATATAGAAGTTAAACTAGAGGCTACTGGAATAGTAACTCCAATAGTAATGGTCCAAGATCCTTCTCCTCAAGTGTCCGTTTCACCACATATATCTATCTAGAAATATGGCCCTGTGACACTTTATGGAAACCATGAGAAGATTCACCCTACTATTGATGTACAATTAGGGCCTGACTATAATGTCCATGACCACCAACTTAGCATGATCGTCCGTCTATACTCTATCTACCTTCCTAATGAGAAGGCAATAACCCCTCTCTAAAATGTGGATTTGGTGTAGACCCTCTCTCATAGGCTTTCAGAGGAAACATTATGTCGAATCACTTTAGATTATCAAGCATTATATAAGATCAAAACTCAACCAAATCCCTCGTACAATGAGGCTCTATATGTCTCGGCCTACCACAACAGTAGAACCTAAAATAGATACATAAGTATTTTTTCTAGCTACAAGTTTCACCACATCAATGATCTAGACAATTATTTCTACTACTGGTTGATGTAGTACCATATCTAGATTTCAAACCACATTGGATCACACCTCTATCCTTACACTCTGTATTAGGCACCTAATTAACTATAACAAAAATTCTAGCCTACCAAAATACATTCAATTTTAGTCAAATATCATAATTGAGACCAACATCAAATATTATGGCATTAGATAAATAATCACCCATCATAATAGGTTTGAAGCACTAAATCTCTGTAAAACAAGCAGAATATTCTCTAACTGATAATTCACATAGATCAAGGTGAATAAACTCTTATTCTCTATCATCCCTCAATATCTTTGGATACAATTAGTCATAAAAGGTCTTATGAAAATTCCTACAATCCATTTTTCGAGGATGATCCATATAAGTAATTACATATCACCATATATTAGAGGAATCACATAGTATATACGCCACAAGCATTACCCTCCTCTCGAAGGAAATCTCTATAAGATCAAAGATACATAGTATGGCCTCAATCCATGAATCTATAACCTTTAATCCACCTTACCCAATTATGTGGGTGGATTCTACAATAGGAACTCACACATGAACTATAATATAGTTAGGGAAGGTTGTGGTGATCCCTTAATGGTATGCATAAGGCATAATAATCCCTCTAAAAAATATGCCTCATTTCCAATGTGTGGCACTATCACTGGTGCCTTAGGTAGCACTACTAAAGGATCCTATAGTATACCATGGCCCACGAACTTTATAGTATGGTCATTTCCACCCTCCTGGCATATGACTCGTGGACATCGTGGGAAAATACCTCTACAAATTCCAAGCACATGCCTCAAATCATTATTAGTATCAAATTTCACATCTCAAAAGAACATATACTTAATTAGGATAGGAAAAATCATCCAATATAATAACTAACCCTCTTGACTTCACCTATATTCAGATATGAGAAACATATAAATTATATATAAATGAAATATACACATCCTACTAACCACTACTAAGTTTAGGTATGGGTCAATTTCTCTATTATAAACTATTTTAGTTTCTAATTGATTTTTTACTTGATTTATCATATTCAATTTTCATTTAAATTCATACTCATTTCACATTTATATCATAGTTCATTATAAAGGATGAATTAATGGTTAAAAAAATTGAAATCCATGAGATCTCATACTCCTCATGAACCAAAGTATGACATCCACCTGATTCATATGACAAAACATTCTACAATACCTGTTACAGTTGAAGGTATATCTATTACAAAACCTATCACAATAGCATGCAACAAGTAATACATCATAAATGACATGGAATAATGCATAGAATTTGATTTATGTATAGTTCCTAACAATCTTAATTATATGGAATACACTCATCTCATTAGGTTGGAACATAATAGAACCCATAATAATGTGAATAATTATATCAAAATTCAATTTCATCACACAACTATGGAATCAAATAAACTGTAATAATCAAAATCCATAACAAAACAATTAAATTTGAGGAAATTTTGTTTTATCATGTACGTGAGGTATCTAATCCTAAGAAAATATCATTATTTAATTCTATATCCTTTATATTCAATTATAGTTTTTCCAAATGGTAATTAAGACCACAAAATAAACCTCATTTTATTACACTTTATAACATTAAAAACCAATATTTAACTAAATGATTCCACGAGTAGGGTAAGCCACATGGATTCAACCACATCTCCCAAAATTCCAAAGGCTTCTGGATAGAAGATAGGTCTTAGGATGTTTCTATGGGTATACTATTACCACTTACCAGAGTGTAAAATAGTGTAATATATATAATAGATATATAAAAGAAGTAGTAAATCATACATACAATAGATACTTAGTATTAATAGATAACAAAATAAAAAGGACTCTCATATGTATGATTATGATGATACATGTAATATGTCTCTAAAAACATCCAAAATAAGTAAATAGTATTAAAATAAAATACATATATCAAAATATAAAATTAAAAAAAAAGTCTCCCTAATACCATTGCAAGCCTCGACATAGTCCCATTCTCTACTTCTCAATAGAAGCATTCAAGAACCTTTTATTAGGGAACTTTCCCTCTTCCTTACCTACAATCATATATTTTATTTGGGTACCTAAATGTGGCCCAAACTATGTGTGAGTCATAATCATTATAGGAAACCAATCAAGGTCATGTTCCATCCTCTCGGTGAGTATATAATAGTCACATTGTGCATGTAGTATAATAATATGCAATGAAGTATTGAAATTAAACATCCCATAGAGTCTATGTTATCATTTTATAACCAAATACATTTAATGATTCAATATCATATACCTTATATGTCCTAAGATTGAGAACATATCTCAGCATCTCCCATTAAAATATTATCAAAGGATACCTAAACTGAACATCCATTAAATATGAAAAAATGACTGAATACAACATTGTGTTTTGGCTTGGAAGACACACGACATAACTAATTTCACTCATTAATCATTTAGGAACCAAATCATGTCATTGGTATTCCTAATTTGGAATCTAGTTATTGCACCATGTATAATAAAAATTAATACCCTACAAGTTCATTCCTGGAGATCCTCACAAGATCCCAGTTATCTCTCTAGTTGTGGTATAATGTTCCTATCATTCAAGTCTATCCTTAGTGGTCCATTAAAGGAGAACAAGTATCTCCCGTGGATTATATGACCAAATTCCATTTTTTGAATCATCCCTTGTAAATCCATAAGGAATCCATGTATCAATCAGAAAAATATATTCATCCCATACAAATCCATCATTGGAAGTCCATATAAGTATTCCGTGTTTTACTTGAGCATAACCACAGAAAAATAAAAATGATCCCTTCCATGGAATTCTAAAATGATTCAATGTGTCGCCAAAGGCATATATGAATTTATTAAAAACCATACCATTTAATAAATTCAATTTTATCAATTTTACCTATATATTTCATGGTCAACACCAAGAACATTTCAATTCAAAGCTCACCAGAGGTGGCCAATCATGTCATGATCTAAGATTAGAAGGAATAGCCTTTAGTTCTACTCACTTGTGCATTTCATTATAAGAATAAATGCATACATAAAAAACCAATAAAATTATTGTGTTTAGGGTAATGTAATATATCCCCTCTTCATAATCAATTCCAATAACAATTGATATCACATTTAAAATTCAATTCATATCACCATCCCAATTATAAATCATTACAATTATAATTGTCAATTCAAAAATAACCTCCTCTAAAAAGGCGTAAAGTGAACATATCAAGGGGGTATAAATTCAAATTCAATTAAAATAGTCCATTGAATACACAACTCACCCTAAGTGGGGGTTCCATTTAAGGTACTTATCTATTTTAAATTTATCATGTGTATCATTAATTGAATAGTTTATTCAAATAAATTCAATTCAAGGAACAATATTCATTTTAGGGATTCGATCATGAATTGGGTGTTTTTATAAATGAAATATATATATATATATATATTAAAATTTAATGAATATAATGTGGCCACAAACCACCTGTCTATAGTGGATAGATTATCCAATATTAGGTCTCAATTCTTATCATATAAGTAGAAATACAAATAATGGAAGAACCTAATAATATGACCAATTATCAGGCACCAAAATAGTGACTTCAATACAATATCATACGAGCTTAGGATAAAGAGGAATTGATAACTCACTAATGAAAGTCAAATGAGACTATTGGTGCCTAAATCCATGGTGAGATAGAGATCTGGGGGAAAATTCTAATTTAGAGTTTCAATAGAGATCTCAAAAGATCAAGGTTCTATCTATTGAAGAAATAGGAAATGATCCTTGGGATTAATATGATTAAAATGGATAAATAATAAATTTTCAAAAAACATAGGGTCTCCAGGTTTCATGACATTTTTGGAAAAAAAGTGGGCCAACCATGAATCCTTATCTATAGGGAGGGGAACCTATCACAATTTCCATGCACTTTTTGACAAACCATGAACAAATAGGTAAAAAATCTACTATAAAAATTGAATACATAGATGCATAGACATGTTTCCCAAACCACAAGGTTTACTCTAATATTGTGGAATATAACTCCCCATTATCCAGCGACACATGGTTTTATCCAACTTTGTGCTATTAATTATTCACACTAATAGTTGGGTTATGGGCTCTGAACTAGCCCAAACCACCCTCAACAACTCCATGAACTCAAAAGGCATTCACATTATACAATATTTAGATATTTATTCTTATAATTTATGGAATGTAATGTGTTCGTAGCTCAATATAGAACTGGGTTCTTATATATTCATCATAATTTGTTTCTTATGTGGGAAATATTTATCAAATAATTTCTACTTAAAGTAATTCCATTCAATGAGTCAAAAATTCACTTCTTGCCTATTATTATAGTTCAACGACTACAATTGATCAACTATTCCTTTAAGAAAATACACCATAAGTGTATCATATTCCATTTCACAACATCCCACAACCACAAATATATTATACAGATGCTTAATCAATGACATGGATATAATCACATTAGTAGTCCTACTAAATTATGGGGGTTTAGTCACATAAATTTATCCATTATATGATAATCTTTATGTTGAGTATTTTTCCTCATCCGGGTAATGTTATTTTTGGTAACATGATTATTCATCCCTAAGATAAACAAAATTTGATATGTTAAAATAAAATATATATTGGTTCCTAGTGATGTTAAATCACTACATTATGCATGAGTGTTGATATCCTTATTCCTTATAGGTTCCATTTATAAAGAGTGGCATATACAAGATTAGATCATATCATTAAGAAACATAATCTGTAATCCCAAATCTATCAAATACTAAACATAAATTAAATGTTTTATTCCTAATTATTCTTAGAATCATAAACCTGATTTCTTTTGGGATGTCTTTATTTTATAATCCTTCTTAATGGTTTCTAATGAAAATATGAATTATCCTAAGAATATCCTATGGGAGTGTCAAACTAGGGGTGTAGTATGGCTCATCGATAGGTACCCGGTAATGCTAAAGTAAATCCCATTGTTCCTTTTTTTCGTAGTTATTATCTATGGGTACCTCAATTCCAAAACAACATCCACTTATAGAATCTATACATGGGTCTAATTCAAAGAATACCCTCATGATCTCTCCCTTACCAAAACATTAAGATGTTCTTCAATACTAATTCTAAAATTATATCATATGGTTATGCTCCGTAACCTATATTTTCATAAATCATGTTTCCAAGGATTCTAGTAAAATTCCTCAGATACAAACTACAGTGTCCCCAACCCTAGTAGCATGAAGACATGTCTATCTTTATTACATTGTAAAAGATAATAGGAATAAAATTCCAAAGGACCAAATAGTTTATTTGTCTTGGTAAAATAGTTAAATTATAGACACATACATTTCATTTGAGTATATAAATTATAACATAATTTTATTATATCAAAAATAACATTATTCTATCAAGTATAACATTATATATATTTCATAATAAATGTCTTAGAATCCCAAGAAGAGGAACTAAAATAATTTTAAGTGAAAATTAATAGTTAGGGTTATGTACAGTGGAAAAATTCATGAATCGATAATAAAATACAATATAAAATGGTAAATAACTGAAAAAAACTTCATTTAAATAAATTAACTACATGAATAGAGAATAAATAATCAATATGGAAGGTTAATAATTAAAAACACATTCCATTTAATTAATAAATGATAATGAAATTAATCTATAGATATTTTCATAGTGAACATTTCATGGATATTAATTAATTAATACTAGTAATAAATAAAAGAAAATACTTAGTTATTAGATTCCATGATTCCCATTTTAATGATTCATTTTCCATTAAGACCATTAAAAGGACAATTTAAATCATAATTCGTAAATACCCTCTTAAATAAGTCTATAAAATTGATTCATCCCATGAAACCAATGATGAATTAAGGGGATATCTATAACTAGGCACAACCCATGTCATGCTTACCCAATGCATTACACATATATTGAATAAACTATGTAATCCATAAACAATGTTCCATATCATCAAGTATTCATAATGAGTAAAGAACACATATTCCTCAATACTTCCTCATATACCAAATAATATTTAATATAGTACACCTTATGTATAAAGGATTTACTTTTTATGATATAAACATTTCCATGATAAATAGTAAGGATATTTAGAGTAAATTTAATATTCAATGATCCTAGGATACTAATTAATTCAATGGAAGTTAATTAAAATAATAATTAACTAAGGAAATTAATTTCAACATTATCCTTGGTAAATATAATCATAAACTAACTATATGAAGAGTAAAGATGTTATAAATATCACACATACCAATTGAAGGATGAATAAAGGGTTTTTTTATTTATTAATAGAAACAAAATTAAATAATAATTAAGAATTTCTCCTAGAAAATATCATTTTAATTTTGGAAAAACATTTTTAAAATAATTTTCTCTGAAAATAACTTTTAAAAACATTTTCACTATGAATAACCTCATAAAATTTAAAATTATGCATAAATGAAACAATGTTCATGATGGTGGATAATTCCATACATGATATAGAATTTAAAAATACCATTCCTTATTCACTTTAAAAATGTTTGGAATGATCCATGTTCATATAATGAGAATAAAAATCCATTAACATCATTAGTAAAATCCAAATGGGAAATATTTTAAAAACAACATAAGAGTGTTTTGAATTTTTTTAAAGATTAAAAATGTGTGAAATGTATTTTGTTAAACAATTTTTTAATGGTTAAAAAAATTTGAAACCATTTTTGTCAAATATGGTTTGGGTGAAAATAGATTTCCAACTGAATATAAAAATGAATTGGAATTTTTTTAAAACGTTTTCTCAATTAATTTATTTACCAAAGTGTGTAAAAATAGTACTATTACAAGAAAATATCATGAATAAACATGGTATAAGAAAATTAAATGTTTTTTATTATCAAATAGTCAATTAATTTCCTTAAATTGATATTTAAGAGTAATAAATCTTGATTAAAATGAGATTATCTAGTAAACCCTTGAAAATATCATAAAATTAAAGTGGAAATCAACCAATGAATAGATTTTTTATCAAATATAAATTAATATAAATTTTTTTAAATATTAAATAATATAATAAAATGTCATTATACAAATAATATAATCATGACCTAATCAATAAACTGTAGGTTTAACCCAATAAGTGGAAATTGAGTTATGAAATACTTTATCTCAGGCTTCCTTTTGGTTAAACTTTCATTAACCTCATGTATAGTATTCTAAAAAATTTATAAACTTATAATTGTAATCACCCAGGTATTTATAGAATAATACATTTTCTTATATATTAATATTAATGAATAAGATATTAATATTATGTTGAAGGGGACTCTTTTTCTGATAGCATACTCGACACGCAACAATAGGTTTCTCCAAAATCTTATATTGCACACAACATTGTGTTATACTAATAAATAATACAATATTATTATTATTATTTTAAATGGTAGTTAACACCTAGTTATTCAAATGGTGGGAATGAAATGTATCAACTAAATTTTTAAATATTATTTACATATGTTTAAAAAATTATTCATTGGTTACAATATTTTTTATAAATGTAAATAAAATCCAATTGAATATAAAGGATGTTTTTTTTGAAACACAATTTAAAATAGGATAGTTGTGTTTATAAAATCATATCACTCTCCATAAATTTTAATTTAATGAAAAAGATGTGATACATATTAAATTTAATGTTTTAAATTATTTTTTTGTGTTTTTTGGATATGATATAAGAACAATTTCATTTTTTTGGATAGAGGAAGTATTTTTCAAAAAATAATGTTTTACCGCCTTTTGATGTCGAACACATTTTCAATTTAATTTTTGTCACATTTATATGTTATGTTTGACAAAATAAACCTATTATATAGAATCGGGACATCAAAATTTACTTTGGTTAAATTTTTGATGATTTTTTGATAATGTTCATTTTTTTAATGAATTGGGAAAAAATTATGCATTTTAATTCAAAATTATCTTTTAATCTAATTTTTTATATAGTAAAATTTTCCATTTAATTCATTTTAAAGTATAATTGGACTAGTATTTTATAATTTATTCCAATTTTTTTCATTAGAATTAATTTCAATTTTAAATTGCATATAAACACATGTAAATCTTTTCATAGATTTTACTTCTTAAAACCCCTCTTTTTTGTTTTAAAAACAAGAATTATTTTTAAATTAATTATTGAAAATTATGTGTTTTGAATTTTGAAAAATTTATTCCATATTTGGAATCATAAGGTCCAAATTTTTTGAATAGGTACCTTTTATTGTTGAAAATTATGAATAGTAACTTCAGCAATTATTTTATTACCATGGTTAATAGGAATATCTGGTAAATAAGGGTAAAAATAATATTAAAGTAATATTAGAATTCCCTAAAAAGTGTTCTAATCCTATTGTATGATATATTTCTGACCTTTTAAATTGTTGGCTCGATTTTTTCACCACATGGAGTCACTTGGGTGAGAAAATTGGATTTTATAAGAATTAATTTAAAGTAGAGGGATATATAACATAAACATGTATCTTTTACTAAAATGGTTTTTATATGGGGTTATATAATTTTCATATTTGACTATAAATATTCATTATAAATCTAAAAATATTTCATAGATCATTCTCTTTTATTTTAAATTTTTATACATTATATAGATAAATATAATTATGGCACTATAATGATGGAGTGATTAATTCATTAATAAAGGATTCAAATAAATGATATTATAAGTATTAAAATAAATGTAATTTGGTTATTTATTTCATCCAAGAATTGTATGGATTCTATTGACACTTTATATTTAAGTTATTTCATTTTTTTGGAATAAATCTGGTTATTATGAATTCGTAAAAAAGCCAAGTGTGAATAGTGTCCAAAATTGATAGAATTCTTAACTTAAAATATAATATACTTTATTGAAAAATATTATATTTATAAAAATATTATATTCATCCTAATTGTTATGATAATTCCAAATATTACATAAATGAGTTTTTTGGACATTTTAAATGATATGGTAATTACATTAACCCACAATGTGTAAATAACAAGATATCACGGTAAGATTAAAACTGGTAAAATATGGGTTAAATCAAAAAGATAAGGATTAAAAATATTAAAAACATGTATAAAAATTATTGTATTATTTTTATTCGAACCAATGTCATCTTATACTATAAATAAATTTTTTCAACCATTTGTAATCGAAAATGAATTTATAATACACTAATATTTCTAGACTTTCCAAAAGTGCCCCCTCCCTCTTATAAAATGCCACAACCTATAACCACAAAAGACACACCTATCAAGACCCTTGGATAGTAAAAATTCTAATAAAATAATCTCCCAACATCCATCCCTTCTCCTAGAATCCTTACCTTTTGCATAAGAAAATTCATGAAATCCTTTTGGCTCAAATTAAAAGTAGTTACCCGATTTTAAGGTAAAGTCATCTCTCAAGTTCTTTTATTTTATTTTATTTCTCCACTTCCTATGCTCTTCTTATAATTTTATTAAATAAACAAAGTATCATAAATATACTAGGATGTTTTTATAAAAATTAATCAAACTACACTTACACACACCTCCATCTAATGGATACAAACTTTTGTTTCTGTGTATGGTGAACCGCTGCCTCACAAAACAATGATAGTTCAATTTTACCCTACGACTTATCATGGTTACCATTATGATGGAACTATATTTATATATTATACATATTATAGTTATATTTTCCCTATGCTTATGTATTTTTCATTTAAATCATAGCTTTATTTTTTCCATAATATGTAAATACGATAATTTCATTTAAGGAAGTGTGGACTACCGCCTCCTCAAAAAGACATGAATTGTTCATTCCATACAAAGAACGTATAAAGGATTGAATTAATTAACTTATGTAACATATATATAATATGATATTATACTGGAATTATTATATACCTATTTATCATTTAGTTTTTATTTCTTTAATATGAAAAAGAAATGAAAGTAGCGTTTATGCGTACGTACGACCTACCATCTCCATGAACGGTTCATTTTATGTATTATATCTGAATATAATGTAACATTATAAATATATATATATATACGGGATATATATTATATTTAAATCATGATATTATCTTGGAGATAATGTAATTTTGAAAACATGGACAATTTGTATTTATAACAAGTTCATTTTTTACTCAAGTACTGAACCTCGACAAAACGAATAATATGAACATGAATAATTATATGACTATTATAGAAAGGTAACAAGTGATATAAAAGGAACAATAAATTTTTTTATTATTATTAAATTTTAAATTAACTTATGTTTATTATTCATGTTGACAAAGAATGAACATGACAAGTCAGACTCAAGGTAAGCGAACATCATAACCCAATTTCTATTCATTGGGTTGATCTTCTACTTCTTGATTATGTCATTCAATGGTTATGTGAGAAATAAATTTTGATATATTATCTAGTATTAATAATTTATTTATTTGGATATATAGTTAATACACATAATCAATCTATTTGATTTACAAAATGACCTTTGTTAGGGAATTTCTAAACTCAATTTCCAGTCATTAGTTTTTACGCATACTTAGTTGATTATATTATGAAAAGATTATATTTGGAATCAATGTTTATTTATATATGTTGTAATTTACATATATAATTTTGTAGATATATATTTTCTACACATAGTCACCCCATTGATAAATTCTTACATCATTTATATAAACATTGTAAGGGAAATCTTAACTCAATATCCATTCATTTAGTTAAATATCCAAGTAATTGGTTTTGTTTTTTATAGAATATGTGGGAATGAAATATGATTGTTCTAAACTTAATATATAGTTATATAGGGTGTATTTATATATTTCAAACATAATTATGTCATTTATTTATCCTTAATCTAAGGATACGATCTTTGCAAGAGATTTCATCCCAATTTACATACCATTGAGACTTATTTATTATTATGCACCAATTCACTTTTATATGTTTTATATACATCACTTTGAAAAAATATGTCATGAATATCATTATTCTCATGATATTATAAGTTTTGTTTGATGTTATTATTTAAATATTTTTATTCATGTATTTCTCAAGTGGTACGGTACTCTTTTACTAAAACATTATTTTAAATATTTAAATGATTTATCCTTCAAAATGATTCTCATTAATGTAATTGTTTTCAAAATGGTTTTAAGGATTTATTTATATGGAAATTAATGTTTTAAAATTTTAATTCCTTTAAAAGTTTCAAATTTTTATGGGGAACATTGAATCAAAAATCTCATTCTTAAATGTTTTAAATTATTTTGGAAATGGATTGAATATTTCAATATCTGGAATTGATTTCTTGTGATTGATCAGTGAAATATTGATAATTTCAATAATTTATGTGTTATGATTATGTAATAAAACTTGGAAATTTTACAAGTGGTTACATGATAAACCAAATACAGGTGGTTCTGTGATAATCAAAGGTCAGGTGACCCCGTGATAGCTCTCCAATGCATTGGGTAAGGTGACGAAGGTAAACGTTAATGGTTATCCAAATATATTTATGGAATATACTGTGATGGGTATTCCAAACATAACTCCTTATGTATCTATGAAAGCTACAATTTAAGTATGTTATGGATTCCACATGTTACATTTATGATTTATTATTTCTATGAGTTATTCATAAATATTATGTTTTCACAAGGTATGTTAAAGATATTATGTTTTATGATGGAAAAGTATGATTTAATTGATTTGTATTTATTCATAGAATAATGTTTTCTTTCGTTATTTTATAACCCTTACAGAGAATTTTATGCTCATACTAACTTTTCTAAATGTTTTTAAAAGGGTACAATGAAGGGTAAGTGAAAGGAATAATTCAAGAATATTTTTATTAAGAAAATAATTCTTTTTTTATTTTACGTTTTTTATTATTTTGAAAAAAAATGGATAGAGTATGAGTGTCTAATTTATAATATTTGAGATGTAATGTAATAGTTATGGACTAATTCTCTAAAACACTAAACTTGAAAAGATCCCAAATGTGAAATCTTGACATAACTCAAGATTATGTAATGTTTAAGGCTAGGGCCTTACAGTTGGTATTAGAGGTCATTTTGGATAACATTAGATGTTAGGGTGTTATTTTAGAATAAGTAACATAACCATAATGGTTATCATATTAGAGAGATTCATAATTTTTTATACAAATTTAATGAGTTTAAGATAACATGAATAAGTATATCTTAGTGTTTACCCTCCTCATAAGATTGTATATGATGATTTTAATGATATAATCACACTAAACATTTTTGGTTTTAGTAAATGGATGGATCTAGGAGGCACCAATGTAATAATGAATGTGAAGGAATCTGTGGGGGTTTTCTAAATAAAAATCTAAATGAAATGGGAGCTACAATGAGAACTCTTGTGGTTATTATAAACTAACTATCTAGAGTCATGATTGACCACATGAACCTTGGTGATTTTTTTAAGGAATTATATATGCAAGAAACGAATACCATTGGATGTTCAGGTAATAATCATAAATTTATGTGTATTCAAAAAACAATGTGTCAAGTATATGGAAAGATAAACCTAGGAAAATTATTCAAAGGGACAGGAAGATGTTATAGATGTGGTAACGAAGGTCATAAATCAATAACCTATCATGGAAAAAGGAAATGTTCAGTTGAATCCAAGAAAGGGAATGACGTTCTTTCCGAGGGATTAATTGAATGTTTCAAATGTGGTGTGTATTTTCATTATTAAAATATATTTCCTAAGAACATGGTTCGGGAATGGGATCAGTAGGATCATACAAATATAGGTTTACCAATACCTAATTCCATTCCAATTGATATAATGAAGCTGAAAATGACTAATGAAAGGTATGGATTATTTCATAGCTCATGTTTTGACATTATTGAATCTTAGGACATTATGAAATATTTTTTTATAGGAAAGAATTATTTTGGAATAAGTTGGAAAAATGGTTATGTTTTCATGAAGAAATCTAGATGATTAGGATTTATTGATTTTATAAATTTAAGAGTTATGTTAGATATTCCGGTGATGAAATGTGTTAATGTATTAATACTCTTTTGTTTATGGGATTACATTGGATGAATTTTCTATTGTGTGTGTAAACCTAATGTTTTGTATGTGAAAATGCTATTTGAGAAAGAATTATATTTTATTTTCTGGTATAGTTATAAAGAACCATTTGGGTTTATATGATCATTGAGTTTGAGGCAATTACGGGTTATTACTTTTGGGGATGTAAATGTGACGTATGAGATAAAATTTGATGTTAAAATATGTTATGGTTATTTGGTGGAATTTATCTCATTTTTTTGAATGTTGTAAAATTATTTAATTTTCCATAAAAGACAACCTACAGACCTTGTGACAACTTGTCGTGTCGGACAAAGCTGCAGGAATCGAACCCATAACCAAAGAGCGACAGAGATTTAATTCATAACACTACCCTATGTGAAGTCCCTAGTTAGTATGACTTATTATTTTTAGTTTAATGATTTTATGGATTAATAATATGTTGATTTTGGTTTCTTACGTTCTGCCAAATAGATATCCATAGTATAGAAAAATGATTTGGTGATTATGTGACAAATGTTATTTTGGAATATGTTCTCTCTTTTGGGAACATTATATTCCTAAGTAAAACAGAATAATTTGGGATTTTATTTGATGAGTAATGGTTGAATT
The DNA here is from genome assembly GCA_963277665.1 of Viscum album. NCBI lineage: Eukaryota > Viridiplantae > Streptophyta > Magnoliopsida > Santalales > Viscaceae > Viscum > Viscum album. Next base: position 2,116,383,037 of record OY728136.1, read on the forward strand.
TTATGTCGGAAGAATCTACATTTTTCCTTGGAAAAATAGTGATTTAGGTCGTTTGTGGAAATGATTAACCTATCATAGATAACATATGATTAGGTTAATTACTTTTAAGTATGGGACTTTAAGAGTAGTCAATGTTATTTGGAGGTAAAAATTTATCATGGAAGACTATGTGATCAAATCCTTCTATATTTTATGTTTCTATATTAGTTTGAATTATTTTGAATAATTTTAAGGATAATTTCTTATTGAATTGTATTTGTTTAACATTGGGTATTATTTGCTGAATTTTGGATATTAAGAGTAGTATTTCATTTCCTAACATATTACTCTTTTGGGTATTATATTATTTTTTACTAACCATTTTGGTTCTGGTTAATGTTTCATGATAGGACGAATAGATAGTTAATCTTATCTTTTATTATGTGATTCTCTAAAAGTTGATTCATCTTTAATACTCATCATTTAGAGAAAAAGGTGACTTATGGAGGAAATTTATTAAACGAAGATACCCTAATGTTCAAGTAAATATATTTCATTATGATCTTAGTCTATTTAATAATAAATTTATGCAACTCTAGGGAAAGGATCTTGAAGAAAAAATGTAATACGCTTGCTTTTATTCATAGACTTACATAACCACAAATTTATCGTATTGTTGTTGTTAAATTTTCATGATCAAGTTTTCTATCACTGTCTATTAGTCTATGAGAGTTAGTTTCTCTTCCATCTACATGTTTTCCTATATGTAATCCTTGTATGTTTTATCTGAGGTAATATTTGTACTTCTATTAATTTCTTTCAATGTTATAGTTTTATTGACTCTTTCTTCTACGTGGGATTTTCAATGATGTTTCTGAGCCCAATTTTAAAATTGTGAGGATGCAATTTCTAAAAAGGTGTAATGATGTTATAACCCAGGTATTTATAGAAGAAAACATTTTCTTTTTTATTAGTATTTATAAATAAGATATTAATTTTATGTTAAAGGGGGTTTTTTTATAATTGGATACTCTACACGTAATAACGGTTGTCTTCGAAATCATACATTATAGACAACATTGAGTTATACTAAAAAACAATACAATAATATTATTAATATTTTAAATGGTAGTTAACGTCTAGCCATTGGAATGGTGGTAATGAATAGTATCAACTGATATTTGAAATATTATTTACACATGTTTAAATAATGATTCATTGGTTACCAATTTTTTTATAAATGGAAATAAAAACCAATTGAATATAGAGGATATGTTTTTATGAAAATATATTTAAAAGAGAATAATTATGTTTATAAAATCATTTAACTCTCTATGTATTTTTTTTAATGAAAAATATATTTTATAGTTTATATTTAATGTTTTAAATTCATATTATATGTTTTCTAGATATGATATAACGTAAAATTCATTTTTTCCAAAAAATAGAAGTATTTTTCTAGAAATATAATTTTACCACCTTTTGATGGATAACCCTTTTTAAAATTTGTTTTTGGCACTTTTATAAGTTCTATTTGACAAAATAACGTTTTTTATAGAATTGGGACATCCAAATTTACTTTGGGTAAATTTTTGGTAATTTTCTGATAAAGTTCATTTTTAAAATGAATAGTTAAAAAATAAAGTATCTTAATTTAAAATTGTCTTTTCATCTAATTTTTTTAAAGTTAGATTTTCCTTTTAATTGGTTTTAATGTGTAACTAGATTAAATTTTTATAATTTATTCCAATTTTAGTCAATTTAAGTAATTTCAATTTTAAATTGGATATAAACAAATGTCAAGCTTTTGATAGATTTTAATTCTTAAAAACACTTTTTTTGGTTTTGACACCGTGAATTAATTTTAAATTAATTTTTGAAACTTATATGTTTTGAATATTGAAAAAATAATTGAATATTTTTAATCAAGAGATCCAAATTGTGTGAATAGGTACCTTTTTTGGACATTATGAATTACAACTTCATTAATTATTGTATTTACCATGGTTAATGGGTAAATTTGGTAAATAAGGGTAAAAATAATTTTATAATTATATTAAACTATATTAAGACGTTTTTTAATCCTATTTTATGAGATATTTCTGACCATGGGAATCCATGGGTCTATTTTGGGACACCATGGAGTTACTTCGGTGTGAAAATAACATTTTATAAGAATTAATTTTAAAGTGAAATATAACATAAACATCTATCTTTTACTAAAAAAAATTTTATATGGGGTTCTATAATTAATATAATTGAATATAAAAATTTATGTAAAAGATAAATTTATATCCTAGATAATTATATTTTATTTTAATTTATTAGACATTATGTTAGTAAATTTAATTATGACACAATGATGATGCAGCGATTGATTCATTAATAAAGGATTCAAATAAAATGTATTATAAATATTAAAATAAATTTAATTTTTTGTTTTGATATGATACAAGAATTTTATGTATGATATTTACATTTTATATTTGATTTAATTCCATTGGTTCTACATAATCAGGTTTTTATGAATTTTTAAAAAAAAGCCAAGTATGAATAGTGTCCTAAATTGACATAATTCATACATTAAAATATAAAATAGTTTATTTAATGAAATTAAATTCCTAATAATAATATATTCATAGAAATGTTTAAGATAAGTCTTAATATGTCATAAATGACTTTTTTGGGGTATTTTAACATGATATGTTATCTACATTTACCCATAATTTGTAAATAACAAGATATCATGGTTTCATTAAAAAGGGTAAAATAAGGGTTAAATAAAAAATATAATGATAAAAAAATATTTAAAACAAGCCTATAAATTATTTTATATTCGTAATTCATAACAAAATAATCTTATATTATAATTAAATGTGTTTATGACCATTTTAAATTGAAATTTAATTTCTAATAAAGTAATATTTATAAACGTTCCTAAAGTGCCCCTCCTCCCTCTTAAAAAATGCCACCACCACTACCCACGTAACATACACCAATCAAGCCCTATATCTCATCCAAATTATGCTCAAATAAGATCCCAAAATCCCTAAAATCCTTTTATAATCCTTACCATTATTATAGGTCAATTCAAGAAATCCTTTTGGCTCAAACTAAAATAAGTTACCCAATTAAGAGGTAATGTATTCTTTCAAGTTCTTTTCTTTTATTTTCCTACTCTAATCCCAATGATATTATTATTCTTTTATTACATAAAAAGAGTATATTAAATATACTAGGATTTTTTTATGCAATGTATTCGAACTACACTTTCACAAACCTCTATCTAATGGATATGAACATATTGTTTCTCTGTACGACGAACTACTGCCTCACAAAAAAATGATTGTTTAATTTTCCCCAACCACATCTCATGGTGTCCATTATGATTACACTGTATTTATATATGATATATGTTATATTTATATTGTCTCTACTCTTCTATATTTTTCATTTACAATATACCTTTATGTTTTCCACAATGTTTAAATATAATAATTTGATTTGAGGATGTGTGGACTACCGCCCCTTCGAAGTGATATAAATTGATCATTACATACATGTAATGTATAAGAAAATTGAAACAGTGAAGTCATTTAACATTTATAACATATTATGTTATTCTATAATTATAATATACATTTTTATCATTTATTTTTCTTTTCTTTTATATGAAAAATTTATGAAAGTAGTTTTCATGCATATATACGGCCTACCTTCTAAATGAATGGTGCATTTCATTTATTATATACAAATAATATGGAATATTATAAATATATATATACTGGATATATATGATATTAAAATCATGAATACTATTTTGTAGATAATGAACTTTTGACCACATGGTCAATTCGTAATTATAACATGTTCATTTTTGACACAAGTACCGAACATCGACAAAACAACCTATATGAAATTGAATAATTATAAGATTGTTATACAAAGGTAATAAGTGATATAAATGGAATTATAATATTGAAAAAAATTGTGAAGAAATTATAAATTAACTTTTTTTATTCATGGAGATAAATAAAAAACAAAACAATTCTGACTCAAGGTAAGAGAACTGATTAAACCAATTTACATTCTTTGGGTTGATCTTTTACTTCCTGAAAATGTTGTTCTATGATTACCTGAGAAGTGGCATTTGATATCTTATCTAGTATTCATACATTATTTCTTTGGATTTATATTTAATACACATAATCAATCTATTTTATTATCAAATTGATCTTTGTAAGGGAATTTCTAAACAAAATTTCATCTCATTGAGTTTTACGCATACTTTGTTAATTTTATTATGCCAAGATTATGTGTGGAATCACTGTTTATTTATTTATTTTTTAATTTACACTTACCTTTGTGTGGATTTACTATTTCTACACATAATCACCCCATTAATAAATTCTTACATCATTTATATGAACTTTTTAAGTTAAATCATAAATAAATTTCTATTCCTTAAGTTAAATATCCATGTCATTGGTTTTGTTTTTCCAAGAATATGTGTGAACGAACTATTATTGTATTACAATTACTATCCACTTATAATTGTGGTATTTATATATTTCACACATATTTATGTCATTGATTTATCACTAATCAAAGGATGCTATTTTTGTGAGGGATTTCGTGTCAATTTTCATTCCATTGAGACTTATTTGTTATTATACACCAATTCACTTTTATATGGTGTATATACTGTCCTTTGACATATTATATCATGAATATCCTTATTCTCATGATATTATAAGTATTTTTATGTTATAATTTAATTGTTATTATTCAATTATTTTTCAAGTGGTATGGTACTATTTAACTAAAATAGTATTTTCAATGTTTTAAAGATTTATTCTTATAAATATTTCTCATTAATGATCTTGTTTTAAAAATTATTTAAAGGATTTTTATATTTTTACATTAATATTTTAAAATTTTAATTACATTAAAATATTAAAAGTGGTATGGGACACTTTGATTTGAAAATATCTTTATTACATGTTTTATATGGTTTTTGAAATGGATTGAATATTTCAATATCGTGAATTTATTCCTTGTGATTGATGATTGAAATTTTAATAATTTCTATATTTTATATGTTATGATTATGTTATAGTACTTGGACATTTGACTTGTGGTTAGGTGATATACCAAATATAGGTGGTTCCACGATAAACCTGGGCAGTTTAGCCCGTGATATCTCTCCAATGCATTGGACAACATGAAAGAGGTAAATTTAAATGTTTCTTTTAAGAGATTTAGGTAATATACTTTGATTTGTATTCCAAATTTATATCCCTATGTTGTGGTGAATGATACAATATAAGTACGTTATGAATTCCACAAGTTAACGTTTTGATTTATGATTTTTATAAGTTATTCATAAATCTTATGATTTCACGAGGTATGTTAAAGAGATTATGTTTTATGATTGAAAATTATTATTTCAATAATATTTATGCATTCATGTAATATTTTTATCTTTCCTTATTTGAAAACCCTTACCAAAAATTTTAAGATTATCCCATGTTTTTTGAAATTTTTTTCAACGGGTATAAGGAAGGTTAAAAGAAATGAAGAATTCCAGAAGATTTTATCAACAAAATAATTTTTTTCAATTAATAAGTTGTATTATTATGAAAAAAATGGTTATAGTAGAAGTTTCTACTTTTTAATATTTAATATGTAATGTAATAGTGATGGCCTAATTCTCTAAAACTCTAAACCTGAAAAGATAATCAATGTGAATTATTAAATTAACTAAATATTATGTAATATTTATGGTTGCGGACTTAAAATAATTTAATCATATTAATATTTATAATTTCATATAAAATCATTTTATAACATCTTATCTCTCATTTGTTAATAATCTATCATTATTTTCATTTTTTCATGTGTTAATTTCCTTATTTTCTCATGTGTATTTCATCATTAATTATCTGGATATTGAAAATAATATATATTTATTTGATATACATAATCATAATAATAATTAAATTCTAGTATTTTTACATTAATTTTACTTTTAAACCCATTCATGAATGATGGTAATGGAAAATGAAGTACGTTATGATAATGGAGATAGTGAGCCGTATGTACGCATGAGTAATGTATCCATTATTTAACAATAATTATAGATTTGAGGTATATTATAAATCACCAAACCATATTGATACTTTTGTCATTTATAAAATTTTATATAGCAATATACCTCATCAGTGTGGTGTGGTGATGAAAAAAGAGTCACATCACTTCATGAAGACAGTAGTCCACTTATACAAGAACGATGTTTCCATCTTGGGGTTAGTGAATAGGTAAGAAAGAATATGATATATATTAGTTTTATAGAATTATTAATATTTTATTAATTTATTAATTACTTAATTAATATCACATATAATAATCAACTTTATCTTTATCACATTCCATGGGAAGCATTTGTGAATGTATAATCACATCGTTTCATGAGGAGGTAGTCCTCCAGACACACGAGTGACGTTATCATACCTTTTATGAAATGGTAGGAAAACATAGATATATATTTTATTTTATTTAGTAGTATAAATATATTATGAATATGATATATATAATTTATATCTTTCATCATACCCATCCTTGATAGGTGGAAGTGGAAAAACAAAGGATATCGGTCCATGAGGTGATAGTCTCTCATACACAAGAATAATGATTTTGAAACTCATTTGATGGGAAGTGGATATATTTTGTGGTCATAATCATATTATAAAACAAAATATTATTTGTATTATAATTTTTTTTATTATATCATAATGGTTTAATAAATATTAATGGAGGTTGAATGAAGGAAAATAATGATTTCTATTAGAGAACATTGTCTCTTCTTCGGGTGTCCTCTTAGGTTTTCACCGAATCCTTCAAACGGTGGTCTTGAGCCTAATATAAGGCTTATAAAATTAGGTTTGGGTTGTTTAAATTTTATTTGGGTATTTATTTTACGAACAAAATAGGTTTTATGGTGTTATTAATAAAGGAGAGTGGGTGGTCTTTTCTAATTGTGCGAGAAGACACATGTGGTATTTTTTAAATGAATTGTGTTATCGCATATTTTTCATATGTAAAAAGAATAAAAAATGGAAATATTATAAAACCATAGAGGTTTTAAAATTTAAATAATTCCATAAAAAAATTTTGGATAATTTTATAGTTCATTTTTTCAGTACTCATATTAGTTTTAACCGCAGTACACATATTTTTACCTTAACTGCGATAACTAATTTTTACTGTGTTGACTAATCATTTTGGAAAAAAACTAAGTTGACCATATTATAAATTATAAATAATTATGATTCCAAAAATATAATCCATTTTAAAAAAAAATTAATTTCTAGATGTTGAAAATTTTAATTTAAAATCAATCTCGAATACGTGACAGGAAAGTCGCTTCTTTGAAGTGATAATGTTTAAAAGATTTCAAGGATTTTATATCTAAATTTATGGTTAAAATAATTATGACAAACTATATTTAAATAAAAATTATAAAATTGAAATGATTATAATTTGACACTAATTAAAAATTATATCAAGGTAAATTAGTTAAACAAAAATGCATTTTTCAATTAAAATTCATTATTTTACACTATTCATCAAGAAATGAAATTTCATAGAAAAAACCCCAAAATTAACCCTGTGATAATTTTCATATTAAAATTTAAAAAATGTAGTTTATTACATATAAATTTTTTTTAAAGTGGTAAAAAAATAATATTTTTGTTTAAATAAGTATTAATTTTTATTTTTAAAAATAAATAGTTTCTGAGAAAAAAATACTTTTAAATGATAATTATTTTAATATTAATCAATATGTAATTAATAAACATGTGTATCCTATATATTTTCACAATTTATTTAATCATATTCATTATATTCATTCTAATTTCTTATATATAAATATCATAATAAATAATAATATTAATAATATATTATATTTGGTAAAAATATTTCTTGCATGTAATGCAAGTTATCGAAGAAATTTGAAGTTATGTGTATCATAAGATAATAAATTAATTTAATTTATTCTAAAATATATATATATTAATTTCTTTTCTTGTTATATTATCTTATAATATTAGCTTTTCATGTCAGATATGGTATTGAAAAAAAAGTTACTCCTTTAGTATTTTGGGTGTTAAATTACCCTTTATTAATATTAAAATAAATTTTTCAATATCCTTTTAATGATTTGGGGTTTTTATAAAAAAAATTTGGAAATATTTAAAATGATTTTACTTCCCATGAACATATATTCTTAAATTATACTCAAATTTCTTTTTTGATAACAGTTATTTCAGTTTAAGAATCTATTATTGATATTTATTTTAAAAAAATTAAATGTTTTCCAAAGCATCCAAATACACTTTTTTAAAGTTTTTTGTTTTCTTCATAGATCCAATATAAAAAATATATATTAAAAAGAACTATTCTCTTAATGTTTTCCAAAAACATATTTTGAATCTCAATTCCATTTTCATGGTTCCATTATTTAATATTACATTTAAAATTAATGGTTTTTTTAAAAACCACTTCATATTTTTCAAAAATATCCTTTCAAAGTGTTAGTATTTGTTTCTTCTAAGTAAATGATAGTAGAGTTTTATAAAAACTATTATATTAATTGACCACAATTTTACACTCAATCTATAAAGATTTTATTTCCATGGATATTATTTTTAATCTTTCACCCTCTAAATATACCAATGATTTATCTTTTTGAGGTGATTATGTGTTTGGTATCAATTATTTTCATGCTTAGGTTATATTTTTCACATACTATATTAGAGGGTTTTAAAGCTATTTCCCCTTACATGATTTATTTATTAATTTATAAGTGAGACCAATTTTATTTGGTGTGGGTTTTCAGGATTTTTTTAAGGATTAATGTCTTATGGAACTCATATTTTTGGATGTTGAAAGGTGGGGTCTGATATCTCTTTATAATGAATTGGTTGTGGGTTTATACTTCATACGATAAGTGTATTAATCATTATAATAATGCACATTATCTTCATTAAAAATATTAATCATTAGCACGTTGTATATTACTTACATACAAAATATTATATAGGAAAACTATGAATATTATATATGTTATAAATATTTATCATGAACACGATACAGATTATCTATGATCACATGACTGAGTTTGAACTTCATGAAGTTATATGTGTTCACAATGTTATGAATACCTATTCTTATTCCAATTAAATAAATTAATATTTTTTTATTTTTTATTATCCATAGAAAATGTTTATTATTTCAATTTTTTGCACTATTTTACCTTTGTATATGTTGTCATTTTGATCTTACATTCCCTTCAATCATGACCTATGGAAAACTATTATTATCTCATGTTATGTTTCATAATATATTTCTTCTATTCTCATGTTTTCTCTTATTCTTATGATCTAACCCTTGACTAATAGTTGATAATTTTTCCCTTAGTGAGCATAATATAACACCCCTTTATTATGGTTTTATTCCCCCGGTTATAAATATATGTATAACTTATGAGAAAACTATAAATGGGTCTAGTGGTGTTTCATTATTAAGAATTTTTCATATTTTTTGTAAAATAAATTTCCTATAGAAGAAGTCCTCAGAGTCACTGAACCAAAATACATTCTAAGATATGTGAGATTATTATAATAGGTAATTTATAAATTAAGGATCTGATATAAAATAAGGAAATTCTTATCTTTGTTCCCTATAATTCAATCAAATATGTGTTTGGGTACGTTAATATCTAGTGGGGATGATCCAACATATGCTCTTCATTTTTGGGTTGATTCAAGTTAACATCTATTAGGTACAATCCCACATACCCTCACCATGTATGGTTTAGTATAGGTTAACATCTAGTAGGACACTGAAGTCCAATTGTACTATGTGATTGTATGGTGGGAGGTCTAGAAAACTCTATATAGATAATTGAGATTCATTATTCTCACCATATATCTGGGATATGGAGTGTAATTCTTGTTTTCTAGATGGTAATTTATCGTATTGGGCTTATCACACTTTGAAATTCATTACATTGAGGAAACATGGTTATCTTGAATATGGGGTTAAACATCAATGATTTTTTCTACATATCTTTTCATATGCAGTAATCAACCCCCATATAGTTTGAGTGTACAATTTAACGATGTCTAATAGGAACACACCATAAACTTTAATGTCATGTTGATGAGATGATCATTTTCTAAATGGGTGAAAATATAGATATTATGGGGGAATATTCATTAATTATATCCAATAAGTGGAGTAATAATCTACTATTTTTTATATGATTCATATCATTCCCACGACATGGGGCTTCCATGGTTCCTCACATAGAGAATATAATTTTCATCACATTGGCTATGGGTAGAGATTATCATCTTCTGATGGGGAAATTATCATATTGTTTAACTCAATCTGATATAGAAATCATTCAATATAATTTAATTTATTTCATCATAGACATTGTTACATTGTAAAATATTGTTCGACTAAGATAATTTATTTCAGCATAGACATTGTTATAAAAATAATAAATTAATAGATATACCAAAATACCATTTATTATAATTTAAAAAAAAATAATGCTATATAATTCAATTCATAAATGAAGTTTTTTAAAAAATAAATTTTATTTATAATTATTCCTTAACTATTAGAGATAAATATTATAATATGATTATAGGTTTTTGGTTCACCAAACATTTTTGTAAAATCACTCATATATTACAACCGATACTTAAATTTATAAATAAAATTAGCAATAATATTTTCTAATTTATAGTGATTTCATATATGTGATATGATTTTATATTATGACAAAATGGGGTTATATTGTCGTCGATTAAGATATATTGATATCATTTCTTATGGATAATACACAAAGAAAACTTTTTTTTCTGATTCACATCTTATGATATCCCATATCAAAAGCCACAACTCAACCGAGAAGAAAAAAATACCAATTGGATTTTATTATTGGGAATTGATAATGTTATATGAATAAAAAACATCATTTCACAACATGATTTTACAAATATTAATGCACAATAAGGCTCTAACCCCACTTTTTTAAAAGGATATCACAAGAATTATTAATCATAATAAAAGAAACATTGATACTCAAACCAAACTCAACCATGTTAGATAAAAAATAATGTGTAACATATAAATAAATAAACAAGTGTCCCTTACATGGATGGGTGTTTCATTAATCATTGTTTGTTGAGGTTGATGGAGATCACATGACAGGTAGCCAAATTAAATCCCTCAATTGAACGTTTTTAGGAGCTAGGATGAATTACTTAATGTTTCAGTAGGATCCTTCCAACTTCCATAAAATAATAGCACCTCCTGATTAGTATATAGTTGAAGAGTGTGGGTGGATGGGTAGTTTCATCATAGGTTCATATAGAATTTCATAAACACCATTGAATGGTGAAGGTTCTTCTATAAATCCCAAAAAAATTGCCCCTAATAGTTCATTCCTTTTATTATTATTTATAATTCATGGGTAAATGCATCCATTGTTCATAAAAATCTTTGATGTGGCATCCTGGAGTGTTATTGATTGAGGATCCTCTCAATTATTAGATTAATATTATAAGTAACTCCCATGGAGTAAAACAATAAATTTTACATTTTCAAAGACCTCAAAAAATTCAAATTATTATGCCAATCCCATTGTATTATTTTAACCCTTTGGTAGAGTCTTCGTTAAATTCAATACACATTGGATTTTAAGAAATTTTTTTTTTTTATGGATTAAATAATTATTTATCCCATGATCATGATTGGTAATATTTTTATTGAGTCAATATGTTTCCTTTCATATATTTAAAACATTCATATAATATTTTTGGGGTTGTTCACTATTTCTGTTTTGATATTAAAACAAGTAATTATTAGATATAATATATATTTAAATGAAATATTTATTTTACCTCATGTTTACACTTTCAATTAATAGATTATGTAACCTAAATAAAGAGTTTTATGGGGAAAATTACAATGTTTTTTTGTTCAAAATATGGTTCTTACACTAAGGGTGATGTAACCATCACTCATATCATGGGTCCTCAGGATATCCCATCACGAGAGGATCAATTAAAGAAGTTATTTATTTATTTGTTTCATTTATTTATTTGTTTATAAATCATATATTTACCCAATAAATCACTCCATAAAGATCATAGTTAGGTTTAAAATCGATTTTCACTGACATAACCCTATATCAAAACAGTGGTGAGGGACTAGATCATGAAGGAGACAACATTGTTTTGGAGTAACTATACTAAATCCATGGTAGTTAGTGATGATGGTATCTCACAGTTATGGAATACATAACCATGGAATCAAAAGAAAATTTAATCAAAAACCATTATTTCATAATTTATGTCTTTTTTTAATTTTTACCAAATCCAAAATTTTTATTCCATGCTTAGTGATTTTACTCCATATTTTCCATTTGGATCAATGATTGTCCCAATAATTTTTTTAATTTATAATATTTTATTTTTTACAATTTATATTACATTCTTTTTTAGTTAATTTTATTCCCAAGGATTAGTGGCCGATCATTGAAAGAAAATCCTTTAATTTTCCTATATAATTATATTTTTAATTCCATTATCTATCCTTTATGTGATCACCATCGGCCATATTTATAATCATCAGTTTGAAAAATATTTCATGGGATATAATATATATATATATATAGTACTAATATAGATTTATTTTATTCAACAGTAAAAGAGTGGAATATAGTAGGATAAACAATGTATAATAGATCAATCAAGGTGTGTTAAAGTGGTTTACAAAAGTAGTGGTGTTTTGGGTGATGTGGGTCACATTCATTGCCTTTTAATATATTTTCAAATGAATTCAATACCTCAAATTGGCGTTTTTTTAAAGAAAATCTTTTTTAAGGATATTTTTTATTGTTTATGAGTGATCAGATTCAAGGTCAGTGATAGTAGATAATATCTGAGTATTTTAAAAATTATTGGTTTTAAGAACAATATCACATAATGTGTAGTCTATACCCTCATGTTTTTTACCATCTTGGTAATGGTCGTTTGGGTTTTATGGTATATAAAAATGATAGCATGTGTAACCAAAACCTATTCATTATTTTCCCATAAGATGATCTTCATGGTATATAAAGGGACTTCTAGGCTAAGTGGTCATTTGGAAACCAACACCATGTGGGTAAGGTCCAGAAAACAATTAACCTTTTTCTTAAAGGACATGGAATCCTTGGAAGTACACATTGGGTGATACATCTAGGCCTACATACCAAGTATGATCTATAAAACACTATGTATTCTATCTATTACCTTAAACATACAATGGTTATAGACAGTAGCTTCCCCATTGGTCTTAAAAATTGTATAAAGTATAGTAGAATTCATATAGGTGATCCTTTTCATGAAAAGTGGTGGGGAAGTACATAAAAAACTATTAATATTTTGATATTCTTTATATAACCCAAATTTATATTCCATGAAACTTTTCCAACTTTATAAACATTATTTGTATATTTTTATTGAGACTCAAATATATGGATTCATGCAATCCATCTAGAGTTTTTTTCTATATTAGACATGATGGTGTTATTCTACTCAGCATCGAAAGTGAGATACAAAGTTATATGAATAGTTAGTGTCTAATACTATATAATTGTAATGATGGGGTTTGTGTTTGGAGATAAAATAATTCTAAGGGTGTATACACAATAATGGTGAGATTTTAATAGTGCATGGGTCCCCCACCACATCAAAAATAGGTTTTTTTACCCCCATAGCTAAGGATAGGGTCCTCTATCTCTGGATTTAGTTACTCATTAGTTATGATTTCATATAATGGGATAGTACTCCATTAGGGTGTGTTACCCAACTCAACAAATAATTATACATTTTTTATTGGATCATACTCTACCAATTATCTAGATATTTGACATGGTTTTTCTCATAGATGGGTAGTTTTGATAGTATGACTTACAAGTCCCTTATTAGGGATGTATCCATGTTCATTGATTGTGTCCCCCAATAGGTTTCAAGAATAGTGAGACAATGATTACTTAAATAATGGTGTGGTATTTTCTAAGATAAAACACACACTTTGGTGATTATAGGGTTCCCCGTAGAAGATTTTGGTGGTTTAATTGGTGAATTTATATATAGATCAGATGAATTAAGACTATTGAATCATTATGAACCCCTCAGTATCCAATGACATGCGGAATATATCCCGGAAATGAACTAAATAATATGTTTCCTTATTAGTTCTTTGAGTATATATAGTTGTTTATTTGGTTTGGACTTTGAGGATTAGAGCTGATATAACTTCACAATAATTTTATTCCTATTAATTATAGGGGTACAACATATCTATATTTTCCCTTTTCTAACTCTAGAAATCCTTTTTGTTGCATATTTTGAGATGTATTATTTCTTTATTTTTATTTATGGGTTTGTAGTGATGTATTATTATTATCTTTACTCACCATTATATTGGATTGGTTCCCTAACATGTTGTGTCTATATAGATAATTCATGGCTTGGGGTTGTTAGTAATGGATATGGAGATTTTTTTTCTTGATTTCAATCAATGCTTGGGGAAAAATAGTGATTCATGGTGAACCATAGTGGTTTATGATGGTAGAAGGGACTATCACAGTATGATATCAATCTATGAGTAAATGGATTGAGGGTGACCTTTCTAATGACTTAATCTAGTAATACATAGAGGCTTTCCATAAGTACATTTCTTTTTGTATTTAAATAATATCACATTATTATAAATATATATTTAGATTGAAAAAAAAACATTAAGTATTCGATATATTTTTTTACACGAAAGTACTCCTCTATTTGAACTGTGATATAGTAAATTCATAAAACATATCCATTAAATTGGTAGGTATGAAAAGTAATAAACACATTATAAAAAATGAATAAAGGTTTAAATTAATGAAAATATGTAACAACATTAGTTTTTATGAATTATTATTACCTGAAAAAAAATTATTTTATATATTTTTTTAAGACCAACACCGATTTTTTCTTTCTGTTCATTCAACATAGAGTTTATCTTTCATTACACATGCCACTGAGTTCTAACGAATCATGATATATTCTTAATATTAGTATTTAAATGCAACCTTTATAACATTTTTGTTAAACATAGTGATTTTAATAGTAATAACTTTTTTTATATTTCAATTATAAACATATTTTATAAATAAAAAAATTTATAAAAACAGTACTTTATTTTTTCAAAATTAATTATATGATTCGAAAATAATATTTTCTCAATATTTTTTAATTTTAGTTAAAAAAATAAAATTATTTTTTGACAATTTTTTAAAATTAAAATTATAAAATTAAAATAGTTTTTGAAATAATCATTTAAAATTATCTTGTGGTTTATATTTTTAGAATTTTTTTAAATAAATTTTATTTATGATAAATAATAAAAATTATTTGTTTTTATTGAAATATTTCTTTTCATCAAATAAATTTTATAGTCCCTTTTTATTATCAAATGGGACTAAAATTAAAAATAGTCAATTATATATCAATTAATCTAATTTACTTCATTCGAATCATTTTAATACGGGTTTTCATTTAAAATATTCTGAATGTTTTAACATTTTCTCTTTTGCAAACCACTTTCTTGTCGATTCTATGAATTTAATTTTAAATTAAATATTTCCACAGATAAAAATTGATTTCTCAAAAATGGATTTAGTATTTTGAATATTTATAATTTATATTATGTAACAATTTCAACATAATTTTTCATCGAAACGATCATTAAAAACATAAAATATTAATTATCTTGGTTAACATTGAAATAGGTGTACATGGAGTTAAACTAAAAATTTAATGCGTAAAATCACATAGAAACAATTAAAAATAAAATTTTATGGAGATATTTTGATCTTATAACCTATAATGATAGATAATGATTCATTTTTATATTTTTTAAAATGAAAAACCATGGAACGCATGTTTTTTAAAAACCCATGTGATACCTCTACCCAATTTGTAAAAGGACAGCCCTCCTTATCTCCATTTTACATGTGGAAACCCATTAAGTTCTACCCATACCTAAACAAATATCTTCCTTAAATACCTCCCCCATCCTAGAGTCCTTAGTCAGATCATAACTCTAATCTTGGAAGTATTTGGGTTATTCGTAAATAGGTTGTCCAAATAAGAGGTAAGACTTTTAATAATGCATATTTATTTTAAATCCTCTTTAAACTCCTTTAGATATTATCACATTTAGATGATATAATAACTAAATAATATCTATATAATGAGATATTATTCATTTAATTCGATAACCTATTTCTATTTACACCTCCATCAAAAGAGATATGAAATCATCATCCCTATGTATGGTGGACTGTCACAATGCGAATCGATGTAATTTGTTTTCCATCACCACATATCAATAATTGATATAATGATGTATTAAATTTTTATATATGATATATTTTTTATATTATACTTCATGAGTTTTATATATAATTTAACTTCTTACATTCGATTATGTAAGGATAAGATAACATCAGTCGTTTGTACAATAGTTTACCACCTCAAGAAGAGATGTGATTCATTTTCACATTACATGGAAGTTAATAATGATTATTTTAATTAAAATATATGTTATATATTAAAATATAATGATTATAAAATGGTAATATATAATATATAATTTTTTTTAATCCTTGAATAAAATGTAAACAATGTTTAGGCATATGTACACCATACCATCTCCTCGAAAAGTGTATTTAATTTTCAATCTATAAGTTTTATAGATTAATATAAATAAATATACAATGAATAAATATTTTTTAAAATTATGTGGATTATGGAAACATTATCAATTTAATATTTCCAAAAAAATAATTAAAAACCCTAGATGTAAAATTATGCAGTTATTGCTCAAAATGCGAGCCTAACATGGAAATCTTAATAAATGGTTAAGAAAAGGATATAATTATATCATATATGGTATGGTATATATAATTATGGTTAATTAATTTATTTACAATAAAAATATATTTATTATATAAATGTATTGAACATGTATGAATGAATTTGAGACCTATAAAACTTGATTTTTGTATTAATTTTCATTCTTGGAGACATTAGTTATGTTACAAATATATCTACTTTTATGTAGTATATATATATCCCATTTCACATGTCATTTCATTAATCTATTTATTATAATGATATAATATGTTTCATTTAATTTTATTCCTTAATTGTTCTTGTTATTCAATTTAACCAAATTTTTAATTGTTTTTTGTTACAATATCATAATTTATCAATATTTTTAATGACTATGCTACCAATGATGAGGTATTATGATCAATATCTCAAGAAACACATGTATTTTCTTCTCCTCAGGTTATTTAGCTAGAATAAATGTTTTCCCATAATTTTCCTCTCTTTGTGTACTCAATAGTTCAAAATAATAAATTTGAATAAGGTATTGTTTATTTTTCTCTTCGATTGAAAATGAATTCTCTTGTAAAACCATATTTTCTATATAAAAATTGTTCATGTAATCCAATTTATTGGTTAAATGAATTTTTAAGCATTATTTAAGTTGAATTTTTTTTTTGAAATGAATCATCAGGCTATTTGCAAAATAAGGATCTTTTGGCTGAGTGTGAGGGACAGTGCAATGATTTTATTCATGAACAACCAAATGTTATTTGAGATATAATTAAAAATATAATTAATATTCCCCTATAGCATTCTCAAGACATGATTTATAAAGAACATCTAAACTAGAAAAGGAGGGTAAAACGTTCTTCATATTTTTCATGAGGTAATGTTCATATTCTTTCACTGGTTCTATTGATTCTCATATTGATGTGTAATTGATCAGTACCACTAAGAAAATGTTTTCCCACCCAAGTGATAAGAACATGAAAAAGTAATTTAAGCTATCAAAGATTTATAAATTAAATAAGGTAAATGTTGTATTATTATCCATAAATCAATGGAACTTTATAAAATTTTCTCCATATAGTTATATATACATAAGATCTTATTTTTTCAATAAATACATACCTCGTATTTTTCATACAAATATAGGGAAGGAATTACATTAGTTAAAGAAGACAGATATTGAATATATTAGTACCAATGAGAAAAAATTACAAGACCTTAGAGGTATAATTATAGAATTTTCATTCAACTTGAAGGTAATGAAAATATATCTTTTAGTGTCCCAAAACCACATATTTGAAGGGAATTATACATAAGGGTTATTAGAAGATATGAAGAAATAATTTGAAGTGTTCTCAATGGGGTAATAGAGATCAAGGTTACCCATCAATATCATGTTTCTGACAAGAAATCGAATACGGTGTTTAAAGGAAACTATAAAAAACATAGAGATAAGAACATGATTTTTCATTCATTCTTGAACTGAGGAATGAAACAAGGAGTAAATTTTCTTAAGGGGAATGTAAAACACTTTAAGTGAGTAGAGGAAGGTCATTTGGAATTCAAATACAAATTTTTTGGGAAGTATTTATCAAAGGATACATATAGATGAAAAAATGCATAGAATTCACTACCCATACTACATTCTTTCAAATATAGGGAGTGTGGGAATAATGCTAAACAATTCCCAAATTTAAATGTTAATGACGTTTATTGATATTATCCACCAATTAATCCATGATAAAAAGGAAAATCTCTTTTGATTACTATATTGGATGAGGGATGTGGTAACAATGTGGTGAAAGATACACTTACCATCCACTCTAAAATGGATAATATACTACTTTAATCTAGATATACTGATTTGATCATATTTAAAGAATTTTATAAGTGTATCATTTTTCCATCCAAATGATAATTTTTTTATTTAATGTGAAAATAGCTAATGGTATGATGATTTCATATCAAGTATGTAATTCCCCTATTTCTGATGTTTATAAGAATTTTCTTCCAAAAAGCATGTAATTCTTCCTCTGGTTGAATTTGATATTATATTAGGAATGGATTTTATTTCAATACATAAATCCCACATTAATTTTTGACTAAGTAAATTTTCATATGATATTACAAACCAACCTATGGTATTCCATAAATGCGATGATAAATTTAAATATCCTTGGGAAATAACATACATTGTATGGATTTGGATTCATATTAAAAATGGTAATTTATCATAGATGGATTTGGAGAAACACAATATCAATGAAATGCCACTTTTTTAAGAGTTTTTTATTTCCTGAAGATATTAATTACCTTCACCAAAATACGAAGTTTAGTTTATAATATATGTCATGATCGTTTTTATTTCAATGACTCAAAATTAAATGGTATATATTGATTTATAGGAATTAAATTAGAATCTCCAAGAGATCATTCCAAAGAGTTTAATTTATCCATGTGTGTCAGCTTGGGGTATACCTTCTCTTTTTGTTAAAAAAATCTGTTGATGCATCTCTATATTGAATACTGGGAGATGAACAATACCATGATTAATAAAATATATCTTATAGACATATTTATTACCTATTTGATTAGTAACCCAATGTTAAATACTTTTCCAAGATTGAACTTCATTATTGATATCATCAATTGAGATCCAAGAAGGATATTATACCCAAGATAACACTCTATATAAGTTTAGGGAAATATAAGTATATAGTGATTGTATTTTACATTACTAATTATCTCTCTACCAACATGGATTTAATGGATAATGTCCTTAGAGGTTAACTTTATTAGTTTATGGTAGTCTTTATTAAAGATATTCTTATCAATTCAAAGTGAATGTAAGATCTTGAATATCACTTATTAATTATAGTAAATATTATAAGCGGGGATGACTGAATTAAAAAAATTAAAAAATAGTAAATTTTGGATGAAGAATCCTTTATTTTTGTTTCATATAATCTTATGAGAGGTTATATCAATAGATCCATCAAATTAAAATGTAATTGAATGTTTCCCTTGACCAATCAGGTTGACTGAGATTTGTACTCTTCATTTTTTAGGTGGGTATTATTACAATTTTTTGGAGAGTTTATCATGGATATATAATCCACCTGCCATGTTAGTTTTAATGGAAGGTATGTTCCTTAGGAAAAATGAATGTGCAAAAAATTTCAAGGAATAGATGAAAAGATTTGTCAATTCACATGTTTTTAAATTAACTTGTAGTCAAGAAGGATAGGTAATCTATAGTGTTGCATAAAAGAAAAGAGTAGGATGAATTCATTTGAGAAATTAAATGGTAATCACTTATTCCTCATGAAAATGGAAGGTTCAGGAGACACTTTACCCAAATAATTCTTTGGAGTTGTTTTTGGTAATTTTTAAATTAATGATATGTATGAAATATATTTATAGTGAAAATTGTGATATATATACCAATCCCAAAATATTAAAATATATTTTCACCCAGAAGGAGTTAAAATGGTGTAGAGAAGATAGTTACAGATGGTTAATGGTTATGAAAACTCAACACATTACCATCCTAGGAAGTACAAATAGATGCATATGCATTGAGCCAAAGGATCATATTATCTTATCCCTTTTAAGGATCACAACAGATCCAGTAATTATATTTTTCCAACAGATGGATCGGGAAATCCTGATGAAATGGGTGAAATCTTGTCTTGCCCATTTGAATGTTCAACTATTTATCCATTTGATGATTAAAGAGGTGAATAAGGACGATATAGAGTTGAAAAATAACACTATAAATTTTTTTGAGCTTAACCTTGATCATGATGACAAGATATGGGTCATATTCCATGAATGTGTTCTTTCCATACTATATTTTATGAAAGAGTTTTTAGCGTAATATCATGGTTCTTCATTCTCTATTCATCCTAGAAGTATTATGATGTATAGTAATTAGAATGATTATTTCTGGAGGGATGGAATAAAGAGAAATATTTGAGAGTTTGTAAGTAATTTCCTGGAATTCTAACATTTTATGGATAAGAGTAAAAATTATAATTGTTTTTGATATCGATTATACATACCATAAATTAAATTATAAAATTACCACGTATTTTGTCATCAGGATCCCTAAAAAATTTTAAAGGGAATAATTTTATATGGAATTTGATGTAGGCGATAGACTAATTTTATGATTTTATCCATGTAAGAAGTTAATGATATTTGGAAATAAAGGAAAAGTAAACCATAGGTATATCATTCCCTTCTAAATTCAGCATCGTATCGAGATGTCATCCTTCCAGTTGGAACTTCTCCAAAACCACTCCCAATATCAAAATGTGTTCCATGTAACTCCTAGAAGGAAGATCATAACTAAAATTTCACATCTACTATAATCAGAGTTCATAATTCTAGAGAGTGATCATTATTATAAGGAACAAATGATAGGAATTTTGGATTTCATACAAAAAATTATATGAAACTACACAACCGACTTGTCATTTTTTTTCGAAACCACTAGTTTTTGGATGCTATGTGGGATCTTGAGAATATGATGAGGCAGTAGTATCCTCATCTATTTCTATTGGAGTGATGAAATTTCATGGTTAGAATTCATTTTAATGGGTTTTGAGTGTAATGAACTGAATTTGTATGAATTATTATATTTTTAGTGAATTAAATTTCATTGATAACCTTCATTATATAAAAAACTATGTTTAGCTTGTTTTTCAAGAAACACTAAGTTTATCTTTTGATACATGTAGATTAATGTTTTAAAAAACAGTGGTATATTGTTAATATTATTAATTAAACGTGAAATCTATAAACATTCATTTTAACTTAGCTATTTGAATTGTAATAACTACTTTTTACATATTATATATATTTATTTTACATAAATAAATCTTGTTGATAAAAAATTATTTAATTCTTAGAAAATTATTTATATGTTTCAAAAATACAATTTTTATAAAGAATTTATTTTATTATATATTGTGAAAAATATTGAAATTAATTTTTTACACTTCTATAAAATTAATATGATAAAAAACATTTTTTAATCATCGTTTCAAAGTTATCTTAGGGTTTTTTTTTTGTTTTTTTAAAAGATTACTATTTTGATAATTAGTGAAAATTGTCAATTTTTAATAAAACCATCATTTAAATTTAATGAATTAATGGGGGTAATGATTGTTTCAATATGGTTTTAAATGATATAATAGTAAAATTATATATTTTAAACCCAATTACATTCATTGGATTCATTTTCACATTGATATTATATAGAAAAAAATTTAAAACTTTTTAACATCTTTTATTTGGAAAAAATCATTCTCATAGGATTTATAGAGTTAATTTTATGTTATGTTTTTTAACTTTTAATAATGGAATTTAGGGAATTTAATTTCATATTTTGAATACTAATGATTTATATTACCTGATATTTTATCATCAAATTTTTTCTAAAATGAAATGTAAAAAAGTAAAAATTAATTACAAAAGTTAAGTCCAAATTAGGTTTATTGGGGGGTTAAGCTAAAGAGATAATGAGAAAAATAACATATAAACTGGTAAAAAAATTTATCTGTAATATTTAGAACCTATCACCTCAATTTATTGTGAATTAATACATTTTTAAATTTATTTATGTTAAAAATGTGGGAATAATTTATTCTTTTCAAAAATACCAAGGGTGTCATCTACCCCACTTATTAAAGGACACACCATATCATCTACACATAACACATACAAAACCATTTATCAAATCCAATACCTAAAACAATATATTCCATAAATATCTCCCCCATCCTATATTTCTTAGTGATATCATAATTCTAATCTATGAAGGATTTATTACAAACGTAATGAATTTGTCTAAAGAAGTTTTAAAGCTTTTAAATATGTGTTACTATTTTACTTCTTCTTATAACTCATATAAATATTCATCAATGCTTCTTATATAATAAAAATATCTAAAATATACTTAGATATTTTTAGGTTAATTTCAAAACCTATATACATCTCCACAACTATTAAATTGAATAAAAAAGAATCATTCATATATACGGTGTACTACAACCTCACAAACTGATGTTATTAGATTTCCATCAGAGCATCTAAGAACTTTATATAATGGTGGATAAGATTTTTATATATTAAATTTATGATGTTATAATATTTATTGAATTATTATATCACATATACCTTCTTACTCTATATTTGGGGGGAATATAACAATGTCACTCATGTGTTTGTCAGACTACTGTATCCTAAAGCGATGTAATTCATTCACACTTGTATGGATGGTATAATTATATATTTCAACAAAATATATGATATAAATGAAATAAAATATATTTATTTAATGTTAATATATTATTTTCCTTTATTTCATTCAATACATCTATAAAATGGAAACAACATCCATGCGTACATACGACCTAACATCTCTATTAATTGTGTACATCATATTCTATCTCTAACATTTATAGATAACACTATTTTCATATATTATGAATATATATTATATTTATATAATTTTTAAAATTAATTATATTATTTAACCATGATAATATAAAGTGGAAAAAAATATAACAAATCAATACATACACAAATACAGGGAAATTATTGCGCAAAACTGTACAGTGACATCGAATTGTTAATAAATGGGTAATAAAAGTCCATATGTAAATAATTTATGGTAAGAAATATATAATTATAGTAATTTAATTGATCTATAATAAACTTTTATCTTTTTATATAGGTGTTTTAAACATGTTTCAATGAAATTTTCACTTAAGGTAGGGGATTGATTTTTAAATTTCACTTTTTTGAGACATATGTTATGTTATGAGCCGAGCCTTTTTATAAGGGTTATATACCGCCCATGTTACATGTAATATCATGAAATTATTTATTCTTTTCATATTAAATGTTTCATTTAATTTTTTTAATTCATGGATCTTATGTTTCAATATTACTAAAGTGGTATTGGTTTTATGTTCCAATGTCATCTTTTATCAGGATTATTCATAATTATGCTTCCAATGATGAAATATTATGATATAACCCACATGAAACACATGTATTTCTATAGAATAAATGGTTCCCATCATTTTCTTCTCTTTATGTACTCTATAGTTAATGATAATGTTATTAATAAAAATCCTCATCATTTATCAATTTGGCCAAAAAACATTTTTCTTCAGAAAAAATATTTTATAGAAAAAGGTAAATAATTGTTTTATTATTGTAAAAATTTATTATTAAATAAATTTTTACCCATGGATTACATTTCAAAAAAATTAAAGGAATCTTTATGTCAATTTCTAAAAAAGGATTTTTTCCTCTTATCATAAATATTATTAGAAACACTATTTAACTTGTACAACAAGAACAAAATTTCTAACATAATTAATATTATTTTCTTTGAATATTTATTTTTATATTTTAATTTTTTTATATGAAATTGATTAAAAAAATAATTACTGAATTTTTTTTTTTGAAAAGTTTAGTTTCAAGGAAATATTTTCTCATTAAGAAACATTCCAATAGATTTTCATACAAAATAATTTTCCTTATACGATGACATACTTGGATATTACATATGATTTATTATGTATATATTACATGGATACTATTATTATTCCTTATATTAATGGTTTATTCATATAATGACAATATGTTTAGGAAAACAGTTTCTCTCATACATGTTATACGATTTTATAGTTCTTTTGAAACCTGATTAATTTTTTATTGGTTATGCTATAGTGAAATTATGAAATGATTATTAAACTTATATTTTTTCCATAGGTTATGTTATGATGTATTTTTTATGAAACATTTTTCATTTCAACTATTCAGATATGATAAATTTTTTATGCTCTTATGGCACATGTATGTTTGATTTTCATTATGTATGATGTGGGACCTTGATCACTATGAAATGTAATGGTTATATATTGATATCAAATTAAATAAAATGTATTATAATAGAGATTGAACCCAATTTTGAAAGGAAATCAGTCTGATGTTAAAATCAAAATAGTGAACCTTGACTACTAAGATTATTTTGGGAATGAACCCATTTTACTATGATAGTCTTAGAAATGATCCTTGAACAACTAAAGAAATTATTTTCTATTGTTATGTTTTAACCAAAAATCTATTCCATATTATAATCTTATTCTTTATGGTTCAAATTATTTTTGTCCATTATGATTCATGTATTATGAATTACCAAGATTTTTTCTGTGAATCATGTTTATGATCTATGATATGTGGGGTATGGTTTTAAAATGTTATTATTATGTTATGATTACCTTATACTCCAGATATATTTTTATCAACCTTATTTACCCTTATTGGGAACCTAAGAACACACTTTCCTATGTTTCCTTTCATCCGGTTATGATGAAATATACTATTTATGATATGTCAATAAAGGTTTCTATTGATAAAAAACATAGTGGGAGGTGAAATAGATCACAAATGAACAATTTTTTTATGTGATAAGTTTCAAAAGAAACAATAAATAAATAGTTCTAGTGTGGATCATTATGTTATATGTTGATTATTTTTCTTTGAAGATGAAATAAATATTTATGAGATTTTTTTTTCATTACAGTTGGTATCAGAGAAAGTGTAGTTAACCATTGGAATTTGGGATGAGAAAACTATAACAATATCCCTTAGGATATGTCAACAGACAATCCTATCGAGGATTCAATGAAAAAAACAATGTCCTGTAATATTAGTAAAGGACCAAAAATGTTGTTTCCAATCATTAAAATCTTTGTCTATATACAACATGTGGATGTGTCTCTGGAACAATGGTACCTAGGGATAATAATTTTGAAAAGGGTGAAATGATGTAGAATTTATCATCAGACGGTTCATGAAAATGATCCTTTATATACAACTTCTTTGACACCCCTAGGTGAAATGTTTCTTAATTTTAAAAATTCATTAAGATTCATCATGAATGTTTTGAATAGGTTATTACTATGAATGAAATAGCATGAATACAAGGGGTTATATCTTAAAAAAAGGTGACTTGACTTAGATATCATATTTGTGATATTTCATTATTATGTGGTTCCCCACTATAATTATTATTGATTAAAATATGATTTTTGGTTTTAGTCAATGGATTGAAGCCAATATAACCATGTTTATGTTGAGTGTGATAGAAAAAGAAATTATTTTCCTCTTAAGTAGCCAAATTTTATGGCTATTGGAATGAGAATTCTCATTGTCATGATCACACAACCTTCTCAATCTATGACTCATTATGAACATAAAAAGGATAAATTGAGGAAATAATATAATATTGATCCATTCAGGAGGAAACTTCCACCTTATATTAGTGGTTCTACTGATTCTCCTATTTCTATGAAATAGACCAATTCCAATAAATGTATATTTTCCATTCAAAATGGTTCAAAACATTAATAATTAATTTTGGATTTGTATGGTTTGGAAGAAAAAGTATATTAATGTTGGAACCTCACCGATTATATAGGGTAAACTGATGTGATTGAATCTATAGATTGATATGAGTTTAAAAGATTTTTTTCAATAAATACAACCCTCATATTCTTCATATAAAAATAAAAATGGATTTATGTGAGCTAAAGAAGAAGGATGGTGAATATTTTTGTACCTATGGGGTAAATTTTTGATGACATGTGAGGTATGCCTCTGGAATTATCATACAACATAAAGGTAAGGCTGACCAATAACTCATTGTCTTGAAACCAAGTCACTACAAGTAATTAGCCATAAGAGAAATCTGAATCAATAATGAAATCATTCTATGTACTGTAGAGGTGGAAATAATGATCGTATTTTCCCATCAATGTTGAGTTTATGATAGGAAAATGATGATGTAGTTCAAAGGAAACTCTAAAACCCATTGAGATAATAAGATGGGCGTTCTATCATGATTTATGTCTAGAAGGAAACATATGGGAAATTATCTCAAATGGGTAGGAAAATTTTTTAATTTTGGAAAGGAAGGTCATCATAATTTGAATATCGATGTCATGGGAGGATGTTATAAAATGATTCATTTATAGAGAAATATCCACAAAATCCACCACAAACACTCTATTTTTTCAAATACAAGGAGTATGGTAATTACATTAACTAGTTACAAAATATAAATCTTAATGATGATGACTAGCATGAACAACCACCAATGCCAATAGGCAATGTGAAAATTCATCTGATCACTATATTTGATGAGTGGTGTAATAACGACATGTCTAAATGTACACTTACTATAAACTCCATAACTACTATTGACATATTGGACTCTGGATCTACCCATTCATTCATATATAGAGAATTTATTAAGGGTATCTAGGTTCTACCCAAACAATTATATATAAATTATTATTGAAAACCAATAATGGTACTGTGATTTCATCTCATGTATATAATTAGTCACTAGTTAATTTTTATGTGAATGTTCTTCCAAAAAATCATGTGATTATTCCTCGGGTTGAATTTGATGTTATCTTATGAATATATTGTATTTTTCTATATATATCATACATTAATTGATAAGTAAGGGGATTTGGTTGTAATATTGAAAACCAAACAATTTTTTTCAATAAATGTGATTATAAATATAAACATCACATTAAAATCACATACATTGTATGGGTTTTTATTATTATTTAATAGTGGATTTTATCTCATATGGTTTGGGGAATTCTTAATAGCACTGTAGTGCATATTCTATGGGAGTTTTTTATTTTCTCAGGAAAATTTTCTTAGTATTCCACCAAAATTTGTGGTCGATTTCTTAATATAACCAATACCTTATTCCATTATTATTTTAGTGACACTAAATAGAACCTTGATAAGGTATTAATTCGGCCAATTGTTCCACTAAGAGGTTTACCTAGTGTTATTTTTTTTAAAAGATGGATATTTGTGAAGCTAGATTTAATATATGGATCTAAAAGAGATCATGATCAAGAACAAGTATTGTCTTCCCTCTATAGGTAACCTATTTTGTCAACTATGTGGATATTAATAATTTTCCAAGACTAACCTTCATTCGAGAAATAATCAATTGGGGTTATGAAAGAAGATATACAAAAAATTATATATAATTTATGGACACCATCAATATATAGTGATTCTATTCAGTCTTACTAATTCTCCTTCTGTCATCCTGAATTTAATTAATAGTGTGATTAGATATTAACTTAAACAATTTGTGGTAGTCCTTATAGATACTATTCTTATATATTAAATTTTCATTGAAGATCAGGAAGATTAATTGATAATTATACTAAATACCCAAAATAAGCTTAAAATATATAACAAATTTTCAAAGGATTAATTTTGATGCAAAAAAGATTCCTTGTTGGCTCATTTAATATCAATATAGGGTTTATCGGTAGAACCATTAATGATAGAGGAAAATTAATGTTGTCCCATACCAATAATGATGATTGAGATGATTATTTTTATTAGTTTAGCTAGATCTTATTAAAGTTTTAGGGAGATTATACCATGCATATCAAATCTAATCACCAATTTTTCTTGGAAGAGATCTGTATTTCTCTGGATAGATGAGTGTGAGGAAACATTCAAGGAATGGATGATATGATTAGTCATCACACCTATTCTTGAGTTACCAGGGACTGGATAAGGGTTTTCAATTTATAATGATGTACGCAATAACCAATTGGTATGAATTATTATTGAAAATGGAATGCTTATAGTTTATTCCACAACATAGTTAATGATTCATGAGAAAAAATAAACAAATCATGATTTGAAGTCTACTATGATAATTTCTGAATTAAATATACAGTGGCACTGTATTTATAGTTAGATCATACTTAAGATTATTACTCCTCCAAACATTACCAACCTTGGAAAGATAACATGGTGGTCAATGCTTTATGTCTAAAGGATAATGCTATATTATACATGATGAGGATCAAAAAAGATACAAGTTTTCTATATGTTCAATGGATGGAATGGGAAATCCTGATGGAATCATATAAATTTTATGTTCCTCAATTGAATGATCAACAATATATCCAAGAAATAGTTAAAGAGGTTTAGAAGAAAGATATAGTTTTGAAGATGTAGTTTTTAAATATTCATGAGTTCAAACTTGATCATGATTCAATGATAAGTTTTTGTAACAATGTCTACATTTTCCCATACTATATTTGATGAAGGATTTCTTGGAGGAATCTCAAAGTTATTTATTCTCTATTTTTCATGTATGTATGAAGGTGTATAGATATATGAAAGAGTATTTCTAGTGGGATGGCATAGAGAGAGATATCATAATGTTTGTATCTTGATGACTAGTATGTTATCAAGTTAAGGCTAAGAGATAAATGTCTAATGTAGTGTTATATTCATTATCCATACTTGAATGGAATTGGGAAAATATTACCATAGATTTTTTAGTCATACTACCCCAAAATGTATAATTAGAATAATTCTATATGATTTGTATTCATTATAATCAAAATGCAATCACACTTAATCTCTTTTAAAGAAGATATACATCTAGATAATATTTCTATGATATACATAGGATGTGGTAATATTATATGGACTACCACATTCAATTATATCTTATCAATATATGATGCTTACATCGATGTTCTGAAAGATTCTTCAGTTAGTTCTTAATACAGAGTTGAATTTTAGTATTATATATCAATCTTTGGAAGATCGTCAGTCTCAGTGATAAATTCTAACCCTTGAATATATGTTGAGATATTGATCTCTATAATTTATAGGACTTTGAGATCAACACTTTCTCTAGTTGAGTTTTCATACAATAATAGCTTTCACTCAATAATTCATATGGACCCTTATAATTCCCTAAATTGAAAGAAGTGTAAAGATCCAACATGACAGAATGAAGTTAGAGAATGAATATTATTGGGACCAATGATAAATTATAGAATAATGGAGTTGGTTTGATCTATTGAATATAACATTATTGTGGAAAAATCAATGAAAAACATATAAAGAAAATCACTAATGTTATTTGGTACTTAATGTTGGTGATTGACCATTTTTGTGAATTTATACTTGGAGGAAGGAAATGATATTTGGAAATAATGGAAAACTAAGACCTATGGGTACCAGTACCTTGAAAATTATTGATTGTACCAACATATAATCCTTTTATATTTAACTTCCACCAAACCTCTCTCTAGTTCACAATGTGTTCCATGTATCTCTCATATGGAAGTGAAATCCTGACTCTTCACATTTATTGAACTCAAAAGTCATACTGATGGAGTAATATCATTTATATGAAGAAAAATTGTTGGAGATTATGGATTGAATAGGGAAAACTCTATGAAGTAGTACCACCCTACTGGTCAAATTATTTTGGAAAAAACATTATTTTGATAAATATTTGAGGGAACCTGATGATATAATGTTGTAAAATTATCATATTCTATTTCTATTAGACTGATATAATTTAGTGGGTGAGATTAATGTTAAGGGGGTATAATGTAAAGGCCTTAGTTTTTATGAATTATTATTTTTAAAATAAATTTATTTTATTTTCTTCCTTACAATTACATGTAAGATAATGTTTAACTTTCAATGATCAGAACAACATGTCTAGCTTTCATTATATGTGTCACAATGTTTTAACAAACCAAGATATATTATTATTATTATTATTATTATTATTATTATTATTATTATGTGACCATTATTACATTTAATTTAAAATTATAGAGATGATTAATAATAACTAATTTTTATATTATTGGAATAGTATTTTAATAAAATTAAAACATGTATAGATAAAAAATTAATTAATTTTTAGAAAAGACCTTATCTATTTTGAAAATACTATTTTGTCAAAATAAATTAATTTAATATTGCGAACAATAATGAAATTAATTTTTGAGAATTTAATTATATTAATTAGATATAAAAACTTCATTTATTTTATTATAATGTAAAAATTATCTTACATTTTGTTTTTTTTATTTTACAAATAGATTAAATTTTAGATGAATAGTGAAAATGACGATTTTTATTCAAAACATCATTTTTGTTAAATAATTCATATGTTAAATTTATTAAAAAACAATTTAGTTTAAATTAAAATTAGATGAATCATATATTTAATAATCCAATTTATTTCATTGGAATAATGTTTATATTTAAATTTTATATAAAAATACTTCAAAATTTTTATCATTTTTTTATTGGAAAGCTTCACTCATGCTGCCTCTCTAGGCTTAATTTTAATTTATTTTTTTCTACTTATATTATTGGAATTTGGAAAAAATTTATTCAGCATTTTGGACAATAACAATTAATATTAAATAATTTGTTCTACTTAATTTGTGATCAAAATGAATATTAAAAAATAGTAAAATAATTTTTTTAGGGTTAAGGTTAAAACATATTTACTATGGGCTTAAACAAAGAAGATAAGAAAATAACCCACTAAGAAATTTTTAAAAATCAAATTTTTAGCCATATTCGCACATTATTACCTCTAATTTATTTAAATGATAAATTTTGGAGCATTGTAGAATGCATAAAACATTGGAAATCATTATTATTTTTTAAAAATGCCAATTTTGTCATATCCCCAAATTATTAAAGATCACCCATTATTTTCCCCAATTAACACTTATAAACCCATTTATTTTTGAAAAACCCTAAAAAAGTATCATCTTTATATCCCTAATAAATCCTATAGGACTTTGTGATATCATTATCCATATTTAGGAATGTTATAGGTTAAGTCTAAATAATTTTTTCGAATTAGAGGTAATCTTTTAACTATGCATTTTTCTTTTAATTATTCTTCTCTATAATTAAAATATGTATTCAATTATGGTGATATAATAATAGAAGTATTTTTTGAGTTATAGTTATTCTGATGACTTTTCTCATTCTATTATGTTTTGGAAATCACAGACATTTTTTCATTATAATACTTTCTATCTATAAGAAAATTTATATGTATTTACATACAAATTCTATCTATTTGAAAGGAAATATATATGAATGTTATTTATCCTTTTTAGGCTAAGTCTGACATTATTTTTTTCTTTAGACATAATAGTTAATAGAATAAATCATATCATTAATAAAACTCAAGAACTTCACTTCCTCAATTTTGAATCATCCAGAAAGTCGAATCTAATTCATTTTTATCAATTTTGATACCTTCTGAATTATGAATCAGATTGTATTAAAATCATGATTTCAAATCATGTTTCTTAAAACCAAATTTCATATAAAATGGAATCTTATTGATCTTCCTCAATCCTGAATTTTCTAAAATCATGACCCTTATTCTCTCAGTCATGTGAATTTGATTCACTAACTTAATTCCAAATCGGCCAAAATATTGAATCTCTTTCACATTTTCTTCAATTTTGATTCACTCAAAAATGAAAATCTGATTCAAAGTTTCTAAATTTCAAATTGTCTTATTTTTTTATCCAATTCTCATTTCTTAAATTCTTATCCAAATAGATTTTTGAATTAGATTTATCATATTCCTCAATTACAATTATTATTTATTTCCATATTTGATTTTATATAATTCTTTTAGTTTTATCATTTTTTTTAAGAATATGTTTTTATAACTATCATAAAGTTACTATTTTTTCCGTAAATATATATTTCCAATATTCAAATTCATATATACTTAATTTTAGTCATGATATTTTGTTATTCTAAATTGTATCGTCTAATCAGTTGTTATATGACCATTTTAAGTGCCAGTTGTATATGTCCCTCCAATTTTTTAGGAAAAATATGACTGTTGGAGGAAAATTAAAGAATTTCAGATCTTTCCTATAAATTCCCAATCATTTGAATGTGACTAATGTTGTGGACTTTTGGGAGAAATTGATACTATGCGAGAACTCTGTCTAAATTACTTCGTGTCAAATCCTTGAAGAGTTTAAGATGTGAACATCTTGTTCCACGTACTTAAATCATCAACAAGAATTGATTTTATTTTTGTGATTCTGATTGTTTCTATATATGATTAATGGATACCAAGATAAAGGAAGAAAGAGGATCTGATTACCTGTTTTATAGAGGGATTTCATGTTGAAGGAAGACAGAGGTGTCGATCAACTTACTGATCGAGGGATTGTTTGTACGGCAAGACAGACACTAATATTTTGTTGATCGAGTACATAACCTGGTGTGGGTAAGACATACTTTATTGAATTTATAAATCAAGGGACAGTTATCCAAGGTATTTTGGATACCCAAATCATTGGGTTAAAATATATGTACTCTTTTATATGTAGTTTTAATTTCAACTACAATTTATAATAAAAAGAAATAGTTTCTTATACTTTCATTTTTATGTAACTATGTTATAACATTCTATAGGCTTTAAGGTAGAATATTTTTTATGTATACCTATTTAATTATTTCATAACACTTCTATATCAAACTTAAGGTGATTTTTATTAACCTTATAAAAAAATTTAGTGATCAAATTTGTTTAAAATTTTTAAACCAATATTTACCTAAGGTTAAAAACATATGTTTTTAAACATTCAATTCAACTCATCCCCTCTTGTATCTGAGATAAAACATACATATTTTGATCCTAAAATTGGTATCAGAGTAGGTCTCTAAGATTCTGATACTTATAGACAGTTTCATGGTTAGGTTTTCACTACTCATTTTACATACACATTATTTATATTCTATAAGTAGTTTATAATTTCATTTATTAAATCTTTTTTATAAATACATACTATAATAACTTGTGTTGTGAGACAAGAATTTTTATTTCATTCATATATGTCCTGAATGAATATCATATCCTTATATAATTTTAACATTATAATACCACCTATCTTTGTTGGGAATGATTATTAATACTAGAGAGATAGAATGAATAATTCTGTTATCAATACTGGTGTGAATAATTTTGTTATGCTTACTTGTCATTATAAGATACCTAATAAGAAAGTCATAACTTTTACCAATAAATAAAATAAAAAATATCATCTTAACTATAAGGTATGCAATACTTTTTTTTCTATGACAAGGAATATATATATCCAAATATCTTCTTGTGAAGCAGCTAAAAGCATATGGAAGAAATAGGAAGTTAAACATTTTGGTACTTCTAAAGTTATTAAAACAATAATTGCCATGATTATAAATATTACCATGGTTTTTTATTTACTTTTGGAGAACTAATAGTAAAAGTTCAACCATGATTCATGACTAAAATAAACAGTCAACATTCAATAGGAGAAAATTGGATAGATTGATTAGATTATTGTATATAATATTATCGGCATCATGCCTAATGAATGGGAATCTATGAGAAATGATATTGACAAGTCAAGGAATGTTACAGTTGTTACTAATGATAAATTATTTGGGAAACTCTTACAAAATGAAAAATTATTAAAGAGATATGTTGAGAATATAAAGAAGAAGAATGGGAGTGTTTATTTTACTACTAATTCAAAAAAGATGAAAGAGAAGACTTCTGAGAAAGTTTCTATGATATAAAATTCGAAGAATTTTTTTTAGGTCGGACTCAAGTGAATCTGAACAGTTAGAGAATGTGTCATCCAATCTCTATCAAATGATGAAAAATATTATTGGAAATATGATTTTATAATGTCGATAAAAAAATAAAAAATAGAGATAAGAATGATTTTCAAGTCGCATATTAGGAATTCAAGAAAGTAGGACATATTAGACATGCTTTTCTGAGGCCTAAAAGAAAGGATAGGAAAGATCGACATTATAATAGGTATAAGAGAAGATATTACAATTCTAAAGGAAGTAAATTATTACAGGAATATGATTCATGGAGTGAAAGTAGTGGGGAATCATTAGAGGAATCTTCAGATAATGAATCTTCTTGACAAAAAAATATTGTTCTTTTTTCCAGAATACCCATTGAAAATCAATGTTTCATGGCTAAGTTATACACTACTAAATCCTTAACCAATATGTATTATAAATTATAAATATACAAATAATTATGGATAGATTTCTTTGGATAATGAATATTCTTTTTCATAGGATACCTTGCCTTATTTTGAACAGGTATATAGTTTTTCTAAGCTACATGAAAATGAAAATAGTAATATCAATAAGATACATGATAAGGAAAAATCTAAAATCACTATTTTAACAAAATAAGTGTTAGATATTTATAAATATGTTAATTAAAGATATATTGAAATTGTTTTTATTTCAAAAAACCCTGACGAAGTTAATTCTAAAAAGAAAGAAACCTTCTAAGGATCTTGAAAATGTTCTTTATAAGAAATAATTCTTAGACACAAAACTCAATTATAAGACCGAGGACTATAAGGATAAGTATTTAGTCATTACAATAAAAAATTAAATACTTTCCTTTAATAAAACTTTCTCAATCTTTACATCCCATAAGTAAGGTTTTGGTAAAATTAATTCTCATGTTTTTCCTCAAAGAAATAGTTCTCGAATTGGTTATTGTCACTAAAAAACTATTATTAGTCCCAATTATTTTGTTCCTAAAAGTGAATCATTATAAACTAAGTGTCAATGTGGTGGAAACTTGGAAAAAAGTTTTTCTTCAAATAAAATTCAAAACTTATGTTTTCAAAAAGATCACTTCTTTAAGAAAATATGGGTTCCTAATATTTTACATTCTATCATTTTTGGGTCCAAGAATGATTAGATTCCAAAAATATAACTAATTTATTTTTATTCAAATAAAATAAGTACCAAAATTAATAGGTGGTATATAGAAAGTGGATGATCAATTCACATGACTAGAGGAAAAAACATATTTGAAAATTTTATTAAGATGAAAGGTGGAAGACTCACTTTCAGAGACAATGCTTATGGACAAATTATTGGTATACGTCACATTTTTCTTCTTAGAAAAGCCTTAATTCCAATATATATTATTTGTTAATGGTATTAAGAATGACCATATAAGAATAATTCAATTATGTTATGAAGGTTACCTTGTGAAATTTAGGAATGATAAATTCATAGTTCATAATTCCAAGGATGAGTTCATTCTTTCTTCCCATCAATATGAGATTGTTCATACACTTAATGTAGAAGACCATAGAAGCCAATACTTACCTTTATATAGTGAAATATAAGACCAATCATGGATATGAAATATAATTCTAGGACATTGTAACCTAATTAACTTATGTAAACTATCTATGAAAATACTTGATAAGGATCTACCAAATCATTGATTTTCTTATTCAAATGTTTCTGAAACTTGTCAATATGCCCAGAAACCTAAGTCAAGATTTAAGTCTATAAGTGATGTCTTGAGTTCTTACACATTACAGCTAGTTCACAAGGACTTGTTTGGTCCCACACAAACTGGAAGTATTGGAGGAAAATAGTACGAATTTTCTTTGTTGATTATTTCACTAGATTTACATAGGTCTATTTTCTAGAAAATTAATCTAAAGCCTTTTTCTTAATTAAAATATTCTTTATCCAAAGATAAAAATGAGAAAAAACTTTAATTTATAACTATTATTAGTGTTTATAGAGTATAATTTGAAAATTCTAAATTTGAAACTTTATGTAGTAAGAAAGGAATTACCCAAAACTTCTCAACTCCTAAAACTCCTCATCAAAATGGTGTTATCAAAAGAAGAATCTGAATTCTTCTAGAGATAATAAGAACCATGTTGAGTGAATGCTCAATTACTAAAAAAATTTGGTCTATATTTTTAAATACTTCATTTTATATTATAAATATTTTTTCATAAGGCCATTTCTTAATAAACCACCTTTTGAGTTATGGACTGGCCGAAAAGAAAAATTTATTACTTCAAAGTATTTGGATGCAAAGTATTAATTTTAAATATTGAAGCTAATTTAAACAAATCTGCACCCATATACGATGAAGGAATTTTTCAAGGCTATTCCAAAACTTCTAAGGCTTATAGAGTTTTCATTAAAAATTATTATACTGTTAAGGAAATTTTTCATTTACATTTAATGGAACTGGTCCTTTTTTAAAACAATAACAACCTACATATTATAATGTGTTTTCAAAAACTGATTGTCAACTTTTGATATAATATTCTTCTAATAAGAATAATACTCATGAACAATTTAATGAATTATTTACCATATAATATTTTCTACCCTTTATTGATGAGAAGGTTTTACAAAACCCAAGTCAGTTATTTCAATGGAATCATCTAAGTGATAGTATCCTTGGTGATGTAAATAAACCAATGAGGACTATAAATTATTTAATAAATGAAGTATAGCATCAATAATTTCATTCCAAATTAGAACCTAAAACTACTAATGATTCTTTTGGTGGTAAATGTTGGATTAAATCTATGTAGGATGAACTAAATTAATTCAAATGGAACAGAGTCTGTAACTGTATTGAACGACCTAAAGAAACGTCTATAACTAGAGAAAAAAGGGTCTTCAGAAATAATTGTGATGAAAATGATATAACTGTATGAAATAAAGAAATATTAGTTTGTAAAAGAAATAATCAACAAGAATGAATATACTATAAAGAAACCTATTCTCTGGTATCTATAGTCAAATATATTCAAATTCTATTAGCCTTTACAACATTCTTTAACTTAAAACTTTTTCAAATTGATGTGAAGTGTGATTTCCTTAATGTTTATGTTCAATAAGAATT
The DNA here is from genome assembly GCA_963277665.1 of Viscum album. Lineage (NCBI taxonomy): Eukaryota > Viridiplantae > Streptophyta > Magnoliopsida > Santalales > Viscaceae > Viscum > Viscum album. The sequence continues at coordinate 2,116,420,699 of OY728136.1, forward strand.
TTATATTAAAAAACCTCCTATTTTTTAATACAAAAAATATCTTGAACTTGTTTTTAAACTTACTGAAGATTTATATGGTCTTAAAAATCCCCTAAATCCTAGTATGATTGAATTACTATATTTTTGTTATGAAATAATTATTTTAAGGGAACTCCTAATCCAACCCTTTTCATAAATAAAGAAAAGAAAAATGTTTTAATTATTCAAATTATGTTGATGACATTATATTTAGATCAACTCAGATATACTTACTTTATTCATTTGTGAATCCTATTAAATATGACTTTGAAATAAGAATGATGGGTGAGTTACCATTTTTTCCTGATTTTCAAATTTCTCAAAAACCAAGAGGAAGCTATATATATATCCACATAAATATATTAAAGATCTTATTAAAAAGTATGGATATGAAAACACTATAATTATAAGTACACATAATGGTACCTCAAATATTCTTGATCTTGATGATGTAGGGAAATCAGTGGATCAAATATCTTTTAGAGGTATGATATAAAGTTTACTATAATTAATAGCTAGTGTTCCAAACATGATGTTTTCAGTTTGCTAATTTATAATATATCAGTCTAATCCAAAAGAATATAATTTAAAGGTAATGAAAATATTTTTTCAATATTTAATGAGAAAAATGGATTTCAACCATTTTTATTCTTCTGGATATGATTTTATTAAAAAAATTCAGATGTAAACTTTGGTGGTTTTGGAATGGATAAAAAGAGTATATCCAGAACTTTTCATTTATTAGGATATTTATTAGTTTCTATTTCTTGCAAGAAACAAAACAATTTATAAATTTACACTACGGATGTTTAATATGGGGCAGGTGAATGTTTTTATGGTCAAGTGTTGTGGATTAAACACACACTCACTGATTACGGCATGAGTTTTACTAAAAATCAGATACAATGTGATAACACTAGTTCTATATCCTTAAGAAAAACCATACACATCACTCTCATGAAATTCATAAAGATATTAGGAATCAATTTCTTAGGATCGCACACTTAAAAGAGATGTTATTTTACAATTCATCAGAATGCAAGAAGAACTTGATGATATTTTCACAAAATCATTACCTTCTAGTAGATTTAAATACATTAAAAAAAATTTATGAATTATAATCGTAAGGTAATAATTCATATCTACATTTTGTTAAAGTTATTTCCTAACATTAAGATAAAATTACTTCATAGGGGGATATATTTTTTACTTACCATTTCTTTCAAAACCTACACTTTATTAATATAATAATGTTTTTCACAACCAAATAAGGTTTTTCTGAACCAAAAAAAAGTGTTTGAAACCCATCAATATTTTTTGTTCTCTAAAAAACTTTTAGGAAAATAATATTTCTAATAAAAATCATATCAAATAATATCAAATATTCTGAGAACTTTGAAACTTACATCTTCTAACTTATTATCTCTTATTTTCATTTCTATTTGTTGGTATTTAAATCTAGTTTTAAAAACTACAATGGATTCTTCTTTCCTTAAATTCATTTATTTCTTTAAAACCATAAAAGATCAGAATATATAAGACTTTTGTCTGCTTATATCATCTGTTAGATAATATCATGTCAATATCAACCATTAGATTAACCTTGGAAGATGAACCATCATATCCAATGCCTATATAAAGAAGGGACCAGGTTGTGTCCCACATAGAATTCCAAATATTTCTACTGAGTTGCTAGAACCCTTCAAAGTCTATGTTCTAAATTTAAGACCACTTTTTTATGTTATGAATGTCTTTTTCAATTTCTTCTTAGACTTCTATGACTTAGAATAAGGAACATAAAGATTTCTTAATCTTTAGAAAAAGATTATTTGATCATGATTTCATTCTTATGTATAATCCATTAATAAGAAGGTTCATAAAATTTCAGAGATGGAAAAATATTTTCATTATGAAAAATAACGGATAACAAAATCGTGTTTTTGTAGACTTGGTAATTGAATTCTATTAATCAGTTTAGTTTTTCAATGAAGCTGTAAGGATAAGATTCAATTTAAGAGTTATGGGAAAATATATTCTTTGTCATATAATAAATCTACAAATATTCTTGAGATAAAATATGATTGTGAAGAATACTATTCATCTCAAAAGTTCCTAGATTAATAATGAACCTTTTTTAGAGTTATGTTTATTGATTGCCTCGGTATTAAGGAAGTAAAGAGGACTAAAAATTCCACCCTTTTGGCTAAAAACAAATTTTTGGCATTATGGAAGCAAGGTATTCGAATACCAAGAAAATGATACAAGGAAACCCTGAAGATAACATACATTTTCATGATGGATTTTATAGTTAATCTTATGATGATTAACCTCATGAAGTAAATATTTCTTTCTATCAATAAAATTAATGATGAGTCAATCAAATCTCATATTCTGATGTATCCAACAACATTTTTCAAGCTTATTATTAGTTTTTTGACATTCTGTAAAGTTCCTTCCATTTTAAAAGAAAAAAATTCAAGATTCCTCTTCTAAGTGATGACACTTAAAATAATGAAATATTATTTTAGTGATAAGACAAATGAGTTTGTTGACTTATCTGATAGGTTAAAGGAAGTTAGTGAAAGCTCAAATAAATAGTCAGATGTTCTTATGAAAAGTACTAATATGGCATCAGAACCATAGAAATGAACTCAATATTATGAACCCCCATTGTCAAAGAAATAGAAATCATTCCATGATTATGTTATGGAAAAGTGGAGACAAGACAGATAGATAAGTAATGAAGGAGATTTAGTGTTTGGATTAGATCTAGAAGATGCTAAAGAATGGATAATCAGAGAAGCTAGAGAAAATGAGAAATAATAAAAAGAGAAGAAGCTCAAGAGAATGTTAACTAAAGATGATATAGTTCAAATATTTTTAAATGATTAAGAAAGGGACTTAGAACACATTGAATTTATGGAATACTTTCTTCAAAAATTGAACTTCCTTAAGAATTTCAACCAGTTTCAGAGGAGGCTACCCCATCAGTAAAAGGAAAGGATGTTATTTCTAGTTGAGTTTAAATTTTCAATGAAAAGTTTCAAGATGAAAAGAGGAATAAGTTAATAACCAGCAGAAAGAAGCTGATGATGAGATTCAACAAATAAATGAAAAATAAGGGTAGAGCCAATCCAATAAGTTATCTTTGAGATCTTTTGAATCTTCTACATAAAAACATTCCTCAAAAGAAAATTTTTTCAACAAATCCCCTTCTCATAATGTTAGTGTTCTATAAAGTGAAGTTCATAAAATTTCTTCTGATGATGAAGGTGATGAAGGTAAAGATGATGATGGTGCAAATGATGAAAATCAATAATATTTTTCTGATGATAATTATGATAAAACCATTCATGTTTTTAATAAAAGGGAAGTATTTCAGCAGTTGGAGAGATTAGAATCCAATAAATACAAAGGCATGAAAGTAGATGTTGGAACATATATGAAAGATAAATCAAAATCATAAATATCTTCCACTTATATAGGAAATTATTTTGTTCTTAGGTATTTAATTTAGTTGGGAATCCATTATATACTATTGGAATATTCAGTTAAGATGTCACCATGTTCAATCATCCAGAAATCAGAAATTTGAATCAACAATCCTTTTCATGAAAAATCTAATAAAACATGAAAGATATTTCAAATCATTTGTGAAGAATTATGATTCTCAGATGAATTCTTGTAGATATATAATGAAATGGTCAAATAAAATCAATAATTATATTAAATCATTTGATGATATGTTTGATATATTTGAGGGTGCCTTTAATGAATTAGAATCCAAAATAAAAAATCTTTCAAGAAACTTCTCAAAAAAGATAAAGAAATAACAACATATTATTTTTTAAGAAGATAAGGATTTGTATGTGAAACTGAATTCTATTGATCAAGAAGTTAATTTAGTTAAAACTTATAGAGATGAGGTAGATGAAAATATTATTTCTTAGGATGAAAAGATTATGTCTCAAGAAGAGAATATTATATGTCAACAAAGAAATATTCAGAACCATGGGAAGAAGAGTTAGGATCAGGAAGTTCTTATAGAAAAGTTTCAAGATAGTAATAAGGAGGTTAAGAAGTTGAATGTCATATTAAAAACAATAGAACCAAAGAAATATTATTCTTTCTTGTATTTCATATCTTTTTTTATAGAAATATTTACCAGTTGTAATAAAATTTTATCTTTTTTTGTATAGTTATTTTTCTAACATTTTAGTTACATTATACTTTTCCCCATTCCTTTTTTAAAATCCCAATGGTGGAGAATAATTTCTTTAAAAACTGTACTTGTTTAAGGAGGAAAACATAAAGAGGATAATGCTTAAAGAATACATCCTTAGGTAAAGGTGATATATTTTTGTAAGAGAGGATGGAAATACATAAAGTTTGAATATGACCTATATAGATATTTTTAAACTAAGCGGGAGTTAGTCGTATTCATCATTAGTCATAAAATATGGGGGAGATATGTTTTTCATTTATGTACAAATATGAAGTCTTACGGTCTTAAATATTATATTCTTAAATTGATTGTTTGTGATTCCCAAAAAGGGGGAGATTGTTGGGTCAAAAGTTTCCTTATGAATTTTCTAATACCTTTATGTTTTGGAAGTCACAAACATACTAACTTTTTAACACTATTTATTTTTACAAAAAATTATATTAATTTCCTTACTAATCCATTATATCTATATGACAATCTATATACACATAATTTAACCTTTCTAAGATAAGTCTAACATTATTTTTTTCGTGATATGGAATAGTTACTATAATAAATCAGATCCTTAATAAAATTCAGAATCCTTTGCTTTATCAATTCTGAAACATCCAGAAAGTCAAATATGATTCATGTCTCTCAAATATGATTCCTTCTGAATTATGAATCTGATTCTAATAAAATCTAAATTATGATTCGTTTTTCTTAAATCCGAATTTCACAGAAAATAAAATCTGATTCATCTTCCTCACTTATGAATTGTACATAATTGTGATTCTGATTCTCTTAGTCTTATGAATCTGATTCAATTCCTTAATTACAAATCATCCAAAATTTTGAATCTATTTCACAGTTCCATAAATTCAGATTCATAGAAAAAATGTGATTCTGGTTCATAGTTTCTCAATTCCGAATTGTTTAATATTTTTAATATGATTTTCATTTATTCAATTCTGATTCACAAAAATTTGTGATTCCAATTTATCATATTCCTCAATTCTAATTCTCAATTATTTTCAGATCCAATTTTATATCTTTCCAAATGTTTTCTAATTTGTTTTAGAATACATTTTAATATATTTCATAAAGTTGTAATTTTTTTCTCTAACATAATGCACTATATATTCAGATTCATATAAACATAATGTTTATCATGATATATAGTTATGATAAATAATGACATCTAATCATTTATTATATAACTATTGTAAGTGCCAATAATACAGGTTCCTTAGAATTTTCAGGAAAAATATGATCATTGGGGGAAAATTTGACCATTGGAGATCTCACCTATAAATACCCAATCATTTGAATGTGATCGATGCTGTGAACTTTGAGGAGAAATTGATACTTTGTGATGGCTAAACCAAAATGGCTTCATGTAAAATCCTTGAAGTATTTATGTTGTGAACATCTTGTCCCACATACTTAAATCTTCAATAAGATTTATTTTGATTTTTTCAATTTTTAATATTTTTTTTTATGATCGAGATCTTCCAAGATGAAGGAAGATAGAGGTTTCAATTACCTTCATAATCTAGGTCTTCCATGTTAAAGGAAGATCGAGGTTTCCATCACCTAACAGATCGAGGGCTTATGGGGATATCAAGATAGACACTGATCTATCATGGATCGAGGACTTACCCTAGTGTGGGTAAGATAGACATTATTGAAATTATAAATCATGGGACCACTATATAAGGTGTTCTGGATACCCTAATATTTGCATCAAAATACTTTTACTCTTTTCTATGTAATTTTAATTTTTATTTCAATATTTAACAATAATAAAGGGTTTCTTATACATTCTATTTTATTGTGACTCTAATATAAGATTCTATATAAATTAGGGTATAATATTGTTTAATTATACCTATGTACATATTTCATAACACTTATTTTTAAAACATAAGGTTATTTTTAGTAACATTATGAAAGTGGTTTTAGTGAATCATATTTTTTTAACATTGTTCAAAAATATTTCCTTAAGCTTAAAAATTAATGTTTTTAAACTTATAAACCCCCCTCTTATATCTGAGCATCTACATATATATTTAAACCCTATAGTATCATCCATATAATTTTTTTTTGTTATTTTAATTACATAACTTATTTTCAAATCTACTTCCATCAAATGGGATACAAAATCATCATTAGTGTGTGTGGTGGACTACCGCCTCACGAACTGATATTATTCATTTTGCATCACCACCTCTCACTGATATATGTAATGATGGATAAAAATTTATATTTGATACTTTTGATAATTTTATACTTATGGAATTAATATATCACATATACATTAATACGTTCGATTATGTGAGAATAGGATAATTTCACTCATGTGTACGATGAAATACCACCTCCCGAAGAAATGTGATTCATTCATGATTGACATGGAATGTAATAAGGGTGGTTTTAATTAACATATATTATATATATTACATAAAAATAACTATGCAATTATAATATATTAGTTACCTTAATTTTTTTAATCCATCACAAAAATGGAAATAACATTCATGTGTATATATGACCAATCAACTCAATGAATTGTGAATTTCATTTTATATATCCATATTTTATGGGATTATACTAAATAAATATATACTAAATATATATGATATTTTTAATACTTATAAAATTCTATATATTATTAACCAATATCAATTAAAGTGGACTAGAAAAATAAATAATCAAAACATACATGAGAAATAAAGTAGTTATTACACGAAACTGGACAATAACATGGATTTTTTAATAGATAGTAAATAAAAAAATATGTTAATAATAAATGGTATGATATATATAATTAATATTATTTAATGGATTTAGCCTCAATTTAAATTTATTAATCTATAGTTTTTAATTCATACGAATTAAATTGAGACATATTGTGTGGTTTTTTTGTCTCAATAGTAATTCTTTGAGAAATATGTTATGTTATGCACCTCCATTATTTTATATAGTGTATATAAATCCCTTTTTATATGTAATGTAATGATTTTTTAAATATCATGATAATATATACTTAATTTAATTTTTTAATTTATTTATACTTATGACTCAATGTTTCCAATATGGTATGGGTATTATGTTACATTCTCATTGTTTATCAGTATTGTTCGTAACTATGCATCCAATGATAAAATTTTATGATACATCTAATAGGAAACACGTTTTTTATATTATATATTTATTTCAACTTAATACATGTTTTCCCTTCATTTTCCTCTCAATATGAACTCAAGAGTTTAAAATATTTTTTTAAGACAAATGTTCTTTATTTCTCCCTTCAATCAAAAACCCTTTTCCATCAAAAACCATGTTTTCTAATGATGTTTTTTAAAAAAATTAAAAATCACCGTATTATTTAGTAAATAAATTTTAACAAATTTTTTACTTTTTATAAAAGTTGCACCGAATCTTCATGTCATTTTCCATATATGGAATGTTTGGCTCTAACAAAAAATGTTACAAGAATATTTGTTTTAATATGTGCAGAATGAATAGAATTTCTTGAAATCATGGATAATGTAAAATTTAAATAATAATTCATATTTTTTGAATTTTATTTTCATCGAAAATTATTTCCACAATATATCTTGAATTTCTAATTTTGAAAAGGTTATTTTTAAATACAATATATTTTCCACAAGAAACATTCCATGTGATTTTTCTTTCAAAATAACATTCTATATATGATGACTTCCTTCAATATTACTTATGTTTTATAGTGGATATGATACAAGGATACCATTATTATTGTTTCTCTTAATTTTTTTGGATTATGATGAAATTATGTTTATAAATCCCATTTATCTTCAACGTATTATACCATCTTATAGTTCTTATGAAACCAACTTATTTTTCTAATAGGAATGATATGATGAATGATGAGATTATTATTAAACATGTTTCTTTTTATGAGGGTATTCTATGATGAAATTTTTCTGAAACAAATTTATTTTCATTGGTTCTAATATGATAAATGTTTTATGACCTTATGGAACACATATATATGTTGTTCATTATATGATTTATGATACTTATACCAACCTAAAATGCACTAGATAAATATTGATATCTCATCAGATAAACATGGTAGGAATTAGTTGTGAACCCAATTAATTAAGGGACTCTATACACTATGATAGTCATTCAAGTGAACCTTGACTACTCTGACTCTTTGGGGACTAAACTCATTCTACATTAATTGTCCTGTAAATTAGCCTTGAACTCGAAAGGAAATTATTTTCTATGGTTCTGTATATTCTAAAAAACAATGACTTAAACCAATCTTATATTATCATGGTTCACGTTATTTGATTCCAATATGATTAATATCTTCTGAACAACCATGATTAATTACATGAATCAATTTTATGATCTATGATATGTTCGGTATAGTTTTTAAATTTTAGTCTCAATTTCTCATACCTTTATGATCAGGATATATGGTTATCTCCCTTCATTACCCTTACCCTCCATTATAACTAACCAATTATTATATTTCAATTCCATGGGTTATGATTAGATTCATTATATATTATATGTCTAACAATGTTTCTATTTATGAAGAACTTAGCAGGAGATGATGTAACTCACTTATGAACCTATTGTATATGTGTCCATGCATCTAAACACAATAAACCTAAATTATTGTATTGTGTATTAATATTCTCTTTATTACATATTGTTATATTAAAATTTAATATTTATTTATGATAAGTTTGGTTTTTTAAAACTTTTATTTTTTAATTAATCACTAATAAGTACTCATTTTTTGAAAAATACATCTTATGTTTCAAATATATGTTTTCTTAAACAAATTATCACTTTTTAGAAAAAACATTATAAATAATCTATACCATTTTTATAAATATTGTTTAATATTCTTAAAATCATCATTTCAATATTATGTAAGTGTGAAATATTTGAAATTCTCTAAAAAAATTATTTTTTAGTGAATAGTGAAATATTATGATTTTCATAAAAACAATATCATTTCATTTCATGTAAATTTCCAATTATGATTTTAATTTTATTTTAATGTGTTCTATTTATATTTTAATTAAAAAAATTATAATTAATTACATATAAATCATCATTGTACTTGATTTTGATATATGTTATTTTTGGGATTAAAATACATTTTTCTACATAAATGATTTTAATAGTGCAATGTGTTACTCTATTAATAAATTAAATAAATATAAATTTATTATTATTTTTAATTATATATATATGATATATTCAATATAATATTTTAACCATTATTTAATTGTTTTCTCAAGGAAAATCATGGAAGTGAATTATGTTTTACAAATAAAAATTGATTTTTTAAAATGAAAATTTCATAGTTATTTGGATGATTAATTAAATTTAAATTAGATCATTAATAGATATTTAATATGATAATATTGGTTGTATATTTTTTTCATTGTAATTAATATAATTTAATAGGATAAACTTAATTTTTGGTCATAGTTAATAGAAAAACAAGAAAACTTTATTACCATGGTTGAGTTTAAAATTGGTTTACTGGGGGTTAGACTATAAGATAATTGTTGGATTTACACCCTCACCTATAAAATTAGTATTTAATGAAAATATATCAACATTTAGTAATCTTATATTTTAATTAATTTCTATTTAAATCCAAATTCCCCTGAAATTGTCCTTAAATCATTGAAATATTATCAGGAACTTCATGTTTTCTCCTCCCCTGACTTGTAAAAGGGGACCTAATAGCCTCCATTATTCACACCATTTGAGAATTATAGATTTTCAAATAAATAATTTAAAACCTACTTAAAATACATAACTTCAACCTAGAGATTCATTTATTCTTTTAGGAACCATACTTCGTGTATTAATGAGTAATCCAAAGGAGGTTTCTCTAAGAAGAGGTATTGATCTTACCAAAGAACATTGAATTTTATTTCATATTATACTTCATATAGAGTATTTTAATCACTAAAAATCAATTAAAAATAACCCTTCTAGTTATTTAATAACCGTATATTAAATCATCTCAATACAAAGAGAGGTGAATGTATGATCGTCTGTACGTGTGGACTACTGCCTCCATGTTGTGATAAAACTCATTTTAAACCACCATCATTAATGGTTGGTAGTTATGATGGGTTTGATTTTTATGTATTATATATATTATTTAATTATGCTCCATGATTTTTAATATAATATCAACTTTATCATCATCATATCTATTGGTTAACGATAACACCACCTGTGCATATGTGTAGAACACCACCTCCTCAAAGTGATGTTGTCTCTTTATAATTTATTCTATACATGGATGGTAAAATGGACATATTTAATTAACATATAATATATTTATGATATAATAATTATTCTTAAAAGTTTAATTATCATTTATCTTTTTTTCATTCCATCCATTGAGAAAAAAAAGCCTCACTCATGCGTACACACAGACTATCGTATCTATATAGTGATGTAGTTCAGTTTTTCTTCACCACATTATATTAATTAATATATAAATTTATATAGTTATTACATATGATAATATTATATTTATTAATATATATATATATATATACATTTTATGATAAAATTTCAAGGACCATTACCATTTAACTGATCATATATGAAAACTGTAGTAGTTGGCAACCAAAGTGATGACGATAACAAACCATTATTACCGAATGGGTGATATTATTTTTTTAAATAAACCATATATGGTATTATAAGTAATATTATGGTTATATTATTATATTATAAAAAAATTAATTTATTATATTGGAGTTTAATGTTCTTACTAAACATGAAAGCCTTGAGGTAGGGGTTTTATTTTACAATCTCATTTTAATCAGGATGTTTTTTCTTAAATTTTTTAATGAAAAATTTATAATTTTTATCTCAAAAAAATATTATTTATTTTATTATACCCTATTAATTTATATACATTATGTATTTTTCTTTTATTTTCATCTCTCTCTGTAGTCAATAAATCAAAAAATTTATGATAACAGACCATATATTTCTCTTCGATCTAGAATATTTCATCCATGTCTATATTTTGAATAAAATATTTTTAAGAGTGTTTTTACTATTCAAAAAATATATTTTAATATAACTTTTATACATGTTTAATATTATTTACGTTTTTTCATTGTAATATTGTTGACATTATCTGAAAATTCTTGTTTTGAATTTTTTACCAACAACATGAAAATAAATATTTGTTTTAGCATGCTCCACCTGAATAAATTTATCTTCCATCATGAATAATATTTTCTTCTAATATTCCATAATATAAATCTATGTTTATATTCATGTAATATTTTTCCCTCAATAATTTTAAAAAAATATATTTTATATATATGATTTCAATAAAAATGTAACTTCCCTCATGAATTGTTCTAGTGATGTTTTTAATATATATATAATATATGAAAACAAACATTGATGATTATTATGATTTATTAAGAACATAATCCAATGATACCAAATTTATTGTTTCTATGTTTGTTTTAAAAATATGAATATAAAATTTTTATGATACTAGAATCCATTCCATGGGTCGTGACATGATGGTATGAAAATTATTTATGATCTTGCGGAACCCACATGTAGGTTTTTTATTTTGTGATGGGTGGTTCTGTTATAAAACAAGGATGTGTGGTTACATTATACACCTAGGTAGATTTTTTCTATTAATTTACTCCATTTAATAGGATAAATAAGGATATATCATGAGAAAATATTTTCTAGAATATGGAGTGAACCCAATTCTATAACATACATTGTGAAATAAGTTAGTGTTGAAGTGAACCTTTACTACGGAAATGATAGAATGGGAAGTGAATCCAATCCACTATGATAATCATGGAAGTGATCCATAAAAATGGAATTAATTGTATTTGATTACTTTAATACATAAACATATTAATTATTATTATTTTATGTATTCATTCCTCTTAATTTATTAGTGATGACTCCTCACTCATATATATTATATATTTTAATTAATAAAACATAATAACTTGTTTCATGATTATGAAATATGAATTGATAAGAATGATTTTACAATCAATATATTTTATTTTTATACCCTTATTCATTTCTTATACTGACTTCTGGTCATTTATTAATAACTATTATGTTTACTATTAGTGAGAATATAATATCACACTTTCTTATATTTACCTTCCACAGGTAACAGTTAATTTTTTTAATTATGTTATGTATAAGAAGGAAACTGGTTTTGAATAACATAATAAGAAATTATGTAGATCATTGTTTTACTAGTTATTTATGTATCTTTTCCCTCAAATAAACTAAACCTCTATAGTCCTAAGATGTGTATGATTTTGAATCTTATAGAATATCCATATAAAATTCTGTAATGTTTATTTACGAAATATATAGGTCACTATAATTGGTATCATAGGAATAGTTTAGTTACTTTTGGAAAGTTGGATGTGGAAAATTTTGTGAGAACCATTAGGATAGTCGTAAGTATAAGAGAATATCATATGATTTTGTAAATAAAGAAGCATGGTTTTCCAATGAATATATGTCCTTATCTGGATACTAAAATTGTTTGTGTTTATTACATAAATGAATTTAGTAGTGATAAAACAAAAAATAGTTGGATGAGTATATCTTATCCACCATTATAGTACATGGTGAATGTTCCCTTACTATGTACCTAGGTTGAAACACTGAGGGGATATTCTTATGTTAATTGACATTTTGTTTAAGTGACAATATTAAGGATTTTAATAGATATTAACAATGTTTTTTATTGGTTAAACCAAAGGATTAATACATTTTAATTAAATTATCAATATTAAGAAATAATATTAATGATTTTACATTATTAATAACTCTAATTAAACATACTAATTTAAAAAGGGATTCATGATATAATGATGAAGTTAATGTACTAATTTTTATTTCAAATGTTGTAGTATTTTATTTAAATATAGTCATTTGAATTTAATTATATCCTAAAATGTTTTATGAAATGTTTATATATATCCTCAATTATTAAATGTTGAAATACTTTTAAAACACATAATGGTATGATGATCACATATAATGTCTATTAATCTTCCCAAATTTATGTTTGTGGGAATTTTATTGCAAAAATTATTATTATTATATATATAGATGATTTTGATGTGATTTCAGGAAATTATTTACAATTATTAAATAATTATCATATCAATTAATGATGAATAGAAATCACGTTTGATATTTAAATCAAAACTATTAAAATATTTCAGTTTGAGGGGTAAATTTGAACTTCTAATAGAAATTACGACTATTTAATGGGTAATGATTCTTATTCTAAGTGGGTATTTATCTCAGGTGGTTTGGGAGAAAAATAAAAAACAATAATATTCCTATTGTAAAGGAGTTTTTATATGACTTTCCAAAATATTTTCATTGTCTTCCTCCAAATCATGATGTTGATTTTTCATTGTAACTCATACCCAGTGGTACAACTATTTCACAGATTCCATAGAAAACACAACACTATCATAATAAAGAATAAGTACCCATATATGTGTATTAATTTTTTTCCAGTTATGTGGAGATCATTGTTTTTCAATGATTATTCTTTGATCAATATACTATCATTTGGGAGGGAAGTGAAGAAATAAAAAAATATTTGAGGTATGAACACTATGAATTAATAATTATTTCATTTTTTCTAATTAATTCCCCATGATATAATCATGTATTTAATAAATAGGGTCTTTATATATTTATATGATTAGTTTTAAGTAGTTTTTAAATAAATTATTCTTATATACTCTAATATCATGGACGAAAATGGTTATCATTACCCTTGATTAACACATGTTAATAAAATACATATTTTTATTTCTAAATACCATGACCCTATTAGCCCAGATTTGGGGGTTACATTGTTATATTGGTGAGACATATAAGTGATCTCATCCCAAAAAAATAAGAGTTTTGTAGTCTTGGAAGACTATATATATAATTTAATATCATGTTAAATTTGAAAACCAAAAACAAAATATATTATTTTCTTCGATAAAACCATTATTTAATTAATAATATACATTCATATCAATCAAAATAGGCTTCCTGGAATCCTAGAAAATGTAAACATAAGAAATGGTTGATCTCAGATGCATAGTAAGGGTATAAATATAGCCAAATCTGTCATGATTTTATAATTCATCATCAAAATGTAAAGGTATATAACAATAAAAAAATTCATCTCCTTAATAACTTGAATATACAAAAAATTATTATAGGAATAAAATATGATCTAATAATTCCATATAAATATTAACTTGAGTTTGAAATATATCTATGGTTATCACAACAAGTAAAATAAACACATGAACATAAGAAACTAATCATGTAATCATGGAATTCACAAATATGTACATCATAAACATACCATCAAGGTTGTGTGATGAGACTTCTTACAGAAATGGGTATGGTTTCATCCAAATAAAAAGTACAGTTTATCCCATGAGACTGATTGATACATCCATGCATTGTATCAGGACCAACCCATCACATACTCTGTCTAATAATTCCTCATATAAAATAGATGAAACTTAATAAATATAAAAATTATTTTTTAAAAAATAATTTGTAATATTAATAATTTCCCCAATAAATAAACATATTCATAAACCGTTTAGTGTAATATAGAGGATGGTATGAGAAAAGAAACTTTATTTTCAAACTGATTATAAATTATATTGAGAAATAATAAATATGGTATCATAACATCATATCCCAATTTTATTAGAAGTAATGTAAAGTTTTATCTCATTGATTAATATAAATACAATTAAATTTCGTAAAAAATTCTGGTTGATAATAGATATTTCACTTTGAAATTATCTTATAGTAAATGAAAAATTATATAATACAAGGGAAAAAATTAATTTTAGAAGGACCATGTAAACTTTTAAATGAATATTCTAATCATTGAATAGCCATAGAAGTAGGAAATATCATTCATTCTGAAAAAGTTAAAAAAAATAATTCCATTCACACCTTTCTGAAAATTCAAAAAGTTCTTAATTCAAAAAATTAGAGGAAATATCCTTTTAAAAAAATTAAAAATATTTTGGGTAAATATAACTTTAAAAAATCATATATGAATATTAAAAACTACCTTGAAAATATTTTTAAAAAATATTTGTATGGAATAAATTGATACCCAACAAAATAGAAAATAATGACTAACTTTGAAAACATTTTTTTTATTATTTATGTCATAAAAGAATAAAATGAAAAAAAAATATGTTATTTTAAAAAATATAAATAGTATAAGAAATTGTATTGGGTTAAAAATATAAATATCATATAATTCCCCTTTTTATACTTAAATAAAAATATGCTTGAGTAATTTTCATCAGATGAATCGTAAATTAAATTAATGGGAAGTATATATTTAAAAAATTAATTGGTGAATATAATAGATGTTTAATATAAGTAAAAGTGATATTAGAAACCCTTACCTCATGTATGATTTCCTTAGTGTATGTGTTAACCTCCTATATAATAGATTTATATTTATTATAGATTATTACAGAACAATAATAATATATATAACATTCTATACTATTTAATTAAATTCTTTAAATTCCATTTAATTGTCAATTCTTTGTTAATATAACTTTTTAGGCAATAACTTCATCCTTTTTCATGTACATTTTCGTTTGGTAGTTTTAGTAATTGTACGTTGTAAATGTTTCCATAATATCAATAATTTCAACCATTATATAAATATAATATGCATTTATTATATATTTATTTATAAAATTACATTAAATATAAAGATATAAACAAGAGTTACAACATTCATGGATATGGTAGGCGATACATATGTGTGAATACTTTATCAATTTTATTAATTGATGTAAAGAAAGAAAAGTAAATATTAATTCAAATTTATTAGAGTAACTATTATGTCATATAAATCATATATTTTCATTAAATATATCCTTATTACCATCCATTCCCATATAAAATAAAAAAAGATTCACATCTCTTTTTGGAGGTTGTAGTCCACATGTAAGCATGAGTGACCATATCATTTTCCAAAAGATTGGATGGTAATTAGTTCGATAAAATATTATAATTAAAAAATTATTATAAATTCAAAAATATCATATATGTTTATATGTATATATGTTTATATATATATATATTAAATCCATCATTGTATCTAGCCATGATAGGTACTGATGAAAATCTATTAAAATTGGTTTTAAAGGTGGTATTCCTCCATAAAAATGATCCATAGTATCATTCCCATTTGATGGAAGATGATATGGATATAGGTTGTAAAATTTACATAATTAAATCATAGTGTATATTATATGCTGGTGCTATTATATTTTATTTATTTATACATGAATGTATGTTTAATGAAAATATGTAAATAATAAAGATCCTAGTGAATAAAATTACTTCTTCTTTAAAAAAATCAATTGGATGTCTTATAAAAGAACCTTTGGTTCTTATTTTTGGAAGACCAGTAGCACTAGAACACATATAACGATCTTTAAGTTATATATTTTTACTTTTTTTGTGAGATAAATGGATTAAGTTCTGTGAATAAGTGAGGGGAGTATGTTCCCTTTTATAAGTGGGGGATGTGACCTTCTTGTGAACCACATAGAAA
The DNA here is from genome assembly GCA_963277665.1 of Viscum album. Classification (NCBI taxonomy): domain Eukaryota; kingdom Viridiplantae; phylum Streptophyta; class Magnoliopsida; order Santalales; family Viscaceae; genus Viscum; species Viscum album. Next base: position 2,116,437,621 of record OY728136.1, read on the forward strand.
ATTCCCAAAAGAATAAAAAATGATAATGTATGTCCCTAGAAACATTCTTACAATTGAACTTATATTCAAATTTGGTTTATGATATGGTCTAAATATGGCCATAAAATAGAATTTTTATATTTTTAATTTGAAAAATAACCCATATCATTTTTGTTTAACCCATCCTCTCAGTAAACATATTTAAATTTACCAAGAGCAATTAATTTTTACTATTTTTACTATTCATTCTGACCAAAAAATTAAATAAATATTTTTCCATAATATTAATTATTATAATATCAAATGTGAAATACATTTAACTAAATTCAACACACATAATTGGAAAATTAAAGTTTATAATTTAACACACAAATGCATTGAAAAAACATTTTTCCAAAAAAAATTGATTCTTATGTATAACTTTTTTTTATGTCAAATATAAATATGAAATTAATACTAATGAACTAAATTAGACAATATATATTATAATTTAACTAATATAACTTTTATAAAAAATTAAATCAAAATTGACATATATAAAGGCTTAAAACAAAATGACAGCTTTCAATAAAAAAATTCAAATGATTTATTATTCATCAAAAAATTAGTATTTTCAGAAAATTATCAAAGAAAATATATCTACCATAATTTAGGAATTAAGATTTCAAAAATGATGTTTTTTTCATTTTCATTTTATAATTGGAGGAAAAATTTAATATAATTGCTCAAAACGATGTGGGATATTTTTTTAGAATAATACAGTTTTATGCCTAAATCTATATTAATTCATATCCCATTATTATAAAAAAAATGAATGATAAATATATTTATTGAATATATAATATATAAATTTCAACATAATAATTCATTAATAGTGATTAATGAATTTTTTATGATAAAGACACATTAGTCGATTAAAAAAGGTATTCAGAAAAACTTTTCTTAAACATTTAACTGGTTTTTATTCTATATTTATATATATATATATTTTTAATAATAGATACATGTGTTTAACATATAATTTCAATGATTTAGTAATTTATCTTCATAACATACAATTTTATGGTTTTGTCTTAATAGTATTACCTATTATAGTTTATTTAGTCTTGGGTTGTGTGTGTCCCAAGATATAGAAGGGATTAAATTTGAATAAATAGAGCATAAATTATTAGGTTATTACAGTTTTCCCTCGTCTAATAATTTTTTCCCTCACAATTATAACTTAATCTTTAGAAAAAAGTATTTTCAAAATAATAATTTTTTAATTGAAAATATTCATCATAAAATGGTTAGTCAAACATCCTCTTAAATCAATTGCAAGTGAAATACAATGTTCAACTATAATAACAATAAAATATGTTTCCAAATAGGATAAAATTAATGGGATGTCAAAATATAGTCCTGGAATAAATGAATATTTAGAAAATTAATATGGAGAGTTCTAGATATCATTGATCAAAATAAAGTGAATGATTAATAGAAAGTTAAAAAACCCAAAACCATAAATCAATGATGTATGAAAAGATAATGGATTCATCAAAAATTGAAATAAATGTTAAATTTTTCATTCAAGAAATTTTTACTTAGATTTGAGGTATTATTTTAATATTAATATTAAGATAAACATAAAATCTAATTAATTGATATATTTTTATTATTTAATTATCATATTTTCATCCTTTGGTTGTTCTTTGATCAATTTACACTTCATTTTTAATACCAAGGAATAAATATCCATGATTCATTATTCATGTTAAAGCACTAAATTTATATTTTAATCGATCATATGTTTTATAAAACAATGAAATGTCATTCCACTTATTCTATATATTTATTAATACTAGAATGATGATCACATGTTATCCAATATGGATAAATCATATGTTTATCTATAAATCCTTAAAAATAATGCAGAAAATTATATATAAACCATTCCATAAATAGTTAACCTTAATACTCTTCCAAAATTTGTCTAAAAAATTCTAACCCAATAAATATGAAATATTTTTTCACATATAATTTTTTAAATATCAACATTAACACTTGTCCATAAAATCTTAACATTTATTATAGTGTCACATAATGAAGAGTTGAATATTAAGATCCTATATTCTCTTGAAACATTTTATTAAATTGAATCAACAAAAATACTCAAGGAAAAGATAACTATGTTAAAAAAACTATATATTTACTAAATAAATAAAAATAAACATTATAAAATATATTCCATGAATCCAAATATGATGCAAAAACTATCACAAAATAATTTTCCCCGACATTACTAATCATTTTCAAGGTCACTAATACAATGTAATTTATTACACCAATTTCAATCATCTAATTATACTAAATTGACATTACTGTATAAAAATAAGTAATATATTAATGGTTATCTTTCCATTATTCATGTATTATCCAAAAATATCATTTTACCACAAAGCCACTTTTCTTGGTTATCGTAACCGTTCAATATATTCTTATAAATTCTTGAAGGAAAACTATTGTATTATATTACTTATTAATTTCATGATAATTATAACTGAAATATATGCGCTAAAATAAATAATTGATTATTCCTAATAAAAAATAACTTAAATCATTTATATCACCCCTAATTTCATGTTAGTATCCCCTACTTTATGTATATTATGTATATAATGAGTTTGGGTGAATTATAGAAGGGTTTTAATGAATGTTGAATTTTTGGGGGGATTTTATGATGTTTCATGGATTTAAAATGGTTAGTGGAAATTGTGAAACTCCTATAGGAAACCTTGAAAAGTAAAACAAACACTATTGTGCAAGATCACAGTTTCAAAAAACCATATGGCCGCCTAGGAGTAACTTTCAGTGTGAAATATATGAAATATAGGGTAGGTGCATATTTTCTCTTAATGTGTATTCCAACTATGTTAAGGGTCTTGGGTGGAAGTGGTGGTTGGAACACAATTTTTCTAATTGTATGACCCAACCATGCATGGTTAAAGGTTTGATCCTAAAAAATTTGATCGCACTCAGTATACCACTTAACCTCTCTTTTTATATTTAATTAGACATTATCTTTGTATTTCCTCCTCCTAACGTCTCTGGATAATTTCCCCTTAAATTAGAGAGAAATCAGTTGGAAAATCATGATGCATTGTAATTCATTTTCTTAATAAGTCTATGTTATGGGCGGTTTTCCTTAGATCTACTATTCATCCCTATCTTTGATTAATATATATATTTTCCATTGAGGATTTATATATGAGATTTGATGCCAATTATAATGTGATATAGTAGTTATGATGTTAGGGAATGAGATCTATGTTAGGTTTTTGGATACTTATCATGGTTTTGTTGATGTTTCTTGCCATTCATTATTTCCTCCACTATTTCTGAGGTAGGCAGATTCACTCTCAACTCCTCTTTCAGGAACTATAAGGGTTGATTTTAAATTGAGTTTTTTCATTGATATTTACTGGGAAATTGATGTGAAATGTTAGGAAAAAATCCAATTTGGTGACGGTTTGTTAAAATGTGGAAATTAGTTGTCCAAAGCTTATTGTTTTCTTGATTTTAAAATGATTATTCTAAAATATGTATTTTTTGGATTTATAGACTGTTTTTGTTAGAAAGTATTTATATAAAAGAATGGTTTTATTTAAATGGATGAAATGGATGAAATGGATTATTTTGAATTGTTTTGGAATAGATGGTTTGTATGTGTTCATGTTCATTTTTGAATGATAGAGTGAAGGTCCCCCATCCAAATAATGGGATAGAAAAGGCTTGAAGATACCCCATTAAAATGGTTCACGAAGTGATGGATTCATGAAATGATGAATCGTGGATCATGAGTGTATAGATTTTTGTAGTGTCATGCATGGTTGTATGTGTGGATATGAGAAGTGTAATGGTTAATGGAAAAATGTGATTCGAAAAAATGATTTCAAAGACTTTTTGGTTTTTTTTACTAAAATTTTTTTTATTGGAAATTGTTTTTCATTGAACATATTGTCTTCGATATAAATGGGTGAACTGTTTTAATGTATTTCTATATAAATTTTTTGATATAAATTTTATAATATGTCATATCCTAGTGATGTGAGTAGGGTTATCATTCGGGGAATACATATTATGTTTCATTACTCAACCACTGCTTGTAGACTTTGGTACATTTGCAAATATCATTTATCAGGACACCGGAAATGGTAATGTATCACATTCCTTTTGTGGTTCTTCGTGAAACTTGGGTATGGATTGTGCAGATGGATCGTAATAATTTGTGGGAGTTTTTTAGTTGGTATCTTAAGGGTGTTTTGGTTTTTATTTTTTTTTATTTTTCTTCCTCATTATTGTTTATGTTGACCTTTGTTTCATCTTGGTATGCTAATATATTTTTTTGAACATGTTGACGTGTATACATTGTTATCATGAAATATTTAGTCGTAATATGGTTATGGAGTCCTTTGTAGGTTTGTTTTAATTCAAAGGTAAAATAATCCCACAATTGTATTGAAACCTGTTGAATTTATTTCCAACCATTGGCGACATGGGGGGAATTGCCTAAGGAAATGTAATATCCTTTCTCTTTCTCAAGACAATGAGGAGGGTTTGGATGATACAAATGGTATCTGCATTTTCAGCCCAAATTTTTTGGGGATAATTGGTATCCATTTGTTGGTCTATGAGTTGAAAATCATTAATGATTGGTCTTTGAGTTGGGATAGTAGTAAGGAGTAGGAACATCATGACATGGAAGGTAAAATATAATGAGACTTAGTAAACCAATTTGTGAAGAACGTCATGTTACTGTGGAGTTAAGTGCATAATTTTTTTAGAACCACTAATAGGAGATGTGATCTCATTATCATGGGTTTATCCAATGAGAAGAGAATGATATGTATTGATATAAATGACATCCTAGTAGTAGTGAATTATTAATTTTGACTAATTATTTATAATTTTGGTAAAAAATGATTACTTTTTGAATGTATTAAAAATTCAAATGAGAGATTTAGAAAATTGCATGATAGTGGAATTTTGAAAAGTGATTGAATTTCAAATGTATGGTAGAATTATTAAATTTTGTTTCAATGTAGAATTTTGGGAATTTTGGGAAAGTCTTATTTAGAAATAAGTGATATAATAAATTTTAATTTTTAAGCCATATATTTCTAGAGAATGAGACTTATGGTATTTATTTTTTGTTATAGAAAATTGAACTCGTTATGCATTATAGAAATCATCCATAAGTGACTGTGGAGAATGTGGTTTCAGATGATCCATAGGTGAACCAAGAGCTATTTAAAATAATAGTCTATGAATTTTAGTTCTTTTATTGAGGGAACTTTAGATATGAACCAACAAAAGTGGATCATTCCATTTAGTTCCAAAAGCATAATCCACTTATCAAATGGGGTGATTCAGAACTAGAGAAGGCAGAGGTGTGGCTGAATATGATGATTCAAGTTATAAATATTCGAGGAACCCAAAAATAGGTGAAATTAATGTAATGGACCTATATGATAGATGATCTTTCATGCCAGTGGTGGGATTTAGTAATGCAGGCTATAATAGACCAAGGAATTTCATTGGATAATTTGAATAGTTTTTCAAAAAATATCTATCCTCATACATTTAGTATTCCACGGACAATGTAAAATTTAAGCATGAATCTTGAGAACCACCCATTGATAGAATATGTAGTTAATGTTATGAATTTATTCTATTTTTCATCCAAAGTTGCTAATAGTGCATCTTACAATGGATGAATTTTTTAATCTGTACTAAGGCTGGATATTCGCTCAAATATTTCAAGGATTTTTATAATGTATTACATAGAGATGATGAATAGAGTGATGGTGTATGAAAGAGAAATATCAAAAGAATTGGGTGTAGGGAACATGATGATACCTATGGGAAATGGTGGGAACTGTAATATTGGGAACAAGAAGAAGAGGGACACCTACTTCCAAGGTAGTGGAATAACTCAGAATCATGCGGTTGGATTGGTGAATCTTCCTCAAAAACATAATGGAATGGTATGATGTTTCCCAAATAGATATTTGGACAATGTGAAGTGAGATTTTATGGAAAAATATATAGCATACCAAAATTGAATCCATATAGAGAATCTTTAGGGATGTTGTTGCAGTGCTCTGAGGTCAGGTGTTCATGTCACTTCTAATTTTTCAAATATGTCACATGATTTGAAAGGATGGGTGTAGTAGAATGATTCTCATTAGAATAAATGAGCTTTACATTATGGTTCTATGAATACCGTGACTCATATACAAGGGAAGTATCAACCATGTAATAATGAGAAAAATTCAATGAGTAAGAACTTATATGGAAAGGAGAATGTAATGGTTGATAATCAATCTGTACCACCGATGGTGAGAGGTAAAATTAATTTAAATTCTAAACATTTGGAATCTTGGTTTGATATGATTTAATCTCATTTTTTTTATTTCTTATTGTGATATTAAATTTATTGGATTTCATTTAGAGATGGTTCCCTCTATTTTGAAACTTCAATGTCCCATTGATCAAGGAGAATGTTGAGCCTTTATGTGTAAACAATGTACTATAATTTTTGATGGGGATGATTTGATATAGGATTTATATTTGATTGATATGGATATATATGAAATAATTATGGATATGAATTGGTTAAACATTTTAATGGATCACATAGATTTGTATATGTGAAAGGTTAGTTTTACAACTGATGATGATGTCGACCATCTCTTTATAGGAGACTGAAATGTAGTAGCAGGTGAAACAGGTTTTTTGGAACTAGAAGTTGGATCAATATCATGAATGTTTAAATATTTCTCATTGTAATTGATGAAAGAAATCAATAATATCAGGTTTACATCGATTTTTTATCGAATTATGGATGTATTTTCCAAAAGAATTACAAGGTTTCCACCCATAAGAGAAGTGGATTTTATGACCAATTTGCTCAATTGAGGAGAGACCATTGGTTCTCTAAAATTGACTTGTGATCAGGATATCACCAATTTGATTTTATGAAATGTTATATTAAAAATACATATTTCATGAATAGATATGGCCATTACGAGTACTTTTTTGGTCTTTTTGGTCATACGAATGAACCATTAGTCATAATGTAATTGATAAATTAGATATTTCAAATATACCTCAATTATTTTGTGTTGTATTAAAGGATTAGGGATGTTCATGAGAAATAGTTGGTGACATTGTTGGAAAATTTTTAGGATCAACATATGTATTCCACATTATCAAAGTGTGATTTTTGGATTTAATATGTACATTTCCATGGCCTTGTAGTCACTAGTGGATGTGTTACTGTTGATCTTTAAAAGATAAAGGATGTTATCTCTTAGCCACAGCCAAATAATTTCGTTGAGATATGTAGTTTACTTGGTCTATATTATTATAGAAAAATTGATCATCATACTTCTTCTCCGCTCTATCTCATTCACAAAATAAAAATTGCGTCTGTGATATGTCGATTTACCAACATTATAGACGATGTGTTTTCAGTTTTATTTAATTCCTTCAAATATGGTAATAAATAAATTAATGGATGAGACATATCATTAAATTTATTATATAAACTCATTTATTATTTGGAATTAACATATATAGATAATATTAAGTAATATAACAAAACTAATTCATGATTATTGAAGAACTACATAAGTGATTTTAACAGTTATCATTAATGTTTTATCTAATTATTCACCATAATATATGAAAAAAAGGATTCATGTGATAATTTAATATTATGGAAACATGTAAATACCATGTCATTAAACTTCTATATTATCACTTCAATTTGATAAGTAATTCCATTATGAAGTGACCATGGAAACAAGGTAATGAATTCACCCGAAAGAATGGAACGAACAAATTATTATTAATAAATGGGTTTAATGATATTATAAGATGATCATATAAGGCGCTCTAAACATGAATATGTTCAAGTAATATATTAATAACACTCTTTAACCAGTACACATGAGTTTTAAACATGTTTTACATAAGATGAACCCGAGGTAAGGGAATTCTAAACCCAATTTTCATTATTTTGGTTATCCTTCTATTTAGTTGATTTTTTCATGATAATATACTTTTTGAAAATAATTTATATTGTATAATGTTTTATTATGTGGATTTACATTGATTATATATATTCATTTCATTTAATTAATTCTTTATTCAATGATATGATATATGTAAGTGACACTCCTTAAAAAATCATCTTTTAAATTTCTATTTTTATATGATTCAAAAAGAATGATTTTTTGAAAAAATTTAGGTTTTATAATTATTTTCATGATCATAGAAATTATTTATGATAAAGGGTGGGGCCTATATCTCCCTCTAATACATTAGGTACGTGTAATATGGAGTTCGTTCGTATGGTTACTCCATGTGTAACTACAATGGTTACACAATAAGGTAGTTTGGACGGTTACATAGTAAGGTAATCATGAGGGTTATAAATCATAAAGGAAGCCATGAGGGTTACAATGTTAAGTAAGTAAATCCAAAAGATAACGTAATGGTTTTATTTATTTATTTTTGAGATCTCATGTTTTACAAAGTAAGTATATGGTAGTTTATGGGTGAGAAGTATGTATTTGTGAAAATGATATCATGTGTTTATAAGTATTCATGTACTTAGAATTTCTCTCTTTATTTTTATATCCCCTACTGATCTTTTAGTGCTCATCCAATGTTTTAAAATGGTTTCACTCAGTTTATGTATTGGTAAGAGAAAAGGATAATTCAAAATGAATGTTGTGTACACTTTTCCTGAAAATATTTCATGTTTTTTATAAAAGATTTTGTATCATATCACAGTTTAGATAACATTAGGGGTTTGGATGATGTCAAAAGAATTCCATAAAATATTTTTACATTATTTTTATGTTGAAATGATATAGAATTTAATTATTACCATGTTTCTTCATCAAATATATGTCTTTTTAGAATAGGTTCTCACAGAAGAAATAGGGAAGCTGAATATAGAAGAAACTAAGAGGTTGATATATTTCTGAATATAAACCTAGAATGGTAGGGATTGGAGAAAAGTAGTTTGTGATAGTAATTTATTGGCCAAAAAAATTAATAATTTGTGGTGGCTTCCATACAAGAGAACAACCATAACTACAAAAATGAAATGATATAATAGTGGAACTTTTTCTAAGGAAACACCTGGCTGCTTTTAGTGGATCTTCTAATCGAGTGGAGGCTGAAGAATGGATTAAAACCCTCAAAATTATATTCGATGTCATGGGGTGTTCAGATAATAAAAAATTAATTATTTACACTTATAATTTTGAAGGTGAATCTAACTAGTGGTGCTCAATGGTCATGATTATCAGGGATAACAAGGAGATTGATGCATTGGTATGGGATGAATTTAAAATTAGTTTCCTCAAATAATATTTTTCAATTTTTTTCAAATTTCGATGGAAAATAAATTCCTTTCATTGAGGAAAAATGAGGTAGATCCATTTGTTTCTTATGAAGAAAACTTCACTTGATTGGCATGGATTCTTCGAATATTATTCGTGATCTTGATAGAAAAAATAATATTTTTATTGAGGATTGAAGACAATGTATTAAAGGAAATTAGGTTCCTGTGAATTCAAAATTAATGATAAAGTAGTCTACTATTTTAAGAGAGTATAAATTGAGTTTTCTGATGATTATGTGTACTTTGAAAACAAGAGAAATAAGATATTTATATGTTAATAGAGGGGTAAGAATCAATCATGTAAATCTAAATGTACGAAAGTTCAATTTCTAGTTTTTTAAAATAGTGGTAAAAAGAAACCCGGGGAATGTCTTACCGAAACTAAAAAGTATTTTTGACGTGGTAAGTTGGGCATATGGGTCAATATTTTAATTAACAAGACCTTAATAATAATCCTAATAAGAAAAATCTAAAGTGTTTTAAATGTGGTTAGATGGGTCAATATGAAAATACCTACCCAAAGAAATACTTGATGATGGAAGGAATGCATACTATTTGCACAAAAGTGTAGAGAGATCCTTTGTGACTATTTCAGTATATACTAGGCCATTCAATGAAGTAGTTTTAGTAATATTAATTTTTTAAAACATGTTTACTAATGTATTTTTTTGATACAGGTTATAAGCATTCTTTTGTTTTTGAGAAATTTTCTAGTAAATTGTAAATTTCCTCTCATGAAATGAGAGTAGAACTTATGGTTAAAACACTAGGGGAAATATTTTAGAAAAAAGGAATTATAGGATTATTTTAATTTTTTCTATGGAAATACAATACCGTAAATCCATTTTGTCATTCCCTTTTTTGAGTTTGATGTCATGCTTAGTATAGATTGGCTTTCTCTTTTTCCTGATAAGATTTATTGTAGTGCTAAATTATTTTTTTTATGTGGTTTCATTTTTTATACAAGAATGAACCAATAAAAATGTTAACATATTAGGAATATAAGAAATAGTTAAAATATATAAATGGAATTTATCATGTTCATATTGTTGAAAATAAGTGAATTGTTCAGATTAATTACGTTTCAGTGGAAAATGAATGCCATGATGTTTTTTCGGATTAGTTTCTTAGAGTTATATCATATCAAGAAATTGAATTTACCATTGAAATAGTTCATGATGCTATGAAAATTTAAAAACCTCTTTATCAAATGGCTTAAGTGGAACTTCTTGAATTGAAAAATCCATTTCAAGAGTTACTTAATAAAGGCTTCATTCATCATATCACTTCACCATAGGGTGCTCTTGTTTTTTTCATTAAAAATAACAATAGTTCCATGAGACTTTTTATGATAATATAGTTTTGAATAAAATTACTATTAATAATAAGTATCCATTAACTCATATCGATGACTCGTTTGATTAGATAAATGGACCTCAATACTTTTTCAAGATTGGATTAAGATATGGGTACCGTTTGCAGAAGTTGAAAGAAGATGACATTCTGAAAAAAAACCTTTTGTACTATAAATATAAATTAGATGTTCTTTGTTATGACCTTTGGTTTAAAAAATTACCCTACTATATTCATGGATCTTATAAATATAATATTCTAGTAATATTTGGATAATATTTTGTGGTTTTTATTAGGATATTTTGGTCTTTTCAAAAAGTTCAGGATCTAAAAAAAATAAGGATTTTTGTGAAATCACTCAATGAAAACAAGTTATTAGGGGAGTTTATAAAATTCGTTTTTTGGTTGAAAATTATTTATTTTATTAGGAAATTTTTAAGTAATTATGAAATTATAGTTTATCCCAAAATAACAAAATTGGTTTGATGAATGGCCAAGACCTACAAATTGTACATGGATTCATAGTTTTCTTAGATTAGCAGGTTATTATGGATAGGTTGTCAGAAACATTTCACAGTTATCTAACACACTAACTATTTTAACACAAAAGGGTTTAAATTTACTTGGAGATAAGAATGGGATTTTTTTTAATGAACTGAATAAGAGATTGGTGAATGCTTTAGTTTTGGAACTGAATTCCAGAAATGGAGTGTTTTTAATCTACAATGATGCTTCATTGAAGGTAAATGGTAATTTTCCTAAGTATAATGATTAGTAAATTCCTCTATTTTGTTTCAAGTGTTAGTTTAGTCATCTCTATTAGACAGAATTATGTAAGCATAGAAGGAAGACTATGATCTATAGAAAAAAGTCAAATTGGTTAAAATGGGTAAGTTTCCAAAATTAAGCAGTGATAAATATTGTGTTTTTATATCTGGAAAGATATTATGTGTTCCTTTTGATTATCAGTTGAAGAAATATTCCTTGTTTGAAGCTCATATTTCTCCATTTTCAGTTCATTCTAGAAGTACTATGATATATAGAGACCATCAGGGTTATTACTGGTGGGATGGAATGAAAAGATATATTGTATATTTTACCATGAAATGTTTGACATGTCAATAGGATAATGCAGAGATAAACCTACCAAATTATATGCTTCATCCTTTTCCATTACTGAAGTGGAAATGGAAAAATATATCCCTGAACTTCATAGTGTTACTAATAAATAATTCTTGAGGAAACAATGTTATTTACCTTGTTATTGATGGGCTCAGTAAATCTACACATTTCCTTCATACTCAAGATATTATGTCTTTGGATCAACATTAATGAATATACCTCAAATATATTTTTAGTATATGTAGAGTTCCTCATTCAATTTTATATAACCATGATCTGAGTTTCACTTATAACATTTGTAATGGCCTTCAATTTTCATTGGGAATAAATTTAAATTTCCTCACTGGTTTTCATCCTCAATATGATGGAAATACTGAGAGAAAAATTTATATATTAGAGGATATTCTTTGAACATGTTTAATAGACTACCAGGGATGTTTGGATCATCACCATTCTTTAGTATATTTTTCTTATAATAACAGTTTTTGTTTTGGTATATAGATGGAACCTTTTGATGAATTGTAAGGGAAGTGGTGTCGAACTCTAGTATTTTGGGATGATGTGGGGTAAAGGATGTTTATGGGATAAAAATTAGAATAGTAAGTGGCTGAAAAAGTGAAGATGATCCAACAAAAAATTATGAAAGTATAGAGAAGGAAGAAAATGTATTCAGATAATAGGGGAAAAGATTTTTCTTTTGAGGTAGGTGATCGTGTTTTTCTTAAAATATCACCATGGAAAAGTGTTATTTGTTTTTCTATGAAAGGAAAGTTAAGTCCAAGGTTCATTGGAATTTATTAAATCATAGAGAATTTTAGACTAGTTTCTTACCGATTATCTTTGCCTCCAAGTTTATCTCAGCTACACAATTTTTCCTATTTCGATGTTGAGATAGTATGTGCCAGATTCATCACATTTTTTGAGCCTAGATGTAGTTCAACTAGAATATAACCTTTCTTATTAATAGAAAACTATTTATATTCTTGATCGTAGAGATAAATTATTGTGTAATAAGGTAATCCACTATTTTATAGTTTTTTCTAGAAACCATGTGGTTGATGAAGCAACATGGGAATATGAAAATGCTATGAGAAAAAGGTACACTTTCTTGTTCAATGATTAAATAAACAGTACTAGGATTAAATTTTTAGATATTAGAGAGAATGTAACACCCCAAGGATTTAAAAATAAATTTAATATATAATGAAAAGCATGAAACACTATGTCTCAATGAAATGAAACTTTGTTTTAAAGAGAATGTTATAAAGTAACCATTATACTAAATTTTCTCACCTCCTTAATTTGAATTTCAAAAAATGAATGTACACTGATGCAATCAATAAGATATATAGATTCTGATAGAATCAACTTAATTTTATGGTCAATATAAACTTACCCTAATGAATAGTAATGTTACCCTTATGAATAGTAATATGATTGTTTTGAATAGTAATTCATCTATATATATAGTAACCTCACCCACTAATGTATAAATAAAATTTAATCCTATTTTATATGATAATATGATCATAGTATAAGTGTTCGTATTTTCATAAGTCATCAATATTCATTTTTTTATTAATATAATAATTTAAATTATAAATTATTTTCATAATATATAATCATAAATTATTATTTATCTCTCTTAACATTATAATATAATTTTATGAGACCTCGGTTATTTTTTCAAGTTGTTATAAAATTAGTTATAGTTTTAAATTTTTTATTTTTCAAATAAATTATATTTTATTTTAAAAAATAAATTTCTGATATATAGAAAATTATTTTGATAAATAAGAGTTCATTATTTAATTATTGATGTCAATATATGATTTGGGTGATTTTTTTTGGATTTTTCTAAAATACTTGAATTTTTGTTGAATAGTGAAATAAGATAATTTATGAAATAAGCTAAATAGATGAATTACTGAATCATGGATGAGGTTCGGGCATGGTGAGAACCCTTAGTTTTTACTCACATGAACTAATTATTGTCTTTAGTCATAATAATCAAGACTATTCATATTCTTGAGCCCCTATAATAAACTAATGCTTCAAATAATGGAAACCCTCCTCTCCTCCACAATAAATACCACCCCTCACCCCCTATACCTCTCACACCTCTACAGATTTTTGAATTGTTTTAATTCTACCCAATACACTTCCCAAGTCCCTTACCCACTACCAATACCTTTTGGTCTCACCAAAAGGCCAAAACCCAAATTCATAAGGAGGATCTCAAGGAGAATAGAATAAGTGGTAAAAATGTTCTTTCAATTTTCATTCATTTTATTTTCAATTATTTTTATTTTATTATACTCTCTTCACCTCACCTTATTCAAAAGGTATAAAAATATTTTATAATAAATATATTCTAATTTTATCTTATTTGTGGAAAAAATTAATCTCATACTTCTTCTCATCTCCCTCTCATTCTAAAAATTAAAACATCGTGCATGATATGTCGATTTACCGACAACGTGGATGATGTGTTTTCAATTTACTTTATCTACTTAAATGATGGTTATAAAACCATTTTAATGGTTGAGTAATATTTTAATATATATTATAAAACCTCTTTTATGTTATGGAATAAATATATATAGATAATAATATGTAATATAGATAAATAAGGTCATGATTATCGAAGAACTGCAAATATGATATAAATGAATATCATAATTTTTTTATTTAATGATTCATCATCATATATGAAAAAAATTATTTATGGTGCCATTTAATAATATAGAAACATTTTAATACAATTTCATTCAACTTCATGAGTTTTAATTCAATTCGATAAGAAAATACATTACGAACCGACCATAGAAACCTTGTAAAGAACGCACCAGAAACAATGGAAAAAAACAAAGTATTATTAATGAATGGGTGGAATGATTTTATAAAATGATCATATAAGGTGTTATAAACATGAAACTGTTTCTATAAAATATTAATAACACTCACTTAACCATTATATCATAGGTTTAAACACATTTTATGTAAGAAAAACCTGAGGTAAGGGAATTCTTAACCCATTTCCATTCTTTGGGTCATCCTTCTACTTCAATGATTTTTCATGCTAAGATTATTTGTGAAATGAATTTATATTATATAATTTTTTATTATTTTTATTTATAGTGATTATACATATTCCTTTCATTTTATTAATTCTCTATTCAATGATATGGTATATGCAGGTGACTTTTCTTTTAAAATCCTCTTTTAAATATCTATTTTTACCAAATTCAAAATGAATATTTGTATTAAATTATTCATTTTTTATGATTATGTTATCTTAATTGGTTATTTATTATTATGAAGGTTGGTACCTATATCTACCTCCAATATTTTGGTTATCTATAAATTGGAGGTTGGTTGTATGGTTACTCTATGTGTAACTATAAAGGCTACAACATAAGGTAGTCGTGAGGGTAACATTATATTGTAGTCGTGACGGTTAAAAATCATAAGGTAGTTTTGATGGTTACAATATTAAGTAAGTAATTCCCCAAAATACCCTTACGTTTTTATTTTTGTTTTATGGAATTCTCATGATTCACTAAGTATGTATATGATAATTTATGGGTGAGAAGTATGTCTTTGTGAAAATGATTTCGTATATTTATAAGTATTCATGCACAAATGGTTTCTCTCATTCTTTTTATATACCTTACTAAGATTTTTTATTCTCATCTCAAGTTCTGAAATGTTTTGATAGGGTTTATGTATGGGTAAGAGAAATAGAGATTCCAAGATGAATGTTGTGAATACCTTTCATGAATGGACTTCAAGTTTTTAATAAAATCGTTTAGATTATGAAAAAAAGAGATTTTTTTTGTTGTACCCAATTTGTATTCATATTGGTTGATATATATGAATTGTATCCTAACTTTCTGAAACTCTAAATTGAAATGATATTTGGGAATTTAGAAGGTGAATTATTAATGATTTTACTAGATTACGTGTTGTTTATGGTCGGGTCCTTATACCATTATTGGATTTCTCTTATAACCATGTATATTAGGCCTCGATATATCATTATTCTTTTTAAGTATTTTATGGGATTTCATTTCATTCTCTATATTGTTGGGTTGAAACATTTGACACATCACTAGTTTATTTGAGCCTTGTCGATGAGATAATGAAAAGGATTCAATTGCTCATGAACATAATGGTGATAGATAAGAGTCATTAGAAATCATATGAAGATCATCATCAGCAGCCATTGTCATTCTAGTTAAGTGATCATAAATTATTTAGAATCTCTCTAAGGATTGGGCCTCATTGTTTTGGACATAAGGTCAAGTTATCTCCCCAATACATATTCCCTTTTGAGAGAGTTTAATGGGTTGGTGATGTGAATTATAGGTTGGATTTTCCACCATAGTATAGTTTTTTTCATAATTTGTTTCATATATCTCAGTAGAAAAAGTATCATCCTGATCCTAACCATGTGATTCAATGGGATCATGTTGACCTATATCCATATGATTGGTTCATTCATATACCAGTCAAGATTGTTGATAGTAAATATAAAGTATATCAGGGAAAATGTATTAGTTTAGTGTGGGTTTTGTGGAAATATAGTAAGAATCCTGAAGAAACATGGGAATGGGGGAAAGAAGTGATCAAGAAATGTTCATAACTCTTTCTAGAAAATTGTGGCTTTCTATATTTCAGGGATGGAAAATCTAATGGTGGGGATAATGATTCCCCCCATGACAATTTAATTAACAACTTCAATATTTATTTAAAATATATACATTTTTGGGTGAATTTTTTGAGTGTTAAGAGTAATTTTGAAATGTTTTGGGGATTTTATATAGGTTCATGGTTGGAGAAAGGTTAGTAGAAACCGTGAAAATCCTATAATAACCCATAGAATGTGAAACAAAGGATACTAAGAAAGTTCACATTTTGGACAAACTATGTGATCAAATTGGAATAACCATGAAAGTGGAACAAAAACATGGTTGGGGAATGGTTTGTATAACCATGTAATCCAACCATATAAAGGGTGTTGGGAGAAGGTGGTAGTCACACAGTTGGCACACAGATTGACTAACCAAGCGACCCCACTATAAAATGATAAAATTAGGATCCAAATAAATTTTCCTCACTTGATTTTACCCATAAAAATCTCATTTTTTATTAAATCAACCCTAAATCAGTTTTTATTCCCCCAAATTCAGTGGAGACATTCCCCTTTGATTCAAGAGGAATCTAACAAAAAATCATTGTGCATTGATCATATGATTACTTGGTATATCACTATTCATGGTGTTTATCCTTATAACTACTCATATTCACTATCTTAGATTCCTATATCAATTTCATTGGGGATAGATCTATTATATTGTATGACACTAATTTTGGTATATGTTTTTGTTTATGTTAAGGAATGATATCTAAGTCAGTTTTTGTGTAGATTCAACCCAAATATGGTGATTTTGAGGGCAATTAATAATTTTCCCCATAGCTTAAAAGGTAGGTGGCTTTACCCTTGACTCATCTAGATAAAAATAGAAGCATTATTTTTAAAATTATTATTTAAATAATTTTTTTGGGAAATTAATGTGATGTGTTTGGTAGAAACGCTCTTTAGTGATGGTTTGTGCAATTTTGGAAATTAGTTGTGCAAAGTGCGTTGTTATCTTGATTTCAAATTGTTGATTTTAAAATCGGGACATTTTGGATTTATCTAAATGGTTTGATAAAAATTATTGAAATAAAATAATGGTTTTATTGAAATGGTTTAAATGATTGATTTTTTAGGGTTTCTTGTATAAATTGTTTGTGTGTGTTCATGTGAATTTGTTATGGATAACGCCATGAAGTTCCCCCATCAGAATAATGGGGTGGATATGGTTGTAAATTTCCCCAATCAATATAGTTCACCATGTGATTTCTTAGTGAATGTATGACTCATCACTCATGATTATATGGAGGTCCATGGTTTCATTCATTGATGGACAGGTGGATATGTGGAATGAAATAGATTGTGTTAAAATGGGTATCGAGAAATAGTTTTTTAATAATTGTTTGGTTGTTTTTTGGAAACTATTATGGTTGGAAAATGGTTTTGGTGTGACCTTAAAGTATTTTATATAAACTATTAATTTTTATAGGTTTTTATATAAATTATTTTATATAAATTTCATATGATGTCTTATCTTGGTGGTGTGAGTAGGGAAGTCATTTTGGGAAAACCTACTTAGTTTCATTAATCTCCACCTTCTTGGAATATTTGTGCATTTGTAGAAATAATTTATCAAGAAACAGGTCAAGTTAAAGTATCATATTTATTTTCTGGTGCGTCATGATACTAGTTCTTGTATTGTGGAGTTGGAGCTCATATATTTCTATGATTTTCTAAGATGGTTTCTTGGGAGTCATTTTGTTTATTTTTTTGTCTTCCTCACTGTAGTAGATAATCATCTTTGATTTCATAGGTATTATGATATAGTTTTGTTTTTTTGTTATACTTTTATTTGTATAAATTGTTATCATGCATCATTTAGTGGTTATTTAGTTATGGAATTCTCGGTTTGTTTTTTTAATTCAATGGGTAAATAGTCCCAAAATTGTATTGAATCCCTTTATATTTATTTCTAGCCTTTGGGATATTTGGGAAGTTGCCTAAACCCAAGTTATATCCTTCCATCTTCTCAAGCCAATGAAGATGGGTGGGATGTAACATCATTCTACTTAGGTTGTAGTGATAACATAAGTTTACATTGGCCCCTTTGATTCTTCTGATGTATATTCCCCTGATGCTTGGGGAATTTCTTTTCACAGTTTCACATATCCTTATTTTTAAAAACACTAAACATTAATGGTTTAATTCTTATGTTTTGTGATTGAAAGGTATGCTTTCGTTAATTTTTATGTATTCATGTACTATTGTTCTCTTTCCTTATTTTAAAACCCTTACTTAGTTTCTTATTCTTATCCCATGTTTTTTGAAAAAAAATCACTAGGTATAAGGAAGGGTAGGAGAAATGAATAATTCAAGAATATTTTATCAACAAAATTGTTCTTTTTTTCATTTAAGATGTTATATTATTGTGAAAAAAATGGATATAGTAGAAGTTTGTACTCTGTAATATTTGTGATGTAATGTAATAGTTATGGCCTAAATTTTTAAAAATCTAAACGTGAAAATATCTTCAATGTGAATTCTTAACTTAACTCAATATTATGTAATGTTTATGATTGGGGAAATAAAATAATGGTATCATATTAATATTTATAATTTCATATATAATCCTTTTATAACATCTTATCTCTCGTTTGTTAATAATATATCATTATTTTCATTGTTTCATGTGTTAATTTCCTTATTTTATCATGTTTATTTTATCATGAATTATCTGGAACTTGAAAATAATATATATTAATTTGATATAAATAATAATAATAATAATATAATTATAATTTTTTTACATTAATTTTACTTTTAAACGCAATCATGAATGATGGTTATGGAAAATGAAGTATGTTATGATAATGGAGATAGTGGGTCGTACGTACGCATGAGTTATGTTTACATTATTTACCAATCATTATATATTTGAGGTATGTCATAAATCACCCTTATATATTGATAATATTATCATTTATAAAATTTTATATACTTATATATGTCATCAATGTGGTGGGGTGATAAAAAAGAGCCACCTCGCTTCATGAAGACGGTAGTCCACATATACAAGAATGATGTTTCTTTCATTAGGTTTGTGATTATGTAGAAAATAATATGATATATATTTGTTTTATAGATTTATAAATATGATATTAATTTAATAATTATTTTATTAATATCACATATAATAATTAACTTTATCTTTATCATATTCTATGTGAAGCGTTTGTGAAAGACTAATCACATCGTTTCACGAGGAGGTAGTCATCCATACACATGAGTGACATTATCATACCTTTTATGAAATGGAAGGAAAAAATAGATAAATATTATATTAAATTTAGTGGTATAAATATATTATAAATATTATATATTTAATTTATATCTATCATCATACCCATACTTGATAGGTGGAAGTGGAAAAACAAAGGATATTGGTTCGTGAGATGATAGTATGTCGTACACATGAATGATGATTTTGAAACTCATTGTATGGGAAGTGGATATATTATATGGTCATAATCATATTATAAAATATAATATTATATGTATTATAATTTTTTTATTATATCATTATGGTTTAATAAATATTTAAAGTAGTGGAATAAAGAAAAATAAAGATTCTTATTGGAAAATTTTGTCTCTTCTTTGGGTGTCCTCTTAAGTTTTCACCAACACCTTCAAAAGGTGGTTTTCAGCCAAATATAATGCTTATAAAATTAGGTGTTCATTGTTTAAATGTTTTGTGGGTATTTATTATCTGATCGAAATAGGTTTTACGGTGTAATAAAGAAAGGAGAGTCGGCAGCCTTTTCTAATTGAGGGAGAGGATACATGTGGTATTTTTTAAATGAATTGTGTTATCTCATATTTTTCATATGTAAAAAGAATCTAAAATGAGACATTATAAAACCTTAGAGGTTTTAATATTTAAATATTTCCATAAAATTGTTTTTGGATAAGTTTATAGTTCATTTATTTCGTACACATATTAGTTTTAACTGCAGTACACATATTTTTACCTTAACCATGATTACTACTTTTTACTATGTTGACTATTAATGTTGGTAAAAAACAAAGTTTACCATATTATAAATTTTAATATATTATGATTCTAAAATTTGAATCTATTTTAAAAAATTTAATTTATTGATGTATAAAATTTTAATTTAAAATTAATCTCGAAGACTTGACAGGAAAGTCACTTCTTTGAAGTGAAAATGTTTAAAATATTTCAAGGATTTTATATCTAAATTTAAGGTTAAAATGATTATATTAAAAAATATTTAAATAGAAATTATAAAATTTAACTGAGTTTAATTTAACACTAATTAAAAATAATATCATGGTAAATTATTTAAATGAAAAGGCAATGTTTAATTAAAATTCAATTTTTTACATTGTTCATCAAGAAATGAAACTTCTTAGAAAAATACCCAAAATTAACCCTATGATAATTTTCATTATAAAATTTAAAAAATGATGTTTCTATCTTATAATTTTTTTAAAAGAGATAAAAAATTAATATATGTGTTTAGATCAGTATTAATCATTAGTTTTTTAAAAATATTGTTTCTGAGAAAAAAATTTCTTTTCATTGATAATTGTTTTAATACTAATCAATATATAATTAATAAAAATGTGTATATTATAAATTTTCACAATTTATTTAATCCTCTACAGTATTTTAATTCCAATTTCATGGAAATAAATATCATAATAAATAATAATATTAATAATATATTTTAGTTTGGTAAATCTCTTTCTTCCATGTAATGCAAGTTATTGAAGAAATTTGATGTTATGGGTATCAAAAGCTAGTAAATAAATTAAATTTATTATAAAATGTATACATTTTAATTTCTTTTTTTGTTATATTATCTTAAAATCTTGGTTTTTCATTTCACATATGGTAGTGAAAAAAATGTTACTATTTTAGATTTTTTGGGTGTTAAATTATCCTTTATTAATTTTAAAATAAAATATTCAATATCCTTTTAATTATTTGGTTCTTCAAAAAAGGTGTTTGGAAATATTTAAATTGATTTTAATTCCCAGGAACATATATTCTTAAATTCTACACTAATTTCTTTCTTGATAACATTAATTTCATTTCATGAATCTATTATTGAAGTTTATTTTAAAAAAATTTAAATATTTTTCAAAGAATCCAAATACCCTTTTTGAAATGTTTTGTATTTTCCATAGATCCCATATAAAGAATCAATTAAAAATAAAAATTATTCTAATGTTTTCAAAACACATATTTTAAATCTCAATGCCATTTTCATGGTTCCATTATTTAATATTACATTTAAAAGTAATGATTTTTAAAAAAATAACTTCAACTTTTTCAAAAATGTCTTTTCAATGTGATAGTATCTTTTTCTTCTACGCTAATGATAATATTGTTTTCTGAAATCTATTATATTAATTCCCCACATTTTTCCTATCTATCTATAAAGATTCTATTCCCATGGATACTTTTTTTAATCAGTCACCCTCTAAATGTACTAATTATTTATCTTTTTGAGATGATTATGTTTTTGGTATCAACTATTTTCATGCTTATGTTATATTTTTCTCATACTATATTGGAGGGTTCTAAAGCTATTTCCCCTTACATGATTTATTTATTAATTTATAAGTGATACCCATTTTATTTGGTGTTGGTTTTCATGATTTGTTTATGGATTAAAGTCTTATGGAACTCATATTTTTGGATAGTGATAGGTGGGGTCCTATATCTCCATATAATGAATTGGTTATGGTTTTATACTTCATAATATAAGGATATTAATGATTAAAATAATTCATATTATATTCATTAGAAATATCAAGCATTAACATGATGTATATGATTTACGTACAAAATATTATGTATGAAAACTATGAATATTATCTATGTAAAAAATATTGAGCATGAACATGATACAGATTATCTATGATCACATGAATTAGTTTGAACTTTATGAGGTTATATGTGTTCACATTATTATTAATATATATTCTTATTCCAATTAAATAATTATATATTATTTTATTTTATTATTATCTATTTAAAATGTTTATTTTATCAATTTTTTGCACTATTTTACCATTGTATATGTTGTTATTTTGATCTTACATTCCCTTTAATCATGAACTATGGAAAAATATTATTATCTCATGTTCTTTTTATTAATAAATTTTCTTTATGCTCATTTTTTCTCCAATTATTATGATCTAACCCTTAAAAAATAGTTGATAATTTTTCCCTTACTGAGAATATTATCACATCCCTTTATTATGGTTCTATTCCCCTGGTTATAAAGATAAGTATAACTTATAGGAAAACAATAAATGGGTCTATTAGAGTTTGATTATTGATAATTGTTCACATTTTTTGTAAAATAATTTTCCTATATAAGAAGTCATCAGAGTCACTAAACCAAAATACATTCTATGCAATGTGAGATTATTATAATAGGTAATTTATAAATTAAGGATATGATATAAAATAAGGATATTTTTAGCTTTGTTCCCTATAATTAAATCATATATGTGTTATGATAGGTTAATATCTTGTGGGTATGATCCAACATATGCTCTTCATTTTTTGTTTGGTACAGTTTAACATCTAGTATGGATAATCCCACATACTCTCACAATGTATGGTTTGGTATAGGTTAACTTATAGTATGACAATAAAGTCCAATGGCACTATGTGATTGAATGGTGGGAGGTCTATAACACTATAGATAGATAATAGAGATTCATTATTCTCACCACATGACTGGGATATGGAATGTAATACTTGTTTTCTATATGGTAATATATCATATTAGACTTATCACACTTTTAAATCCATTACGTTGGGGAAACCTGGTTATCTGGAATATGGGGTTACATAACAATGATGTTTCCTACATATCATTTCATATGTAGGAATCAAACCCCATATAATTTGAGTGTATAATTTAATGAAGTCTAAGAGAAACACACCATAAATTTTAATTCCATGTGGTTGGGATGATCATTTTATAAATGGGGGAAATTAAAGATTTTATGGGGGAATATTCAGTTATTATATCCAATAAATGGGGGAATAATATACTATTTTTTATATGAGTCATGTCATGCCCGCCACATTGGGCATCCATGGTTCATCACATAGAGAATACAATTATCATCACATTTGGTAAGGCTACATTTTATCATCTTCTGATGAGGAAATTATCTTATTTTTTAACTCAATCTGACTTAGAAAACTTTCTATATACTTTAATTTATTTCATCATATACAATGTTACATAGTAAAATATTGTCCGACTAAGATTATATTAACATGGACTTACACGTTAAGTATCCTAATACTAATTCTCATGAGACGATATATCGGTATAATAATCAAATATGTGATCATAAAGGGGAACCATTTATATAAAACCATATGTAATTTTTGTTTTATGCTTTTGTTTCCACTTTAGATGTGACTTCATGGGGAAACATTATGTGTAGTTCACATTTCCGGAAGCCAGGATAATGTCAATTGTGAGTTTTATTATTCTTAGGAGAGTATGGAAATGTGGATTCACATCTCATGCTTAGTGTTATGGTATTTGAAATAAGGTTCCAATGTACAATTTTTATGTATTTTTTATGAGTAATCCTAAATCGAGGAGATATATCCCCTGTGTTGTCAACACTCAAAAAACAACTCTTAATGAAAGGAGATGTAAAATAGGAAAACTATGTGACTATTTTGTGAACTTTGAAGGTTTCACAAGGTATGGAGTTATGTGTGACAAGGTTTTTTAGATTATGTGTCCTCCCTTGATATTCAATGCATAGGTTTTATGAAATATAGAGGTATTATCAAGAACTTGCTTGCATGAATCATAAGTCACTAGTGAAAAGGCTCTTCTTCATGGATTGATGATTTGTGAAACTTGTTTCACTTATAATCTGATTCATTGGAGTCTTGTGAGGTAATTCATGAAATATAAACATGTATGGTAATCCATGTGTCTTCACGTTGGTAATGTTTAAACTTTTATGAGTTTAGAGCATCAAATAGAAGTCTCAAGGCATAATCCCTCATAAAATGATTGAATGATGGGATATTTTTAAGTATTGGGTTTAACATAGTTATTTTTCTAGGAATTTTAACCCCTCATGATGTTCTATGTTTCATGGAACTCTAACATCCATTCAAAAATCATTATACATAGTTGAGAACTAGTCCTTCACTTGGATTTTCTTTGGTTTGGCCCAAATTTATACCGATTGGCTATTTTTTCCTTGGATTCCACTATCAACATGAATTTAAGTGTCAACATTCTAAGAATAATTAATAAGGGGAAAATGTTTCAATCAATTAATTGTTACCATATTTAAACATAAGACAAACATTCATGAATAATTCATAAATCAATACTAATCATAAAACAATTATATTTAAAACTTTTCATTATAGACATTGAATAATATTGAATATAAACAATTTATACAAATTTAACAATACAAACCCCTTAATATTATTAAATATATGAAACATGAATTTAAATATATGATTTTATCGGAAATATAAATATATTATATTCTAATTTCAATTGTTTAAACTTTTTTCATCATACAAATATCACATACCTGATATTATTTTATCTAAGATAAAATAAATCATCCAAACCTTATACATGTGATTTAAATAATATCAAAAATATGGTCCTTAATTTGATTAATCCAAAATAAGTATTATAAATATGTCCAAATCATAAAATATAAATAATTTATAATCAACAATTTTTTTAAAATATAGAAATATTTTATAAATTTCATTTTTGATATGTAAATTTTTTTCTATGTCATAAGGCATTCCATATAAAGGTGTAAAAATTATTTCATTATTTACTCATAATATTATCAAATTATTCAAAATAAATTCTAAATAAACATTTAATTGATTTATTATAAAATCATTTTAAAGAATTAATTTATAAAAAATAATAAATTAATAAATTTACCAAAATACAATTTATTATAATTTTCAAAAAAACATAATGTTATATAATTCAATTCATAAATGAATTTTTTTATAAAATAATATTTATATATAATTTTTCTTTAACAATTAGGGATAAATATTATAATATGATTATATGATTTTGGTTCACAAATCATTTATATAAAATCACTCATATCTTACAACCGATAGTTCAATTTATAAATAAAATTAGCAATAATATTTTCTAATTTATAGTGATGTCATAAATGTGATATCATTATCTATTATGAAAAATTGGTGTTATAATATCGTTGATTATGATATATTGATATCATTTTCTATGGATAATTCAAATTGAAGAGTTTTTTTACTGATTCATATCTTATGATATCCCATATCGAAAGCCAAAACCCAGCGGAGAAGAAAGAAATACCAATTGGATTTTATTATTGGGAATACATAATGTTATATGAATAGAAAACTTCATTTCACAACAAGATTTTACTAATATTAAGGCCCAATGAGACTCTAAATACACATTTTTTAAAGGATATAACAAAAAAATTTTAATCATAATAAAAGAAACATTGAAACTCAGACCAAACTCAACCATGGTAGATAAAAAAATAATGTGTAACCTATATATAAATAAACAAGTGTACCTTACACCAATGGGTGTTTCATTCATCATTGTATATTGTGATTAATGGAGATCACATGAATGGTAGCCAAATTAAATCCCTAAACTGGATTTTTCCATGAGCTAGGATGAATTACGTAATGTCTAAGTAGGATCCTTCCACCTTCCATAGAATAATATCACCTCCTGATTAGTATATAGTAGAAGATTGTGGTTGGATGGGTAGTTTCATCAAAGGCTCATGTAGAATTTCACAAGCACTGTCACATAGTGAAGGTTCCTCTATACAGCCCTAAAAAATAGCCCGTAATAGTTCATTCCTTTTCTTATTTATTATAATTCATGGTTAAATACATCAATTAGTTCATAAAAATATTTGATGTGTCATCCTGGGGTGTTATTGATCGAGGATCCTCTTAATTAGGAGATTAATATTACTAGGAACTCTCATGGTGTAAAACAATAAATTTTACATTTGGAAAGACCTCAAAAAATTCAATTTATTCTGTCAATCCCATGGTTCAATGTTCACCCTTTGGCATAGTCTTCGTTAAATTCTATACACATTGGATTTTAAGAATTTTTTGTTATTTATGTATTAAATAATTATTTATCCCATGATCATGATTGGTAATATTTTTATCGACTCAATATGTTTCCTTTCATAAATTTAAAACATTCATATAAATTTTTTGGGGTTGTTCACTATTTCTTTTTGGATATTAAAAATAATAATTATTAGAAATAATATATATTTAAAAGACGTATTACTTTTATATCATGTTCATACATTCAATAAATAGATTATGTATCATAAATATAGATTTAGATGGGGAAAATAACTATGTGTTTGTGTTCAAAATATGGTTCTTACACAAAGGATGATGTAACCATCACTCATATCATGGGTCCTCAGGACATCCCATCATGGTAGAATTGATTAAGGAAGTCAATTAATAATTTTTTCATATATTTACTTTTTTATAAATCATAGAGTTATCCTATAAATCACTCCATAAAGGTGATAGTTAGGATTAAAATATATTTAAATGAACATTACCCTAGATCAGAAGAGTAGTTTGGGGCTTGATCATGAAGGAGACAACATTGGTTTGGAGTAACTATACAAAATCCATGGTAGTTAATGATTATTTTATCTCATAGTGATGGCATACAGAACCATGTAATCAAAAGAAAATTGAGTAAAGAACCATTATTTTATAATTTGTGTATTTTTTTAATTTTTACCAAATAAAAAATTATTATTCCATGCCTCGGGATTTTATTCCATATTTTACATTTGGAGCAATGATTGTCCCTATAAATTTTTTAGTTTATAAAATTTTATTTTTTACTATTTATATTACATTATTTTTTAGTCAATTCTATGCCCAAGGATTAGTGGTCGATCCTTGAAACAAACTCCATTAATTTTCGTATATAATTATATTTTTCTTTCCCTTATCTATCCTTTATGTGATCACCATCGGCCATATTTATAATCATTAGATTAAAAAATATTTCTTTGTATAGAAATATATATATATATATATATATATAGTACTAATATAGATTTACTTGGATTCAACAGTAAAAGAGTCTCATATAGAAGGATCAAAAACGAATAATAGATCACTCAAGGTATTTTAAATTTGTTTACAAAAGTAGTGGTATTTTGGTGATGGGGGTTACATTCATTCCCTTTAAATATATTTTCCAATGAATTCAATACCTCAAATTGGCCATTTTTTACACGAAACTCTTTTGTAAGGATTTTTGTGATTCCTTATGAGTGGTCAGATTCAAGGTTAGTGATAGTGGTGAATATCTAACTATTCTAAACATTCTTGGTTTTAATAACAATATTACATATTGTGTAGTGTATAGCCACATGTTTTGTACCATCTAGGTAATGGTTTTTTGGGTTTTATGGAAGATAAAGAACACACCACGTGTAACCAAAACACAGTCATTGTATTCCCATAAGATGATCTTAATGTTATATAAAGGGACTCCATGCCAAGGTGCTCATTTGGAAACCAACGCCATGTGGGTATGGTCTACAAAACATTTGCCCTTTTCCTCAAAGGACATGAAATCCCTAGAAGTACATGTTGGGTGATACATCTAGGCCTACATACCAAGTATGATCTATGAAACACCATGTATTTCATCCCTTACATGAAACATAATATGGTTATAGATATTAGCTTCCCTATTGGACTTAAAAATAGTATGCACTACAGTAAACTCAATATAGGTGGTCCTTTTCATGAAAAGTGGTGGGGAAGTACATAAAAAACTATTACTATTTTGATAATATTTATGTAACCCAAATGTATATTCCATGAACATTTTCCCACTTTAGAAATAGTATATATACCCTTTATTGAGACTTAAATATATGGATTCATGCAATCCATCTGGAGCATTTTTCTATATTGGACATGATGGTGTTATTCTACTTAGCACTGAAAGTGAGATACAAAGTTATTTGAATATTTAGTGTCTTATACTATATAATTTCAATGATGGGGTTTGTTTTTTGATATGAAAAAATTCTAAGGGTGGATACACAATAATGGTGAGATTTTAAAAGTGCATGGGTCCCCCACCACTTCAAAAATAGGTTTTCTTACCCCCACCCCCACCCCCCCACCCCCCCCCCCCCCATAACTAAGGGTAGGGTCCTCTATCTGTGGATTCAGTTACTCGTTAGTTATGATGTTAAATAATGGGATGGTACTCCAATGGAGTTTGTTACCATACTCAACCATTATTTATCAATTTTTTGAGTAGATCACACTCTACCAATTATCTAGATATTTGACATGGTTTTTCTCAAAGATGTGTAGTTATGATTATATAACTAACATGTCCCTTATATAGGATGTATCTATGTTCATTGATTGAGTCCCCCAATAGGTTTCAAGAATAGTGAGACAATGATTACTTTAATAATGGTGTGGTATTGTCTAAGATAAAACACATACTTTGGTAATGATAGAGTTCTCCTTACAAGATTTTTGTGGTTTTATAGGTGAATATATGTGTAGATTAGATTAATTGAGACTATTAAATCTTTAATAACCCCTCAGTATCCATTGACATGCGGAATATATCCCGGATATGAACTACATAAATTTTTTCCTTATTAGTTCTTTAAGCATATATAGTTGTATATTTGGTTTGTACACTGAGGATTAGAGCTGATATAACTTCACAATAATTGTATTCCTATGAATTATAGTGGTAAAAGATATCAAGATTTTCCCTTTACTTACTCTAGACATCATTTTTGTTCCATAGTTTGAGATGGCTTATTTCTTTATTTTTATTTATGGGTTTGTAGTGTTGTATTATTTTTTTCTGTACTCACCATTACATTGGATTGGTTCCATAACATGTTGTGTTTATATAGATAATTCATGGCTTGGGATGTTGGTTATGGATATGGAGATTTTGTTGCTTGATTGGAGTCAACACTTGGTGAAACAAAGCGATTCATGGTGGACCATAGTGTTTTGTGATGGTAGAAGGGACCATCACGGAAAGATATCAATCTAGGAGTAAATGGATTGAGGATGATCTTTCCAATGTATTAATATAATCATATTTAGAGTCTTTCAAGATGTACATTTCCTTTTGTATTTAAAAAATATCCCATTATTTTATATATATATTTACTTTGAAATAAAACATTAAGTATTTGATATATTTTGTTACAAGAATCTACACATCTGTTTTAACTGTGATATAGTAAATTCATAAAACCTAGCCTTTAAATTGGTAGGTATGAAAAGTAATAACCACTTTATAAAAAAGAATAAAGGTTTCAATTAATGAAAATATGTAACAACCCTAATTTTTATGAATTATTGTTACATGAATAAAAAATTATCTTTTATAGATTCTATTAAGAACAACACCGAGCTTTCTTTTCATTCAACACAGAGTTTATCTTGCATTACACATGCCACTGATTTCTAAAAAATCCTGATATATTGTTAATATTATTATTTAAATACAACCTTTATAACATAGTTGTTAAACCAAGTGATTTTAATAGTAATAACTTATTTTTATATTTTATTTATAATCATTTTATATAACTAAAACATTTTTATAAAAAAGTACTTAATTTTTAGAAAATTACTTATATGATTCGAAACTAATATTTTCTCAATATTTTTTTATCTTACTTAAAAATAATAAGATTATTTTTGGATAATTTTATAAATTTTATTTTATAAAATAAAAATAGTTTTTGAAATAATCATTTAAAATTATCTAATGGTTTATATTTTTATAATTTGATTAAATTATATTTATTTTTGATGAATTGTAACAAATATTAGTTTTTAATGAAATCATCCTTTTCATCTAAAAGAATTTTAAGGTCCCTTTTTGTTTTAAAATGGGATTAAAATAAAAAATAGTCAATTATATATCTATTAATGCAATTTATTTCATTCTAATCATTTAAATGTTGATTTTCATTTAAAATCATTTTGAATGTTTTAACATTATCTCTTTCGAAAACCAATTTCTTATTAATTCTATGGGTTTAATTTTAAATTAAATATTTCTACATATATGAATATATTTTTTAAAAATGTATTTAATATTTTGAATAAGTATAATTTATATTTTGTAACAATTTCAGTATAATTTTTCATTGAAACGTATATTAAAAATATAAAATATTAATTATCTCGATTAACATTAAAATAGAAGTACATATAGTTAGACTAAAACATTAATGGGTAAAATCACATAGAAATGATTAAAACTAAAATTTTATGGATATATTTTGATCTTCTAACCGATAATGATAGATAATGATTCGTTTTTATTTTTTTTTTATATGAAAACCCAGGGAACACATTTTTTTTTTAAAAACCCATGTGAGACCTCTCCATCATTTATAAAAGGAAATCTCTCCTTATCTCTAATTAACATGTGGAAAACCACTAAGTTCTACCAATACCTAACCAAATATATTCCTTAAATCCCACCCCCACCCCACATCATAGTGTCCTTGGTCAGATCATAACTCTAATCTTGGAAGTATTTTGGTTATTCCTAAATAGGTTGTCCAAATAAGAGGAAATCCTTTTAATAATGCATATTTACTTTACATCCTCTTAAAATCCCTTTAGATATTAATAAATTATGATGATATAGTAACAAAATAATATCTATATAATGAGATATTATTCATTTAATTCAATAACCTTTTTCTATCTACACCTCCATCAAAAGAGATATGAAATCATCCTCCCTATGTATGGTGTATTGTCGCAATGCGAATTGATGTTATTTTTTTCTATAACTACATATCAACAATGGATATAATGATATATTAAATGATTATATATGGTATATTTTTTATAAAATACTTCTTGAATTATTATATAGAATATACCTTCTTACATTCGATTATGCGAGAGGAAGACAACATCAGTCGTTTGTACCATAGTTTACCACCTCATGAAGAGATGTGATTCATTTTCACATTACATGGATGTTAATATAGTTTATTTTAATTAAAATATATGATATATATTAACAAATAATGATTATATAATGATAATAAATTATTTATAATTTGTTTTTCAATCTTTCAATAAAATGCAAACAATGTTCCGGCATATGTTCAACCTACCATCTCCCTGAAAAGTGTATTTCATTTTCTATCTATAAGTTTTATAGATTAATATATATAGTAAATATATACTTTTTAAAAATATGGGGATTATGGAACCATTATCAATTAAATATTTCAAAAAAAATAATTCGAAAACCTACATGAAAAATTAAGCAGTTATTGCTCAAAATGTGACCTTAACATGGGACTCTTAAAAAATGGTTAAGAAAATGACATAGTTATATCATATATGGTATGGAATATATAATTATGGTTATTTAATTTATTTAAAATAAAAATATATTTATTATATAAATGTATTGAAAATGTATGAAGGAATTTGAGACTTATTATATTAATTTTCCTTCTTTGAGACATTAGTTATGTTAAAAATATGTCCACTTTTATGTGGTATATATATAGCCTCTTTGATATGTAATATCATTAATCTATTTATTATAATTATATTATATGTTTCATTTAATTTTATTCATTCATTGGTCTTATTGTTCAATATTACCAAATTGGTAATTATTTTTTGTTAAAATATCATCATTTATCAAGATTTTTCATGTCTATGGTACCAATGATGAGGTATTATGATCTATATCTCATGAAACACATGTATTTTCATCTCCTCTAGTTATTTATGTAGAATTAATTTTTTTCCCATTATTTTCCGCTCTTTTTGTACTCAATAGGTCAAAATAATATATTTAAATAAAATTTTCTTTATTTTACTCTTTGGTTGAAAAGTAATTCTCTAGTAAAACAATGTTTTCTAAAAAAATAAAAAAAATTGTTAATGTCATCATATTTTTTTGTTAAATAAATTTTAAAACATTATTTAAGTTTTAAATTTTTTTTGAATGGATATTATTTCCATTTTCCAAATAAGGAACATTTTACTGAGTATGAGGGACAATGCAATGATTTTCTTCATGAGCAACCAAATTTTATTGGAGATGGAATTAAAAATATCATTAATATTCCCATACAACATTCTCAAGACCTGAATTATGATGGACTTTTAAACTATAAATGGAGGGGGAAACGTTCTTTATATTTTTTTATGAGGGAATTTCCATCATCTTTCACTAGATCTATTTATTCTCTTATTGATTATAAATAGATCAGTACCACTGAGAAAATATTTTCTCACCCAAGTGTTAAGAACATTAAAAAGTAATTTCTGCTATCAATCATTAAATAAGTGAAGAAGGTTAATGTTGTACTATTATCCATAAATTAATGGAACCTTATAAAATTTTATCCATATAGTGATATATACATAAGATCAAATTTTTTCAATAAATACATACCTCATATTATTCATACCAAAATAGGAATAAAATTACATTAGTTAAAGAAGATAGATGTGGAATCTATTAATACCCATGAGTAAAACATTACAAGACCTACGAGGTATAGTTATTGAATTTTAATTCAACTTGAAGGTAAGGATAATATATCTTTTAGTGTCCTAAAACCACATATCTATGGGGAATTAGACATAAGGGTTATTAGAAGCTATGAAGAAATCATTTTATGTGTGCTCATGGGGGAAATAGAGATCACAGTTACCCATCAATATCATGGTTCTAACAAGAAATCGAATATGGTGTTTAAAGAAAACTATAAAAAACATAGAGATAAGAACATGAGTTTTCATTCATTCTTGAACCGAGGAAGGAAACAAAGAGTAAATTTTCTTAAGGGGAAAGATAAACCCTTTAAATGAGTCGAAAAAGGTCATTTGGATTTCAAATACATATTTTTTGGAAATTATTTATCTAATGATAAATATAGATGGAAAAATTAATAGAATGCACTACCCACACTACATTATTTAAAATATAGGGAGTGTGGGAATTATGGTAAACAATGCCCAAATATAAATGTTAATGATTATTATTGATATCATCCCCTAATTAATCCATGACAAAAATGAAAATCTCTTTAGATCGCTATTTTGGATTTTTGGTGTCGTAATGATGTGGTGAAAGATATACTTATTATCCACTATAGAACAGCCAATATATTATTCGACTCTAGATCTACCCACTTGATCATATTTAAATAATTTTATAAGTGTATCATGTTACCATCCAAATTATAATTTGGGTATTGTAAGTGAAAACGCCTAATGGTATGATAATTTCATATCATGTATGTAATTCCCATCTTGTTGATGTTTGTTGGAATTTTTTTCTAAAAAGAATGTAATTCTTTATCTAGTTAAATTTGATATTATATTAGGAATATATTTTATTTCAATTCATAAATCCCACGTTCATTTTTTAGTAAGTAAATTTTCATCTGATATTAAAAACCAACCTATGGTACTCTATAAATTCGATGATAATTTTAAACATACTAGGGAAATAACATACATCGTATGGAATTGGATTCATATTCAAAAGGGTAATTTATCATAGATGGTTTTGGATAACACAACATCAATGGTATGCCAGTTTTTTAGGAGTTTTTTATTTCCTGAAGATATTACTAGCCATCCACCAAACTATGAAGTTTAGTAAATAATATATGTCATACTCAGTGCCATGCTTATTTCAATGACTCAAAATTCAATGGTAAATAGGGAGTTATAGGAATTAAATAAGAATCTCCAAGAGAACATTCAAAGGGTTTTACTTCAGCCATGTCTGTCTGCTTGGGTTATACCTTCTCTTTTTGTTAAAAAATATTTATTGATGGATCTCTACATTGATTATTAGGAGATGAACAATATCATGATTAATAACATTTATCGTATACATGTATTTATTACCTATTTGATCACCAACCCAAAGGTCAATACATTTCCAAGATTGAACTTCATTATATATATCATCAATTAAGGTCCTAAAAGGATTTTATACCCAATATAACACTCTATACAAGTTATGGGAAATATAAGTATATAGTGATTTTATTGGACCTTACTAATTCTCTCTCTACCATAATGGATTTAATTGATAATGACCTTAGAGATTAACAGTATTATTTTATGGTAGTCTTTATAGAAGATATTATTATCAATTCAAAGTGAATGTAAGAGCTTGAATATCACTTGTTAGTTGTACTAAAGATCAAAAGGGGGGATGATTGAATTAAAAAATTAAAAAAATTGTAAATTTTGGATGAAAAATGCATTATTTTTGTTCCATATAATCTCATGAGAGGGTATATCGGTAGATCTGTCAAATTAAGAGGCAATTGATTGTTGTCCTCAACCAATCAGGTTGACTGAGATCTGTAGTGTTCATTGTATAGGTGGATATTCTTACTATTTTGTGGAGAGTTTATCATGGATATCAAATCCACCTACCATGTCAGTTTCAAAGAAAGGTATGTTTCTTAGGAAAAATGAATGTGTGTAAAATTTCAAGTAAAAGAAGATAAGATTTTTCAATTAACTAGTTTTTAAATTACCTTATAGTCAAGAAGGATATGTAATCTATAGTGTTTCATAAAATAAAATATTATGATACATTCTTTTGAGAAATGAAATAGTTATCACTTATACATCATGAAAATGGAAGGTTCATGAGACACTTTACCCAAATAATTCTTTGGAGTTATTTTGGGTGATTTTTAAATAAAATATATGTAAGAAATATCTTTATAATGAAAATTGCGATATATATACCAATCACCAAATATTACAATATATTTTCACCCAGAAGGAGTTAAAATTGTGCAGAGAAGATTGTTAGAGATGATTAAATGTTATGAAAACTCAACACATTACCATCCTTGGAAGTATAAATAGATGCAAATGAATTGAATCAAAAGGATCATATTATCTTATCCCTAACAAGGATCACAACAGATCTAATAATTATAGATTTCCAATGGATGAATTGATAAATCTTAAAGGAATGGGTGAAATCTTGTCTTACCCATTTGAATATTCAACCATTTATACATTTGATGATTAAAGTTGTGTATAAGGAAGATGTAGAGTTAAAAAATAAAACTATAAATTTTGTTGAGTTTAATCTTGATCATGATGGCATGATATGGTTCATATTCCATGAATGTGTTCCTTCCATACTATATTTTATGAATGCGTTTTTAGTGTAATATCATTGTTCTTCATTCTCTATACATACTAGAGGTATGATGATGTATAGGAATTAGAATGATTATTTATGGTGTGATGGAATAAAGTGAAATATCATAGAGTTTGTATGTAATTTCTTGGAATTCAATCAAATTAAGGATAAGAGGAAAAGTTATAATTGTTTGTGATATCCATTAAACATACCATAAATAAAATTTGAAAATTACTAGGTATTTTGTCATGAGGCTCCCTAAAAACTTTTAAAGGGAATAATTTTATATGGGTTGTATTCACTCACTATAAAAAGTTGTCAAACGTAATCACTATAAAAAATATATCTATTTGCATCATCATTCCATTATTTACATTTGATATGTGTCAATATTCCATGGAGTAACACATTAAATTGTATTTGATCGATATTAGAGTATTACCTCAATGTTTAGGAAAATTCATCATCAAGGTATTGATACTAAGTTAAGTATCTGCACTAGGTTCCATTATTATATAGATAGTCAGTTTTGGTGAATAATTAAAAACCTAGAGGAAATTTTTGGATAGTTTTACTTGTATTTTAAAGGTTTTTGTCATGAACACCTTCCTCTAGTTAGGTTTTCATACAATAATGGATTTCACTCAAGAATTAATATAGATCCATAGGTAGACATCTATATAAATAAGTAATCATTTATAATGTTTTAGATTGATGTTGTAGAAATAAATCTTTTGGGACTTGAGATAGTTGAAGAAATGGATGATACTGCTAGATTTATTCACCAGTACATATGGGGAGAAAAAATTCATCAAATAATTTGTCATAACAAGAACCAGTTTTATATGGAATTTGATGTAGGTGATAGAGTATTTTTATGAATTTATCCCTGTAATAAGTTAATGATATTTGGAAATAAAGGAAAAGTAATAAATAGGTATATCATTCCCTTCTAAATTCAGGATCGTATCGAGATGTCATCCTTCATGTTGGAACTTCCCCAAATACACTCCCAATATCAAAATGTGTACCATGTAACTCCCTTAAGTATGTTCATACCTGAAAATTTCACATCTCCTAAAATCATAGTTCATACAACTAGAGAATTATCATTCTTATAACGAACAACTGATAGGGATTTTAGATTTCATAGAAAAAATTATAATAAACTACACTACTGACTTGTCAACTTCTTTTTGAAACCACCAATTTTTGGATGTTATGTGGGAGATTGAGGATACAATGAGGTTGTAGTATCATCATCTATTTTTATTAGGGTGATGAAATTTCATGGTAAGAATTCATTTTAATGGGTTTAGAGTGTAAAAAACTGAGTTTTTATGAATTGTTAGATTTTGAGTAAAATAAATTTCTTTGATAGATTTCATTACATAAAACACTAAGTTTAGCTTGTATTTCATGAAACATTGAGTTTATCTTTTGATACAAGATGATTTGAGTTTTAACAAATAGTGATATATTATAAATATTATTAATTAAACATGAAAACTATAAACATTAATTTTTACTTAGAGATATAAATTTTAATAACTAATTTTTACATATTACGTATAATTATTTTATATAAAGAAATATTATTGATAAAAAAATATTTAATGTTTAGAAAATTATTTATAAGTTTCAAAAATACTATTTTCAAAAATAATTTATTTTTTTCATATTCGGGTTAAGATAAAGAAAATGGTAAAAAAATATTATCTACAATATTTACACGCTGTCGCCTCAATTTATTGTGAATTGAACCATTTAGAGATTTGTATCATGTGAAAAAAGTGGGTACAATTTATTCTTTTCAAAAATACTAAGTGTGTCATCTACCCCACTTATTGAAGGCCACACCATATCATCTACACATAACACATCCAAAACCATTTATCACATCCAATACTGAAAAAAAAATATTCCATAAATACCCTCATCCTATAGTCCTTAGTGATATCATAATTCTAATCTATGAAGGATTTAGTTTAAACCTAAAGAAGTTGTCTAAAGAAGTTGTCAAACTTTTAACTATGTCTTACTATTTTCCTTCTTATTGTAACCCATATAAATATTCTTAAATGATTATTATATAATAAAAAAATTCTAAAATATACTTCGATATTATTTGGTTAATTCCACAACCTATATACATCTTCACCTCTATTAAATTAGATAAAAAACCATCATCCGTATATACATAGGACAACAACCTCAAAAACTGATGTTATTATATTTCCATCACAGCATCTAACAACATGATATAATAATGGACAAGATTTTTATATATGAAATTTGTGATGTTATAATAATTATTAAATTATTATATCATATATACATTCTTACTCTCTATTTGGTGGGAATATAATAATGTCACTCATGTTTTTCAGACTACTGTCTCCCAAAGTGATGTGATTCATTCACTATTTGTATGGATGGTATAAGTATGGATTTAATCAAAATATATTATATAAATGAAATAAAATATATTTATTTAATGGTAATATATTATTTTCCTCTATTTCATTCAACACATCTAGAAAATGGAATCAACGTTCATGCGTATATACGACCTACCATATCTATTAATTGTGTACTTCATATTCTATCTCTAAAATTTATGGATAACATTATATAAATATATTATGAATATCTGTGATATTTATATCATTTTTAAGATTAATTATATTATGTAACCATGATAATATAAAGTGGAAAAAATATAAAAATTCAAAACATTCATAAAAACAAAGAAATTATTGCGCAAAACTGTACAGTGACATTGAATTGTTAGTAAATGGGTAATAAAAGTTCATATGTAAATCATATATGGTATGAAATATAATGTTATAGTAATTTAATGGATCTATAATAAACTTTTATATTATAATATTGTTGTTTCAAACATGTTTGAATGAAATGTTCACTTAAGGTAGGGGACTAATTTTTAAATTTCGCTTCTTCGAGACATATATTATGTTATGAACCTATCCTCTTTTATAAGGCCTATATAAAACACATGTTACATGTAATATCATGAAATTATTTATTATTTTTATATTATATGTCTCATTTAATGTTATTAATTCATGGATCATATGTTTCAATGTTACTAAAGCAATATAGGTTTTATGTTTCAGTTTCATCTTTTATCCAGATTATTCATGATTATTCTTATAATGGTGAAATATTATGATATATCCGACATGAAACACATGTATTTCAATATACTATAGTTATTTTTCCAGAATACATGTTTCCCATAATTTTCCACTCTTTATATACTCTAGAGTTAAAAATAATGTTATTAATAAAAATCATCATTATTTCTCAATTTGGTCGTAAACCACTTTCTTCAAAAATAATTTTTTAGAAAAAAAGGTAAATAATTTTTTTAAATATTGAAAAAATGTATTATTAAATAAAATTTTACCCATGTTTTACATTTTAAAAAAAAATAAAGGAATCTTTATGTCAATTTCTAAATAATGATTTGTTTCCCTCTGATCATAAATATTAATGGAAACACTATTTAACGTGTATGACAAGAACAAAGTTTCTAACATAATTAAAATTATTTTCTTTGAATATTTATTTTTATGTTTTAAATTT
Source organism: Viscum album (assembly GCA_963277665.1). Lineage (NCBI taxonomy): Eukaryota > Viridiplantae > Streptophyta > Magnoliopsida > Santalales > Viscaceae > Viscum > Viscum album. Next base: position 2,116,477,135 of record OY728136.1, read on the forward strand.
TATTTTATATGAAATGGATTAAAAAATAATTACTGAATTTTTTATTTTGAAAATGTTGGTTTCAAGGTAATGTTTTCTCATTAAGAAACGTTTCAATAGATTTTAATACAAAATCATTTTCCATATGTGATGACATACATGGATATTACATATGATTTATTAAGGACATGGTCCATAGATACTATTAATATTTCTTTATATGAATGGTTTATTCATATGATGACAATATGTTTAGGAAACCTATTTCTCTCACACAGGTTATACGATATTATAGTTCTTTTGAAACCTGATTACTTTTTCATTGTTTATGTTGTAGTGAAATTATGAAATGATTATTAAACATATATTTTTCCCGTAGGTTATGTTATGATTAATTTTTTTGAAACATTTTTCTTTTCGACTATTTAGATATGGTAAATTGTTTAGGATCTTATAAAACATGTATGTATGATTTCCATTATGTACGATGTGGGACCTTGATCAGTTTCCAATGAAATGGTTATCTATTGATATCACATTAAATAAAAATTATTATAATGTTGATTTAACCCACTTTTAAATGCAAACCTTTCCAATATTAAAATAAAAAAGGTGAACCTTAACTAGAAATATTGTCTGGGGAATGATCCCATTTTACTATGATGGTCTTAAAAATTATCCTTGAACAACTAATGAAATTATTTTCAATGGTTATGTGTTCTAAAAAAATCTATTCCATATTCCAATTTTATTTTTTAAGGTTCAAATTATTTGTGTCTATTATGATTTATGTATTATGAACTACCTATATTTTTTCCGTGAATCAAGTTTATGTTCTATGATATGTGGGGTATGGTTTTAAAATGTAATTATTATGTTACGATTCCCTTATACTCCTGAAATATTTTTATCTACCTTCTTTACCCTTACTAATAACCTAATAACACTATTTCATATGTTTTCTTTCCTCGGGTTATGATGAAATTTATTATGTATGATATGTCTATAAGGGTTTCTACTAATTAAAAACATAGTGGGAGGTGACAAAGATCACAAATGAACAATTTTTTATGTTCTAAGTTTCAAAAGAAACAATAAATAAACAGTTCCAGTGTGGATCATTCTGTTATTTGTTGAATATTTTTCTATTAAGATGAAATATTTATGTGTGATATTTTTGGGTCATTACAGTTCGAATCAGAGAATATGTAGTTAACCATTGGAATCTGGGTTCAGAAAACTATATCAATATCCATCAGGATATGCCAACATAAAATCCTATCGGGGGGGTCAATGAAAAGAAAAATGTCTTTGAATATTAGTAAAGGATAGGACATGTGGTTTCCAATAATTAAAATCATTGTTTATATACAACATGTGGATGTGTCTCTGGAACAATGGTACCTAGGTCTAATAAATTGGAAAAGGGTTCATTGATATAGACATTATCATCACACTGTTCATGAAAATGATCCTTTCTACGCACATTGTTTGACACCCCTATGTGATATGTTTATTAATTTCAAAAAATCATTAAGATTCATCATGAATGTTTTAAATAGGTGATGACTATGAATGCAATAGAATAAAGAAAATGGGTTGTATCTTAATAATAAGGTGACTTGATCTAGATATCATATATATACTATTTCATTATTATGTGGTTCCCCACAATAATTATTATTGATTAAAATATGATTTTTGGTTTTAGTCAATGGATTTAAGCCAATGTAACCATGTTTATGTTGAGTGTGACAGAAAATAAATTATTTTCCTCCTAAGTAGCCAAATGTTATTGGTGTTGGAATGAGAATTCTCATTGTTATGATCACACAACTTTCTCAATCCATGACTCATGATGAACTTACAAAGGATAAATTGAGGAAACAATGTCATATTGATCCATTAGGGATGAAACTTCCACCTTATATTAGTGGTTCTATTGATTCTCATATTTCTAGGAAATAGATCAATTCCAATAAAAAGATATTTTCCATTTAAAATGGTTCCAAACATTAAAAATTCATTTTGGATTTGTTTGGTTTGTAAGAATAATTATATCAATATTGGAACCTCATTAAGTATATAGGGTAAACCTATATAATTGACTATATAGATTTATATGTGTTTAAAATAATTTTTTCAATAAATAAAACCCTCATATTCTTCATATAAAAATAAAAATGATATTATGTGAGCTAAAGAAAAAGGAAGTTTAATTTTTTTGTACCTATGGGTTAAATTTATCAAGACATGTGAGGTATGATGCTAGAATTATCATACAACATAAAGTTAAGGCTGACCAATAACTCATTGTCTGGAAACCAAGTCTCTACAAGGAATTAAAGATAAGAGACATCAGAATCTATGAGGAAATCATTATATGTACCATAGAGGTGGAAATAATGATCGGAGTTACCCATCAGTGTGGAGGTTATAATAGGAAAATGATGGTGTAGTTCAAAGGAAACTCTAAAAACCATGGAGATAAGAATATGGTCATTCCATCATGATTTAGGTGTTGAAGGAAAAATGTGGTAAATTATCTCAAAGGGATAGGTAAATTTTTTAATTTTGGAAAGGAAGGGTATCATAAATTGAATGTCGATGTTATGTAGGGATGTCATCAAATGATGCATATATCAAGAAAGATCCACATAATTCCCCACAAACACTCTATTGTTTCAAATACAAGGAGTATCATAATTACACTAACTAGTTACAAAATCTAAAGTTTAATGATGATGATCAGCATGAACAACCACCTATGCCAATAGGCAAAGTGAAATATTCTCTGATCACTATATCTGATGAGGGGTGTAATAACGACATGTCTAAATGTACACTTACCATAAACTACGTAACTACTAGTGACATATTGGACACTGGATCAACCCATTCATTCGTATATAGAGAATTTATTAAGGGTATCTAGGTTCTACCCAAACAATTAAATATAAATTATTATTGAAAATCCCTAATGTTACTCTGATTTCATCTCATGTATATAATTACTCTCTAGTTGAAGTTTATGTGAATGTGCTTCCTGAAAATCTTGTGATCGTTCCTCGGGTTGAATTTTATGTTATCTTATGAATATATTGTATTTCACTATATATGTCACACATTATTTGATGATAAAGGGAATTTATTTTTTATATTGAAAACTAAACATTGATTGTCTATCAATGTGATGATAAATATAAACATCAGATTAAAATCACATACATTGTATGGGTTTTCTATTCGTATGGAATAGTCGACTTTATCTCATATGGTTTGGGGAATTCTTAAGAGAAATGTAATGCCTATTCTTTGGTACTTTTTTATTTTTTCATGAATATTTTTCTATCATTCCGCCAAACTTTGAGGTTTATTTCTCAATATAACTCATACCTATGTCCATTCTTATTTAAGCGACACCCAATAGAATGCTCCCAATTGATTTAAAGTAATTAAAAAATCATATATAGGAGAACCATGATAAGGGATTAATTAGGCCAATTATACCACCGTGAGGTTTACCTAGTGTCGTTTTTAAAAAGAAAGATGGATCATTATGACTCTAGAATTAATATCTAGATCTAAAAGAGATCATGATCAAGAACAAGTATTGTCTGCCCTCTATGGGTAACCTATTTTTTCAACTATGGGGATCTTAATACTTTTCCACGATTTACCTTCATTCTAAAAATCATCAATTGGGTTTATGAAAGGGGATATACCCATATATATATATATATAATTTATGGACACCATGAATATATAGTGATTCTATTCAATCTTACTAATTCCCCTTTTATCTTCCTGAATTTAACTAATCGATTGATTAGAGATTACCTTAATCAATTTATCGTAGTCCTTATAGATACTATTTTAATATATTAAAGTTGTAGGGAAGAGCATAAAGATCAATTGATAATTATACTAAATAATCGAAAAAGGATAAAATATATAACAAATTTTCCAAGGATGAATTTGGATGAAAAAAGATTCATATTTGGTCATATAATATCAATGAAGGGTTTATCAATGGAACCATTTAAGTCAGATGAAACTTAATGTTGTCCCATACAAAGAATGATGATTAAGATGTTTGTTTTTATTATTTTAGCTAGATCTTATTAATTTTTTGAGGATATTATACCATGCATATCTAATTTAATCACCCATTTTACTTGGAAGAGATCTATATTTCTCTGGATAGATGATTGTGAGGAAACGATCATGGAATGGAAGATAAGATTAGTCATCACACTTATTCATGAGTTACCAGGGACTGGATAAGGGTTTTTAATTTATAGTGATTCATACAATAACTAATTGGTATGCATTAATGTGGAAAATGGAATGCTTATAGATTATTCCACATTATAATTAATGATTAATGAGAAAAATTATCCAAATAATGATTTGAAGTCACCTATGATAATTTTTGAATTAAATATAGAGAGGCATGGTATTTATAGTTAATATTTTTATATATATATACTGATCAAAAAAATTAAATTATATATTCACAAATAATGAGTTGAATATGTTCCATAGAATATAGTTAGAGCTAATTCAATATTATTACTCCTCCATACATTACCACACTTGGAAAAAGAACAAGGTGTTCAATGCTTTGATTCTAAAAGGATAATGCTATATTATACATGATGAGGATCAAAAAAGATACAAGTTTTCTATATTTTCAAAGGATGGATTTGAAAATCCTGATAGAATCATATAAATTTTATGTTCCTCAACTGAATGATCAACAATATATCCATGAAAATGTTAAAGATGTTTAGATGAAAGATATAGATCTGAAAATGTAGTTTATAAATATACATGAGTTCATCCTTGATCATGATTCAATGATAAGGTTTTGTAACAATGTATGAATTTTTCCATACTATATTTGATGATGGATTTCTGAGAGGAATCTCGAAGATCTTCATTCTCTATTTTTCATGGATGTATGAAGGTGTATAGATATATAAAAGAGTATTTCTAGTGGGATGGCATAGAGAGATATATCATAATGTTTGTATTTTGATGACTAATATGTTATCAAGTTAAGGCTAAGAGATAAAAGTATAATGTAGTGTTATATCCATTATTCATAATTGAATGGAAATGGGAAAACATTACCATAGATTTTTTTGTCAGACTACCCCAAAATGTATAAATAGAATAATTATATATGAGTTGTAGTCATTATCCTCAAAATGTCATCACACATAATCTCTATCAAAGAAGATATCCATTTAGATCATATTTCTAAGTTATACATAGGATGTGGTAATATTATATGGACTACCACATTCAATAATATCTTATCAAGAAATGAGGCTTACATCGATGTTCTGAAATATTCTTCCGCAAGTTCTTAATACATATTTGAATTTTTGAATTTTATATCAATATCATGAAGATCGTCAGTCTCTGTGATAAATTCTAACCCTTGAAAATATTTTGAGATATTGATCTTTGTATTTTATAGGACTTCTGAGATCAACACCCTTCTCTAGTTGAGTTTTCATAAAATAATAGCTTTCAGTCAAGAATTCATATGGATCCTTATGACACCCTCAATTGAAATAAGTGTAGACATCCAACATGCGAGAATAAAGTTCTCGAATGAATATTATTGGGACCAATGCTAAATTATTGAATAATATAGTTGGTTAGATCTATTAAAAATCACATTATAGTGGAAAAATCAAGGAAAAACTTATGAAGATAATCACTAATGTGATTTGGAATTTTATGTTGGTGATTATAGGTTTCTATGAATTTCTCCTTGGAGGAAGGAAATGAGATTTGTAAATAATGGAAAACTAATAATTATGTGTACAAGTACCTTCAAAATTATTGATTGTACCCACTTATAATCCTTTTATATTAAACTTCCACCAAACCTCTCTATTTCACAATTTGTTCTATCTATCTCTCATATAGAAGTGCATAAAAATCTCTTCACATTTACTGAACTCAAGATTCTTACCGATGGAGTAATATCATTCATATGAAGAAAAATTGTTGGAGATTTTGGACTGAATAGGGAAAACTCTATGAAATAGTACCACCCACCTGGTAAAATTCTTTTGGAAAACCCACTATTTTGATAAATATATGTGGGAACCTGATGATATAATTTTGTAGAATTATCCTAGTTTATTTGTATTAAAATGATATAATTTAGAGGGTGAGATTAATTTTAAGGGGGTATAATGTAAAACCCTTAGTTTTTATGAAATATTGTTTTTAAAATAAACTTAATTTATTTGATTCCTTATAATTACATGTATCATAATGTATAACTTTCATTGATCACAACAACATGTTTAGCTTCCATTATATGTGTCACAATGTTTTAAAAAACCACGATATCTTATTATTATTATTATTATTATTATTATTATTATTATTATTATTGTTATTGTTATTATTATGTGACCATTATTAAATATAATTTAAAATTATAGAGATGATTAATAAAAAATTATTTTTATATTATATGTATAATATTTTAATAAAATTAAAACATATAGATAAAAAATTAATTAATTTTTAGAAAATACTATCTATTTTGAAAATACTACTTTCTCAAAATAAATTAATTTAATATTGTGAACAGTGATGAAATTGTTTTCTGAGACTTTAATTAAATAAATTTGATAAAACAAACATCATTTATTCTTTCATAATGTAAAAATTATCTTACATTTAGTTTTTTTGGATTTTTCTAATAGATTAATTTTTAGATGAATAGTGAAAATGATGATTTTTATTCAAAAAAATGTTTTTGTTAAATAATTGATACGTTAAATTTTAAAAAAAAATAGTTTAAAGTTAAATTATTTGAATCATATATTAAATAATCCAATCTAGTTAATTTGAATAATGTACATATTAAAATTTTATATAAAAACATTTCAAAATTTTATCATTTTTTCATTGGAAAGCTTCACTCACGCTGTGTCTTTAGGTTTAATTTTAATTTATTATTCTTCGCTTATATTAATGGAATTTTGAAAAAATGTATTCAAAATTTTAGACAAGAACAATTAATATTAAATAATTTGGTCAACTTAATTGGTGTGGAAAATGAATATTAAAAAATAGTAAAAATAAATTACTACGGTTAAGGTTAAAATATATTTATTATGGGCTTAAACAAAGAAGATAAGTGAAAAACACACTAAGAAACTTTTAAAAATAAATTTTTCTAGCCATATTTCCACATTATCAACAATAATTTTTTTAAAATGATCAATTTTGGAGCTTTCTGGAATATAAAAAACATTGGAAAACGTTATTATTTTCAAAAATACTTTGTTTAACCTATCCCCTACTTATTAAATCTCACCCATTATCTTCCCATATAAACACTTAAGAACACATTTAGTTTTGAAAACACCTAGAGAAATATCATCCTTACGTCCCTAATAAATCATATAGGACTTGGTGATATCATTATTTTTATTTAGGAATGTTGTTGGTTATGGCTAAAGAATTTTTTTGAATTAGAGGTAATCTTTTAACTATGCATTTTTCTTTTTACTATTCTCCTATATACATTAAATATTATTCAATTATAGTGTTATAATAATAGAAGTATATGTTGAGTTATACTTTTTCTGATGACTTTTATCATTCCTTTATGTTTTGGAAATCACAAACATATTTTATTTATAACACTTTCTATCTATAGGAAAATTTATATGTATTTACTTATGAATTTTTTCTATATATAAGGAAATCTATATGCATGTTCTTTAACCTTTTTAAGCTAAGTCTGACATTATTTTTTTCTTTAGACAAAGCAATTACTAGAATAAATCATATCATTAATAAAACTCAATAACCCTCACTTCCTCGATTTTGAATCATCCAGAAAGTCGAATCTAATTCGTGTTTCTCAATTCTGATTCCTTCATAATTATGAATCTAATTCTCTTAAAACCTGGATTTCAAATCTTGTTTTTAAATCCAAATCACATATGAAATATGATCTGATTGATCTTCCTCAATCTTTAATTTTCCAAAATCATGATACTTATTCTCTCAGTCTTGTGGATTTGATTCACTTACTTAAATCCAAATTGGCCAAAATATTGAATATGTTTCACATTTTCTTAAATTCGGATTCACACAAAAATGGCAATCTATTGCACAATTTCTAAATTTAAAATTGTCTTATTTTTTGAATGAAATTTTCATTTCTTCAATTCCGATCCACATAGATTTGTGAATTCAATTTATTATATCCATCAATAACGATTCAAAATTATTTATAGATATGATTCTATATCTTTCTTAAAGTTTTCTCATTTTTTTAATAATACGTTTTTATAACTATCATAAAGTTACTATTTTTTAGTAAGCATAATGTTTTATATATTCAGATATATATATACTTAATGTTTGTCATGATATTTTGTTATTCTAAATGATATCAGCTAATCAATTGTTATATGACAGTTGTAAGTGCCAATTGTATAGGTCCCCCTGAATTTTTATGAAAAACATGATTATTGGAAGAAAATTAAACTAATTTAGATCTCGCCTATAAATACCCAATCATTTGAATGTGATAGATGTTGTGAATATTTGGGATAAATTGATACTATGCGAGACCTCTGCCAAAATTACTTCGTATGAAAGCCTTGAAGAGTTTAAATTGTGAACATATAGTTGCACGTACTTAAATCTTCAACAAGATTTGTTTTTATTTATGTGATTCAGATTATTTCTATATACGATTGAGTTCTACCAAGATAAAGGAAGGAATAGGTTATGATTACCTATTCAATATAGGGCTTCCATCTATAAGGAAGACAGAGGTGTCGATCGCCTTACGGATCAAGGGATTATAGGTATGGCAAGACAGACACTAATATTTTGTTGATCTAGGACATACCCTGGAGTGGGAAAGACATAATTTCTTGAAAGTATAAATCAAGGGAATGTTATCCAATGTATTTTTGATACCCTAATCTTGGGTTTAAAATACATGTACTCTTTTATATGTACTTTTAATTTCAACTACAATATATGACAACAATAAAGTGTTTCTTATACTTTCATTTTTGTTGCAACTCTAATATAAGATTCTATATGATTTAATATAGAATACTGTATATGTATACCTATTTAATTATTTCATAACACTTATTTATCAAACCTATGGTGATTTTTATTAACCTTACAAAAAAATTAGAGAAACAAATTTGTTTAAATTTTTGAAACCAATATTTTCCTAAGGTTAAAAAAAAGATGATTTTAAACATTCAATTCACCACACCCCCTCTTGTATGTGAGAAACTACATACATATTTTGATCCTACAATTGGTATCAGAGTAGGTCTCTGAGATAATGATACTTATAGTTAGTGTCATATTTATGTTTTCACTACTCATTTTACATACTCATTGTTTATATTATATATTTTTTAAAAATGCATTTATTAAATCTTGTTTATAAATACATACTTCAATAACTTGTGTTGTGAGAAAATAATTTTTATTTCATTCAAATATTACAGGAATGAATATCAGATCATTATATTATTTAACCCTATAAGACCACCTATCATTGATGGGAATGATTATTAATACTAGAGAGACAGAATGAAGAATTTTGTTATCAATACTGGTGTGAACAATTTTGTTATGTTTACTGGTGATTATAAGATACCATAAAAGGAAGTCATAACTTTTACCAATCAATAAAATAAATAATATCATCTTAACTATAAGGTATGAAATAATTTTTTTTTGGTCTATGACTAGGAATATATATCCAAATATCTTCTTGTGAAGCAGCTAACAGCATATGGAAGAAATAGGAAGTTAAACATTTTGGTACTTCTAAAGTTATTAAATTAATAAGATCCATGCTTAGACAGATTACCACAGTTTTGTATTTACTTATGGTGAACAAATAGATAAAGGTCAAAAAAGATTCAGGACTATTGTAAAATTCTACTTTTGATGGCAGAAAAAGGGATAGATGATGAGATGATTGTATATATGATTATCAACATCATGCCTGATGAATGGGAATCGATGGGAAATTCTATTGACGAGTCAAGGAAAGTTACGACTGTTACTCTTGATGAATTATTTGGTACTCCATTACAAAATGAAAACTAATTAAAGATAGATGATAAGAATATAAAGAAGAATAATGGGAGTGTTTCTTTTACTACTACTTTGAATAATATGAAAGACAAGACTCCGAAGAAAGTTTCTAAGATCGAAAATTCTAAGAAAGTTCTTTTTAGGTCAGACTCAAGTGAATATGAACAGTCATAGGATGTGTTATCATATCACAATAAAAGAATAAAAAGATTGTTGGAAAGATGGATTTTTCATAGCAATATAAGAAAAAGGAAAAATAGAGATAAGAAAAATTTGGAAGTCATAAATTATGAATACAAGAAAGCAGGACATATCAGACCTGATTTTCCTAGGATTAAAAGAAAGTGTATGAATGATAGACATTCTAAGTGGTATAAGAAAATATATTAAAATCCTAAAGTAATGAAATTATTACAGTAAAATGATTCATTGAGTGAAAGTAGTGTGGAATCATCTGAGGAATCTTCAAATAATGAATCTTCTTGATAGAAAGATATTGTTCTTATTTCTAGAATACCAGTTGAAAATCAATGTTTCATGACTAAGTGATACACTATTAAATCATTAACCAAAATTTATTTTAAAATATAACTATAATAATAATTATGGATACATTTATTTGGATGAAGAATATTCCTTATTAGAGGATACCTTACCTTATTTTGAAGAGGTATCTAGGTTTTCCAAGCTACTTGAAAATGAAAATAGTATGATCAATAAAAAATTGGTCATGGAAACATCAAGAATCACTATTTTAATAAAATAAGTATCACATCTTTCTAAATATGTTGATGAAAAATATATTTAAATTGTTTCTATTTTGAAAAACCATGATGAAGTTAATTCTGAAAAGTATAAAATTTTTAAGAATCTTGAAAATATTATTTCTATGAAATATGTTTTAGAGACTAAACTCAATTCTATGACCAATGAATCTAAGGATTAGGATTTAGTCATTAGAGTAAAATATGTAATATTTTCCTTTAATAATTTTTTTTCAATATTTACTTATCATAAGTAAGGTTTTTTTAAAATTAATTCTCAAATTCCTCCTCTAAGAAATAGTTCTGGAATTGGTAATTCTCGCTAAAAACTATTTTTAGTCACAATTATTTTATTCATAAAAGTGACACATTATACACTAACTGTTAAATAGGTGGACACAAGGAGAAAAGTTTTTCTTTAAATAAAATTCAAACCTTAGGTTTTCAAAAATATCACTTATCTAAGGAAATATGTGTTCCTAATATTTTACTTTATAACATTTTTTGATCCAAGAAAGATTAGATTCAGAAAATATAACTACGTTATTTTTATTAAAAAAAAGGAATTATCAAAATTAATATATCGTACATGGAAATTGGATTTTCACTTCACATGACTAGTGGAAAAACATATTTGAAAATATTATTTAGATGAAAGGTGGAATACTCACTTTCAGAGACAATGCGTATAGACAAATTCATGGTAAGTATAAGATTTTTCTTCCTGGAATAGCCTTAATTCCAAATGTATTATTTGTTAATGGTCTTAAGAGTTACCTTATAAGAATAAGTCAATTATATTATGAAGGTTACCATGTGAAATTTAGGAATAAAAATTTCTTAGTTCACAATTCCAAGGATGAGTTCATTCTTTCTTCCCATAAGTATGAGATTGCTTACACACTTAACTTAGAAGACCATAGTATCCAAGACTTACCTTTCCTTAGTGAAATAGAAGACCAATCTTGGTTATGGAACAGAATTCATGGACATTGTAACCTAAGGAACTTATGTAAACTATATATGAAAATACTTGTTATGGATATACCAGATCTTAGATTTTAATCTTCAAATGATTGTGACCCTTGTCAATATGGAAAGAAACATAAGTCAAGATTTAAGTCTTTAAGTGAATTTTTGAGTTCTTATACATTACAGCTAGTGCATATGGACTTTTTTGGTCCCACACAAACTGGAAGTATTGGTGGAAAATAGTACAAATTTTTTTTAGTTTATGATTACACAAGATTTACATAGGTCTATTTTCTAGAAAAGAAATCTAAAGCCTTTTCTTAATTAAAATATTTTTTATCCAAAGATAAAAATGAGAAAACCCATCGATTGATAACTATTATTAGTGATTATAGAGGAGAATTTGAAAATTCTGATTTTGAAACATTTTGTAGTAAGAAAGGAATTACTCATAACTTCTTAACTCCTAGAACTCCACATAAAAATGGAGTTATCAAAATAAGAAACTCAATTCTTCTAGAGATAATAAGAACCGTGTTGAGTGAATACTCAATTACTAAACATTTTCGGTCTGAAGTTTTAAATTCTTCTGTTTATATTATAAATCATGTTTTAATAATTCAATTTCTTAATAAAACAACTTATGAGTTTTGGGTTGGCCTAAAACCAAAAGTTTATTACTTCAAATTATTTGGATACGAATTATTCAATTTATATATTGAAGATAATTTAAACAAATCTGCACCCAAATATAATGAAGTAATTTTTTTAGGCTATTCCAAAACTTCTATGGCTTATAGAGTTTTAATTAAAAATTATTATACTATTAAGGAAAGAGTTCATGTTACATTTAATTGAACTGGTCCTTTTTTTAAAACAACACCAACCTATATCTTCTATTGTTTTTTTAAAAACTGATTAACAACTTTTGAAAGAATATTCTTCTAATAAGTAGAATACTCAAGAAAACTTTTATAAAGTATTTACCCTATAATATTATCTACCCTTTTTTGATGAATATGTTTTACAAAACCCGAGTCATTTGTGTCTAAGTAATTGTCTAAGTGATAGTATCATCGGTGATGTAAATCAACCTATAAGGACTGCAAGTTCTTTAAGAAATAAAGTATAGAATCTTACATTTCATTCCAAATTAGAACCTAAAACTAATAATGAGGCTTTATGTGGTAAATGTTGGATTAAATCAATGTTGGATGAACAAAATTAATTCTAATGGTTCAAAGTCTGGACCTCTATTAAAATACCTAAAGAAACATCTATAACTGGAGAAAACGGGTCTTTAGAAATAAATGTGTTAAAAATGAAATCATTGTGAGAAATAAAGAAAGATTAGTTTCTAAAGGAAATAATCAACAAGAATGAAGAAACTATGAAGAAACCTATTCTATGGTACCTATAGTCGAGTACATTCAAATTCTCTTAGCCTTTACAACATTCTTTAACTTCAATCTTTTTCAAATGGATGGGAAGTGTTCTTTCCTTAATAGTTATGTTCAAGAGGAAATTTATATTAAAAACCTACTATTTTTTAATACAAAAAATATCTTGAACTTGTTTTTAGACTTACCAAAGCATTATATGGTCTTAAAAAGCCCCGAAATTCTAGTATGACTGAATTAAAAGATTTTTCTAACAAAAAATTATGTTAAGGGAACTGCTGATCCATCCCTTTTTATAAATAATTAAAAGAAAAATATTTTAATTTTTTGAATTTATTTTGATGAAATTATATTCATATCAACTCAGATATCCTTAACTTATTCATTTTTGAATCATATAAAATGTGATTTTGAAATAAGAATGATGGGTGAGTTAACATTTTTTCTTAATCTTCATATTTCTTAAAAACCAGGAGAAACATATATATATTGACCTAAGTATATTAAAGATCTTATTAATATGTATGGATATGAAAACACTAAAATTATAAGTACACCAAATGGTACCTCAAATACGCTTGATCTTGATGTAGTTGGGAAATCAGTTGATCAAACATCTTTTAGAGGTATGATATGAAGTTTACAATAATTTATAACTAGTGTTCCAGACATAATGTTCTCAGTATGCTGACGTACAATATATCAGTCTAATCCAAAATAATCTTATTTAAAGGAAGTGAAAATAATTTTTCAATATTTAATGAGAAAAATGGATTTTGGACATTTTAATTCTTCTAGAAATGATTTTAAAAAATATATATTTTCATATGCTAACTTTGGTTGTATTGGAATGGATAGAAAGAGTATATCCAGAACTTTTCATTTCATAGGATATTTATTAGTTTCTTTGTCATGCAAGAAACATCACTATTTAGAAATTTACACTACTAAAGCTGAATATGTGGCAGCTGAATGTTTTTATGCTCAAGTGTTGTGGATGAAAAACACATTCACTAATTATGGCATGAGTTTTACTAAAACTCAGACATAATGAAATAACACTAGTTCTATGGCCTTATAATAAAACCATACACATCACTCTAATGAAATTCATATAGATATTAGGAATCACTTTCTTGCTATCACACACTTAAAAGAGATATTATTGTATAATTCATCAGAATGCAAGAAAAACATGCTGATATTTTCAGAAAATCATTACCCTCCAGAATATTTGAATACATTGAACAAAACATAGGAATTATAACTGTAAGGTAATAATTCATATCTACTTTTTGTTAAGGCTATTTCCAAACATTAAGAAACTCTTCTTTCATAGGGGGTATATTTTTTCGTTATTATTTTTTTCAGAACCTACTCTTTTTTAATATAGTAATGTTTTTCAGAACCTAATAAGGTTTTTCAAAGCCAAAATAAAGTTTTTGAAAACTATCAATATTTTTTATTCTCTAACAAAACTTTTAGGAATATAATATTTCTATGAAAAATTGTATCAAATAATATCAAATCATCTGAGAACTCTAAAACTTAAATCTTCTTACTTATTATCTCCTATTTTCATTTCTATTTGTTGGTATTTCAATCTCGATTTAAACTTTTCAATGGATTCTTCTATCCATAAGTTTATTTATTTCTTTAAAACCAAAAAAGATCAGAATCTATAAGGCTTTTTCCTGCTTAATATCATTTGTCATATCAAATTAGATAAATATCAACCATTAGATTAACCTTTGAAGTTGAACTGTCATATCTGATTCCTATATAAAGGAGGGACCACCTCGTGTCCCACATAGAACTCCAAATATTTCAACTAAGTTTCTGGAGCCCTTTAGAGACTACGTTCCAATTTTAAGAACTCGTTTTTATGTTATGAATGTATTTGTCAATTTCATCTTAGACTTCAATGACTGCGAATAAGGAACATAAATATTTTTCAATCTTTTGAGAAAGGTTATTTGATTAGGATTTCATTCATGAGTATAATCCATTAATAATAAGGTTTATAAAATTTCAATGATGGAAAACTATTTTCATTATGAAAAATAAGGTATAACAAGATCATGTTTTTTGTAGACATGAAAATTGAATTCAATTAATCTGTTTAGTTTTTCAATGATGGTGGAAGGATTGGTTTCGGTTTAAGAGTTATGGGAAAACATATTCGTTGTTTTATAAGAAAGCCACAAATATTCATGAGATAAAATATGATGGTGAAGCTTACTCTTCATCTCATAAGTTCTTAAATTCATAAGGATCCTTTGATAGAGTTAAGTCTATTGAATGCCTAGGTCGTATGGAATTAAAGGGGACTAAAAATTCCACCCTTTTGGATAACTACAAAATCGTAGCATTTTGGATTTACAGTATTTTAATACCAACAAAAGGATATAAGGAAACCAGGAAGATAACATACATTTTAATGATGGATTTTATAGTTAATATTATAAAGATTATCCTGAGGAAGTACATATTTCCTACTATTAATAAGATTAATGATGAGTCAATCAAATCTTATATTCTGCTGTATCCAACAATATTTTCCAAGATTATTATTAGTTGTTTGAAGTTCTACAATGTTCCTTCCATTTTAAATGAAAATAAATTCAAGATTATTCCTCTAGGTGATGAAACACTTAAATTAATGAAATATTCTTTCAATGATAAGACAAATTAGTTTGTTGACTTATCTGAAAGGTTAAAGGATGTTGGTGACAGAACAAATAAATAGTTATATTTTCCTATAAAAATAAATCATATGGCCTCGAAACCATAGAAATCAAGTCAATATTCTGAACCCCCAAAGTCATATAAATAGAAATCATACCATGATGATGTTATGGAAAAGTGGATATGAGACAGAGAGATAAGTAATGAATGAGATGTAGTGTTCGGATTATATCAAGAAAAAGCTAAAGAATTGAAAATTAGAGAAGCTAGAGAACATGAGAAATAAGAAAAAGATAAGAATCTCAAGAAGAAGTTAAATAAATATGAGATAATTCAAAAATAGTTAAAATATAAAGAAAGGGACTCAGAACAAATTGAACTTATGGAATAATTTCGTCAAGAAACCGAACTTCCTCAACAATTTCAACTAGTTTCAAAGGACGCTACCCCATCAGTAAAAGAGAAGGAAGTTATTTTTGGTTTAGTTTCAATTGTTAATGAAAATATTCAATGAGAAAAAAGAATAAGTTAAAAACAAATAGAAAGAAGTTGATGGTGAGATTCAATAAATCAAAGAAAATTTGAGGTAGAGCCAATCCAATATGTTATCTTTAAAAAAATTTGAATCTTATTCATTAAAAAAATTGAAGGAAAATTAGTCCACAAATCCTCTTCTTAGATTTTTAATGTTGTTGAAAGTGAAGTTCAAAAAATTCCCTCTGATGTGGAAGGTAAAGATGAGGATGGTTCTAATGATGAAAATCAAGAATATTTTGTTAATGATAATTATGATAAGATCATTCACGTTTTTTATGAAAGGGGAGTATTTCAAAAGTAGTGGAGATTGGAATCCAAGAAATGAAAAGGCATGAAAGAAGATATTGTCACATCTATGAAAGATAAATCAGAATCATAAATATCTTCCTCTTCTATAAGGGAATATTTTGTTCTTAAGTATTTAGTGTAGTTTGGGAAATCCACTCTATACATTCTGAATCTTGAGTTAAGATGTCACCTAGTTCAAGATTCTAGAAATTAGAAATTAGAATCAATAAGCCTTTTCATGAAAATATCATAAAACTTGATACATATTTCAAATCCTTTGTGAAGAATTCTGATTCTCACATTAAGTCTTGTAGAGATATAATGATATGGTAAAATCAGATAAATAATGATATTAAATCATTTAATGATATTTTTGATATCTTTAAGGGTTCCTTTAATGAATTAGAAGCCAAAATCAAAAATATTTCTTGAAAATTCTCAGAAAGGATAAAAGAAGAACAAGATATTATATTGCAAGAAGATAAGGATTTTTATGGGAAACTGATTTCTATTAATCAATAAGTTAAAACTTATAGAGATTAGGTAGATGAAAAGATTAAGTCTTAGGATGAAAAGATTATGTCCCAAGAGGAGATTATTCAATATCAACAAAAAAATATTCAGAACCTTGAGAAGAAGTGTTAGGATCAGGAATTTCTTATAGAAAAGATTCAAGATGGTAACAAGGAGGTTAAGAAGTTGAAGGACATAGTAAAAACCATAGTACCAAAGAAATTTTTATTCATTCTTCTATTTCATATTTTTTTATAGTAATATTTTTTAGTATTAATAAATTTTTATCCCATTTTTGTATAGTTTTTTTTGAACATTTTATATACATTTTACTTTTCCTCATTCCTTTTTGAAAAACACAAAGGGGGAGAAGAATTTATCCAAAAACAATACTAGTTTAAGGAGGAAAACATAAATATGATAATGCTTAAAGAAGACATCCTTATTTGAAGGGGATATATTTTCATAAGAGAGGATGAAAAATACATAAAATCATAATATGATATATATATAGGGATTTTTGAAACTATGTGGGAGTTAGTCGTATTCATCATGATTCATAAAATAAGGGGGAGATATGTTTTCATTTAAGTACAAATATGAAGACATACAGTCTTAGTATTCTATTCTTAAATTGATTTTTTGAGCTTTAAAAAAAGGGGGGATTGTTTAGTTAAAAGTTTCCTTATGAATTTTCTTATTCCATTATGTTTTGTAAATCACAAACATATTTACTTTCTAACACTATTTATTTATATAATAATTTATATTAATTTAATCACTAATTCATTCTATCTATATGAAAATCAATATGCATGTTATTTAACCTTTCTATGATAAGTCTAACACTATTTTTTTCTTGAGATAGAATAGTCACTTGATTAAATTGGATCCTTAATAAAACTCATAATCTTTTACTTTCTCAATTCCTAAATATCCATAAAGTCAAATATGATTCATGTTTCTCAATTATGATTCCTTCTGAATTATGAATATCATTCTCATAAAATCAAAATTTTGATTCATGTTTCGTATATCCAAATTTCATAGAAAAATCGAATGTGATTAATCTTCCTCAATTCTGAATTATCTATAATTTTGATTCTGATTCTCTTAGTCTTCTGAATCTGATTCAATTGTTTAATTCTGAATCATCCAAAATTTGGAATCTATTTCACAGTTCCTTAAATTAATATTCATAGAAAAATGTGAATCTGGTTCATATTTTCTCAATTCTAAATTGATTAATTTTTTTAATCTGATTCGCATTTCTTCACTTCTGATTCCCACAAATTTTTGAATCCAATTTATCATATTTCTCAATTCTGATTCTAAATTATTTCCCGATACAATTTTATATCTGTTCAAAAGTTTTTTCATTTATTTAAGAATACATTTTTTTAAAATTTCTTAAACATTCTATTTTTCTCTTTAACATAATGTTTCATATATTCAGATTTATATAAACGTAATGTTTCTCAGGATATATGGTTATGATAAATGATTTCATCTAATAAGTTATTATATAACTGTTGTAAGTGCCAACAGTACAGGTCCCTTAGAATTGTTATTAACAATATGACTATTGGAGGATAATTTGACCATTGGAGATCTCACATATAAATACCCAATCATTTTAATGTGATTGATGCTGTGAAATTTTGGGAGAAATTGATACTTTGTGAAAGCTCAACCTAAATGGCTTCATGTAAAATCCTTAAAGCATTTAAGCTGTGAACATCTTGTTCCACATACTTAATTCTTCAACATGATTTGTTTGGCTTTGTGCAATTTTTATTATTTTTGTATATGATCAAGATATTCTTTTATGAAGGAAGACAGAGGTTCCAATTACCTTTATAATCTTGGTCTTCCATGTTAAAGGAAGACAGAGGATCACATCACCTAACAGATCGAGGGATTATGGGGATATCAAGATAGACACTAATCTATCATGGATTGGGGACTTACACTAGTGTGGGTAAGATAGAAACTCATGAATTTATAAATCATGGGACCACAATCCAAGGCGTTTTGGATACCCTAATATTTGTGTAAAAATACTTTTACTCTTTCCTATGTAATTTTAATTTCTATTTCAATTTTTAATAATAAGAAAGTGTTTCTCATACATTCTTTTTTCTTGTAACTATGATATAAGATTATATATTATTTTATCATAGAATATTTTTTAATTATAACTATGTACATATTTTATAACACCTATTTATAAAACAGAAGGTACTTTTTAGTAACTTTACAGAAGAGGTTTTAGTGAATCAAATTTTTTTGACTTTGTTAAAAAATATTTTCTTAAGCTTAAAAATTAATGTTTTTAAACATACAATCCCCCCTCTTGTATCTGAGAATATACATACATATTTTGACCCTATAGTATCATCCATATAATTTTTTTGATATGTTAATTAAATTACTTATATTCATATCTACCTCCATCAAATGGGATAGAAAATCATTATTTGTGTGTACGGTGGACTACCGCCTCACAAACCGATGTTATTCATTTTGTATCACCACCTCTCACTGATAGATATAATGATGGATAAAAATTTAATATATGATATTTTTGATATTATTATACTTATGGAATTATTATTTCATATATAAATTAATACATTCAATTATGTGAGAATAGGATAATGTCACTCGAGTGTACGATGGACTACCGCCTCCCGAAGCGATATGATTCATTCATGATTTACATGGAAGGTAATAAGGATGGTTTTAAATAACATATATTATATATATGACATAAAAATAAATATGGAATCATAATATATTATTTAGATTTATTTTTTTCAATCCATCAAGAAAATGGAAATAACATTAATTTGTATATACGACCAATAATCTCAATGAATGGTGAATTTCATTTTATATATCCATATTTTATGGGATTAAACTAAATAAATATATAATAAATATATATTATATTTATAAAACTTATATAATTCTATATATTATTAAGCACTATCAAATAAAGAGGACTAGAAAAATAAAAAATCAAAACATACATGAAAAATAAAGTAGTTATTACACGAAACTCGATATTAAAATGGAATTTTTAATAAATAGTAATTACAAAGAAATATGTTAATAATAAATGGTATGATATATATAATTATACTTATTTATGGATTTTTCCTCAAAATATATTTATTAATCTATATTTTTTAATTCATATGAATGAAATTGAGACATATTGAAAGGTTTTTTGTCTCAATTGTCATTCTTTGAGACATATGTTATGTTATGAACCTCCCTTATTTTAGATGGTGTATATAAATTCCCTTTTATATGTAATGTAATTATTTTTTAAATATCATGATAATATATAATTAATTTTATTTTATTATTTATTTGAACTTATGATTCAATTTTTCCCAAATGTTATGGGTTTTATGTTACATTCTCATTGTTTGTCAGTATTATTTGTAACTGTACATCCAATGATAAAATATTTTGAAACATCTAATAGGAACCACGTTTTTATTTATATTATATTGTTATTTCTACTTAATACCTGTTTTCCCTTAATTTTCCTTTCATTATGAACTCAAGAGTTTAAAATATTATTTTTAATAAAAATATTTTTTATTTCTCCCTTCAATCGAAAAAACTTTTTCATCCAAACCCATGTTTTCTAAAAATGTTTCTAAATTTTTTTTTAAATTCAACATATTTTTTAGTAAATAAAGTTTTCCCAATTTTTTACTTTTTATAAAAATTGAACAGAATCTTTAGGTCATTTTCCATATAAGGAATGTTTGGTTGTAACCAAAAATATGAAAGGAATATTTTTTTAACATGTATGGAATGAATAGAATTACATGAAATCATGGAAAATGTTTTATTTAAATCATAATTTATATTTTTTAATGTTTATTTTCATTGAAAGTTATTTTCCACAATATTTTTTGAATTTTAAATTTTCAAAAGGTTATTTTTAAAGAAAATATATTTTCCCTATTAAATATCCCATGTGATTTTTCTTTCAGAATAATATTCCATCTATGATTAATTCCTTCAATGTAACTTATGTTTTAAAGTGGATATGATCCAAGGATACCATTATTATTCTTTCTCTTAATTTTTTAGGATTATGATGAAATTATTTTTATGAATCCCATTTCTCTTCAACATATTATACCATCATAGAGTTCTTATGAAACCGTCTTCTTTTTCTAAGAGGCATGCTATGATGAATGATGAGATTATTATAAAACATGATTCTTTTTATGAGGGTATGCTATGATGAAATTTTTATGAAACCCATTTATTTTCATTGGTTCTAATATGATCCATGTTTTATGACCTTGTGGAACACATTTGTATGTTTTTCATTATATGATAAGTGATACTTATACCAACCTCCAACGCCCTAGATAAAAATTGATTTCTCATCAGATAAACATGGTATGAATTAGGTGTAAACCCAATTAATTAAGGGAATCTATACACTATGATAGTCTTTCATGTGAACCTTGACTACTATGAATTTTTGGGGACTAAACTCATTCTACATTAATCGCCTTATAAATTGGCCTTAAACTAGAAAGTAAATTATTTTCTATGGTCATGTGTATTCCAAAAAAACAATGAATTAATCCAATATTATTTTATCATGGTTCATGTTATTTTATTTCAATATGAATAATATCTTCAGAAAACCCATGATTAATTATGTGAATCAATTTTATGATCTATTATATGTTCGGTATTGTTTTTAAATTTTAGACTCATGTTCTCATACCCTTATGATCAGGATATATTGATATATGCCTTTTTACCCTTACAATCCATTATAACTCACCTATTATTATATTTCAATTCCATGGGTTATGATTTGAGTAATTATATATTATATTTCAAATAATGTTTCTGTTTAAGAAGATCACAGCAAGAGATAGTGTAACTCACTTATAAACCTATTTTATATGTGTCCATGCTTCAAAACACACTAGACCTAAATTATTTTAGTGTGTATAATTATTCTATTTATTACATATTTTTATATTAAAATGTAATATTTATTTTTGATATGTTTGGTTTTTTGAAAATTTTATATTTTAATTCATCATTAATAAGTACACAATTTTTGAAAAAGACAATCTTATGTTTCTAATATATGTTTTCTTAGTAAATTAGTACTTTTTTTTAAAATAAACATTATAAATAATTTATACCATTTTTACAAATATTGTTTTATATTCCTAAAATAATTATTTAAATATTATATTAGTGTGAAATATTTGAAATTCTCTAAAAATATTTTATTTTTTAGTGAATAGTGAAATATATTGATTTTCATAAAAACAACATCATTTTATTTCATGTAAACTTCCAATAATGATTTTAATTTTATTTTAATGTTACCAATTTATATTTTAATTAAAAATATAATAATTAATTACATATGAATCATCATTATACTTCATTTTTATATATGTTATTTTTTGGTCTTAAAACACATTTTTCTAAAAAAATGATTTTAATAGTGAAATGTGTTAATTAATAAATTAAATTAATATAAATTTTTTATTATTTTTAATTAATTTTATATAATATATATTAAATATAATATTTTAACCTTTATTTAATGGTTTTCTCAATGAAAATCATGGATGTGAATTATGTTTTACAAATAAATATTGATTTTTTAAAACTAAAATTTCATAGTTATTTGCATGATTAATTAAATTTAAATTAGACCATTAATAGATATTGAATATGATAATATTGGTTATATATTTTTCATCATCATAATTAATATAATTTAATAGGTTAAACTAAATTTTTGGTCATAGTAAATTGTAAAACAAGAAAACTTTATTACCGTGGTTAAGGCTAAAATTGGTTCACTGGGGGTTAGACCACAAGATAATTGTTGGATTTACACACTCACCTATAAAATTAATATGTAATGAAAATATATTTGTAGTGTCTCGGATTTTCCATGTATTATTTTTAAATATTATATGGAATTATTTCGAGATAGGGCGCGATGACGGACCATCATTCTGTGGCCCAGTGAGCTTGGATTGGTGGTTTGAACTTTTTTTAAGTTAAGGGAGTCGGCACATGTGTGCGGTTGTGGAAGTTTCCAAACAGGTGCCCTGATTAAAAATTTGAATTCATCGTTGCATCCGGGAGGACGATTTTACCTAAGAGAAAGCCTAACCTTGATTGGCGTGAGTCGATGGAAAAAGATAATTTTCAGACGTTTTAAGTAAAATAGAATAAAATAAATTCACAATGTTTATTTTACTTATTTTTGGAAATATCCGCTACAGCGAAGTGACTGGGCAACTGTTTTAGTCATTAAATGGCATGTTATAATGACTCAGAAACTACAATGCTGACTCATTAATTCCACAACGTATTTGGGATGTCAAATATGTTTCCCTTTTTATTTTGATGGTCTAATGTCGGTCGTTGGTGGAGAAATTGAGAGAAAACTCGGGAGAAAACTCTCGGCAACGAACAATGAAGGATCAAAGCTATGAGTCGCTGAGCCAATGACGTTTAAGGACCTCGATGGTAGTGGAAGAGCGTCACCTTCGTCAACAATAGATTCCAGGTAAGGTAGGTGTTGTTATTTTATTCTATTTCCCCCATTTTTTAATTTAAACGATGAACGTGGATCAAGCATGAACATGTTGATCAGCGTATTCATGCTTTCTTGTGGGAGGGAATTTTTATTGGGATGATTTCAGGGAATTAATTTCTTGTTGTTTATTATTGTTGATTCTTTCTCCGTTTAAGCCTACTAACGGGTGTGGATCAACGTCGTGACAAACGACAGCGGAGGTTCATTCTGCATGTTGTGTTAGTGGATTTATTTCCCTCTTTCTTCTCAAGCGTTCTTTGTGGGACGATGAACAACGAATTTTTGCGCATCCATTTTGCAACGCAGTGATCCCAAATTGAAGAATCGACACCACAACGAACTTGCAGAGGTGCGACGATGATGGCGGATGATGAATTAGACCGGATTGGGAAGGGTCTTTCTTCAAGTGTTCTTCACGCGGTAAGATCAAAGAATTTTTTCAGGGCCAGTCAGAGGACTGGAATCACTAGAAGAAGCTTTGTGGTGTCAGGGTGACCAAAAATCGGGAGTTTCGTGGTGATCAGATAGTTGGATCGACGATCGGGGCAACACGGGAGGTGCACCGGTGAAGAGCGTTGTTTCTGGAAATTTCCAGAGTACACGGGTGTACTTTGGAAAAACACGTTGTGTAGTACTGGTGGCGACGACTAGAGTTTTAGGGGCCAGAGAAAAATCACACGGTGTGTCACCCTGGCCACATGGAATCTTAGACTTCTCCCAAATCTCAGTGTGTTCATTGGTAAGAATACGGACACGGGTTGGACTACACCACTTCAGACGACACGGCATGTACAACATGGCATATGTGGCTATGCAGGACTCAGTGTGTATCTCGGGGGTACACAGACACCGGATGGAGTACATGACTGTGTGCTCCATCACATGGCCAGGTGAGGCCAGTAACATGGGTCACCCCATGTTCCGATTATAGGGGTTGTTGTACACTGGTTGATGACCGTGTACGGGCACATGGACATCGTACACGGAGCCAACCCCAGTCACTTAGACACGGCGGGTACATCATACTAAACGTCATGTACTCAGTTTTTCTACACGACTAGCCTTATGACATGGGTTGTTGTACACGAGCAGTACCTAGGGTCAGACTACACAGCATGTAACTTTTATACACACCTTGAACTTTTTGGGAAATGTCATGGTCCCCTTGTTCACTATATCTTGGACATCGTTCGTTTGGGTTAGCACCCCTTCTTCTCATTCCCCTGAAGGTCAGGCCTCGTTTACTTTTACCAGAGTATGATCCCTTTAGTAGGACATTTTATGATAGAGTCTGGCATCTATCTGAGAGGTCCGGATCGAGATCCTCTATCCATTATTGACCCTAGGTAGAGTCCGACATCGACGTGACCAACTCCATCAGGCGTCGATTCTCTACCTATCAGGTGAATTCCGGATGAGTCACGGTATCCACCATGTCCCTGGAAGTGATCCTCATATGTTTATCATGATCTTTCCCACTCAAGAGTGTGTCTCCCATAATGAGGGCATCTATCTATCGTAATCTTCACACTTGAGAGTGTGTCTCCTGTAATGAGTGTAACTACCTCTTCTGAAGTTTCCCGACGAACAGTAATTCCCTGACGGACGTCATCTTATCTATAAGACCCATGGAGTGTGTTCTCCCAGAATGATTTCTTCGTGGAATCTTCGAAATGAACCCATAACTGGGGGTATGCGTTCGTGTGACTTGTCTCTGGAATATGAGTCTGGGTTTTGAGTTTATCTGGTTCATGCAATATGTTCTATAGACATATATTGTGCATATCTGACTGTACATTTACATTGTGTGCTGCTCTGTGGTTTTCAAGGTCCTTTACTGAGTATTGCTATACTCACCCCTACATGAGCTTTTCCCACACTTGTTGTGTCTTGTGCAGACAAGTATCCTTTTGACAGAGTCCAGGGTGGACCAAGACACGACCGAGCATTCTGAGTTCCCTACAGGCTGAGGTGTTCCTACGACTAAGAGCAGCAGTCCCAGTACCCTTTTTTGTTTACAGGTTGTACTTTGCAGTTTTCAGACTCTTGTTTTGGTGGACTTGTATTCTAGCCCAGCTTAAATTCAGTACTTTACCTTCCGTTGTACTCTGTTGGTTGGGTTTAGTTGTATGCATGCATTATGTTCCATAGTGTTTTTACATTTCTGCAATTGTGGGCTTGGAGATTTGTGTTTGTGTACTGGTGCTGAGGAAATTCCTCCCATGTTAGTAATATTCCCACTCGGTGCTAGTCACCAACCCCTGGCCTATTGGAGGAGGGCTTGGGGAGTCGTGGTGCGGGCCCCATTGGGACAGGTCGTGACTGAGTGGTATCAGAGGTGGTCAAATCTACCTTAGGACCAAGAGTACATGAGTTTGGTTTGGTGTAATGGTGTTAAGTGTTTCAAGCTCAGCTTTTAGGCCAGAGACTCCAGTGTTAGTGCAATGGTCGACGTATCCATACACCAGGACTCTGATAACCTGCTTTTCGACTTGGTACTTTAAAACACTAGTTGCGGGGAAATAAAAGAAAGGTACATGCATCATATAGATATGGGTTGTGTTTTCCATGTCCTTTGTGTTAGTTATCCATATACACTCATTGACCACGGTATATCTTGTTTTATTACAGGATGCCTCTGCGACGCATACCCACTATGATTCAGCACTGTAATCACAAGGATGACCCCCTCAGTGATGAGGCTTCGCTACAGGGACCAGTTCCCCAGGCATTGCCACCAGGTGGGGCACTAGTTATACTGCCACCAGTGGAGCAGCACGTGGTACCTATGGTACCAACCGACAAGGAGCGCAGGCTGAGTGTGCTCCATGAGTTCCAGAGATAGAGACCCCTCAGGTTCTGAGGTGAGCCCACCCCTCAGGCAGTTGAGGACTAGATTGAGGTGGTGACTAGAGTTTTCCATCTGGTGAGAACAACAGTAGACCAGATGGTGATCCTTGGACTGAGCCTTCTTCAGGGTTCGGCAGGACGATGGCAGAGTCTGGCCACACAGACTCATGACAAAGAGACTCTTTCATGGAAGGAGGTTGAGCAAATCTTTAGGGAGGAGTTCTCTCCAATTATGCTGAGAGCTGTGCGCATCCAGGAGCTTCTTCAGCTCCAGTAGGGTAGTATGACTATAGCTTGCTATTCATCTAGGTTCCCCAACCTCACCTGGTACTTGATGGATATGGTCAAGGATCAGTACTTTAGATCTAGGACCTTCGATCAAGGTCTACGATGGGACATTCGAGCTAGTTTTATTCCTCTATACATATCGACTTATGCTGGAGTGCTCAAGCAGGCCTTGGTGATCGAGAGCTTCTTGGTGGAGTAGAGACAGGAGACGATAGTCAGCAGTAGGAAGACAGGTGCGGAGACCCTAGTAGCATGGAGCCAACATCAGGCATAGGGATCTGGACACAGGAGGCATCATAGGAGGACTCAGGACAGAGGATTGACAGTCCAGGGATCTCGGGATGGATCCAGTCAACCTAGGGAGAAGTGATGCTACACGTGCGACGGTAGGGGACATATCTCTAGAGATTTACCAATCCATCAACCTGCTGACAGGGAAGCGGTGGATGGACCACCGAGGCTGAGGCAGAGAGTGGAGCAGATAGACCTGCGAGGCAGTAAACGTGGCATAGGGGTTGGGAGAGCTGTGAATGGTGGCATATGCTTTGACATACTTTTACCACCACCTCCAGGAGATCCACACCAGGCTCAGGGATCTGGGGGACATGGGTGAGGACAGCTGCATGCGGTCGAGGAATACGACCCAGGGGCTCTAGGGATGATTCAAGGTACAGTATGTGTCTTTTCTACCTTAGCTTCCATACTTATAGACACAGTTTCTAGTGATTCCTTCATAGCCATGTGTCTTTTATGAAACCCTGATCTTCCAGTACAACCGTTGACTCGATCCTTACACATGTAGACACCTACTGGAGGAGACTCGACGATCACGAACCTTTGTAGACAGTGTGATATTACCCTTGGAGTCAAGAGTTTCGGTTGGAACCTCTTGGTGGTAGCGTCAAGGTCTTACGATGCCATTCTTGGTATGGATTGGTTATCTTCGGTCCATGCTCAGATTGACTATTTTAGGCGAAGAGTGCGGTGTGTCCGCCGTGATTTAATGAGGTTTTCCATTGTCAGAGAAAGGGAAACCCAGGCAGTGCAGAATGGGCTTATGAATAGGAGGGTGCAACTAATCGCTCATGAGTTGACTAGCCTTTCCCTAGGAGCAGTGGATGTTGTGAGCTCCCAATTCCCAGTAGTGGTGGTGGATTATGAGGATTTATTTCTTGAATATGTTCCAAGATTACCTCCCCTTCGGGAAATCAACTTCTGCATCGACTTACACCCTAGGATGGAACTGATTTCTTCATCATAAAATCGGATGGCTCCCACAGAGCCACGTGAGCTGAGGGTGCAGTTGGAGGATTTGTAGAGAAAGGGTTTAGTGATACCCAGCATTTCACCCTGGGGGCCCCAGTCTTGTTGGCTATGAAGGCAGATGGGAGTTTGAGGATGTGTGTGGATTAATGGTTCCTGAACTAGGTCACGATGAAGAACAAGAATCCACTTCTAAGGATTGATGACCTCTTTGATCAGCTAAGAGGGGCACACTGGTTCTCGAGGTTTGACCTTCGATCAGGCTATCACCAGCTCTGAGTGCGGGATGAGGATATAACAAAAATGGATTTCAGAAGCCGTTACAGTTAATATAAGTACTTGGTGATTCCTTTCGTCTTGACAAATGCCCCTGCAGTGTTCATGAGACTGATAAAATGGATTTTACATCCATACTTGGACCGGTTAGTATTGGTCTTCATCAATGGAATCCTTGTGTACTCGGCGTCGGAGGAGGAGCATGCGAGACACCTGCAGATGGTTCTAGATGTACATCGGGATCACCATCTTTATGGGATCCTCTCAAAGTGCAAGTTCTGGATTTTGGAGGTCCACATTCTGGGACATGTCATCTCAGTATATGGAGTAGCTATAGACCCAGCCAAGGTGGAGGCTGTGTTAGCATGGGAGCCACCTTAGAGCGTGACGGAGGTGTGGAGCATCCTTGGGTTGGTTGGATATTACCAGAGATTCATTCCTGATTTCCCAAGGATATCAGCACTGATGACAGCCTTGACCAGGAAGGGGCAACCCTTCATGTGGACAAAGAAGTGCCAGCAGGATTTTGAGCAGTTGAGATAGAGTTTGACGAGCGCCCCAGTATTGAGATTGTCAGATGAGGGTGTAGAGTACATAGTTTTCCGCAACACATCAAGGACCAGGCTTGGATGTGTCCTGTTTCAGAGGTAGGTAGTGATTACTTATGGTTCGCACCAGCTAAGGCCACATGAGCAGAACTATGTAACCCCTGATCTTGATTTGGATATGGTAGTCTTCACATTGAAGATGTGGCAACACTACCTTATGGGCGAGTGGTTTATCATCTACTCTGACCATAAGTGCCTCAGGTACATCTTTTCGTAGAAAGATCTGAATTTTATATAGAGGCATTGGCTAGAGTTCCTCTAGGACTATGATTTTGAGGTCATCTATACTCCTGGGAAGGGGAATAAGGTGGCAGATTCTCTGAGAAAAAGATCGATCTCACAACTATTGAGTGAGGTGATAGATCAGTTGGCTATGTTGCAGTTGTCATTCGTGGATAGGGAAGATGAAACCTACCTATAGTCGATGGTTGTCGCCCCTCCACTCTTTCAGCGGGTTAGGTAGGCGTAGCTAGTAGATGTCGATTATGTGTCTTTACGTCCTCGGTTATCCATAGGACATGCTCTTAATTGATATTCACAAGTTGAGGAGCACGTACTTCTTTTCAGAGGATTCACTATTGTAATGGTGGTGTTGCAGGACGAGGTCTTGAGGGAGTTTCATACATCCCCTTTGGAGGTACATCCTGGAGTGAAAAAATCTACCAGGATCTTCGATGATAGTTCTGGTGGTCAGGCATGAAGAATGCAGTGGAAGAGTTCGTTTCCCGATGCCTCACATGCCAGTAGGTGAAGGCTGAAAACCAAGTTCTTGTGGGATTAGCTAACCCCCTGGAAGTTCCAGAGTGGAAGTGGGATGGAATATCGATTGAATTCGTGACAGGCTTAACATAGACGTCCAAGGGGCATGATTCCATCTGGGTGATTGTTGACCAAATCACCAAGTCGGCCCAATTCCTAGCTATGAGGGAGCAGAGTTCCATAGACAGCTTGGGATGCCTCTACATTCATGAGATAGTTCAGCTTCAAGGAGTCCCCTTGACAATAGTCTCAGACCGAGACATCTGTTTCACATCCCGGTTGTGGAAGGGATTGCAGGAGGATATTGGGACTCAGCTACACTTGATCACATCATTAGATCCCCAGAATTATGGTTAGACGGAGAGGACCATTCAGGTTCTGGGAGATATGTTGTGAGACTGTGTCTTGGAATTTGGTAGTAGTTGGGATGACCACCTACCACTATTGGAGTTTGCATACAACAATAGATACCACTCCACCATTGGTTTGGCACTATTTGAGGCCTTGTATGAGTGACCGTGTTGGTCACCGCTTTGCTAGACCGACCCCGGAGAGTCAGCACTCATGGGTCCGGAGTTAGTGAGAGATACCACTGAGAAGGTGAAAATCATTAGGGAGTGGATGAAGACTACCTAGATCCAGAAGAAGTCATATGCTGACAGAAAATGGAGACCTCTAGAGTTCAAAGAGGGAGACCACATCTTTCTTCTGGTCTCACCTCGATTAGGGTTACAGAGATTTGGTTGAGGCGGAAAGCTATATCTGAGGTTCATCATAACTTTCCATATATTGTACAGAGTTCGCGAGGTAGCGTACCGCCTAGCTCTACCATCACATTTTCATTGGGTGCATGGTGTCTTCCACGTGTCGTAGCTAAGGTGGTATGTGCATGACCCATCACACGTCATCGACTAGGGTGATCAAGACATTGAGGACAGAGTGAGCTTAGCTGAGTACCCGATTTTGATTAAGGATCGGCAGTACAGGATCCTTTTTGAGAGATCGATTCCCTTGGTGTGCGTCTAGTGGAAGCACGAGAATCTTTTGGAGAGCACGTGGGAGTGGGAGGCCCAGATCCCGACTCAATACGCAAATCTTTTTTGAGTAGCCTTTGTTTTGGATTTTTGGGGACATAAAGCCCCAAGGTGGGGAGAATGTAATGTCTCTGATTTTCCATGTATTATTTTAAAATATTATATGGAATTATTTCAAGACTGGTCCTGATGACAGCACATTATTCTGTGTCCCAGTGAGCCTGGAATGGTGGTTTGAACTTTTTTTATGTTAAGTAAGTCGGCACTTGTGCGCGTTTGTTGAACTTTTCAAACGGATGCCCAGATTAAAAAACTGAAGGCACCATTGCATCCGGGATGACGACTTTACCTAAGAATGAGCCTAACCTCGACCGATGCGGGTTGAGGGAAGAAACTTAATTTTTGGACGTTTTATGTAAAATAAAATAAAATAAATTCTCAAAGTTTATTTTATTTATTTTTTGAAATATCCACTGCTGCGAAGCGATGGGGTAGATGTTTCAGTCATTAAATGACACGTCATAATGACTCAGAAATAGCAACGTTGACTCATTAATGCCACAACCTATTTGGGATGTCAAATACATTTCCCTTTTTAATGGGATGGTCGAACGTTGATCGTTGGAGGATAAATTGAGAGAAAACTTTTGAGGAAACTCTTGGTAATAAATGATGACGAATCCAAGCTGCGAGTCACTACGCCAATGACATTGAAGGACCTCAACGATGGCGGCACCACGACACCTTCATCAGCAATCGATCCCAGTTGAGTTAGGGGTTGTTATTTTATTTTGCTTCCCCTATTTTTAAATTCTAACAGTGAATGCAGATCAACCATGAACATATTGATATTTGAATTCGTGTGTTCTTGCGGGAGAGATTTTTTATTGTTATGACTTCAGGGAATTAATTTATTGTTTATTATTTTTTATTCCTTCTTCCTTTAATCCTTCAAACTGGAGTGGATCAACATCGTGACGAAAAACAGTGGAGGTTCATTCCTCATGTTGTTTTGTTTTATTTATTTCCCTCTTTCTTATCACGTGTTCTTCACAGGGAGATGAAAAATGAATCTTTGTGCATCTATTTTGTGACGCAAAGATCCCAAATTGAAGAATTGACGCCACAGAATCCATTCAGAGGTGCGACGATGATGGAGGACGACGAATCGCACCAGATCTGGAAGGTTCGTTCTTCGAGCGTTCTTCGCACGGGAAGATGAAATTATGTTTTCGGGGCCGATCAGATGTCTGGAAACACCTGAGGAAGCTTCCTGGCATTGGGGAAACCAAAAACCAGGAGTTTCGTGGTGATCAGATAGCCAGATCGATGATCAGGGCAGCATGGGAGGTGCGCCGGTGAAGAGTGTCGTTTATAGAAATTTCCAGAATACACGGCATGTACTTCCGAAGAACACGTTGTATAGTACTGGCGGCAGCAGCTAGGGTTTCGGGAGCCAGAGAGGAATCAGATAGCGTGTGACCCGGGTCACATGGTGTATTATACTTCCCCCCAAGCTCGGCGTGTACATTGGTAAGTACACGGACACAGGTTGGACTACACGGCTTCAGACGACACGGCATGTACAGCATGGTAGAGGTGGCTCCGCGGAAATCTTTGTGTATCCAGGGGGTACACAAACATGGGATGGAGTACATGACCATGTGCTCTATCACACAGCCAGTCAAGGCCAGTAACGCGGGGGTGTACCGATTATACGGGTTGGTGTACATGGGTAGATGATCGTGTATGGGCATATGGCCAGCATACACAGATCCAACCCCAGTCACTCGGACACGGTGTGTAAATTGTACTACATGTCATGTTCTCAATTTTTCTACACGACCAGCCTTATGAAACGGGCCATTGTACATGGGAAGTACCTAGGGTCAGACTACATGGAATGTAACTTTACTACACATCGTGTACTTTTTGGAAAATGGCATGGTCCTTTTGCTCCTCGTATCATGGTGATATTTCGTTTGGGTTAGTGCCCCTTCTTCTCGTTCCCCTGAAGGTCAGGAATTGTTTCCTTTTACAAGAGTATGATCCCTTCATTAGTCCATTCTATGATAGAGTTAGGCATCCATCCGAAGGGCCCGGATCAAGATCCTCTATCCATTCTAGACCCTAGGTAGATTCCGGCATCGACATAACAAAATCCAATGGGCATTCATCCCCTACCTAGTATGTGAATTCCTAAAGAGTCGCGGTATCTTCCATGTCCCTTGTAGTGAACATCATCTATGTATCGTGATCTTTCCCACTCAGGTGTGTGTCTCCCGTAATGAGTGCATCTATCTATCATAATCTTCCCACATAGAAGTGTGTCTCCCGTAATGAGTGAAACTACCTCTCATGATGTTTCCCAATGAACAGTACTTCTCAGATGGACATCATCAGAGCTATAAGACTCGTGGAGTGTGTTCTCCCAGAACGAGTGCTTCGTGGAATCTTTGAACTGAACCCTTAGCTGAGGGTATGTGGTCGTGTGACTTGTCTCTAGACTACAGCTCTGGGTTTTGAGTATATCTGGTTCATTCTATATGTTCTGTAGACATATATTATGTATAGCTGATTGTACCTTTACTTTGTGTACTGCTTTGTGGTTTTTGGGGTCCTCTATTGAGTATTCTTATACTCACCCCTACACAGGCTTTGCATGAATGTTTCGTTTCTTATGTAGACGAGTAGCCTTTTGACAGAATCCAGGGTGAACCAGGACAAAACCAAGCTTTCTAAGTACCCTACAGGCTAAGTCGTTCCTATGGCTACGAGCAGCAGTCCCAGTACCCTTTTTTGTTTACAGGTTGGACTTTGCAGTTTTCATACTCTTGTTTTGGTGGGCTTGTATTTTAGCCATGTTTACATTCAGTACATTACCTTCCATTATACTCTATTGGTTAGGTTTAGTTGTATGCATGCATTATGTTCCTTAGTGTTTTTACATTTCATCATTTGTGGGTTGGGATATGTGTGCGTGTGTACAGGTGCTTAGGCAATGCCTCCCGTGTTAGTAATATTCCTGCTCGGTGCAAGTCACCAGCCCATGACCTATTAGAGGTGGGCTTGGGGAGTCACAGCGTGGGCCCCACTAAGACGGTTCGTGACAATATCAACATTTAATAACCGAACATTTTAATAAATTTCAATTTAAATCCAAATTCCCATGAAATTGTCCTTAAATCATTGAAATATTTTCAGGAACATCGTGTTTGCCCCTCCCCTCACTTGTAAAAGGGGACCAATTAACCTCCAGTATTCACACCATTTGATAATTATAGATTATAAAATAAATACATTAAAACCTACTTACAATCCATAAATTCAACCTAGAGCATCAATTATTCTTTTAGAAACAATACTTCATTTATTAAGGAGTAATCTAAAGGAGGTATCTCTAAGAAGAGGTATTGATCTTAACAATGAAAATTCAATTTTATTTCATCTTCTACATCATATGGACTATTTTTATCACAAAAAATCAATTAAAAATAACTATTCTAGTTATTTAATAACCATCTATTAAATCTTCTCAATCGAGTGGGAGGTGAATGTATTTCTCGTGGGGACCTGTAGACTACTTCCTCCATGTTGTGATAAAACTCATTTTAAACCACTATCATTAATGGTTGGTTGTTATGATTGTTTTAATTTTTATATATTATATATATTATTTAATTATTCTCCATTAATTTTAATATATCATCTACCTTATTAGTTTTCTATCTATTGTTTAATGATAACACCACCTGTGCATACATGTGGACCACCACCTCCCCAAAGTGATGTTGTCTCTTTATAATTTATTCTTTACTTGGATGGTAAAATGGAAATATTTAATTAATATATAATATATTTATTATATAATAATTATTCTTAAAATTTTAATTATCATTTATCTTTTTTCATTCCATCCATCAAGAAATAAAATCATCACCCATGTGTACACAGAGACTATCGTCTCAATAGAGTGATGTAATCCATTTTTAATCACCACATTATATTAATTGATATATATATATTTATATAATTATTACATATGATAATTATATATTTATTAAAATTATATATATATATATATATATATGATTTATTATAAAATTTCAAGGACTATAACCATTGAACTGAAAAATATATGAAAACTGAAGCAGTTGACAACCAAAGTGATGATGATAACAAAACATTATTATAGAATGGGTGATATGACTTTTTAAATAAGTCATATATGGTATTATAGGTAATATTATGATTATATTATTAAATTATAATACATTTTAATTTAATATATAGGAGTTTTATGTTCTTACAAAACACGAAATCCTTGAGGTAAGGGTTTTATTTTACAATCACATTTTAATCAGGATTGTTTTTTCTCAAATTTTGAATCAAAAAATTATAATTTTTATCTCCCAAAAATATTATTTATTTTATTATACCATATTAATTTACATACATTATGTATTTTTCATTAATTTTCCTCTCTCTATGTAGTCAATAAAACAAAAAAATTATAATAACAGTCCATATTTTTCTCTTCGATCCAGAATATTTTATCCATGTTCATATTTTGATTAAAATATTTTTAAGAGTGTTTTTACTATTCATAAAATATATTTTAAAGTTACATTTAAACATGATTGACATTATTTACGTTTTTTCATTGTAATATTGTTGAAATTTTCTGAAAATTCTGGTTTTTGAATTTTTTACCAAAAACATGAAAATAATTATTTGTTTTAACGTACACCACCTGAATAGATTTATCTTCCATCATGAATACTTTTTTCTTCTAATATTCCATAATATAATTCAATGGTTATATTCAAATAATATTTATCCATAAATAATTTTATAAAATTTATATTTTATATATGTGTTTTTAACGAAAATGGAACTTTCCTCAAGAATTGTTCAGGTGATATTTTAAAATAAATTTAATATATTACAAGATATATTGATGATTATTATGATTTATTTGGAACATGATCCAATGTTAATAACTTTATTGTTTCTTGGTTTGTTTTAAAAATATGAATATAAAAATATTATGATACTATAATCCTTTCCATGGGTCGTGATATGATGGTATGAAAATTATTTATGATCTTGTGGAACACATATGTATGTTTTTTATTTCTTGATTGGTGGTTCTGTTATAAAATAAGGACGTGTGATTACATTATAAACCTAGGTATATTTTTTCTATTAAATTACTCCATTTCGTTGGATAAATAAGGATATATCATGAAATAATATGGGCTATAATATGGTGTGAACCCAATTATATAAGAGACATTGTCAAATAAGTTAGTCTTGAAGTGAACCATTACTACGGAAATGATAAAATGGGGAGTGAAACAAATCCACTATGATAATCATGAAA
Source organism: Viscum album (assembly GCA_963277665.1). NCBI lineage: Eukaryota > Viridiplantae > Streptophyta > Magnoliopsida > Santalales > Viscaceae > Viscum > Viscum album. Next base: position 2,116,513,508 of record OY728136.1, read on the forward strand.
GTGATCCATAAAATTTGAAATAATTTTATATTATTACTTGTATACATAAACGTAATTATTATTATTATTATATTTTCTCATTCCTCTTAATTTATTATTTATGACTCCCCACTCATATATATTATAAATTTAAATTAGTAAAACATTATTCCATGTTTAATGATTATGATATATGACTTGATGGGCATTATTTTACAATTGATATATCTTATTTTTATACCCATATTAATTTCCTATACTGACTTCTCTTCATTTATTAATATCTATTATGTTTACCATTAAAGAGCATCTAATATCACCATTTCTTATATTTACCTTCCCCGGGTTATAGTTAATTTTTTTAATTATGTTATTTATAAGAATGATACTACTTTGGAATAACATAATAAGAAATTATGTAGATCATTTTTGTACGGGTTATTTACATATCTTTGCTCCCAAATATACTAAACCTCTATAGTCCTAATATGTGTATAATTGTGAATCTTATAGAATATTCATCTAAAATTTAGTAATGTTTATATATAAAATATATAGGTCACTATAGTCCGTGTCATAGGAAGGGATTAGTAACTTTTGGAAAATTGGATGAGGAAAATTTTGTGAGAACCATTAGGATAGTCTTAAGTATATGAGAACATCATATGATTTTGTAAATGAAGAAGCATGGTTTTCCCATGAAAATACATCCTTATCTAGATACTAAATTTTTTTCACATAGATAATTTTAGTAGTGATAAAACAAAAAATAGTTGGATGAGTATATCATAGCCACCATTGTTGTACATGGTGAATGTTTCCTTACTACGTTCCTAGGTTGGCACACCCATGGGATATTCTTATGTTAACTGACATTTTCTTTAAGATAAATTATTGAAGATTTTAATAAATATTAACCATCTGTGTCATAGGTAAAACCTAAGGTTTAATAAGTTTTAATGAAATTATAAATATTAAGACATCATATTAATGATTTTACATTATTAATCACTCTGATTAACCATTTTGGTTTAAAAAGGGATTCATGATAGAATGATGAAGTTAAAGTGTTAATTTTTATGTCAAATGTTGTAGTATGTTATTTGAACATAGTCATTTGAATTAATTATATCCTAAAATGTTTTATGAAATTTTTATACATATCCTAAATTTTTAAATGTTGAAATACTTTTAAAACACATAATGGTATGACGATCACATCTAATGTCTATGAATCTTCCCAAATTGATGTTGGTGGGAATTTTATTCCAAAAATTATTATTGTTATATATATATATATATGAATTTGATGTGATTTTAGGAAATTATTTACAATAATTAAATAATTACCATGTCAATTAATTAGGAATAGACATAACATTTGATATTCAAAACAAAACTATTCAAATATTTTAGTATTAGGGGTAAATTTTAATTTCAAATAGAAACTAAAACTATTTAATTAGTCATGATTCTTATTATAAGTGGGAATTTATCTCAGGTGGTTTGGGAGAAAAAATAAAAATCAATGATATTCCTATTGTAATGGAGTTTTTTATGCCTTTCCAAAATATTTTCATAGTCTTCCTCCAAATAATGAAGTTGATTTTTAATTATAACTCATACCCAGCAGTACAACTATTTAACAGATTCGATAGAGAAAATCACTAATGGAGTTACATGAATTGAATAAAAAATACCTATATGATATTGATAAGGAATTTATTTTTCCAATTGCATCACCATGGGGGACCTATATATTTTCTAATGAAAAAAGATATATCAATGGACATCTCATTGATTATCAAAAACATAACACAATCATAATGAAGAATAATTACCCTTATATGTGTATTAATTATTTTTTATCAATTCTGTAGAGATCAATGTTTTTCAATGATTATTGTCAGATCAATATACTATCATTTGTGGGGAATAGTGAAGAAATAAAAAAATTTAGGTATGAACACTATGGATTTATAATGATTTCATTTTTTTTCTTATTAATTTCTCATGATATAATCATGTATTTAATAAATAGGGTATTTATTTATTTATATGATTAGTTTGTGGTAGTTTTTATAGAAATTATTCTTATATATTGTAATATCATGGAAGATAATGGTGATCATTACCCTTGATTAAAACATGTGAATGAAATACATATTTTTCTTTATAAATACCATGACCCTATTATCCCAAAGTTGGGGGTTTCATTGTTACATTGGTGAGATATATAAGTGATCTCATACCAAAGGACCTAAGAGTTTAGTAGTCTTGGATGACTATATATATAATTTAATATCATGTTAAATTTGAAAACCAAAACCAAAATATATTATTTTCTTTGAGAAAACCATTATTTACTTAATAATATACATTCATATAAATCAAAACACACTTCCTGGAATCCTAGAAAATGTAAACATAAGAAATGGTTGAGCTCATATGCATAGTAAGGGTATACATATAGGAAAATCTATCATGGTGTTATAATTCATTGTCAACATATAACTTTATATAACAATAAAAAAATTTATTTAATTAATAACTTGAGTATACATAATAAAATTATAGGAATAAATTATGATCTAATAATTCCATATAAATATTCACTTGAGTTTAAAATATATCTAGGGATATCACAACAAGTAAAATAAACACATGGACATAAACAACTAATCATGTAATCATGGAATTCACAAATATGTACATCATAAACATGACATCAAGGTTGTGTGATGAGACTTCTTACATAAATGGGTATGGTCTCATCCAAATACAATGACTAGTTTCTCCCATGAGACCCACAGATACATCCAGGGGTTGTATCAGGCCCAACCCATCACATACGATGTCCAATAATTCTTCATACAAAAGGGATAAACCTTAATAAACATAAAAATTATTTTTTTAAAGAATTTTTAATGTTAATAATTTCCCCAATAAATAAACATATTCATAAACCATTCAGAGTAATATGGAGGATGGTATTATAAAATAAAATTTCTTTTCAAAATGATTATAAATTATATTTAGAAATAATAAATATGGTATCGTAACATCATATCCCAATTTTATTATAAGTAATATAAGGTTTTATTTCAATGATGAATATAAATAAATTGATATTTTCTATAATTTTCTTGAGGAGAATAGATATTTCACTTTGAAATTATCATATATTAAATAAAAAATTATAAAATAATAGGGAAAAAATAATTTTAGAATGATTGTATAAACATGTAAATTAATATGCCAATCATTGACAAGTCTTGGTAGTGGGAAATATCATTAATTTTGAATATGTTGAAAGAAATAATTCCATTCACACCTTTGTAAAAATTCAAAAAGTACATAATTAAAAAAATTATAGGAAATATCCTTTTAACAAAATATTAAAACAATATTTTGGGTAAATATAACTTTACAAAATCATATATGAATATTTAAAACAACCTTGATAATATTTTTAGAAAAAATTTGTTTGAAAGAGAATGATACCCAACAAAAGAGAAAATAATGAATAATTTTTAAAACATTTTTCTGATTATTTGAGTTTTTAAAATAGGAAAATGAAAACAAAATATGTTATTTTCAAAATGATAAGTATTATAAGAAATTATTTTGCGTTTAAAATATAAATATCATATAATTAACCATTGGATACTTAAATAAAATTATTCTTGAGTAATTTTCATTAGATGAATGATAAATTAAATTAATGGTAAGTATATATTAAAAAAATTAAATTTTGAATATAACAGATGTTCCGTGTAAGTAAAAGTGATATGAGAAACTCTTACCTGGGATGTGATTTCCTTAGTGTATTTGTAAACCTTTTATGTAATAGATTAATATTTATTATTGATTATTATAGAACAATAATAATATATATAACACTTTATGAAATTTCATTATATTCTTTTATTGATGATTAATTGTCAATTCTTTTTAATATAACTTTTTTTAGGTAATAACTTCTTCCTTTTTCATGTATGTTTTGGTTTGGTAGTTTAAGTAATTGTACATTCTAAATGTTTCCATGATATCCCTAATTTCAACCATTATATAAATATAATATGTATTCATTATATATTTATTTATAAAATTACATAAAATATATAGATAGAAACAATAGTTACACCATTCATGGATAAGGTATGAGATACATATATGTGAATACTTTTTAATTTTTTTTTCATGGATGGAAAGAAAGAAAGGTATATAGTAATTAAAATTTATTATAGTAACTATTATGTCATATAAATCATATATTTTCATTAAATCTTTCTTTATTACCATTCATTCCCATATGAAATAAAAAAAGATTCACATCGCTTTGTGGAGGCGGTAGTACACATGTACGCATGAGTGACCATATTGTTTTCCAATAGATTGGATGAAAATAAGTAAGATCAAATATTATAATTAAAAAAATATTATCAAGTCATAAATATCATATATGTTTATATATATATATATATATTAAATCCATCATTGTATCTAAGAATGAGAGGTAGTAATGGAAATATATTCACATTGGTTTTCAAGGTGGTAGTACTCGACACACAAGGTCGACAGTTTCATTCCCATTTGATAGAAGATGATATGGATATAGGTTATAGAATATACAAAATAAAATCCTAGTGTATATTATATACCATTGATATTATATTTTAATTATTAATACATGAATGGAAGTTTAATGAGAATATGTAAAGAAGAAATAGCCTAGTGAATACAATTACCATTGCTTAAAAAAATCCATTGGATTTCATAAAAAGGAACCTTTGGTTGGCCTTTTTGGAAGACCAGTAGCACTAGAACATGTATAATGATCATTAAGAGAGATATTTTTATGTTTTTGGTGACATATATGGATTATGTTGTAGGAATAAGTGATGGGAGTATTCTCCATTTTATAAGTGGGGGATGGGACCTTCTTGTGAACCACATGGAAATTTCCCAAAAAATTCCAAAATGATAATGTATGTCACTAGAAACATGCTTACAACTGAACATATATTCAAATTTGGATTATGATATAGTCTAAATATGTCCATAAAATAGTATTTTTATATATTTAATTTGAAAAATAACCCATATATTTTGGTTTAACCTCTCCCTCGGTAAACATATTTAACATTACCAAGTGTAATTATTTTTTACTATTTTTACTATTCATTTTGACCAAAAAATTAAATATAATTTTTTTCATAATATTAATTATTATAGTCTCAAATATGAAATAAATTTAACTAAATTCAACTCAAATGATTGGAAAATTAATATTTCAAATTAAACACACAAATGCATTGAAAAATCATTTTTCCAAAAGAAAGGGTTTCTTAAGTATAAATTTTTTTATGTCAAATATAAATAAAAAATTAATACTAATGAACTAAATAAGACTAATAATAATATAATTTAAATAATATAACTTTTATAAATAAAATTAAATCAAAGTTGACTTATATAAATGCTTAAAACAAAATGGAAGCTTTCTATAAAAAATTATATTCTTTATTATCCATCAAAAAATAAGAATTTTTAAAATGTATCAAAAATAATCTATCTAGCATAATTTAGGCATTATGATATCAAAAATGATTTATATTTTTCATTTTCATTATCTAATTGTAGAAAAAAATTAATAAAAGTTCTCAAAACAGTGTGGGATCTCTTTTTAGAATAATACAGTTTTATGCCTAAATATATATTAATTCCTATCCCATTATTAGAAAAACAAATTTTAATGATAAATAATTTTATTGAGTATATAATATATAAATTTAGTTATAATAATTCATCAATAGTGATTAATAAATTTAGTTATGATAAAGAAACATTATAAGATTTAAAAAGGTTTTCATAAAAACTTTCCTTTTATTTTTAATGGGTTTTTATTCTATATTTTTATATATATAATTTATTAATAATTGATACATGTGTTAAACATATAATTTCATTGATTTAGTAAATTATTTTCATAACATCCAATTTAATTGCTATGTTGTAATAGTATTACATGTTACAGATTATTTAGTCATGTGTTGTGTGTGTCCCAAGATATATAAGAGATAAAATTTGAATAAATAGAGCATAAATTATTAGGTTGTTATATTTTTCCCTCCTCTAATAATTTTTTCCCTCATAATTGTAACTTAATCTTTAGAAAAAATGGATTTTAAAAATGATTATTATTTTAATGGAAAACATACATCGTAAAACAGTTAGTAAAACATCCTCTTAAATCAAAGGCAAGGGAAATACAATGTTCATCTATAATAACAATAAAATATGTTTCCAAATAGGATAAAATTAATGGGAAGTCAAAATATATACCAAGAAGAATTGAATAATTCCCAAATAATTATGGAGAGTTCTAGATATCATTGATCATAATAAGGTTAATGATTAATAGAATGTTAAAAACCCCCAAAACTGTAAATCTATAATGTGTGAAAAGACAATGGATTCATCAAAAAATAAGGTGAATGTTCAAAATTTTCATTCACTAAATATTTTCATAGATTTGAGGTATTATTTTAATACTAATATTTAAATAAACAGAAAATCTAATTAATTGATATCTTTTTTTAATTCATAATCATATTTTCATCCTTTGGTTGTTATTCGATCAATTTACACTCATTTTTAATACCAATGAATGAATATTCATGATGCATTATTCATGTTAAAGCACTAAAATTATATTTTAATTGATCATAATTTTGATAAAACAATGAAAATTCATTCTTCCTATTCTATATATTTATCAAAACTAGAATGATGGTCACATTATCCAATATGGATAAATCTTATTTTTATCTATAAATCCTTAAAAATAATTCATAAAATTATACATAAACCATTCCAAAAATAGTTAACCTTAAAACACTTCCAAAATTTGTCTACACAAATTCTAACCCAATAAATCTGAAATATTTTTTCACGTATAATTTTTCCAATATCAACATTAACACTTATCCAAAAAATATTAACATTTCTTATAGTGTCACATACCCAACAAGTGAATATTAAGATAATATACTCTCTTGAAACATTTTATTAAATTGAATCAACAAAAAACTCAATTAAAAGATAACTATGTTCAAAATAAACTATATATTTACTCAATAAATAAAACTAAAAATTATAAAATATATTCTATGAATCCAAATATGATGCAAACACTATCACAAAATACTTTTCCCCCATATTACTAATCATTTCCAAGGTCACTAATAATATATAATTTACTACACCAATTTTAATCATCTCATTATACAGAATAGACATTACTATATAAAAATAAGTAATATATTAATGGTTATTTATCCATTATTCATGTATTATCCAAAAATATCATTTTACAACAAAGCCACTTTTCATTGTTATCTACACCGTTCAACATATTCTTAAAAACCCTTGAAGAAAAATTGTTGAACTATATTACTTATTAATTTCCTGATAATTATAACAAATATATATGCGATGAAATAAATAATTGATTATTCTAAATAAAAAATCACTTTAATCATTTATAGCACCCCTAATTTCATGTTAGTATCCCATTATTTATGTATTTTATGTACATGATGTGTTTGGGTGAATTTTAGGAGAGTTTTAATGAATGTTAAATTTTTGGGGGGATTTTTTTAAGGTTAATATTTGGATAAAAGTTAGTGAAAACTGTTCAACTCCTATACGAAACCTTGAAAAGATAAACAGACACTACTGGGTAAGATCACAGTTTGGAAATACAATGTGGCCTCCTAAGAGTAACTATCAGTGGGAAATATAAGGAATACAAGGTTAGTTCATATTTTTTTCTAAATATGTGTTCCTATTGTGTGAAGGGTGTTGGGCGTCAGTGGTCGTTGGCACACAATTTTTTTAATTGTGTGACCCAACCATCCACGGTTAAAAGTTAGATCCTAAAAAAAATTATCTCACTCAGTTTACCACTTAACCTATCTTTATCAATTTTAATTATACCATATCCCAGTATTTCTTCCTCCTAAAGACATTGGATAATTTACCCTTCAATCTGAGAGAGATCAGTTGGAAAATCATGGTGCATTGTAGGTTATTTTCATAGTAAGCCTATGTTATTAGTGGTTTTCCTTAGATATACTATTCATCCATATCTTGTATTCATATATATTTTCAATTGAGGATTTATATATGATATTTGAAGCCAATAATGACGTGATATGGTAGTTCTGTTTTTATTGAATGAGATCTATGTTAGGTTTTTGGAGATTTATCTGGGTTTTGTTGATGTTTCCTGCCGTTCTTTTTTCCTCCACTGTTTCTAAGGTAGGCAGCTTCACTCTCAACTCCTCTTTCAATAACTGGAAGGGTTGATTTCAAATTGACTTTTTTTCATTGATATTTATTATGAAATTAATGTGAAATGTTTAGAAAAAACCCAATTTGGTGATTGGTTGTTAAAATGTAGAAATCAGATGTGAAAATTCTATTATTTTCTTCATTTTAAAATCATTATTTTAAAATATGTATTTTTTGGATTTATGGAAATATTTTGTAAGAAAGAATTTATATAAATGAATTTTTTTATTTAAATGGATGAAATGGATGATTTTGAATTATTTTGGAATAAATGGTTGGCATGTGTTCATGTTCATTTTTGAATGATAAGGGAGTGAAGTTCCCTCATCCAAAGAATGGGATAGAAAAGGCTTGAATATACCCCATCAAAATGGTTCACTAAGTGATGGATTAGTGAAATGATGAATCGTGAATCATGAGTGTATAGATTTATATAGTTTCATTCATGGTTGTATGTGTGGATATATGCAGTGGAATGTTTAATGGGGAAATGGGATTCTAAAAAAAATGCAAAGTCCATTTGGTTTATTTTACATAAAAGTTTTTTTTGGTGGAAAATGGGTTTTCTATAAACATATTGGCCTCAATATAAATGGGTGAACTGTTTCAATGTGTTTTTTATAAATTTTTTGATATAAATTTTCTAATATGTTCTATCCTAGTGATGTGAGTTCAGTTTTCATTTGGGGAATACGTATTATGTTTCATTAATCAACCACTACTTGGAGACTTTGGTACATTTGAAAATATCATATATCAGGACATAGGTAAAGGTAAAGTATCACATTCCTTCTATGGTTCTTTGTGACACATGGGAATGTATTGTGTGGATTGATCTTGATGATTTGTGGGAGTTTTTTAGTTGTTGTCTTAGGGGTGTTTTTGTTTTTGTTTTTTGATTTTAATACCTCATTATAGTTTATGTTGACCTTGGTTTTCCCTTGGTATGCTAATATTTTTTTTTGAATACGTTTAGGTGTATACATTTTTATCATGAAATATTTAGTCATTATTTGGTTATGGAATCCTTGGTTGGGTTGTTTTAATTCAAAGGGAAATTAATCCCCCAATTTTATTGAATCCTTTTAAATTTATTTCAAACCATTGGTGACTTGGGGGAATCACCTAAGGCAATGTAATATCCTTTCTCTTTATCAAGACAATGAGGAGGGTTTGGATTATACAAAAGTTATCATCATTTTTTGTCCAAATTTTTGGGGATAAATGGTATTATTTTGTTGGTCTATGAGTGGAAAATAATTAATGATTGGTCCAAGAGATGGGATGGTAGTATAGAGTACGAACTTTATGACATGGAATGTAAAAGATAATGAGACTTAGTAAACCAATTTATGATGAACTTATTGTTACTATGGAGTTGGGTACATAATTTATTTAGACACGCTAATAGGAGATGTGATCTCATTGTCATGGGTTTATCCAATGAGAAAATAATGATATGGATTGATAGAAATGACTTCCTAGAAGGAGTGAATTTTTCATTTTGACTAATTATTTATGGTTTTGGTAAAAAATATTAATTTTTTAAAGTATTAAAAAAATAAAATGAGAGATTTAGAAAATTTCATGATAGTGGAATTTTGAAAATTGATATACTTTTAAAGCAAGGTAGAATATTCAAATTTTGTTTCAAAGTAGGAATTTGGGAATTTTGGGAATGTCTTTTTGTGAAACTAGTGATATAATAATTTTTAATTTTTAATTATTAACTATATTGAGAATGAGACTTATGGTATTTTTTTTTTGTTATAAAAAATTGAACTCAGTATGAATTATAGAAATCATCTAGAAGTGACTATGGAGAATGTGGCTTCAACTCATCCATAGGTGAACCAAGATCAAGTTAAAAGTATAATCCAATAATTTTACGTTGTTTATATAGGTAACCGAATATATGAACCAATGAAAGTGGATCATTCCATTTAGTTCCAGAAGCATAATCCACCTATCATACGGGGTGATTCAGAACTAGAGAAGGCAGGGGTGTGGCTGAATAGGTTGAATCAACTTATAAATATTCTAGGAACACAAACACATGTGAAATTCATGTTGTAAACCTATATGATAGATGATCTTTCATTCCAGGGGTGGGATTTAGAAATGAAGGCTAAAATAGACCATGGAATTTCATTGGATAATTTGAATAGTTTTTCAAAAAAATCTATTCTCATACATTTAGGATTCAATGTACAATGGACTATTTAAGCCTGAAACGTGAGAACCACTCATTGATATAATATGTATTTAATGTTATGAATGTCTTCTATTTTTCATCCCAAGTTTCTGATAGTGCATCCTACTATGGATGATTTTTTTAATCAGTACAGAGGCAATATATTTGCTCAAATATTTCAATGATATTTATAATGGATTACATAGAGATGGTCAATAGAGTGATGGTGTATGAAAGGGACATCTCATAAGAATTGGGTGGAGGGAACATGATGATACATATGGGAAATGGTGGGAACTCTAATGTAGGGAACAAGAAGAAGAGGGACACCTATTTCCAAGGTATTTAAATGAATCCTAATCTTACGGTTGGATTGGTGAATCCTCCTCCAAAACCTAAGGGAATTTTATGATGTTTCCCATATTGATATTTGTACAATGTGATGTGAGATTTTATGGAACAACCTATAGCATACCAAAATTGAAACCATAGAGAGCATCTTTAGGGCTATTGTCACAATGCTCTGAGGTCAGTTGTTAATGTCACTTCTCATTTTTCAAAGATTTCATATGATTTGAAAGGAAGGGTGTAGAAGAATAATTCTCATTAGATGAAATGAGCTATCCATAGTGATTCTAAGAAAACCATTACTCATTTACAAGGGAAATCTCAACCCGGTAATAATGAAAAATTTTAGTGAGTAAGAAGTTATATGGAAATGAGAAAGTAATGGTAGATAATAAATTTATACCACCGACGGTGAGAGGTACAATTATTTTAAATTATAAACAGTTTGAAGATTTGTTTGATATGATTGAATCTAATTTGTTTATTTCTTCTTGTGATACTGAATTTATAGGTTTTCATATAGATATGGTTCCCTTTATTTTGAAACTTCACACTCCCATTGATCAAGGAGAATGTTGAGCCTTTATGTGTAAACAACGTACTATAATTGTTGATGGAGATGATTTGATATAGGATTTATATGTGCTTGATATGGATTTCTATGACATAATTGGTGGTATAAATTAGTTGAAAATTTTAATGGATCACATAGATTGGTATATGTGAAAGGATAGTTTAACAACGGATGATGATGTCGACCATATCTTTAAAAGAGACTGGAATGTAATAGTAGGTGAAATAGGTTTTTTGGCACTAGAAGTTGGATAAATCTCTTACCATTTGGAATATTTGACAATTGAATTGATGAAAGAGATCAATAAAAGCAGTTTTACATCGATTGTTGATCAGATTATTGATGTATTTTACAAAAAATTTACAAGGTTTCCACCCATAAGAGAAGAGATTTTATGACCAATTTGATCAATTGAGGAGATCCCATTGGTTCTATAAAATTGGCTTGTGATCAAGATATCACCAATTTCATGTTCTGAAAGATTATATTAAAAACACATATTTCATGAATATATATGGCCAATATGAGTAATTTTTTGGTCCATTCGGTCATACGAATGAACCAGTAGTCATAATGTAAATGATAAATTAGATTTTTCAAATATATCTCGATTATTTTGTATTGTATTAAAGGATCAGGTATGGTCATGAGAAGTACTTGGTGTCATTTTTGGGAATTTTTTAGGATTAACATATGTCTTCCACATTATCAAAGTGTAATTTTTGTATATAATCTGTATATATCCTTTGCCTTGTAGTTACTAGTGGATGTTTTACTGTGGATCTAGAAAAGATATAGGATGTTATCTCTTGGCTACAACCAAATAATTTCTTTGAGATATGTAGTTTACTTGGTCTAGTTTGTTATTACCAATTCATTGTTCAGTATTTTTCATGACTCGATTTAATAACAATTTCATTTATAAGGAAAAATGTTCCCTTATATTAGAATGTTGAAAAATAGAGGTATTTTCAAGAGATAAAGTTTCTCCTTACATCATAACCTATCTTAAGATTTTTAAAATCATGAAAATGGTATATGGTGTATTATGATATTTCATGATTTGGATTACGATTATTTCTTATTCAGGGAGATTATATTATTTCTTATGTCTTACAACAATTAAGGATTCATTAGGATAACTACAAAAATAATTATTTTGAGTGAGTTATCATATTCCAAAATTGGATGAAATCTATTCATAACCTCTTGGGTGAGAGATTCACAGTGTTAATAGATAATAAGAGTTTGAAAAAAAATTTCAAAAAAAGGTATTTGATCTTATGAAAATGAAGATTGATGGAGTATCTGAAATTTTTTGACATTGACATAATGTATACTGTAGGATAAGGAAATTTAGTGAAGATGCATTAAATAGAAATCAATATTCTAATTTAGAAAAATAACTTTTTGACCAGTGGCTATTGATATTGGTGATAGAGGATGTTCACATGGAATGTGAAGACATAGGAAATATTGCAGTTTTCTTCCAGTTTATTTTTTTCTAAATTATGTTAGTATGGTAAAAGGGAATCAAATATCCTTTTTGGAGTCTATTGTTTAAAAAATCAATGTGGGGAGACCGTTGAATAATGTAAGATTGATGGGAGTTCAGTTATGTGGTTTCGAGATAAAATTGTTGTATATATAGATTTTCAAGAAAACAAATTCCATGATTACCACCATTCAAGATGGGATCTTCATCCTAGAATATAGAATATGTATAAGTCATTGAAAAAACTATTTTTTGTGTTTTGGAATAAAAATAATTTTAGAATTTGGTTTATTTTTTATGGATATTGTTGGATTGTCCGTAGGTTAATGAAGAGAATCAGCGATGAGCGGGCATGTTGTAGTCTTTACCTTTTCCTATTTTGAAATGAGAGAAGATAACCATAGATTTTAAAAAAGTATCCCATGAATGGTTTGGAAAACTAAATTTATTTTGGATGATCTGGGATTTTCTCAAAAGTTGGATTATTTCATCTAAGAAATGGTAAAGAGACATGGCATGCTAGTTTTGATAGTGTCTGACAGAGAACCGAGGTTCACCTCTCATCTCTGGAACTCATTATAGTAATCCATTGGGAAATATTTGACAATGAGTAGGGCATATCATCCTTAGATGGATGGACAATCCGAATGGATGATATGAACATTGGATGACATGATTTGGGCCTATTTAATGGATTTTGGTGGCTCATGGGAGGAGAACATAACATTTTTAACACCCCAAGGATTTATAAAAAATTAATATAGAAGGAAAGGAATGAAACACTAAGCCTTTGTGAAACAATAAATTTTATAAGGGGTATTTATAAATTAGCTGATAAACTCAATTTGTCCGCTTCTATGATTTTAATTTTGAAAAACAGACCTACATAGTTATAATAAATAAGATATTTAGAGTCAGATAGGATCAACTTAATTTATTGGCGAATAGTAATGTGTCCATATAAATAGTAATTTTACCCTTATGAATTTTAATATGTCCAATATGAATATTAAATTGACCAAATTAATAGTTACATCACCCATTAATGTATAAATAAAATTTAGGAATATTTCAAATGACAATATGATCATAGTATAATTGTTGGTATTTTTGTATATCATAACTATTTAATTATTTTTCTTTATTAATTTAAAATTTTAATTAACTTTTTTTTTCCTAAAGTGTAATAATAAATTATTAGTTTGTTTTCCTATGGTTATAAGATAATTCTATGATACCTTGATTAATTTTTCAATGTCTTGTAAAATTAGTTATTGTTTTAAAAATTTTATTTTTCAAATAAATTATGATTTTATTTAAAAATTAAATTTCTCATATTTATAAAAAAAAATTATAAAATGGAGTTCATTTTTTAATTCTAAATGTTGAGAAAATTTCATGGTAAATTTTTGGAATTTTTCTGAAATACATGGTTTTTTGGTCATTAGTGAAATAAGATAATTTACAAAATAAGTTAAAGACATGAATTATTGAGTCATGGATGATGTTATTTTGAAGTAATAACCATTGGTTATAACTCACGTGGACTAATTACTATTTTTACTGAAATTTATCAAGACTATTCATAGTCCTGATCTAAAATAATAAACTAATTATTAAAATAATGGAAAACCCCTCATCTCTTCCACTATAAATATCACCCCTCACCACCTCTTCCTCTTACACCACTCAAGATATGAGTATTATATATATTTTTCCCAATTCACTTACCAAGGATAATACCCATGTCTAGGACCTATTTGTCTCACAAAAATTTTAAAACCAAATTCCATAGGGATGATCTCAAGGAGAAGATATCCAGAGGTAAAAATTCTCTTTCATTTTTTTCATTTGATTCAATTATTTTTCTTTTCTAGTACGCTCTTCACCTATCCATATCCATGAGGCACGAAAAATATAGAGTCATATATATATATATATATATATATATATATATATATATATTAGCAATGTTATATAAAAATTGATCATCATACTTCTTCTCTGCTCTATCTCATTCAAAAAATAAAAACTTCGTCTCTGATATATTAATTTACCAACATTATAGAATATGTGTTTTAAATTTTACTTAATTCCTTAAAATAAGGTAATAAATACATTTAATAGATGAAAAAATATTTTTACATTTATTATATAAACTCCTTTATGGTTTGTAATTAACAAATATACATAATATTAAGTTATATAACGATACTAGTTCATAATTATTGAAGAACCACCAAAATGATTTAAACAGATATCATTAATGTTTTATCTATTGATTCTCCATAATATATGAAAACAAAAGGATTTACTTGATAATTTAATATTATAGAAACATTTCAATACCATCTCATTCCACTTCTGGAGTTTCAATTCCATTTGATAAGTAATTCCATTATGAACTGACCATGGAAACAATGTAATGAACACACCTGAAACAATGGAACGAACAAAATATTATTAATAAATGGGTGGAATGATATAATAAAATGATCATATATGGTGTTATAAACATGAATATGTTTATTTAATATAATAATAACACTCTTTTAACAATTAAATGTGAGTTTTAAACACGTTTTACATAAGACGAATCAGAGGTAAGGGAATTCATAACCAAATTTTCATTATTTGGGTTATCCTTATACTTAATTGATTTTTTGATTCTAATATTATTTGTAAAAATAATTTATATTGTATAATGTTTTATTATGTGGATTTACATTTATTATATATATTCATTTCATTTTATTAATTATTGATTCAATGATATGATATATGTGACTCTCCTTAAAAAAACCTCTTTTAAATTTCTATTTCTACAAGATTCAAAATGAATGATTTTTTGAAATTGTTCAGGTTTTGTGATTATTTTCTTGATCATATAAATTATTTATGATGAAGGATGGTACCTATATCTCCCTCCAATACATGGGGTATGTGTAAGATAGAGGTCAGACGTATGGTTACTCCATGTGTAACTACAATGGTTACACAAAAAGGTAGTCAGGACGGTTACATTGTAAGGTAATCATGAGGGTTCTAAATCATAATGGTATCCCGAAGGGTTAAAATATTAAGTATGTAAATCCAAAATATAATTTAATGGTATTATTTATTTATCTTATATATCTCATGTTTTACAAAGTAAGTATATGGTAGTTTATGGGTGAGAAGTATGTCGTTGTGAAAATGATTTCATGTTTTTATATGTATTCAAGTACTAACAATTTCTCTCCTTATTTTTATATCCCTTATCAAGATTTATGTTCTCATACATATTTTTGAAATAGTTTCACTAGATTTATGTATGGGTAAGATAAAATTAGAATTCAAGATGAATGTTCTGTATACTTTTCATGAAAATATTTCATGTTTTTTATAAAAGCTTTTGTATCAGAGCACAGTTTAGATGACTTTAGGGGTTTGGATGATGTCAAAATAATACCTTAAAAGATTTTTACATTATATTTATGTTGAAATTATATAGAATTTTAATATTACCGTGTTGCTTCATCTAAGATATGTCTTTTTAGAATAGTTTTCCATAGAATAAATAGGGAATCTGAAGTTAAAAGAAACCGAGGGGCTGATATTTTTCTGAATATAAACCTAGAATGGTAAGGATTGGAACCATGTAGTTTGTGATATTAATAGATTAGGTGAAAAACTCAATAAATTGTGGCGGCATCCATGAAATAGAACAACCATAACTACAACAATGGCATACTATAATAGTGTAACATTTTCTAAGGAAACACCCACCTGCTTTTAGTGGATCTTCTGATCGAGTGGAGGATGAAGAATAGATTAAAACCCTAAAATTATATTTGTTGGCATGGGTTTTTTAGATAATAAAAATTTTATTCTTTACACTTATCATTTTGAAGGTGAATATAACTAATGGTAGTCAATGGTCATGATTATCAGGGATAGTGAGGATATTGATGCATTAGGGTGGGAGGAATTTCAAAATATTTTCATTGAATAATATTTCCTATGGGTTTTCAACTTGGAATGGAAAATAAATTCATTGAATTGATGAAAAATTAGGTAGATTCATTGGTTGCGTATGAAGAAAACTTCACTCAATTAGCACGGTATTCTCCAAATATTATTCGGGATCTTGATAGAAAAATAAAATATTTTTAATGAGGATTGAATCCAAGGTATTAAAGCTAATTAGGTTCTTTTGAATTCAAAATTTATGATAAAGTATTATACTATGTTGAGAGGGTATAAATGGAGTTTTCATATGATTATGTGTACTTTGAAAACAAGAGAAATAAGATGTTTAGATCGAAAGAGAGGTGTAAGAATCAATCATGTAAATCTAAATATAAGAAAGTTCAATTTCTGGTTTTTGAAAATCATGGTAAAAAGAAACCTGGGCAATGTTTTACCAAAACTAGAAAGTATTTTTGATGTGGTAAGTTGGGAATATATATCAAGATTTTAATTAACAATACCTTAAGAAGAATACTAATAAGAAAAATATAAAGTGTTTTAAATGTGGGGTGATGGGTCATTATGAAAATAACTACCCAAAGAAATATCTGATGATGGAAAGCATCTAAAATATATGCACCATGGTGTAGTGAGATCCTTTGTGACTATGTCAGAAGATACTGGGTTGTCCAACGAAGTTTTTTAAGTTAAATTAATTTTTTTAAATGATTTTACTAATGTATTTTTTGATACAGGGTCTACACATTATTTTGTTTCATAGAAATTTTCTTGTAAATTCTAAATTTCCACGCAAGAAATGAGACTAAAACTTATGGTTAAAACACCAGGGGGAAATATTAAAGAAAAATGGAATTATAATAATCTTTCAATTTTTTTTTGTGGAAATACAATACTTGCAAACCATGTTGTCTTTCGCTTTTTGGATTTTTATGTCTTCTTGTGTATGGATTGGCTTTCTATTTACCATGATAAGATTGATTGTAGAGATAAAGAAGTTGTTTTTCAGAAATAGTTTCATTTTGTATACAAGAATGAACCTATAAATTTGATAATGTATTAGGAAGATAAGAAATAGTTAAAAGATATAAATAGAAGTTATCCTACTCATATTGTTGAAAATAATTGAATAGTTCAAATTAATTATGTTCTAGTGAAAAATGAATACCTGGATTCTTTTTCGGATGATTTTATCAGAGTTATACCAGATTGAGAAGTTGAATTTACCCTTAACATAGTTACTAATGCTATGAAAATTTAAAAACCACTTTATAAAATGGCTTAAGTGTAACTTCTTGAAATGAAAAATCAGTTCAAAGAGTTACTTGATAAAGGATTCATTCGTCCTAGCACTTCACCATGGGGTGCTCCTATATTTTCATTAAAAGTAACTATAGTTCCATTAGGCTTTACATGATTATAGAGCATTGAATAAAATTAATATTAACAATAAGTATTCATTGCCTCATATCGATGACTATTTTGATTAGATCAATGGAGCTCAGTATTTTTTCAAGATTGAATTGATATCTGAGTACCGTTTGCTGAAGGTGAATGAATATGACATTCTAAAAACAACTTTTTGTAATAGATATAGGAATTGAAAATTTTTTGTTATGACCTTTGGTTTAAAAAATTCCCCTATTGTATTCATGGATCTTATAAATATAATATTCTATGAATATTTGGATAATATTTTATTGGTTTTTATTGATGATATTTTAGTCTTTTCAAAAAGTTCTGAATCAAGAAAAAAATTGAGGATTTTTGTGCAATCACTCAAAGAAAATAAGTTATAAGACAAATTTATAAAATTGGTTTTTTTGCTGCAACATATTTATTTTATTAGGAAAATTTAAAATAATTCTAAAATAATAGTTTATCCCACCAAAAAAAGTGGTTGATGAATGGTCAAGACCTAGAAATGGTATAGGGATTCGTAGTTTTCTTAGATTAGCAGGTTATTATGGATAGGTTTTTAAAAACGTTTCACGGTTATCTAGACCACTAACTATGTTAACACAAAAAGGTTTAAATTTTCTTGGAGATAAGACTAAGATTTTTTAATTAACTGAAGGAGAGATCAGTTAATGCTTTAGTTTTGGAACTGAATTCCAGAAATGGTGTATTTTTAATCTACAATGATGCGTCATTGAAGGGGCATGGTTATGTTTTGATGTAGAATGATTAGGAAATTCCTCTATTTTGTTTCAAGTGTTAGTTCAGTTATCTTTGTCAGATAGAATTATGTAAGCACAGAAGGATGACTTTGAGCTACAGAAAAAATTATAATTGGTTAAAATGGGTAAGTTTCCATATTTTACCTTTGATAAAGATTGTGTTTTTATATTTGGAAAGATATTATGTGTTCTTTTTGATTATCAGTTGAAGAAATATCTGTTGTGTAAATCTCATATTTCTCCATTTTCAGTTCATTCTAGATGTAAAATGATATATAGAGACCTTCGAGGTTATTACTAGGGAGATGTAACGAAAATATATATTGTAGATTTTATCGTGAAATGTTTTACATGTCAATAGGATAATGCTGAGATAAAACTACCAAAGGAGATTATTCATCCTATTTCAGTGCCGAAGTAGAAATGAAAAAATATATCCCTAAACATCATGGGGGGATAACCAAAGACTTCTTGATGAAATAATGTCATTTTCTGTGTTATTTATGGGCTCACTAAATCTACACATTTCATTCATATTCATGATATTATATCTGTGGATCAAATTTCATGAATATACCTCAAAGATTTTTTTTAGTATACATGAATTTCCTCATTCCTTTGTATCTAACCATGATCTGATTATCACTTATAACATTTGTAATGGCCTTTAGTAGTCATTGGGAATAGAATTAAATTTCCTCACTTATTTTCATCCTCAATCTGATGTACAGACTAAGAGAACAATTTATACGTTGGAGGATATACATTGAACATGTCCACTAGACTACCAGGGAATTTGGGATCATCACCTTTATTTAGTATATTTTTATTATAATAATTGTTTCTATTTTGTTATATAGATGGAACCTTTTGATGCATTGATTGGGAAGTGGATTCTAACTCTAGTATTTTCAGATGAATTTGGGTAAATTATGTCGATGGGACAAGTATTAGAATAGTAAGTGGCTTATAAAGTTAAGATGATCCACCAACAAATTATGATAGTGTAGAGAAGGAAGAAATTTTTTTAGATAATTGGGGGAAAGATATTTCTTTTGAGGTAGGAGATCATGTTTTTCATTAAATCTCGCCATGGAAAAGTGTTATTTGTTTTGGTATGAAAGGAAAGTTAAGTCCATGTTTCATTGGACATTATGAAATCCAAGAGAATTTTGGACTAGTTTCCTACCGATTTTATTTGCCTCCAAGTTTATCTCAGATATACATTTTTTCATGTTTCGATGTTGAGAAAGTATGTGCCAAATTCATATCATTTTTTATCCTACATACAGTTCAACTGGAATAGAACCTTTCTTATAAAGATAAACCTATTTAGATTCTTGATCGTATAGATATATTATTATGGAATAAGGTAATCCACTAGGTTATGGTTTTGTGGAGAAACCATGTGGTTAAAGAAGAAACATGGGAATCTGAAAATGCTATGAGGAAAAGGTACACCCATATGTTCAATGATTAAATAAACAGTTCAAGGATTCAATTTCTAGATATTACGGAGAATGTAACACCCCCAGTATTTAAAAATAAATATAAAATAGAATGAAAAGCATGAAACACCAAGTCTCTATGAAATGAAACTTTGTTTTAAGGATAACGTTATAATTTAACCATTATACTAAATTTTCTCACATCTTTTATTTGAATTTCGAAAAATGTACATACACTACTGCAATCAATAAGATATATAGATTCTGATAGAATCAACTTAATTTTATGGACAATAGAAACTTAACATTATGAATAGTAATGTTACCCTTATGAATAGTAATATAACCATTTTGAATAGTAATTCATCTAAATATATAGTAACCTCACCCACAAATGTATAAATAAAATTTAGGCATCTTTTAAAGGATAATATGATCATAGTATAAGAGTTCGTATTTATGTGAGTCATAAATATTCAATTAATTTTTTTGATTAAAATAATAATTTAAATAAAAACATATTTTCATAAAATATAGACATTAATTTTTATTTATATCCCTTAAGGTTATAATATAATTTTATGAAACCTCGATTAATTTTTCACGTTGTTATAAAATTAGTTATAGTTTTCAATATTTTATTTTTCAAATGAATTATTGTTTTATTTAAAAATAAATAAATTTCTGATATATAGAAAATTATTTTTCATAAAAAGGAGTTATTTTTTTATTTCTAGATGTCAGAAAATGATTTGGGTGAATTTTATGGATTTTTCAGAAATAGTAGAATTTTTGGTGAATAGTGAAATACGTTAATATACGAAATAAGCTAAATACATGAATAATTGAATCACGGATGATGTTCTTGCACGATAAGAACCCTTAGTTTTAACTCAAATGCACTAATTAATATCATTATTTATAATAATCAATACTATTCATTGTATTGAGCCCAAATAATAAACTGATGATTCAAATAATTGAAAACCTTTCCTCTCATCCACAATAAATACTACCCCTCACCCCCTATACCTCTCACACCTCTACAGATTTTCAATTATCTAAATTATACCCAATACACTTCCCAAGTCCCTTCCCCACTTCCAATACCTTCTAGTCTCACCAAAAGGCCAAAACCAAAATCCATAAGGAGGATCTCCTGGAGAATAGATCAAGAGGTAAAAATGTTCTTTCATTTTTCGTTCATTTTATTTTCAATTATTTTTATTTTCTTGTACTCTCTAAAACTAACCATATTCAAAAGGTTTTAAAAAACTTATGAAAAAAATATATTTTAATTTTATCTTGTTTATGGAAAAAAATATCATCATACTTCTTCTCCTCTCTCTCTTATTCTAAAAATTAAAACATCGTGCTTGATGTGTCGATTTACCAAAAACGTGGATGGTGTGTTTTCAATTTACTTTATCTACTTCAATGAAGGTTATAAAACAATTTTAATGGTTGATAAAGAATTTAATATATATATTATAACCTCTTTTATGTTATGGAATAAATATATATACATAATATTCTATAATATAACAAAACAAGTTTGTGATTATCGAAGAACTGGAAAACAGATATAAATGAATATAAAAAAAACTATATAATGATTCATCATAATATATGAAAAAAATGATTTATGGTGTCATTTAGTAATATAGAAACATATTAATACCATTTCATTCAACTTCTTGGGTATCACTTCAATTCGACAAGAAAATACATTACGAACGGGCCATGGAAACCATGTAAAGAACGCAACTGAAACAATGGAAAGAACAAATAATTATTAATGAAAGGGTGGAATAATGTTATAAAATTATTATATAAGGTGTTATAAAAATGAAATTGTTTCTATAAAATAGTAATAACACTATTTTAACCATTATATCGGAGGTTTATTCACATTTTAAGTAAGACGAACTAGAGGTAAGGTAATTCTTAACCCAATTTCCATTATTTGGGTTATCCTTATACTTCATTGATTTTTAATGCTGATATTATTTGTGAAATGAATTTATATTATATTATGTTTCATTATTTGGATTTATAGTGAGTATATAAATTCCTTTCATTTTATTAATTCTCGATTCAATGATATGGTATATATAAGTGACTCTTCTTTAAAAATCCTCTTTTAATTTTTTTTTACGAAATTGGAAATGAATATTTATATGAAACTATTCATTATTTATGATAATGTTATCTTACTCGGTAATTTTCTATGATAAAGGGTGGTACCTAAATCTACCTCCAATTTGTTGGGTGTGTATAAGTTGGAGTTTGGTTGTATTGTTACTCTATGTGTAACTGTGAAGGCTACACCATAAGGTAACCATGTGGGTAAAATTATATGGTATCTGTGAGGGTTATAAATAATAAGGTAGTCCTGATGGTTATAATATTAAGTAATAAATTCCCCAAAATACCCTTATGGTTTTATTTTTATTTTACAGAAATCTCATGTTTCACAAATTATGTATATGATTATTTATGGGTGAGAAGTATGTCTTTGTGACAATGATTTCGTATGTTTATAAGTATTCATGTACTAATGGTTTCTCTCCATCTTTTTATATACCTTACTAAGACTTTTGTTCTCATCTAAAGTTTAGAAATGTTTTTACAGGGTTTATGTATGGGTAAGAGAAAAGGAGATGCCATGATGAATGTTGTGAAGACATTTCATGAATGGATTTCAGGTTTTTAATAAAATATTTTAGATTATGAAAAAATGGATATTGTTTTATTTTTACCCAATTTGTATCCATATTGGTTGATATATACGAATTATATCCAAACCTTCTAAAAATATAAATTGAAATGATATTTGGGAATTCAAAAGGTGAATTCTTAAGGATTTTACTAGATTATATAATGTTTATGGTCAGGTCTTTATACCATTATTGGAGTTATCTTATAACCAAATATATTAGGCCTCAATATATATTTCTTATTTTGAAGTATTTTATGGGATTCCGTTTCATTCTCCATATTTTTGGGTTGAAACATTTGAGACTTCACTATTTTGGTTGAGCCTTGTGTATGAGATAATGAAAAAGATTCAATTGCTCATGAACATAATGGGGATAGATAAGAGTCATTAGAAATCATATAAAGATCATCATTTATATCCATTTTCATTCTATTTAAGTGATCATATATTCTAGAGAATCGCTTTAAGGATTGGGCATTATTGTTTTGGAAATAAGGCAATGTTATCTCCTCGATACATATTCCCTTTTGGGATAGTTGAATGGGTTAGTGGGGTGGAATATAGGTTGGATTTTCCACCATAGTTTAGTTTTTTTCATAATGTGTTTCATATATCTCGGTAGAAAAAGTATCATTCTGATCCTAACCATGTGATTCAATGGGATCATGTTGACCTATATCTATATGATCAGTTCATTCATATTCCAGTATATATTATTGATAGGAAATAGAAAGTATATCATGGAAAAAGCACCAGTGTAGGTTTTTTGGAAACATTGTAAGAATCATGAAGAAACATGGGAATGGGAGAAATAATTGATCATGAAATGGCCAGAACACTTTCTTGAAAATTTTGTTTTTCTATATTTCGGGGATGGAAAATATAATGTTGGGGATAATGATTCCTTCCATGACCATTTAATTAACCACTTAATTATTTATTTAAAATATTTTGATTGTTTGGGTGAATTTTTGGAGTGTTAAGAGGACTTTTGAAATGTTTTGAGAATTTTATATAGGTTCATGGTTGGAGAACAGATAGCAAAAACCCTGACAATCCTATAAGAACCCATGGAATGTGAAACAAAGAATACTGGGAAAGTTCGTGTTTTGGAAAAACTATGTGAACAAATTGGAATAACCATGAAGGTGGAATAAAAACACAGTTGGGGCATGGTTTATATAACCATGTAATCCAACCATCAGAAGGGTGTTGGGAGACGCTGGTAGTCACACAGTTGGCACACAGTTTGACTAACCATGCAACCCAACTATAATAGGATAAAAGTTGGATCCTAATAAATTTTACTTACACAATTTTAACCATTAAAATCTAATTTTTCACTTAAATAAACCCTAACTCAGTTTTTCTTCCTCCCAAATTATGTGGAGACTTTCCCCTTTGATTCGAGAGGAATCTGATCGAAAATCATTGTGAATTGATCATCTGATTGCTTGGTATATCTCTATTATTGGTGGTTCTCCTTGTAACTACTCATCTTCCCTACCTTAGATTCATATATAAATTTCATTGGGGATAGATCTATTATATTTTGTGACTATAATTTTGGAATATGTTTGTGTTAATGTTAAGGAATGATATCTAAGTCAGTTTTTGTGTAGATTCAACCCAAATATGGTGATTTTTTGTGCAATTATTCATTTTCCCCATTGTTTAAAAGGTAGGTGGCTTCACCCTTGACTCATCTATATAAAAATAGAAGCATTATTTTCAAATTAATTTTTTAAATTAATTTTTTTGAAATTAATGTGATGTGTTGGGTAGAAACCCTCTTTAGTGATTGTTTGTGCAATTATGGTAATTGGTTGTGCAAAGTGATTTGTTATCTTGATTTCAAATTATTGATTTCAAAATATGGATATTTTGGATTTATAGAAATGTTTTGATAAAAATGATTGAAATAAAATAATGGTTTTTTTAAAATGGTTTGAATGGCTGATTTTTTATGGTTTCTGGTATAAATTGTGTGTGTGTGTTCGTGTGCATTTGGTATAGATAAGGTCATGAAGTTCCCCCATCAAAATAATGGGACGAATATGGGTGTGAATTTCCCCCATAAATATAGTTCACCAAGTGATTTCATAGTGAATCTATGACTCATCGCTCATAATTATATGGATGTCCATGGTTTAATGCATGGTTGGACATGTGGATATGTGGAATGAATTGGATTATGTGAAAACGAGTTTCAAGAAACAGTTTGAAAAAATTGTTTGGTTGTTTTTTTGGAAGCTATTTTGGATGGAAAATGGTTCTGGTGTGATCTTAAAGAATTTTATATAAACTATTATGTTTTTTAGATGTTTTTATATAAATTATTTAATATAAATTTTCTAATATGTCACATCATAGTAGTGTGAGTAGGGAAGTCATTTTGGGAAAACCTATTGAGTTTCATTAATCTCCACCTTCTTGGGTGCTTCATTGAATTTTTAGAAATCCTTTATCAAGAAATTGGGTCAAGGTAAAGTATCACATTTATTTTCTGGTGCATTATGATATTGGGTCATGGATTGTGGCGTTAGAGCTCGGAGATTTCTAAGAGTTTCGATGATGGTTTCATGGGAGTCTTTTTTTTTGTCTTCTTCTTTGTAGTAGTTTTTTATCTTTTATTTCATAGGTATTATGATATAGTTTAGTTTTTTTGTTATACTTTTATTTTTATACATTGTTATCATGAATTATTTAGTGGTTATTTAGTTATGGAATTCTCGGTTGGATTTTTTTAATTCAATGGGTAAATAGTCTCACAAATGTATTGAATCCCTTGACTTTTATTTCTAGCCTTTGGGATCCTTGGGAAGTTGCCTAAATCCATGTAATATCCTTCCACTTCTCAAGCCAATGAAGATGGATGGGATATAACATCATTCTACTTAGGTTTAGTGATAACATACGTTTACATTGGCCCCTTTGATTCTTCTGATGTATATTCCATTGATTCTTAGGGAATTTATTTTCATAGTTCCCCATCTCCTTATATTTAAAAAAATGAACATTAATGGTTTCTTTCTTATGTACCATTTCTTTTATGAACCCTATTTTTATTATCACTACACATTGATGAAAAATCTCATTCCATTCTAGCATGTACCATGTTGTTTCATTCAAAAATTATCACAAGTGGTAAAATCCTTCTTTATTATCTCCCCTTATCAATTTTTTTTACATATATCATATTCTTTTCTTTGTTTCCATCAAATCCATAAGACATATATAATTTTTCCTCTTTTTAATAGTAGAGGAAATTATATCCTCTTATGATGATAAGGTTTAGACACTAGTTACCTTTAATGGATTGGATTTAGACTATAAAATAAAATGCTAATCTTACTCTTTATATTATGTACATAGTTTTTAGCATGCCATCCTAACCACATAATGATGGCTTCATACATAACAACCTTTTCCTCTACCTTTTTCTTTAGACTCATTAATTTTCTATCCGTATCTACACCTTATTTTTTAGGATAATATTTTTAAAAAAACAGTGAATTTAAACCCTTTCACTCCTTGTTTTCTATTTTTTATTCATCCATATTGTTTTTCATTAGTGAAAGCCAGTTATTTTTATCCCATGATAAATGATAAACTTCCATGATACAATTTTAGTTTTTATTACATCCCAAATAATTAAATTTTACCAATAATAACTTATCCATTTCTCAAATAAAAATGGATTTCTATTCCTAATAAATTATAGTGGGTTTTTTATGAATAATGTAGTCTAACATTGATTCACCACATTGTGGCATAGTAGTCTATTTTACATGGAAAATTTACTGTTAATATCCTAATTCAACGTACCCAATACAGTCACAATTTTGTATCCTCTAGCCGAAGGTCAAGATCCATCTTCATTAATTTTCCCCGGAATGACATATCTAGATGGAATATGTTCAATTGTGAGGATTCCATTCCTTCCACAAGACACCATTTCTAAATAATTTCACACACTATATTAGATCAAAAATTTATGAAACATGCTATATAATTCCAGAAATAGTGAAACATTTAAAAAAAATTAAAAATTTATGTATCATTAATCCCTAAATCATAATCTTTGTATCTTTGAGAATATTCTCATGTCATTAAACTATTTTAAAATCCTTCATAACGTTTTGTAATGCAAAAATTAACTGGCCAAAGAATATTCCTCAATATTTTCAAAAAAGGTGTGCATAAATACATATTTTCATACACTATATGATGATTGTACTAATTATTAGTGAAACCTTTTTGGAGAAATTACTCCTAGTTAATATTCCACCAGATCCACATCCCCTTTTAGTATCTAAATATGGAAATATTTCTAGTAAATCCACATAATCTCTATATTACATTATCATTAGTATGTAATTATATTCTTAAAATTATCCTCAAATAAATTATTGGGGTTATGTTCTCTAATTTAGGTTTTATAAAATCCAGTATTTATGGTTTCTTCTAAACTTTTTCTAATTCCAACTATAGAATTCAAAGCTTACCATGTTGATTCATCTGAGATATGCCATTTAAGAATAGGTTTCCGTATAAGAAATAGGGAAGATGAATTTAGAAGGAATTTAGAGGTTGATATATTTCTGAATCTAAAACCTAGAATGGTGAGGATTAAACCAAGAATATTTTCATAATAATAGCTCAGCAGACACAGTCAATAAATAATGGTGGAATCCATGCAAGAGGACAACATGAACTACCACAATGAAACATGATATTAGTTGAACATTTTATGAGGCAACACTTTCCTACTTTCAGTGGATCTTTTGATCCAGTGGAGGTATATGAATGGATTAAAACCCTTGAAATTATATTTGACGTCATGGGGTGTTCATATAATAAAAAGGTTATTCAATCCAATTACCATTTTGATGGTGAAGCTAACTAGTAGTGGTTAATAGTCATGATTATCAAGGATAGTGATGAGATTGATGCATTGGGATGGGATGAATTTAAAAATATTTTCCTTGAAAAATATTTTCATACAATTTTTTACTTAGGATGGAAAATAAATTCCTTGAATTAAAGAAAATGGAGGTGGATTTGGTGGCTGTGTATGAAGATAAATTCACCTAATTGGCAAGGTATACTTCAAATATTATTTGGGATATTGATAAAATAAATAAATATTTTTACTAAGGATTGAATCCAATATATTAAAGGGAAATAAGTTCTTGTGAATTCAAAATATATAACAAAGTAGTTTTCTAAGATGAGAGGGTATAAATACAGTTTTCTAATGATTATTTTAACTTTGAAAAAAATAGAAATAAGAGGTTTAGATGGAAATTTAGGGGTAATAATCAAACATATAAATCTAAATATATGAAATTTCAATTTATTGTTTTTGAAAAGTGTGGTAAAAAGAAACCTGGGAATGTCTTACCAAAACTGGGAAGTATTTTTGATGTGATAATTTTGGAATATGGATCAATATTTTAGTTAAAATGAACTTAATAAAAATCCTAAAAAGAAGACTATAAAGTGTTTTAAATGTGGGTAATGGTTCATTATGAAAATACCTACCCAAAGAAATATATGATGATGGAAAGAATCCAAACTATATACTGAAAGGTGTAGTGAGATCCTTTGTGACTATGTCAGTAGATACTGGGTCGTCCAATGAAGTGGTTTTAGTTACTTTATTTGTTTAATTGGATTTTACTAATGTTTTTTTGATATGGGGTGTACACATTCATTTGTTTCTGAGAAATTTTTTGGTAAATTATAAATTTTGACTCAAGAAATGAGAATATAACTTATGGATGAAACACCATGGGGGAAATATTTTAGAGAAAAGGAATTATAATAATAATTCAATTTGTTTTCTATGGAAATACAATACCTACAAACCATGTTTTCTTTCCATTTTTAGTGTTTTATGTAATCATGGGTATGGATTAGATTTCTCTTTATCATGATATGATTTATTATAGAGCTAATGAAGTTTTTTTCTAGAAATGGTTTCGGATTCTACACTAGAATGAACCTATAAAATTGATAACATATCAGGAACCTAAGAAACTATTAAAATTTGTAAATAGAAGTTATCTAGATCAAATTGATTAAAATAAGTGAGTTTTTCAGATTAGTTATGTTCCAGGGTAATATGTATACCTAGATGTTTTTTCAGATGAGTTTTTCAGTGTTATACTAGATCAGGAAGTAAAATTTACCATTGACTTGGTTCTTGATGCTACGAAAATTTCAAAACCCCCTTATCAAATGTCTTGAGTGGAACTTATTGAATTGAAAAATTAATTGGAAGAGTTTCATAGAAAATTATTTATTCATCCTATCACTTCACAATGGGGTGGTCCTGTTTTTTTCATTAAAAAGAACGACAGTTCCATGATACATTTCATGATTATAGAGATTTTAATAACATTACTATTCAGAACAAGTATCTATTTCCTCATATCGATGACTTGTTTGATTATATCAATTGATCTTAGTATTTTTTTCAAGATTTACTTGAGATCCAAGTACCATTAGCTCAAGTAGAAAGGGGATGAAATTCTGAAAACAACTTTTTATACTAGATATAAGAATTATGTGTTTGTTGTTATACCCTTTGGTTTGAAAAATTATCCTTCTATATTCATGGATCTTATGAATGTAATATTATTTGAATATTTGGATAATATTGTTGTGGTTTTTATTGATGATATTTTGGTCTTTTCAAAAAGTTTAGGATCAAAAAAATTAAGGATTTTAATGCAATCTCTCTAAGAAAATAATTTATATGGGAAATTTAGAAAATGTGTTTTTTGGTTGCAATATATTTCTTTTCTTGTGAACATTGTAAATAAGTATGAAATAATAGTTGATCCCAAAAAAACAAAACTGGTTGATGAATCAAAAAGACTTAGAAATGGTATAAGGATTCGTAATTTTCTTGGATTAGCAGGTTATTATTGATGGGTTGTTAAAAACATTCCACAGTTATCTATACCACTAACTAAGTTAACACAAAAGGGTTTAAATTTACATGGACATTAGAATGTGATTTTTTTATGAACGAAAGAAGAGATTGGTGAATGCTTCAGTTTTGAAACTGACATCTAGAAATATAGTGTTTTTCATCTACAGTGATTCTTCATTGTAGGTACATGGTTGTGTTATGATGTACAATAATCACGAAATCCCTCTATTTAGTTTCAAATTTCATTTTAGTCATCTCTATCAGACAGAATTGAACAAGCATAGAAGGAAGAATGTGAGCTACAGAAAAAGGTAGAATTGGTTAAAATGGGTAATTTTCAAGAAGAAAACTATGATAAATATTGTGTTTTTGATATTCGGAACGATATTATGTGTGCCTTGTGATTCTCAGTTGAAGAAAGAGTTGTTTTGTAAAGCCCATATTTCTCCATTTTCAGTTTATTTTGGCAGTACTAAGATATATAGAGACCTTCGGGGTTATTACTAGGGGATGGAATGAAAAGTGATATTTCAGATTTTACCATGAACTGTTTGACATGTCAACAGGATAAATTTTGTGAAAAATCCCTTAAGGTAACATTGACACATTTTTGAGGTGATTGTGTTTGTTGACAAAGCAGGTTTCATTGTTGACAAAGAGGGTTTCCATGGTGATTTGTCGAGTTCCATAATTTTTTTTGACAACCTATGTTGACAAAGAGCCATGAAAAATGAATAGAAATCTAGAGGCAAAATAAAATTATAGATATAATGTGGTGCTATTTTCCAGTGTTTGCCAATTTTTTGGGTCTCAAAATCGACAAATAAGGAAACGTGTTTTTGGAAAAGGGACTTGCACGCCAGTTTCATGGAGGCGTGGAATGTTTTTTGAAATATTTTTTTCACGATAAGAACATCAAAATATGAAAAAGAAAATCGGGGTACCCATATTTTGGATTGGGCATGCAAGGTGACTTGGTAAACATAGGCTTAGGAAGAAGGACTTGCGCATCAGAAGAGAACTTCCAAATAATGATCTGGGTGCCCAAAATGACTATAAATAGAGGGATAATCTTCTTAATTAGTCATGAAGCACAAAACATATTGAAAATTACAGCTCCAGTCGCTCAGGTGGTTTGGGAGCAGAAGTGGTGGTTTGGGTGAGCAAATATAATGTTATTCATAAGTTTCATGTCAGTTGATAGTTTCATTCCAGTATTAGTTTGGGCATAAACGGGTGTGAGTTTCCCATGTATTGATTTAAATAAGGGAGTGTTGCACAAGTGGTTTGGTGACACTTACGCACTTGGCTTGGAGAAGCATGCTAGTAATTTTAGGGTTGGGTGAAATTTGGAAGATTTCTTAGTACACCTGTGGTAAAGTTGTATTAATCAGTGGATGAAATTGGAACTTTCATATAGAATATTAATATAAAGGAATATGAATTCATTTCTGAAAATTAAGGTACTTAGAAGTCTTTAAATTGTGATTGGATCTTCTAAAGAAGCACAGGGTGAACTTCAATTAACAGAGTAGTGATCTTCTATATTGTGAATGGTTGTAACCCAGGAGGGACAGTGAGTCTGCTCCAAACATTGTAAACAGAAATGCGCTTATAGTGGATTTGGTATATCAGCATATCACTGGTGTGTTCTCCTTAGAGGTATCCCAATGAGGGTGAACCCAGTAAAAATATTTGGGTCATGTGCATGATTTAATTTCTATTTATACTTTTCTACAGGAATGCGAGATAAGGGAGTTTTCATTAACAGTGAAACAAGATCCAAAGGGGAAGAGGTTTATATCTATCATACCCTGATTCACCCCCCCCCCCCCCCCCTCAGGGTATTTGGACTTGTGGGACTAACAATTTGTATCAGAGTGAAAGGTTGATATCAGTGTTTCTCTCTCAATGTAGGTCACCAATCATAAAGGTATTCTGATCTTCGGAGGGAATAGCATTTAATTATAGAAGAATCAGATACAACACTACTTCCAATCATTCAGAATAGATTTGTTTAAAGTAGTGATTCATGGTGTCTCAGCAGAAATCAATCATGTTTTGTCATCAGAGGTTGAAATAAGGGTACTAGATGCTGACAATAAGGGAACCAATGCCTTAGGGGGATCCTTATCCAATTCTATATATACCATAGTGATTTAAGTAAAAACATCACATTCTATGTTGGAAAATCTATTTAATATATATGAATGAGATACAAAGGTTGGAGAGGAAAATCACCATGTTCTATGGAACAAGTATGAAGATCATAGAATAAACCTGAATGGGTCTTTTGATGCATTCTTTGATAGGGTAAATATTATTGTGGAAGACATTTGAGGTCTTGGAGAAGTTATTAAAGACATAAAAATTGTGAAGTGCATCTTGAGAAAACATCCACCTCTGTTCAATTCAAAAGTATCAGTTTTGGAAGATAATGACCTGAAAGACCGGACATTGGATAACCTTCACAACACCATTATTGAATATGAAATGAGAAATGATGATAAAAATGTTGTGGAAAAGGGTAAATCTAAAGAGGTGGTATTCATGTCCTTGAAGAAGCTAACAATTGAATATTGTCAGGAAGATGAAGAGATAGGTGAGGTGATTTAATTCCTTTCCTCAAACCTAAAAAGAGGAAAAGGAAAGTTCAAAGCAAAACTTCCACTAGAATATTTTTGATGTGGAACGATTGGACATCTTGTGTAAAGGTTCCCCAAGAAGATCTAATAATATGATGATGATGAAGTTGAAATTCCCAAGAAGAAGTCTTCAACCTATGTGAAATGCAAGAAATAGTTCCAGAGAAACTTATTTAAGAAAAATAATCTTCTTTCACAAGAATGTGACAATTCAGATGAGTCTAAGGATGAGAAGGTTGAAGAGACAGAGAACTGCAAAGATCATAGAGAAAATTATATGGTGGCAGTTGTCGGAAGTTCTCAGAAAAATGAAGAAACTGACACTGATGAAGAATAATAATAATTTGAAGGAAGAGTTGATATGGAAGTTGAGTAAGAAGGATCTCTTGAGGAGATAGATGTTTTGAGAGAAAAAATGATGAAAGCCAACAAAGTGGTATAACATGCCAAACTCTATATGAAACAATAGGAAGAATAGATTTCATGATCTGGTAAAATAAATTGAATAACTTAAGTCCTCTAGGCTAGAGAGCTTATAAAATTTTGGTGAACATAAAATTATGGTTGAAGAACATAAAAGGGAGATCGATAGCTTCAATAACATAGTGAAAGATCAAATCAAGAATATTGAAGAACGTGAAGAAAAAAAATTCAGTATATGAATAAAATTAAAGGATCAAGAAAAAATCTTGACTCGTAGTATGATAAAAGGAAATAAACAATTGTATTCAAATGTTAAGGATAATGTGGGGAATGACCGAAAACAAAAAACTGTGAAAGTTGAAGTCAGACAGCAAGAACCCATTCTGAAATTGAAGATTAATTTTGGTTTAAAGAAAAATCAAAAGACTCAGAGAACCTAAGGAGAGATTATAAGTATAGAACTAACATACAAGAATGAACCCTACATTAGGTGTTATTGTTGTGGAAATATGGGGCATTCACAGAATGTATGTTCCACATCCAATAGATACCAAAGGGAACAAGAGAGAAAATGGAATAAAAACATATCATAATATTATAGAACATATTTTGAGGGACATTGTTGTTGTTGTGAAGGATTTGGGAACATGGCTAGATACAGTACATCAATCATCTAGAGGAATGTGCCCAAACAAAACTCGAGCGGTCACAAGCAGCAAATCATAGAATCAACAAATGAGCTCAAAATACAAAATCAATTTTCATCTCTAAGGAATTAATATGGTTCATCATACCCCAAGGAAACTCATGTTTTCTAATACATTCCATGTATGAATTCAAAAACATGGATCAAGTAGAAGAGAGGTGAGAAGGAAGCGGTTGCAAAAAATTTCTCTAAAATAATCATACCGCTCTGGTGTATGGATCCTTGATAGCGGATTCACATCTCACATGAATGGTAATAAAGACTTTATTACATGAATAAAATATGACAAACACGGAGTTTTCATGTTCATACATGATGAAGGCCGAATGATTATTAGATCGGGAAAAGACATGTTTCGGGGAAAATAAATAGGATATGCTGATGACATAGTAGTAGAAGGTCTTAGTCACAATTTGCTCAGAGTCAGTCAACTATGTGACTTTGGGAATTATATAAGGTTCAATGAAATGATATGTATCGTCAAAGGTATAGATGGTGTAGTGATTATACATGGAAAAAGAATAAAGGGAAATATATACCCTATAAGTGGTGATGAAGATGTGTTCTTTTTATACAGAGAGGAGGAAAACAAGCTTTATCATAAATGACTTGTTCATCTATTCCAACCTTCTCAGGAAGATCTGGTAAAGATTGATGCAACTATAGATCTCACCAATCTATTATGTAATCGTACACAAACATGTGATGCTCTTAAAAAGTTGAATATAATCATAATGATGTACAAAGTGAAAGAAAATAAGTCAACAAGAGTACTCAAATTTGTGTGTGCTAATGTTTGGGGAAATATCCCCCCAAGAGCCATTGAAAGAAAGAGATATTATGTTCTATTCATTGATTATTATATCATAATGGCATTGGTATTCGTCATTTTCCCTAAGTTCGATGTGTTTAGTTGCCTAAAATAGTATCGAAGGGAATCTCAAAGGATTCTTGGGTAGAAAATTCTGATGTTTCGTACTAGACATTGTATGGAATTCAAAAATAGTTAGGTAGAATACTATCTCAAGAAACACAGGATAAGGCATCATGTCTCTTCAGTAAGAAATCCCCAACAGAATGGAGGGGTGGAAAGGAGAAATCAGATCATAAACAACATGGATAGAATTGCGCTTATAGAAAAAGACTTACTAGAGAAATTTTTGAAGGATGCAGTGTTGACATCGTTTTACATTTCTAGTAGGGTTCTATTATGTACTATGGAAGGAAAAACTCTATATGAGATTTGGTACAGGAAGAATCCAACAGTGAAATACTTTAAAATATTTGGAAGTAAGTACTTCATTCTCAACCATGAAAAACATAACAAATTAGTCACAAGGAGATGAGGGGATATTCCTTGGATATTAAGGAAAAGAAAATCATACAAATGCTTTAATAAGGGCCTGTGGAAAGTAGTTGAGAGAAATGATGTCACTATTGTGTAAAATGAAGAGAATACTCCACAGCACAGTGAATAGTTTCTTGATGAAAGTGATGAAGAGGAAAGTAACATAGTGGGCACAGAAGTAGAATATGATGACTCAGAAGAAGAAACTTATGATGAACAAGAAGAATTCAAGTCTATATCTACAAATAATCGAATGTGTCAAGATGAAATTGGTAGGAAAGATACTATGGGTGATTAGACAACACTAGTTAATACAAGAAGAATTAATTCATTGTAGCAGACATATATTTAATCTCAAATTGAACCTAAATATTTTGTTGATGTAGCTGAAGATGAGAGCTGGGTTCAGGAAATGAATAAAGAACTAGACTAGATTGAGAAGAATCAAACTTTGGAAATTGTTTCATTTCCAGGATATAAGAATGTCATCGGGAAAAAAATGGTTCTTTCTCAACAAAATGAATAAATATGGTGTAGTGATCCGAAACAAAGCATGTATAATGTGTAAAGGATACACCCAAATAGAGGGTATTGATATTGATTAGAAATTTTCACTTGTGTAAAGGCTAGAAACAATCAGATTATTCTTGTCCATTGTAGTGCAATGAAAGTTCAAAGTGTTCCAGATGGATGTCATGTCAGCATTATTGAATGGTTTTCTGGAAGAATAATTGTATATTAAGTAGCCAGATGTTTTTCTCATTCATGATGATGAGAACAAAGTGTGTCAGCTGAAGAAGTATTTTTATGTGTTGAAGTGAGAACCAAGAGCACGGTATTCAAGGATATATCAATTTTTGAAAAAGATTGGTTTCCAATGTGGTGGATTTTATTACAATTTATATGTGAATAATGATAGAAATCCAAGGATGATGGTGTTGGTATATGTTGGTGATATAATTTTTTGAGTATCAGATGAATAACAATGAAAACAATTTTATAAATTCATGAAACATGAGTTCTAAATCTCTATTATTGGTGAGCTGATGTTTTTCCTTGGTTTACAAGTAACATAAGGATGGAATGAAACCTTTATCTCTCAATAGAAATATGACAAGGAGGTTATAAGGAGATATGGGATGGAAAATTCCAAGGAAATGAAGACTCTAGTTCCTACCCAGATGAAGCTGTTGAAAGACAATGATTGCAAGGGGGTTAATATCACAGAATACAGGTAAATTATTAGAGTTTTATTGTAAATGACCACAACAAGGCCTGAAATTGTATTCACCACATACCAAGTAGCGAGATATCAAATTAATCCCAAGGAAATCCACATGCTTGCAGTAAAAAATAATACTTTGGTATATCAATGGAATGGTGGATATCGTCTTATTGTATAGTGACAAATATCATCTAAAGCATTTGTGATACACAAATAAAGATTTTTCCAGTTAAAATAACGATAATAAATCAACATCAGGAGGTTCTTTTTATATTGGTATATTGTGTATTTCTTTGTTGAGTAAGAATCAATATTTCATTTATTTGAGCATCATATAAGCTGAGTATATTGTAGCCACACAAGCATGCATTCAATTATTGTTGATGAAGAAACAACTTGATGACATGGGCGTGATAGTGCAGTCTCTAATCAGAATTTAGTGTAATAACTCAATTGCTATAAATATTAGAAAAAATATCATCCATCATTAAAGGACCAACCATATTTAAATGAAAAATCATTTTATTAAGGAGAAGGTGGAGCAAGGGATAGTCAAGTTGGAATATGTGCCAACAGAGCTACAGGTTGCTGAATTATGATGAAGGACTTACCCAAGAAAGTGTTCGAGAGGCATCGACTAGCTTTGGGAGTTCAATCGACTACCCAAACATGAAAGGGTGTGGATGTAGAAACCCCCCTCTACCCAAGGTATGTTGTGTTTTGTCCTAATGTATTGATCTGTATTCTATCATCTGTTGCAAACCACAAAGGAGTGACCTTTAGGTTTGTTGAAGAAGGGGAGAAAGAGAAACTCCTAAATGGGGAGAAACTATGGATTAATAAGGGAGAAAATGTCTTGGACAATGACATGGGATATGTTGATAGGTGGAGCAGTGATATAGGGGGAGAGCAATGAAGTAGAGGGAGAGTTTTAAAATCTGACGATGCTAGAAGTGATCGATCAGTGATTAGATATCATGACAGATGAGGTTCATGATGAAATAATTTTATTGGTGTTAGGATGGTATCAACAATTGGTGTTTGGAATGAAGTTATTTATTGATGATCTTTTCATTATACTCTTGTTTCTCACGCCGAGCATTGCTCATGTGGCCTTAGAGTATGTGTTGAGTAAGTCATTGACCGCTATCTAAATTGAAAGATGTGAATGGTGGTAGTGGCTTAAATAATATTTAATGGAGTATTAAAGTGTGATGAATAATTATAAGAATAGTTTTCAACTAACCCAATGGGGGATATTGTAGGGAAAAAGTCTATCAATGTATTAATGATGCATTTTTGAGGTTATTGTGTTTGTTGACAGAGTGGGTTTGTTTGTTGAAAAATAGGGTTTCCATGGTGAGTTGTTGAGTTCTAGAGTTTTTTTTGAAAAACAATATTGATAAAGAACCATGAAAAAAGAATATATGATCTCAAGGGGACACAAAAATAAAAGATGCAAGGTGGCGTCATTTTCAAGTGTTTGCCAAATTTTTGGGTCTCAAAATTGGAAAATGGAGAAATGTATTCTTTGCAAAGAGACATGTGTGCCAGTTTTTTGGAGGACTAAAATTTTTAGTGAAATTTATTTTTCATGACCATAACATAAAAATATGGAATGGTAAATAGGGGCACCCAAGTTTTGGTTTGGGCGCACACGGCGACTGGGGCGATAGAGGCTCAGGCGGTAGGACTTTCACACCGGAAGGGAACATGTGTGCGGTGCTCAGGGTTCCCAAAATGCCTATAAAAAGAGGAATACTCCTCTTCATTAGGCATTAAGCTCAACACATGAGAAAATTCGAGCTCCAATCACTCTGGCAGTTTGGGCGTGCAAATGGTGGTTTGGGCGCACAAGTATAATGTTATTCATAAGTTATGCGCCAGTTGATAGTTGTGCACCAATATTGTTTTGGGCATAAAAAAGTGTGAGTCAAACATGGTTTGAGTTAAAGAAGGATGTTTCCCACAATTTTCTTGGTGAAACTTGTGCTCCAGGCTTGGATAACCATTCTAGTCATTCTAGGGTTACATGAAAGTTTTAAGATTTCACAGTACACCTGCCTTAAAGTTTTATTCATCATTGGATGAATGTGGAACTTCAACAGAACATCTACATATGAAGGAGGATTCATTAATTTGTGATAATGAAGGGACCTAAAAGTATTTAAATTTTTGGTGTATTTTCTGAATAAGTAGGGGGAACACTTTATTTGAGAGAGTAGTGAGCTCTCATATAGTGATTGGTTGTAAACACGGAGGGACAGTGAGTCCACTCCGAACATTGTAAACAGAAGTGCGCTTATAGTGGATTTGGTACATTAAAACATTTCCAGTGTATGCTCCTTAGACATAGACTAGAAAGGGTGAACCAAGTAAACATTTTTTTGTCCTCTTAATGATTTAATTTGTGTTTATAATTTGATATGGTAATGAGAGTGAAGGGAGTTTTTCTTAACAGTGAAACAAGATCCAAAGTGGGAGAGGTTTAAATATATCATACCTTGATCCAACCCCCCCCCCCCCCAATTAGAGGATTTGTTCTCTTGAGACTAAAAATATAGTACAGATAAAACTACTATTGAGGATGCTTCATCCTTTTCATGTGCCAAAGTGGAAATGGGAAAATATATCCATGAACATTGTGGTAGGACTACCGAAGACTTATCGAGGAAACAATGTGATTTGTCTTGTTGTTCATCGTCTCGCAAAATCTGCACATTTCCTTTCTATTCAAGATACTATGTCTTCAGATCGTATTTCATGACTATACCTTCAAGATATTGTTAGAATACATGGATTTACTCATTCCATTATATCTAACCATGATATCATATTTACTTATAACATTTGGAAATTCCTTCAAAAGTCATTGGGAACAGAATTAAATTTTTGTACTACTTTTCATCCTCAATCTAATGAAAATAATAAGAGAACAATTTATACATTGGCTGTTATGCTTTAAGAATACCCAATTTTCTACCAGGGAAGTTGGCATCATCATCTCTCTTTAGTAGATTTTTCTTATAGTAACAGTTTTTGTTTCAGTATATAGATGGGACCTTTTGATGCATTGTATGGGAAGCAGTGTCAAATCATATTATTTTGGGATGAAGTTGGAGAAAGGATGTTACTGGGATCATAATTTGAATAGGAATTGGATGAGAAAGTTAATATGATCCAACAACACATGATGACAGCGTAGATAAGGAAGAAAAGTTGTACAGATAATAGGGGGAAAGATTTTTATTTTGATCTAGGTGATTATGTTTTTCTTAGAATCTCGTCATAGAAAAGTGTTATGTATTTTGGTATGAACGGAAAGATAAGTCCATGGTTCATTGCGCCATATGAAATCCTAGGTAATTTTGGACTATTCTCTTACCTAGTATCTTTCCATCCGTGTTTATCTCAGTTATACAATTTTTTTCATGTTTTGATGTAGATAAAAAATGTGTCAGATTCATTTCATTTTTTGAGCCTATATGTAGTTCAAATGGAATAGAACCATTCATATAATGAAAAACCTGTTTAGATTCTCAATCATAGAGAGAAAGTATTGTAGAATAAAGTAATCCACTAGGTATGGGTTTTTGGAGAAACTACATGGTTGAAGAAGGAACATGGGAATATGAAAATACAATGAGGAAATGGTACACTCACTTATTCAATGATTAAATAAACATTTCATGGATGCAATTTCAAGATATTGGGGAGAATTTAACACCACAAGGATTTAAAAATAAATTTATTATAGAATGAAATGAATGAAACACTAAGTCTCTATGAAATAACACTTTGTTTTAAAGAGGTAGTTATAAAGTAACCATTAAAATACATTTTTTCACTTCTATGATTTGGATTTTGAAAAATGGACATACATGGTTGTGATTAATAAGATATATAGATTCTAATTGAATCAATATAATTTTATAGTCAACTCAAACTTACCCTTATGGATAGTAATTTTACCCATGTAAATAGTAATATGACCCTTTTGAATAGTAATTCATACAAATATATAGTAAGCTCTCCCACTAATGTATAAATAAAATTTATCCCTCTTTTAAATGATAATATGATCATAGTATGCGTGTTTTTATTTTTGAAAGTAATAAATATTCAATTATTTGTTTTTAATATAATAATTTAAATAAAAATTTATTTCCCTAAAATGTAATAATAAATTATTATTTTTCTTTTCAGTGGTTATAATATAATTTTATGAGACCTGTATCAATTTTTCATGGTGTTATAAAATTAGTTATAGTTTTAATTTCTTAATTTTTTGAATAAATTATTGTTTTATTTAAAAATTAAATTTCTCATATAAAGAAAATTATTTTGATATAATGGAGTTCATTTTTTAATTCTAGATTTCAAGAAATGATTTGGAATTTTTTTTTGGATTTTTCTGAAATATATGAATATTTGATGAATAGTGAAATACGATAATTTAAAAAAATAAGCTAAATACATGAATTATAGAGCCATGGATGCTATTCTGGTGTGGTAAGAACCCTTGGTTTGAACTCACATGAAATAATTAATTTTTTTAGTCACAATTTTCAATACTATTCATAATCTTGAGCCCAAATAATAAACTAATGATTAAAATAATGGACAACCCCTCTTCTCCTCCACAATAAATACCACCCCTCACCCCCTCTACCTCTCACACCTCTCAAGATTTTTTAATTTTGTAAATTCTGCCCAATACACTTACCAAGGCCCTTCCCCAAGTCCAATACCTTTTTTTCTCGCAAAAATACAAAAACCAAAATCCATAAAGAGGATCTCAAGGAGAACAGATCAAGAGGTAAAAATGCTCTTTCATTTTTCTTTCATTTTATTTTCAATTATTTTTTTCCCTTGTAATCTCTTTAACTCTCCTTATTCAAGAGGCATGAAAACTCATGTATCATAAATATATTTTATTTTTATCTTTTTGATAGATAAATTATCAACATTATTCTTCTCCTCACCCTCTCATTCTAAAAATTAATACAACGTCCATGATGTGTCGATTTACCGACATCATAGATGATGTGTTTTCAATTTACTTTATTTACTTCAATGATGGTTATAAAAACATTTTAATGGTTGAGAATGATTTTAATATAGAGTATATAACCTATGTTATTTTCTTTATTATTAATATATATATAATATTATGTATTATAAAAAAAAAGTTCATGATTATCGAAAAACTGCCAAAATGATCTAAACGAATATCAATAATGTTTTATCTGATGATTCATCATCATATATGAAATCAATGGTATAATGTAATAAAATAGAAACATATTAATACCATTTCATTCAAATTCTTGAGTTTCACTTCACTTCGACAAGAAAATCCAATACCAACCGACCATGGAAACCATGTAAACAATGCACCCGAAACAGTTGAAAGAACAAAGTATTATTAATGAATGGGTTGAATGATGTTATAAAATGACACTATGAAGTGTTATAATCATGAATATATTTATATAAAATATTAATAACACTCTTTTAACGATTATATTGGAGGTTTAAACACATTTTATGTAAGAAAAACTAGAGGTAAGGGAATTATTAACCCAATTTCCATTCTTTGTGTTATCCTTCTACATCATTGATTTTTTCATGATATGATTATTTGTGAATTAAATTTATATTATATTATGTTTTATTATTTAGATTTAAAGTGATTATACATATTCATTTTATTTTAATAATTCTTTATTCAATGATATGGTATATGTAAGGGACTCTTCTTTGAAAATTCTCTTTTAAATTTCTATTTTTACAAAATTCAAAATGAATATTTGTTTGAAATTATTCATGTTTTATGATTATGTTCTCTTACTTGGGAATTTTTTATGATGAAGGGTGGGACCTATATCTACCTCCAATTCATTGGATATTTATAATTTTGAGGTTGGTTGTATGGTTACTCCATGTGTAACATTGATGGTTACACCATAATGTAGCTGTGAGGGTAACATTATAAGGTAGCTGTGAGGGTTACAAATTGTAATGTAGATATGATGTTTACAATATTAATTAATTAATTCCAAAAAATATGATTATGGTTTTATTTATGTTTTATGGAAATATCATGTTTCACAAATTAATTATATGATAATTTATGGGTGAGAAGTATGTCTTTGGGAAAATGATTTTGTATGTTTATAAGTATTCATGTACTAATAGTTTCTCTCCTTATTTTTATATTCCTCAATAAGACTTTTGTTCTCATTTAAAGTTTTGAAATGTTTTTATAGGTTTTATGTATGGGTAAGAGAAAAGGATACACCAAGATGAATGTTGTTAAGACCTTTCATGAAAGGATTTCAGGTTTTGAATAATTGCTTTTGGATTATGAAAAAATATGGATATTGTTTTAGTTGTACCCAATTTGTATTCAAGTGGGTTTATATAGATGAATTATATCCTAAATTTCTAAAAATCTAAATTCAATAGATATTTGGGAACCAAAAAGGTGAATTATTAAGGATTTTACTAGATTACTTAATTTTTATTATCAGGTCTTATACCATTAGTGAAGTTATCTTATAACCACATATATTAGGCCTCGATATATATGTTTTATTTTGAAGTATTTTAAGGGATTCCTTTTAATTCTCTATATTTTTGTGCATAGACAATGTATACTCCACTAGTTTGGTTGATCATTTTCCATGATATAATGAAAAGATTCAATTTCTTATGAACATAATGGTCTTAGATAAGAGTCATTAAAAATCATATGAAGATCATCATCGGTGGCCATTCTCATTCTAGGTGATTGATCATATATTCTTGAGAATCTCCCCAAGGCTTGGGCATCATTTTTTTGGATGTAAGGGAATGTTATCTCCCCGATACATATTCCCTTTTCAGATACTTGAATGGGTTAGTGAGGTGGAATATGGATTGGATTTTCCACTATAGTTTACGGTTGTTCATAATGTGTTTCATATATCTCAGTTCAAAAGGTATCATCATGATCCAAACCATGTGATCCAATGGGATCATGTTGACCTATATACATATGATTGGTTCATTCATATTTCATTACATATTTTCGATAGGCAATAGAAAGTCTATCATGTAAAAAAATCAATCTAGTGTGGGTTTTGTGGAAACATGGTTAGATTCATGAAAAACATGGGAATTAGTGAAAATTTTATCAAGGAATGGCTAGAACGCATTCTGGAAAATTGTATTTTTCAATATTCTGGGGATGTAAAATCAAACAGTGGGGATAATTCATCCCCCCGTGACCATTTCATTAACCTATTAATTATTTATTTAAAATATGTAAAGTGTTTGGATGAATTTTGGGAGTGTTCATAGGACTTTCGAAATTTTTTTGGGATTTTATAGAGGTATATGGTTTGAGAATGGTTAATAGAAACCGTGAAAATCCTATAAGAACACATGGAAAGTTAAAAAAATGATACTGGGTAAGTTCATGAATTGGCCAAACAACGTGAACAAATCAGAATAACCATGAAAGTGGAATAAAAAACATGGATGGGCCATGATTTTTCTAACCATTTAATCCAACCATCTGAATGGTGTTGGGAGGCAGTGGTAGTCTCGCAGTTCACAAATAGTTTGACTAACCCTATGACCCAACTATAAAAGGATAAAAGTTAGATCCTAAGAAAGTTTCCTCACTTTATTTTTCCCATAAAACTCTCATTTTTCACTAAAAACTCCCAAATCGAGGTTTTTCATCCTCCCGGATTCTATGGAGACTTTATCCATTGATTTGAGAGG
Organism: Viscum album; assembly: GCA_963277665.1. Taxonomy (NCBI): domain Eukaryota; kingdom Viridiplantae; phylum Streptophyta; class Magnoliopsida; order Santalales; family Viscaceae; genus Viscum; species Viscum album. Next base: position 2,116,557,847 of record OY728136.1, read on the forward strand.
AATCTGATCAAAAAACATTGTGCATTTATCATCTTAATTCTTGGTATATCTCTGTTCTTGGTGATTCTCCTTAGAACTACTCTTCTTCCCTATCTTAGATTCATATATAAATTTCATTGAGGATATATATATTATATTTTAGGACAATAATGTTGGGATATTTTTTTTGACGTTAGGGAATGATATTTAAGTCATGTATTGTGGAGATTCAACCGGAATATGTTTGTGTTTGTTGAAATTCTTCATTTTCCCAATAGTTTAAGAGGTAGGTGGCTTCACCCCCGACACATCTAGATAGAACTATAATTATTATTTTCAAATATATTTTTTAAATAAATATTAGGTAAATTAACGTACCGTGTTTGGTAGAAACCCTCCTAGTGATGGTTTGTGAAAATGTGGAAATTGGTTGTGCAATGTGCTTTGTTATCATTATTTCAAATTATTGATTTTAAAATATATATTTTTTTGATTTATGAAAATGGTTTGATAAAAAAAATTTCAATAAAATAATGGTTTTATTGAAATGGATTAAATGTATTATTTTTCATTGTTTCTGGCATAAATGGTTTGTGTGTGTTCATGAGCATTTGGTATGGATAAGGCTATGAAGTTCCCCCATCATAATAATGGGATGGATATGGGCGTGAAGTTCGCCCGTCAATATGGTTCCCTGGGTTATTTCTTAGTGAATGTATCACTCATTTCTCATGATTATATGGAATTCCATGGTTTCATGCATGGTTGGAGATGTGGATGTGTGGAATGGAATAGATTATATGAAAACGGGATTTGAGAAATAGTTTGAAAGACTTGTTTGGTTTTTTTTGAAACTATTTTTATTTGAAATTGGTTTCTGTGTGAACATATATGATTTGATATAAACTATTATATTTTTTCAAGTTTTGTATATAAATTATTTTATATAAATTTTCTAATATGTTTTATCTTAGTGGTGTGAGTAGGTAAGTCATTTTGTGAAAACCTACTGAGTTTCATTAATCTCCCCCTTATTGGGAACTTTTGTGAATTTGTAGAAATAATTTTTCAAGAAATAGATAAAGGTAAAGTATAACATTTATTTTGTGGTGCATCATGATACCGGGTCTTGGATAGTTGAGTTATAGATCAGAGCTTTCTAGGAGTTTCTGGGATTTTTTCTTGGGATTTTTTTTTATCCTTCCACATTGTATTATTTGTTCAACTTTGATTCCCCTGGTAATATGATATTGTTTTGTTTTTTCTATACTTTAAGTTGTATACATTTTTATAATTCATAATATAGCAGTAATTTAGTTATGGAATTCCCGGTTGGGTTTTTTTAATTCAATGGGTAAATAGTCCCATAATTGTATTGAATCCATTTACATTTATATATTTCCTTTGGGATGTTGGGGAGTCACCTAAACCAAAGTAATATCCTTCCACCTTATCAAGACAATAAAGATGGGTGGGTTGTTATGTCTTTTCACTTAGGTTGTAGTGAAAATATAGGTTGACATTGGCCCATTTGATTATTCTGATCTATATTTCCTTAATGTTTGGGGAATTAATTTTCATAGTTTCCCATATCATTATATTTAAAAAACTGAACATTAATAGTGTCTTTCGTACCCTTTCCTTCACGAACCCAGTTTTTATTATCACTACAGTTTGATGAAAACTCTCATTCCATTCAAGTATGTACCATGTTGATTCATTCTAAAATCATCACATGTGGTAAAATCCTTCTTTATCATATCCCCTTATAAAGTTTTTGACATATATCCTCTTCTTCTCTTTATTTCCATCAAATCGATAATACTTGTAGAATGATTCATTTTTGTTAACAACAGATGAAACTATATCCTCATATGATGATAAGGATTTGAGACTAGTTTTATTCAATGGATTGGATTTAGACCATAAAATAAAAGGTTAATATTAATCTTTTGATTATGTACATAGTTTTCAACATGCCATCCTAACCATGTAAATATGGATTCACGCAAAAAAAATTATTCTACCTTTTGATTTAGACTCGTGAAACATCTCTCCATATCTACTCTTTATTTTTAGGATAATATTTTTCCAAAATCAAAGCATTAAAACCCTTTAGCTCCATCTTTTCTATATTTTATTCATCAATATTGTTTTTCATTAGTGAAATCCACTGATTTTCATTCCATGATATATGATGAAATTATATGACACCGTTTTAGTTTTTATTACATACGAAATAAATAAATTTCACAATTAACATCATATCCATTGCTTGGATACGAATGGATTTGTATTACTAATAAATGATAAAGGGGTTTTTATGAATAATGTAGTCTAACATTGTTTCAACACATTTTGGAATAGTAGTATGTTTCAAATATGAAATTTTATTATTAATATCCTAATTCAACTTACCCAATATAGTCATAATTTTTATGCTCTAGCTGATGGTCAGGGTCCATCTTTCTTATCTTTCCCATGAATGAAATCCCTAAATGGAATATGTTCAATTGTGAGGATTCCATTCCTTCCACAAGGCAATATTTCTAAATAATTTCATACACTATATTAGTTTATAAAATTATGAAGCATGGTGTATAATACCATAAATTTTGAAATAGTTAACATAAATTGAAAATTTATGTATCATTAATCCCTAAATCATAATCTTTCTATCTTTAGGAATATTCGCATGTCATAAAATTATTTTCCAATCCTTCATAATGGTTTGTAGTGAAAACATTAACTAAACAAAGAATGTTCCTCAAGAGTTTCAAACAAGGTGTGCAGAAAGACATATTTTCATACTCCCTATGATGATTAGGTCAGTTCCCAATGAATCCTCTTAGGATAAATTACTCTGAGGTAAAATTACACCAGAGCTACATCCACATTTAGTATCTAAACATGGATGTATTCCAGGTAAATCTACATAATCTCTACCTTACATTATCATTAATATGTTATCATATTATTATAATTATACTCAAACTAATTATTGAGGTTATGTTCTATAATCTATGATTTATGAAATCTAGTCCTTATGGTTTCTACTAAACTTTCTCTGATACCTGATATAGGTACCTCGACCCTAGATTCTCAGATTCAGTGACTACTTCTTTATATTGGTAATAGATTCAAGTGATCTCATCCCAAAGAACAAAATAGTTTAGTTGTATAGAAAAAAATGATACATTCTTGAATATCACATTATAATTGAATTCATAAAATAAAACATTGTATTTCCTTTTAGAACACCATTATTCCATTTATAATATCCCAATATATCAATCATAATAAAATTTAGAGTATCCTGGTGAAAGGAAAAATAATAAAGGGGTGATCTAGGATACTCGATATGGGTGAGAATATGACAGAATATATCATGAATATATAAGTCATAGTCAATATAGAAATCTAAAAAACTAAAAACACATTCCATTTAATCTATACCATTATCATGAGGAAAAATAAATTGGGAATAAATGATGACCAAATAATTAAATATAAATAATCAAATCATCTTGAATCTCATCCATGGATATCGTAACTAATCAAATAATTTCATTAAAATCGATAACTAATCTCATAAATTGGGAATTTAATATTCTTTAAATCTTAAACATTCAACAAAGGCATTTTTCAAAGACATATTACATTAATGGGTTAGGAAATAGCCAAATACACATGTTAGTTTTTCTCTTGAGACCTATAGGCGCATCAAGGGACTATAGAAGGATCCACCCATCACTTACCAAATCTAATGAATTAATCATATAAAATGGGTAAAAAAATCACTATAAATATTAATAATATAAATTAATATAAAAATTTAAATACTAAATCCAATCAGTAAACATAATCACAAATCATTTAGAGTAATATGGTTAAAGATATCATAATACAATGTCCATATTTAATGTGATAAAAATCATTATAAGGAATGAATGCAGATGGTATCACTATATAATATCCCAATTGTATCATAAGTAAGATAATGGTTTTTTTGTTGATAAATATAAATAGCATAAAATTTTAATAAAAACATTCTGGAGGTAAAAACCTTTTTCCTTTTGAAATTCAATATAAAAAGAAAAAAATTTCAAGAATATTAGGCGTACCATTTTATTTTAAAAGGATCGTAGAAACATTAAATATAATATTTTAATATTTTAATAGCAATGATGGTGGTAAAAATCATTCTTTCCAAATAGGTTAAAATAAACCATTTATTTCAATCTTTTGTAAAAAGTAAAAAAGCAACTCATTCATAAAATGATAGGATTGTTCAATTTTAATAATTTTTTAAAGAGTTTATCCTGGTTAAAAATGACTTTAGACAATAATATGTAATATTAAAAACATTCATGGAAATATTTTTATAATACATGCGTGTGGAATAAAATGATTCTTATCTAAAGTGGAAATAAAACTAAGTTTTCTTTAAAACGTTTTTTTGGATATTTTGAGTAAAAAATAAAAAAGAAATAAAAAATATATAAATTCCGAATAGCCCTAGGAGAAAAAATATTTTGGTTTTCAGATATAAAATCATATAATTCTCCCGGTGGATACTTAAACATAGTCATTCATGACTACTCATAAGATAGTTAAATAAACCCTTACCACTTTAGAAACTTTTGATTCCTACTCCCCATGAAATAAATAGTCATAGATGGATATGTATATGAAGTATTATTCATTAAAATAATAATAAAATTCATTATTGTTTATTATATACAAAATAAAAAATTATTTTGAATATTACATATGTCTCGTGGAAGTATAACTGAGAATGGAAAACCTTATACTAGGTCCAATTCATTTTTTATTTTTATAAACCTACTATATAATATATATAGATTTTTTATTAATCTACTATAGAACCATATTCATATATATCTCACCTTATATGATTTAATTATCATTTATCACCCATTTATTAAAAAATATTTGGTTAAAATCTTTGTTTCATGTAATAATTATGTCATTTTCATGTATGTTTATATTATTTAATTTTTATATTTGTATTATGATCAGGTTCACATAATCTCTAAAATTTCAACCCTGATATAAAAATCATATATATTCATAATATAAGTATTTATAATATACAATAAAACTTATATATTTGAAAAAAAGGTACATCATTTATGGAGACAGGAGGTTATACGTACGCATTAATGTTATTTTCTATTTTTTAACAAATGGAATGAAAGGAACATAAATATTAATTAAAATTCATAGGGTGATTATTATATCATATACAACATATTTTTTCATCAAATCCATCATTATTTACATCCATGTCAATATAACATGAAAAATTAATTGCATCGCTTTATGGTGGTGGCAGTCTACACATACGCATAGCGGACGTCGCAATTTTCCAATAGATTAAAATGTAATAAGTTATATTTGATATTATAATTCTATATGTATAATAATATCCTATATTATATATATATATATTAAATCCATCATTACATCAATCCATGAGATGTGGTGATTGAAACCTAGTTGCATCGATTTGTGAGGCGGTAGTCCCCCATACACACGATCAACAGTTTAATTTAACTTTGATGGAATATGTGATCTATAAAAGTGATTTAGTAAATATAATATAATATCATAATATATTATATACATGTGTTGTTATATTTTAATTATTAAAACATTAATAAAGGTGGTATGATAATAAGAAAAAAAGATCTTAGTGGAGACAATTGCATTCTCTTAGGAAAACATCCATTGGATATCTTTTCAAAGAATCTCGGTGTGGAATGTTGGGATGGTTGGTATATCTAAAACATGGATAAATATGTTGGGTATATATTTTTTCAAATATTTGTTGTGATAAATTTCCTATGAAGTTTGAATAATTGAGTGGATGAGGTGTCATCGTATATGTGTAGAGGGGGCCTACTTCGAAACGACGTGACAATTTCCAAAAATAATCCAAAAAAATGTATTTCCCAGGAAAAATACATCCAAATGACCATATATTAAATTTTGGGAGAGGATATATACACAAAATATTATGGATATTCTTTTCAAAAAACAACAACTTTAAAGTACAAAGTTAGATTTTTTATTATCCCGTTTTTAAAAAAAATATAATATTAATGATATAACATTTGATATCATTTACAATATATAAATTTCATTAAAATAGTTCATAAATATAACATAATTTAATTTTTTAAGATATAAAAACTTTTTAATTTTAAAATTAATTTTTCAGAAAGAAACATTTCTTTTACTTTCAAATCATTTTCATTATATTTCTATTATTTTTAATGAATTGATAACCAATATATATGTAAACCATATATTTTTAATAACATAGTTATTTATATTCATTGCAACAATTTATTATATAAGTTATAATTTTATATTATATAATGTTTTATTTAGACTCATGTTTTTGAGTATCACATGAAATTGAAGAGATTGAATGTAACAAAATATATAATAAAATATTAGGGTGTTTCATTATTGTATTGGTGGTAAATTATTGATAACTATTAATTGATTTAATATATATTTTTATTCTAGTCACCAAGTTAACTAGGAAGGTAGTTAAGTTCCATTAGATTTATGAGTGTAAATGAATTTTCAAGTAAAATAAGATAAGGTTATTCAGTGAAATGTGATTGCAAAACACTAAAATGGAGAAGGGTGTGTGATTTATAGTGATTCATTGATGATGGGGTTTGGGATGTATTCTCATGTAGAATGATATGCTGATATATTATTCATCATTCAAAATGATTTTTCATGTGAAAAATCATGTAACTCGCAATTTGGAGTTACCATTGGTAATATTTTCATTAAATATATCTATCCATTATCATTATAGGGAATGATGTGACATATATTTTGATCATAAAACTCTAAATTATATATTTACCCAAAACAAGTTCAATATGTTCCAAAAATTATTGTTGGATTTGATTAAAGATTATGATTCCTCAATAAACAATACCCCTGGGAAAAAGAGCATGGTGGGTTATACTTTGAGTTAATGTTCCACAATATCTTATATAATATGAGGGTAAAAAAAGTTCTAGTAATTCAGTATTTACAATGGATAAACCATGACATCTTGAAGGAAGTGTGAAAATATTATGTTTCTCAAATTATTGTTCAACCATTCTATCAAGGTACTGATTAAAGGGACAACAAATGAGGATGTGGAGCTTAAATAGATGGTGAGATGTTTTCCTGAGTTCCACCTTGATTATGATGGAATGATGAGGTTTTAAAAATGAGTACACAACCCATCAATACCATACCAGGATAAGGAATTATATAAAGAATATTAGGGTTCATAATTATTTATTCATCCTATCATTATGGATATATAGACATATCTAAAATATTATTTTTGGTAAAGGAACATTTAGAGATATTGGGGAGTTTGTATCACAGAGCTCAGTATGTCAGATAGTAATGGTTGAGAGACATATTTCTAAGGGTATGTTACAACCATCACCTATACTGAAGTAAAAATGGGAAAACATCACTGTGGATTTCATTTTTGGACACCCATAACATCTAATGGAAATAATAATACCTTGATTTTAGTTTATCACCTTAAAAATTATGAAAACATTCATTGCTATCAAAGAATATTTGTCCTTTGGTTTGATTTCTAGGATATATGTTACAAAAATTTTAATGTTACATGTGGTGCCATAATCTATTATACCCGATCAAGATTCAATCTTTATCTTAGTGTTCTGGATAATTCTTCTGTAAGAACTAGAAACATATTTTTGTTTCATTACTTCTTATCATCCCCATAAATATAGTTAGTATAAGAGGATCATTCAAACCCTATAGGATATGTTTAGATATTATTCTATAGATAAAAATTGTTTTGGGGATCAATGCCTTCCTCTTGTTGAGTTTTCTAAAAATAATAGATTTTACATGAGGGTTCATATGGATCCTTATCAATACCTCTATAAAAATAATTGTGGATATCAAACATAATGGCTCCAAGTTATATAAATAAACTTATGGGACCATTATTGGATGATAAAATGGTAGATAAGTATATAGAAATTCTATAGTATATCAAGGGCTGTCATATTTGAAAGAAGGGTTCTGTTGAAAATCTTCAGTGAGATCTGAAAATTGTTGCCAGTGAGAAGGTTTTTCTATGAATTTATCCATGGAATATGGAATGAGATTTTAAAATATGTGAAATTTAATCCCTCTGTATGTTGTGCTCTTCATGATTCTTGATAAATTTTTGACTATAGCTTATCACATGGGACCCCCTCAAAATCCCTCTCATGTTCATGATTTGTTCTATTTATCTCTCATGATGAAATATGTAATGTCCTCATCCTGGAAGCCACTTGAGGGGTGCCCTAAGCTAGGTTGGCCACATAAGCTCAAGCGCATCTCCTCGAATGTTATAGGATGCCAACTAGAAGAAAGGTCCTTTTTCATGTATGTGGGGGAGACTATGCCCTCATAGATAATAGGTAATATCAGAGAGGAAGTAAGAACAATTAAATAATAAATAGTAGAAGAATACAATTGAATAAACCGCAACATCAAAAATATAAATAATCCAACTGAATAATAATAAAGTGCAGAATCTCACAAAACCATATCATGCCATGATGTTTGTCTAAATTGATGGTATGGGAAACAGAAACTCAATCATACTGAAAATAAAAAGAAAAGACACAAAGAAACCACTGCATCATGAGCAAGGCTCGGTCCACATCCCCAGTCTCCACCCTAAGAAGCCAGTAGAAATCAAGCATTAGAAGCAGCATGCATCTCTTTGTCAATACCTAAAAGCATGTTATCTTCTCAAGTGTCAATGATGCCTGAGCAGGGTTTGAGATAAAATCCAAATAGTTTGGAACCCACAATTTCTAAACCATTCCATTTCATGCAATAATAAAATGCAATGTGTCGTTATATAACAATTTTATATGAACAATTAAGTGCAATGAAGTAAATAACTTGATCTGGGCTCCCAACGACACCCTTACCTAATCACATGCTTTGGCCAAAGCCGGATTTCTAAAAAGAGTACCTATAAGAAAAATTCACATATTCATATATATATAAATCCTTGAAAATCAAGGTAAAACAAGGGAGAGGCATACCCTAAGCTTGTGCTTTAACTTGGGGTCTAAGTCATGTGTCAACTTGGTGTGATTCAATATAATAGAAAAATACTACAAATCTCCAGAGGGTCAGGAGGCATTAATATAAACCTTTAGTGCATCATTATTAATATTAAAGTTGAGAGTTGTAGTCTGATCCCTTCCCAAAGTTATTGTTATGGAACATCCGTCAAATTATCCAATACCACTGAGCTCGTCCAAGGAAATATTTCGAAAGACCAAGTATCGGCCGAGGAATAGGTTTACCCTAAGTCTATCATGGTCTCGCATAAAGGGTTCAAGCATCATCCATGGTTGTATTAGCCAGATTTCTAACGGAACCATCTCTGATGGGCCCTATTGAAACTGGTATCACTCATAAGCATTAGAAAGCCCAGGGAAGTCTTGTTCTGGAAAAGAAAATGTCTCCCCCATGTAAGTAGTTGTAACTAGTCAAGAACGGAGGGTCTAAACATGGACATTAATATGGGACCCACCTTCATTCTCTACCCTGAATTTAATTAATGTTTTCACAGGAGCAGATATGACATATTAAGATTATGAAATTGCAGCTTGAAAACTAAATAGATACACCCATGCATCAGAAGGTATAAATTAAATATTTCAGCACAACAATCTTAACAAGGAAATATACTACATCAACATAAGCAGATAAATGATCTTTTTATTAAATAAATAATTCATCACCAATAACTACCATATATCCAGGAATTCAAAGTTCATAATTAATCTAAATTAATTATTTAAATTAAACACAACAAAAATAGGTTGTGCAACACATGCAGTTAATTAAATTAAATTCCTGATCTAACGGAATTTATACCGGCCACGTCAGTGTGCCCAAAAGGGTTACCAAACACATTTAAACATTTAAAAAAAAAATTTATGATAAACAGGGCTGCAATAATTAGGGGAAACAATTAAATTAATGAAATTGGGTGAATTTTCACAATGTTGGTAGGCACTGACTAACGACACAATTGTGAATTTTTATAAATTGCAACTAAATGAATGGAAAGTGAGTATAAACCCTACCTTATAGTCATTAATAACTCTAATATATGTGGTATGCTTTGATTTAAACTAAAACGGAAGAAAATGGAAGATTCTAGAAAAATACCAAAATAGGTTAAAATCCTTCTACGATGAATTGCGCACAGGATACTCAAAGAAATCATATGATTCCAAATGCGCAAGTTTGGACATTCACTAAGGTTTACTTCACACCTAACGGTGAAGAAAACAAATGATGGAAATAGGAGCGGTAGTCTTCCTAATGGGATATAGAGTGGTGCACCACCTAGGGAGAGGGAGTAGTGCGATGCGAGGGAGAGGAGGAGGGGAAGGGAGAAAAAAATGAAAATAAATGAAAATAAAAGATAAACATAAAAGAAAAAGAAAGGGGAAAAAAGAAAAATATAATAGAATAAATGAATGGAAGGAAAAAAGATAAAAATAAATAAAAATGGAAATATCCCATTTTAATTATTTTTATTTTTCACATAACCGCCTTTCTATTTAATTTGAAAATTTCTTTTTATCCATTATTTATTTCTTTTAAATCTTGTTTAAATATATTATTATTATTTTTAAAACTTTATTTATTTATTTTAATCCTGAATACCATGCTATAGAGAGACATAACCTTTTTCATAAAACAAATTATTTAATTAATAAATTTTAATTGCTGCCTGAGACCCGTAGCGGTGTACGCAGGTGCACGCCCCATGTCACTTTAAAGAATTCGATAGCAAAGTTTAAATGGTCAGTACCTGAATAAAGTCGGTACATTACAACTTCCCCTCATTAAGACAAATCATATTTGATTTTCCTTTCTGAGGGTAGTGGAACGTCGTGAGAGAAAAATCTATCCATTGTGCACGTACATCCATCTCTTGCTCCCATGTCTCATCTTGAATGCGTCCATGTTTCCATAACACCCAGAACCAAGGGAATGAATTTCCCCAGAGGACATTCATGCTGTAGTTGATGATATGGATCGTATTATCCATAAAGTATGCATTTTCCTCAAGCTTAATGTCATTAGGGTCAAAAGAATCAGACGGGTCTGGATGATATTACCTGAGCTGAGATACATTTAAATCATCGTGAATGGCACCATACCTCTGAAGCAGCAGTAACTGATTGGATATCATCCCAACTCTCTCAACTATCTCAAACAGCCCGATGTATCTTGGTGATAACTTCCCCTGTCTACAGATCTGCTTGTGACCCAACCTTGGAGAAACACGCATAAAGACTTGATGTCCCACCTCAAACTCATGAGGTCTGCGATGAAGATTGGTATAAAACATATGTCTGGACTTAGCTATAGTCATATGCTTCTGAATCAACTAAACTTGCTCAGAAGTATTTTGTACAAGATGGGGACCCAACAGAGCTACCTCACCTGCTTCGAGCCATCATAAATGAGAACGACACGGTCTACAAAAGAGGTCCTCATGCAGAGCCATTTGAATTGTCACATTTAAGCTGTAATTATAAGTAAACTCAACTAGAGGTATAATATTCTCCCAAGAACCTCCAAAATCAAGGATATGGGCCCATAAAATATCCTCTAACACTCATATAGTTCTGTTAGATTGTCCATCGGTTTGAGGATGATATATAGTACTCTAAAGTACTTGTGAACTCAGTGCCTTTTGAATCCCTTTCTAGAATTGTGAAGTGAAGTGGGAATATATATCTGAGATAATAGAACGTGGTATTCCATGAAGCCACACAATCTCCCAGATATTTGGCCTTCCCAACTCATCAATCGTAAAGGTCTCTTGGATAGGCAGGAAGTGTGCATCCTTGGTCAACCTTTCAACAACCACCCATACTACATTGCTTCCTTGAAGAGATCATGTGATGACTATAACAAAATCCATGGTGATTTCATTACATTTCCATTCATGAATGGATAGAGGTTGTAGGAGTCCAGCAGGTCGCTGGTATTCTACATTCAGTTGTTGGCAGGTGGATCACCGAGTGATGAAACTTGCTATCTTCTTTTTTATAACAGAACACCAATACTATAGACACATGTCTCTATAAATCTTGGCCAGAAAAGGATGAACTACCCAAATGGAGGTGTGATATTCCTTCATCAGTTCCTCCATCATACCTAAAGGTACCCATAATCGGTCGCAGTAAAGGAGAGTTTCATTGCCATCAACAACCCAACCAGGAGGTGGGCTCTCTCCTGTAATGCCTTCCCTCAAAACGATTCCCTCAAGATCAGTCACCTATTGCCTTTATACTTGCTCTAGAATGGAGGACAACACTGTAAGAGCTGCTAGAACCTGTCGCCCACTAAGTTCATGAACCTCCATATGCTTCTCTAAAAACAAAGTCATCATCTACCAATCACTGTAGGTTACCTACATGGCTTGTGTCTGTGTCTTGTGACTTAAAGCATCTGCCATGGCATTACCCTTAACAGGGGTATAAGAAATCTCAAGATTGAACAACTGTAAGTATTCGACCCACCCGCTCTACCTTAAGTTCAATTCTTGTTGAGTGGAGACAAATTTTAAGCTTTTATGATCCGTGTAAACAACGAATCTCTCACCCAACAAGTAGTGTCTCTAACAGTGTAGATCATGGACCATAGCTGGTAACTCAAGGTCATGTGTAAGATAGTTATGCTCCTGAGGTCTCAGCTGGCAGGATCCATAATCCACAACTCAATCACCCTACAAAAAAACTGCAACTAGTCCGATTTGTGAAGGATCACAATAAAAAGTAAAGATTTTTTCTGGCTCAAGAAGAATCAGGATTGGAGCTGAGGTTAGTCTTCCATTCAACTCCTGAAAAGACTTTTCAAAAGATTCTCACCTGATGAATTGTACAATGTTCATAGTCATGGCTATAAGAGGTGCTGCTAAGAGGGAGAATCCTGGATGAAATGCTTGTAATAGCCAGCAAGCCCCAAGAAACGATGGATTTCTAAGACACTCTTGGGATGCTTCAATGAAAATAAGATGACCAACTATTATTGGTCAACTGATACTCATTATTCAGATATAATATAACCCAAGAAGTGTACCTTATCAATCCAAAACTGGAAATTGTTGATCATAGTGTATAGCTTGTGCTCTCATAGTGTACTCAACATGATCTCAAGATGGGTTGCAAGGTTGTTCCTAGATCATGAATGAACTAAGATGTCTTCCATGAATTCTACCACGAAGGAATAAAGATATGGGTGAATACTCATGTTCATTAGAGCCATGAAGACTACAGGAGAATTATTGAGGCTGAATGGAATAACCAGATATATGTACAAGCTGTATCTGCTTCAGTATGTCGTATGTGGTATGCCATATGGTCACACACGCACCTGGTGATATCCCAACCTCATATCAATCATGTAGAAAATATTTTATCACTGGATATGATCGAAGAGATCGTCTATATGAGGCAATAGATATCTATTCTTCATCATGAGCTAGTTGAGTCGATGATAATCCACACATAACCAGACAGTTCCATATACATTCTTTGCAAAAAGAACAGGTGAAACCCACGGTGATGTGCTAGGTGTGCTAAAACCCTTAGCCTCGAGGTCTTAAAGCTTCTTTTTGAGATCCTTTAGCTCTTTTGGTGCCATCCTATAACAAGGAATAGACACTGGTGCCACACCTGGCACTAGCTTGATTGTGTACTCTACGTCCCTCATAGGAGTTAAGATAGAGAAATAATTAGGGAAGGCATCACTAAAAGGATCAGCCACTAGAATAAATTCAACTACTTGTGTTCCCTGATCACTCATGGAGAGACTTTCCAACTGAGCTGTCACTCTAACCAACCCAGCATATTTAGGCTTAGATCGGTCTTCCTGCATACCCCATTCTTCTTTGTGAAGATATGCTTCACCCTCCAGGGATGTAAAGGACAACCGACGATGATAGAAATCCACATGAGCACGATAAGGAGCAAGCTAGTTCATACCACGAATGACTTAGAATGCATATATATCGAGGATATAGAAATTACAAACAAAACAGTACCCACCAATATCAAGGGAAAACTCTTGGAACTAGTGTATACCCTCTTTCCTGACTCCGAGCAGAGTGTCGAGAGACATGACACTGTAGAGTTACTCAAAAGAAAACCCAATACTTTCAACAATAGCAGTACATACAAAGGAGTGTGATGCGCCGATATCAAAAAGAGATGAAACTAAATTATAGGCTACTATAATAGTACCTCTAACTGTAGATGGTCCTACACTCTACTCTTCTGGTGCTTATTGCACTGTGTACATGAGACATGATCCACGACCCTAATACGCTATCAGGTTGGCTTGAGTAGGTCCACTCTGATAATACTGATAATATGGATATTGATTTCATCAACCACAACCTCCACCATTACCTCGTCCTCATCGGTCAGTGGAAAAAGAACTTCCAGCCTACTGTGGATTCATAGATCCCATACCTGACAGAGGTGCAGGTGTGGATCCTCTTCCAATGTATGCTGAAGAGAATGAATGGAGGAAATGTTGATGGTGACCCATCTAGCTACAATCTTGGCACTCCATCGGGCCTCTCGTGCACTGTGGATTCTTGTGACCATCTCTGATGCACTGATAACATGTGAAAGAGATATCAAAACCTGCTATTTGGCTAGGATCTCTTCCATGTGCACCTTTAAAATGACGTTTCCTACTGCTAGAAAAGTCGTCACCCTGTCTCAAAACTGAACTACCCTGGATCATTAGTTTAGCTTCCCTGACATTTCACTTTGAGATTAGAGAATGATTCAAAATTTCAATGATAGTGGTCAAATAAAATATTTTCACCTAAGAGTGTATAGTATACTCAATTTTATTCTTAAAACATCTCGCAGTAGTCTATGCATCACCAGTTAGATATGGGGAAAATGTTGAAGTTCTTTGAAACGAGTAGAATACTCCAACACAATCATAGATCCCTTCTGAAGATGTAGGAACTTCCACACATGATCATCTCTCATATTCTTTAGGAAAAATTGATCATAGACGGCTTCCTGGAAGTCGTCCCAAACCATGTCCCTGGTATGCTCAGCCTGAGAAACAACATCCCATCAGTGCATGGCGGAGTCACAAAGCATGTAGACTGCAAGCATGACCCTTCGCTCGGGAAGCATCTCTAGCTGTTTGAAGATAGACCTTAGGTCTTCTATCCATGACTCTGTAGCATGAGGGCTTCCACTCCCCAAGAAGGTGGAAGGGTGCTGCTATAGAAAGTCCCATGTGAGGTCTTCCATAAATGGGGTGGGTCTAGGGATACTCTGAACTGACTGCATGAACATAAGGAGACTATCCCTGAACTGAGCGTTAGGGTCCCTCAGAAGGTCAGAAGGAGGTATTACCATAGGAGGAACTACAAGAGGTACCACTGGTGGTTTGGGACCAACCATATATTGAATTTTCACATTGCCACTCTTATGAGGCACGGTATGAAGACCGCACGGATGAATTGGTCTACAACATCCAAGCACACACCTTTAGACAAGGAGTGAAGAAGATGAGAAAAATAATTAAGGTGAAAAAGAGTTTAGGTACATACATTTCCTCAAAACACTAAATAAAAGATAATGTGCTTGAAGAGATAGGTTTCGATATGGAAGAGACAACTAAAAAGGATTGCTAAACATGGTCTACTTTCATTTTCCAGGTTAAGTCGGGTTAGCATCAAACAAATTATCACAACATTATATCCAACAAACCACCATTCCAAAATTCTACCACTAGACACAATAGTACTCACATGCATATAGGAAACTTCATACTGAAATTATATATGGCATGGCGATATGCATGGAATTTTAAATCATATGGTGCCTAATATAATGCATGCAATATATTTCCCTCGTATCATCGGGTTGTGATGGTAAAAACTCATTATCTCTAAAATACAAACTCAAATAACAATGCATAAAAAGTGAGACACCCAATAATGAAATCATATCAAAAATAACTGGCATATTCAATAACTGCAATCCCAACCTAGGAATTTTTGTTTCTCATGTACATGGGTTAGTTATGTCCAAGAACAGGGTACATTCCAAATTCGTATATCCAAGTCTCTTCTCTAACCCAAACAGTAAGACAAAATGAAAAACACCACCTTTGATACGACTTCATAACGTCCCCATCCCGAAAGGCACCTGAGGGGTTCCCCGAGCTGGGTTATCCACATAACCTCAAGAGCATCTCCCCGAATGCCAGAGGCTGCCAACTAGCAGTGAGGGCCTTTTTCGTGTCTGTGGGGAGACTATGCCTTCTTAGGTAACAGGTAATATTATATTGAAAGAAACAATAATTAAATAATAAATAGTGGAAGCATATAAATGAATCAATTGTGGTAGAATCAATATAAATAATCCAACTAAATACTAATCAAGTGCAGAAGCTCACAAAAACGTGTCATGTTATGATGTATGCCTGAACTGAAGATGCGAAAAATTGAAAATCAAGCATATTGAAAATGAAAATAAAAGATACAAAGAAACCACTGCATCACGAGAAAGGCTCGGTCCTCTACCCCAGTCTTCATCCAATGTACCAAGAAACGCTAAATCTTCGGAAGCAACATGCTTCCCTTTGTCAGTACATGCAAGCATGTAATCTACTCGGGTGTCAACAATGCCTGTGTAGGGTGTGAGAAAAAATCACCATAGGTTGGCACCCATGGTGTCTAAACAATTCCATTTCATGAAATAATAAAATTTATTGTTGCATTATATAACAATCTCATATGAAAAATTAAGTGCAATGAAATAAATAACTCGGTCCAGGTTCCCAAAGGCACCCGCCCCTAATCCCCTACTTCGGCCTGAGCCGGATGTTTGAAAAGAGTACCTATAAGTAGAATGCACGTATACATATATGTAAAACCTGGAAAAACAAATTAAAACAAGAGATTATCATACCCCAAGTTTGTGGTTTAACTTGGGGTCTAAGTCATGTGTCAGCCAGGTGTGCTTCAACATACCAGAAAAATATTACAAATCTCAAGAGGATCAAGCGGAATTAATCTAAACCTTTTGTGCATCATTATTAAGGTTTAAGTTGAGATTTGGAGTGTGATCCCACCCCGAATGTATCGCTATGGAACATCCATCAAATTATCCAATACCACTGAGCCTATAAAAGCCAATATTTTGAAAGACCAAGTATCGCTCGAGGCATGGATTTACCTTGTGTCAGTCCCAATCTCTCAAAAAGGGCTCAAGCATCATCTGAGGATGGATTAGCCACATTTAAAAAGGATCTATCCCCAAAGGGACCTTTTGGAACCAGTATCACTCATAAGTATTATAAATCATAGGGAAGTTTTGGTTTGCCCTTGCGCCCGCGTAGTGGTAACGAGTCATGAACGGAGGGTCTAAGCATGTCCCTTAATACGGGACCCACCTTATTTCCCTACCCTGAATTTAATTAATATTTTCACAGCAAAAGATATGGCATAATAAGAATATGAAATTGCGTCTTGAAAACTAAACAGATACACATGTGCATCATAAGGTGTAAATTAAATATTTCAGCACAGCAATTTTAACAGGAAAAGATACCGTATCAACACAAGCAGATAAATTCAAATTTTAATAAATAAATAATTTATCAAATATAACAACCAAATATACAACAATTAAAATTTCTTAATTAATCTAAATTAATTATTTAAATTAAAAACAACAAAAATAGGCTTCGCAACACATGCAGTTAATTAAATTAAATGTCTCAGAAAAATTAATTTATACTGACCATGTCAGCACATCCAACGGGGATTACGAACACATTTAAACAATTTAAAAAATATAATTTATGATAAACAAGGCTGAAAAAAATAGGCAAAACAAATAAATTGTAGAAATTGGGTGAATTTTTACAAAGTCGGTAGGCACCGACTAGCGGCACAACGGTGTGTTTTTATAAATCGCAATGAAATGGAGGGAAAGTGAGTAGACACCCTACCATATAGTCTATAATAACTCTACGATATGTGGTATGATTTTATTCGAACTAAAAAAAGAAGAAAACAAAAGATTTTATAAAAACCCCAAAATAGTGTAAAATTATTAAGCGATGAACTGTGCACACTATACTCAACGAAATCGTACAATTCCAAATGCGCAAGGTTAGCCTTGCCATAAGGTTTATTTTTCACCTGATGGTGAAGAAAATGGTTGAAGAATAGAGGAGCAAAAGCCTTCTGAAGGGGCTTCATAGTGGTGTGCCACCTAGGGATGGGGACGATTGTGACGTGAGGGAGATGAGGAAATGAAGAGAGAAAAAAAAAAAGAAAGAAAAGAGCAAAAAATAAAAGGAAAATAAGAGATAAATAAAAGAAAAATAAAAGGGAAAATAGATAGAAAAATAAAATAGAATAAAAGGATAGAATTAAAAAGGATAAAAATAAATAAAAATGGAAATCTCCCATTTTAATTATTTTTATTTTTCCTGTAACCCCCTTTCTATTTTCGTTCAAAAATTATTTTAATCCCTTCTTTATTTTTTTAAATATTCTTTGAATATATTATTATTATTATTGAAACATTAATTAATTATATTATTCCTGAACACCATGGTAAAGTGTGACATATCATTTTTCATAAAATTAATTAGTTAATTAAATAATTTAAATATCTACCTGGGACGCACAGTAGGGTGCGTAGGCACACACCCCAGGACCCTTTAATGAATTAGACAGCAAAATATAAATGGTCCATACCTGAATAAATCCATGATGTTACAAAATACATACCTATTCAATTATTTTTAGTGAAATAAATTATGTTACCCCTGTATTTATATATTTCATATGAAGAATAACTGGTAGAAATATTGGATAATAGAGATAAAGTTCTAAGAAACCAGATTAGTCACCTAGTTATACTTATTTGGAGGATTAAAAAAAATTTGAAAGATACATGGGAAATTGAAAAGGTGTTGAAGAATATATATCCTCAATTTTTAGAATATTATTATAATTTTGAGAAAGATAATAATTTTAAGGAAGAATAATGTAACAATAATATATTTAATATGTATTTTTTCAATTAAAATATGACTTATTTGATATCATGCCTTACATTAAACCCTGAGTCTATATGAATTATGACATAGTAAACAGTTATAACATATCAATTAACTTCAAAGGTATGCATAATAACAACTAAATTTTCAAAAAAATTATAATGGTTTTTATTAACGAAAATTCATTGAATAATAGATAATAAATTGGAAATAAATTTTCCATAAAGTTGTTTTATGCTTGGGAAATATGTTTTCCACCAAAACATGATTTTTTAAATTTTTAAACATGAATATTATAATTTATCTAATCTATTTTTGTATTTTTTTATAATAATATAAATTTTAAAATCATAATTTCAATATTTGTTTATGTTGACTTTTTTGGATTTCTCAAAAAATATTTATTATTATGTGAGTAATGAAAATACAAATTTTTGTAAAAGAAATATTATTTATTCTCAAGTAAATGTCACATTATATTGTTAATTTGATACTAAATTAATTTAATTATGTATAAAATTGAAATAATATAATTAATTACACATAAATATTCATTATACTTGATTTTGATATATGTTAGCTTTTTGTCATATAAACTCATTTTTCGGAAAAAATCTATTTCTATGTGTTCAAATAATTTTTAAGTTAATAAATTTATTCATTATATATTAATTAATAGTTTTAATTAAATTTATAAATTATAGGGTCAATATAATATTGTAACATTCAGTTAATGGTATTTACAACACATAGAATGGAAGTGAATTATTTTTAAAGATTAAAAATGTTTTTTAATATTGGTTTTCATTATTGTTTTCACACTTAATTAAAATTATATTATAAAAATTATTGAAATTGAATATGGAAAAATAGATACAATATTTTTATCATAATAATTAATATAATTAAATATGATCAACTTATATATTTTTTCATTGTTAATAAAAACTGTAAAATTTTGTTACCGCGATTAATGTTAAAACCGGTTTACCTTAGGGGGTTCGAAAAATATGATAAGTGAATTATTTCCATCCAAAAATATTAAATTATTAATATTGAAATATATTTAAACATTATATTATCATTACTTTTAATACCTATACATTTAAATCCAATTTTCTTTGGAACTGACCTTAAATCATTGATATCTTCTAAGAAATTCCATGTGTGTCCCTCCCATCAGTTATAAAAGGAATCATATTCTCCTCGCTTATTCATATAAGTTTAGAATTATATACTAGAAAACAACTACTCAAAAGACTTATTATAATCCTTCCCTTTTACGGTAAATTTTGTTTCTTCTCTTATGTCCAATCCATCATGGATTAAGTAGTAATAAAAATGAGTTCTCTTAATGAAGAGGTATAAATTTTTATGAAACTCATTAAATTTTATTTCTATATCAAGTTACTATAAAAATTTTATATCCATAAAAAATGATAATTATAGTATCATAAATATACTAATATGATATTATGATGATGTTAAAACCATTTAATACATCATTTCAATCAAATGGGAGATGAAAGTTTCACTCATGCATACGTGCAGACTGTGGCCTCTACGTAGTGATATGAGTCATTTTGCACCACCATAATTAATAATTTGACATTAAAATGGGTTTCATGTATATTTTTGATACTAAATAAATTATTAATCTTATAAAAATATAATATCATATTTTCCTTCTTACCATCTAAACCACTGGTAAACGATAACGCATATCAAGCATACATGCAGACTACCACATCCATGAAGAAAATTAATTTTTTATCTTTCTGGATATATATGAATAAAAAATGATATATTTAATGAAAATATAAGATATTCATGAAAAAATAATTATTATTCAATGATAAATTATCAAATACCCTTATTTCATTTCATCCATCGAAAAATGGAAACATCGCCTGTGTGTACGTACAGATTATCGTCTCCATATAGTGAACTAATACATTTTTTGTCATCTCATTATAAAAATGTTCATAAAAATGTTTATTAAGATTATATAATATTATTACATAATTATGTAAGTTATGGATATAAATGAATCATGATCAATTTATAAGGACCATAATAGCCAAACGAAAACATACATGAAAAATAAAGAAGTTAAAACTAGTTTCCCTTATGATAATGAAATATTGTTAATAAACCAGTGATAATATATTATAAGAAAACATTTATGGTGTTATAGATATAATTATTGATCAATAAAATAATAATAATAAATTTAAATTTTGTATACATGAGGTTAGATCACTTAGTAATAAATAAATACTTGAGGTATGGGTTCTATGTTACAATCACATTTTTATGAGGATAGTTTATGTATTAATTTATAATAATGAAATTATATGATCTATATATCCCAAATCATAATTTTTGTCATTTATTATAGTTATATCAAGTTATTACATGTATTCCTTTTATTTTTCTCTCTATATGTACTCAATATATTGTAAAAATCTTTTTTAGGAAAACTAGACTTGTTTTTTTCCTTTGGTTATGAATCTTTTCTTCTTTGACCATTTTTTCTTAAAAATGTTTTCTAGGGTATTATTATTATTATTGAATTATTTTACAAAATTAATTTTTATCCATTTAAGAATTTATATAAAATAATTTTATTAAATTCATTCCCTCTTTCTAAACAAGGTTCTTCATAATTTTATATCGAATTACTTTCTTCATAATCATGATTAAATTTTTATCTCAAGAATAATTTATAAGTTTCCATACTTCATTTAAAATAAATTTATTTCCTTAATATTTTGTAAATTTTTATAATTTATGTATTATATTATGAAATGAAAATTTTATTTTCCTCAAGAATTGTTCTAGTGATCAATTAATTGAATTTTCATCTATAAAAAATACATTGATGATTCTTATTATTTACTATTGATATGATCCAATGTTACCATATTTAATAATAATATGGATGGTTTATAATTATTAATATTAAATTTTTATGATACATGTTTCATTTTCGTTGGTTATGACATGACGATATGATGAATGATTATCGATCTTCTAGAACACCTATGTAGGGTATTAATTTTGTGATGGTTGGTTACATTATAATGAAAGTACGGGTTGTTACATTATAAAACAATATCATGTGGGTCCTTCTTATCCCTCTAATGAATTGGGTAAAGAGTTATATATCGTGATATAATAAGTATTTGAATTGGGAGTGATCCTAGTTCGTTGAGGTATGTTTCCCAACAAGATAGAATTGGGAGTGAACGTTCACTAAGGAAATAAAGGAATTGGGATTGAACATAGTCCACTATGATTATATTAGATGTGATCCTTGAAAAAAAATTATATTCTAATATACATTCCCCAAACTTAAGTCTTATGTTCTCTATATGTTTTCATGGATCATGAGTTATTATTAACGATTCCACCCAATATTTTATTTTGTATTTGTATTGATAAATATTTATGAATTGTTTCATGGTAGTAAAATATGAATTGATGAGTATTGTTTTATATTTTTTAGAACACGTAATAATACCCTTATGCTTATGAAATTCTCACTTATGATCATTTATTAATATCTCTTATGTTTTATCTTACTAATCATTCGTTCTTACACTTTTTTATGTTTTCTTTCCCCTGTTTATAGAGAAAGGATCTTAGTATGCTATTTCTAATAAGGGTTATTGTTGTGATGAACTAAATTGTTTATAATATAGATCACTTTTGTACTATTTTTTTCATATCCATGTTTCTAAATACATTGATCCTTTAAAATACTCGTGCATTTATTGTTGTGAAATATATTGATTATTCATCTAAAATTATGTAATATTTATGTATGAAATGTATGGGTTATTAGAATTTATACTTTTGATATTGTTCTTATATTTATTACATCAAACATACATTATATAAAGTTTATTTTATTATATAGATATTTCTATAATTTTAGGAATTTTATGAACTCTATATATGTGTTTATTGTAGGTTGACTTAGGATAAGTCATCCCTTATTATGTGATACACTTACTCAGTGTTAGATACTAGCTGCATGTATATTTCATGTGGGAATAATTTGGTACACTCATATTTCTAATATACTTGGGAGGGGGCCTAGTTGGTCATTCCATGCCATGATGTTATTAGATTGTTTGATTCCTAAGGATAATTTTCAGATTTTGTAGTCATTTGAGCACTGTTTGGAAGTTTACAAACAATGTATTAATTGGACCTGGGTTTAGTTTGATTACTAAAGTGAACTATATAAGTTTTGATCCCATATTATCCTTTCTTAAGGACACTAATAACATATCTTTTGAGCTGTTAAAATATTAAATTGTTTTAATTTTTACGAAAGTTGATGAATGCATCATATATTATTTATTTATGGTTTTTCATGTCCTTCCCATGTCAACCCATCAATATATACTCTAATTATTATGGTTTTATCCTATAAAATGTAGGTTGATAGTCACTGATAGACTATTTTGATAATGAAGAAGGTTCATAATGAGACCATTCATGTAGTTGGGCCTCTAATCCCCATTTATTTAATGATGGGGTACTATTATAGAAACATTGTTTGAATATACACATTCCACATGATCTGAGGTATTTCCACGATTATTATATAGTAAAAACCATTCTTATAGAGAAAATGGTAGTTATAATTAATTTATATGAAAATAAATTTATGTTGGATTTGTTGTGTACATTATAATGATATAGGCCTCATGAGTTTTTAGAGAGGACATGATCAATAAGTGATAAGGGGTTGGTTTGATTCTAAGACTCACATTTTCAAATACTTTAGAGTATTACTAATAATTTGATGATTCCTATGTTGATTCCCATATATTTCATAGTGAGTTTTTATTGGATGATGGTTCCCTAAAACTAATAAAAATATTAATCAACCAGGATTGGAGTTTGATCTTTTTTCCATGATGGGGTTTTATATGATGTTGTTTGACCCTCTATAGGGTGGAATAACCAAGCCCTAGTACACACAACAGTCCATTGAAATCATGAGATATTCCTTGTTAATGTTTAAAATTTTAAATTATTGAAACCTTAATTTTGGGTATATACTCAATAAGAATAGATATTTATATTTAGTTTTTTTCATATAGCTGTACTAATTTATGAAACCCTGAGTGGTGAATGGAATATTTAGGATTCATAGTCGGGATAAAACTTAGTAATGGGAGTATGCTAGCATTTTACCTAAAAATATATAGAGTGTTGTAATGTCTATAACTCCATGTGGGATATAGAATTATGGTTAGAAGAGTCCTTATTAATGTCTATGTTTACTACCAGGAAGCTATTAAATGGGAGGGCCAATCTTTTTGGTAGTATTTAGAGTTGGATGATGCGTTAATCCAATCCAACAATAAACAACCATGTTTAGTTCCTATAACACATATTATACAGATAGTTTAATGTTAGGGATGTTTCTCGCAATATATTGTTATGGGTAGTCCTTGATGGATTCATTTTATTGTATGATTCATTACTCCCACTAGGGACCCTCATTTTCAATTACATAGGTATAATTTTTAATTCGTAAACATTATGTTCAAGAGTTATATATTATAGTTGAACTTCATGTTAACTCATTATTAGTTATAGAATTTCCACTAATAGAAATTTCATTTCTCTCAATCCCTCGAGTAATGTGAGTTTTCTTTGGTGAATACAAAGACATTTCATTGGATTAATTTTTATATGAATCAGGATCACGTGGTTTCTATATCAAAATATGTTGGGTTACAATACTAGAATAGTATGTAAATTTTTATTTAGTAAAATTTGGTGAAGTTCCCACCTCACTCCAATAGTAAATATGATCCCACAAAGGGTGGTTAGTGGATCCCACCCTCAAAAAGCTTTGGTCAGCTACCCACTAGAAAATAATCATGATTCTATGAACTGTGTTTGTGGATTAG
Organism: Viscum album; assembly: GCA_963277665.1. NCBI lineage: Eukaryota > Viridiplantae > Streptophyta > Magnoliopsida > Santalales > Viscaceae > Viscum > Viscum album. Next base: position 2,116,582,965 of record OY728136.1, read on the forward strand.
AATTCATATTTTTCTAAATGTATAGAAATGATCAAAAAACTTCAATATGGAATCCATGTGAATCCATTTATGGGAACCTTATTTATGTATCATATTGTGTTCTGTTTATATTTTTCTAGTGTTTCAAAATGAAATGATAGACCCAATATTTCTTATTATTGGTGAAAAGAGGATCCTTTTAGGCATTAGAATAATTTACTAATACATACTATGAGAGTAATAGCTAGGTGGTAAAATAATGTAGTGTGAGTTATGTAATCTCATATTTTCACTGGAATTTGTGATATTTAGTCCATAGTTGGTGATGAGATGTTGATGGCACATTAAATGCATGAAATTTGACACCTTTAAAAGTCGCCTCTATGTCTAAATTTTGGTGGAATTTCATGAGTATCTTACCTAAAATAATTTAATTATTAAGTGGATATGGATATAGTTCCCACCATAAATCTATATTGGTGTCATCACACACATCCAATTGTATGATAGATTCTCATTCTAGTGATGTTTACTTAGTAGTGCGGTATGAATGGTTATTCCCATGTGATGAACTTAGATGATTTTCATAAATGTGGGTAGAGTATCATTCCCTTCCCTAAGAAAATAATATTTTTATCTTGTTAAAATTAAATATTATATGGAAATCTTGAGAAAATATCACCATAATTATGTGAGACATTCTATTTGTTTTGTTCATCATATCTTTATGAGTGTACCAATCAAATGGAAATTATTTTTCTACAATAGATAGGTTGGTTTATCCGTAGGTTATCACCCTATATTTTAAGTTATTATCCAGCTCTATAGATGCAATAGAGAAGTTTAAACTAAATGGTTAAGGAACTTTACTTCACATTATGGTGGAGTGTTCTACCTGAAAGGTGGTGGTGGAATATTGAGAAGTGTGGTGAGAATTGTGTTGTTCCTTAAGTGATCATCGGTAGAAACTCCCTAGAAATTTCAATTTATTTATATATTTTAGGTTATTTGGGGTAAAATTATATCAAACACACACACACCAGACACACACAAGCCTGAAAGATAGGTCATATCCCCCAAGGGATAACCCAACCACCCTCTTTATGACATTATATATATTTGGTCCGAATTCCCAGAGGACATGTATCCCATTACACAGCCCGTACACCTGAAATTTTGGCCTAAGGCCCATTCTATGAATAGTATTGTCATAGTACCTAGCTACTACAGTACTTACACCACTACAATATTCACTATAGAACCTGCCACTACTATAGTGTATGTCGTTGCTACCACTAGAGTGTCTTCCATAGCTATAGTTTCACCTTTGTTATAGTTCCTCTACTGCTATAGTATCCTAGGCCCAATGGGTTTTTATCCCCATTTTTTGTTTAGGATTACGAGGTTATTACCACTAAGACAAACTCGAACTACAAATAAAATTCCATTTATTATTTATAAATAAACTAATTTGTCATAATAACTATTTTTTTATAATAGAATACATAGAATAATTTATACTTTTTGTTATAAATAATAATATAATATGAACAATAGAATTTATAAATTATACATGGAGAAAAGTGGAAAAAAATCACACCCTAATGTAAAGTCTATAACATCAATTAATTCCATCAATATCACTCCTATTAAAATATTAAAATATACAAGAGTTGGTAATATGATTGACATTGTAAATGGTAGAGTAAAACCATCATAGTGAATGATGAGGTATGATAATGGTGGAGTATATATATAGTGTGTAATGGGAAATGTAACCCTTTGGATCTAATCATTACCTAACTGCTAGTCAATATGAAAATTATTAAATGTGATTATTGGGAAATATGATTACTACGGATTATGATTATTTGTCACCATTGCTATTAGGAATTATTATCATTGATAATTATAACCCTTGAAAATTTTAACCATGTGAATTACCTTAACTAATGATCAATGATGATAGATATTTGATGTAGAAGGGAAAAAAGATAGCCTCAACCAATAGAATAATACCTTTTCAAGACCATTTATCCGAAATTGTGAGGGAAGGTAACATCACCTAGGTTCTCTATTGAGAAATCCTTAGAATAGATTTAATAAAGATTGAGTTAAATCAACTACAAGGTATGTCCAAGTTAGTGGATATCATTACTAGATAAATATTATTTGAGAAACCCCATGATAGAACAACAATCTCACACATTACCCTTAAGGAATATACTAGTGCAACGTGAGGTTACGTATCTAGACCCAAGTACTATTATACGTAAGTATATTTTTTGAAAATATATAATTGTTTTTTAAATATTGACTTAATTATGATTTTATTTGACAAAAATAGATTAGTACAAGATTAATTTGAATAATATATTGTTCAGATAAAAATAAAACAAAACTATATTATTTGAAAATATATAATTTCAATTAAAATAAACATTTATGTTAAATTCCGGAATTTTGAATTAATGTTTTATTCATGTAATAGACTTATAAGACAATATTTAATTAAATATATAATATAATAAAATTATATAATCTCTTAGATAATTTCAATATGGGTTATATAGATGCTTTTTTCACAAAACCAATTATTTTTTAATAAATAAGTATTTTATTTAAAAATATTGAAATATCTCATTTTTATACTATTTTTATGATAAAATAAATGTCATTTTATAAAATATAATGAAAAATTTATCAAATAATTAATTTTTTATAAATCTCATAGAATTAAATTTTTATGCAAAATATAAAATATAGTATATTTATACGCTAGGTAGTGTGGCATCATAATGAAATAAAAGTGATGTAATGAATATTTTAATAGCGTTATTGATCAAAATATTAATTTTCATTAAAAATTATATATTTTTAATTAATAAGGATAATTTTAATAACCTATAAAAAATCCACAAAATATATATTATTTTAATATATTCCAAATGATTATTTATGAACATATCTCACGTCCGCATAAAAAATGATATTATTTTAAGGTGCTCAAATCTTAAGCAAATAAAATAATAAAAAACATTGATAATTTTAAAATTACACGGAAAAACATGGTAAGGCCAATTGTTGTGTATCATATATTATCATAGTGTCTAAGGCATATCCTTGAAAATTAATAAAAAAATCCCCCCTTTTATAAATTAAACTTCCCCATTATCCCATTCCTCTACAGTCCCAATCCTATAAGTATGAATTTAAACTCACTTCATGTTACTATAGTATTTATATGGAGTTCATAAGATTCCAAGTAGTGCATCCCGTGCTTTAATAACTAACCTCCCATGTTAAGTGTATCTCCCCATATTTTTAATTTAACCATTTATTTTAGTATAAACATTTTTAATTCCAAATAATTATATTTCTCTAGGTTCATAGCCATCCCTTATAGAGAAAATAATGATATAATACCTTTATATTTCATTAAAACCTTCCATTATCTGTTATTTAAATATGTTATGGTGCACAAATTATCCATCAAATTTTCAAAATCATATGTTTTTTATTACCCAACACTATATTCAATCAAGGGTATTCACCTTGATAAAACTATAATTCATTTATTTGGGAAAACCATTTGTGAAACCCAAATATCCTCTTAGAATATATGATATATATGGAACACTTTAATTTTGATATTCAAAGGGGTTACATTGATATAGCTCTAATATGAAAAACGGGTAAAGGGTTAAGAGATAACTTGTTTATCATACCTTAGTAAATAAACATGGTAAAATGTTATATGGATCATATGTGATGTAAATTTGAGATATTATTATGAATGTATCAATTTTATATTGTAGCCACATTTCAATGTTATCCCTGGAGTACATATGATCATACTCTAATGTTCTATATCATGTATTTTTTATCACCCTATTTTATAATGCATCATATTTAATCAATAATGATCACTCACATTCCATTTACTTTTTATCCATTATTGATATTTATTGAGGCCTTTTATTGATTTAATCCCATATTAAATAACTTGAAATTAGGTAACCTATGATTGATTAATAATGTATTATTCAAAAATCATTAAAATAAATTTTTTTATTTTTCCATTATGTACTTCATGTATTATGTACATAGTTTCAAATACACTAAAACTGAATTTACCATTGGAAGTTATTTCAAAAAAAAAATTATGTAATTAAAATAAAATAAATCATGTATAGAAAGGGGTTTCACCATAGATGTTATGAGAAAATGGATTATTTATTTCTCTAATTGAGTACAATAAAACATTATTTAGAAACCTATGAATAGTTATAAAAATAAGAAAATATCCAAAATTATTAGTAAGGTATTGATTGCATAGTTTCATAGATATTCTATCCCAATATGGATACTACGTGTTAATGTGATTCTCTCATATATTCACCTATTGGTGATAACCTCAAAACGATATTGTTGGTTTATAACTAAATCATAACCTTGGGAAGGTCTTGTGGTCTGAAATCCACATTTAATTTCATACTCTCAAGGTGTATTCTTTGGTCAATCACATGATTTTTACTATCCTCTATGAAATATATAAAATCTTTCTTGAAAAATGACATTATATAATTTTCGTACTAAAATTTTCAATTATATATAGAATGATAATATATAACACAGTACAATTTTTTTCATTTCTATTTTGATCTTTTAAATAATAGAGAAATATAAAAAGACCCAGATAAATAATGGAAGTGGAGGAAAATGAAATCATTTACTTCAAAATATGATGTGATATAGAGTTCTAAAATTCATGATGATGTAAAATCATGTTGTTAAAAAAACATATCCACTTATGGTATCTGGCTTCATAATGGGAGGAACAATTATTGATTTAATCCTCCTTGTTTAAAAAACAACCTGAATTTTCTAGAAACACTAAATAATACAGTGTAATAAATGGAAAGATATTATAGAAACTATATCTTTTCTCCAATTTTCTTATAATGAAAATGTAAATTTGTTAGTGTATCACTTAAAGGGAAAAGATGATCAGTTTTTGAAACTAAGGAAGAATATAAATCCGAAGTATAATGTTATAACCATATAGTGGTGAGATTTGAAAAATGTATTTTCTAATAAATATTTTCCTAAATATCTCTAAATTAAAAAATGAGAATAATTAATCCCATAAAAGAGAAGGGAATAAAAAAGAACTACATTTGTACAACAAGTTTAGGAGGAATCATTTGAGGAATATCCTAAAAGGAAGTGAAAATTATTAACTGTATTTCAAATATGGCTGTATAGATAAAAAAAATAGTGGAGATGTAAATAATATATATCCAAATGAATATAAAAAATGGAAGATTGTGGATGCACAACCTTCAGTACAATGATTTTATATTTGGGGAATGGATATTTCAATACCAATTTCCAAATTATAATAAAATTGAGAGAAATTTTCATCAACTCAAATAGATTCCAATGGAAAAGTTCACACTATTTTGAACATGAAGGATGTTGTTGATGGTTCTAATAGTGTATTGGTAAGTTCACTCATCATAAACTCAAAGATAACAGGTACATTGTTTAATTTAGGTTCTATATATTCCAATATTTCATTTATGTTTGAAAAGAACATCAAATTAAACCTTGAAATTGTAGTGGATTGTTTGTGAGTTAAAAATCCTAGAGGAAATATTCAATAACAAAGGATTAATATATATTTTCCTATTAGAATTCATTTGTTAAATATCTGCGCAAACCGTATTGACATTTCGGTTGTTGAATTTTAAATAATACTTTGGTTTGATTGGATTAGAAATTATAATGCCATGATCAACTATATAAGAAATAAAATTTCTATTTTATTTAAAGTATAATATGCATTATCAAGAAAGGAGGGATATTATATCTCAATTTGTGTCATGAACTACCTCCCATTTCTTTATTTTTAGAAATGATTGGTTAAGAAGAGGATGAAGTAGAAATTATAAATATTGGAGGTGTCCTCATTGCTCAATAATACATTATTGTATTTATTCAATAATTACCTTCAACTATGCTAGAAAGAGTGGAAATGTTATCAATGGAACTTATACTTTGATATAGTCTAATATTAAAGAACCCATAAAAATAATAAATATGTAGTTTGAGGAATTAATGAAGAAAAATCACATTTTTTATAGAATGATTTTTTTCATCCTATTATATCTCAATGGGGAACACATATTCTTATAATAAATAAGAAGGATTGATAAATGCAAGTATGCACTAATTAGAAAGAATTTAATGTGATCACAGTGAATAAAAATACTATCTTCCAAGGATTGATGATTTATTCTACTAATATTATGGAGCTCAATTATTTTTGCATGATTAACCACTTTTGGGGGTATCATCCGCTAAGGGTTAGGAAACAAGATATTAGAAAAGATACATTCTAAGAAAATTATGGACTTTGTGAATTTTTTGTTGTTCCCTTTGGCTTGAAAAAAGTTTTTTCTATGTTTTTTTATTTGATAAATAAGGTCTTTAGGGACTACCAATGATAAAGTTGGGGTGGTCTATATTGATGATATTATGATAAATTTCTAACTCCATGAGGAGTATGTAGAGAGAATTTTTTATATCAAATAACCATATGAAACATGAGACTTTTGTTATAGGAAAAAAATTTGGGTTATAGGTATAATAAGTAGAATTATTGTGACACATTTTGACCCTTTATGGAATCCCTATTCCATTATATAAGATAAAGGTTGTAGAGGATGGGCATGTACCTATAACATGAACTACTATTTGTAGTTTATTTTCTCTAATAGGATACTTTAGATGGTTTAACAAAAAATTCATGGATTTGAAATCCAGTATTCACATTAATATGAACGGGTGTTGATTTTATCTTTATGGAGGATTTTGAATAAATTTTTCATGAATAGAAGATGAGTTGGGTTAATAAACCTATTCAAACATTTCCATATAATTGGGAGTGATTTTTAATTTATATAAATGAATCCTTAAAAGGATATAGATGTGTACTGATGAAAAATAAAAAGGCAATTACCTATGAACATCTATAGTTTATGCCAGATTAACATAATTATCCTACACATTATTTAGAGTTACATGTATATATTTTTTCATTAAATATATAAATGGTATATCTTCATATAGAGAAGTGTGATAGATACACAAACCATGTTATTCTAATGTATATATTAACACAACTGAAACATAACCTGAAACAAAGGAGACAGTTTGTTTTTATTGAAGAAAATGATTGTTTTATCCATTATCACCTTGAAAAGGAAAGTAAATTCATTGACATATTCAATATTAAATACCCCAAAATTCATAAAATTATGAGGATCAAAAGAGATTGAATGATAAAGTACATTGTAATGATAGTCATGGAAGACATAAAGGAAGGTATATAATAAATTTGTTTCGGAATGATTTTTCAAAAATCATTACTATGAGAAGATAATTAAATCAAAAATTAAAGGTCCAAAATTAAAAAATAAGATATAATCCATAAGAAATGGGTGGTTTTAGAGATCAATTTTGATCAAGCAGTAGTACTAAGGTATTGATAAAGTATCTTTAACTCATCTACTATAATGTTAAATAATATTATATAGTATGAATCTAAAAATATTTTATTCTCTATACATCCAAGAATCCTCAAGATGTATATTAATTTACAAGATAATTATTGGTGTGACAAAAGGAAAATGGAGATTGTTGATTATACTGGTTGATTTTTGGTATGTCAGCATGTGAAGGTATGGTATCAAAAAACAAATGGAGTAATACAACCACTATCCATAATTTTATTAATGTGAGATAGTTTCAAAATTGAATTTTTTAATGGCCTTCCTAATACTTCCAGGGAAATCAATTCCACATGTTTAATAATTGATATATTAAAAATTCTAATAATTTATTATTATATGAGATTATTTATACACTTAGTTTCTTTTACTTATTTATATGAAATAAGTGGTGAGACTTTATGGGGAATAACTATCAAATATATCAAACCAACTTCTAATATTTAAATCTATATTCTTGGGGTGGCCTAAAAGGGATTTGAATATTGATGTAAATCATAGAGTAGCCTATCATCTACAAATTGATTTGTATTATTAGAGTAATATTAATACATTACAATACATATTGAGGTATTTATCACTTTATTTTTAGGATATTTGGGGCCATCATCTTCCACTTGTCAAATTCTCTTATAATAGTAGTTTTCACTTGAGTATTCAAATGGATGTTATGAGTGAATCTATTGGAAGGGATGTAAAACTACAAGATGATGGAGTGAAGTGGGATAAAATATAATTATTGTGACAAATTATTATAAAATAAGCTATGGATATGATATAATATATCATGAAATATATCATGGCTACTCAGTGTCAGAAAAAGTGTTATACTGAAAATAGAAGGAAGGACGTATAATTTCTTGTTGGGGATTATGTTTTATAGAATATATCACCATGGAAATGATTCATGTGATTCTAAATGAAATAGAAACTGAGTCCATGTTATATTACACCATTAGAGAATTTGGAGTGTGTTATAGAAGTTTCCTATTGGTTAACACATTCTCTACATCATTCATTGGTTTATCAAATCTTCCACATGACCCTATTAAGAATTTATATGTTAGACCCAATGCATGTACTTGACAAATATAGCATGGAATTGGATCCTAACCTATCATATAATGAATATATTATCTAGATTATTCATGAAAGGGGATGATTATTTTGGATTAAGATATCTGAACTCATGAGATAAATTAAAAGAAATCACAATTTTTAGGTAGAAACATGATAACATGATGAAAGCATGAAATAGAAATTCCTCCTTTTATTTTTATTGAGGAAAAAAATTAATGGAGAAATTTCATAAGGGGAGAATGTAATAGTATAAAAATTTCATATTAATATTAATAAAATAACTCATGTTTTCCTAATGAATATGTCGTTTTATTTTAAAATAGAATCCTTATAATAAATTTTATATTTAATTAAAAATTAACAAAATAATATTTACTAAAAAAGTTCTAAATAATATGTGGATATAAAAAAATAACAACATGCACACTAATGTAAACTCTATATCTTCTAATTATCTCATGGATATCACTCCTTCTATAAACAGGTAAAATGAAATTCAATTACTAGTAATGTGATTTGATTATCAAAGGAAATGTATAACTTTCCTAATAAAGGATAATGTTTAAGAATTGTGGAGTATATATATAGTGTATAATGGGTAATGTGACCAATAGGATCTAACTTCTACTTAATTTTTTGTCTGTATGACCATTGATAATTATGAACATTTGTAATTATGACCATTAAAATCAGTTTATATAATGTGTAATGAAGATAGATAATTGATGTATTAGGGAGAAATGATGGACTCAATTAGTAGGATTATTTATTTTGAAGACCATTTATCATAACATTCATGGTAGGTAGAATCACATGGGTTATCCTTTGATTAATCCTAAGAAAAGATTCAATAATTATTGAGTATAATTAACTATATGAGAGTTTCAAGTTATTTTATATCACCACTAGATCAATGTTATCTAATCGAACCCATTTAACTACCACCATTGGGCATCTTACACATAGGGCTTATGCATGTGTAATAATGGATTATGTATCTAAGCCTTATTATTATAAGGCATAATTTTAATTTTAGAAATGAAATAGAGGTTTCCTAAATCCAATATTAATTTTTATTTTATTTAATAAAATACAAATGATTTTAATATAAATATGATTAATAGATTGGTTTTAAATAAAATATTATTTTATTTTTGGGAAATAAATAGTTTCAATTAAAGTACACTTTTATGTTCGAATCAATCATTTTAAATAAATTTTTTTATTATATAATCTTATAAGATGATATTTATCAAAATATTAATGAAAATATTTATATAAATATCTAGTTTTTTTATAAGATCTATAAATTTTATTATGTCATATTAATTAATATTTTTTAATAAATGAGTATTATATTTAAATAAATAAATAAGTTTCTCTTAGTTATGGAAACTTTTTGATATAATGGTTGTGATTTTTGAAATAAGCATGTTGAAATTACTGAGGGGTATAATAATTTTTTATATTATTTTAATTTTTGGATGATAATTAAAACATATTGTAAATATAAGATATGTATTGTGACATCATAATTACATAAAGTGATTTAATACAAAAATTAATTTATTTATAAACCAAAATAATTTTTTTCACTCAAAAAAATTATTTTAATGTGATAATATTATTTATCAAAACCTATAAGGAACCCTAAAAAACCTAGTGGATATTTTAAAATATTAAAATAAATCATTATGAACCCCACACACTTCTACATAATAAATGAAATTATTTTAATTATTTTAGTTTTTGAAATATTATAATATAAAAACTCTTTTTTGGCCAATAACATTGTCAAAACCCCATAGCATGGCTAATGGGTTTTTATGTTTTATTAACTAGGTGTATAGAGAGTGTTTTTGGAAATTTATTGAAAATCCAACACTATTTCTATAAAAACTCACAAATTCTATCATATCCCTCCACTCCCAATACTTTGACCATGATTATCCTCTCATTCTCTCTCTCGATAGTGTTTCTAAGTACTTTTTAAGGTTCCAAGAAGATCCTTCTATGACATAAAAAGAAACATGTCAAGCTAAGAGGTTCTCTCCCTCTTCTATTTAATTAAATCATTTCCTTTTCTATAAGCCATTTTATTTCAAAATAATAATATTTTTATATTTTCATAGGAATCTCTTACAATCCAAATAATATAAGACTACATTACTCCACTATTAAACCCTTCCATAAACTTTTATGTACACCTGTTATGCTATCAAAATTGTCTCTATATTTTTCTATGATAAATTTTTGTGAATTAATAAGGCTATATTTATTCATGGGTATTATTATAGATATTTCTATACTTATTTTATTGGGGAATTCCATTAACAAGACCCACAATCCATACTCGTGGGTAAAAATTATGAAAATCGTTGTTATGATATATAATCAATATGACGAACTGACCCTATGAGGCTCACCTGGCCTGTAGAAGGCTTAGCCTCCAAAACTCCAATAACACATCCACTAGGATTGGGACTAGAGTCAAACATTGATAAGGTATAAATATACTGGGATATAGTTTCATAATAATCATTTATGCACACACTTAACCATATCCGTGCAATATTTCATAACAATATAATGTAAAGACTTTAACATCTAGATATAAACAATGAATGTAGTAAACTCTCAGGAATACATCAGATTAATGAAAAATACACCAAATTTAAAAGGTGAAAAATATTCACCCAACCATAAATTGAGTCTAGACATAAAAATAAATAGAAATAAATAAATCTAATGGATATTGGATCCAAATAATCAAAATCTGCCACCGTGCAAATGGCAATGAACCCAGGTATCAATTTGGTTCATTTTAATCATAGTTGATCTATACTTCATCTATATAAGACATGAAATTTTTCTGAAAAATCCATATACGAGTGAGTATATACATACCCAATAGGAATCCTAGAAAATTGAAAGGGAGTGATTTAAAGATATAACTATAGTTAGCTCAACCAAAATAAATAAGGAAGTAAACCAGCATTGATACACACACACATATATGCATATTCTCATAAGGAAAATTATAGGATAAAGAAAGGGGATCACCATCTAAAATCCCAATCAAAGTCAATGAGTAAGATCACACCTCTAAAATCCCATCACCAATTCCCAACATCAAAAGCAACCTCACCAGAATACGTATAGAAGGACCCTCTTAATATAATTTAGCTTCCCATTTGAGGGAGACATATCTCTGATGGGGGACCCACACACTGCCATAGCACAATTATGGGGGAGTGAAACTCCATATGTATAGAACATGTTTCTTGAAGTTGTAAGGGTTTTAGTGGACCTACCTATAAAAATAATATGGGGAACCTTTACCCTATTTTAATTTTGGAGTACTGAATAAAAAATCTCTTTGATATAATGGGGAACCCACTCACTTGTGTGATAGAAGAGTTATGACACCAAGATCCCTCTGATTGTGTGGGGAACCAATGACCTGGTGCAACATAAGATTAATGACACCTACATTTCCTTGATTATATTGCATTATCACTTCTATTGTCAATTTTCATCTAAATTAGATTCATTCTCAGAACATTCAACTTCATACATCAAAATAAAATACAAAATTTACCATCATAATCCATGCGGTAAAACACCGTGTATAGGATACAAGTAAACCAAAATATGAGTCCCAAAAATAAAAATATGATATAAATAATTTTCTCATTGGTTTAGACTATGCCTATTTGGTCAACACAGTATATAGTCCATCTCTACCACCTAGCCTTGTTATTCCCTAAAAATGGCTCAGAGTCTATATTGGCATCTATGGGATATAAGGGTTCCCCATGTCTTGTCTTAGCCAACTAGGGCCTTTCAGTGTGCTCCTGGTTATTACTGTGTACCTAGCCATGTACTTGGTCATCCCTATGTTTTATCCCATTCCCCTATAATCCTAGATAAAGTGGTGTGTCCTATTATAAGGGGTCATAGACCTATGTCATCCGGAACATTGCATGACTATCTAGGGAGGTTCAGACAACATGTGGTCCCACCACATGGTGTTTGATCATATTTTTTCCAAAAAAAATATCTTTAAAAGTTAGGTGGGGCATAAGGAATTTTTTCTTTATATTATATTCCATGTAGTTAGTTTGTTGTAGAAATTTCATATTCATCATGTGTTCTCTAGATATGGACACCACATGGGGAATCAAACACTCTAACCACCATTATCAGTGGGTTTAATCTTTTTCCATAATTTCTTAACATCTAGTGGCCATAAAATGGTTTATGATGATCCATAGGAACCCAGAAAATCCACTCATGTTCCACCAACTTGATCTCACCACCCCTCCAAATACTGAATCCATTGAGTATCACTAAATTCCTTCATCTTTCCTCAATCTATCAAAAAACTATCAATAATCATGTCATTAAAACTTCCATAACGAATTCAGGGGTTTGATTGTTCTCAAACCCACCCTATAAATGTTCAATCATGACTATATTGGTCAAAAGTGAAGAATACATTGAATGGAGAGTGGAAAAGCACATGAAAAAGGTAAAACATATCATATCTCAATAATTCATGGTAAATGATTTCATAAGAGAAATATTTGGTGATGTTAACAAGGATTAGAATAAATCATCTAATTTAAAGAATCAAATTATCCAAATGGGTTCATGCATTTAAAGGATAAACACATATAAAAAACCCATAGGAAATTTTGTACTAAAAATTTTAAGAAAATAAGATAATATATAATTTTTGAGCCCTATCTTGAAAAAGGGAAGATTTTTTGTGATGAACTCATTCCACGGTGATGGAGAAGACCCGATGCATTAGTTGCCTCTCGATCCACCTCAATCTGATCATCATTCATTTTCTAATTCTTTATCACCAAATAGGAACACTCTTAATATCCTCTCAGGTCTCACAAGGGTTTTGAAGCTAACCCTTCGAAAATTTTAATAATACGGTATTTATAGTGGATTATAATTAAGTAATTTAATAAAAAAAACAAAAAACTATTTATTTATTTTAATTAAATTATCCCACTATTGGTTGTCTCAATAGGATTCCTAGAACCAAAAAATATTATGTTGTGCCTTGGGTAAACCCCGCATCATGGAATCAACTATGGTCTCAGGTTTTTAATCAAGGTATGTATCCATAATTTATTCCAATTTCTCGGAAAGAAAATTTTCTCGTGGTATAAATATATTTATCATTTTTCATATATAAATTTTGGGCACAATATGCCTCAGAATATCTCTTCGTATAAATTCTTTTCTCTAAAATATTCCTCTATATATTTCAACTTATTACAAGGTGGAAATGGGATTACAAAATTATTCCACCAATATAACATTTCTTCTCTAAAAATAAAAAGCTAAAAAAATTGTAATACTAATCATGTATCATGATCACCCACTCCCAAGATCTGTATTTCATTCTACCATGTTTCCACATCATACAAACCAATATGATAGTCCATCCTCACAGGATCAACTCCTTTGAATCCCTAATCACGAATGGTAAATTAATGAAGGTCGATCCATCATCGATTTATAGATCTCTATATTCAATGATGTTTATATGATCATTAACATAACTCCTCAAATATTTCAAATGGAATACATTATGCACTCTCTCTAACTATGGGTGTAATCCTATGTGGTAAGAAACCTTTCCAACCCTTAGTAAAATCTCACTATGATTGATAAACCTTAGGGATATCCTTATCCCCCCTCCAAACCTTTAACACCCTCATTATGGGGGGACACTCATGAAAACGTGGACTCCCGTATCAAAATCAAGGTTCCTATGATATCCAAATGTATAATATTTATGTTGGCTCTGGGTTTTCCTCATATGGTAATGGATCACCAAAACTTTCTCCATCATCACCTTCTCCCTCTCTGGCCCCAAAAGTGATGTATCTCCAATCTTATACTAGTACAAGGGTGACGTGCAGGGTCCCTCATAAATGTCCTAAAAATTTGATATCTTTATCATAGAGTGATAGATGATATTATAAGAAAAATACATAGAAATAAAATTATCTTCCCAACAATGGCCAATGATTAAACGACAATCTATTAGCATATCCTACAACACCTGTATAGTGTGATATGTCTTCCCATCCTTCTAAGGGTGAAATTATGTACTCATCCTCAACATGGTCTTGAATACCTCCTGAATACCTATGAACAACCATGATGTAAAATATGAATCTAGGTCAGATACACTCATTGAGGGTACCCCATGAATCTAGATAATCTCTCGCACATAAAATTGTCCCAAACACTCTACTAAACTATACTCCCTGATGGAAAGGAAGTGTGTCAAAATAATATATTGGTCTAATATCACCCATATGGAATCATGTTATCTCACTTTATTTAGAAACCCATTGACCAATTAAATGGATCTTTCATCCCATTTCCACAGTAGGATCTCAAGAGGTTTTGAAAAACCTACAAAAACCTGGTTCTCATCCTTCTCCTACTGACATGTGAGACACCAAGAGACAAACTCATAAATAATTCACCTGATTCAATCCCACCAAAAATACTACTAAATCTACATATACATCTTTTCGACATCAAGATTCATATCCAAAAAAGATCTGTAAAAATTCATAATCACCTCCTCTCATATCATGACTGAAACCACCGTTTATCCCTAAATAATTATGACATTTTCTCCTCCTTCATAAAATACATGTAGTGATTCTCATAAAGTTATCTGGTCATAGAGAACCTCATAGGTGATGTCTCCTAACTGAGATTCCCTCACACTCTTGAGAATAGTTGGATTCAACAGCATGGGAAATATAAGATATTCACACCTATCATTTACCAATGTAAGCTATAATGAATCCAACTTCTCATATTCTCCCTCCACCAAATGAGATTAAGACATCATGCTAGGGGGATCTTCTAAAAAATTTCTCTTTCTAGGAGTATGGACTATCTTAATGTTATAGTCATGGATGAATTCCAACTAGAATCTCTATCAAATGTTCATATTTTACTACATAAAGGTATACCTTGGTCTCTGATGGTCTAAGTATACAATAATGTTCCTCCTAGAAAATAGTGCCTCCACATATTCATAGTGAAGACTATCGATGGCCACTCTAGGTCATGAGTTTCATAGTTCAATTCATGGGGACTCAACTGCCTCAACCCATATATGATCATAGCCTACCTCTACCTCAACATGAATCCTATACCAGCTATAGAGTCCTTTCAATAAACTTCGTATTCCACATCCTCCTCCAGTAGTTATAAAACACAATCAATAGTTATCCTTAATATAAATTCCTCAAATTCTCTAAGACACTTCTTAGTCTAGGTAAACAGAACCCCTTTCTAAATAAGGGTGGAAAAGGGGGCTGTAATCTTGGATAATTCCTCAATTATTCTAATTTATAACCCAACCAAGATAAGAAAACTCTTCTCCTATAACCAACTATTGGGTGGATTTCGAGAAAGAACAATATCAAACATTATCAGGTCCACAGTTAATCCTTTCATAGAAAATAATTTTCCTAATAAGTAAAAGTCATGGATTCAGAACATTCACATTGACATATTACTATAAATATAGTGTTTTAAGAGAATTTTTAGGATCATCCTCAAGTTATCATTAAGCTCCTCCTCTGATGTAGATTATATGAGTATGTTATCAATGAATACAACCACATATCAATCCATGTGTGGAAAGAATATCTATATAATTAAAACCAAAACCATATCATGGGAATTCATCAAACCGAAAATTATAATGTGGAACTCATAATGTCTATAGAAACATCGAAATTATATCTTCATAATGTCATCCTTGAAAACACTCAACTGGTGATAGCCGGACCTCAGATAGATATTCAAGAACCAATTTGCACCACGATCTTCAATATACTATCAACCCTTTTCATGAAAAAACTAGTGATTCCTAGGGGGACACACTTGTTCTGATACAATCCTAATCACAAAGTTCCTCTAACTACACCCTCATCCCACAGATCTTGGTAGGGGACATCATTTATACTATAGAATATATGAATATGGTCCTAGGGAGTATGATAATGAAAAATTCAATCTCCCTCCTTAGATGTAGTCCCCGAGCATTCTCAAAGATGAAATCCATAAAGCCATCCACTACTGATGGAAGCCAGTTTCCTAATGATCCCACCACCTCGAGGGCTAAAAATTATAACTCATGGATAATATCCTACATCTTCCTACTCTAATGACTCACTCTCTCGTCCATGGGATATACATTTACCATAAAAAGAATATCTTACCATATGTTAGAAGGTGTCTGAAAATATTGTTATGGAATTCTATATGTGCTTTAACTATGGATTATATGTCCCTACAAAATATTACTGCATAAGGTTTCATATTGATGAACAAGATGTGAAACGTGAAAATATATCAATAATATGATAACATTCATGGTCAATGCATGAGTGATATCAAATAATATCTCAATGTAAGAACCTATATTAGTAACTATAGGGATATAGACTCAACTAATAGATCCACCTCTCACTCTAGGAATAAGAAGATAATGTAATGACTCAAACCTATGTCAACTTGTACTAAGGAAATATATTAATAAACATAATTTATAACTTTTATCATTCAATATGTATCTTGGACATAACCATCCATGGCCTACAACTTCCTATATCCAGGAATGTTATTTCATAGAGCCTAACATGGGACACCTGGCAGTGGTTGTGGTAGGATCTCATAAATTTCATCCTCCATAAATTCCTCTTTTCTATGAATCTTTTCTATATCCTCTACCAAAATTGTCTCCCTAAGGGATGCACTTTCCATGTATTGTAGATACCTGATAATGAGTATGCATCTTCCTTAGAGTTTTGTCAACAATATACCTACTCTCCTTAGCACATAGGTCAATAAATCATTAGAAAAGTGGACACACCCATAAAAATTATATTATAACCCCTATTTTGGATGACTGGATCCTCTATGTGACCCTTGATCCATAGAACCATGCTTCTGAGTTTGATAATTTCTCATCTACTAGGATCTAGATGTCTGACACCTACAACCTGTTATGGATAACTCAACCTCATAAAGAGAACTTCTTGATCCATCCACCCAATACCACTCTACTAGGATTATATTAGTTACAAGATCTTTCTCTAGCACTCCAGTATAAGAGGGAAGTCATAAGGAGAGCACAAAGGATCGAACATCTCAATGAAGACCTTAATCAAAATTCCTCACTCGAA
Organism: Viscum album; assembly: GCA_963277665.1. NCBI lineage: Eukaryota > Viridiplantae > Streptophyta > Magnoliopsida > Santalales > Viscaceae > Viscum > Viscum album. The sequence continues at coordinate 2,116,600,855 of OY728136.1, forward strand.
AGAGGCCCTCCTGTACTATGTTGAGTGAGTACTGTGTATGTTCATTGATCCTCATGGAATAATAAACTACTATCAAACTACCCTTCTGAAACTCTATATTATCAAGAATGTGAATTGAACTCAATAATAATGGGTAATACTCCTTGTGAAATATATGCAAGAAGTCGGACTATAAGATAATTTTCTCTTCTTCAGGTTTTATATCCAAATTCAATGAGCTCCTAGATTCTCCATAGAAATTAATATATTCCAATAAATATGTGTGATATATTAGGGTCCAAAATGGCCTAAATACTCAAACCACCAACTCAATCCAATCCTTTGATACCTGGGGATCTGGATTTCTAGGGAAAATTAGAGGTCTCTGTTGATGGAACTCACATAGTATGAAAATATTTCATCCATCCTCATCCTTAAATGACTTTAAAAACTAGTAATTTACTAGAGTAGGTTTTCTACATTCCAATGTTGATAAAACATGTTGTGGGATGGACCCTGAAATGAGACTTCCTCATTCATTGAATAATTTTATTAATTTTTAATTAATAACCAAGAAAGTTGACTTCAATAAGGACTTCTAAAAGTAATATAGACATACTATAGTCCTATGATCATATGTATATGGGGATCTAATTCAATAAGAAAATTAAAATTATTAAATTCGATATGATGTAGGTACTATTTTTCCATTCAACCAATCTATCAATATTCCAAGAATACAAGAAGGAACTTATAGTCTTGATGCATTCATACATGGTTCACCACACCAAAAATGGGTTCCAAAGCCTCAAAGACATACTCTAGGCACATTGAAACTATTTCTAAAAGTTACAAACCAATATGAAAGATGAATTTTCCAAACAATTCCCAAGATTATATGAATTTGAAAATATTATGTAATAACCAAACACATTGGGGCCCTCCGGGACTATAGAAGGCTGATCCATCACAACCCTAAGCACACCTCTAAAACGTTATGGGCCAGTGGGAAGTGCTAATAAGAAATTGATATAATGGGAGGTATTTTTCTAATGAACATATATTCATGAACCCAACTATCTATATAAAATAGTGTATAGGAATATAAAGTATATATAGTATGTTCAAGAGATAAAAAATGAAATAAATAAACTCTAGTAAGTAAATTAAATTATAAAATAATAAAACGAAAGTGTAAAGGGAAAAAATACAATCCCAAACAGTAATGAAATCCCATCCTGACAATAAAAGGAAATAATGAATGTCTAAAAATCCTAACTCCTAATCTCTAAGACTGACCACCATACAAGGAAATGCACTCATCTATCACTATGCTCCACTGTAATCATTATTGATATTTATTTCATCAAAAATAACATGACATGTGCAAGAAAATAACATATATGGGTGAGTATATACATACCAAATAGGACACTTTGAAAACATAAAATGAGTGATAGAGATATATAACAATATTTAACTTATCCAAAATAAAGGGGGAATGAAACCCAATAGATAAAAATATACATTCTTATAAAGAATCACATATGATAGAGAATTTTTATCTCCGTCTCAGATCCCATAAAAAGTAAATGAGTAAGCATGAATATCCAAAATTCTATCAATGATTCAAAAATTCAAATGCAGCCTCATCAGAATATGTATGGAGGGTCCATATACTCAAAAAAATCCCTCTACAGTTTAGGATGAAACATCTTTCATGGAGGACATGAACCCCACATAATCTTGATGATGGGGGAATAATACTCTATATGTAAATAACACGCACCCTATAGTACTATGGGGAGAAATCACATAACCTTTATAAAGAATATAGGGAACCCACACTATAGAGTGGCAGGGGAGTACTGGACCATATATATCTATGATAGCCTGGGTAACCTACCCCATGGTGTGACTAGTAAATACTAACCCCAACATATATCTAATTTTATTGGGAACCCATGCCCTATTTTGGAAAGAGAGTACTGACTTTGGAATCTCTCTGATCATCCTACTTGATTGGTACAATTTTCAAGCATCGCCTGAATAAATTTCACCCTCAGAACAACCCATGGCATAACTTGAAAGTCACTATAATGGACAACATCACATTACACATTGAAAAAAACTCTGAATAGGCTACTTATGATCCAAAATTCTAGTCCAAATGAAGGATATGTGAGTGGAATAAGTTTCTCATATGGTTACATGATGTGTATGGGGTCCACACAATGCCTGGACCTAGTCTTATTACTAGATTTTTTTATCCATGTAGGTCTTCAAGGCCATTTTGGTAGAAATGTAAAGTTAGTGGTACTCCTGGAATGACTCATCCTCCTAGGTCCTTGTCATGTGCTCCTTGACATGCACGTTTTTCTTCATCTCTTGCCCAGGTACCAAGACATGAACCTTCATGTCACCAGGTGTCATCCCACGACCATGTACTACAAGAGTACATGGTGTGCCATCCCACTTTGTGTCATGGGCATGTGCTGATTAGAACATGGACTAGCTAAATGGGGAGTGTAACATGGAGTGTGGGCCCACCAAAAGTTGGGTGATCCTTATCTTTAGCAAAACCCTACCCATCATAGATAGGAGGGGATACACTATGTGTGTTCATACATGTACTTGTTTTGTAGTTAGGGATTTCAATTAAGTATCATATTATTCACACATTTCCCATATCTAGCCTCCCTACCTAGAATAATGCCTTTTGACTACCAAAAATCAGTGGGGGTCGACTCGGTCCATCATTCATTGGCCTCCAATGGCCATAAAATGGATTCTAATGATCTATAAAAATCCATAAATGTCACACACACACCTCCTGGATGATACCACCACCCCTCTATGTCCCAAATTCAGGGAGTATCACCTAAATCCCACATTTTTTCTCAACTCATCATCAATCATTCTCTCTATGTTTCATTCATTCTAATTCAATGAAACTGAGGGTTCATTCATGCTCAAAACTACCCCGATAGTGTCGAACCATGTCCCTATAGGCCAATAGTGAGTAATGTGAAGAATTTAAAGTGTAAAAGGCTGAGAAAAATTTCAAAACAATAACTGGATAATAATTGTTGGACAATTATTTCAAAATTCATTTATTAACGGTTGATTATGAGGCTTTTAAGTTATAATTAAATTAAAAAATAAATAATATAGAAATGGAATCATGTTATGAAAGGATAAACAAAGATAAAAAATCATAGACAAAAGTCCATTATAAAAAAATTAATCAAAAGGGTGAAATAAAATATTGAATTCCCTACATCGAAAAAATAATTGATCGATGGTGAAAAACATGATTTCCAATAAAGGGTAAGACATGTCCTATCTATTGCCTCTCAATCAACATCGATATCATCATCATTCATCATCCAATTCTAATTCACCAATAAGGAACACACTGAAACACCTATCAGATATCACAAGGTTTATGTAGCTAACAAATTGAAAATCATCATAAGAGGGTATTTATAGAGGATTTTAATTAAGTAATTTAATTAAATAATTTAATACATTATTTATTTATTTTAATTAAACACACACTTCAATAGCTTCGTCATGATAACTTTAGGTGCCAACTAACCATAGGTCATACCTAATGTAAACCCCACATCCCAAAAACAACCCACCTCTTATATTTCAAATCCAAGGAACTATTCTAGAGTTATTTCAATTTTTTTGGAAAACAATTCATGTGTGATATTAAAACATTTTAAATTTTTAAAATATAAAATCAAGGCTCACTGTGCGTTGGAATCTATTGTTGTCACAGTGATTGGATTCAAAAATATCCCTTCATATATTTAAATGACTAGCAAGGAAAACAATGGTCATTGAAATTTATGTGGAACATAGGTATATATATATATGAAGTGTTAACCCTAATAATTCTCCAATACATTGTGTAAATAATTAATCTCTTGAGATAATATATTTATGAAACCTTGGTGAATAAACTTAGAAATAAATTATATGACTCCAATGTGATGATCCATGGTGATAGGATTATGAATCTATCATTTATATGTTGTATACACATTTCCTTGTTATGTTTTATGTACTTATTATTGTGATCTCATATTTTTATTCATGTATTTATTTTCATGTTCAATTATTATGCCTCACTTTTATTCCAAGGGGATCACTCACATTTCATTTCCTTTTTTAGCCATTACTAGGATTTATGCATAGAAAAATTTATACATCTATGTCCCTAGGAAATTACATGAACATAGGTGACCTAGGATAGATTTATAATAGTGTAAATCAATATGATTAAATAATATTTTTATTTACATTTATTTAGTTACTTTATGTATTATGTACCTTGTTTCAAACTCTATAATCCTAAAAAGTTCATTGAAATTTTTTAATGCCATATTTGTTTGTTGGATTATGATAAAAATAGTTTCTAAAAAAGGTGTGTCCCCATATCAGTATCATTCAGGAATGAGTGATGATAGAAAATCATGAAGGACATAAATAGTGGAGTCAAACCTATTGGATATTGGTGTATAAATGGATTATTATAATAAATATAATCATAGATACTGTGAAATAGTGTGAATATTTCATTTGGTTCATGATCTTGATTAATTGGTTTTTAATTCTCATGGGCATGCGATGATAGAGGAACTTACATAAGTCTATAGGAACACATGTAATTATAAATCATATTGTGTTTCTATACTCAAAAATTAAATTTTTATTATAAAAATTCTTTTGTGGGTAAAGTGATAAATCATGCAAGTCCAACTGAAAAAATCATCAAATAGGATATGAGGGTATAAAAGTATTAAAAGAAATATTGAACCTATTAGAAGAAGTATCCCAATAGAGTTTCTAGAAAAAATAATTTTTCTTTTGATCTCAGTCATCATTGATAATATCCTCGATGGTGTAATCCCTCTTGTCCCATGATTGTATGAATTCCTCTAATAATATCTTTTTTAAATTAAATCCTCTTACTAGGATTAAGTATTACTTGTTTATCCAGTTTTTTGATCCTGGTTTAAGCTCACGTGAACTGTTCTATCTCCCATCTGATTGTATCATTGTTAGAGGCATGAATAATCAATGTCACCTCTAACACTTCTTTAGTGGAATGATGTATAATTTCCCACTTTTCTAGTGCCTCCTCACATTCTTCCCACTACATTCCAGTTGTAAGGTCCAATAATTCATCATCTTTTGAGAACACGTTTCCATGAATCCCTTCATGAAAAATTACATAAAAAATTAACAAAGATTCTCCCCAGGGCCGAATACCCATCATTTCACCCATCTTCTTAATGTAATAATCCCCATCGCCACCATCCTTATCAATTTATTTTTTAATCAGTCTATTCAGGATGCTCTCTTTCACCTTCTCTTTCTCATAAGATACATTATCTATCACCTTGGAATCATTTTTCATGGCCTACCTATTCATTATTGTTTTAGTAAGATACGATTGACCATTATTGCCCTTAGAAATCTTACTCCTACTTATAATGAATCTCCTTGAATCCCTAATTCCTCTATACCCCTTATTTTTTTCATGGGTTGTGAAACCCTCTACAGAGATATTCATTAGAAATATTTTCCAAGACTTGAAAAACACTCTCTCCCTAAATCTACCACTAAAAAGTTGGAGCCCTAAACCTGAACATCTTCTCCCAAAAATTTAAAACTATTGCTTATATTCAAACAGGACATGGTCTGTCTTTGGTTGGATCCCTTCTTAACCTCCGATAATTCCTTAGAAATTTACAATGGTTTATCCTAGATAATATATCCCCTATGTCCTCTTTAATTTGAAAACCATACCCCCTCATCCAGGGTAAAACCACTACCATGTTGCACAACTCCTACATATGATCTCTGAGATGGTTTTTTAGGAATTGGTAGCAAGACACATGGCGAAAGAACCTCCAGAATGCCAACTGTATCTGAAGGAACCTGCATAACAAGAATAGGGTCATCTAAATCCTTCCTTAAGCATTTAAAGATGTATGATACCAATAGGATTTTTGCATGAAGAATACTATGAGATGGTTCCTCCTGACATCGATTCATAGGAAAATCCAACTGATTAATCAGAACATCAATAGAAATGGGTATCAAACATTGAACATAACGCCCTACATCTACATCCAACTGCTAAGGTATGTTATTCATCTCATTCCTAAAAAAATACATTGAATGACCCAATATCTTAAATGATTGATAATAAACCAACCACAACTCAATGTTCAAACTTTTGCAATGAAATTCTTTTCTGACTGTATTCCAAACAAAATCAACTTGTCATTGTGACACATCAACTTTCACAGAGATTTGAGGAAGAATCCAGTGGGAAATAGATTTGGTTATACTATTGTATCATAGATATATACCCATCATATTTTCTATCAGACACAAAATATAGGTATCTTGAAACGATAATGGGAGATCATGGAAGATTACCTATATCACCATTGTTGGAGTATCATGTTTCCTGTGAAAGTCATATAACCACCTGAATAGGAAGAGTCGGAAGCCATTGTATGAGAAGGAGGCATTGGACCAATCTCAAATAAATTATTCCATAGAAACAAAATGAACAGTGATGTGTCTTTTATCAAGAAGACCCAATGTTTCATGATTTTACAAACCCCATAACCTGAGGATGTGTTTTCTGAAAGAATATACCAGAGGCTTGTGCTATCTGAACAGAGAAACAAATGTTAGATTTAAGGAAGAAGATGTCTCATTGAATTACAAAGACGAGATATGGAGTTGAGATAAACCATTAAATAGATCTAGAACTTTATGGTAATTAATGATAAATTTGAATGGTGGATGAAATTTGGGATTGGATAAGGGGTCAAAGAGGCTAGGGGAAGCCTCCTCATGGGATGGTGGAGGTCCCTCCCCCAATATAGGGGTAGGGAATAGAATAGTAACTATGGTTGTCAGGTTAAGTGGGAGGATCTGTGGAGACCCAATATCACCATCATAGTCAACAAAACTCTATATTTTCCTATAGATTAGGAATTTGGTGTTAGTGTAAAGTCATTGTAAAGAACTCACCTAAAGAGTATGGAAAAAATGGTTTGTTCATATATGATATCCATTAACAATAATATTTAAAGGTGCGAAATGGATAACTCCCACCAATTTCAACCACGAAAATGAACCATTTGATGTGATGTTAGTAGTTCATGGGTTCACTTAGACCCATGTTGTAGGATGATCTCTGTATCTGATGATGGTTTGGGAATTGGTGTTTGGGAATACTCTCATGAAGAAAATATGTGGTTCCACTTAGTCCTTGGTTTGAGATAATATAATAATTTTATTGATGAAAGGGGTTGTTCCCTTCATCTATCTTTATTTTTCATGTCTATTTAGAACATGAACCACTAATAATGAAGGATGTGTAAATGAAGGTTGAGTTTTATATTTACTAGGTTGTTTTATATGACTCCTTAAAAAGGAACACTAGATATTTCCTTTCTACAAATAAAAGAGTATAATCAGGGGGATTTATCCACCATAATTTTACCAAATCAATACTAAGCTAAATTTTTAGATTCTAGGTCCTGGGATCTCCCTATGGGTAAAATAATAAATATACCACAGTAGAGATATCAGATTAATCATTATATTGGATTCCTCAATATAGTGGGGTAATATTTACACATAGGCTAAGTCATTGTGAATTTATTATCACATTGTATTTCAAGGTATACATAGTATTTTTTCATTATATAATTATTAATCCTACAAACAGTAATGGTAAATTTTTAGTGATTTTGGATGTTCACTTCCAAAACATAAATATATTCCAATAACATTTTTGGGGGTTTCCATATGGTCTTTTAGAGTTTTCAAATCCTAAAAGTATTAATGATATATATATATATATATATATATTAAAATTGAAATATTAATATTATCTTGAATGGTATTTTATGATGAATGACTTATATATCCTAAAAAAGATATTTTATATGGAAATTAACATGGTAATTGTTTCAATAACTTAGGGTTTACCTAAGGGGTGATATGATGAGTGTTCAGGTCTTGGGTCCTCATGACGGCTCATATTGGGTGTGTAAATTAATGGAATTATTTAAAAATGATTTAATAAATCTATTTATATTTAATACCTAAATACCCCCTATAAATCTCTCATTGTGGATCCTCTCTAGGGTTTTACACTTTAATCGCTAACATACCCCTTGTTTGAGAGAGTGGTGAGGGTTGAATATTCAAGCATCCAATGTGTAATTGATGTAAAGGGACTTGATCCATTATGACATAGATGATAATATCATGTTATGATAATGAATTTGACCATATAATATACAAAAAATAATAATTTAGAAATCATTAATCCATGAGTTAGGGATTTAATAAATATTTCATACTCTGTCTTTTTTATTCATAACTAAGGGAATTTTACCATAATTACCATTTGGAAAAACACATTTTCCTAAAACATTATGAATTTATAATACATTTTTTGACTCTATAACCTAGTTTATATGTATTTGGAAAACTCCATGTCCATTGATTAGTGTTAGGTCTTTCAAATAACCACTACTAATTTTAACATCTGATTATCCTTTATTGCTTCTTCTATGTACTTCATAAATTCAACACAATGTTTCACTATGGATAAAAATTGGAATAATATTTCTTGGGATTATAATTAATTTTATACCCAATACCAAGAGATGTTTATTTTGGATTCGACAGAGAAGAGGAAGGCATATGAGAGGGTGATTGAGTTATTGTAGATTACTGGTAGAATGATTCATTTTTTACACATCTACTTCATTTTTTTATAGTTCATGGATGGAAATAAACCATTGGTGGAAATATTATATTATATTATTCCATTATTAATGATTATAAAATGATCAAATCATATTCTAGAAATGAAAGTGAAAATATGAGTGTTAATAAAATTTGGGTTCAAATAACATGCACTCTTAGCATGTAATATTGATCCACACAATGTGTATCATCCAATTAATCGTGGATAGGGTATTGAGGGAGGTACATGTCAGAAATCATTTGTACTTGATAAAAATACAATGTTACCCATATAAGACTATCATGGATAGTATTTGGAGTACACACTCATGTGACCATTTGGAAACACACTCCAAGTTAGTCTGGACCTCACATAATGTATAATTGGCCTTACATGACTTAACCTCAACAATATTACACGATGGGTGATCCATCATAGTTTACATTTCATGTACCATATAATCCATGTTGTGTGTTTTGGATATTTAATAAAACACTTTGTAGTGGTACATGTGTAGTACTCTAATAGAACTACATGTTATTTACCATATAGAGCATATCTTGTGGGTGAACATTTACATACCATGTGGTGAGGAAATAAATGACCATATTGTCACTAAGGATATTTTTTTATGTACCCCCCAGAGTTTATATTGTTTATTTTTTCCAACCATAGTATCCTTATATATCTTATTTCCCATGACATGGATTTGGGAACACTATTAGATTATCCTAAGAATTTTTCTATGTAGGATGTGATGGTATTCTTCTCTTGAACATCATCAGTGATATAAGAGGTCATATATTCTATTATTATATTATTTTATATAGGTTTTATTATGGGGGTCTTATATCTATAGATAAGGTTAACCCCCCATCCATTTACATACTAAGATGGGGAAAGTGTCTTCCACTTGATTCATTTACAACCTTGACCAACACTTATCCTTTAAATAGGAAGTGATGATACACCATAGTTCTAGAGGGGTGGTGTGGGTATTCTTATAACAATGTATTTATGATAGTAGGTTTTAGTACATCATTAATGAAATACCTATTTGGTCAAGGTGGTAGTTTCCTAATAGTTTTTGAGATCTGTGAGGCAGTTATATTCAATAGTAAAGTTGGGTAGTTTCTTAAACAATGTACATAAATTGGAAAGGAGTGATATTCCATGACAAGATTTCTGTATTTTTTTTTGAAGAAGGGAAGTGAATATTAGATTCATATAAACTTGTGACTCCCCAAGAACCCTATTTTTTATTCATAATGTGATGTATAATTTATCTTTCTACATGAGAAATTGTGGTATTTTATTTGCACTAACCATCCCTAGTTTTTTTGAGAAAAGAACGTCGATGAATGGATATAAGATGAATACAAATTATCTATATTTATTATACTACTAATGGTATATCATATTTTTATTTTTAATTGTCTTAAATATGGATTCCTTCTTATTTTGGAGATCAATTTGAATTATTTATTAATAATCATTTATTGTTTTTGGGTTCCCCACTGTGTGTGTTTCTACTAAACATTGAATGATCCATATGCACATATATGTGGTGTTTTTTAGATAATACAGGACTTGGGGATAAAATATGTGGATTTGGATCTCTTGATTATTATTTATTGCAGATTAATGATGATATATAGTGAAGAATAGTGATGCATAGAGGTCCATAGTGCTATAAGTTACCACAATAGTAACAGATAAATATATAAGTACATTACCTAATAGAAATATACAGACAATATTGATCCATTTTGATTTATATTTATTTATATTTTACAATTCCATTTATATAATACCATGTTCTATTGTTCTTAGTTTACATGTCTCATTTGTGAAATGTATATAGTTTTGTTGCTAACTTATATAATATTACTGATTATTTTCATTTTGCAAATTTGATATATTATTAAATTATTGGTTTATTTAGGATATGTACTCCCATATTGTGTGATATGCCTTCTTTATGTTATTGACTAGTCATTGGCCTAATAATAGTTTTTTTAGTGGGATAATCATCTTATAGATGGTCCTGGGGGTCCCTGGAGGGTCAGGTATTGTAATTTCAAAAATGTAACGAAATTACACCCATTTCATCTTATCAAATCACACTTTCCTAATTGATAATATAGAATATCAACCAAAAATAACATATAAATTCGAAACCCATAAAAACAATGATTATGTCATGTATACGATTCCTTACATTATTGTTAGCCATATATTTTCACTTACTTGTATAGGGTGAAAAAATAATTATTTTTGATAACCATATATCATAGTATATGACATATAAATAATAAAACATATGTATATGGATATTAAATCATATCACCTCTAAAAAATTGGTGTTATACTATTGTATATTTCACCAAAATCCTGGTAAAAACCCACAGACAACCTGGGTGTCCACTAGAAGTCTAGTGAGGGACAATGGACTTCTAATGGAATAACATGTATCCCAGTTCTAGTGAGTATTTTGTTGGTTATTTTTTTCTTTTTTTTAATCCCAAATCTAGTTTTTATTTTTAAGGATCAATGTGTATGGGGGATCCATCCCTTTAACATTATTTTTCCATTCTATCACTTTGGTCTAGTTTATTTGGGATGTTTATTTTTCACTAAATTAATTTAATATCTTATAATTATATACTCTTTCCACTTATACTTAATTTTAATATATTTGTATTTGATTGGGTTATGAATTTGAGATTTGATTTCAACAGATAGTTGTGAAATAACCCCATTACTAATGGTAAACCATATGTGGTTTGATTTGAGACTATTAAAAATCTAACCAATATCATTGGATATCAGTTTTTGGAAAAAATAAATAATCTAATGAATTATTATTTAAAATAACATTATTTTTGGTATAATTAATTAATAATTCAGTTTCAGAAATTGGGGATTTTATTTGGAGGGGGTAGGATTCATCTAATATTTATCTAGACATCATTTATAGTGTATTTGTATAATTTTCCACGAAATAAGTTTTCCTATAATTATTTCAATCATTCGATTCTTTATATGAATTGAATGAATTATGTTATGTGAGGATTTTATTATTTCTAGAAATTTTATATATCAGTGATGATTGCTTTGGGTTGGTATTTATAAATATATAATTAATCGATGAAGGTGAACTTTACTCAATAATTATTTTCATGTTTTGGATTATTTTATAATTAAAAAATGTTATTTATGATCATGTTTAATAGTAATATTATAAATATCAAGATTTCATGAAATTATATTAATCTATAAAATGGGATGGATTTTTAAAAGCAAAATATTCATCAATGGATCATATAACAAGGAAAAACTTCCCTTTAGTGGATCTATGGTCAGAAGAGATTATGTGGTCCATGTTAGTTTTTGAATAGAGGTGTGAAAGGATAATTGAATTGTTTTTATAAAATTCAATGGGTTCTGACATTAAAAATGGATTTAAATTGTGAGTATTTTTAAATGAGATTCCCCATTAAATGGAAATTTAAAGAATTTTATGTTGATATATGATTTAAAAGGGGGAAATGTCTATTTACAAAAATATTTTCCATTGGATTTTAAAAAATTTCATTGGAAATTAAAATTACAATATATTCCATTAATGGGTTAAAAATTTTATTTGGATCTATTTTTTTAAATAATTTAATGAGATTATATTTTGAGAAATTATTTTTTCCTAATTTCCCTCATGTGAATAATGCCCTATTTTTGCAGTACACTTTATTGTGTGTCTTATATTGATTAATGGTTTCATTGTATGGATTTTCAAACTCTAAAATAATGTGTATTGACTTTATATGAACATTACATCGAATGATTGGTTGGTTATACTATTCTAAAATTTTTAGTGTGTTTCTTAATGATTGTATGATCATAGAATCTCAAAAAAATTCACATGGATAAGAATGGTGACCAAGACACTTTGGATTACCTAACTACTGAGAGCAAAGTCATGGTGTTTAATGATACAATTAGAATTATCACACATTTTTTATTGTTAATCTATAAAATTACATTTTTTAATGTGTGAGACACCATTAGAATGATTAAAATATGGTGAGTGAGATCGCCATTGATCTTGTGGGTAATTACTAGCATGTTTTAGGTCACACCCAAATTTATTTTTAATGAATAATGAGTTCAAGGTAAAAAATAATCATAGTTTTGTTTCCATCATTGATTGTTGTTGTGGTCTATAAATATGAGTGGATTAGGTACCCTCCTTTTATAGTTATATATTTCCATTGTGATATAACTTTACTAACAATGTAGTATTTTTTGTATTGGAATTTCTATATTTGACCTCATATATGATGGTGACATTTTATAATGACCTCGGTGACAATAATAAAGACTATTTAGGGAGATGAAGTCTCATATGACCTCTTAGATGAACATATAGAGTATGTAGATAATTAATTACTTTCCTTTTATGGTTAGGTTTATAAGTAATGGTTTTCCATATTGACTGTAAAAATTATCATAGAATTTATCTATTATATTGGTAAATTGATGTAATAAAGTGTGATATATAGCTATAGGAAAAAAGTGTAACTCTTCTGGAAGATAAAACTAAACCATCCTTGGATGAAGTGTTTTAATTAGTAGTCTAGATTATTCACACAAATAATTATGTTGTTTTTACTTTATTTATAAATCCTATATATTTGTGTGATTTCATAGTGTTATATGATGTTTTTTTATGATAAATCCCCTGTGAATACTTCCAATGCATAGGATAGAGCATCAACTACTCTATAAATAATATGATAAATACAACTAGTGGGGACCGATAGGGAGAGATAGGGAATGGAATGGGAAATTATATTATTTTTATTTGTTATGTCTCGTCCCCATTATTTATTTACCAAACAATTTATCATGAGATTTTATTTGAGAATATATTTTCTATTTAATGACCTATATGGAAACTAATTTTATTTATAGTTTTCGGGTAATATTTTTCATTAATGGTTGGCCACTATATGATTATCTATTATGGAGTTTATTACTATGATCATTACGAACCCTAAGGTTTAGAGTTTTTTATTGAAGTTCATTAATAGGATTGATGGGTTGAGTGGGGATAAAAATATTTATGAGTGTCATTACTGATATTTGGTGATAACTCTTGATAATAATTTTTAATGAAGAAAGAGTTACATTTTGGTATAGTTAATTTGGACTTGGGGTTTTATGTATTTTTTATAGGAATGTTGGACCAGGATTTTAGTTGTGTAGTATTGGTTCATGTTCTTGGGGTTTATGTTTCCTCATTAGTATATTTTTTTATATTCCTTTATTGTATAAATTTCTAATGTAATTTTATGTACGTGCATCTTATATATTTTAGGAAATTTTATTGTCAATTTCAAACTATTTTCATATTGATCCACTTAATTACAATCACTCAATTATTCATGTCCATTTTGGGTATATTTTTTATCCATTTGACTCAACATTTACATATATACATTAAATAGGTTTCAATAAACTTGGGTAGACCATCCTATTAAATTTTAGGTTTTGGTGTCATCTTATATATTGATTTATGACTCAGAATAGGATGTTTAATAGAGGATGGTGAATTGATGAGAGACTATATAGTAATTTTGGATGAAGTTTGATATACATTATTTATTTACTTTTTATACATATGTAATTACCAAGAGTCTACAATCTCTATTAACTCACAGATTCAATGTTTTATATATCTATATTGAATTATTAGTTTTTTCCATCATGTAGACTATTTTTTTATACATTTAAAGGTTATGTTCTATTATTGAATACATATTTTTTCGTTGGTTTCGTTTATGTTCAATATATTGTCAGTTTATTCCAAATAAATATAATGTTATGGAATGAGTCGTACCTATTATTTGAGAGAATAGTCTCCTGATGTATAACATTGACCATCACTACTTTTCAATGGCCTATTTTATATAGGTATTTTCTCCTCATACCCTATGGAATTCCAGTTTTGGAACCAATATAAATAAAAAATATATAACATTGAAACCCACTAAATTATGAGTAGTTTCACTTACAAAATCATCATAAAACATTAATTATTAATGAGAACCTTCTATTATATTGAATAGGTTAAAAGACTTCTCATTTCCTTAATACCTTTAGAATTGGAATAAATTCTTTTATTTATCGTGACCATAAAGATATATACAATATAAACTCTTTGTTGTTATTTTTTATACTCAAGTTCATTTAACCACTGAACCCTAAACATAGAACCTTAGATCAATCTAGGGTGACCCTGGATACCTCTTATATATTGGTATCTTATTAATACCCTTTTCAAAATCTCCCAAGATAAACATGTAAAACCTTGGATGTAAAAAATATGAATATAATGATTCTTTACTTAAAATGATAGATAAATTATTCAATGATAAGTAATCATGTAATATAGATCCAGTAATAAAAATCACTATACATAAACCCGTCTCAAAAATATATGGTGTGGTTCTAAACTTCCATCATTAAAAAAATATATAAATGAATTAATTTGTCAAAATGAAAAATATATTTATAAATTTATATAGTTCCTTGTGTTTATTCTGTTATATATCAATGCATTTTTTCCAATACCATTGGAAAAATCCATGCAACCATTTCAAAAATTACATTATTTTACGACAGAAACTCAAATAAAATAAACATTATTCTCTATTATTATGTTTTATATGAATTAAACTAATTATCTTTTCTTCTACAAAAACATAAATATTATTAATAAACATTCCATTATCTTTAACCTTGATCCCCTTTACATTATTTTCACCCACTCAAGTTATTTTAATCAACATGGATAGTTTATTAAGATATTTTTAAAACCTATATCATTAAATCCTAAAAATATACTTTAAATATTATAAAGGTTAAACAATAAAATATACAATGATCTTGATATTCTCATAAAATTGGAATAAAAATATAAATTCAAATTTTAATACATATATTTCCCTTAATAATTATTTCAATATAGTCTAGAAAACATTAACATACCCTTTATATCCCTACACATATTCAAATATTAAAATGAAATTATAGCCATGTATTGTAAAATCTCAACCCACCCCATTGGATTGGACTGGGTTCATGGAAATACTAACCTTAGGTGACATTTCACATACACCAAAAGTTGGAAAATAATACTAAGGGTTTTACAGAAGAATTTGAGGTAAAATGTTTTACCATTAAAAACACACACACAATCACACACAAGACCCGAGATAATGAAATATATATTAAAAACCAAAGAGAAAACTATATATTGATGTGTGAGATAATTTATAATAACTCAAAATATAAAAAACACCATATCATAGTAATGAAAGTGATAAATGAACCTAAATATTTATGAATCCACTAAAGAAATAGACTTGATTTCCAAGGAAGAATCACTCTAAATACTAGGATATGAACTTATTCCAAATATACGTCAATGGAAAACCATGAAAACCACTATCAAGGTTCTACAATAGAAAAGAATGAAACTTATATTTTTACTCTATCAATGATGAAAACTTCTAAATATACACGGAGGTGAATTTTCCAAGCTAACTAAAACAACTTAGTAGGAAAAAAAGACATTTTACATTTGGTAATAAGAAAAAAATCATTTAAACTCAAAGTTTTCTAAAAAAATATGATGAATATCAAAGAGAATTTAAAATAGTTTATGTAAGAATAAACTAACAATCAAATTTTACCAATCGATTTCAAAAAAAAATTAGATTATCAAAACTTGTTTTCCAAAAATAATTTTCCATTGAAAACAATAGAAACTATTTATCCAACCATCATAGCATATGAATTTCGTGATTCCACTCACCCACCCACAGATAAACTAGACCTGTCAAACTTTTCTTATTATTATGATGGATTACATATATAATCTATTCATAAATAGTTTATTTAAAACATATTTTATGTTAGTTAATCAAATACACACACAGACACTCATGTATATCTTGGACCACCAAAAAGCTCATGTGATCATAGTGAATTCTGCCCATGATCCATTTTCTCAATTCATAAGAACACACAAAACCAAATCCATTCCAATACCATCCATAAAAATAGCACTTATTATTATAAATGTCCCCTTTCTAAAAAACCATTATTTTCAAATCCCATGTGATGTTACCCCCATCCCAATACCATGAACAGGAACAACTAAATGAAATACAAGAATATTTTCTGCAGTTTTTTCACAATATAATTTTCATTCAAAGTAAATATAAATCATTCATAGCTATAAGAGCATTCAAATTCCATGAAAATATAAAAGAGGAAATTACACCAAAATTCTCATAAATTAAATATAATTCTTATTAAGATGATATCATTGATCTAACCCTCTGTTTCATTTCTCTATCAAATATAATAAAAACAAAATAAAAACTCTTTTGAACCCGTATATATACATATAAAAACATCGATATATGTTTCATTCAAGAAGAAATAATATATTCAAGATGGGAAGGAAGAAAGGAGTTATAAACTTTTATTTTCATGATAAAATTTTTCAATAATCATCCAAATCAAATTTGGGACATCAAATATCATTGAAATTTACCTACTAAAACCCTTTAAGTTGAGAGAATAGTTCAACGGAGGAAAAATATGTGTATTTTTTGGTATGTTTCATAATTTAGTATAAATTTATATATAATTACTTAATTTTTACATGGTTAGGAAACATTGTTTTACTATCAATACGATATCCATGTGAATCATCTCTATCGTAAAAAATTCTAAGATGCATGGTTTTTACAGACACACACCAATTGCATGCCTACCTAATAACCCACAAACAACATGTATCATTCCCTATATACTTAAACAATGTTTCTCGTAACTATTATCAGATCATGATCCTTAAAAAATGGTTCAAACCCCTTCTGAACAGTTATAAAAACATCTAAATTCTTAACTCAAACAATCACTACCATATATAAGCTATAAAATTGAGAAAAAACTCATTCCAATGTGTTACAATTTCCAAAAAGTTATGCTTTTCATCCTGAAAAGGATAAAATAAGTTCGTAAACTTCTCTCTTATAAAATTCTATCATTCCCAAGTCTCTTATTGATTTTAATAATTCTTCCATAATACTACTACTAAATAAATTTATTTCCCTCACAATGCCTTTTCATTTAGATCCATATTTTGGATCACGATGATTACCCAAACATATTTTTCAAAAAAAATTGTTCACACTAATGTTTTAAATATACTATATACCCAGGTAAAAATTAATCCTCACAATAGTGACATAATCCAATATTCAACCTATCATCTTTGACACTACTCAAAAATGAACTAAAATCTACTGGCTATTCACATAACCATTAAATTTATTTATATGAGGACCACTTAAGAAATATAAAAACCTCTAATAAGGGGTGAATTATAATTTTATTCTCAATTAAATTGTTCTTTCACTAAAAATGAAAATATTTCTTATTATTGGATAAGGATTTGATTTTTACTCAACCTAAGAGGATCATTCATAATAAAAGTATTAAATCATGTGAACGAGAATATTTTTTCAAGTTAAGAATATTCTTAATGAGTATCGAGTAATTCACGGTAAGATGGAATTATCCCATCTAACAGGGTGTTTTTATTGTTGTAAACAAAGAAAATTTGAGGGGGAAATATAATATGTGACTATTTAGAATGGTTCCTTATGAAAAATTATTTTCATTGGATGCAATTAATTTTTATTTAAAATAAATATAAAGAAAATATAAAATAAAAATAATCATGACAATGATTATTATTTTCTCTCTCTGTAAATGAGTATATGATGATATACATGAGTAAATAGTTGATACATAAGAAAACCCATCAAGATCATCCTTTAAATGATTCATGAAGATATTCACACGATAAAATCGTATAAATAGTTTAATAATTTTAATGATTCTTAATGAATGTTAATAAAATCATTAATGGTTGTCTTTACCTCTTTTCATGATATCTCTCTCTTTATATGTAACAGCCAAAAATTCTAAAAGAGTGTCTTTTTATTTGATAGCGTGTATGACACGCAACACCCAACGTAGAAAGGAATATAACTTCTAAATACATTATTTTATATTTAATATTTTAAATAAATTTAAAATATAATATATCTTTAAATGAATTAAATACTATGCTTGAATATATTTTATGCAATAATGAAATTATATTATAGGTTGCACAACACATATGACTGAGTTTTACAGAATAAAAACATAATAATAAAATATAATTATTTAGCATAAAAAGATATATACTAGCCATTAAATTAGATTTTAATAATATTACTAAACAAATTATGAAAATATATGGTCTATAAAAATATAATATGAATTTATTTTCTACGAATTAATTACAAATGAAAATATAAACTGATTTAAAATAAAGGAAATATTATTATGCTCGCAAAGGAATGTTGTCTTTATAAATTAAATCAATTAAATTATAGAATAATATTATTTGAAAAAAAAAATTATATATTCAATTAATTTTTATTATATTCATCCAATATATTTTATATGGATAACATAAGTATAAACCCAATTTTACATAAACAAACCTATATTTTTATAAAGATATTTTTACTGCCTCTTAATGGAGACTCTATTTTAAATCAAATTTTTTGAAACTTAATAAATTTTAAATTTAAAAATAAACATAATTTTTGAAATAGAAACATCAAAATTATGTTATGGTGAATTTTCAATATTTTTAGTGAAGTTTCATTTTTTGATGAATAGTGAAAATACAGAATTTTAATTCAGAAATACTTCTTCGTCTAATTTATTTATAAGGTCAAAATATATTTTTAACTGGTTTTAAAGTTCAATTAGATAAATTTTACATAAATTAATCCAATTTAGTTTATTTAAATAAATTTCACTTTGTAATTGGATATAAATACTTATAAATATATTCATCCTTTTTACTTTAAAAACTTGTTTTGTTGTCCCATTTGTGATATTAAATTTAAATTAATTTCCTCCACTTCTATTATTGAAATTTTGAAAAATTGAATCCATATTTGTAATAATAATGATTTTCAATTTATAACAAGGTAAACATAGTTTTTGAAAAAAAAATAATATTGAATTTAATTAAAATTAATTAAAATGATTAAGAGAATAAAATAGCTTAACACGGGACTAAAATGAGTTACTCAAAAAATAGGTAATGTCCTTCCACAATATGATTTGTTTTATTTTCCTTCCTAATCCATTAAAATATTATTATTTTGTGATTATATGATAACATCAGTTTAATAATTATTTTCACGTGTTTTTATGTTATGGTTTAGACCTACACTTACTCACACTTCAATCTAATGAGTAATGAACTTATTGTTTATCTGTATGGTGAACTACATCCTTAAGAAATGATTTTGTTCGTTCTTCCATCACCACTTCCCATGATGGGAATTATGATTGAAAATATATTTATGTATTATATATGTGATAATTATAATTTTATTATTCTTATTTAATTTCTATATAACACATATATTTATTCTTTCCATTTTTTGTAAATACAACAATATCATTTGTAGAAGTGTGGACTACCACATCCTTAAAGCAATGTGATTCATTCATGCTATATTTTGAATATATTAAGGATAATTTAAAAATATATGTAAAATATATGACATATATATGATATAATAATAATGATATACATATATATCATTTATTTCCTACTCTTTTACATATGGAAAAGAAATGAATGCAACATTCATGCATACATACTGCCAACCATTTACATGAATGGTCTAATTCATTTCCTATAACCAAATTTTAATGATTATTATAAACATATATATAATATAGATATATCATATTTACATCATTTTTTTATTTTTTATATGATTAAATCATGATCTATTTAAATATAACTACAAGTAACAAGTTAAATCATACTCGACAAACTACACAATTAACACCAGAAATAGTGAAAATAATGAAATATTTTTCAAAATCAGAAAATAAGATATAATAAGTAGATAATATATGATATTATAAATATTATTCATGTTCTTTTATAAGATAGTGAAATGTTTAGAACCATTATATATGAGGTTAAAGGAGGTTCACCCTAAAAGAACCCAAGTTAAGGGATTCTAGTCTCACATTTCTTTCAATGAGGAATACGCCATTATCACCACTTGAATTTTCTTTTTAGTGTACCTACTGAATCTTTTAATATATTATATCATGAGTTTTTTTATATTCATGATATCTAAATTTTTCATTTGATAATTATTACTTTTGGTTCTTCCAATTGAAAAGTTACCATGTAATTAGGGACTTTGTCTCCATTTCCATTTTTGAGACTTATCTTATTGTTGTGCACCTAATTTATTATATATAGTGTACATAATTCCACTTTGAAATATAATATTCGGATTAGTTCATTATTCAATTTATTTTTAGTTTCAAATAAAATTATTTCATGAATAAAGACTAGCATTAAACATTACCAAGTGGAAAAGAATTTCATATCCCAATTTCTTTTCATTGGGTTATATTACTTCCTTGTTGTTGTTAATAATATAAGAATATGTGTGTAACCACAATTAGCTATATATTTTATTATATCCAATAGTTTTATGTGCATTTACATTTTTTACACATAATCACTTCATTGATAAATTCTCACATCAACATTATGTTCTTTTCAACGATTTACTTCACAATCTTATTTTGATCATGATTGTTTTCACTTGAATTTACATTAGAGAAAATTATTAGATCATAATTTAATAAACCCTTTAATTTTCTTCTTATATGGTTATTAATTACCTTTTTAATGTAATAGATCCATTTTCCCACTGTTTGGTACTTAAAATTTTTTTAAAATTATTTTTTAAGAAATCCAAATATTTTTTTCCTCTTTAGTTAGAGAACCTGTTTTCCTCTAAAAATATGTATTTCTAATGAGTATTTCAAAATTGTTTTTAACCATAATAAAATTATTTATTAAATAATTTTTTTACTTCTTTATTTTTATTTTTTTTCAAATTATACTTCTTTTTCCTTTGAAACAATCCATTTTTATAACCTTTTTACCATGCAAAAGGTATTTATTTTTTACCTTATATGGAATATATATATATTTATCCACTAATTTCATCTGAGTATCCTTACCAATATTTAATGGTTAATTTATAAAAAAACATTTATAAAAATATTTTCAATGAAAATTATTTTTAAAGAAATCCAAATAGAAATGATATTTTCATTGAGAATTTTTTTAAAAGATCTTATAATAACATTTCCATCCATCAATGATAAAAAAAATTATTTTTTCTCCATATGGGATATGTTGTATTGATACCGTAATTGTTATTTCTATGGATGGTTTACGATTTATTTTTTCAATGATAGTATTGATATTACATTCCTTGATTTCTTTCAATCCCCTTAAAATATTTAATTTCTTGTTATCATTTAACATTGAATTTCCCCCAAGTTATCCATATCATTTATCATTGATATTCTTATTTCCTAAACCATGAAAAAATATTATGTACAGTGTTCACTTTAACAATTATTTTATTATCTAGGAAAATATTGACACATATTTATTCATTATTCAGTAAAGATATTTGATAAGGTATATTTTCTATAAAATAAATTTATTAATCGATATGAAAAATTATTTGTGAATGTAGTGAAAGGTGGGAAACAAACATTATATTTCTCCTAGATTCATTGATATGTTCTCATGAGAAAAATTAGTTTATAAATTTAAATATGTTTAAAAATTATATTTATACTCTCTAGAGGATAGATATTGACATTAGAGTTTTTCATTTTATTAGAGAAATTATGTACAATAATTAATAATTGCCATAATTTTTATTTATTTTGTATTATCTATGATATTTTAACTACGAAAAAATCTATGGATGAATTTAATTATCAATTTATTGATTAAATGGCATTTTTCAGTTATTTTCCTTTTCATTCTATTTATGAACCTCCTTCTCCGTTTATTAATTTCAAGGCATGTTTCCTTAGCTATTACCTTTATATATTGATTATTGTCATTAATTTGTTATTTATTACACCATACATACCCTTACAGAAAATTTGATCTAAAACTAATTTTTCCCCTTCCCTAAGATTCCATGAGGATTTCTATGAAATTTATTTAAGGATATGCTACATGGTAATAAAGTTATACTCTAAATAAATTTTTTAGTTAGTGTAATAATTTTTAATACAAGAAACATTAATTTATCTAGTTTACCAAGACTACTAAACTATTCAGTCCTTTGGGGTTTGATTACTTGTGATCATGCCAATGTAATGGTATCAAGACAACAACTCATTACTATTTGGTGTCAGGTCAATATAGTTGGTACCAAAGGTTGTTTAGTAGGAACCTTGGGAACTGGATTTTTGAAAACATATATTAGGGAATATAAACCTAAGATAGACTTTGAGGATATGTATAGAGGAATATACTATAATTTTGTAATGGTTTAGATTATGTTTGTATTCCTTGAAATAAATCCATATTTGGATACTAAAAGTGGATGTGGTTCTTGAAAATATGTACTTAGGGGTAACAACTCAGAAAAGGGGAATCAGACATGACTCGACGTAACCTAGTATAAAACAATGATCCTTACTGTACACCTTGTTTGACACTACTGGTGGGTATTTGTAGAATAATTCATTTTTTCTTTACAAACCGTTATGATTAATTTGAATAGACATAGAATATAACATTAATATTAAGGTTTTATTGATATAAAATAATGTGTTAAGATTTAGAAAACCTAAAAATTATTACATGGTATTTCTAATATGATAATTTATTCTCAGATGATTTTTTTTAGTAAATTCCCCTTATAAAGGTTAAATATTAGACTAAGGAAAGAACTATGTGGAAATAAATGGATGAAGTGTTTTTGTATTTGTTTTTTATTTAAAACCTGAGATAAAAGGATAACTAATTATTAAATTTCTAGGATTTCCATTAAATTTATTTTGAAATATATATTAACATGGTTTTAGAAAATGATTATATGTATACCCATCATCTCCAACAAGTCTGTGAAAATTGAATTCATGACTGAAGGATGATAAGGGTTCAATGTTAACCATTAACATACATAATGCCCAGGTAAATATGTCATTATGTTTCGTTAAATAATTTAATGAATGAATATTAATGATGAACCTGTACTGTTAATTTTTAGGTTTAGAGATTAATTTATTAACCATATTGGGTTTGGGGAATAGTTATAGATATATTGAAAACCATTTCACTCTTTTATGGGAATTATAATCTATTAAACGTGTATTTTAGTTCTTCAGACATAAAAGTTAATTTTTTGATATCTATTTCATGAAGTAATTGATAAAATGGAAGTTGATAAAAGCACAAAAAAATGATGATACTTTTTTTTAATGAAATATTTAATTCAAGTAGGTTTCCTTATATTCTGAGGAAGTAAAAGAGTCACTCAACAATAGGAAAATGATCAAAATATGTTGTCTTAATACATTAATTTCTGTTGAACAGATGGCCTTTTAAATCTTCATAAATTTATGGATTTGATTCCCTCAACATTCCATTGATCACTTAGTTGTTTCTAATATTTTACCTCAATCACTACCTATAAATATTTAATCTTTTCATATAAGTCTATATTTTAACTTTCCACTAATGTTCTCTTATGTAGAAACCAAGTTATATATTATTTGATGTAACCTTTTTTACTTCTCATTCCATCTCATTAAGATAATAATTTTTTTTACTCTTCTCAAATTGTATGATTTAAAAAAATGAATTTCAAATAATAAAATCCTATATTTAGGAGATAGAGTATAAATTGCGAGGAAGTAATTTATTTAAGTTGGGGATATTGTAAGACCCTGGAAATTATATAATTATAACTTTTTATTCTATAGCATGTATGGCACAAAACATCTATCATAGAAATTAATATAAATACTTTATAATGAATGAAATATTTAATTTTTTAAATTAATTTAATATATTATATATCCTAAAATTCATGAAATAATGAGTTATCACTCATCGCATGAAACAAATACTTTCTTCGATAAGTTGTGGTGCATGTAAGAACAAGTTATATTAAACATCAATATATTAATAAAACATTAATATTTAGTATAATAAGCTATAAACCAGATTTTAAATAAGAATTTATGAATAATATTAACTAATTTATGAAAATATATGGTCTATAATAATATAAGTTGAATTCATTGGTTACCAATTAATTTTTTAAAAAATATAAACAGATTGAATATAAATGAACTATTTTTATGCTCTTGAAGGAATTTTACCTTAAGAAAGTAAATTAATTGAAATTATCTAACAATATTAATTAAATATATATATATATATATATTCAATTAATATTTTTATATTTATCCAATTCAGTTAATAGGCCTTATATATGAACAAACCTAATTTTGAGCATAAAAACATATATTTCTCTAAAGAGAGTTTTACCTCCTTTTAATATATAATATATTTTAAATAAAATTTTTGGAATATTTATAAATTTTATATGTAAAAATAAAATTAAATTTTGAAATTTAATCATTAAAATTTTTTTATGGAGAAATGTTTTGTATTTTTCTGTGAAGTTTAATTTTTTGATGAATAATGAACAATACTGTATTTTAATTCAAAACTATGTTTTGTCATAATTAATTTATAATGTTAAAACATATATTAAATTGGTTTTAAAGTTAAATATGATAAATTTGACATCAATTAATCCAATTTATTTCATTTTAATAAATTTCACTTTGAAATTAGATATAAAAACTTATCAATCTTTTGAACATTTTTACTTTAAAACACTTCATTCTCATCCCATATATAGGATTAAATTTAAATTAATTTATACCACATATATGATTTTAATTTTTAGAAATATATTCCATATCATTAATCATAATATTTTATAATTTTTTACATGGTAAAATTAGTTTTTAACAAAAAATTATTAATGAAAGAAATTTAAATTAATTATAGCGATTAAGAGAAAAATTCGTTTAATAAGGAAATAAACCTTAAACATAAGTTCCAAAATGACCTTTAAAATTATAAAAAAATACATTTTGTATTCATATTTCATCTGAATTCTCACTTTTAAATAATTTTTATCTTTATTGGAGCCACTTTTCATAGAAATAATGTTGCTGGAATTCCATTTTCCAAAATTTATAAGAAAGACCCTCCTCCTACACCATAAAATATCACACACCCCTCCCACTTATTGAAATATATAAATCCATTTTTCTTGAACAAAAAACACTAAAATAATCTCCCAACATTCCTCCCTCTCATCCTATATGTCTCACTTTGTGTAGAAAGAAAACCAAGGAGCTATTTTGGTATAAACCAAATTGAGTTACCTTAAAAGGAAGTAACATCCTTCCAAAATATCCTTTATTATATAATAACACGAAAATAAAAAATATAGTGGTATTTTGTTTATGTTAAGGGTTTTAACTAAACATACACACTTCCATATAATGGGTAATAAACTTACCGTTTATGTGTACGGTGAACTGCGCCTCACGAAATGATGTCTTTCATTCTTCATTTACCACCTCACATGGTAGGTGTTATAATGGATACTCATTTTATATTTTATATATATGTTAAATATAATATCTTTGGTATTATTTAATTTCTATATAATTGATACCTTTATACTTTGTATTTTTTGTAAATATGAGAACATCTTTTATGGAAGTTTTGACTACTGCCTCTTCAATTCAATGTGATATATTCATGTTTTACATGGAATTTATTTACGATGATTTTAATAAAATTATGTAACATATATGATATATATATATATAATAAAGGAATTATAATATACATATAAATCATTTAATTTTTATTATTTTAAATATAGAAAAGAAATGAAAGTAGTGTTCATGTGTACATACAACCTACCCTCTCCATGAATGGTTCATTTCATTTAATATCTCCAAAATTTATGGATTATTATATATACATATGTACTGGATAAATATTATATATACATAATTGTTTAAATATTATATATGGTAAAATAATAATCTAATTAATAATATAAATAAGTAAGAAGTTAAAAAAAAATACAATACAAACTAGGATTTCAGCACCTGAAATAGTCAAAATAATGAATGATTGTTCCCAAATAGGTAATAAGATACCAAAAGTATATAATATGTGATATTATAAATATAATCATGGTTCTGGATAAAGTTATTGAAAAGTCTAAAACTCTTATATATTATTTTAAAGTAAATTCACCCAAAAGAAAATGAAATGTAACATATTTTTGTATCACTTTTCTTTTTGTGAGGCATACGCCATTGACACTAATTACTTCTTTTGTGTTGTGTACCTACTCCCCTTTAAATATAATATACCATGAATTGTTTTATATTTATTTTATTTAAAAGTCTCAATTTTCAATTATTACTTTTTGTTCTTCTAATTCAAAAGATACCTAGTAATAATAGACTTCATCAAAATTTCTATTCTTTGAGGAATATTTTATTATTATAAACCTAATTTCTTATATACAGTGTACATAATTACACTTAGACATATAATATAAATATTATTTATTTATTTATAATATTTTGAAATTGAAATTTAATTATTTAATCACAGGTAATTTGAATTTATAATTACCATGTGGAATAGAATTTTATGACTGAATTTATTTTCTTTGAGTTATATTACTTCGTTGTCATTAATATTCTAATATTATATGTGTAATAATTTTTTAATATCTATTATAATTATTAAACTTTTTTATTTGGATTTATATTTGACACACATATTCTCTTTATTGATTCTTTATCAAATAATCATTTTTGTCTTTTCATTGTTTTACTTCACAATCTCATTCTTTTCATGATTGTTCACATTTGAATTTCCATTTGAAAAATTTATTCGATCATTGTTCAATAAACCATTTAATTTTCTTTTCATATGGTTATTCACAGACTTTAAATTAGTAGTACCATTTTCCAAAATTTTTTATTTAATATATTTTATGAATTGGTTTTTAAAAAACTCTGACTTCATTTTCATCTTTAGTTGGAGACCCTATTTTTTCGGAAAAATACTTTTTCCTTATAAAGAGGTATTCAAAATTGTTTTCACCTTTATAAAATGATTTATTAAATACATTTTTATTTTATTTTTTTTACAAATGTTTTCGATGGAATCTTGTTGTTTCTTTCTAAACAATTTATTTTTTAACCATTTTACCATGAAAAAAGAAATTTTTTTACCTTGTATGACATGTGCGAATTTACCATTGTTTATTTCATCAAATAAAGCATTTCATGATTAAAGTGATTCTTTTTAACGAAATGTTTTAAAAATATTATCAAATAAAAATGATACTTTCCATAAAAATATCCTAAAAATATCTTTTTATAAAACTTCCATTCATCTATGACATAAAATGATAATTTTTACTCCACTTATGATATGTTGTATTGAAACCATACTTATTATTGTTCAAGATTATTTATGATTTATTTTTCTAAGGATAGTATTTATTTTCACTTCCTTGGTTCAATTTAGTCCCCTTGAAATACTCAATTTTATAAGATCAGTAAAAATTGAATTTACCCTAATTATACATTTCATTTATCATGGATATGTTTATTTCCTAAATTATATGTCATTTCTACATGACATTTTAACAATTATAGTTATTTGATTATCTGGGAAAATATTGATAAATTTATATTCGTTATTCAATACATAAATTTTACAAAGAATATTTTCTATAATTTAAATTCATTACTCCATATAGATAATTATTTATACATGCTGTTATGGGTGGAGTTGGAACTTTATATACCCACTTTATGCACCGGCAGGCTCTCATGAGACAAATTAGTTGTGAAAATTAAAAAGTTTTCTACATGTAATTTTAAACTATTTAGAAGATAGATCTTAATAATAGAGGTTTTCATATGTTTGAGACATGACATCTAATAATTAATAATTTCCTTCATTTTGATTTAGTATCTATTATCAATGATATTTTCACAATAAAAAATTTTATGGATTCATTTCATTCTCATTTTATTGACTAATTTACACATGTTTTCATTCATTTACCTTTCCATATTATTCGTGCACTTCTTTATCTCTATATTAATTTCATGGAATGTGTCTTTAGTTAATACCTTATATATTTATTATTCTAATTGATTCATTATTGATTTTACTGCACTTACACTTACTATTTATTCGATCACAGCCTTATATTGATTTCCTTGCCTAGGATTCTATAATGTGTACAATGAATGATACACATGGATATGCATAGTGGGAATAATTTTATCCTTGAAAGAAAAATAATTATGTTTCAATTAGTTAATACATTTGTAATAAAAGACTCATGTAAGTATTGGGTTTACCAAGAAAAATATACTACTTGGTCCATAGGATTTTATTTATTATAATCATGCCAATGTAATTATGGAATGATAGTGGCGCTATGTTGTCTTGGTTTAAGTCACTAAATTATACCAAATAAGACTCCTTATATGCTTGAGAACTCTTTAATTCTACATATTTTCCTAAAATACACACATATATATTAATATAATTATATGTCACATCATTTAATGATATTCAATATTGATTTTATGATGATCTTGACATGATCTTCATATTATTTCTTCTCATTCCTCAATAAAACTTTTCTAGAAATGTTGAAAAATATCATCCATAATATCATTAATATTATATTTTTTAAAGGATTCTCATATAATTTTATAAATAAAATATATCATAAACCATGGTGTGATTTCATTTACCGTCGATTAGTCTCCCCTTTTCAACTCTATAGTCATCAACCAAGACTGATATCCCATTCCTAAAAACTATAGATTGTTTCATTTTCTTCCATTAAAGAATATCCTAGAATTAAAATATTAATTTTATACGATAATGATAGAAAAAAATATATTAACTAATTTCAAAACTACCACAACCAAATCAATACAATTTTCATCAAATGATTATGTTACTATTAAAACAATTAATAATTTTTTCCTTATGGTGTCTACTGATTTTTTCCAAATTCTTTATTAAACATCATCATAACCATGTTTATTTTACATATAATTCATGTTGTAATTGATAAAATTAGGATGTGTGTTTACTCTTATTAGTGAACAAATATTACATTATTATACTATATAAACCTTTTAGATCAGCATATATATTTTCTCACACTTCTTCCCTAGTAATGTCTCTCAAGAAGCTGCATAAAGTGTAAGATTCCACTACATAATTTTTTTATCGAAAGAGAATTCTATAAATTTTCTCACATGTAAATCTAAAAACATTATTTTTATTATTATCTATTACCCACCATATTTTTATTTCATCATCATTATTACTTATGGTATGTTTACAACCATATTTCATTTCCATCCTAACTCCCTTTATCCTCTTATTCATTATCTATTTGAAATTTTTATAAGTTTTATAAATATTTATATAATGTTAGTGAGATATGTTTTCATGAGTAACTATGAGAATAAACATAATTTTAATATGTATAGAAAATTTTTCAGTGCTTCATGATTCCTAATAATTTGAATAATTAAATGAAAATCGCTTACTAGCTTTATATCACTTCATTATAAAAATGGATAGTCTTTTAAGTAATTTTCATCCCTTGATGAGAATGAATTCATGTGTCCAAAAGTTACTTCATAAATCTTCCCAAAGATTCATAATATCCATCTCACTCCTTATGCTCAATATGTAATACCTCTAACTCTAGCATAAAATCATCCGCTCAATGGGATTTCTATATATATGATTAACTTCATTGATGTATAACTAGAACGCATATCATTATAGAGTCTTTGTACTTATCTATTCTCATATAATGGGATCATAAACTCTCATTTATCTAATGATATTTATTTTTCTATTATTCCCTTTATCCGTTTTAACTTTCTTGTAAATTTTATATATTTTTTATCAAAAAAAGAAAAAATATTGAAAAAATATAACATGAAAACTTCTATAGGGATGTATAGTTTCATAAATATCACCCATTTATAATTATTGGTAATACATTATCATTATAAATACTTATATATAAATGAAATGTACTTAAAATACATGAAATTTAAATAAACACATATATCCCTCAATTCACCTTATTTCTTCAACATCCCAAAAAACTCCACACTAAAAATATGAATTATCGTTCTTAATTTATGTTCATTTTCTCGCTCTTGGAAAGAATGATATTAAGGTAATAAATATATAGAATGTAATTATATATTTTCACATTATACCTTACTTGATGGGTTTGGGATATTTCTTCCTGTATAAATGACTATTTTTTACTCTTTTTAATTGAAATAAATGTTTCTCCGCCTTAAATAATTTCTCCACATGGTTTTCCTTATAAAAACTCAGGGAATATATTCACTGTTTCCCCACTATTAAAATTTCCAACCAACCTATCTAAAAGTAAAATATCAAAAACATTATAGGAAACATTACTAACCAATAAATACTCCTTTCTATTCCATAAATTATTCTGAAAACTAAATTCACATGATCCATAAAAATATGATACTTAATTATATTTTATGTTGAATGAATATAAATTATTAAAACCAGATAACACATAATTAACATTAAAATATTGTCATATATTAAATATTTAAGTATACACATTTTCATTTTAATACATCACTATGTATTATAAGAAAATCTTTCAAACACATGTAAATAAGAGAGGGTTTGATATCGTAAGCATAAAACATCAATTTGGGGATTTGGATTTTTAAATTTCCCTTGTTTTATATTAAATTTCAAACATAATTCAAGATATTTTCTCCAAACATGCTTCCAAAATTTCTAATAAACAACTAATATTTTTTATTAAAATAATAATGATTACCTCCATATTATATACCAGTTATAAATTTATCACTTTAATGACCTCTAATTTTGGAGAGGTCATCTTGAGTATATCCATTTTTTTCCTAGATAAACTACCCTATTTGGATTTTAAATGTAATCTTACTCTTATGAATAATTTTAATTTATTCTTGGATATTGATTTTGACACACACATTTTAATATATTGTACTATTTATATGATATGGGGAAATTCGAATTTTTAGATCTTTTGGTTTTCAAATATTGAATTTTTATTGTGTTTTTACAATATAATATGATTACTATATAGTAAATAGAATATGTGTGAGTTACCTTTGAACTATGATATAGTTTTAAATAGTGGTATTCTCTTGATTTGTGCATGGTTTTTTAATCATTTTGGCAAAACTATGTAAGTTATATTCGTGCATTCAAGTGGCTCTTATGAATTTAGTGCAAGGTTTGGTAGACTATGTGTACAAACCATGTGACCATCCTAGATTCTTAAATTCTTGTAATTTTTATAGTTTTCCTCTTTAATATTTTCAGTTTGGAACCACCAATACTTCCTCATTTGATAAAACATTCCTACTTTATTTCTAGAGATTTATCCCTCCCTTTCTCTTCTATTTTTATCCTCTTCCCTACAAATTTCAAGTGGAATCTCAATGAAATCACTTTTTTATTCTTCTCCCCCCCCCCTTTTTATTTTTCCATACACTAATTTTTTATTATTTTATTCTCATAATACAAATATTATATTTTATTTATATGAGATTATGGTTCTAGGTTTGTTCTAATTTTGGGTTTTGGGTGTATATGGTTTATAATGGGATCCTCTTTACTAGGACGATCTTCGCCAACAAAGAAAACTCATTACTGATTGATTCACTATTAATTGGGGTTGGTGTTTTTTAAATTTACATTAATTTACATGTCATTTCTTCTTTACTATTTTCTAATTTATTTTTCTCTTAAATTAAACCTATATATGGACGTCATAGTAGATTTCACAGATGTTCCTCAGATTGTCTTACATGGAATTTTTTAACAGTGTTTCTCATTTCTAATATTATTTTATATGTCAAGTGTTTGGAAAACTGAATATATGTACTTTATAAACATGATTATAATTATTAATGATGTTTTAAATTTTTTTATCTTGAAATTTTCAAATGTCTAGTTTTCAATAATTGTTTTCAAAATGGAAGGAATATTATGGAATCTCAAATGATTCAAATGAAAAGGGAATTATTCCTACAATAAATTTAAAATGTGGGTTTGCGTGGATTATTTTTTAGGATGATATATAAATGTAGATTTCGAATTAGATGAAAATGGATTAGCATCTTAAGATAGTTTTAGAAAAAGGTTGGTTTCTACCCTTTAAAGAAGATTTCATTGAAATTTTCATGACCTTTAGTTTAGCCACATGATTTAAAACAACTATAAATTCATATATTGGGGTTCATAAAAGGGGAGTTTTATATATTACTTATTGTAAATTATTTTTAAATGGTTTTAATTACTGAAAGTTTGTTAGTGGTCATATGAGGTTAACATAAAATATATTGAAATTTATTTGTATACGGATCTTATTCATTTCTTATTTTATCACCTCACTTATGTTTTATCTTGGGAACCGTAGGAATATAATTATAAGATCTAGATTATTTTATCCCAAGTGTAGATTTTTTTATACATATATAATATTTCTAAATTAGATAAAGTGAGCTGATGTGATTGATTAATACCCCAGTGAGACCGTAGGAGCTCCCAAAATTATTAGGTTTATGTATGATGGCTAATGTTTCATAGGCCAAGTGAAATATAATTAGAGTTAGAAGCTACTTAGGTTCAAATTATTCTCAGGTTCTCTTAAGGAATACTTATGGGATCCATTATTAGGACTAGTATTTATCTCATGTATCTTTTTCCTATTATACTGACCATTGATTCATTTTTCTCTTGTTTCATTTTAAATATTTTTGATATCTTTGTGCCAGTGTTTATTTATATTTCATTTCTATTATGGTATTTTTACTTACATATTATTTTAAAAAAATATTTTCAATGTTTGATTTAAAATTATTATGATTTTTTACATAAATGGTATTTTTTAAATATTTTAGGAAAGAGGAAATGTGTTTTGGATTTTTCCATAAGCATAATAATGAATCCTCTACCCTAGGGTTTTATAATATTCTGACCTTTTCTAGTGATATATCAATATCATTTTTAGGTAATATTTTTCATTTTATAGTCTATACATTGTTTTAGGATTTTTTTGGTTCCATTATGGTGAATTTGGGAAGATTTTGGTTGATGTTTGGGAAGTTAATAGTTGGTGCATGGTTTTCCTAAATAGTGATCCCAACCCAACAAACTGTGAAAACCCAAACATATGGGATTTTCATAGTTGGAACACAGAGTGTAAAATAATTCTCCCTCTTAGTATAAATCGACCACCCCTAAGAGTTGTACTCACACCATACTTGGGATTCCTCATTGGTACCAAAACCTGATTTATTTTTTTGTGACAAGATAAGGGAAATAGATGTTTGTTAGATGATAGAGTTAGGATTGAGAATAAATGGGTGAACTGGACATGTTTTTAGGACCTATTTGGGAGTAATTACTGTGTATTTATTTTTGGAATTTCATTTTGACACTTGAAACATATATGTAACGACATATCTACTATTTATTTTCAATATTATATTCATGTCTTTGTCATCATGTGGTATAGGTATTATTCTTGTTATGGTTATTATCTTTTGATTATTGTTTGTTTATTCTATAGTTATGATACTTTGATTAAGATATTATTGTCTCTCCATGTTATATATTTGACCCTCACTACTAGTCCTCCTCTTATATCATATATGGAGGCGTGATTGAGGTTATATAATCGATCGTCTCGATGAACTTTCAAGTTAACCCTTGGTAGGAACATTACAATGTAGTATGAAATAAATGGTTTTAATTTATTTTATTTCCTTTTTTTATACTATTTAGGAAAGGTATACATGATATTAAGATGATTAATCACTTATTTAGTAGCTTGTACATGGGATTAGTAAACCCTTAGATGAGGGTAAAACTAAGTACCCATGGTGGGGTTATTTTTATTAATGTTGTTAGAGTTGAAAGTTATTAACCATGAGTGATGCACTTGTTATGTGATGTTATTGTTTTTTGGGTTTTTTTCATATTATCCTAGAATGGGATGAATGTTTTGTAAGCATGCATAATTTTGGGAACACATCACTTATTTTGAAATTCATCATTTTGGGCATGCATGGAAAAGTTGTGTTTGGGATTAATTTTTAAAAATAAAATTCTATTCATTCATGTGTAATTTAAAAGAAAAGGTCCCTACTATGAAATTGAGAAATTGTAAATGGTGAAAAATCTGATAATTTAAAAGGATAAATTGGTTACTAGTAAGAAAATTGAATTTTAAATGTGTTTTACACTATGTTAACCATGAACAATTTTATGTATTATTGAGGGTTGTGACAGTTCCTTGGTTTTGACCATGTGGTGGGATATAAAGGATATTTTTTTATAGATTCATCTGAATCCCTCTTATGTAAATTTTTTATTTTTGTGTTATGTGTACAAATACCTATATTTGGAATTGTTGAGATATGCCTCTATAATGACACATACTGATTGTACAGTAAGAGGAAATGAATAGAAATGATCCTCCAATATGGGAACCTAAGGCTCCGATAGTTATAGGTGATAAATATATAGAGTAGTTATATGAGAACATTTCTCAGTTTTTACAGTTTATAGAAAGAGACACAGGGAAGGATCTGAATGTATTTTGGACTTGAACTGGGAGTTCCATTTGCAGCACCCTCTAACATTCACAAGATAGGTTGGACCTGATGAAGTTGAGTTATAGGTTAATTCTAGATAGAAGAACCTTAAACTCCTAGAGAATCATGATTAGAAGAGATTCAAGCAAGATTCATACATTTTACATGGTCAGGTGATGTGTTGGCAGGACATCAAGACTCGGGATGGATATTTGGAAAATATTAAATGGTAGGACATTCAAGAGATGTTATTAGAGAACTATTTCCCTAATATGATTAGTAAATAGATAGAATCTATTATTATTAAGTTGAACCAATTGAGAATTTATGTGATGGACTATGTAGAATATTTTATTTTATTTTTAGAACATTTCTCCATATTTGGACTATGAGAACCTAATATGGTGAATTGTTTTCAAGATGGACATAAATGTGATAATATGTCCCATGTAAAAATCTTTTGGCCAAATAATCTTTCTAAAATGGTGGATCTGCAAATCGTATATGAGGGGAACCTGAGGGAGGCTTCGGGTGGAGGAAATGAGTTTTCTTCTAGATGACTATGAAGTATGTATTCTAAGAGTATGAAACGTCACTATGAAAATTTCATCCAGGGTGATAGCAAGAAGAGTGCCTCAGGGGAACCATCAGTTACTCAGGAATAGACCTGAGTGAACTTCCACTAGTGTGGTAGGTTGGGTCACCTTCGTCAAAAGTGCTCTCGAACACCATTAAAGTGATAGTATTTTGGGGAGATTAGATATCTATAATAGTTCCCAAGAAACTCACAACATGTGGGTAATGAAGGAGGATGTAGGTAGAATTAGGGTTCTGGAATGAGGTATTTTACCCCATAGCATTCTAGCAGTTGAAGTTCTATTAGACATGAGGGTTAGGGTAGTGGAATTGGTACTTCTGGGAAAGATCACCCATATCAGTAGAGTAGTGTTTCTCTAAGGACTCATAAAGTGATATATAGAGGATGGTTCAGATAGTTTCATGTAGTTCAGTCTATACTCGTGGATAGAAAATATGGACCATCGATAGTCAAATGCACTATTCTTATATCTTCTATTCTTTATATATCCTTCTTTGGTATATGATCCTCTCATTATTTTATAACTAAAAAACATGTGAATGGTTTGAGTCTGGAAGTGGAGTTTGTGATTGGGGTTATGAATATTGATACACATTTGGGGGTATGTTTTAGATACATTTGTTTATATAGTGAAGACAATGAACGATAAAGAGAATTTACATGGCTGGGTCAAATAAGATTGATTATATTCATATATTTAATCAATTAATATCCAAAAAATATTATAAAAATAAATTTTAATTGTTTCTATAACATTCTAATATTGTATCACTACATCATAATATATATTATAATTCTATATTCTATAAGTAGAAAGAATTATAAAAAAAGACAATTTTTTGCGATTTTGTTGTGATATCACTATGAGGGGGACAAATAGTGGGGAAAGTGGATCATTTATAAATAAGAGGATGAGCTTCCCGAGGATGATTTGGAGTTCATGTATAGTGGAACCATGCAGAACCAGACACGAGATAGAGCTTCCAAAGAATAATGGTTTTTTCAAATAATCCCCTTTTGGGACCCCACAGATCCACTCTTTTTCATATTCAAAGATCTGGCCTTTTTCTATGTGTTTTCCCATAGACAATTCTTTGCAGATGAATATATGTAAAAGTTATATATTACTTCCCAAAAAATCCCCCTACAAATATATATAAACATTGTTTTATCAATAGTACAAAAGAAAATATCTTTTAATTACTGATCAATTTACATAGATTGCTTAGAACCAATCATTCATTATCAAATGGAACATTCTGTTCGCATACAAATCCATTCAAGAGTTTTCTATATTTATCAAATCTATTCCTATCTAACGGAATATTATTAGATCAAATCACAAAGAAACTGTTGGGAAAAAGATGGATTTTCCAAGATGAAATGAAAATTGGATTCATCATGTAATAGTAGAAATATTTCCATTACTTAGGTAGAAATAAATGTATCCATTAGAGAGTGATTAAATGGAAAAAATTAGGGGTTATAGTAGAGTGATATCATGTCAATACCATGGAATAAGGTTTGATCCCATATTATGGGGATTCTGTAAATATTCCATTCTAATAGAAATCGAAATGATTGGGATTTGTTTGGAGATTGGATACAGTTATTAATTCACGATCTGACATGTACAGAATGAAATCTTCATTCTCAATTCTATGATCATTTTGGTGATGAAGCAAGGGGTGTTCTTTTGTGGATGAGAAATATCGTTTTCTATGGGATCTATACATAAATTAAATGTTATGATTTGAATTTATTTTAGATATGGATTGGTTGGTAGTGTACTGAGGCCACAAAGATTGTTACAATAGAATAGTATCCTTTAAGACACGTGAGGGTGACAATTATGTTCATCATGGAGAGAGGGATATCTAGGAGGGTTGTTCAGGGACAATTCATAATAAACTATGGGAGTTTACTATTCATTTTTCAAGTGTGTTTCATGATGATAGGAGTGTGAAGTAGGATGTTTTTCCTCTTGTTGTGGAATGGTTCTACAACATGTTTCCATAGGAATTCTCAGGGCATCCACCAGAGAGGGATACTGATTTTTCAATTGAACTCATTCCTGGAAATGAGTTGGTCTCTATTCCACCATATAGAATGGAACCAACATATCTTCTAGTGCATATGACTCAATTCAAAGAGTTTATGGATATGGGGTTATCTAAACATGTATTTTTCCTTGGGTTTCAGATGTATTATTTGCAATGACGTATAATGGTACTTTACACATACGTGTTGACTTCCAAATGTTGAAAAAAATTATATTGAATAATTTATATCCACATTAGCGTATCAATGATCACTTTGACCAGTCGTGAGGGGATTTTGTTTTCTAAAAAATTAACATGAGAATAGGGTATAATATTTTGATATATAGACCCTCTAATATACCACAAAATAATTTTAATAGCAGGTTTAGTCTATATGAAATTTTTTTGATGCTTATCATGATAAAGACAACTCTGGAAGTGTTTTTTGCCTTTATGGACTGAATTTTCTACCAATACCTGGATCATTTTGTCAATTTTGTTAGATGAAATCGTGTTTTACTCAAATACTCCTGATGATAATACCATTCATCTTGACTTTGATAAGAGTATGTATATAGATCCTTTAATTAATTCCAAACTATATAAGTGTCAATTCTAGACTGATTAGGTACATTTGATTGGTCACATAATCTTAGAGGAAGGTGTGTCAGTGGACATAGAAAATTTTTAGGAAGAGGTTTTGTACGAGAATTCCACGAATTTTTTGATATTTGTAGTTTTCATAATTAATGTTTTATTAACAATAGTTTATCTATGAAATTTACCTATTAGAAAACCCTATTCATTCTTGACTAGGAAAGGAGTTTTATATGATTGGTGTGAATCATGTGTTAATGATTTCCAGGAGTTGACGAAGTACATGAATAAACTTCCAATATTGATCATACCCATTCCAGGTGAAGAGTACATATTATTTTATGAAGCATCTGGGATTAGACTAGGAGTAGTTATCATTCGGGGGATCGAGTTGTGGCATATGGGTCATGGGATTTGAGGCCACATGAATAGATTTCCCTATAAATGACTATGATTTAAGTGTATATATTTATTCCTTGAAGTTTTGGGAGTATTATCTATGGGGGAAAAACATTTATTTTGTATACCAATCACAATATCATAAATTATATCTTTTCTAAATAAGATTTGAATCTATGGAAATATAAATTGTTGGGTTATATAAATTTTTTTATTTTGAGTTATAATATATAGTCGAGAATGGAAATAATTTATTTTATGCTTTAAGTATATAAAATCAAACATGTGTAGTTCAAGAGTTTTGGTATGAGTTAAAGATGATGAAATTGCTAGAAGTGATTCATGTTGTGGTTTAGAAGGTCCAAGAGTATATTACCATTATATTAGTATCAGTTGATTAAACACTTATAAGCTTGATCAAGGAAAGTAAATTTCATGATATAGAATGTTTGACCTTATGGGAAATATTTGATGGTGGGAAGCCACATTCCTACTGGACCTTAGTTAAGGATGTGATATTCTATTTTAGGAATTGTGTTGTCACGAATCTGATTATGTGTGAGGATATGATCTATTTATTTTATGCATCTAAGTTGGTGGTGAATCCCAATTTGACCAACATGTACAATAACTTTTTTTAATGTATTGGTGGTTGCGCATGAAAATGGAGGTTATAGGTTTTGGGAAATGATGCTCCAATATCAATAGGTGAAGTCCGAGAATCAAAGTCTTGTAGGTTTACTATAGAAGTTTCTTATTATGGAATGGAAGTGGGATGAAGTTAACATGAATTTCATGGTGGGTCTCTTAAGGATTAATTGGAATAATGATGTTACTTTGGTGGTTTTGGATGGACTGGAAAATTTAGTTCATTTCATTCTTATACAGGATACATTCTCAGTGGATCAGTTGGGGTACTTGTACATTAAGTAGATTATCCATTTATAGGGATGCTACAGAGAATGGTTTTAAACCATGACTCCCATTTCATGTTTAACTTCTAGTAGGGACTATAGACCACAGTTGGAACTTATGTATTTCAGATTACATCTTTCCACCCACAGGAGGATGGGTGGTCGGAATGTACAATACATGTTTTGGAGAATATTTTATGAGAATGTGTTCTCAATATTGGTGGGTCTTGGTAAAAGCACTTGGATATCATTGTGATCTCATAAAATAACATTTTTTAAGGATAATATTCAAAGAGATCCATAATTTTCTCCTTATTGTAGGACATGCATATCACCTCTATGATGAATGGAGGTAGGTAAGTAAGATCTATTGGGGTTGAGTCTCATTATGGAGACGTCAGATTCGGTTCAATTGATGTTGAAGCATATGTCTACGACATAATGTATGCAGAATGGTGTGATGATAGATATCAATAACCCCTTTATTTCATAATAGGTGATCATTTATACCTTTAGGTGTCACTTATATGGGGTCATAGTATGATTAAGAGGTAGGGAATGTCATCACCTAGGTTTGTCGAACCTTTTGAGGGTGTTGAGATAGTTGGGTTGGTGGCATACTAGTTGGATCTTATAAAGTGTTATGGTTCTATGCACTGTGTTCTTCATGGGCCAAAACTACTTTGGTATCACCCCAACACTTATAATGTGAATGGTGCTAATTATGTTGATCTTGTGATTGATGTATCCTTTTAGGAGCATATGATACATGTTGTGGATCAGCGGGAGTAATTGTTGTGGGTAAAGATCATTCTGATATTTCAAGTATTGTAGAAACATAGATATATTCAATAGGAAACTTGGGATAGAAAATTAGATATGTGGGCTTAGTGGAAAAATCCTTTTATCTTGGAGTTTAGAGATTCTTGGGAGTAAAGCTTGTGGATGAGTTGTTATAACGTGGTGAGATTATCACATTCTGACCTTTTTTTGAGATGTCTCGAGCTCATTTTTAGGTAATATATTTCCTTATTTTGGTTATAAATTGGTTGTGTCTTATCTTGGTTGAATTTAGGTGTATATTTCACATTTTTTAGGGTTTTTAGGAAGTTCATAGTTAAAGAATGGTGTTCCCAAACTATGTTCCCAACCCAGTAAACTGTACAAACCCAAGTAGAGGGTATTTCCAAAGTAGGCGCATAGTTTTGTTAAATCGTAAACATTTTAGTAAATAAAATTCACCACTATGAATAGGTGAATGGTTAGGGATTACATTATGGAAAACGGTACACCCCACACTAGGAAACTGTGCGTGTGGTTTTAAATTTCCCCGAAATTTTAATTAAAATTCATGACCCCCTAGTTTTCACCCTCATTTTCCCTAACATGACCTAAGAGGTTCTCCTTCATTTTTGGAGATCCTGAATATGATTCCAAGGCACATAAAACTCCGTTCTTGAAAAACTAACGATCTCATTAAAGGATCCTCACCTCTTTTAGTAGGTAATCTCTTCCCTTGTGGTTTCCTCTATATCCCATCCCTATTTTAATATATAGATATATGTTTTATAAACAATTTCAATTAGTTTAGATCGTAGTTTTTTGAGGTTTTTATCTCTTTAATATTTTATCTAGGATTTGGTTCTAGTTCCTCTAGCCTACTATGAATTAAATCATTTTGTTTCAATTTGGGTTTTATCATTTGGAAAGTGTCATCAACGGACATAAGGTAGGTGGTTTAAAATTCAATTCCCATAGTCATGAATTATATTTTCTTGTATGAAATTTTGGAATATAAATTTCCATTTTTGAAAATGAATTATTTATTTTAATAAATTAATTGTGTAATTAATTAATGGGATTCTGAAATTTGTTGACTAAAGTGATTATATGTGATAAATTAATGGTAATTAAGGGATAGTTTTATTAACCGAGAAGGGCTAATGGTTTATATGATTAAATTTTGATAAATTGTTTAATTCTTAGCTGATCATATATTCCATGTGATTTGTGTGAAGAAACATGATTGAATTTATTATTGAATTGGAAAAATTTTATGAGACCTTTTTATAAGAAGGTTAATTTTGCTTAACCTTTAAGTATATGAAATATGTGACTTATGTGATGTTTGTGATATAT
Organism: Viscum album; assembly: GCA_963277665.1. NCBI lineage: Eukaryota > Viridiplantae > Streptophyta > Magnoliopsida > Santalales > Viscaceae > Viscum > Viscum album. The sequence goes on from OY728136.1 coordinate 2,116,643,179, forward strand.
GTGATATTTTGATATATGCGAGGATGTGTATGTGATTGGGAATAATGCTTCAAAATCCTATATGTGATAACAATGAGTGTGGGAAACAAACTGATGCTTCAAAAGAATATATGTGATAACAGTGACATTGGGACATAGACTACTACATCAAAATATCATATGTGGTAAAAATGAGTTGTGAGATATGGATTGATTCTCTAAATACTCCTGGTCTAAAATCCGTGGCATTATATTCCCAAAATGTTGACATTGAGATACATTTTCAAGTATTTGTGATATAAATTGAATTAAATGTTTAATGTAATCCAAATTTATAATGAATTTGGATTCCCAATGTGATTGGGTTTAGACTTTGATATGATCCAAAGATGATAATCATGGTTTAGGTATCATTGTGAACTCAGGAAATTTATATGGTTAATTAGAGAATAATTTAATGTGATAACTATTTATATATTTTACATTATTCTTTATAAAAATTCATACACTATTATACACTGGATATTGTTTTAGAAGTCATTGGTGTTGGCCTACTTTGTTGTACTCACACCCTACTTAGGCTTTTTTATTGGTAACTGAGTCGATTTCATGTTTTCTATACATGATAAGGGAAAAGGACCTATGATATATGGATGAGATGGTATGGAGCATGTATGAGGGAACTATACATGTTTTCGAGACACACATGAGAGTATTAATTGTGTCTTTATTTTGGGATATTCATATTGACACTTGAAACATATATGGCATGACATATCTATTGTTTTAGTCTGGATATTTTCTTCTTGTTTTGGTCATCATGTAGTACTTGTATTATTCTAATTATGGTTTTTATTTTTTGTTTATTGTTTATTTATTTTCACTATTGTGATACTTTGATGAATAGGGTATAGTCTGCTTGTGTTTTATATTGGACCCTTGGTTTTTGTTATAAGCCTCAGGAGTACATGGAGGTACTCCTAAAGTCACATAATTAACTAGCTTGGGGCACCGACTTGTGGCACCCAAGTTGAGTTGTTATAGTTTTAAATTTTCTTTATTTAAATAATAAATAGCTCCACTATTATTTTTTTCAAATAAGGGATACGGTTTATAAAGTGATTATGTCATTTTATTTAGCTTCATCATATCCTTATATGAAAAAAAAAATTATATTAATATTTCAAATGATCATTAATGAATTTTCATTTGAAATGAATTATAGAAATTATATGGTGGAATCCAACTAGGAATTTTTTTTCTCACAAATGACATACACAAATGGGTGTACACGACTCTCATGTTTTCTTCTAGGTTCCCCTATTATTATGTATTTTAGTTTTTATGCATAAGTTTCTCTGATATTGGATTTTATGGGATGAGGTGAGTGGTTTTGGGTCACAATGACATAGTTGATATTGATATGGGGTTTGTTTTATTTTGGGATTTTATGTATAATCCTTTTAAACCCAATCCATTTTTTGTATTGTGTTATTTATATTAATTTGAACTTATTTTATATTAATTAATTTATATGGTTTATTAATTTTTTTATTATTGTGGTGAATTACTATGATTGGGTTTTTAATTTATAAAAAAAATATTATATTTTCATTAGGTCCAATGTATGGATTCCACATGAAAAATTGTTGTAAAAGCATCTATTGAATGATTTATTAATTTTATTAGAGTTAAATCATTACCATGTGTATTTACTTAATAACAAATTAGTAGTTTTTATCTAATTTGGATCAGGAATTTCCTTCACACATAGTGTCGGGCAAGGCTATGTGATGTGTTGGGTCATCTTAGTAAGGTACATTACAAATGGTGTGAGATACAAGGCTCTCAATAAGTATATTTTTCATCAAAAACCATCTTAATATTTATGAATTATGGTATTATAGATGTATAAATGTTAGAACTCAAAAGGTAGATGTGAGGAGAGTCTAGCTATCTCTTCCACTCTTGAAGACATTGTTTCCAATAGAGGTTATTATTTTAATATTTCTTATGATATATTTATTATTTTAAATTTATTATAATATGAAATGATGGTTTTTTATCCCCAATGAGTATACCTATAATTTTTGGGTGTGAAATTGAGCTTTGGGAATGAAAATATTGTTAAAACTGAAGATACATAGTTAACATTCATGGTCAATAAAACCATGTTAAGACCATAAGGTTGGTTATGGAATCCTTTTTAAGGATATTGAATAGGTGGAGCATGGTTTTCTAACTTTTGTAGCCAATCCATGAAGAGTTATATATTTCTATCTGTTATATTTTTTCTCCCTTCCTTCAAAAATTAAATTCAATGGAGTTCAAAATTGTTGTGATGTTAATTAAGGGAATTTTATAGTGAATTGAAGTTATCAGGGGTTATTGTGATTGGTTTATTATCCCATTCCTTTTAGCCTCTTATTTTTTAAAAATAATTTCAATAGTGAAAACTACTGTTCTAATTCAGAATTTGATCTTATGGGGTAATTTTTTTTGAGAGATTAGTTTTAAGGATGGTAATGAAAAAAATTAGTTATCATGATTTTTTAAGGTGATCATTCATATATTATTATTTAAAATTTAAATAAAAAATAAATTAATGGGAGGATATTATGAATGGGTTTTGGGTTTTGAAACAAAATTTTATGGTTTAAAGGAAGATACATTTTTATATCATGGGGTGTTTCAAAAATGGTTGATCTACTTATATAATTTTAGAAAATATTATAAAAAAGTGTTGAATATATTGAAATTATTTTAAATGAAAGTTTATTTATATAGAATTTTTTATAATTGAAATTTTGTTTCATGAATTATATTAGTTTTTAATGTATCTCAATGAGATTTTCAAAAATCATAGGTGAATTTATTACATCTAAGTAGGGATTTCTTTTGAAGAAGTAAATGTTTCAAAAATTGAATGGGATTTTGTGAATTGAGTGTTAAAATTAAATTAAAATATTTCTAAACGTGATTGGGTTATATTAACAGCAATAATGGATTTGGGAGTCCCTATAATGGGGCATGGTTTAATAAAAATATAGAATTTTAAGATGTTTTTTCTATGATTTTATTTACTGAAATTGTGTATTTGTGTCAGTCTATTGATGTGTAGGGGGGCTATTTGATTTCTTTTTTGAAAAATTAATGCATTATAATTACATTCCATTTTTCTTGTTTGTTCCTCTTAGAAATATATTGAATGAATTTGGATATCCAGCCATCATGGATAGGCCTTAGAGTGAATCCTCCTTTTTTTTTGGTGTATCTATACAATTTTTTACACTACCCTAACTCTAATTTTAGTTTTATAGATTGAACCATATTTTAATCTAGACATCTTGAGTAAATATAATCCCTTCTAATGTGATTAATTTCATTTTTAGGAGATGAAGTGTTTAGGTTTTTTTTACAAATCATGTATATTGGATTATTTGAAGTAGTTTATGGTGTAACCTTGATCTAGTTGATTATTATTTTTTTGAATTTTTCATTTTTTAGATTCAAACCTTTTGATCCCCATTAGGTTATTATTTCTAAATTAATTCCTTGATGGGATTGTGATTAGACATTTATGACGATTAGATTTTATTAGTTTTTCATATACTTTTTTTTACCTTATCTCTTGATTATTTTCTAACCTACTTTATATGGTTCAATTTTGATGTCTTTCACATGGGAAGGCCTTGGGTGTTTCTGTTTTTTGACTATAACAGATGTGAAACCAATTTTAATTTTACATTAGATAGTTTTTCTTTAAATATTCTTAGATTCACTCTATGATAATTAGCTAGATATGATGTCATATATCACCCCATATAATCAATTTAGTGTCCCAAATTTATTTTCCATCACTTTTCTCGTTGGGGGATGTTTTCAATTGAGGAAAAGTTTCTCATCATGGTAATGTGAGATTTAGTAGTTGGATTATATTTCCTTATGAAGGATTGGATAGACTTTGGGTTTTGTTTCCTTTGAGTACATTTGTTTCATTTTTGTATGGTTATTATAATTTATGGATTGTTACTATTTCCTTCAATTTTTTAATGGTATCGTGATTCCCATGGTTGTTTTTTCTCTTAGGGGTAACTATTCAATGTCTCGTATCTTTAGAAGAATGTTAAATGTATGGTAGAACAATAACAAATGACCATGTTATTGGATCATTATGTATGAAAATGATATGTATGGTTTTGTTAGGATATATTTTTTAGTGTTTAAGGATAAGGTATATAGATTTGAGAAGTTGTAAATTATCCTCGTAACCCGATTCTCCCCAAACCTCGTTAAACATTATCAACCCCTCTCAAAACATATATAGGTGTTGAGGTTATAGTTGTTCTATTTAATCAAAAAATTTTAATTACTTTCTTAGGGAATAAAATTTCATGGTGGTGATAATTGTTACACCCTCATGTCACTGTGGTATATTATTTTATATGATATTCGGTTATTTTCAATTTTTTTATGTTTTGGGCATGAAAACTTTCATTATTATGTTTTTTCATCTGCCACAAGGTTAACACATAGTAAGGGAAAAAATGTGATTTTTTCCTAACTAACACTAATGTTTATTATTTTGGGGTTTTCATGGTTGTGGTATGGTACGTCAAACTATGTGCCCAATATGTGTGAACCATGATGGATCTTTTCAGTTGATTGCTCATGGTTTTTATATGGTTTGATAAATTATGTGTCCTACCCAAATTCAAAAAAAAACTAAAATTCATATAGTTACCCTATTTCATTTTATTATTTTGGAAACCCCTCTCATCACTTATTTATTTGATTGATCCTGGGGTGTGTAGAAGGGTGATATCCCTCTATTACTCTACCATTTTGATCTTATTATCCTCTTGTTTCTAGAATAAACATCATGAAAACTATCATTCAATAATTTTCACCTCCTTTTCATCACTATTACATATTGTATTTGGTTTAGTCTACTCTTATAAGAAGTAGGGTCTATTTCATTTAGATTAGGGTTTGGGGGTTTTATAATTTAGAGGTTTGGGGAGTTAAGGTTTTTTAGAGGGATCCTATTTTTTAGCTAATATTTTCCATTGAAAGTGACTCATTTTAAATTGATTCCGACAATACTGAAGTATATGTTAATGTCAATTTAATTTAATTATAATTTCATTAAGTGATTATTTTTTTAATTCATTTTTTAAGTAATAAAATATATGGTCATTACTGTGGATTTCACACAATTTCAAGATAATTTAATAATTTTCATAATGTTTGTTAAGTAATTTCAAAATTTATAATGTTATTTTTATTTCCACGTGTCTGAAGAAAAATTCATCTATGTATTCTATAAAGGGTGTTTTAATTATTAAAGTAGTCTAACGCTCTTTGTTTCTTGTAATGGGTGAAAGTGTAGTTCTCAGTGATTTCTTTAAAAATTTAAGGGAATTTATGGAAATTATAATTATTATAATGAAATATTTATTGGTTATCAAATATTTTAAAATAATTTTTACATTTATTGGGTTGTGAAAGAAAATTTTAGAAATGTAAATTGAAAAATTGTAGAAAATGGATAGACATTGTGAGACTATTTTCAAATGAAATTTAATTGTGAACCCTTATAATGGTTTTCTTAGAAATTGGAATGACCCTATATTGATATGATTTTATTTTTAATTCCATAAATTTCTATATGGTTGTTCCCAAAGGAGATGTTATATATATATATATTTAGAATTGATAGTGAAATGGTATTGTTTCTTGATATGGTTTTATATGATAGATGGGGTATACTAAAAATGTATTAAAATTGATTTGTGTTAGTATTTTTTTCCCTTTATTGTTTTCTAATATTTCTTGAGTTTTATCTTAGGGAGCCTATGTACATAATTAAATCAGCTAGATGATTATGGCTCTAGTTTATATTTTCCGAAATCTAGGGAATCATTTCTAACTATACTAAGTAAACTCATGAGATAGATTAGTACCCCAGTGTGACAGTTAGGTTACCAATAAATTTTAGGTCCACATATGTCATATAGTGTTCCTTTGGATAGGTCTAGTATCATTCAGGTTAGGAACTATCAAGTTTTACCATTATTAGTAGTTCCTACGGAGAATTACATTGGGTAATCCTTGTTTTTTTTATTTTTTCCACTATATCCTGATCTTCTTATATAGAACCATTTGTTCAGTTTTTTCTTTTCTACTTTTCTACATTTTATATATATTAGTGTCCTTTTCTGTTTATATTATATTTTAATTATTTTATTTGTTTATATTCAAATCATTTTAAAACATAATTGAATGTTTTTTAACTAAATTTTTGCTGATATTAAAAGTAGTTCAAAAATGCGTTAGTAAAGAGGAATATGGTTTGGTTTTTTAATAAAGATAATAATGAATCCCATTTCTTTTGTTTAAATAATATTTTAAATAATTGTCCCGACAATTTATATTTCAATGATGGGTGTTACTTTTAAAGTGGTTATGGGGTTTTATTTGTCAGTATATTATCAATATGTTACTCCAACCTGTTTTCTATTAATAATTAAAACATGAATTAATAAAGTTTCTCTTGAGATAAATTTCACAAACTCTATGGTGGAGTCCAATTGGTCATCTTTTGGTCTCACCATACAAACACCTTTCAGAGTATGTGAATATAATTTGTTATTTCATGTCCCAAGGCTTTAATCACTTTTAGGATTCATATTTGGGTTGGTCAGGTGATTGACGGTATGGGATGTGTTGAGTGGTTTTGGGTCACAATGAGTTCCTTGATATTGGTTTTGTTTGGATTTACTTCTGGATGTTATGTATCCACTATGTTATCCCCAGCCATTATTTTGGTTTGTTTTACACATGTGATTTTACCTATTTAAATTATGTATTATTGTGTCTTGTGAGTTTAATTACAATTTCTAATGAATATTACTCTATTTGGTTGTTTCAAAAACAATAAAACCATCAATTAATTTTCCATGGAGGTCCAAAGTTTGAATTCCCCAAGTCACATTATAGGTTGTATTTTTATTCTTTGGATTATTATTTTTATGATGGTGAAACTATTCCCATGTTTTTTTCCAATATTACCAAGAACTACATACTAACCCAATGGGATCCATATCTCCCTTCATGCCTAATAGTGGTATAGGCTATATAATTTTTCCAGTATAATTTGGTTGGTTCATTACAATATTATCCCATTGAATTGTAATAAACGTTTCATAATCTATTTGGAGAACCGAATTTTTATTTATGTCAGGATATTCCATTTCCTTCATTATCCTGGAAGTTTTATCATATTACATTTCACATGATTGTTATTTTTTTAATCTCCTTGAGAAATTATTATTCACTAAAGTAGTAATATTATACCATTAATTCCATAATTTATCGACAAAGAGGAAATTCATTTTGGAATATACCTTAGTCATCATTTTATCAACATAAAATATGTTATTTCATGATTTCAAGGTTTAGTTTCCATATAAATTCTATAAAATAGTCTTAGTTTAATACTTATATACTGATAAAATATTTCACCTTCTCTTATCATAAGAAAATATCCCTCTATACTCATTCAACTTCTTATGTTGTGTGATATTCTTCAACAAAAATTTCATTTTCTCATTTATCCATGATAAGACTAAATTGTTATTCTCAATTATGACGTAATTCCACTCATCTATTTTTTAATCAGATTTAACCTTTTAATTATTATTTCATATGGTTTTTTCTTAGAGTCACTCCCATCCATAAAAATCCATTTTAATATATGAATTCTATAAGCGCTCATATTTTCAAATCTCATCCTTTTTAAATATAACTCCTCCATGGATGTGTGTCCATATTTAAAATTTTGGTTTGAATCCATCAGTTACCATTAATTAATTCTTTTCCAAGAGTATGAGTGGCCTTGGGTTGTTTTGGGTGTTTGTGGCATAAAAAAAGAAAAAACAGTCCAATCTGTGCAAGGCACATGGTTTTCACGTGGTTAAGCAAACCACATGGGATTTCAAAGAAAACTGTGAAACCTGAAACTGTGGAATTACACATAGTTATTTCAGTGTAATTCAAACCATGAAAATATCCCTAGGTAATCTTAAGACCTAACATTCCATAGACAGTGTCTTGCACACGGTCTGTGCATGGTTTGGAAAAACCATGTAGGTAAACCATGTGACCCCGTAAAAGTTAAAAAAAAATTACATTTTTCCCATTACATGATTTTAATATCCCATGTAACACCCTAAGATTTCATAGTACGTTAGTTCTTCAATGTAATTTAATAACTTACACTACATGAAACATCAAGTTCAAGCGCACCACGACTTACCAAACAACCCGTTCAAAAGCGGTTATGAATAGTATTAACATAATTTTGAACTTTATGTATCCCTTATAATTTTAGAATCAATATTATGATTATCTTAGACATAATGTAAGGAGAAATTCATTTTTTCAGATAAAAGACGTATTTTTCAAAAAATGAAATTTTACCAGCTCTTAATGGAGAACCCTTTTTAAATCCAATATTTGAAACTTTTATATATTAAATTTGAAAAAATAAACTTCTTCTTTATAATCGGGACATAAAAATTTAGTTTTAATAAATTTTTGGTGTTTTTCTGATAACTTTCATATTTGGGTGAATAATGAAAAATACTATATTTTAACTGAAAACAAATTTTTTGATGAAAATAATTTATAGTGTTAAATTATACATTTTAATGGTTTTTAAGTACAAATATATTATATTTTTACCATTTAATCCAATATTGTTCATTGTATATAATTTCACTTTGATATTGGACGTAAATAAGTTTCAATATTTTGATAGTTATTGTTTCTTAAAATACGCCTTTTGGGTTTGACAAGAGGAATTACTTTTAAATTAGTAAATAAATCTTCTATGTTTTGAATTTTTAAAAATAGACTTCATTTTTTAATTTGGAATATCAAAATTAGCTTAGGGTTATTTTTTGGTATTTTACTGAAAACTTCCAATTTTTGATGAATAGTGAAAACACTTAGATATAGTTTAAAACCGAATTTTTTTTTATAATAATTATTTATTTAATTTAAATATATTTATGGTCAAAATATATACATAATAACTATATAATTTCAATTTAATTCATTGGATTCAGTTTATAAAAATTTTAGATATATAAAAATTTTATTGAACTTTTCACCAACTTTTACCCATCTCCAAGGAGAATTTGCAAATTCACATAAAACATAATTTTACCGCTTCTATGAGTGGAATTTAAAAAATCCAAGAGACATGGTAAATATCAAGGAGTAAAATATGGTTCAATAAGATAAAAATAGTTTTTGGTGAATCATAATTTTTTACTTTTATTTACTATAGTTAAAAGTAAATAGGGTAATTAAGGGTAAAAATGGTATTATTATTACCCTAACACATGTCCTAATTCTATTGTCTAAGTATAATTCGACCAAAACAAAACTTAGGAATAAAATATTAACCTCTATGGTTCACTTTCATTATATTAGGACATTTATTATTATTTAATTCAAATAAGAGTTAAAAGAGTAAAAATCAATGTTTAATAACTAAAACATTTTTATTATAGAATTATCCATAAGATAAATTAGATTATAAATATTCCTTATAAATATAAAAATATTTCCTACATAATGGTATTTTATTTATAATTTTTAGACATTATATAATTTAATTTATTTATGACATAATGATGATGCAGTAATTACCTAATTAATGAAATATTAAAATAATTGATATTATAAATATCCAAATAAATGTAATTTGAAACTTTTTATGAATTACACTAATTTTATATGTAAATATGACATATTAGGGTTGGTTAGATGAATTTTATTCTAAGTAATAATGCAATTGTGAATTTAGAAAAAACAAAATACCAAATAGTGTCAAAATTGACATAAAATAGTTTTTAAAACAAATATTATATTATTAATTGATATTCTATTCCTAAAAATATAAGGCTCATCCAAAGGACTTATATAATTATATTTGTATCATTAATGATCCACTTGGGGTTATCTTGGAAGTATATAGTAATTTTATTAACTATATAATTTAAAAATACAAAGAGACATGGTAAAGGTGAAACTTTTTATCTAAGAGTTAAATCTAAATGTTAAGGTTAGTATAGTGAACCAAACCTGTCTAAAACCTATTGTTTGAGTGTTTTTTGACCCATAAACACCTTATCGTTTAAATAATATACTTTTGAGCCATTATAAATCGAAAATGATTTTATTATAAAATAATATATCTAGCTTTTCCTAAGGTTACCCTCATCCCTCTTATAAAAGGGAACTCCCCCTTATCTCTAATTCAAACCTTAAAAGCCTTTTCACTCAGCCAAAACCTTCCCAAATATCCTCTAAACGTAACTCACTTTATCCTAGAGGCCTTCCTTTGTTCAGAAATCCAACTTAAGGATCCCATTTGATCAAATCAAAAGGAAGAACTCGAAGAAGAGGTAATAATTTCACCACCCTCTTTCAAGTTATTTTCTTCTTCCACTTCTTATTTATTTGTTATTTTTATTATAAAATAATAACTCAAGTATCTTATATATATTGTGTTGTTATTATAAATATTGTACAACCATATTCATTATTCTATCCATCCATTGAATGACATGTCACCATATGTGCGTACGTACGGATTACCGTCTCCACGTCGTGGTGTAATTGTTATTCAATACATTATTATTTGGATGGGTATAAAAATGATGATTAATTCATGTAAATAAAAAAATATAACATGATAATGATTTTTTATATATGATATACCATCCAATTATATATTATTTTAATATCAAAATAATGATATTGTCGCTCGTATGTACGTACGGATTACCGTCTCCAAGAACGCGATGAGATTCATTCCCCATCGTATCCATTCAGGACTAAATTTCATTTGATGATTAAAAATAATTTTTAGAGACATGATATCATTATGGGTATGAATAATATACATCACATCCATAACAAATATGTCTCACATAACAACGAATATAAAGGAAAATGAATCTGTTAACACCCGAAACGACGATAATACTAAGATATTATTAACAAATCAATGTTAAAAGATCATATATGATATAATATTAATGTATATGATTCTTTTATAATTCAATAACAATTATTTCACCATTATACAGGAGGTTAACCTACCCTCTAGAAAAGAAAAAAGTAAAAACTAAGGGTTTCTTATCTCACTTTTAATACTACAAGATTTCCATTATTGACCACTTATTTATTGCATGTGGTGTGTGTACTGCCCATCATTGAATTCATTGTGTAATATACATTAATTTATGGATATCTAAATCAACATTTTATGATCCTTATTTCATGGGTTTATGTTTCGTAAGTTACCAAATCGATAATGGAATTTTAAATTTCAATTTCCACTCATTCGGCTTTACGCATACTTCATTGATTATTTTACTCCAAGATTATGTGTGGAATAACTATTCTTTTTCTTATGTCATAATTTAAACTCACCTTTCTATGTATATACTTTTGATACACATAATCACTCCATTGATAAATTATCAAGTCATCGATATGAACTTGATAAGAGTAATTTTAACTCAATCTCCATTTCCTGAGTTAAATATACAATTCATTAGTGTGGTTTTTACAAGAATATGTGTGAATGTCCTCTGATTGATTTACAAAGAATATCCAAGAATATTGAGTGTATTTATATTTGTCACAAAAAAATTATTTCATTGATTTATCCTTAACATAAGGATACTGTCTTAATAAGATATTTCATCTCAATTTACATTCCATTGATACTTCTTTGTTGTTATACACCAAATCACTTTTATATGGTGTATATAATATAATTTGACATAGTATATCATGAATCCCTTTATTCTCATGATATTAAAAAATTTATTACCTCAATTTTTGTATTCAAGTGTCTCTTTTTTGGTTAGGAACTCTAACTAAAATAGCATTTTAAATGTTTTAATGATTTATTATTCTAAATATATCTCATTAATTTTCATGTTTTAAAAATGGGTTTAAGAATTTTTTTATATGAACATTATGTTTTAAAATTAAAATTGCTTATAAAAGTTTCAAATTGGTATGGGACACTTTTATTCAAAAATCTATTTTTAAATGGCTTCTTGACAAATAGTGTCACTTTAAAATGATTTCAAGAAAAAGGGGGATATTTCTCTCTAATAGTTTTGATGATTATTTTCATCTATGTCAATATCCTTCATTATTATTGATTGAGGTTAATCTGATACAATAAAATCTTTCATATTGTATCGAATGAGTTATGTTTGACTGTGGATGTGCTATTTTTATACCATTCATGGTTTTTGGTTAAAGTATTGACATTTTGTATGATAGTTTTAATACGAATGTTTATGTTATCTTTCAAAATTTTCGCATGAGGAATGCATTGGACTTAGTAAGTGACGGGTGGAGCCCACTATAGCTCCTCGATGCATCGGTAGGTCACATGAGACAAACTAGTGTCTTGGCACAAGGCCTTGAAAAAATATTATTTGTAGTCTTCGAACAAGGTCTTGACTATGTGGTTATGATAGTCTTCCATTATGCATTCCATCATTATGAAAGTGGTTATTAAAATTTTGTGTGATTATTCTACTAGTAAAATATTCGGGTGAATAAGTAAATGGCATTATTTCATTTCATTTTTTCCATATTATGGTGATGTTCAAGTTTAAAAGTCTTTTTTAGTTATACATTGCCTTATATGTTTTTCTTATTTATGAAAGATCCCGCTATAATTTTATCCTTACTAAGCATCTGAGCTATCCCCTTTATATGTTTTATTTTCCCCAGGATGAAAAGAATTATATTATGACTGAACTGTTGGGATAGTCTATGAGATCTCAGTGTTTTATATGGAAAAAATGTTGTTGTTGTATTCCATTTTATGATGTAATGTAAACCTTATAAATTTATCTAGTACTTTCAAGGCTATTAAACTAATCGGAATTTTGAGACTTGATCTTTTATGATCATGCCAATGATACATAATAATGCACCGACTTTGGGATTCTGGGGTCAGGGCATTACAGTTGATATTAGAGGAAGTTTAGTAAAAACCTTGGAAACTAGATTTAGATAAAATCTGATTAGAGAACATATCCCTAAGATAGACTTTGAGGATTAGTATAGAAGAACCTCACAGAATTTTGGTATTGTATTGATTTTGTGATTTTTCCAAGAAATACATCCATGTCTGGATAAGAGTAGGAAGAGGTGGCTCTGGAACAGATGTACCTAGGGGTAAAACACCAAAACACCGCTTTTATCTAGACTCGAACGGGAACTGGTGCACGACAACGAGCCTTGCTTCATTCTTGGTTACGACACTCCCGGGGGATATACTTAGGATAATTTACATTTTCATTATAAACTGATTTTATGTATTTTAATATAAGATGAGAATAAATGACCTTGATTAATCCTAAAGTGTTTCAAATTGAAAATATGGTGTAATGATATTCTCTAATTTATTTTATGACTACTGTTAATCACACAATGCTTTATGGTTTTATTCAATGGATGGATTCCAAGGAATTCATAGTAACTTTGATAATGATGTTCAAGGTGGGAACAATGGTGGAAATGAGCAACAAAATGGAATGTTGATAGGCGTAAAAGATATCATGTTCATGTCAAATCTTTTTTCCAAAAATATGATCAACAACATATATATTATCCAACTCTCAAACTAAACAAAGAAGACAATGGTGATGAATGATAAGAGCTCTAGTAGTGGAGACCATGGAGAAAAGAATCCTCAATTTCCATCATGAAGGAAATGTTGAAGGAGACACCCAGGAAAGTGTCTCAATGGAATAAAGAAATGCTTTACTTGTGGGAATGAAGGAAACAACGTGAATAATTGTAGAGAAAAAATGAAGAGTATTATTGAATAAAATAAAATGGTCCCAAGAATCAATTTACAATCATTTTCCGTAAATGTCGGTGACCTAGCCATTACTCGAGTGAATTCACTATTCTATAGGATATTTTCTTGGTCAAAGAAGAAACTATGTGAAAATAAATGGTTAGAGAAATGTTTAAAAGTATTAGTGCTCCTTGTTGATGGGATTACTTTGGAATAATTTTCTCTTGTATTTGTAACCCTGCAGTTGTCATCTGAAAATGATATTTAAGGAAGAATTATCTTTTCCCTTTTAGAAATAGTTATAAATAACCATTTGGTATTATATGATCATTGGGTCTGAGTCAATTACAAGTTATTATATTTTGGGATGAAAATTCAAGGTATGAGATAAGATTTGTGGTTAAATTATGTTATGGTTATTTGGAGAAATTTATCTCATTTTGGTAATTTTATAAAATATAGTTTTTGAAAAAGGACAACACGTAGACCATGTGACAACCCATCACGTCAGACAAAGATGTGGGAATCGAACCCATAACCAAAGTGCAATTAGGATTTATCGCCTACCACTGGACTACGTGAAGTCCATGGTTAGTGTGACTAATTATTTTTAGTTAAATGAATTAATTGATCAAAAATATGTTTATTTGGGATCTTATTTCATATCAAATGAATACCCTTAGTATAGGAAAATGATTTGGTGATTAAGTGATAAATGTTATTTTAGAAGATGTTTGCTTTGTTGGGAACACTATATGCCCAAAGAAAATAGAATACTATGGGATTTCATTTGAGGAGTAATGGTGTATTTTTATCTATATTTTTATTGTGGATTTATAGTGATTTGGGTTATTTATGGAAATGATTAACCTATAATAAATAATATGTGATTATGTTAATTACTTTTACGTATGTGACTTTAAGAGTAGTTGTTGTCATTTAGAGATACAATTTAACGTGGAAGACTACATAACCAAATTCTTCTATTTTTTGGGTTTCAATATTAGTTTTGTTTATATTGATGGATTTTAAGCATAATTGTTTATTGAATGGTATTTATTTAACTTTGGGGTATTGTTGGTTTAATTTTACAAATTAATATTAGTGTTTCTTTCTCTAATGGAATATCCTTTTGGGGATCATCAGATCTTATACTACCCATTTTGGTTTTGATTAATCTCTAAATACAAGGTAAATATATAGTTTATCCTTCATGGATCATGTGATTCTATAGACGTTTATTCTGGCTCTTCCAGTGTGACCAAGACTTCTTGAATACTCATCGTTTAAAAAAATGAGTTAGTGGTAGAAATTTATTCAAGAATGAAACTTGACTTAAAAAGTAATTATATCTCTGTATGTTCTTATTCAATATCATAAATGAATTCCTCAACTTTATATAATGTAACATAAAGCAAAACAAAATGTTGTCTGTTTACTTTTCCTACTGGGAGACTGATGACCATTTTCCCAATCACAATTTTTTGGTTTTCTTTTTGTTAACTTTCTCCTGATCATGTTTTTTCTCCCTCTCCATCAGAACTTGACACTTAGTTTACCTTCCACATCCATGTTTTCCTACATGGAATCCAATTATTGGTTATCTTGGGTGACCTTTGTACTTCTCTTTCTTTTTATAAAGTGAAAGATTTATTGACTCTTTTTTCGATGTGGGACTTTCTAATATATTTCCAAGACCAATTTTATAAATTTCAAGGACTCAATTTATTGAAGGAGGGAAGAATTTAACACCCCATGATTTCATAGTACGTTAGTTCTTCAAAGTAATTCAATAACTTACACTACATGAAACATCGAGTTCAAGCACAACACGACTTACCAAACTAGCCATTCAAAAGCAGTTATGAATAGTATTAATAGAATTTTGAACTTTATATAACCCTTATAATTTTAAAATCAATATTATGAGTTTCTTATACATAATGTAAGGAGAAATTCATTTTTTCAGATAAAAAAATTATTTTTCAAAAAATGAAATATTACCACCTTTAAATGGAGAGCCCCTTTTAAATCCAATATTTGAAACTTTTATATATTCAATTTGACAAAATAAACTTCTTATTTACAATTGGGGCATAAGAATTTGGTTTCAATAAATTTTTTGTGTTTTTCTGAAAACTTTTATATTTGGTGGAATAGTGAAAAATAATATATTTTAACTGAAATCAACTTTTTTTAATCAAAATAATTTATAGTGTTAAATTATAAATTTTAATGGTTTGTAATTACAAATAGATTTTATTTTTACCATTTAATCCAATTCGGGTCATTGTATGTAATTTCACTTTGAGATTGGACATAAACAAGTGTCAATCTTTTGATAGTTATTGTTTCTTAAAATACGCCTTTTGATTTTGACAGTAGGAATTAATTTTAAATTAATAAATGAAAATTATATGTTTTGAATTTGTTAAAATAGACTTAATTTTTGAATTTTTAATATCAAAATTAGCTTAGGGTGAATTTTTGGTATTTTTCTGAAAACATTTAATTTTTGATGAATTATGAAAAACAATGAGTTAAAGTTTAAAACAGAATTTTTTTTAAATAATTATTTATTTTATTTAAATATATTTTTGGTCAAAATAAATACATAATACCTATATAGGTTCAATTTAATTCATTTGTGTAAGTTTATAATAATTTTAGATATATAAAAACTGTATTGAACTTTTCACCGTCTTTTACCCATCTCCTAGGAGAATTTGAAAATTCACATAAAACTTAATTTTACGGCTTTTGTGTGTGGAATTTCAAAAATCTTAGAGACATAGTTAATATCAAGGAGTACAATGTGGTTCAATAAGATAAAAATAATTTTTTGTAAATAGTCACTTTTTACTTTTTTTACCACGGTTAAAAGTAAATAGTTTAATTGAGGGTAAAACTGGTATTATTATTAACCTAACACATGTAATAATTCTATTGGAAAAGTATAATTCGACCAAAAAAACCTTAGGAATAAAATATTAACCTCTTTGGTCAACTTGGATTAGATTAGGACATTTATTATTATTTAATTCAAAGAAGAGTTAAAAGAGTTAAAATCAATGATTAATAATTAAAACATTTTTATAATAGGGTTATACATAAGACAAATTAGATTATAAATATTATTTATAAATCTAGAAATATTTCCTACATAAGGGTATTTTATTTATAATTTTTATGCATTTTATAATTTAATTTATTTATGACACAATGATGATGAAGTAATTACCTAATTAATGAAATATTAAAATAATTTATATTATAAATATCCAAATAAATTTATTTTGAGATTTTTTAGATTTCCACTAATTTTCTATATTAATATGACATATTAGGGTGGGTTAGAAGAATTGTTTTGGAAGTAGTAATGCTGTTGTGAATTTAGAAAAAACAAAATACCAAATAGTGTCAAAATTGACATAAAAGAGTTTTTAAAACAAATATTATATTATTAATTGATATTATATTCCTAAAAAACTAAGGTTCAGCCAAAGGACTTTTATAATTATAGGTTTATAATTAATTAACCACTTGGGGTTCCCTTGGATGTATATATTATGTTTATTAAATATATAATATAAAAATACAAAGAGACATGGTAAACGACAAACTATTTAACTAAGAGTTAAATCTAAATTTTAATGTTAACATAGTGACCCAAACCTATCTAAAACCTATTGGTTGAGTGGTTTTCGACCCATACCCACATTATAATTTAAATAATCCACTTTTTAGCCATTAGAAACCGAAAATTATTTTATTATAAAATAATATTTCTAGCTTTTCCTAAGGTGCCCCTCACCCCTCTTATAAAAGGGCACTCACCCTTCTCCCTAATTCATACCTTCATAGCCTTTTGGCCCGGCCATCCTATGCCCAAATATCCTCTTAACATACCTCACTTCATTTTATAGTCCCTCCTTTGGTCATAAATCTAACTTAAGGATCCCTTTTGATCAAATCAAAAGGAAGAACCCGATGAAGAGGTAATAATTTCACAACCCTCTTTCAAGTTCTTTTCTTCTTCCACTTCTTCTTTCATTGTTATTTCCATTATAAAATAATAACTCCAGTATATTCTATAAAAGGTGATGTTATTAGAAATATTTTACATCCATATTCATTATTCTATCCATCCTTTGAATGACATGTCACCATACGTGCGTACGTACGGATTACCGTCTCCACGTCGTGGTGTAATTGTTATTCAATACATTATTATTTGGATGGGTATAATAATGATGATTAATTCATGTAAATAAAAAAATATAACATGATAATTATTCTTTATATATTATATACCATTTAATTTTATTTTATTTTAATATCAAAAGAATGATATTGTCCCCCGTGCGTACGTACGGATTACCGTCTCCACAAAAGCAATGAGATTCCTTCCCCATCGTATCCATTCAAGACTAAATTTCAATTGATGATTAAAAATAATGTTTATAGACATGATATCATTATGTATATGAATAATATACATCCCATCCATAACAAATATGTCTCACATAACAAATAATATAAAGGAAAACGAATCTGTTAACACCCGAAATGACAATAAATCTAAGATATTATTAACAAATCAATGTTAAAAGATCATATATGATATCATATGAATGTATAGGATTCTTGCATAATTAAATAAAAATTATTTCACCATTATACAGGAGTTTAACCTACCCTCTACCAAGGAAAATTATGAAGTAAGGGTTTCTTATCTCACCTTTAATTCCGTGAGACTTCCATTACTCACCACTTATTTATCGCATGTGGTGTGTGTGCTGCCCATTATTGTATTCATTGTGTAATATACATTAATTTATTGATATATACATAATCATTGTATTATCCTTATTTCATGGGTGTATGTTTCGTAAGTTACCAAATCGATAAGGGAATTTTAAATTTCAATTTCCACTCATTCGACTTTACGCATACTTCATTGATTATTTTACTCCAAGATTATGTGTGGAATTACTATTCATTTTCTTATGTCATAATTTCCACTCCCCTTTCTGTGGATATACTTATTATACACATAATCACTCCATTGATAGATTTTCAAGTCCTTGATATGAACTTGATAAGAGTAATTTTAACTCAATCTCCATTTTTTGAGTTAAATATCCAATTCATTGGTGTTTTTTTACAAGAATGCGTGTGAATATCCTATGATTGATTTACACTGAATATCCAATCATATTGAGTGTATTTATATTTGTCATGCATAATTATTTCATTGATTAATTCTTAAAGTATGTATATTGTCTTTCTAAGAGATTTCATCCCAATTTACATTCCATTGAGACTTAGTTGTTGTTATACACCAAATCACTTTTATATGGTGTATATAATGTACTTTGACATAGTATATCATGAATCCCTTTATTATCATGATATTAAAATGTTTTTATTACATCAATTATTTTTATTCAAGTGTCTCTATTTTGGTTTGGAACTCTAACTAAAATATCATTTTAAATGTTTTAAAGAATTTTTATTCTAAATATTTCCCATTAATGTCCATGTTTTAAAAATGGTTTTAAAAATTTATTTATATGGGCATTAAATTTTTTGAAATTAAAATTCCTTTTAAACGTTTCAAAGTGGTATGGGACACTTTGATTCAAAAATCTATTTTTAAATGGATTCTTGACAAATAGTGTGACTTTTAAATGATTTCAAGAAAAAGGGGTGTATTTCTCTCTTATATTTTTTATGATTATTTTCATCTATGTCAACATCCTTCATTATTCTTGATTGAGGTTAATCTGATACAATAAATTCTTCCATATTGTATCGAATGATTTATTTTTGACTATGGATGTGCTATTTTTATACCATTCAGGGTTTGTGGTTAAAGTATTGACATTTCGTATGCTAGTTTTAATTCTAATTTTTATGTTATGATTCAAACTTTTCACATGAGGAATGCATTGGACTTTGTAAGTGATGGGTGGAGCTCGCTATAGCTCCTTGATGCATCAGTAGGTCTCATGAGAAAAACTAGTGTCTTGGCACAAGGCCTTCACAAAATCTTATTTGTAGTCTTGGCACAATCCCTTTACTATGTGTTTATAATAGTCTAGAATTATGCATTCCATCATTATGAAAGTGCTTATTGATATTTTATGTGATTATTCGACTAGTAGAATATCCATGTGAATAAGTAAATGGAATTATTTCATTTCATTTTTTCTTTATTATGCTGATGTTCAAGTTTAAAATGCATTTGTTTTAGTTATACATTGCCTTAAATGTTTATGATTATTTATGAAAGTTTCCACTATAATATTATCCTTACTGAGTATCTGAGCTCCCCCCTTTCTATGTTTTATTTTTCCTAGGATGCAAATAAGTATATTATGACTGACCTCCAGAGATAGTCTATGGGATCTCAGTGCTGTCTATGGAAACAATGTTGTTGTAGTATTCCATTTTATGATGTAATGTAATCCTTATGAATGTATCAAGTACATCCAAGGCTACTAAACTAATCGGTCTTTCGAGACTTGATCATTTATGATCATGCCAATGATACGTAATAATGCACCAACTCTGGGCTTCAGGGGTCAGGGCGTTACATCCAATTTTATTTATCCCCCATTTCATCCTCCTCCATCCCTAGAGACACTCTATTTTAATGAAATATTCCATAGGTATTATCTCTTTCATTTATAATCCATTTGGAGTGTTGTTGGTTGCGAATTGATGCTACAAGTGAGTCTATTCTATCCCTTACTTCTCTTTTCCAGATTATGGTTTGTAGTATCTCCCATCTTCTTCTGAATCCATAAAACTCTCTTTTTCTGGGTGAATCTATTTTGGGGCTTCATAGGGTGTTCAAATCTAAATATAATGTTACAATCAATATTTCATTCATCATTGTATTTGAGGTTGGTGTTCTATAAGTTATATCCCATAGTTGTTGAGTGGATTCTTATATGTGTGTTTGCGTTGTTCATTATCTCTTTTTGTTACTTAGGTTACTTGGGTAATATTTGGTAAATTGGGTGTCCAAATAATTAAGTTAACCCCTCATGATCCCCATGGGATACATGGAGGATGAATTAAAAAATTTAGGGCCACCTATGGGGTGCACCGGTATTCCCAGGTTCAGAAAATAGTAAATTTACGTATAGAATTGACTTGAAATAACATAGGGACCGTATTGAACATGATGAATATGTTTATTAGAGTTTAAAATAGAATATTGATAATTTTTCCTAGGTTTGATAATATCATAAGGGGTTTTTTGGAATGGCTTGGAAAAGGCTTAATTGGGTGAATTGAGATTATGTCCAATGGCCAATGAATTATGTTGAAATTACTAAAAGGACTAGTATATATGAAATGATCAACATGTTAAATTAGAAATGGCTTACAAACTGAATAAAATGTAAATGGGTTTTCATAATGGAATCTATGCATATTTTTAATGGGTTAATACATGGGAATTATGGTGCATACCTAATTGGTTGAATGTAATAACGTGGTTGTGAAATGTGATATAAGAATTTTACTTGAAATGTATAGGTGAGAAAATTCTTATGAAATGACAAATGGTATAAGTGGGATAATGTAAAGTAATTCATGAATATTGGTTAATGTTTTGTAATTAGTGAATATGCATAATGAGTTATACATATGAAATGGGAATTGTTCTAAATGGAAATGTAGTGTAAATGGAAAAATGTTTAATGGGTTATGGTATAATATGTATTACCATGTTGATTGTTGTGTTTTATGATTATTATCTGTATTGGTTGTGATATGGTATGTGTTATGAATGGATATATATAAGCATGTACACATGTCTTAGTATAGTGGGTTAATGAATGAGGTCATGCACCCACATTTCGAGTTAGACTGATGCTCTAAACTCCACCCACAATGCACGGGATATGGAAGGGTACGATGCTTTATTCCCCTAATGGTTGCAATCCACCCATACTAAGGCTTGGAGGTGAGGATAATGTGGTCGTTTTGATGTGTTTATCCATAGTGAGATAGGGAATTTTCTTCTTCCCTTATACATGGTGATTAATTCCATAACCCCTTGCGTGAATGACGTAAATGCCTAACCCATGAAAGACATGTTGATAATGAATTAAGTAATGATGATGATTCAAATGATGAAAATGTTACTATAGTTAGAGACGGTTAAAGAAAAGATTGGTAACTAATGGAACCAGAGTTTTATTTTTCTATTTTTCATTTGTCTAGTATTTTCATTCCCTATCTATTAGACTGGATATTTTGTAGACACCATTAGCGGTTCCCTACTGAGTTCTACTCACACCCTGCTCAGGTTTCATTGGTTACCCAAGAAGATTTCATGCTTTCAGGTCATGATGAAGGCAAAGGCCTAGTGATTGGAACTTGATTATGGCTTGGTATGTGCATAGATGAGGTTCTCGACATAGATTTTGGATTGTTTGTGGATTCTGGTATTTGTACTTATTTTGGGTTTATTCAAATGGAACTATTCAACATGACATGACATATTTTTTTTGGCTATGGTTGGTACCCTATTTATAAAGTGGTTTGTTATGCATGATTTTGGTTAATGATTATTATTTCTTCTATTTATATTTTTATATGTTATGTATTACTTTAGTAATGAGGGTATAGCCTCACCATGTGATCTACTAGAACCTAAAAACTAGTTGACAACCTATAGCATATGGGGAGGCATGCATGAGGCCATGTGGCGACTTGGCTCGGATCACCGATTTAGTGGATCCTTGATTGGGGAAGTTACAAAGTGGTTTCAGAGCAGTTATTTTCTAGGGTCTTTCTATTTGGGATGATAAACAGGGGTTATTATATATTAGGACATGTTAATGAGATCATTCATGGGAGTATCTTACCCATGTAATAGACAAAACCCATGTCACCCAAGGTTTGGAATTACTATTCATGATATGTGTGGTAGCAGTTGAATGATATTCCACCATTGGGTGGTGCACATGTTGTGTAATGTGACTAATTTATGATATTTTTCTCATGGTCTAAATGGCATGAAGTTGTGTATTAATACAAATTTTTAGGCACCTAAAGATAGAGGGGGAATACATCGTAATTGGGACACATTGGATTTGTGTGTGGGGAATAGAGAGTATAATGAATTTTACATCCTTGAAAATTTTGAAAAATGGTTTCTAATCATTGTAATTGAAGTCGGTAAATTAAAAGAATATAAATGAATAGTTAGATAATTATGTGTATAAAGAAACATTAGGACTAGGTTAAAATTTTGGGTTATGATAAATTTTAAAGATTGAGTGGTCTTTGAAAGAGAATTATTTTCATAGTGTCGGAAGAATGGTTAATGAATTTTTCCTTATGAAAGGTGTAAATGGGTTAAAATGATGACTGTAACAAGTTCTGAAATGGTAAATATGCCTAAGAGAAAATATTTGAGTTGTGAATGAGGAAATCGTTAAAGGAGGTGTTTGATGAAAGACTTTTCATTAACTAATTTGGTTTACCCATGTTTACCATAACTCGGGGTAGGGATAACAGAGGGTAGTTCTCTAAGTGTTATGATTACTATGGTAATAGTTTATGTGGAGTGGGTTATTTAAGGATAATAGTAGAAGATCTTTTCTTTCAGTGGTTTAAGTACAATTGATCATTCATCAAAGTGTTTGTTGAGAAAAATTTGGTAGATTATGGTCAAGAATAAGGTATGGAGATTTTAATGATTGGGTGAATGGGGAGTTTAAAATGTGAATTCCTGAGTTCAAATATAGAGGAGATAATTATGAAAGTATGTGTGGTGATGGAACTTTTGGGTGCACTGTGTAGTGGTTATTACATGTTTTATCGATTTGAACCTTGTATGGGTTGTATGGGGTAGTGAGAGTGCCCTTGTTTGTGGCCTTGGCTTTGGGTTGTGAGGCCTCACTGGTTATGATATGGCATAGAACATATTATTATGGAATGCTTGGTAAGGTTGTGTCCTTTGGGTTGTGAGATGTTTTTTGGTAATGTGAGTGTGGACACTCTCATGGGTCATGAAAATATGGAGTGCATACAAGACCTTAATGATGGTGCATGGGTTTTGGTGAAATTTTGAGCAGGTACCTTCCTTATTGTGTTTTGGATCTCAAATTGGGATAAGTGTGAAGGTTTATGGTTTGGTTGTTGGGCTACATGTAGAGGAGGACTTAGGGACGATGAGGTTGAAAGACCAAGAGACATGTTCAGTTGAGTAATCAAGTGTTGGGCTATGATCAGGTGATTGAGGGATTGTGGGAACTAATGTATGTGAAAGAGTGGACAAAAGAAAGTTAAAAATGATGAGGGATATAATAAGGTCCATAACTAGGCACACACAGGTAAGGAATGATTATGATCAGGATAAGCATCTTTCATTATCTAGTAAACCTTGGTGGGAAGCATGGTTATGTGAGTGAACATTGTATTTTCGGTGATGTGGTAGATTTAGTTCCATAGGAAGCATTAGTCCATGGACGCTTTGTAGATTGTCATAGAGCAGTGATGAGTATTTGTTTGTAATCACACATGAGCAGTGGTGTTTAAGTGCTGGTGGGATGTGTGTGATGGGGAAACCTAAAATCGTTTTTAGGTTATAAGGTCCCATAGTGGTAAGTGACATCAACAATGTATAATTTGGTGGTGGTATCCTTTGACAACTTCAAAGCATACCTCATCTAGTGATGATCATTCCCATCATCTTGACATCGTCCTAGGTAGGTTGAGGATATTTTTCTTTATAACATATTACCTAAGGCTGTTTTGGTTGGATGAGGGACATCTTGGATTTTACTCTCATGGGGGGAGGTATGTGTGGAGTTGGATGATGGGATGTACCCCATTGATGGTTTCATATAAGGTCATTGTGATGGATCGGGTGTCGACAAACATCATGGGTTCTATTCACAGAATCTTGGAATTGGGACTAGGTGATGTTCATTTTCTTTTTTTGGGAAAATCTATACATCTATATCTAAGTTTCAGGACATAACTTTTGATTGCTTTTAATCTGTGGTGGTTGGAATTCCTCATTCAGAGTGATGGTAATGACCCTCTTAAGGTGAGGAGTGATATGTCAGTATTTGATGTGTAGAGGATATCTTTTAGTTGATGTGGTCGCATCGAGATACCAATGATTAATATATGAGTTGAAAACTTGGTTCCTTAGAGAACCCATGTGGTTCTGGATTATGGTGGTTTATTGATCCAAGAAGTGGATTTGGGCATAGGGTAGTTCTAAATGAAATTCTAGGTTCCTATGTTAAATTCATTGAATGAGGATGGTAATACGTGAAAATGGTTTGTGGCAATAGAGGTTGGGTTCTATAACAACAATAAAATCGAAATTAGACACGGGTAACTGTATTTTGGTGGTATTATAATGTACTGATGTTTGAGGGAGCCTTGTCCATGTGATGTAGTGTCATGCCAATGGTGAAGCTAAATGTTCTAGGATGATTCATCCAGGGATAGCTCGACTACGCTAGGAGTGGGGAATAGATGTGGGAAAGGTATAAATCACCTTCGATGGAAGTTTTGGGATAATAATTAAGTTTAAAATTCTATAATGGGTTGATTCATAACCTAACATCCTTTAGTTAGTGTATTAAATGTAGGAGTTCTTATGTTAGGAATCTTGATGGGGGTAGTGGATCCTGATAATGGTTTGGAGGGAAGTGATATTTTGATGGAATAATTCTATAGGAGGCCAGGGATGACCATGGTAGGCACGTTGAATGATAGTGATAGGAATCAAGTAAGTAAGAATTTTGGATAGTAAAAAGGGGTAACATGCTATCAGGGAAGATGATTTTTTCGGGATAATACAGTAGGGGGTGGTCTGACCTGAGACAGTACACATGAATGGGTGTGGTTAGAGTGACCCACCTCCAATTTTATGTTGTAACCGAATGTTCCATTCAGAAATTATGTAGTACTTGAGTGAGGTCAGGTTGATCATAGTTCTTGAATGGATGTTGTAGGAATGTCTTCCTATACGGTTTCAAAGTCAAGGATGTATTCCAATATAGGTTGAAGTCCATATGGATGTCTAATCATGGTGAGTAGATAATGCATTAGACATATCGTGATAGTTGAGATGAGATTCTGGTGGTCTTCCTTTGATTGTGGGGGCTACAAGAAATGAAAGATGTTGGAGAGATCCATAAAATTAAATTGATAAGTTATTGAATTAATCAATGTTTTGGGTTGGAGAGACATGATTGATCACCTTCTAGGTTAGTTTTCCATGATGGTGAGTGTTGGAACAGGTTTAAATCGATAGAGTGCCTTGAGATTTATAGTTTCATTACGGATGTTTGGTTTTGGAATGTAATCATTAGTACATGAGTGGTGGATCAGCATAAGTCAGTAAATTTCATTGGAAATACATAATGTTTTTCTTTGGGTGATATTGTGTCTTATTCACTATTAGTGTTTTTCAATAGAGTAATATGGTGCCAAGTTTATTGGGTCATTAGTTGTGAAGAGGATTGGACTAATGGGGTGGTGATTGGTTCTTCCACAATGGTATGATACTGTGTGTAGATTTTAATTATATAGTGAATTAGGTAGTTTTTACTACTATTCCCTTTAGAGTTATAGATGTTGAGGTATGGTTAAAGTCGACATGTCATTTGAGCATTATCCGGCTCGTATTGTTGATCATAGTGGAAAAGACTTGCGAGGAAAGACTACACCTTTGGTTTAAGATTTATGGAAGCATGGTGGTTTTTATGAGGAAAACTAGGAAAGGTAGTTAAATATGTGAGATTATTATCCTGATATTGTTACTATTGAAGCTAAATGATGCACGGAAAGACCTGCTCGAGGATGAGCTATTATAAGGTGGGGAGGTTGTATGATCTAGTATCCATAGAGGTATGTACTTCTTAAAAATGTTGGTCTAAAACACTAAGTACTCATTCATTAATTTTTATCTAGATTTATGAGTGACCTTGGGGTGTTCCAATGGTTTAAGACATGAAAAGAAGGAAAATAGGTCCAATCTGTACAAGGATCATGATTTGTGCACAGTTATAAAAATAGTGTGGGATTCCTAGGAAAATGATTCAACCTCAAAAAATGGAATTATTCATTGTTGTTTCACGGTTAGTTAGACCGTGCAAATCTCCCCAGGTAATTTTGTGACCTCAGCTTCACTAGACACTATCTTATAAATGGTTTGTACACGTTTTGAAAAACTGTTTAGATAAACCATGTGGTCCAGCAAAAGTTGGAAAAATTACAGTTTTTCCACTATGAGATTTTAATATCCCATCCGATTTCTCACCTTTTTCTTCCTCCTTAAGCCCTAGAGACTCCCCATTTTGACCAGATCTTCCAAGGCGTTGATCTCTTTCATTTATAATATATTTTTAGGGCCATTGGTTGTATATCAAAGATCCGTGTATGTCTTTTGCATCCCTTTCTTCTCTTTTCCAGATTAGGTTTTGTGGTTTATCCCATATTCTTATAAAGCCCTATAACTATATTGATTATGGGGAATCTCGTTTGGGGAATCAAAGGGTGTTTGAATCTGATTATAAGTCTATGATCAAGAGTGCATTCCTTATTAGATTCATGGTAGGTGGTCTACTATTTGTATCTCATAGTTGTTGAGTTGATTGTTTCATGTTTGGTTGTGTTCTTGGTTATATCTTGTTGTGATCTTGGGTCCTTGGGTGAGATTTGGTAAAATGGGTGTCCAAATTGTTATGTCAACCCCCCATTATCCCCGTGGGATGTATGGAAGATGAATTGAAAAATTTAGAGCCACCCATGGGGTGTACTGTCATTCTCGGACCTAGAAATTGGTAAAATTAAGTGTATGGTTGACTTGAGATAATGTAGATCCCATATTGAACTTGTTAAATATATTTGGTAGAGTTGAAAATGGAATATTGATAGTTTTTCCTAGGTTTGATAATATCATAAGGGGTTATTTATCATGGCTTGGAAAAGGGTGAATTAGGTTAATTTAGATTTTGTCGAATGTCCTATGAATTGTGTTGAAATGCCTAAAAGGATTATTATATATGAAATGATGAACATGTTAAATTGGAAACAGCTTGTGAACCGAATATAATTTTAATGTATTTTTATAAGTTAATTGATGAATATGTTGAATGGGTTAATACATGTGAATAATGGGGAATACCTAATTGGATGAATGTAATAAAGTTGTTTGGTAATGTGATATAATAATTGTAATTGAAATTCATAGGTGGGAAAATGATTGTGAAATGATCAATGGGATAAGCAGTCTAATGTATGCAACATGGGTAATATTTGGTAATGTATGGGAATCAGTGAATATGATTTTTGATTTATGCATAAAAAATGGGAGTTGGGCTAAATGTAAATGTTGTGTAAATAACAAATTGTTTAATGGGTTATGGCATAATATGTATTCCCATGTTGATTTTTGTGGACTTAGATTGTTATTTCTAATGGTTGTGATAATGTATGTGTTGTTAATGGATATATATAATCATGTTCATATGGAATGGTAGCGTTGGGTATTGACTAAGGTTCTACTTATATGGGTCGAGTTAGACTGAGGCTCTAAACTACACCCAAAATGCACAGATTATGGGAAGGGGACTGAGCTGTGTTCCCCTAATGGTTTCATTCCACCTAGACTGCATCTTTGTGTGGAGGATAATTTGGTTTTGCTTATGTGTTTATCCCTAGTGAGATAGTTAATTGTCTTATATTATTATGTATAGTGAGGAATTTATTAGACTCTTATGTGAATGATGTAAATTCTTAACCCATGGAACACATGTTGATAGTGAATTAACTAATGAAGATGATGAAAATTATTAAAATGGTACTAAGGTTGGAAATGGTTAAATTAATTACTGTTAACTAATGGAACCTGAGTAGTCCTTTGTTTATTTTTAATTTGTTTAGTATTTTCCGGAACTATCTATTAGATTGGATATTTTGTAGACACCATTGGTGGTGGCCTACTAAGTTGTACTCACACCCTTCTTGTGTTCTATTGGGTACATGAGTAGATTTTATGGTTGAAGGTCAGGATAAGGGCAAAGGCATGGTGCTTGAGAGTGGAGTCAGGATTGGGATGTTCATTGATGAGGTTTCTGACATGGATTTGGGACTTTATGGGGATTTTATTGTTTATCCTTATTTTGGATTTGTTCACCTGATATTGTTCAGTAGGACATGCCATATTTTACTTTTGGCTATAGTTGATACCTAATTGGGGAAGTGGGTGGTTATGCATTATTCTGGTTATTAATTATTATTATTTCTATTTCATTTGTTATATTTTGTGGATTAATCAAGTAATAAGGGTATAGTATCCCCATTTTATCTATTATACCCTCACTGCTAGTTAACAAACTCTAGAATATGTGGAGACGTTCTTTAGTTCATGTGGTGACCTGGCTCGGGTCACCAATTTAGAGTCTCTTGGATTTGGGATGTTACAATTTTTTTCAAGGCTTAAAGGAATCGTTAGGAAGTTTATTGAAATTCCATAGGCAATAAAAATATTTTTTTTATTTAGAGGATCACCATGTGGTATCAAATTTCATGTTTCAAGCTATCTTGGGTGTTTTGGAACTCTTGAGAATGGAGTAAGGTCATGGTGTTGTTTTATCCTTGTTAATTTTGGATATTTCTCTTGATCTTAGTAAACTTTGAGATGAAGTGAATCATATGAAATTAAATGACTTTGGTGGTCACGAATTTGAATGGTGTGATCACTCTTTTATAAAATAGGTGACCAAAATGATCCAAGTTGGCTAGGAATGGAACTCATTGAATCACCCTGTGAAAAAAATAGACCCTAGAAAAAATCTAGGTAGCCTGTTTCACTGATAATTCTTCCCCAAAATTTCCTCTATGGAAAACTGAGAGACTACCATGCTGATTTTCTTGGTTTGCTACATTTTGTGTTCATCTTTGTAAAATTTACATAAGAAAACACTTAGGTAATTGGATGTGTTAACAAAAGAGGGAATACTTAAGATAAGAAAATATATTGAGGGAAATTGTGAGTTAGGAATCACCACATTTAAGTATATAAAAAGGTGTGGTAAAAAATATCTAGGTGCACATGGGTAGTGTTGGGATGAGGTGGAAAATATGAGAGGACTTTCTATATGTTATTAGGGATGGTCATATCAGTTGTCTAGGGGATGAAACGTCGTGAAACATGCCATAATACATGGAGTGGCACTAGTTAAGGTAATTAAACCTTATTTTAATGGATCATTATAATTATATATTCAAACCTCTTAAATATTGGCTCTACTTTGACCAAGTAGAACCATGGAATGGAGTTACATCCCCATAATATAGTGGACACTATTTGGGATTTCATTATAAATAAATGTCTTGAGATTCTATGGATTTATTTAAAATCATTCCCTGTTAACCCTGTCCACCCCTGACACCTCTCACCACCCTCTAACTTCATTATTGAGTATTGATGAACCTTGAATTGATATATGGAATTCGTAAATAAATATACTTTCTCTCTTCTCCTATGATACTTGATTTTTCTATCCTTCTTCTATCTACAAGCTCAATTTTCTTGAATTTCTCTACTTTTTGTTGACATTCAAGAAATTATTCATCTGTACTTATTATAGATGGGTCCCTATGGAGATTCCTACCCTGGTGGTTGATCCATAATCTTCTATTCTTCATCAAAAGGATATTAAACTACTAATCAATGAAGGGGAGCTATTAATTATCCTTTTTTATATGAATGTGTGAACATATTATGATCTCTACTCTTTTTCTATTAATGGAATGAACCTATGAATTATCATATTTTGATAAATAATGAATTGTTATTCGGTCACTTATATCACCTATAATTTTTTCAGTTAGATGTTGCTCTTTATTGTATATATAGTGTAATATATATTTTACTATGTTCATGTTATTTTTTAGTATCATTAATTAACATGAAATTTGATAAGCAATATAATGTCATAATGAAGGGTTGATTATTGAAATTGGTATGTAAATTAATTGTCACTATTACATGAAATTGATTAAATATGAATGTTATGCATGAAGCGTATTATTTTTTACATTTACATATGGATAACTATTTATTATCGGTAGTTTATTTCTACTGATCCTATGCATTATAAACCCATTTATTTAATATGGTAAAAAACTATTATTTGTTGAAGATAATTATTTTGGGATTAGTATATCAAAACATGTTTTATAATGGATTGAATGACTTGTATATATGGCCTTAATTTACTCATGAATGTGTTTTTCTAAATAACATTTATTAGTTTTTATGATTACTCAATAATGTTATATGTTTTATTTTTTTTATTACATGGTATGTTTGGTAAAAAAAATAGGTTAATGGGATAATTTCATTTGGTCCTAGAAGTGGATTAATGTCAACTGTGGTGGGATGGAATGTGACATATAAATTAATTTTGTACTTGAAACTGTGGTGGTATCAATGTATAGAGTGTTGTGATTCTCATACATAATTTTTCATGTTGATTTTAAATAGATGGGTTGCTAGATATGTTTTTTCTTTTCTGAATCCAATCTGCATATGGATTTATGCATTAAAAGTGAATCATTGGTAGTGGTAACTTATGATTAGTCCAATAGTAGCAAGAATTTAAGGAATTATAAATGGATTAATGAATGAAATAATAAGATACGGTTTTATTTATAGTGTATATGATTTATGATCGATATGTTAAATAATGAAAAACATGGTATTTGTTAGTTAAATTATCAAATATCATGGGTATTGAATATATAAATTCAATATGATTCATGAATGCTTGCTGGTTTATAATTGAATGGTTAGATAAATACAAAAATTGTGAGGGGTTTAATAAATGATGGGTAAATTTTAATATTATTAATTAGTGAATGTTATCTTGTTATATTACTAAGTGATGATGATCAAAGATGATAATCTTACTACATCGGTGCATGTTTGAAAACTAGCCTGTTAACCCTTTGTGTTGACAATCTGGTGTATTTTGAGATGATATCTAGAATTTGAGTCGAATTAAATGTTTTTCATTAGTTTGGGTTTCAATTATATATCATTGTATTTTTAGATTTTATATGCATCACTGCATGATTTATTAATGAAACAAACACACAACTTATTTATGGGTGTTTTCACCAACATCTAGGTTAGTGAGGTAATGGATGGATGACTTCCCCCACTCCCCCTCTAGTTGTGTTATATTATGTTGTAATTAATGGGCAATAATTACTTAAGGTATAGGTTATAGAATCACATTTTTAGTGGTGGATCTCAGTCTTATTATATAATTATGTTCATTCTATAATGGATTGAGGTTATATTGCATGAAATTATTCTTTCAAGGTGGATATAGATTCTTATAAGATTAAATACATGGGATGAAGTGGATTGAGGTATAACTCATGATACACAATTCATGGTGGCTTCCATACTTCTACATTTATATGACATGAGATGATGATGAGGTTATGAAAAGATGTATGGGATAAATGATGGATATGATATGATTTTTTGTGATAGTCTAGGATAACTTGTGGGATGGATGAACAAATAACGTGTGTTGTTGGGGAATGAGAGAGACACACTATTATGGAAGTAGAATTGGGTTGTATTTCATGTATAAATATAAGTTTATTTGGATTTTTTTTTTATGTTAATTGGTTAGCGATCGATGGTGATGATGGGATGTATATTTTTATCGGCTTAGGAAATGAGTTGGTTTAATTACTTATTCACTAGTCTACCGTATTATAATTTCTCATTTTAAATGAGGGTAATTTTTAGGATGCTATTGACTATACATATTTTCTCACTTGGTATATATATATACAATTTATTGGTTTGTCAGAGATAGCTCGTGATCGAACTAGGCCTTCATAGCTTGTGGAGTTGTTTGCGAGTTATCAAAACTCTTGGTTATTGACAATGATTTCCTTTAGTACTATTCAGTTGTTTCCATTATGTATGAAATTAAATTCATGTATTAGTTTTTATTTTTTATTTATGAATTTTTTTTAGTTATGTTATATTATTTTGTATCTAATTCCTTAAATTTCAAAAAAAATATCATAGTGTCTCATATGTGATTATATACCCTCGGTTCTAGTCACCAACCCAAGTCATTTTAGAGTTGGTCCTTGGTGGTAATCATTCTTATCTTAATTTATATCCTGTTATGTATACCAGTGGAGGTGGTGGTGACATACAAGTTTTAGAGATGATGGTAGATTGATAAGATGGAGTTTAGAGATATTCACTAGTGATGATGAATGGTTTGGTAGAAAAACAATATCAGTTGTACGTAGAATATAATTTAAGAAGGGGAGACAAACTTGGACATAGGATTTTATGGACCTATGTGATCCAATACAAGGAATTTCATGTTTATAGAACATTCAATGAAATTTAATGTTTCGTGTAGGGTATATACCTAGTTATGGAACATGCATCACGATTATCTTTGAATGTCTTTCAATTGGGTATAAAATTAGAATTTGGTTGAAATTTAACTAATTAATTAACCTTAAGGATTATATATTCAATGTTTATTAGTTTTAAACATTTTTTCATTTTCATGAATACATCCACATAGATGTCTGTATCATGACCACATTGAATATGTTTATTAGGATGGGAAAGAATAGTACCACATAGTGCAGGTCAAAGATGAAAATTCATAGAGGAATATAAACTAATAGATTCAGTGTGAGAGTCTGAAAAGGTATAAGGGATATGGTTTAGATTAGGAGACCAAGTATTGGATAGATATGGCAGATTATTCCTTTTTGATGAATTATTCGAAGTAGAACTGTGTTTTTTTCATGATGATTATATATATATGAGCTTTGTAATGGATATTCTTATTAATTTAGGATCTTAATAAGTCATATATATCATAAAAGAAGTTTTGTGACCAGTTTCACGTGAAGTTTCATTCTTCAACCTCATTGGTGTCTTGTCAGTAACATATTCCTAACCTTCACCAAGTAAATTCTAGTGTATGGGAGTTTAATATCCATCATAATAACTAATTTTGTTGTGTTTCAAACCTTCTTCAATATGAGACGGATAGGGAGATATATATAGAGGAATCTTTTCAAATGGGGATGTAGTGTAAGGTCACCTTTTTTATATTGAAGACATACCCATGTGTGATTGAAAGGGTATAGGTCATTGGGAATACTCTATCCCAAGATATATCATATTAAGAGGGGATTCATCAAGACTATCAATAGGGTATATATATATATATGTCTAGAAGTTCTATGTTTCTTCACCATATAAAGATGTTTCAGACTGTGGGGATTTCATTAAATCAATTTTCATCTCTTTTTTTCTAGAGATTGAAGTTCATGGATCCATGATAGTGGATCAATAATGGGTTTTTATGATTTTGAAGATTTTGGAAATTACAATTAAGAGTTTATAAACTTCCTTAGTAATCTTCATGGATCTTGTGGCCCTCTTTAGGATCATTCATAAAAAAAATATCCTCTAATATAGTATTAATATGAATTTTATATAGCCTTTAATTTGTAGATATGTGATGGGTTAAGAAGAGTACATTAATGTAATTTTCATAATCCTATAGGATAATAGTCAATGTGTGATCAGGGAGGGTATTCCATTAGGTCTATAGGGGACATGGTGTATGTAGTTTTCAGATGCATTACATAGAAAATATAACATCTAGTGAGCCATAAATAATGGGAGGTACTATATTAATATTTATCACTTTGGTATGTGCATTATTTTATCCATGATCTATGAAGAATTTGGTTAAACCATACCGAGTACATGAATTATGACATTAGGTGGATAGGATTACGGTAAATATGGAATTGACAATCATGTCTTTGGGTAGATATTTCTTGTATGATGTATTCAAAAGGTATAATGTGATTCTAGGGAAACAATGTTCTTGGAAAGGAATCATATTTTTGTTGATATATCCATACCCCATCATCCTTGGAATATATTATATGTATCAGTTGTAGGCAACTGTGTATTTATTAATGAGGTGTGTAATTTTCTATGATGTTGATAGATAGTATCTTGTTGTTATTTTTTTGATAAATACCCTCATAAGGGTTTAAGGCTTGTTGATCCATGGATTATTTTATGGGGTTTTGATATTTATTTCCGTAGGGTATTAAAAATTGGTTTTTTCCAGGATTTTGGAAGAGTTCCATGATGCCATTTTATAAAATATTTTTACCCTACTCACTTGATGAGAGATTGGGTTTGGGAAAATTATATATCCCCGAATCACTCCTCTGTCATTGTCTCCATATTGGGTGGACCGTTTTTAGTTGTGGGAGTTCTAGATTTTGGTTGATAAAATCAATTGGATATGAATCATTTAACAATGTTAATCATCTTGGGGTTTATAGGTTCTGTTTACAAAGTAGGATGATTAGGTTATTCACTTGTGTATTGATTTTATCTATTTAAATCTAGAAGAAATGAAGAAACTTTATCATATCCCATGAACTAATGATTTATATGATTATTTTAAGGTTGATATACTGTTCTAAAAGATCAATTTGAAATAAAATAACTATTATTTTCATGTAAAGGATGTGGATATTAAAAATTCTATCTTCAAATATCATTATGGGTATTATGTGTTCATTCTAATTTCATACACAGTGATAAACACTTCATCCTTATTCATCAAACTTATAATTTTTTTTTATGATATTATTTATAAGTTTTTGGTGGTGTTTATTATCAACATTGTTTTATTATTTAAGTCAATGTAGGATCACACAAAGAATCTATGAGCTATTTTAGGGGTTATTTAGTGTCAGAAACTATTAAGAATATATAAAATTATCTATTATAGGACATTGTGTTTTGTTTCTTATAAAATTTCATGTCTCATTAAGATGTATCCATGGATCCCTTGATAGTGGAGATTGTTGTTTTTTTGGTGGCCCCTAAGAATGTTATCAAGGTGTAATGTTTTGATCGTCATGTTGGCTATTACCAGAGGTTCATTCTAGATTTCTCTTGGGTTGTGAGTCCTCTAATAGATTTGTGTATAAAGGATCTAGAATCCATGTATACAAACCATTGATTGGATTCATTAAATTATTTAAAGGGTCTATTGATCATTTCTCAAGTTATTTATTTTCCATATGAGAGAATTTTGTTTTTAGTTTATTGTGATCCTTCATTTCTTTGATTGGGTTTTTTTTTTATATATAAAAGTGTGGTTATCCCTTATGGGTATTAGAAGTTATGACTTCATGAATGTAAGTATTTAATCAATTATCTTGATATTTCTTAATTTTTTCAATATTAATTTGTTTCATAATTACATAATTGGATAATTCTTTGTGGTCCATATAGATAACAAGTTCCTATGGTTTTTACTTTCCTATTTCAAATTGAATTTTTGACATAAAAGGTGGAGGTAATTCATAGAGGATTATAACTTTAATATTTATTATGAACTACAGAAAGGGAATTGTTTGGATATTTCTTTGAGAAGGAAGTTTCACAATGATGTTTTAACACCCTATGAATTAAATAAATTCTATGTTCAATAGTTCATAAACCACACAACTCCAAACAAAATTGAACCATGAAATATCATTATTTTATTACTATTATAAATTATTTTATTGAATTGTTGGGTATGAATTGAATTAACCATATTATGAAATATATATAATGTAACTACTCAATAAAATTTTACTAATAAATTATTATCAAAAAATTACTCAATTTTTAGTAGTCATTCTTTTCTTCACAAATGCATTTCCTCCAAAAAATTGGTTTTATTGTTTTTTTGTGAATATAATATAATTAAAATATTATAATTTTTGAAAATATATTTTAAAATATTAATTCAGTTTTTTATAGGAAATTTGAAAAATCATCATAAAGTGAAATGTTTTTATTTTTTTGAAAAGGATGATTTTTAATGAATAGTGAAAAATTCAGATTATTATTATTGGAAACTGTATGTTTGATTCAAAAATTAAAAAATTACAATTTTGTTTTAAAATTTTGTAATGTAAAATTACTTCTTTTATATTATGAATAATCTAATTCTGTTTATTTAAATAAATTTTTTTATTAAATTTTCTATGAACACATTTTTATATTTCAAAATACATTTTTATTAAATTCTAATTTATATTGTGTTTTTATTTTTATCTTAAATTAATTTTTACCTCTTATAAAAATTTAATCATGAGAAATTAATTCTTTATTTTGAATTTGGAGGTTCATATTTTTTTAAATAGTTCCCTTTTATTTTTGTTCATCATGAATAGAAAACATAATAAATTTGTGTTATCATAGTAAATGTAAAATGGGTTATTTATGGTTAAAACCATGATATAAGGTCTCAAAATAAACTGAGCACTTGAATTTATTTTATTTTATGGGTGAAATTTTACCATAGTCGTCCTAGTGCGTATATGTGGACTACCGTCTCCAGGTAGCGATACAATTCATTTTCCATTTCCATATTTCATGGATGATTATTCAGATGGTTTTAATGATTAGACATAATATTTATGAAATAATTTTTATTCTTGAATTATAATATCAAATATACCTTCTTACCTTCCAATCTGTTGGAAAAAGATAATGTCTCTCATCCACACATGTGGACTTTTGTCTCCACAATCCGATGTGATTTTTTTAAAATTCAAAATTACATGGAAGATTATAAGGGTATATTTAAGTAATATAAATGACATATATGATATAATAATGATTTTATAAAGGTAAATTAAAATTTACCATTCTTTTATTCCATCCATCAAAAAGTTAAATTGTGTTCATGCATATATGAAACTTACCGTCCCATTGAACAATGAAATTATTTTTTCAAACAATACCTTTTATAGATGATTATAGATATGTATATATTAAAAATATATTATATTTATATAATTATTAATGTTAATTATATTATGGAACCCTGATCAATGTACAAGGACCATAACTTTCGAACTAAAAATCTCATGAGAAGAAAAATGTTAAAACCCAGAAACAATGTTTTAGAAAATTAATTATTAATAAATGGGAGTTAAAATGTTATACATGTAACATAAATGATAGTATAAGTGTTTATATGATTATGGTATTGAGTTATAATAAATTTAAATTTATTTTTCAATTGGATCGGGTGATTTTGAAATAATTAAAAATCAAGGTAAGTGTTTCTCATCTCAATTTCATTTATGTAAGGAATATGTAATATTCACCACTAGTTTCTATTTTTTTTTGTTACCCATGAATTTATTTTATGATTATATATTATAAAATTAATGAGATTGGAGAATCTATATAAATATATTTCTTTTAGGTATTTCGGATTAATATATTATTAGAGTTGTAAGGGTTAATCATATTAAATTTTCTTCTTTGGGATATATGTTTTATTACGTACCTATCATATTTAATGATGTGTATATACATTCCAATTTACATGTTATATCATTAATATCATTATAATAATGATATTTAACATTTCATTTTAATTTATTCTTTTATACAGTATACGATTCAAATGTTACCAAAGTGGTATGGGATTTATTTTACAATTTCATTATTTATTGAGATTGATTATGATCACGTTTCTGATGATGATGTTTTATTACCTATCTTCTAATAAATGAAATAATTCAATTCTTCCCTAGTTATTTATGTATAGATAATTTTTTTCCCTAAATTTTATTCTCTTTATGAAGTTAACATACAAAAATAATATTTTTAGAAAAGATAGAAATTATTTCTCTCTTTAGTCAAAACTCCCATATGTGTCCATGTTTTCATTAAAATGTGTTTTCTAAATTATGTTTACGATTCTCATATTATTTGTTAAATTAATTTTTAACCATTTCATATTTTTTTAAAAAAATAAAAAGCATATAATTTTCATATTGTAAATGAGTTACTTCTAACTTTTTACCTAATAAAATGAAAGGAATTATTTTTTTAATGAACAGAGCATGAAAAATGTTTACCTCTATCAAGACCACTGAATGATTTGAAGGTTCCTTTACAAATTTACAAGGTTATTTTTAAATAAATTTTTTTTCATAATATTTTGTAAAATTTTATATTTTAAATAACTTATTTCAATGATAAAAGAATATTTTATTTAAGAAATTATATAGTGATTTTAAGTTAATTTGTCATTTATTTTGACATCCATTTATGTTAATAATTCTTTAATGGGTTTATGATATAATGATATCATCCAATTAATTTTTTTTGGATTAATATTATGATTTAAGGATAATTCTTTAAAACCTGTTTCATTCCAACTATATAATTATGTTCCAATTAAACCATTATGAAACTCTTTTCCTTTCCATGGGTCATGTCATTATGAATATTTTATGATCATATCGCACACATGTGAATAATTTTCATTATGTGAAGGGTGGGACTAGAAATATATTAACCTTTAATGAATTAGGAAAATATGGATATCTCATGAGATAATAAAGACTAGGATGGGGAGTGAAACTAGATGAGTAAATGACTATATCCACTATGATAGTCTTGGAAGTAGACCTTGACTATGGATATGATCGTTAGGGATGTGATCCTAATCCACTATTATAGTCTTCAAAGTTATCATTGACTACTAAGAAAATGATTTTTTATTCTTATGAGTATACCACAAATATATGTTAAATGACAATATTATGCTTTCATGGTTTATGTTATTCAGTTACATTATGAATTGTGTCTTATAAAATACCATGATTTAGGTAATGAATCAATATTATAATATATGGTATGAAGGGATTGGATTTTAAATATTACTCTCATGTTCTCATTCCATTATGCTCAAGGTTTCATTATCTAATCATTAATATCTCTTGTGTTGATCCTTATTGGGCATCAAATATCATCATTTTTCTTGTTTCCTTTCCCCATGTTATGAAGAAAGTATTTATGTTTTACAGGTCTACAAATGGTTATAATTATAAAAAACATTATGGGTGATGATTTAGATCCCTTTTGAACAATTATTTTATGTATCCAAGTTTATAAACACACTAATCCTAGATTATTCTTACATGGATCATAATGTTATATAATAAATATTTATCAAATGATATGTTATATCTATTTATGAACAGTTTGGGTCACTGTAGTTGGTATCAAAGTAGGATTCAGATAATATTTGGAGATTATAATTTGAATACATTATTGAAAAACCTGTAGACAATTCTATGTATAGGATGTCATCATAAATGTTTTGGTAATGAATATATTATGTGGTCTTATTAGAAGTACATGTCTATCTTGATAATATAAGTGGACATGGTTTTGGAATACATACATCAAAGGTTAATAATCCTAAAAATTATAAGTTGAATATATCCTCTCCATCACAGTAGTGAAATGTGATTTTCCCCTTACTGTGAACCTGGTTTAACACTCTCGAGGGATATGCTTGGGATAATTCACACATTTATTATGAACCATCCTGAAGGATTTGAATATATGATAATCAATTTTGTCCTAGGTTAAACACAAGGTTTCATATATTAAAAAGATGTTGTAATGAATTAGTTATATAAATGATTTTTCATTTTCTATCACTATAAATTTTTTAACATAATTTTTTTGTTTTAGTTAGTTATTGGATATAGGATGATTCATATTAACAATAAATGTGATGAACAATGGAATGATTTTACTCATGAGAAACTAAATGAAAAAATAATTGGAAGGAGAAAATGGGATTATTCCTAATCAACTATCAAGATATAATATTAATAATATAGAATTCAATGAGACTAATAATTAATCAAGTAAGAGTATGACTGAATTTTATGAATGTTTATGTGGTAATGACCATATCGGAAATAATATTTATTTTCTTCATGTCAAGAATGTAGGAAGGATAACCTAGGATAATGAATCTAAGTAAGGGAATGATATTTTATTTAAGTAAATGATATTTATAGAGTGATGAATTTTCGAGTGATTCAATGTCTTATGTTTATAGAACTTGGGAAATATCCATGTAAACGGCATAATCCAAGGATTAACTCATAAACAAATGGTGTAAATATTTTAATTTAATCATTAAAGTGATAGGATTTAAGTTTCTAAGTATATATATATAACAATTATTTTCTAGAAATTTTATATCACTGATATTGTAATTATAAGAATCACCAAACATCTAAGGATTGTTCCATAGTAATTTTTCATTAAGGATTTTAAAACAAATACAAAATGGAAATGATAAAAAAAGAAACTTATTTAGCAGTATGCTGGTATTTTTTAACAATGTGTGATTAATAGGAAAATAAAACATAATATGTGGCTGATTTTGTGTTAATAATGTTTTTTTATAAATAAATTGATTGAAATTAATGAATTATGTGTGATAGTATTGATTACCTTAGAACATATTAACCATTTGATGGAAAAGTGGTTTATGTTATCGTTTATAGAGTTTATATAATTGTTAGATGTATAAAATATATTCAATAGTCAATGAATTTATTTAAATAATAATTATAGATTTTATTTTTTTTAATATTGTATGTTTTAATTGATTATTTATGCTAATTCGGATTATTAACATGTTTCATCAGAATCTATGATTAAGGTATTCATGTATTAGGTATGTGACATTTATATTTACTTTATATTTTTTAGGGGATAATTTTATTTTGATTTTGGAAATTTAGTGACCTTATTTCTTAATTATTGGATTTTGAATTTAGTCTGGAATATTTTGGAAGGATTATAAGAGTAATTACTTATGTAATGGTTTAAGATTGAAGTTGGGTATTTTAATTTTAATTTAAAGTATTATGTTTCATATTGGATAATATATGATAATCATTATGGTTTCATCAAATATTTATAGGGTAGAGGAATATCTTTTTAACCTTTTTATGGGTTCTGTGATCTCTTAGAAATTCCTTTTAGTGCTCCATGAATGAAATGTTCATCTATAATACTCATAGTTTGGGGAAAAGATGATATTGTAGAGGAAATTTATTACAGGATTAAATTATTCTTATTAATTAAGTATATTTTAATATATTATTATTCTATATGGTAAAGTAATTAATCGACTCTTGGAATAGAATCTTGAATAAATTTTAGCCTATTAATATCATTTATGATAAATTAGTGGTCATTTTCACACCTCGTTGATATATATTTTTGGTCATTAACATTCTCAAGATAGTTCTCTTTTTTTATCTATGTTATCTTTCACACTCCATCATTATTAATAACTTTTTTTCTTCCATGTCCATATTTCCACTACCCAATAATGTTATCCTATTTGGAAACATAGTTATGTGTTATTCCAGATGACCTTTATATTTCTCATTCACAATTTTCAAGAGAAAGTTTTATTAACCATTTTTATAATGTTGGTTTTCAAAAAATTAATTTTAAAAAATAAAACATTAATTAATAAGATCAATTTTAAATTTCAAGGATGAAATTTATTCAAGGGGGAATGTAACACCCTATCGTTTTAAAGGAACATTGTGTTTGATAGTGTATACAACACCCAACATCGACCTTAAACAAATAATGAAATATTATTATTTTATGAGCTTTATAATATAACCTATTGAATTGAAGGGTATGAATAAGATTAAACTCATTATGAATTATATATAAAGTTATGGGTAAATAAATTAATTCTTAGTAATATAAACTTAGTTATTTGGAAAGTCATTTTATTCTTGAAAAATAAATATTCATCAAAATGTGTATTATTGATTTTTTTCTAGAGAACAATTTAATTACATTTTTAGAATTCTATAAAATGTATTTCAAAAAAATAATTTCATTTTTACAGTAAATTTTCAAAATTATATTAGTGTGATATATTGATAAATTTTTGAAAAGGTTAATTTTTTAATTAATTGTAAAAATTGTGATTTTTATTGGAAACTATATTTTTTATTCAAACATTTAAAAAGTATAATTTTGTTATAAAATGGTTTCATAGTAAAATTAGTGATATTATAGTATTAATAATCCAATTAATTTTATTGATATCAATTTTATTATATAATTTAGTATAAAACATTTTTATACATAAAAACACATTTTTCTAAAAAACAATTTTTCGTTGGTTTCTATATTTCTATCTTTAATTTATTTATGGAACTTATAAAAATTAAATATTTAAAATTATATTCCATATTTTGAATCATTAACTCCAAATTTGGTAAATATTTCCCTTTTATGTTTTTCAATAGGAATAGTTTCCATAATAAATCTTTATTATAAATGGAAATGTAAAATTGATTATATAAGGATAAAAACATATTAATGGAAAAATTAAGACTCATTAATAAATAAAGATATATATATATTTCATTTTGGTATCATTGTCCCCTGTTAATGAAATTTATATTTCTTTATGTAAAGAATATTCCAAAATATCACTCTTTAAAATTTAATATCTCTAAAAAATTATATTTGTTTGGAAAGATGACAAAAACTATTATAAATATTTATTTGAAAGATTAATTAATTTTTTGATCATGATAATTTATTTTTAATTTTAGTGAAAAAATAGTTTCCATATATGTATAAGAAATGTTGACATACTATTTATTCAATTAAAAGAAAAATAAAATAAATAATTTTAAAAATATAAAAAGTAATATATTTTTAATGAAATATTGAGTTACAAGAATTTTTTAGTTAAATATTAAATATTAGAGACGTGTTAAAAAATTAAATTTTAATTATATTGTAACACCCTGACATTTTTTGAATTATTTTTTTGAATTAATTTAATATTATTAATTATACATAGCCCT
Source organism: Viscum album (assembly GCA_963277665.1). Lineage (NCBI taxonomy): Eukaryota > Viridiplantae > Streptophyta > Magnoliopsida > Santalales > Viscaceae > Viscum > Viscum album. The sequence continues at coordinate 2,116,686,932 of OY728136.1, forward strand.
GGATAAATATTTTGTTATAAAAAATCACTAAGTGAGGAATTTGTTATATGCAACACCAAGTAAATCTTGTGCTACATGAAACACTTAGATTATCTAAAAATATACCCAAAAATATGTTTGGCATTTACTATACATAATAATAAGTTCTTTTGATACCTTTGGTTACACGCAAGTCCGAGTTTTACCGGGTTACAATATACAATTAACATGATTATTAAAATATTATTATAACTCCTGATTGGCCTTTGGAAAGGAATTTATGAATAATATTAACTAAACTATGAAAATATTATTTACCCATGTATATAAAATGAATTATTTGGTTTTCAATTAGTATATTTGAATGTAATAACTATTTCAAAATAATGAAATTACATTTCAAAGTAATCTATTTCTCTATGTACAAACACAATTTTATCTTAATAAATTAAAAATCACTTATTTTATTAATGGTTTCAATAAAATTTATTTATAATATATTTAATAAATATTTTTTATAATTATCCAATAGATTTTATAGGTATTTAAAAATAATGAATCAAATTTTAAAAATAAAAAATATGTATTCTTTTAAAAGGTAATTTTACCACCTTTTAAAAGAAAACCCATATTAAATATGATTTTTTCCACTTTTATAATTTTTATTTGATAAAATTACCATCATTTTTAAAATTGTAACATAAAAATTATATTATGGTGTATTTTTTGTATTTTTATGTGAAGTTTCATTTCTTGATGAATATTGAATAATAATGAATTTTAATTCACAACTTTTGTAACACCCCAAGCTTCAACGGTACGTTTCCCCTTGAATAATGCAATAGCATGTGTTGTACGCAACTTTGAGTTCTAACACACACCACAACCAATCAAACTATTCGTTATGAATATTAATACCAACTTTTTGAAATTTTATAAATTTTATCTTTCAAAATTGACTTCATTTTTGGATTCGGAATATCGAAATTAGCTTAGGGTGAATTTTTGTTATTTTTCTGAAAACTTTCAATTTTTGATGAATGGTGAAAAAACACAGAGTTATAGTTTAAAAACGAAATTTTATTTAAATAGTTATTTATTCTATTTAAATATAATTAAGGTCAAAATAGATAAATAATACCTATATAAGTTCAATGTAATTCATTGGAGTTATTTTAGAATAATTTTAGATATATAAAAATTTTATGGAACTTTTCACCGTCTTTTACCCACCTCCTAGGAGAATTTAGAAATTCACGTAAAACATAATTTTACCGCTTCTGTGAGTGGAATTTAGAAACTCCAAGAGACACGGTTAATATCAAGGAGTAAAATGTGGTTCACCAAGATAAAAATAATTTTTCATGTATAGTAACGTTTTACTTTTATTTACCACGGTTAAAACTAAATAGGGTAATTAAGGGTGAAAATGATATTAATATTACCCTAACACATGTCCTAATTCTATTAGACAAATTTATCTCGACAAAAAACAACCTTAGTAATGAAATATTATCATTTAGGTCCACTTGTATTAGATTAGGACATTTATTATTATTTAATTTAAAAAAGAGTTAAAAGAGTTAAAATCAAAGTTTAATTACTAAAACATTTTTAATATAGGGTTATACATAATATAAATTATATTCTAAATATTTATTATAAAGATAAAAATATTTCCTACATAATGGTATTTTATTTATAATTTTTAGACTTAAAATAATTTAATTTATTTATGACACAATGGTGATACAGTAATTACCAAATTAATGAAATATTAAAATAATTGATATTATAAATATCCAAATAAATGTAATTTGAGACTTTTTATGAATTAAAATAATTTTATAGGTTAATATAACATATTATTATTTGTTATATGAATTGTTTTTGAAGTAATAATGTTTTTATAAATTTATAAAAAAACAAAATACCCAATAGTGTCAAAAGTGACATAAAAGGGTTTTCAAAACAAATATAATATTATTAATTGATATTATATTCCTAAATACCTAAGGTTTGGCCAAAAGAGTTATATAATGATATTTGTATCATTAATGGACCAATTTGGGGTATCTAAGAAGTATATAGTTTGTTTATTAACTATATAATATAAAAATATAAATAGACATGGTAAATTTCAAACTATTTAACTAAGAGTTAAATCTAAAAGATAAGGTTACTATAGCAACCCAAACCGGTATAAAATCTATTGGTTGGGTGTTTTTATACTCCTACCCACCTTATACACTGAATAATCCACTTTGGATCCATTATAAACCGAATATAAATTTATTATCAATAAATACTTTAAGTTTTTTCCTAAAGAGCCCCTCCTCCCCATTATAAAAGGACAGCACTTCTAACCAATTCCTTACACCTCTCAAGCCTTTTGGCTCGGAAAAACTCTTCCCAAATATCCTCCAAACTTACCTAAAATCAACCTAGAGGCCTTAGTTTGATCAGAAAGCCAACCTAAGGAGCCCTTTTGATCAAATCAAAAGGAAGAACCTGAAGAAGAGGTAACGTTTTCACCACCCTCTTTCAAGTTCCTTTCTTCTTCAACTTCTTCTTTATATGTTATTTCCATTATAAAATAATAAATCCAGAATATTATATATACTTTTATGTTATTATAAATATGGTACAACCGTATTCATTATTCTATCCATCCTTTGAATGACATATCACCATACGTGCGTACGTACGGCTTACCGTCTCCACGTCATGGTGTAATTGTTATTCAAAACATTATTATTTAGATGGGTCTAATAATGATGTTTAATTAATGTAAATACTAAATATAACATGATAATGAATTTTTATACATGATTTACCATCCAATTATATGTTATTTTAATCTCAAAACAATGATATTATCACTCGTGCGTACGTACGGACTACCGTCTCCACGAACGCGATGAGATTCATTCCCCATCGTATCCGTATAAGTCTAATTATCATTTTATGATTAAAAATAATGTTTAAGGACTTAATATAATTCTGTATATGAATAAAATACAACCTATCTATAACAGACACGACTTATGTAACTAAACATTTAAAATAAAACGAGTAAGTTAACACCTGAAATGACGATAATACTAAGATATTATTAACAAAGAAATGTTAAAAGATCATATATGGTATCATATTAATGTATATTATTCTTGTATAATTAAATAAAAATTATTTCAACATTATACATGAGGCTAACCTACCCTTGACCAAGTAAAAAGTACAAAGTAAGGGGTTTCTTATCTCACTTTTAATTTCATGAGATTTCAATTGTTCACCACTTATTTATTGCATGTGGTGGGTGTACTCCCCATGATTGTATTAATTGTGTAATATAATTTAATTTATGAATATTTATATCATCATAGTATTATCCTTCTTTCATGGGTGTATGTTTCGTAAGTTACTAAATCGATAAGGGAATTTGAAATTTCAATTTCCATTCCTTTGCCTTTATGCATACTTCGTTGATTATTTTAATCCAAGATTATGTGTGGAATCACTACTCATTTGATTATGTCATAATTTCCACTCCCAATTCTATGGATATACTTTTGATACACATAATAACTCCATTGATAAATTCTCATGTCATCGGTAAGAACTTGATAAGTGTAATTTTTACTCAATCTCAATTTGTTGAGTTAAACATCCAATTCGTTGGTATTGTTTTTACAAGAATATGTGTGAATGTCCTTTGATTGTTTTACACTGAATATCCAATCATATTGAGTGTTTTTATATTTGTCAGACATAATTATGTCGTTGACTTATCCTTAACCTAAGTATATGGTCTTTATAAGATATTTCATCTCAATTTACATTCCATTGAGACTTCTTCGTTCTTATACACCAATTCACTTTTATATGGTGTATATAATGTGCTTTGAAATAATATATCATGAATCCCTTTATTCTCATGATATTATAATTTTTTGATTACCTCAATTATTTTTATTCATGTATCTCTCTTTTGGTAAGGAACTCTACCTAAAATATCATTTTAAATTTTTTAATGATTTATTATTCTAAATCTTTCTCATTAATGTCCATGATTCAAAAATGGTTTTAAGGATTTATTTATATGGACATTAATGTTTTCAAAAAAAATTCCTTTTAAAAGTTTCAAAGTGGTATGGGACACTTTGATTCAAAAATCTATTTTAAATATCTTTTTTAACAATAGTGTGACTTTTAAATGTTTTCAAGAAAAAGGGGGATATTTCTCTCAATAGTTTGATGATTATTTTAATATATTTCAATATCCTTCATTATTCTCGATTGAGGTTAATCTAATATAAAACAATCTTCCATATTGTATCGAATGAGTTATGTTTGACTGTGGATGTGATATTTTTATACCATTCATGGGTTGTGGTTAAAGTATTGACATTTCATATGCTAGTTTTAATACGAATGTTTATGTTATGTTTCAAACTTTTCATATGAGGAATGAATTTGACTTAGTAAGTGACGGGTGGAGCCTGCTATAGCTCCTCGATGCATCGGTAGGTCTCATGAGACAAACTAGTGTCTTGGCACAAGGTCTTGACAAAATCTTATTTGTCGTCTTGGAACGAGGCCTTGACTATGTGGTTATGATAGTCTGGAATTATGTGTTCCATCATTTTGAAAGTCGTTATTGATATTGCATGTGGTTATTCGACTAGTATAATATCCATGTGAATAAGTAAATGTAATTATTTCATTTTATCTTTTCCATATTATGTTGAAGTTTATGTTTAAAATGCATTTGTTTTAGTTATACATTTCCATAAATATTTATACTTATATATGAAATTTTCCACTATATTGTTATCCTTACTGAGAATCTGATCTCACCCCTTTCAATGTTTTATTTTTTCCAGGATGTGAGGAAGTAATTTTTGAATGATATGTAGGGATAGTATGAGGGGATATGAAGACAAGATGTTTTTGTAGTTTTTTTACTTTATTATGTAATGTAAGACTTATGAATATATCTAGTGTTTCCAAGACTACTAACCTAATAGGTCTTTCGAGAATTGATCTTTTGTGATCATTCCAATGTTATTTAATAATGCACCGTCTCTGGGTAACTGGGGTGAGGGCGTTACAACTTCTTTGTCATATAATTAATTTATAAGGATAAATTATGTTTTTTATTTTATTTAAAGTTAAATTAGATAAATTATTAATAATTTAATCCAATTTATTTCATTGGAATCAATTTTACATAGAATTTGGATATAAAAACATACCAGACTATTGAACATTTTAACTTTAAAACACAGCTTTGTATTCCCATCTACATGATTAAATTTGAAATATTTTCTTTCACTTCTGTGATTGGAATTTGGAAAAAAATAGATTCAATATTTTGAATCCGAATAATATATAATTTAAAATATTAAAACTATTTCTTTACAAAAAATATTATTGAATGTAATTAAATTAATTGCAACGATTAAGAAGAAAATTAGATTAACATGGGACAAAACCGTACACTTAAGGGTGAAAATGGCCTAGAAACATGTAAAAATACATATTATAGAGAAGTTTAGAACCTATAATCCCTTAGAAAATATTTGGATAATTATCTTAGCTGCATTTCATAGGGGAAAAATGGGTGGACTTCCCTTACAAAATTATAAGATTGTCACTCCTCAACCACTATAAAAATGTACTCACCCATCTGACTTAGTTAGAGCTATAAATCCCTTTTTCACACCAGATATTTACTAAAATAATATCCCAATATCGCTATGTTAATATTAAAATCATCCGTTTTGGCATAAATCCATCCAAGGAATCCCTCTGGTGCAAATCAAAAGTATTTACCCAATGAAGTGTTAACATACACCCTCAAGCTCCTTTAATTTATTTTATTTCTCCACCGGCTCAATTATTCTTGTTAAATGAATATATAATAACCTAATTTTACTAATTATACTTATATTTTTTATTATATGCGTTCTAACTACACTTCAACACACATCCATCTAATGGGTAACAAACTTACCATTCTTGTGTATGGTGATCTACCACATCACAAAATGATGTTGTTATTTTTTCCTTTACCAACTCTCATGGTAGGGAATTATGATGAAAACTATATTTTTATATTTTATTTATTATATTTATGATATAATTATTGTTATTTAATTATTATATAACACATACCTTTTTGATTTCCATTTTTGTAAGTATGATGATTTTGTTTGGGGAAGTGTGGACTACCACATCCTCAAAGTGATGTGATTCGTTCGCACTCTACATTAAATTTATTAAGGGTAGGTTTAGTAAAAATATATGATATTTATAAAATAATTATTATTATTTAATTATATCATATATATTTATACATATTTTTCATTTTCTTTCATTCTTTCAATATGAAAAGAAAACAAAAACAACATTCTGGCATACGAAGGGCCTAACTTCTCCAAGAATGGTGTATTTCATTTCATATGTATATGTTATTTATATTCGTATAAATACATATATACAAAAAAAATATGATATTTATATAATTATTTTGATTGTTTAAATATATGAATCGTGATCTAAGTAAAAGGATCAGGAATAAAAACCCTAAATATATATGAAAAACAAATCACATATTCCCTGAAACGCAACATTAACATGGAGTTGTTAATAAATGGCTAATATAAAGTAATAAAAAAATAATATATTGTATTAAAAAAATATGGTTAGGTGATAAATTTATAATAAACATACTTTTATTATACAATTTTTTTTTAACGTTTATGAAAAAATTAATGAATTATGTTTAAGGTAATTTCATCTCACTTTTTATTTTCATGAGATACAAGCCATATTCACTACTCACTTATTTTATGTGGTGTATATATTTTACCTATTATATATAATATCATTAATTTAATTTATATAATGATAATTAAATTATTTTATTTATTTTATTCTTTCATTTGGATTATTATTACAAAGTTACTCAAGTTGTAAGGGTTTTCTCATCTCACTTTTATTTCTGTGAGCCTTATTCCTTATTCACCACTTCTTTATTTTTTAGGGTGTATATAGTTTCAATGAATGGTTTCTGTGATTCACATACTTAAATTTATGGGTATTTAAATATCCAATTTATGAACTTTTTTAATGGTTTTATGGTTCAAAAGTTACCAAATTGGTAAAGTAATTTTGACTAAATATTCTTTCTTTGAGATACAATACTTGTTATTCACCTATATTTTTTATATGGGGTGTATATACTAATATTTTGACATGACGTGTCATAAATATACTTATTTTAATGATATTTTGGGTTTCGTATAATTTTACTCTCTAATGATAATTAGGATTCAATGTTACCTAAGTGATAAGAGTCAATTGCAGCAATCTCATCATTTTTCAGGACTGTTTAGGATTATGCATCCATTAATGGAATCATATGATCCATATATTAATAAAAATCAATAATTTTATTCTCTAATGGTGTTTTATTATATTTTAATTTATTATTCAATATTTTCCACACTTTTTTTCTTAATATAAGTAATAAAGTTTTTTTAAGAAAATATAACAGTATCTCCCTCTTCGGTCAAAAATATATGTTCTTTAAAAACTATGTTTTATAAAAATGTTTCAAAAAATGTTATATTATTACCCTATTATAATTAATAGAAATTTATTTCAATTTTTTACCTTTTAAACAAAATTTCTTTTGAAATGGATTCTTTTTGTCTTTTTTTGATTGAGGCACTTTTCTAAACTATTAACAGTGAAAAACGAATGTTCAGCATGCATGGATCTATCCACCATCAAGACCATTTTTCCTTTTATAATTCATTTTCAATTTTAAATTATTAACTATTATGAAAAAAAGTCCTAATATTATGAACATTCATTTTTTTAAAATTTATTTTCAAATAAAAGGTTTTCTTTAAAAATGTTTTATATTTAAAAAGTGTTTTAAATGTTTTTAATATTTTTTTATAATTTTTCATGGAAAATGGTTTTCAAGGTGTTTTCAATATTTATTTATATTTTTTAAATTTATTATAAAAAACAAGACTTTAAAAAATCTTTTCAACATTTATTTATAAGTTATCAAATTTATTTTCAAATAAATATTTTTTAAATGGTTTCCAATATTTATTTATAATTTTTCAATGTTATTATCAAAGAAATGGTTTTCAAAATATTTTCAAGAATTATTTATAAGTTATAAATTTTATTATCAAAGAAATTTTTATAAAAACATTTTCAAGCCTTATTTATCTATTTTAAAAAAAATTAAAGAAAATGTTTTTCAAAAAAAATCAAGCTATTTTTATATGTTTTCTAGGTTATATTGTATTTTTTTATGTTTATTTTAAAAAAATGGTCTTCAAGAAGTTTAATGTTTTAAATTTCATTTATCAAAGAATAAAGATATTTTCTTTAATAATTGTTTTTAAAATATATTTAAAAAATATTTTCCATGTATGATGACATCTGTTGGTATTACTCAGGCCCTTTCTAGGGATATGATCAAAGTGTTACATTCATTTTATTTATCTAAATGGTTTTTTCTTTGATCTAACAATGTTTATGAAACCCATTTTTAATTCATGGTTTATATGTTTATAGAACTCATTTTCATGGGTTATTCTTTGATGAAATTCTTATGAAAACTATCTCTTTTCCACGGGTTATGATATGGTTACATGTCCGTGATAACTATTTCATTTCAGGGGTTATAATTTGATTTTTTATGATCATATGGAACAAATATTTATGATTTCCTTATGAGATGGGTGAGACCTATATCTCTATCCAATTCATTGGAAAAATAATTTTATCTTATAAGATAATGATGGGAATCATGTTAATGAGATCGATCCACTATAGAAGATGGGGAAACCCAATCCAATATGGGAAGATGGGCGAACCTGATCTACTATGGAAATATGGGGAAACCTGATCCTTATATGTAAAATACTATGGCTAGGGATGGTGGTGTTTCATACCAAGTAGGTATAGTCCCCATGAAGTTCCCTTATAGGTTTTTGGCAATAGGACTCGACTTATAGGGATTAAGGTTATATTTTTAGATATGTGCAAAAAATTATATATCTGGTTTCATTGATATTCTCACTTGGTCCATGTTCTTTATTATCTTCTAATTCACATACCTAATTTTTTATGAATATTCAACATATTAAAAAAAAAAGTAAATTCCCAAGCACTATAATAATTTATTATTCTTGGAAAAATGTAATAAAATCTTAAAACTTGGTGAAATATCTTCAATGTTTCACACAAATATATTACTCTTTAGTAAATCTACTCAAAACCATTATTCAAATATTGGAGAAATGAAACATAAAAAAGGGATGAGATCAAATGCATAGTAATCATAAATGAAGGAAATATATAAGCATAGCATGAACAATAGGGTATGATAACATGAGAATAAAATTAAAAGATCATACCATCCATATCAAGGATAAGGAACATGAGACATGGAATAATGAATAACAGTTCATAAGACATTATTCATAAGATAATCAAGAACTTGGATCATTTTAGTATATCATAGGCATAAGACAGAGAATTTTTAGAAAACATATAAACGTGTAATATAATTCCCTATAAGCCAAGGATCATTTCCAAAAACATATCAAGTCACATCATGGGGACTAAACCAACTGGTCAGGACACAATAACATCCCCATTCATAGTCCATTATATGAAATAGACCAGGTTTTCAAATCATCCCATAGTGGATCGGGTTTCACCATCTTCCTAGAGTGGATTGGGTTTCCCCAATTTCCCATAGTGGATTGGGTTTCCCAATAAACTATAGTGGATCGAGCTCACTGACTTGATTCTCATCATTATCTCATGAGATATAAATAATTACCCAATTCCTTTTATGGAGATATAGGTCCCATCGATATCATAATGAAATTATATATACATTTTTCACATAATCATAAATAATCATATCATAATCCATAAAACGTAATGGGAATTGTAAACATGTAATAATATCATAACCTCTGTCAATAATATAGGTTTCATAATATTTAAATCAAATAATAACTTGTGAATATAAATGGGATTCATATAAATATTACTTGTGAAAGAGAAAAGGGTTTCATAACCATATAACCTTTGAAAGAGAAATATGTATCATAAACACCATGGAATCAAAACATAAACCATTAAGAGAAAGAATATGAATGGAACCTTTGGATCCTTTCCTGAGAAAATAATGAGTAACACCAATAGATGTCATTGTAGATGTAAAATTATTTTGAAATAACTTTGAAATATTTTTCATAAGTAAAATAAACATTATGCATTTCATTTTTTGAAAAAATAAAACATTTTTAAGAATATTTTCTTTCAAAATAAACTTGAATACTTATATAAAGACTAGAAAACATTTTGAAAACCAATTTCATGGAAAATACTATGAAAACTTATAAAATAATCCTTGAGATTATTAAAATCCTTTTCGTTGAAAACGTCCTTATGTAAATATATAAAGGGATCTTTGAAAATCATTTAAAATACATTTTAAACAAAAAAGTATTTTTTAAAACCCTTTTTAATTGAAACCCATTTTAAAATAAATAAATTATCCAAAATATTTGGGAAAAAATTTCTATAAAAAAATAACATTGTAATATTACAATGGAAGAATCAACAAAATAATGGTCATGATGGAAGGCATGTCCATACATGTCGAACATTCATTTTCCACCTTAAATGTTTAGAAAAGTTCCTTCATTAGACTATAAAAATTATATTAATTTTAATAATATTTTTATTAAAAGGTAATATGTGGGTAAAAAAATCCTTTAAATATTTTATGATATTAGTAAAACATTTTTGAAATATTTTTTATAAAACACAGTTTGGAAATATCAAAAAAAATTACCAAAAATAAAAATAAAGTCATATTTTCATTTAAACATTTTATTAATTATTTTAAGTACCAAATAGTGTAGAATGATACTATTACTTAGATAAAATAGGAATAAACGTAGGGTAAAAAAATTTGTGAGAGTTCTTGTGAGATGGATGATAAGATTTCAACAGTGGAAGCATAATCATAAACAATCTCGATAAATGATGGGATTGTAGAAGTAAACAGTTACCACTCTAGTAACATTTAATCATAATGAAATTGAAAAAATAACATTAAATGAAGCATAAAATATCTTGAAAAATGATATTTGTGATATAAAATTTAAAATTTAGCATATACACCTCATAGAAAGATATAGGTTCATAACACGAAAGGTGTCTCAACGAAGGAAAATAGAGAAAACATTACTCTACCAATTTGGTAACTTTTGAAACATAAACCCCATGAAATAATTTCAATAAAATAGATATTTAAATTCCATTAAATTTAATTATAAAAATAATAAAATATATTATTGGTAATTATACACACCACAAAAAATAAATGAGTGGTTAATAAGGCGTGTATCTTATAGAAATAAAAAGTAAGATGAAATTAGCTTACTAAAGTCTTAACATTATTTAAACAGATTCAAAACATCTGTATAATAAATATGAGTTTATTATTCACCTAACACATATCCATAGTGTAATATATAATACCGTATATCATTTTATTATGACTTTATATCACCTGTTTATCAATAATTCCATGTTAACATTACGTTTTAGGTAATATTCGCGTTGTTTTTCATGTATTTTTTGTCTTGTTATTATTGATCCTCTTAATTTGATCATGATATATATATTTTTTTAGAATAATTAAAAACATTTTATATGAAATAAATATTATAGATATAAATATTTATAATAATTTATAACATATAGTTATATGAAATGGAATACACTATTTATAGAGATGGTAGGTCATACTTATGCATGAACGATGTTTCTGTTTTTTTGTAGTATTGAAAGAATTCAAGTAATTGAAATATATGTATATATATAACATCATTAAAATAAAATTTTAATTTCATTTATATCATCTGTTTCCACTAAATACATCCATAATTCATTCCATGAATGGTGTGATCGAATAACATCGCTTTGACGATACATTAGTGAACACTTCCCAAAACGAAATTATAGTATTTACAAAAAATATAAAGAATGAAAGTATAAATTATGTAATAATTATATAAGAATAAATAAATCCCAAATATTTTATATATAATATAAAAATATTGTTTCCATCATAATTCCCAACCATGAGAGGTGGTAAGGGAAAAGCGAACAACATCGTTTTGTGAGGCGATTATACATCGTACACAAGAAAGGTATGTTCATTAACTATTAAATGGTTATGTGTTTACGTTTCAATAAAAAATTTATCATAAAAACATATTATTATATTGATACTATTTATTTTTTTATATAATCATGGAATAATAATATTTGATGTGGTGGAGAATAAAAGAAAAACAAAGGAGCCTTAACAAGGATGTTACCTCTTCATTGGGTTAATCCTTTTTCTTAGCACAAAATTGATTCCTTGGTTGGATTTATTCCAAAATGTAGGCTTATAGGATTAGGTTATGGATTTTATAGATTTATTTTAGTAGATTTTTGGTGATAAAAAGTGCATGATATGTGGGAATAAGTGGTAGGGGTGAATGCCTTTTTATTATGGAGTTGGAGTGGCATTCTTGTAAATTTTGGAAAGGGGAATTCCAAACATGTTTTTAAATGAAAATGGAATCCAATAATATTTAAAATAAAATAAATTTTTTTATATGGTCTAAATATTTCCATCTAATAGCTTTTGGACAAGTATCTATATCGTTTTATCTCTTAAGACTATTGTTTAGTCTTTTGTGAAGCTAATTTTTCTCTTAATTTATGCCACTCTTGTAATTTTAATTTGAAAAAAAATATTACATATTTGGAATCAAAATAATTTATAATTAAAAATATGGTCAAATTAGGTTTTTTATAAAAAATATTAGTGAATGTGATTAAAATTAATTATAGAGATTAAGAGAAACAATAGCTTAAAACGACTAAACCTTAAACTTAAGGCCCAAAATAGCTTATACACTTGTCTGAAATCCATTTCATGATAATATTTAGAACCTTTACTCCCTTTTATAAAAATTTTTTCATTATTGTATCCAAATTTAAAAATAAAAACGTTGTTGGAATTCTTTTTTAAAAACAATACAAGAAGGCCACTCCTCCTCCACTTTAAAAAGGTTCTCACCCCTCTAATTTATTCACACATCTCTAGCGCTCTAGGTCACACAAAATATGCTCAAATAAGATACCGGAATCCCTCAATTAATCATAGTATCCTCACATTGAGAAAAAATCCAACCGATGATTCGATTTTGGTCAAACTAAGAGGATTTACCAAAATTGGAGTTAACATCCTTCCTCAAGCTCCTTTGTTTTATTTTCATTCTCTACCCCCTCAAATATTATTATTCTATGATTATAAAATCAATTTAGTATACTATATATACTAACATGTTCTTACTCTATTTTATAGACCTAATATTACACATTAATTAATCTAATTGGTAACAAACATATTGTTCTTCTATAAAGAAAAGTATCACCTCATGAAATGAGGTTGTTTGTGTTTCCTTTACCACCTATCATGGTTGGGAATTATGATGGAAACTATATTTTTATATGAAATATATGATATTTAGAATTTATTTATTCTTCATTAATTATTATATATCACATACCTTCATGCTTTCCATTTTTTTATATACAAAACTTTGGTTTGGGGAAGTGTGGACTGCTACCTCCTCATAGCGATGTTATTCATTCACACTTTACATAGAAATTATTAAAGATGGGTTTCATGAAACTATATTATATATTTTACATAATAATTATAAATTAATTATTATTATTATTATATATATATATTTATTTAAATTACTTTATTTCGTTCAATACTATAAGATAATAGAGACAGCGTTCATGCGGACATACGACCGACCATCTTAATAAATGGTGTATTACATTCCATATACCTATCTTTTATAGGTTATTATAAGTATTTATATACAGAATATTTATTATAAATAAATAATGTTTTAAATTATTCAAATATGTAAATCAATATCTATGTAATATTATAAAGAATAACAACTCTAAAAATATATGAAAAACAATTGGATATTACCCGAAATGTAAAATTAACAAGAAATTGTTAATAAACATGTAGTATAAAGTCATAGTAAAATCATATATGTTATTAGATATAAGAATAATTTTATTTTTTATTTTTATAATAAAATTATATTTATTATACAGGAGGTTCAAATGTTTAAGAAAAAAGATAATACATAATGTAATGGTTTTTGTGTGTCGCTTTTATTTTCCGTGAGACACAAGAGATTTTCGCCTAAGATTTCCATTGTATTATATGTATACATCACATGTATTTATTCTATAATTACTATAATTAATGTTATAGGTATTTACAAATCCATTTTATAATCTTTATTTAATTTGGTTTTTGTTTCAGAAGTTACCATATGAGTACAATAATTTTGTTTCAATTTTCCTTTGTTTAGACACATCCCATGTTATGCACATATATTTTTTCTATGAGGTGTATATAATACCATTGACATGTTATATATTGAATATAATTATATTAATTATATTTTAAGATTCATGTAATTTTATTAATTACATTGAATTAGGATTCAAAGTTATGAAAGTTGTAATGGTTTATTACTACAATCACATATTTTATCAAGATTGTTTATGATTATGCTTACTTTGATGAAATATTATGATTCATATCTCAAGAAATACCATGAATTATCTTACCCTCTGGTCATTAATTTTATATCCAATTAATGGTACCAAATTTTCATTAATTGTTCATATGATAAATGAGATTTTTTTAGAATAAGATGACTTTATTTATCCTTTCCTATGGAAATATTTCATCATTCAAAACCATGTTTTCTAAAAAAAGTTTACAAAAAAATGGTTTTTTATTACCTTATGATCTTAAAATATCATTTTTACCCATGTATAAAATTTTTAAAAAATTTAAAAATAATGTTCTTTACATTTTTTGATCAAAGAATATTTCTGAACATTTAATTTGAAAAAGTAATGTTTGGTATGTATGGACTTAGCCGCAATCATGAAAATAATTTACTTGATACTTGTATGGTTATTTTTTTGAAGAACTTTTTTTCCATGATATTATAAACATTTTATTATTTTAAAATTTCTTTTAAAGAAAAAGTGTTTTAAAAAACAAATTGAGTATATAATTTTTTTTAAATGATTCTCAAAGATCACTTTATATGTTTTCAAAAGTTTTTTTTCAAAGAAAAGGATTTCAATTATATAAAATATTCTTTTATATGTTTTCAAAGTATTTTCAATGAAAAAAATTTTCAAAATGTTTTTATGATTATTTAAAAATATCAAGGTTTTTTTCAATAGAATTTGTCTTCAAAATTATTTATATTTAAAAAAACATTTTCTAAAGCCTGAAGTAAGTTTCCCTAATGAAATGTTTTTAGAATATATTTAAAAATTATTTTCCATCTTTAATAAAATACTTTTGTGTCACTCATGCCTTTCAAGGAAAATAATCTAATAGTTCCTTTAATATTATTTCTCTGAATGGTTTATGTTTTTATGTAATAATGATTATTAAACCCACTTCATTTAATGTGTCATTATTTGATTAAATTATTATGAAACTAATATTATTTACAAGGGTTATAATATGATTACATGTTTATGATACCCATTTCACCTCATAGTTTTTGGTATGATTATTAATGGTTCTAAGGAACATGTATTTTTTATTTTATTATGAGATGGGTGGGGCCTATATCTGTCTATAATGAATTGGGTAACTATTTATAACATTTGGTATAATGATGTGAATCAAGTAGATGGGCCTGATCCACTTTGGGAAGATGGGGAAACTTAATACCTTATAAGGAAAGGACTACGACTGGGGATGGTGGTGTGCCCCACCTTGTTGGTGTAGTCCCTATGAAGTTCTCAAATATGTTTTTGGATAAAATACATCACTTAATAGGAATTATATTACATATTTATATTTTTTCTACAAATTCAATATCTTTTGACTATGATATACTTACATGGTTCAGTTTCTTGATTATCTTATGATTCATGTCTTATGAAATTCCAATATTTAACTCATGCATCAGTTCCTGATCTTTGATATGCAGGGTATGATCTTCAAATGTTATGATAATGTACTTGTACACTTATTTCCATATTTTTTTTATCTATTTACTTTATTTAAACTTAATGAGACTTCAAGATCATCCCTTTCTTATGTTTCCATTCCCCATGTTATGATGAAAGGTTATAAGTATAATTACTAAAGGTGAAGATCTTTATGGGAAAAATTGAAGATATTTCACCATGTTATAAGTTTTATATAAAATTAATAACAATTGAGTGATAAAATTAATGAAATTTTTTCAGATGTGGATAATAATATTTCATCAATGGAAGCATAATCATAAACAATCTTGATAAATGATGATATTGTGTCAATAAATTGTTACCATTTTGGTAAATTTGAATCATAACACAATATAAAGAATAAAATTTCCTAAAGATTAAAATATCAATAAAAAAGGATAATCATGATATAACATATCATAGGTATTATATACACCTCATAGAAAATATAGGTTTATAACATTGAGTGTGTCTCAAAGAAGGAAAATTGAGACAAAATTACTCTACCAGTTTTTATATTATGAAACATAAACCCCATGAAAGAAAGATCATCAAATGAATATTTTAATACAAATAAATTTAATTATTCATATCATATAATAAATATATGGGATTTATATAGACCACACAAATGAAATTGTGGTGAATAGGGCATGTATCTCACAAAAATAAAAAGTGGGACAAAATTCCATTACCTTAAGTCTTGACTTTCGTTGTACACATTCTAGACTCCTGTATAATAAGTATATATTTATTATAAAACTTCAAGATAAAAATATTATTATATATAATACCATATATTATTTTCTTAAGAATTTCTATTACATATTTATTAACAATTCCATGTTAACGTTGTGTTCTTGGAAATATTTGCACTGTTTTTCGTTTATGTTTTTTCATTTTATTCATGATACTATTAAATAGATCATGATTTAATGAGTTAAAGAATGTATAAAATTATTTATATGTCATAAATATTAACTATATAAATATTTATAATAATCTTTAAAATATAGGTATATGAAATTGAATACACTATTCATGGAGATGGTAGGTCATACGTACGAGTGAATGTTGTTTTCGTTTTCTTGTCGTATTGAATGGAAAAAAGTAATTGAAATATATGTGTATATATATCTATAAATTAATTAAATTATAATTATAATTTCATATATATCAAATAATTTCAATAATCCCATCCTTAATACAATCCATGTAATGTGTGAATGAATCATGTCACTTTGAGAAGGAGTTAGTCCACACTTCCCTAGGGAAATTATTATATTTAAAAAAAAATGGATAGAATAAATTAATGTGTTATATAATAATTATAGAAGCAAAAAAATCCCAAATATCATAAATATCATTTAATAATAGATTTTACATTATAATTACCAACCATAATTGGTGGAAAATGAAAAATGAAAAACATAGTTTCATGAGACTATAGTTTGTCGTACAAAAGAACGGTATGTTTTTTATCCAATAGATAGAAGTGTGTGTAAGAGTTAGAAAAAACAATAGAATACATAATATATGTATATTTTGGATACTAAGGTTATTTTATACGCATATAATAAAAAGCATTGACGGTTGGGAGAATAAAAATAAATCAAAGGATCTTGAGGAAGGATGTTTCCTCTTCTTTGGGTAACTCCACTTGGTTTACACCAAATAGTGTCCTTGGTTGGATTTCTACCCAAAGGGATATTTTTATTATGAAGGGAAGGACTTTGGGATATTATTTTAGTAGTTTATGGGTGATAAAAATAGATTCAGAAGTGTTCCTTTCATACTAGATTTGAAAATGGAGCTATTATAGAAAGTTCGTAGTTCTTCATTCTCTATTAATCCTGGAAGTATGAAGATATGTAGAAATTAGAAGTAATAATTATGGAGGTATGGAATGAAGATTTATAATTAAGAGTTTATATATTTATTCTTGGTATTCCAGTAATTTAAGGCATAATGAAAAAATTCTAAGGGAATGTTTCATACATTACTTTTGCTTGAATGTAAATGGGAGAACATCACTGAGGATTTTGTCATTGGACACCCCAAAACCTATAAGAGGGTTTAATGGCATATGGTTTGTAGTCTATTTCCTTAGTAATTCAACAAACTTCATTTTTACCATATAATAATTCTCTCTGGATAATCATTCTAGGATATAGGTTAAATAAGTTGTAAGGTTTCATGGAGTGCCACACTATATTGTATCTGATCGAGATATGAGGTTTACCTAAATGTTCTAGAGAAGTATTCTGAAAACACTTGATACAAAATTGATTTTCAAAACTTATTACCATCCTCATATGGATGGTCAGTCTAAAAGAATAATTCAAACGCTAAAGGATAAGTTGAGATATTGTTTGTTGGATTTCAAAGGTGGTTGAGATTGAATCCTTCCTCTAGTTGAGTTATCTTACAATAACAGATTTCACTCAAACATTCATATTTATATTTATGAATCCCTTTATGGGTTGAAATTTAGAGTTCTTAATTTCTAGGATTAATTTAAATAAATAAATCTACTGGGGCCTGAGATCATTGAAGAAATAGTAGATACAGTTAGAACCATTCAACAATATATCAAGGCATCCCAAATTCAGCATTAAAGTTATACTGATAACTCTTTACATGACCTAGAATTTTAAATTTGTGAGGAGGTGTTTCTTTGAATTTCTCCATAGAATAAGGTTATGAGGTTCATGAAGAATAGGAAACTAAGCCCGAGGTATATTGGTCCCTTTGATATTATTGACTGTATCATAATGGTAGCCTATCATTAGGAACTTCTTACAAATCTCTCGAATTCCCATGATTTGTTTCATGTATCTTTCTTTAGTAAGTACATACTTGGAACTTCACATGTACTAAACATAGAATTCATACCACTAGAGTAGGATCTCTCTTACGAGTAAATGCCGATTGAAATTCATTATCATAAAAATAATGTTTTACCAAACAATACCACTGACCAGGTCAATGTTTTATGGAGAAAAAACTAGTTTTAGGAAGAAATTAAGGAACTTGAGGATATCATGAGGTAGAAGTATCCCAATTATTTTGTATTAGAATAATGAATTTTGAGGGACAAATTCATTTTAATGGGGGTAGAATGTCACACCATGAGTTTTTATGAACCATTTTATTCTCGATAAATTTATTTTATTTTATGTTTTTAATTCCATGTTATACTAAGATAAACTTTAGTTATACATTATACCAAGTTAAACTTGTTCTATACGCAACACTTACTTGTCCTATGTTACATGCAACAATGAGTTTCTATGAAACAACATTTTATTATTATAATTATTTAAAATAGATAGTTATAACATAGTTGTTAAAATTAGTAATATAAATAGTATTAAATATGGTTTAAATATTATTTATAATATATTTATATAAATAAATTATATTGAAAATAATATATACACTTTTTGTATATTATTTATATTATTGAAAATATTATTTTCTTAAAAGAACTATTTCTATGACGTTTTGGGAACAATAATAAAAATAATGGTAGACACCGTTAGAAAATTACTATTATAAAATAAAATTAAACTTTTAATTCATAATTTCAACATTATTATAGGGTTAATTTTTGATATTTTTCTGAAAAACTTCGTTTTTTATTAATAGTTGATAATAATGAATTTTTATTCAATATTTATTTTTCATATAATTTATTTATATTGTTAAATTATATTTTAATTTGGTTTTAAATTGGAATTATATAAATTATAAATCAATTGATCCAATTTAGGTCATTGTAATAAATTTCACATTCAAATTGGATATAGAAACATCCCAAACTTTTAAACACCTTTTCATAAAAAACCCATTGTCGCGACACGTATGTGAGATTAATTTCTACCACTTATGTGTTTTGAATTTTAAAAAATGGATTAAATTATTTGAATTATCATAATTTATATTATATAATAGGTTCAAAATTGTTTTTGACCATAAATATTAGAGATAGTGATTAAAATTAATTATAGTGATTGAGGGAAAAATGTGATTGATAAAGGATTAACCCTTTAAAATAATGCCCAAAATGACAAATAAACTTGTATACAATCCAGTTGATGTTAATATTTAGACTCTATAATCTCTATTATCATATTTTTGATACTATTAGAACCACTTTTCATGGGAAAAATGTGGGTGGATTTCCCTTTTCAAAAATTTACAAGAATGCAACTCCACCACAGTGAAAAGGCGCTCAATCATCCCAATTATTCACACAACTCAAGCCTTTTAGCTCAATAAAATATAACTAAATATCATCCCAAAATACATAACTTTATTCTATAATAATTCTTTTTGGAATAAATATATCAAAGATAGTACTTCATTGAGAACTGAAAATAGTTATCCAAAGAAGGTGTAACATCATTCCTCATGCTCTGTTATATATTTTTCATTCTCCACCCCATAAAATTTTCATATTCTATGATTATTTAATAAAATAATTATTCTAAATATACTTATATGTTTTTATTATTTGTATTTTATCTACACTTACACACACTACCATCTAATGGGTAATGGACTTACCATTTTTTGTGTATGGAAAACCACCACCTCATGAAACGATGTTGTATGTTCTTCCTTTACCACCTCTCATCATTCGACAGTATGATGAAAATATTTTTTTATGTAATATATATGATATTTATGATGTGTTTTTTATTCCTCAATTATTATATAACACATAACTTCATGTTGTATATTTTATGTAAATATGATAATTTTATTTGGGGAAGTGTAGACTACCGCCAACTCAAAGCGATGTGATTTATTCACACACAAAATGAAATGTACTAATTATGAGTTCAATAAAATTATATGATATATATGAAATAATAAATATACTATAATTATTTTTTATATATACATTTATTTCATTTACTTTCATTAAATATGATAATTAAACAGAAACAGCGTTCATGCATACGTATGGCCAACCGTCTCCATGAACGGTGTATTCCATTTCATATTTCTATATTTCATAGATTATTTTAAATAAATATTTAAAAAATATATATAATATTTATATAATTTTTAACACTATTTAAATCATGATATATGTATGAGGTCCAAAATATAACAAATTAAGACACATGTGAAAAACAAATAGTATATTAACTAAATGTAACCATAACATGAAAGTGTTAATAAGTGGGTAATATAAAGAAATTTATGGTATTAGATATAATAATGTGATTATTTTGTAGATGTATAATAATATTATATTTATTATAAAGGAGTTTTGAATAAGTACGACAAGAGTCCAGACATAAGTTGAGGGGATTTATAGTCTGAATTTTATTTCATTGATATTTATTCCATATTCACTGCTTATTTATTTTGTGTGGTGTATGAAATACCCATGAATATATTTTATAATTATTATCCTTAAATTTATGTTTATTTATATATCCATTTTATTATCTCTCTTTAAACACGTTTTTGTTTTAAATGTTTCCAAATTGGTAAATTAGTTTTGTCTCAAGTTTCCTTCTCGGAGAAACATGGCATGAATATGAAAAAATATATTTTAAAATTGTTTTCAAAAATGTTTTTAAATATAATATTTTAATATAATTTTCATGGAAAAATAATGGTAAATTTATTTTTTGATTTCTATGTTACCTTTATAAGTTTTAAATTCTATTTTCATATATGTTTTTTTCATTAAAAATTTATTTTTAAAAGAAGGATATTTTCCCCAAGATATTATTTTAAAAGATATTCTAAAAGTATTTTTCATCTGATATAATTTCCTTTTGTGTAACTCATTAATTTAAGGGGAAATGATGTAAATTTTCAATTAAATTTAATTCCGTGAATTTTTTTATGTTTTGGTGGAATGATTTTTATGAAACTTATTTCTATTTTATGGGTTATATAATTATGAAACCCACTTCTTTTCACAGGTTATTTTTTAAATAAATGATTTTGAAAAATATATTCCTCCGTAGTTTAAAATATTATATCATGTTTATGAAACCCATTTAATTTAATGGGTTATGATATGATTGTTTATGATCATGAGGAACATGAATGTATGATATAATTATAATATTGGTAGGACCAATATCTCCCTCCAAAATATTCTATATATATTTATATCTCATGAGATAATTATGGGATGAAAGTCAATGGGTTGATACAATAGGGGATATGGGGAAACTCGATCCACTTTGGAATGATGGGGAGACCAAATCCCTTATAAGGAAAGGAAAATGACTAGGGATGGTGATGTGTCCCGTCCAGTAGGTGTAGTCCCCATGAAGTGAACATTTAAGTTTTGGTAATGCTCCCCAACTTATAAGAAATGATATTACATTATTATATTTCTCCAAAAAATATATTTCTTATTCCTATGTTATGATTTCATGGATTATGATATTGATCCTATTAATATTTATATCTTATTAACAAACATTATTTATCCATGATTCATGTTCATGATCTTTGATATTCAGGGTATGATCTACTAATATCTTGATCATGTTCTCATACCCTTATGCTCCTGTTTATTCTTACATGTATCCCTTCTTTACCATTACTAATTATATGATATCTCTTATTTTTATGTTTCCATTCCCTAGGTTATTACTATATTTATTCTTCATGATGTGTCTAAGAAGGGTGTCAGTCTTAAATAACCTAGTGGGAGATAATGTAGCTCAATAATATACCAATGTCTATGTTTCCATGTTTCTTAAATAACTAGGATATTTTGGTATTCTTTTAGTTCATATTTCTTCCCTATCCTCCATTGTATCAATTTTAGACCATAATTGGAGCCACTTTTCAATGTGTAAAACTTTAGTGAATTCCATTCTCAAATATTTAATATAATTTCACTCCTCCTACACTATAAAAAGGTACCCATCCCTCCCACTAATTCACACATATCAAGCCCTTTGTCTCTATAAAAATATACTAAAATAAGCTCCCAAAATCCCTCCCTTCATCCAATAATCATCCCTTTAGGAAGAAAGTAAAAAATGAATCTGTTTGGTGAAAACCAAGAGGGCTTACCCAAAGAAGAGTTTACATCCTTCCTCAATCTCCTTTATTTTAATTTCATTATCCACCCCCATAAACTCTTCTTATTCTAGGATTATATAATAACTTATGTATCATAAATATAATGATACTTTATTAATCTAAGTTTTTTACCAATAGTTAAACACACTTCCATCTAATGGGAATTAAACTTAAAAGTCTTTTTTACGGAAAACTACCGCCTTATGAAACGTTATTGTTTTTTTTCCTTTAGCACCTCCCATAGTTGGTAATTATGGTGGAAAAATAATTTAAGGTATATATGTATGATATGTATTATTTAGTTATTCTTATGTCATTATTATATAAAAAATATATTAATGATCTATATTTTATGTAAATATGATAACTTTGTTTGTAGATGTGTGGACTGCTACCTCCTCAAAGCGATTTGATTTATTCACATTATACATGAAATGTAGTAAGGATAAGTTTAGTGAACCTAAATGATATATGTGAATTAATAATTATACATTAACGATTATATATATATATATATTTCAATTTAATTCTTTCTTTTAATGTGACAAGAAAACACAAATAGCATTAATGAGTATATAGTGTCTACCGTCTTTATTGATGGTGTATTATATTTCATATATATATATTTTTATATTATTATAAATATTTATATAATTAATATTAAGGATATATAAATCATTGTTAAAATTATTAAAATTATTAAATCATTATCTAAGTAACAGGATCACGAATAAAAAGTTAAAACATATTCGCAAAACAACGCAGATATGACCCAAAACGTAACATTAACATGGAATTGCTAATAAATAAGAAATTTAATGTCATAATAAAATAATATATAGAATTAGGTATAAGTATATTGTATGTATTATATGTATAATAAACTTATATTTGTTATATATTGGGGTTTAATTTGTATGAATAAAGTCAATACTTTATGTAATTGTTTTCCAGTCTCACATATATTTCTATGAGACTTATGCCTTTTTCACCACTTGTTTAATTTGTGTGGCGTATATACTGACCATTAATGTATTTGATGATTAATATACATAAATTTATGGGTATATACATATCCATTTTATGATATCCCTTTCATGGGTTTTATTGGTCAAAATTTACCAAAATTGGTAAAGTAATGTTTTTTCAACCTTCCTTCTTTGAGATACAAGACATGTTATGCACCTATATTTTTCTATGGGGTGTATATACGAAACATTGACATGTCAAATACTGATTATAATTATTTTAATTATATTTTGAGATTCATTTAATTTAATTATTTCATGTGGATTATGATTCAATGCTACCAATTTGGTAACAGTTTATTGATACAATATCATCCATTATCGGGATTATTTATAATTATACTTTCATTAATGAAATATTATGACACATACCACAATAAAATTCAGGAATTTTCTTCTCTAAAAATCATCCGTGAAATATTAATGTATTATTATAATTTATTCACTCTTTGGTACATATGATAATTATGAAAAATGTTTTTATGAAAATTAGACTTTATTTATCCTTTCCATCGAAAATCTGTGTTCTCTAAAAACCAAGTTTTTAAAAAAATAAAAAATGTTTTACAATTATCCTATGATATATAAAATAAATCTTTTCCCATGTTTTACCTTTTTAATAAAATGTTTTTTAAAAATGAATCTTCTTGAATTTTTTTAATCGATGAACTTTTTAAAATTTTATGGTGCAAAAGGATTTTTTGGAATTTATGGATTTATAAACCATCACGACCTTCATTATTTGAATCTTCCTTTAAAATTTTACAAGATTATATTTTTGAAGAATTTATTTCTTAATAATATTGAAATTCATTTATTTAAATTTTTTTCAAATAAAATGATTTTAAAAAAAAATTATGTTTAAGAAGAGTTTTAAATTATTTTTAAAGCTTAATTTTATGTTTTTTAAATATATCTTCAATAAAAAAGGTTTTAAAAAAGTTTGTGGTTCTAAAATTGTTTTAAAATGTTTTCAAGTGTAATTTATAAGTTTTAAAGGAAAAATGTTTTAAATATTTTTCAGGCATCCATTTTATGTTTTAAATTATATTTTCAAAGAAAATGGTTTTCAATATTATTTATGTTTTAATGATAATTTTTTTCAAAGAGTAAAACATATTTCCCTCATAACATACTTTTAAACGATTTTCCATGATTCCTTTATATGTTTTCAAATTTTATTCAAAGAAAATGATTTTAAAAATTTTATATTTTTTAAAATGTGATGTTCCATGTGATATTTTATAAGCCTTAAACATCTATTATGAGATACATGGTTATATTTTAGGCTTTACTAGAGATATTATTCAAGGACACTATTCATATTACTTATCTGATTGGTTTATGTTTTGATGGAATGATATTTATGGAAAAAAATATCTTTCATGGGTTATATGATTATGAACCATTTTTATTTTCATCAGTTATGATGTGATGAAATGACTATGAATCCATTATTATATGTAGCTCATGATATGACTACATGTTTATGACACCCATTTCATTTCATGGGTTATGATATGATTGTTTATGAATTTGTGGAATATGTACGAATTATTTCATTATGAGATTAGTGGGACCTATATTTCCCCCAATTCATTGGGTAATTATTCATATCTCTTTAGATAATTATGGGAATAAATTCAATGGTCTTAATGTACTATGTAATATTGGTAAACCCGATCCACTATGGGAATATAGGGAAACCTGGTCCCTTATAAGGAAAGGTTTGTGACTAGAGATGTTTATGTGTCACACCTAGTAGGTGTCCTCCACATGAAGTTTCCTGATAATAATTTGGAAATTATCGTCGACTTATAAGTCTTATGAAAAAATCATGAAAACATTTTAAAAATAATTTTCTTTGAAAGCTTAATAAGAATCATGAAAACATTTTTCCGAGATAACATATAAAAGAATCTCAAAAAAATTTAAAAACCATTTTCTTTAAAAGTACATTGAAAATCTAAAAATAAATATTCAATATATTTAAAAAACTTTTTAAGAATAAAATATTTTTTAAATCATTTTTATAAAACATCTTTTTCAAAGAATGTATATTTCCAACCGAAGAGAGAGATAATGTGGTATTTTCATGAAAAAACAATTTCAATAATATTATGTAAAAAACAGTAGATAAATTTTTCCAATAATTTAAGATATCATGAATAAATAAAGGATAAAAATATTAATTATTTTTATTGAGGTATTTATCATAACATTTCATCAATGGATTCATAATTATAAATAATCTCGTTAAATGATGAGATTGTGTCAATTAATTGTTACCAGTTTGGTAACATTAAATCATGATCCCTAATGGATAATAACTTTAAATTAATCATGTAATATCATTAAAATAATAAAATTGATTATATAAAATTTAATTTTATGTGTATACACCTCATAGAAAAATATAGGTTCATAACACGACATGTGTCTCAAATAACGAAAATTGAGAGAAAACTACTTTACAAATTTGGTAAGTGTTGAACTATAATCCTAATGAAAGTAATATCATAATAAAGATATTAAAATACTGGTAAATTTATTTATTTTATTAATATAATACATTTATGGTCATTATATACCCCACACAAAAGAAATAATATGTGAATAGATTAGGTATCTCATGGATATAAAAAGTTAGATGAGAAAACTTTTATTACTTGAGTATCTTTATAATAGTGACACTAAAGAAATAATAACATAAATTAATTAGTCAAATATAATTAAATAAAGGACATTAATTACATAATATGTCATATGGAAGAATAAACATCACAGAAAATAATCGAGTGGTGAATATGGAATGTATCTCCAAGAAATAAAAAGCTAGATGAAATTCTCTTACCTTAAGTCTTGATTTTCATCATACACATTCAAACCTCCTATAAAATAAATATAATTTTATTATAAATAATCCAAATATATATATTATTATATATAACATCATATAATATTTTATTAGGTCTTTGTATTTTTTTATTAACAATTCCATGTTAACATTGCGTTTTAGGGAATATCTTTGTTGTTTTCGAATATTTCTTGAATTTTTATTATTGATCCTCTTATATAGATAATGATTTACTTATTTATATAATGTAAAACATGATTTATATATCATATATATAAATTATATAAATATTTTTAATAATATATAAAATATAGGTATATGTAATTTAATAAACCATTCATGGATAAGGTAGGTTGTACGTACGCATGAATGATGTTTCTGTTTACTTTTTATATTAAAAGAAAGTATGTAATTGAAATATATGTATATATTTATATAACATCATTACAATGGAATTATTATTTCATATATATTACATAAGTTCACTAAAATCATCCTTCATACATTACCTATAATGTGTGAACAAATCACATCGCTTTAAGGAGGTGGTAGTCCCCACTTCCCCAAAGGAATTTATCATATTTACAAAAAATAGAAAGCATGAAGGTGTGTGTTATATACTAATTCTAGAAGATTAAATAAATATTAAATATCATATATATCATTTAAAAAATATTTTCCATTATAATTCTCATCTATAAGATGTGGTTAATTTAAAATTAACAAATACATTTTGTGAAGAGATAGTTCGTCATACACAAGAATTGTATGTTCATTACTCATTAGATAGATTTGTGTGTAACTTTCGGTTGAACCATTATAATAAAAACATATTAGTATATTGAGGATACTTAGGTTATTATATATTCATGGAATAAAAAATTAATGGTTAGATAATGAAAATAAAACAAAAGATATTAAGGAAGGATGTTACCTCTTCTCTGGGTAACTCCTTTTGGTTTTCATCAAAGGGATTCCATGGATGGATTTCATCACAAATTAAGGATTATATGATTATATTAGGTTTTTTGGGAGGAGATTTATGTAGAGGTTTACTAAGCCAAATGTCTTGATATGTGTAAATAAGTAGCATGGGTGAGTTCCTTTTTATAGTGGTAGAGGAGTTTCATTCCTATAAATATTTTAAAATTGAATTAGACCCACATATTTATTATGTCATGTTGCTCCAATAATGGTCTCAATCCAATAAATGGGAGGATAGGGTAGAAATATGGACATACAATGTCTTTTGGAAAAATTTATGGGTTTTTAATTTGGCTAAATGGATTCCATTTTTGAATTATCATAATTTATAATGTCTAATAAGGCCAACTTATTTTTTCACTAAAAATATTAGTAGAAGTGATTAAAAATTATTAGATCATTTAAGAGAAAAGGTAGCTTATAAACCTTAATCATAAGTCCAAAAATTACAAAAAAAACTTGTCCAAAATTCATTTTTTATTCATATTTTGACCTTATCCTACCGTGGATTAGTTTTTTGGTTATTATTAGATCCCCATGTTATGGGGAAAATGTGGGTGGAATTACATTTTCAAAACATTATAAGAATGAAATTCCTCCTCCATTAAAAGAGGAACTCTCCCCTCCCTCTTAATAAAACATCTCAAATCCATTTTTATCACTTGTAATATACTCAAGTAAAATCCCAAAATTCCCTTGTTAATCCTAGACGATTCCCATTAGACATAAATCCAACAAAGGAATCCCTTTGGTTCAAACCAAAAGGAGTTACCCAATGATGTGGTGACATCCTTCCTCATGATTAGTTGTTTTATTTTCATTCTCCACACCCTCAAAAATTGTTATTCCATGATTATATAATAACTTCATTATCCTTAATATGCTGTTATTTTTTTCTTCTAAGGTTTCAACCTACAATTAAACACACATCCATCTAATGTGTAACGGTTCTTATGTACGGTGAACTATCACCTCACAAAATGATGTTGTTCAATTTTACATTACCACATATAATATATTGGAATTATGATGTAAACTTTATTTTTATATTATATATATTATATTTTATATTTATTAAATCTTATTTAATTATTATATAACAGATACCATCATGCTTACATTTTATGTAAATATGATAATTTAATTTGGGTATTTGTGGACTACCACCTTCACAAAGTGATGTCATTTGTTCACATATTACATGTAATGCATTAAGGGTGATTTTAATGAACTTATATGAAATATATGATATAATAATTCTAATATAATTATGTAACATATAAGTATACATATAATTCAATTACTTTCTATCTTTCAATACGAAAATACATCAGGAACAACGTTCATGCATACATACATCCATCTATCTCAATGAACGGTGTTTCCATTTCATTTACCCATATTATATATATATATATAATAAATTTTTATCTAATAATTATATATTATATATAAATAGATTTTTTACATTCTATAAAAAAGTAAATTGAGATCTATGTAAGAGGATAACGAATAATAGGACATAACATATATAAAAAACCAAGAATATATAACCCAAAATGTAAAAGTTCCTTGGTTATAAAATGATAATTAAATTCCTTTTGAAACCATTATTTTATTTTAAAAAATCTTGGTGAAACTGTTTTTATAAATCATAGTAAAATGTTTTAAAAACATTTTTAGAAAACATGGTTTTGTAAATAAAATAATTTCTCGAAAAAAGGGAGAAATAAAGATGGATTTTCTTAAAAATGCGTAATTAATTATCTAAATTAAAAAATATATAGTATAAAAATGGAACCAAAACATAAAAATATCATGAATAACTTATAACATCCTAGGTAAATAAAGAATATGACGTTCTCATATTTATTAATATTTTTGAATTTAATATTAATTTTAATTTAAATGGTATTCTATTTTTGATGGCGTACATGATACGCAACTATAGGTTTCTTTGAAATATTACGTTTCACACAATGTGGAGTTTTTCCAAAAAATAAAATAATAAAAAAATATTATTTTAAATGATAGTTAATGACTAACAATTGTAGTGGTAGTAATGAACAGAACTAACTAAAATATGATTATACATGTTTGTTAAATGTTTTAAAATTTATCCAATAAATATTAGAGGAATAAAAAAATAAAAAATCTAATTTTAAGCATAAATACTCTAATATTCTTTAAAGGGTCTATTTACCGCCTTTTGATGGAAAACTATTTTTAAATCTATTTTTGTCACTTTTATAGGTTTTATTTGACAGAATAATATTCTTCTTTATAATCAAGACATAAAAATTTAATTTGGATTAAATTTTGGTATTTTTCTTATAATGTTCATTTTTTAATGAATAATAAAAAATATTGTATTTTAATTCGAAACTGTCTTTTAATCTAACTTATTTATGTGGTAAGATTATATTTTTAATTGGTTTTAAAGGTTAATTAGATTATACTTTTACTATTTAATCTAATTTTGGTTATTGGATGTAATTTTACTTTGAAATTGGACATAAATGTATCAATCTTTTTAAAGTTATTATTTCTTAAAAACACACTACTTATTTTGATAATGGGAATTAATTTTAAATTAATTTCTTCCACTTTTGTGTTTTCAATTTGGAGAAATTTATTCCATATTTGGAATCATAAGGTCTAAATTTTTTAAATAGGTAACTTATATTTTTAGACATTATGAATATTTACTTCAGTAAATATTTTATTTACCATTGTTAAAGGGTAAATCTAGTAAATAAGGAAAAAAATATTATTATAATAATATAAATTACCCTAACATGTGTCCTAGTCCTATTTTTTGATACATGTCCGACTATGGGCATCCTCGGGTAGATTTGGGGACCACATGGAGCCACATGGAAGTAATAGTGACACTTTATATTAACTAATTTAAAGTAAAGACAAAGATGACATAAACATATATCTTTTAGTAGATAAATGTTTACATGGGGTTATATAAGTTATCTATTCTACTATAAATATTAATTTTAAATCTAAAATTAGTTCCTACATTATATAAATTTTTTTATAATTTTTAGACATCAAATAAATAAAATTATTTATGACACAATAATGATGCAGTGTTTACATCATTAATGAATGATTTAAATAAATAAGATTATAAAAATTAAACAAATATCAAAAACTTATCCAATTATTATTGGATGATTTTATTTCGAATAAAAGTCTTCTTATTTTCTACATTAATGTGTTTTGGACCTTTTGAAATAGAAAATACGTTTACAATAAAATAATAATTTTACACCTTCCTAAAGAGCCCCTCACCCCCCCCCCTATAAAAATCAGTCATCTATAACTCATTACTCACATAAATCAAGCCCCTTGGATCATCCAAACTCTGCCCAAATAATCTCTCAACATCCCTAACTTTTACCTAGAAGCCATACCTTATGAAAAAGGGACTTCAATAAATCCTTTTGGTTCTAACCAAATAGAGTTACCCGATTTAAATGTAACATCTTCTCTTAAGATATTTTCTTTTATTTTACTTATCTAACCCCATAAACTCTTTTTATTAATTTCTTTTATAACAACACTAGTATCCTTAATATACTAGGTTTTTTATGAGAAGTTTTCTAACTACACTTACACATTCCTCCATCTAATGGATTTAGAACATACTGATTTTGTGGACGACGAACTAACGCCTCACGAAATGATGATTATTCAATTATATCCTACCAACTCTTATGGTGGCCATTAAAATGGAACTGTATTTATATGAGATATATATTATATTTATATTATCTCTATACTTATGTATTTTTCATTTATATTATACCTTAATGGTTTCCATAATAGATAAACACGATAATTTCATTTGAGAAAGTGTGGACTACCGCCCCCTCAAAGTGATATGACTTGTTCATGCCATATGTGGGATGCATAAAGGATAGATTTAATGAAATTATATATGATATTATACTAGAATTATAATATACCTATGTATAATTAAGTTTTCATTCCATTAAAATACAAAATAGTAATGAAAGTAGTGTTTATGCGTACGTACGGTTTACTTTCTCCATGAACGGTGCATTTAATTTATTATCTCTAAATGTTATGTACTATTATCAATACATATATATACTAGATATATATGATATATATGATATCTAAATCATGAATATCATTCTAGAGATAATGTAATTTCAACCACATGGACAATTTATAAGGCCCCAGCCTTAAACCTTACTTAATCTTGAGTTATTACAAGATTACACATTGAGGATCTTTTAAGGTTTAGAGTTTTAGAGAATTAGATCATGAAACATGCATTACATTACACATTTAAACAAAGTGGTTACATAAAAGAAAGTATTCATTCTTCCCATCAACGGAAAAATATTTAAAATAAAACATGGATTCTTTCTTGACACATCCTTGACACTATCATCACATCATGTACCCTTCCCTTGACCTGTGAAAAACATTTCAAAAACTTGGGAAGAGCATAAAAATCTCAGTAAGGGATATAAAAATTTGGAAAGGAAACATGAGTACATATATACATAAGAATGAAATCATACTTTACCCATAAAACATAACCACTTTAACATACCTCATAAAATCATGAATAAATCATAGAAATCATATGACATAAAGGTAACTTGAGGCATTCATAACATTCTTACGTAGGGAGTAACCCTCTTGGTTACGTTTGGAATACCCATCACAGTATATTCCCTAAATCTCTTCAGATAAATCTTAATGTTTCACTCCCTCGTGTTACCCAATGCATTGGAGAGCTATATCGGACTCACCCGCCCTTAGTTTATCACGGAACCACCCATATTTATAACAATTCCCAATAACCATAACATAATCGTATCACATAAAACATGCATAAAGGAAACATAATATTTCCACATTTCAATCACAAGATATCAATAAAACACATTGATATAAAAAACCTTATGAAAACCATTTTCTATACCAAAATAAAAGAAAATTAAAACATGGTATTTATTTTTCTTTTAAAAAGAATTTATGGCTTGTAGAGGAAGCCGAAACTCAAATAATGGTCACGGCGGTGGAGAAGTCGTTATCGCCGCATACGTACGACAAAAACATTCCCTTTTTTCATTTAGTAAAACGCTTTGTATAAAAAATATTCCTTTCAGATAAACGTAAAAGTAAAAGTGGTTTATACTCCGTATAAAAGAATGTTGTGTATAAAACAAAATATGCCTCAATGAAAGTAGATTGAGACGAAGTCCCATACAAAGATGGTATCCTTGTATTAAGGATAAATCAATTACATAATTATGTGTGAAAAACTAATACACCAAATATAGGTGGATATTAAGTGTAAAACAATCAGAGGTCATTCAAACATATTCAAAGGATGACATATTCAATAACTACATGTTGAACCCAAAGAAATCGAAATTGGGTTAAGAAGTTCCCTTGACAGCCTAATGGCGTCACATCAGAATGAGTTGATGAGAGATAAAATAAAGGGTATATCATCACTTGGACATAAAATTTACATTAATAAGGATATATGAGAACATATCCCAATATAACAATATGTAAATTAAAAGACCCAACAAAATAAGTCGTTTAAAAAGAGGAAGGTGAAAGGTTCCCTTACCGATATGGGTATCTTTCGAAACATACACCTCGTGAAAAGAAGTACAATACAACATTGATGTAAATAATCATAAAAGAAATTATATTACACAATGAGTAAAATAATGGGCAGTACATACACCACTCAAAGGAAATTGTGGCAAATGTAGCATAAATCTCACGGGAATAAAAGTGAGATGAAAAATCCCTTATGAAAACTCGGCAGCCTAACGACGCCACTTAAAACTTCCAAAAATGGACTGATGAGATCAAATAGGGTCTCTCATCATATTAACATAAAGTTTAAAGAAAGAGGAATATAAAATAACATCCCCCAACATAACAAAGAGGAGCTTAAAATAAGTGACATAAAGGAGAGGACTTAAAAAGAAAAAGAGAGGTTAGATCTCTTACGAAAATTCGGCAGCCTAACGGCGCCACTCAAAACTTCCAAAATGGATTGATGAGAGGAAATAGTTTCTCTCATCATATGAACATTATAATTACAGTAGTAGTAATATAAAATAACATCCCAATCATAAGAAATATTAGCTTAAAAGGAATGACATAAAAGAGTGTACTTAAAAAGAAAGAGAGGTGTAGGATCCCTTACCTCGGGTCCGACTTGACTCGATCATTCTTTAACGTCCTGAATAATAAACTTTAGTTAATTTATATTTTCTTAAAAACCTTTTTAATGTTCATTATTCCTTTTATATCACTTATTTCCATGTTATAAACATTATGTAATCATTTAAGTTAATAATGTTTGTTTTGTCGATGTTTGGTTCTTAAGTCGAAAGTGGACATCTTACAATTACATGTTGTTCGTGTGGTCAAAGGTTCTTTATATCCAGAATTGTATTCATGATGTAGATATCATATATATCATATATATCCAGTATATTCATGCATTTATAATATTACATAACATTTAAGAGTTAAGAAATGAAATGCACCGTTCATGGAGACGGTAAGCCGTACGTACGCATGAACGCTACTTCCATTTCTTTTTCATATTTAATGGAATAAAAACATAATGATACATAATAGTATTTTAATTCTAGTACGGTATCATATATAATATCATTAAATATATCCTTTATACGTACCACATATGTTAATCAAATCACTTTGAGGGGGTGGTAGTCCGCACTTCCTTAAATGAAAATATCGTGTTTACCCATAATGGAAACCATAAAGGTATGACATAAATGAAAAATACAGAATCTTAAATAAAACATAAACATATTAGATATCATATATAAATATAGTGTCCTCTTAATGGTCACCTTTTAAGGTGTTAGAAGAATGTTGAACAATCATCGTTTCGGGAGGCAGAAATTCGCCATCCACGGAAACAGTATGTTGTTTAACCATTAGATGTAGATGTGTGTAAGTGTAGATAGAATCCATCTTATAAAAACATCCAAGTATATTTAAGATACTTTATTTGTTACAAAAGAAAATAATAAAAAGAGTTGAGGGGGTTGGAGAAGTAAAATAAAACAATAGGACTCAAGTGAAGACATTACCTTAAAATCGGGTAACTCTCTTTGGTTTGAGCTCAAAGGCTTCCTTGGGAAGACTTCTTCCCAAAGTGAGGCTTCAAGGAGTAAGAGAGGTAAGTGGAGAGACAAAATGGTCAGGGGTTGGCCGAGCCAAAGGCTTTGGGAGTGTGGGTAAAGAGGTAGAGGTGGGGGCCTTTTTATAAGAGGAGAGGAGGGGCACTCTTGTAAAGTTAAAAAATGTTACTTTATTTTCAAAAGAGTTTCGGATTTTAAAGGTCCCACATTGATTTATTTCAAGGATAAGGTGATAAGGGTTCTAAATCCACTCATCCAATAGGTTTTTGACATGTTTAGGTCTTATATATTACATTATCTTTCCATTTTATTTAAATCGTTAAATAATGAGGTCATCACTGCATCATCATGATGTCATAAATAATTTAATTTATTTAATGTCTAAAAATTATAAAAAAAATACTATGATGTAGGAAATATTTGTATCTTTCCAATTAATATTTATAGTCAAAAATCTTATTTGTATAACCCCATGTAAAAATTGTTTTAGTAAAACATTTCATGTGTGTCTCATTTTTACTTTAACTTTAAATAAAAATATATTAATGTCATTTTCCAACCAAAGTGGCTTCATGGGGTCCCCAAGTTTACCCATGGGTTTTCTTGGTCTTCCATGACACAAAACATGATGTTAGGACATGTTTCAAGTTCATTTCATATTATTAAAACATTATTTTTACCTTAAACTACACTAATTACCTCTAATCGCGATTAAGAACATAAAAGTTACTATTCACCAAAAAATTATTTTAATCTCATTGAACCATATTTTACTTCTTAATGACAACCATGTATGTCGGATTTTTGAAATTTAAAACACATAAGTGGTAAAATTTCATTTAAACGAAAAATCAGTTTTTATAAGTACCACTTAGTGGTTTCACTATTCATCAAAAATTGAAGTTTTTCAGAAAAATCCCAAAAATTCACACTAAGCTATATTTTATATTACGAATTTAAAAATGAAGTCTATTTTACAAAATTCAAAACATATAAGTCACATTAATTAATTTTATAATTAATTCCCGATGTCGGAGCAAATAGCGTGTTTTTATGAAACAATAAGTATCAAAAGATTGACACTAGTGTAAGTATGATTTCAAAGTGAAATTAATTCCAACGACCACTATTGGATTTAATGGTAAAAATATATTATAATTTCACTTTCAAACCAATTCAAAATATAATCTAATCATATAAATAAATTAGATTAAAAAGAGGTTTTGAATTAAAATACAATATTTTACACTATTCATTAAAAAAATGAACTTTATCGGAAAGATGCCAAAAATTTACACAAAGTAAATTTTGATGTCCCGATTCTAAAGAAGAGTTTTATTTGGTCCAATAGAATGTATAAGAGTGAAAAAAACTATATTTAATGACAGTTTTCCATCAAAAGGTGATAAGTGAACCTTTAGTGAAAACTAGGGCATATACGCCTAAAATTGAATTCTTTCCGTATTGTAAGCCTTTATCTTTTATTGGATAAATGTAAATACATTTAAAAACATATATAATCATATTTTAGTTATTTCTATCCATTCCCGCCAATACAACGGCTACATGTTAACTACCATTTAAAATAATATTATTTTATTATTAGAGTGCAACGTAAGATTCCCAAGAAACTCGTTGTTGCGTGTTGGGTACACCATCGAGTATAGCATCCCCTTTAAAGTCATATTAATATTTTATTCACAAATATGGATAAATATGAAAATGTCATATTATTTATTTACCTGGGGTGTTACATCCTTCCCCCTTTTGGGAATTGCGTCCTCGCAATTTTTTTAAAATTGGGCTTGGAAACATCCTTGAAAGTCCCACATCAGAACAAGAGTCGATAAAACAATCATTTTAAAATAAAGTAAGATAAGTACAGAGGTCAC
This sequence comes from Viscum album, assembly GCA_963277665.1. Lineage (NCBI taxonomy): Eukaryota > Viridiplantae > Streptophyta > Magnoliopsida > Santalales > Viscaceae > Viscum > Viscum album. The sequence goes on from OY728136.1 coordinate 2,116,724,166, forward strand.
CCGAGTTAACCCATACTAGGATTCCATGTAGAAAAACATGGACATGGAAGAAAAAGCAAAGGGTCATGTTCTTGAGGGAGAGTGATAGTAAACATGTCTAAGAGAAAGTTAACCATAAGAAAATCGCAAACTTGTGATTGGTTAAACGGTATTCGATTCCCCGGTAGGAAAAGTTAATAGACAACATTTTTGTTTTAAGTTACTTTTTATTGAGGAATTTATTCATAAGGAAACATAATCACTTATCATGTTGACTTTCAACTTTTACTAGATTCCTTAATCAAACTCATATTTTTTCCAAAAGACGAGTATTTAGGGAGACTTGTTCGCATTTAGAGTTCTATAATCAACTTCTATAGAGTCACCTAATCCACAAAAGAGAACTATATACATTCCATGTCTTTATACTTTAACCAAAACCAAAACCAAAAATGTTAGTACAAGATCAGATAATCCAGAAAAGGATAACCCTTTATAAAAAGAAAATATATTCTTAATCTCCAAAATTTGTCCAACAAAACCCAAAGTTCAACGAGGACCATTCTATAATCAATTTGTCCATAAAATTCTTCAAAGTAAACCAAACTAAGATTGAAACCCAAATATTTTAAGGATTTAGTCACATATTCTTCCAAGTTAAATCGTAACATTTTTCTCCAAACAACATCAGTTACTCCTAAAGTCTCGTATTGAAAAGTAATTAACCTAATCACATATCCTCCATGATAGGTTAATCATTTACATAAATAACCCAAAATAAACTTACTATTAATTCATAAAATCATATAACTAAAAATAATCAGTCAAACTAACTAGGGACTTCACGTAGTCCAGTGGTAGGCGATAAATTCCAGTCGCACTTTGGTTGTGGGTTCGATTCCTGCAGCTTTGTCCGACGCGACGGGTTGTCAAACGGTCTGCGTGTTGTCCTTTTTCCAAAACTATATAATTCTTAAAACATCCCCCAAAACGAGATAAAATCTTCAAAAATGATCATAACATATTTTAACCTCAAGTTTATCTCATTCCTTTCATTTTCCATCATATCATAGAGCAACCCATAATTACCTAAAAAGTAAGGATCATATAAACCCTAATGGTTACCTTAATAATTATTACCTGAATTTCCACATCGAGTTGGCCATCTCGTACATGATGCATTAGAGAAATCACCAAGGTTGAAGTGGTTGATCATGACTCCTTGATAGTTGGTTTAGAACAACCATGAGATTCCTCGCTAAATCCCCCATCTCATCCAGTCTCTTAATCGGAGAACCACCGCAGTTTCCTTCAAACCCATTGTCACTTTGGTGCCTGCTAGATCCAGCCATTTACTAAAACAAAAAATGTCAGTGTGAGTATATCAACATAACCATCATGTACTAATGAGGAAGATAAATACTAAGAAATACTTACTCATTCAATTTATCTAAAACTAGGACTCTTTCTAAAATCCTAACCATTATGGTAATGTCACTTGTGCTTAGAGAATAACCTAACCTCTAAAGTTATCTAAACCGACCTTTGATAACCACTATAAGGCCCCAGCCTTGAACCTTACTTAATCTTGAGTTATTACAAGATTACACATTGAGTATATTTTCAGGTTTATAGTTTTAGAGACTTATATCATGGAACATGCATTACATTCCACATTTAAACAAAGTTGTTATATAAAAGACAGTATTCATTCTTCCCATCAACGGAAACATATTTAAAATAAAACATGGATTTTTTCTTGACACATCCTTGACACTATCATCACATCATGTACCCTTACCTTGACCTGTGTAAAACATTTAAAAAACTTGGGATGAGCATAAAAAGCTCAGTAAGGGATATAAAAATATGGAAAGGATACATGAGTACATGTATACATAATAATGAAATCATACTTTACCGATAAAACATGCCCACTTTAACGTACCTCATAAAATCTTGAATAAATCACAGAAATCATGTGACATAAAGGTAACTTGAGGCATTCATAACATTCTTACGTAGGGAGTAACCCTCTTGGTTACGTTTGGAATACCCATCACAGTATATTCCCTGAATCTCTTCGGAGAAACCATAAAGTTTCACTCCTTCGCGTTACCCAATGCATTGGAGAGCTATATCGGACTCACCCGCCCTTAGTTTATCACAGAACCACCCATATTTATAACAATTCCCAATAACCATAACATAATCGTATCACATAAAACATGCATAAAGGAAACATAACATTTCCACATTTCAATCACAAGATATCAATAAAACACATTGATATAAAAAACCTTATAAAAACCATTTTCTATAACAAAATAAAATAAAAGTAAAACATGGTATTTATTTTTCTTTTAAAAAGAAGTTATGGCTTGTAGAGGAAGCCAAAACTCAAATAATGGTCATGACGGCGGAGAAGTCGTTATCGCCCATACGTACAACAAAAACATTCCCTTTTGTCGTTTAGTAAAACGCTTTGTATAAAAAAGATTCCTTTCGGATAAACGTAAAATTCAAAGGGGTTTATACATCGTATAAAAGAAGGTTGTGTATAAAACAAAATTTTCCTCAATGAAAGGAGATTGAGACGAAGTCCCATACAAAGACGGTATCCTTGGATTAAGGATAAATCAATTACATAATTATGTGTGACAAACTAATACACCAAATATAAGTGGATATTAAGTGTAAAACAATCAGAGGTCATTCAAACATATTCAAAGGATGACATATTCAATAACTACATGTTGAACCCAAAGAAATCGAAATTGGGTTAAGAAGTTCCCTTGACAGCCTAACGGCGTCTCATCAAAATTAGTTGATGAGAGATAAAATAAAGGGTATGTCATCACTTGGACATAAAATTTACATTAATAAGGATATATGAGAACATATCCCAACATAACAATATGTAAATTAAAATACCCAACAAAATAAGTCTTTTAAAAAGAGGAGGGTGAAAGGTTCCCTTACCGATATGGGTATCTTTCGAAACATACACCTCGTGAAAGAAGGACAATAAAACATTGATGTAAATACTCATAAAACAAAGTATATTACACAATGAGTAAAATAATGGGCAGTACATAAACCACTCAAAAAAAATTGTGGCAACTGTAGCATAAATCTCACGGGAATAAAAGTGAGATGAAAAATCCCTTACGAAAACTCGGCAGCCTAACGACACCACTTAAAACTTCCAAAAATGGATTGATGGGATCAAATAGGGTCTATAATAGTATTAAAATAAAGTTTAAAGAAAGATGAATATAAAATAACATCCCCCAACATAATAAAGAGTAGATTAAAAGAAGTGACATAAAGGAGCGGACTTAAAAAGAAAAAGAGAGGTTAGATCTCTTACGAAAATTCGGCAGCCTAACGGCGCCACTCAAAACTTCCAAAATGGATTGATAAGAGGAAATAGGGTCTCTCATCATAAGAACATTATATTTACAGTATTATTAATATAAAATAACATCCCAATCATAAGAAATATTAGCCTAAAAGGAATGACATAAAAGAGTGTACTTAAAAAGAAAGAGAGGTGTAGGATCCCTTACCTCGGGTCCGACTTGACTCGATCGTTCTTTAACGTCCTGAATAATAAACTTGAGTTAATTTCTATTTTCTTAAGAACATTTTTCAATTTCATTATTCCTTTTATATCACTTATTTCAATGTTATAAACATTATGTAATCATTTAAGTTAATAATGTTTGTTTTGTCGATGTTTGGTTCTTAAGTCGAAAGTGGGCTTCTTACAATTACATGTTGTTTGTGTGGTCAAAGGTTCTTTTTATCCAGAATTGTATTCATGATTTAGATATCATATATATCATATATATCCATTATATTCATGCATTTATAATATTACATAACATTTTAGAGTTAAGAAATGAAATGCACCGTTCATGGAGATGGTAAGTCGTACGTACGCATGAACGCTACTTCCATTTCTATTTCATATTTAATGGAATTAAAACATAATGATAAATAATATTATTTTAATTCTAGTATGGTATCATATATAATATCATTAAATATATCCTTTATACGTACCACATATGGTATTAACGAATCAAATCACTTTGAGGGGGAGGTAGTCTGCACTTCCTTAAATGAAAATATCATGTTTACCCATAATGGAAACCATAAAGGTATGCCATAAATGATAAATACAGAAGATTAAGTAAAATATAAACATATTATATATCATATATAAATATAGTGTCATCTTAATGGCCACCTTTGAAGGTGTTAGAAGAATGTTCAACAATCATCGTTTCGGGAGGCAGAAATTCGTCATCCACAGAAACAGTATGTTCTTTAACCATTAGATGTAGGTGTGTGTAAGTGTAGCTAGAATACTTCTTATAAAAACATCCTAGTATATAGAATATACTGGAGTTGTTACAAAATAAAATAATAAAAAGAGTTTAGGGGGTTGGAGAAGTAAAATAAAACAAAAGGACCCAAGTAAAGACATTACCTTAAAATCGGGTAACTCCCTTTGGTTTGAGCTCAAAGGCTTCCTTGGGAAGACTTCTGTCCAAATTGAGGCTTCAAGGAGTAAGAGAGGGATGTGGAGAGACAAAATGGGCAGGGGTTGGCCAAGCCAAAGGCTTTGGGAGTGTGGGTAAAGAGGTAGAGGTGGGGGCCTTTTTATAAGAGGAGAGGAGGGGCACTCTTGTAAAGTTACAAAATGTTACTTTATTTTCAAAAGTGTTTCGGATTTTAAAGGTCCCATATTGATGTATTTAAAGTATAAGGTGATAAGGGTTCTAAATACACTCATCTAATAGGTTTTGGACATGTGTAGGTCTTAGATATTACATTATCTTTTCATTTTATTTAAATCGTTAAATAATGAGATCATCGCTGCATCATCATGATGTCATAAATAATTTAGTTTATTTAATGTCTAAAAATTATAAAAAAAATAGTATGATTTAGGAAATATTTTTATCTTTCAAATGAATATTTATAGTCAAAAATCTTATTTGTATAACCCCATGTAAAAATTATTTTAGTAAAACATTTCATGTGTGTCTCATTTTTACTTTAACTTTAAATAAAAAGATATTAATGTCATTTTCCAACCAAAGTGGCTTCATGGGGTCCCCAAGTTTACCCATGGGTTTTCTGGGTCGGCCATGACACATACAATGAAGTTAGGACATGTGTCAAGTTCATTTCATATTACTAAAACATTATTTTTACCTTAAACTACACTAATTACCTCTAATCGAGATTAATAACATAAAAGTTACTATTCACCAAAAAATAATTTTAATCTCATTGAACCACATTTTACTTCTTAATAACAACCATGTATGTCGGATTTTTGAAATTCAAAACACACAAGTGGTAAAATTTCATTTAAACGAAAAATCAGTTTTTATAAGTACCACTTAGTGGTTTCACTATTCATCAAAAATTGATGTTTTTCAGAAAAATCCCAAAAAATCACCCTAAGCTATATTTGATATTCCGAATTCAAAAATGAAGCCTATTTTACAAAATTCAAATCATATAAGTCGCATTAATTAATTTAATAATTAATTCCCGATGTCGGAGCAAATAGCGTGTTTTTATAAAACAATAAGTATCAAAAGATTGACACTAGTGTAAGTATGATTTCAAAGTGATATTAATTCCAACAACCACTATTAGATTTAATGGTAAAAATATATTCTAATTTCACTTTCAAACCAATTCAAAAGATAATCTAATCATATAAATAAATTAGATTAAAAAGTGGTTTTGAATTAAAATAAAATATTTTACACTATTCATTAAAAAAAATGAACTTTATCGGAAAGATGCCAAAAATTTACACAAAGTAAATTTTGATGTCCCGATTCTAAAGAAGAGTTTTATTTGGTCCAATAGAATGTATAAGAGTGAAAAAAACTGTATTTAATGACGGTTTGCCATCAAAAGGTGATAAGTGAACCTTTAGTGAAAACTAGGACATATACGCCTAAAATTGAATTCTTTCCGTATTTTAAGCCTTTATATTTTATTGGATAAATATAAATACATTTAAAAACATATATAATCATATTTTAGTTATTTCTATCCATTCCCGCCAATACAACCGCTACATGTTAACTACCATTTAAAATAATATTATTTTATTATTAGAGTGCAACGTAAGATTCCCAAGAAACTCGTTGTTGCGTGTTGGGTACGCCATCGAGCATAGCATCCCATTTAAAGTCATATTAATATTTTATTAAAAAATATGGATAAATATGAAAATTTCAAATTCTTTATTTACCTGGGGTGTTACATCCTTCCCCTTTTTGGAATTGCGTCCTCGCAATTTTTTTAAAATTGGGCTTGGAAACATCTTTGAAAGTCCCACATCAGAACAAGAATCGGTAAAACAATCACTTTAAAATAAAGGAAGATAAGTACAGAGGTCACCCGAGTTAAACCATACTAGGATTCCATGTAGAAAAACATGGACATGGGAGAAAAAGAAAAGGGTCATGTTCTTGAGGGAGAGTGATAGTAAACATGTCTATGAGAAAGTTAACCATAAGAAAATCACAAACTTGTGATGGGTTAAATGGTATTTGATTCTCCAGTAGGAAAAGTTAATAGGCAACATTTTTTTTAAGTTACTTGTTATTGAGGAATTTATTCATAAGGAAACATAATCACTTATCATGTTGACATTCAACTTTTACTATATTCCTTAATCAAACTCATATTTTTTCCAAAAGACGGGTATTTAGGGAGACTTGTTCGCATTAAGAGTACTATAATCAACTTCTAGAGAGTCACCTAATCCAAAAAAGAGAACTATATACTTCCCATGTCTTTAGACTTTAACCAAAACCAAAACCAAAAAGGTTAGTACAAGATCAGATAATCCAGAAAAGGATAACCCTTTATAAAAAAAATTCTATTCTTAATCTCCAAAATTTTTCCAACAAAACCCAAAGTTCAACGAGGACCATTCTATAATCAATTTGTCCCTAAAATTATTAAAAGTAAACCAAACTAAGATTGAAACCCAAATATTTGAAGGATTTAGTCACATATTCTTCCAAGTTAAATCGTAACATTTTTCTCCAAACAACATCAGTTACTCCTAAAGTCTCGTATTGAAAAGTAATTAACCTAATCACATATCCTCCATGATAGGTTAATCCTTTTCATAAATAACCCAAAATAAACTTACTATTAATTCATAAAATCATATAACTAAAAATAATCAGTCAAACTAACTAGGGACTTCACGTAGTTCAGTGGTAGGTGATAAATTCCAGTCGTACTTTGGTTGTGGGTTCGATCCCCGCAGCTTTGTCCGACGCGACGGGTTGTCACACGGTCTGCGTGTTGTCCTTTTTCCAAAACAATATAATTCTTAAAACATCCCCCAAAACGAGATAAAATCTTCAAAAATGATCATATCATATTTTAACCTCAATTTTCTCTCATTCCTTTAATTTTCCATCATATCATAGAGTAACCCATAATTACCTAAAAAGTAAGGATCACATAAACCCCAATGGTTACCTTTATAATTATTACCTGAATTTCCACATCGAGTTGGCCATATCGTACATGATGCATTAGAGAACTCACCAAGGTTGAAGTGGTTGATCATGACTCCTTGATAGTTTTTTTAGAACAACCATGAGATTTCTCATTAAATCCCCCATCTCATCCAGTCTCTTAATCAGAGAACCACCACAGTTTCCTTCAAACCCATTGTCACTTTGGTGCCTGCTAGATCCATCCATTTACTAAAACCAAAAAGGTTAGTGTGAGTATATCAATATAACCATCATGTACTAATGAGAAAGATAAACACTAAGATATACTTACTCATTCAATTTATCTAAAACTAGGACTCTTTCTAAAATTCTAACCATTATGGTAATGTCACTTGTGCTTAGAGAATACCCTAACCTCTAAAGTTATCTAAACCGACCTTTGATACCAACTATAAGGCCCCAGCCTTAAACCTTACTTAATCTTGAGTTATTACAAGATTACACATTGAGGATCTTTTTAGGTTTAGAGTATTAGAGAATTGGATCATGAAACATGCATTACATTCCACATTTAAACAAAGTGGTTACATAAAAGACAGTATTCATTCTTCCCATCAACGGAAACATATTTAAAATAAAACATGGATTCTTTCTTGACACATCCTTGACACTATCATCACATCATGTACCCTTCCCTTGACCTGTGAAAAACATTTCAAAAACTTGGGATGAGCATAAAAAGCTCAGTAAGGGATATAAAAATATGGAAAGGAAACATGAGTACATGTATACATAAGAATGAAATCATACTTTACCCATAAAACATAACCATTTTAACATACCTCATCAAATCATGAATAAATCATAGAAATCATATGACATAAAGGTAACTTGAGGAATTCATAACATTCTTACGTAGGGAGTAACCCTCTTGGTTACGTTTGGAATACTCATCACAGTATGTTCCCTAAATCTCTTCAGAGAAACCTTAACGTTTCACTCCTTCGCGTTACCCAATGCATTGGAGAGCTATATCAGACTCACCCGCCCTTAGTTTATCACGGAACCACCCATATTTATAACAATTCCCAATAACCATAACATAATCGTATCACATAAAACATGCATAAAGGAAACATAACATTTCCAAATTTCAATCACAAGATAACAATAAAACACATTGATATAAAAAACCTTATGAAAACCATTTTCTATACCAAAATAATAGAAAAGTTAAACATGGTATTTTTTTTTCTTTTAAAAAGAAGTTATGTCTTGTAGAGGAATCTGAAACTCAAATAATGGTCACGGCGATAGAGAAGTCGTTATCGCCGCATATGTACGAGAAAAACATTCCCTTTTGTCGTTTAGTAAAACGCTTTGTATAAAGAAGATTCCTTTCGGATAAACATAAAAGTCAAAGGGGTTTAAACAGCGTATAAAAGAAGGTTGTGCATAAAACAAAATATGCCTTAATGAAAGGAGATTGAGACGAAGTACCATACAAAGACGGTATCCTTAGATTAAGGATAAATCAATTACATAATTATGTGTGACAAACTAATACACCAAATATAAGTGGATATTAAGTGTAAAACAATCAGAGGCCATTTGCACATATTCAAAGGATGACATATTCAATAACTACATGTTGAACCCAAAGAAATAGAAATTGGGTTAAGAAGATCCCTTGACAACCTAACGGCGTCACATCAAAATGAGTTGATGAGAGATAAAATAAAGGGTATATCATCACTTGGACATAAAATTTACATTAATAAGGATATATGAGAACATATCCCAACATAACAATATGTAAATTAAAATACCCAAAAAAATAAGTCTTTTAAAAAGAGGAGGGTGAAAGGTTCCCTTACCGATATGGGTATCTTTCGAAACATATACCTCGTGAAAGAAGGACAATACAACATTGATGTAAATACTCATAAAAGAAACTATATTACACAATGAGTAAAATAATGGGCAGTAAATACACCACTCAAAGGAAATTTTGGCAAATGTAGCATAAATATCACAGGAATAAAAGTGAGATGAAAAATCCCTTACGAAAACTCGGCAGCCTAACGACGCCACTTAAAACTTCCAAAAATGGATTTATGAGATCAAATAGGGTATCTAATCATAATAACATAAAGTATACAGAAATAGGAATATAAAATAACATCCCCCAACATAACAAATAGGAGCTTAAAAGAAGTGACATAAAGGATAGGACTTAAAAAGAAAAAGAGAGGTTAGATCTCTTACGAAAATTCGGCAGCATAACGGCGCCACTCAAAACTTCCAAAATGGATTGATGAGAGGAAATAGGGTCTCTAATCATATGAAAATTATAAGTACAGTAGTAGTAATATAAAAGAACATCTCAATCATATGAAAGATGAGCTTAAAAGGAATGACATAAAAGAGTGTACTTAAAAAGAAATAGAGGTGTAGGATCCCTTACCTCGGGTCTGACTTGACTCGATCGTTCTTTAACGTCCTGAATAATAAACTTGAGTTAATTTATATTTTCTTAATAACCTTTTTCAAGTTCATTATTCCTTTTATATCACTTATTTCCATGTAATAAACATTATGTAATCATTTAAGTTAATAATGTTTGTTTTGTCGATGTTTGGTTCTTAAGTCGAAAGTGGACTTCTTACAATTACATGTTGTTCGTGTGGTCAAAGGTTCTTTATATCAAGAATTTTATTCATGATGTAGATATCATATATATCATATATATCCAGTATATTCATGAATTTATAAAATTACATAACATTTTAGTGTTAAGAAATGAAATTCTCCGTTCATGGAGACGGTAAGCCGTACATACGCATGAACGCTACTTCCATTTCTATTTTATATTTAATGGAATTAAAACATAATGATACATAATAGTATTTTAATTCTAGTACGGTATCATATATAATATCATTAAATATATCCTTTATATGTACCACATATGGTATTAACGAATCAAATCACTTTGAGGGGGCGGTATTCCGCACTTCCTTAAATGAAAATATCGTGTTTACCCATAATGGAAACCATAAAGGTATCCCATAAATGAAAAATACAGAAGCTTAAGTAAAACATAAACATATTAGATATCATATATAAATATATTCTCATCTTAATGTCCACCTTTTAAGTTGTTATAATAATTTTGAACAATCATCCTTTCGGGAGGCAGAAATTTGCCATCCACGAAAACAGTATGTTCTTTAACCATTAGATGTAGGTGTGTGTAAGTGTAGCTCGAATCCTTCATATAAAAACATCCTAGTATATTGAAGATACTGTAGTTGTTACAAAATAAAATAATAAAAAGAGTTTAGGGGGTTGGAGAAGTAAAATAAAACACAAGGACTCAAGTGAATACATTACCTTAAAATCGGGTAACTCCCTATGGTTTGAGCTCAAAGGCTTCCTTGGGAAGACTTCTGCCCAAAGTGAGGATTCAAGGAGTAAGAGAGGGAAGTGGAGAGACAAAATGGGCAGGGTTTGTCCTAGACAAAGGCTTTGGGAGTGTGGGTAAATAGGTAGAGGTGGGGGCCTTTTTATAAGAGGAGAGGAGGGCCACTCTTGTGAAGTTACAAAATGTTACTTTATTTTCAAAAGAGTTTTGGATTTTAAAGGTCCCACATTGATGTATTTAGAGGATAAGGTGATAAGGGTTCTAAATCCACTCATAAAATAGTTTTTGGACATGTTTAGGTCTTAGATATTACATTATCTTTCCATTTTATTTAAACCGTTAAATAATGAGGTCATCGCTGCATCATCATGATGTCATAAATAATTTAATTTATTTAATGTCTAAAAATTATAAAAAAAATACTATGATGTAGTAAATATGTTTATCTTTCCAATGAATATTTATAGTCAAAAATCTGATTTGGATAACCCCATGTAAAAATTGTTTTAGTAAAACATTTCATGTGTGTCTCATTTTTACTTTAACTTTAAATAAAAAGATATTAATGTCATTTTCCAACCGAAGTGGCTTCATGGGGTCCCCAAGTTTACCCATGGGTTGTCTTGGTCGGTCATGACACATACAATGAGGTTAGGACATGTGTCAAGTTCATTTCATATTATTAAAACATTATTTTTACCTTAAACTACACTAATTACCTCTAATCACGATTAAGAACTTAAAAAGTTACTATTCACCAAAAAATTATTTTAATCTCATTGAACCACATTTTACTTCTTAATGACAACCATGTATGTCGGATTTTTGAAATTCAAAACATAGAAGTGGTAAAATTTCATTTAAACGAAAAATCAGTTTTTATAAGTACCACTTAGTGGTTTCACTATTCATCAAAAATTGAAGTTTTTCAGAAAAATCCCAAAAATTTACCCTAAGCTATATTTGATTTTCAGAATTCAAAAATGAAGTCTATTTTACAAAATTCAAAACATATAAGTCACATTAATTAATTTAATAATTAATTCCTGTTGTCGGAGCAAATAGCGTGTTTTTATGAAACAATAAGTATCAAAAGATTGACACTAGTGTAAGTATGATTTCAAAGTTAAATTAATTCCAAAGACCACTATTGGATTTAATGGTAAAAATATATTCTAATTTCACTTTCAAACCAATTCAAAAGATAATCTAATTATATAAATAAATTATATTAAAAAGAGGTTTTGAATTAAAATACAATATTTTACACTATTCATTAAAAAAATGAACTTTATCGGAAAGATGCCAAAAATTTACACAAAGTAAATTTTGATGTCCCGATTCTAAGGAAGACTTTTATTTGGTCCAATAGAATGTATAAGAGTGAACAAAACTATATTTAATGACGGTTTTCCATCAAAAGGTGATTAGTGAACCTTTAGTGAATATTAGGGCATATACGCCTAAAATTGAATTCTTTCAGTATTTTAAGCCTTTATCTTTTATTGGATAAATGTAAATACATTTAAAAACATATATAATCATATTTTAGTTATTTCTATCCATTCCCGCCAATACAACAGCTACATGTTAACTACCATTTAAAATAATATTATTTTATTATTAGAGTGCCCTGTAAGATTCCCAAGAAACTCATTGTTGCGTGTTGGGTACGCCATCGAGCATAGCATCCCCTTTAAAGTCATATTAATATTTTATTCAAAAATTTGGATAAATATGAAAATGTAATATTCTTTATTTACCTGGGGTGTTACACAATTTATAATTATAATAAGTTCATTTTTAACTCAAGTTCTGAACATCGACAAAATGTACAATATGAACTCAAATAATTTTCTAATTATTGTAGCAAGGTAATAGTTGATATAAAATAATAATAAAATTTAAAAAATTTCTTAAGAAATTATAAATTATATTAAGTGTATTATTTATGAAATTAAAGAATGAACAGATCAAGTCGGACACGAGGTAAGGGTCTTTGTCTCAATCTCCATTTATTGAGGCATGTTTTGATATTATACACCTCCTTCTTCTACCCAGCATATAATAAAACCCTTTGAATTATACTTTAATTTAGAGGGAATATTTTTCTATGAAGTTTTTTACTAAATTAAAAAAATGAATTTTTTTTATGTATGTGGCGAAAAAGACCTTGCTACAGCCGTAATTGTTATTTGGCTTCCTCTATAAGCCATAATGTTTCTTAAAATGAAAAAAGAAACCCCTTATTTTGTTTTTTGGAGTTTTGGTATTGAAAATGGTTTTTGAAATGGATTGATTATTTCAATAACTTGAAATTACATCTTATGATTTTAAATGAAATGTTATTAGTTAAATTTTTATATTTGCCATATTTTATGTGTTATGATTTTATAATGGTACTTTGAAATTTGATGGGTGGTTATGAGATAAACCAAATAATGGGTGGTGCAGTTATAAACCAGGATGGGTGGTTACATTATAACCTCCAATGCATTGGGTATTGAAGTCGGCCATATGGAAATTCCATTTACCGATATGTGCGGAAGTCGACCGTATGGTTATTCAAATTAAGTATGTTTAAGTCCCAAGTTACCTTTATATGTTATGTGTTATTTCTATGAGTTTTATGGTAGAATTTTGTTTACCAAAGGGTAATAAATGATATTTTATTCAGTGAAGAGTATTTACTACTTCATAAAGGGTAAAGTATTACTTATGATAAAGTATTCATGATTTACTTGTTGTTTTGAAAAACTAATAGTTTTCCATCTTTTTGTATCCCTTACTGAGATTTTTTTTCTCATCCCATGTTTTGAAATGTTTTTCATAGGACATAAAGATGTATAGGGTCGGGGATGGGATCAAGGAAAAATCTTGTTGTCTAAAACATGGATCTAGACATTACTCTTTTATTAAAGAGTTTCTATTTTATAAAAAAATGGAAACTAAGTAGAAGTGTCTACATGTAATATTAAAACTGTTATGTATATGTTATGGCCTAATTCTATAAATCTATAAACATGAAAAGATCCTCAATGTGAATTATTAACTTAATTCAATATTATTTAATGTTTAAGACTGGGTCTGTATTATTGGTATCAGAGGTTAGTTTAGACAACATTACAAGTTATAATGTTGTTAAATTAATATCCATAAATTAATTTATGGAATGATTGAAATGATATCGCATTTATAGATTATAGTGTTTCTTAGCCTAAGATATTTCTATGTTTGTAATGGTTTTCTGAAGAGGAAATAGAGTAGTTATATTGGGAAGGCATACAGAAGAGAATAACCTTCCAAATCAGCAACCTGAGATGGTCAGAATCAGAACTGAACAGTTTGTTACAGTGATGTCATAGTTGACTCGGGCTATAAATAGTAGTGGTATCTATGCATGAGATCATTAAGATCAACCACAGAGGAACATGTTAGTAGTGAAGAATTTCATGAGGCAACATCCCCCATCATTCAGAGGATCACCTGACCATGTGCTAACTGAAGTGTGGATTAAATAAATGAAGAATATTTTTGATGTCATGAGGTGTTCATAACATCAAAAGGTTAGTCTCACTATTTATCATTAGGAATGAGAAGCTGATCAGTGGTGGTCGATGGTGAAAAATATCATGGATAGTGAAAAGATTGATGCTCTTGATTAGAATGAATTAAAAGGTATTTTTCTTGAGAAATATTTTCCTAAGGTGGTTCGACTTAGGATGGAAAAACAATTCGTGGAATTGAGGTAGGAGGATGACTCAGTTGCTACTTACGAAGAAAATTTCACCCGATTAGCAAGGTATGCTTCAGATTTCATCTGAGATATTGATAGTAAGTTAAATAAATTTTTCTCAGGACTGAAGTCGCGATATCAAAGAGCATTAGACACTCATGAATTAAAAATCTATGAGAAACTTATCAAATTTTCTGAGAAGGTAGAAATGGATTTTTTTTTATGATCAAGTGTTCCAAGAGACCAACCAAAAGAAGAGGTCTGGTTGGTAGGAAATAGGAAGAAATTTATCAAAGAAGCTATAGGTAAGAAAATTAAATATCCATCATGTGAAAATGTGGTAAAAATCATCCTGGATATTATTTATCCAGATCTAGAAAGTGCTTTTGTTGTGGTAAGTTTGGTCATTTTACTCATAACTGTAAAAAATATGATCATGTAGGAAATGAAAATCCAGCGGTAAGATGTTTTAAGTGCAATGAAATGGGTCATTATGAAAATGAATGTCCAGCAAAGAACATAATGAAGGGAATCCATCCTAACTATAAGCTGAAATGGGTGGGGAAATCCTTTTCAACTACTTCAGTAGATGTTGGGCCATCAAATGATGTAGTATCGGGTACAATTTTTGTTTATTCAGATTATACCAATGTGTTTTTTGATTCAGGGTCTACACATTCTTTCATTTTTGAGAAATTTTCTAGTAAATTTGGAATTCCATATCAAGATGTAAATCCAGAACTTATGGTAAAAACACTGGGAGGAAATGTTGAGACAAAAGAAATTATAAGAACTTTCATGTCCTTGTGTGAGGAAAAAATCTACTTGCAAGCCTTATTGTTTTGCCTCTATTAGAGTTTGATGTTATTTTGGGCATGGATTGGATTTTCGTCTATCATGCTAAGAATGACTGTGGAGATAAAGTGGTTAATTTTTAGAAATAATTTTAGTTTGTTTACAAGAATTAACCCTTAATTTTGATAACATATCAGAATGCTGAAAAACTAGTAATAGATGGGAATGAATGTTACTATACACATATTGTTGAAAACAAAAGAAATTGTTCAGATTAATGATGTGCTAGTGGTAAATGAGTATCATGATGTTTTTCCTGATGATTTTCCTGGTATAATACCTGATTGGGAAGTTTAATTTACTTTTATCTTAGTTTCTGATGCTAAACCAATTTCAAAACCCCCTTATTGAATGGCTGAAATTGAAATTTTACAGTTAAAGAATCAATTTCATGAGTTATTAGATAAAGGTTTCATTTGACCTAGCACATCACTATGGGGTTCTTCTATCTTGTTTGTTAAAAAGAAAGATGGATCAATGAGACTTTGGGTTTATTATAGAGCATTTAATAACATCACTATTAAGAACAAGTATCATTTGCCTCATATTGATGATTTGTTTGATCATGTCTAGGGTGCTCAGTATTTTTTCAAGATTGACTTGAGTTTGGGGTACCATCAGTTAAAAGTAAAGTAATAAGATATTCCAAAGACCACATTTCATTCTAGATATGGCCATTATGAATTTTTATTTATTCCTTTGGGTTTAACCAATACACGTTTTGTATTCATTGATCTTATGAATATAATTTTCCGTGAGTTCTTGGATAAGTTTGTGGTTGTGTTCATTGATGATATTTTAGTTTATTCTAAAAGTAAAGAGGAGAATGGAAGTCATTTGAGGGTTGTCTTTAAAACTTTAAAAGGGAATAAATTGTATGGTAAATTTAGAAAGTGTGAGTTTTGGTTACAAAAAATTTCATTCCTTGGTCACATTGTTTCCAAAAATGGCATAACTTTTGATCCTGCTAAAACAAAAGTTGTTGAAGAATGGCCAAGACCCAAAAATATAATTGAGATCTTTAGTGTTCTTGGTTTAGAAGGTTATTACCAGAAGTCTGTTGAAAATTTTTCATAGTTATCTAGAATAAGGACTAAGTTAACTCAAAAAGGTGTTAAGTTCATTTGGAAAAAATAATGTGATGATTGTTTCGAGGAATTGAAAAGAAGATTGGTGAATGCACCAGTTTTGGAACTACCATTCAGAGATGGTGAGTTTGTTATCTACAGTGATGTTTCATTGAAAGTAATTGGTTGTGTCCTTATACATAATGATAAAGTATTTTCTTATGCTTCATGTTAGTTGAAACCTCATGAGTTAAATTACCCTACACATGATTTGGAATTAGATACTTTTGTTTTTTCTTTAAAAATTTGGAGTCAATATTTGTATGGAGTAAAATGTGAAATATATACTGACCACAAGAGTTTGAAGTATATAATCATTTAGAAAGAATTGAACATGAGACAGAGGAGATGGATAGAATTAATCAAGGGTTATGATTGCATGATTCATTACTATCTAGGAAAGGAAAATAAAGTGGATGATACTATGAGTTGAAAGAGTAATGCTACATTAACCATGTTACGTTCGGAATAAGATCCTTTTATTAATGATTTAATGAATTTTTCCATAGAAGTTGTTATTGTAGGAAATTCGTCTGTTTTGTTTCTGGTGTCAGTGAAATCATCTCTATTAGACAGAATTAAGTAAGCACAGAAGGAAGATAGTGAGTTGCAGAAAAAGGTAGAGTTGGTTCAGAAAAGTAAGTTTCTGGATTTTAACATTGATAATGATTGTGTTTTGAGGTTTGGGAAGATATTATATGTGCATTTTGATTCATAGTTGAAGAAATATTTGTTATGTGAAGATCGTAGTTCTCCATTTTCAGTTCTTCCTAGAAGTACCAAGATGTACATAGATCTTCAAGAGCACTACTAGTAGGATGGAATGAAAAGGGATATTGCTGACATTACTGTGAATTGTTTTACTTGTCAACAGGTTAAAGCAGAGTGTCAGTTACCAAAAGGGATGCTTCATTCATTACCAATGCTAGAGTGGAAATGGGAAAATATATCCATGGACTTCATTGTGGGATTACCAAATAAATCTTGAGGTAACAATATAATCTGGGTTATTGTTGATCGATTGACTAAATCTGCTCATTTCCTTGTTATTCGAGATACTTTGTCTCTAGATTAACTTTCTTAGTAGTATGTTAAACAGATAGTTAGGTTGCATGGAGTTCCCCTCTCCATTGTATCTGATTATGATCTCAGGTTCACTTCTAAATTTTATAAAGGCCTTCAGAAGTCATTGGGTACTGAATAAAATTTTTGTATGGCTTTTCATCTACAATCAGATGGGAAGTCAGGACAAACAATTCAGACATTGGAAGATATGTTACGTGCTTGTTCAATGGATTACCAGGGAATTTGGGACCAAAAAATTTATTTGGATGAATTTTCTTATAATAACTATTTTCATTCCAGTATACAGATGGATCTGTTTGAGGCATTATATGGGAAGCGGTGTCGTACTCCAGATTTTTTGGGTGAAGTTGGTGAAAGGAAGCTGATGGGACCAGAATTGGTATAAAAGCTGGTAGAGAAATTTCAGTTGATTTAGAATCACATGAGAATATCTCAGAGCAGGAAGAAAAGTTATTCTAATAACCGGAGGAATGATCTTTCTTTTGAGGTTGGTGATCATGTCTTTCTCAATGTTTCTCCATGGAAAAGTGTGATGTGTTTTGGCAAGAAGGGAAAGTTGATTCCTAGGTTTATTGGACAATATGAAATCCTATAGAAAGTTGGATCAGTTGCCTACAGAGTGGATTTACCTCCATGTTTATCCCAGGTGCACAATATTTTTCATGTTTCAATATAGAGAAAGTATATTCTAGATCCATCTCATGTTTTGAGCCCATAGGTAGTTCAGTTGAAAGAGAATCTCTCTTATAAGGAACAACCAGTCCAGATTCTTGACCGAAGAGAGAAAGTGTTGCGGAATAAGGTAATTTATCATGTAAAAGTTTTGTGGAAAAATAATATGGTTGAAGAGGCAACGTGGGAATCTTAAAATTCTATGAGGGATAAATACCCTCATTTATTTGATAAGTGAATTGAATTGCGGGGATGCAATTCCCAAAAGGGGGGAAGGATATAACATCCCAAGTATATAAAGAATATGACATTTTCATATTTTTTAATATTTTTTAATTAAATATTAATTTTAATTTAAATGGGATGCTATGTTTGATGGTGTACCTGATATGCAACAACAGGTTTCTTTGAAATCTTACGTTGCACACAACGTGGAGTTATACCGAAAAGTACAATAATAATATAATATTTTTTAAATGGTAGTTAAAGCCTAGACATTGTAATGTCAAGAATGAATATATCTAACTAAAATATGATTATACATGTTTGTTAAAAGTTTTCACATTTATCCAATAAATTTTAGAGGCTTAAAATAAGAATCCAATTTTAAGTATAAATACTCTAATATTTTTTAAATGGTCGATTTACAACCTTTTGATGGTGAACCATTTTTAAATCAATTTTTTGTCTCTATTATATATTATATTTGAAAAAATAATATTCTTATTTATAATAGGTATATCAAAATTTACTTTGAATTAAATTTTGGTATTTTTTGATAATGTTCATTTTTTTACAAATATTGAAAAATACTGTATTTTAATTCAAAATTGCCTTTTAATCTAAATTATTTATATGGTTATATTTCCTTTTTAATAGGTTTTATAGTGTAATTATATTATATTTTTAACATTTAATCCAATTTTGGTCATTGGATGTAATTTTATATTCAAATTAGACATAAACAACTATCAATATTTTGATTGATATTATTTCTTAAAAACAAACTTTTTGTTTTGAAAACGGAAATTAATTTTAAATAAATTTCAGCCACTTATGTGTTTTGAATTTGTAAAAATGGATTTCATATTTTGAATCTGAAGGTAAAAATTGTGTAAATAGGAAACTTTTATTTTTATACATTATGAATATTTACTTCAGTAAATATTTTATTTACCATGGATAAAGGGTAAATCTCATAAATAATGGTAAACAAATATTATTATAATAATATAAAACTACCCTAAAATATGTCCTAATACTATTGGTTGATACATGTCTGACTATGGGAATCCATGGGTAGATTTTGGGACCCCATGGAGCCACTTGGGAGTGATAATACACTTTATATTAATTAATTTAAAGTAAATACAAAGAGGAGTTAAACATATATCTTTTAGTAAATCAATTTTTACATAG
This sequence comes from Viscum album, assembly GCA_963277665.1. Taxonomy (NCBI): domain Eukaryota; kingdom Viridiplantae; phylum Streptophyta; class Magnoliopsida; order Santalales; family Viscaceae; genus Viscum; species Viscum album. The sequence goes on from OY728136.1 coordinate 2,116,743,993, forward strand.
GGTTATAAAAGTTATCTCTTAGAATATATATATTCATTTGAAATATAAAAATATTTCCTAAATAATCATATTTTTTTAAAAAATTTAAACATCAAATAAATAAAATTATTTATGACACAATAATGATATAGTGTTTACCTCATTAATGAATGATTTAAATAAATAAGATTTTAAAAATTAAAAAAATATCTAAAACATTTAAAATTCTTATTGGATGATTTTATTTCGAACAAGAGTCATATTATCTTCTAAATTAATGAGTGTTTGACCTTTTGAAATGGAAAACAATTTTATAATAAAATAATACTTTCAAACATTCCTAAAGAGCCCCTCCCCAACCTTATAAAAAGCCCTCAACTCTAACCCATTACTAACACCTCTAAAGCAACTTTTATTATTCAAAATCTGACCAAATAAGCTCCAAACATCCCTATATTCCACCTAGAAGTCTTACCTTAGGAAGAAGGCACTTCAAGAAAGCCTTTTGGTTTAAACCAAAGGGAGTTACCTGATTTAAAGGTAACATCTTCTCTAAAGTTCTTTTCTTTTTATTTTACTTATCTAATCCCCTAAACTCTTTTTATTCCTTTATTTTATAAAAAACAAGTTTCCTCAATATACTAGGTTGTTTTTATGAGAATTATTCAAACTACACTTACTCACACCTCCATCTAAAAGATTTAGAACATTCTGTTTCTATGGACGGTGGACTAACACCTCACGAAACTATGGTTGTTCAATTATCTCCTACCACCTCTTATAGTGGGCATTAAAATGGCGCTGTATTTATGTGTGATATATATTATAATTATATTATCTCTATACTTATATATTTATCATTTATATCAATCATTTATGGTTACCATAATGGGTAAACGGGACAATTTCATTTGAGGAAGTGCGGACTACCGCCCCCTCAAAGTGATATGACTCGTTCATGCCAAATGTGGGACATATAAAGGATGGAGATAATTAATTATATATGATATTATACTGGAATTATAATATACCTAGGTATAATTATGTTTTTATTCCATTAAAATACGAAATATAAATGAAAGTATCATTCATGTGTACGTACAGCTTACCGTCTCCATGAATGATGCATTTCATTTCTTATCTCCAAATGTTATGTACTATTATAAATACATATATATTCTAGATATATATGATATATATGATAACTAAATCATTAATATAATTATGGAGATAATGTAATTTCAACCACATGGATAATTTATAATTATAACAAGTTCATTTTTAACTCAAGTTCCCAACATCGACAAAATGTCTAATATGAACTCAAATAATTAACTAATTGTTATAACAAAGGAAATAAGTGATATAAAAGTAATAATAAACATTAAAAAGGTTCTTAATCAAGTATAAATTAACTTAATTTTATTATTGAGGAAATTACAGAACAAACAGGTCAAGTCGGACAACAGGTAGGGGACTTCGTCTCAATCTCCTTTTATTGAAGCAGGTTTTGAAATATACACCCCCTTCTTCTACCCAATGTATAATAAAAACCTTTGACTTTTACTTTCGTTCAAAAGGAATGATTTTTATGACAAATTTTACTAAAATAAAAAAAAGGTGGTGACAATGACCTCTCCGTTGCATTAATTGTTATTTGGATTCGTTTATAAGCCTTAAGGTTTTTTAAAATGAAAAAAGAAACCCCTTATTCTGTTTTTGGGTGTTTTGGTATTGAAAATGGTTTTTGAAATTTATTTATTATTTAAATAACTTTAAATGACTACTTATTATTTAAAATGAAATGTTATTAGTGATATGTGTGGAAGTCGACCATATGGTTATTCCGTTTAAGTATGTTTAGGTACCAAGTTACCTTTATATGTTATGTGTTCTTTATATGGGTTTTATGGTAATATTTTGTTTAAAAAAGTTTAAAAATGATCTTTTATTTAGTGAAGTGTATTTACTACTTCATAAAGGCGAAATTTATTACTTATGATAAAGTATTTATGATTTACTTATTGTTTTAAAAAACTAATATTTTTCTTAGTTTTTGTATCCCTTACTAGTATTTTTATGATCATCCCATGTTTTGAAATGTTTTTCACAGGACTTAAGGATGAATAGGGTCAAGGATGGGATCAAGGAAAAGTCATGTAGTCTATAACAAGGATCTAGACATTACTCTTTTTTAAATAGTTATTATTTTATGAAAAAAATTGGAAAATGAGTAGAAGTATCTATATGTAATATTCAAATTATTATGTATATGTTGTGGCCCGATTCTCTAAATATCTAAACTTGAAAAGATCCTCAATGTGAATTATTAACATAATTAAGGATTATGTAATTTTTATGTCTCTGTCCATATATAACCTATAGGGAATAAAATTTATGAGTTTTATTAAGTGATGTATCATAATATCTCATTAATGGAATCATAATATTAAATAATTCTTATAAACAATGAGATTGTAGAAATAAACTATTACCACTATGTTAAAATTGAATCATAATCCACATGATATAATAAAATTAAAGTAATATTCAAATATCATGAAAAAAGGATATTCATGAAATAAAATTTCAAAAGGGATGTATATACACCCCGCATAAAAAAATTGGTTTATAACATGGAATTTATCTCAATGAAGAAAAATTATTACAAAAATTACTTTACTAATTTAGTAACTTTTGAACCATAAAACCCCATGAAATAAATATAATAAAATATATACTTAAAACACATAAATATAAGGATAAAAATATAATAATATATTCATGGGAAGTAAATACACCACATAAAAACTAGTGGTGAATAATCCATAAGTATCATAGAAATAAAAGTGAGACTAGATATCCCCTTATCTTATGCATTGACTCTCATCGTACTCATTCAAAAATACTATATAATAAATATAATTTTATTATAAATATACCTCAGAACCATATTCGTATATCTAATACTATATATGGAATTATATTACCCACTTATTGACAGTTCAATTTTAAGGTTATGTTTCTGGTAATGTAAGTGTATTTTTCGCATGTTACTTAATTTTATATATTTGTGGTCCTCATACTTATGTAATCATTTGTAGAATTTAAAACATGATATAAATATCATGTATATTTATTATATATTTATTTAAAATAATATATTAAAGATAGAAATATGGAAAGTAATACACCATTCATGAAGATGGTAGGTCATTTGAACGCATGAATTTTGGCATGTCACGTCTGTGGGGATAATTTTAAATTCATTTATACCACTTATGTGATTTTAATTTGGCCAAATATATTCCATATTTTTAATAATAATTATATATAATTTTTAATAAGTTGAAAATATTTTTTACCAATATTATTGGTGAAAGTTATTAAAATTAATTATAATGATTAAGTGAAAAAAATAGTTCAACAAATGAATAAACCTTAATATTAAGGCCCAAACTGACCAGAAATAGGTCAAAAATAAATTTTATGTTCATATATCGACCATATCATCCCTTGGGTTAATTTTGGTAAATTTTTTGAACCAATTTTAATTATAAAATTATGGGTGTAATTCCCTTTTAAAAAAATCACAGCATTGTCAATCCTCCTCCACTATAAAAACGCACTAATGCCTCCCATTTATTCAAACCTCTAAATATTTTTGGATAAAAAAATTACAAAATAATCTTATAAAATCCCTAAATTCATTATATAATCATCCCTTTGGGGATAAATCCATCAAAGTAATCCCTTTGGTGTAAACAAAGAGGAGTTACCCGAAGAAGATGTAACATCCTTCGTCAGTCTCTTTTTTTCATTTTTCATTCTATAGAACCTAAACTCTTATTATTAAAAGCTTATATAATATCCTCATTATAATGAAATTTTTATATTACAAGTTTAATACCAATACATAAATACAATTCCATATAATGGGTAATAAACTTACCATTCCTGTGTACGGTGAACTATCGCCTAACGAAACAATGTTGTTTGTTTTTCAATTACCACCTATCATGGTTGGGAATTCTGATGAAAATATATATTTTTATATGATATATATGATATTAATTATATATTTATTATTAAATAATTATTAAATAACACATAACATCATGATTTCTAGTATGATAATGTTGTTTGTGGATGTGTGGATAACTACATTTTCAAAACAATGTGATTCATTCACACATTACATGGAATGTTTTATGGATGGGTTTACTATAATTATATTATATATATGTCAAAATAATTATACGATAATGGTTATATGTATATATATATATATTCACATATGTAAATTACTTTCTTTTATTCAATATGATAATAAAATAGAAACAACGTTTACGCATACATACAGCCTACTGTCTCCATGATCAGTGTATTCCATTTCATATAACTATATTTTATATATTATTATAAATAATTATATACTGAATATGTATGATATATAAATCTTGTTTTAAATTCTGTAAATAATTAGATATTTATCTATGTAATAGGATCATGAATTAAAGACAAAACATATAAGAAAAACAATACAGCTATTACCTGAAACAAAATGTTAACATGGAATTGTTAATAAATAAGTAATATAATGTCAAAATAAAATAATATGTGGTATTATATATAAAAATATGGTTTTCGTTTATATATAATTAACTTATGTTAATTAAATATGGTGTTTTAACATGTATGAGTAAAATCAATACTTTCAATAAGGGAATTTCATCTCCTTTTCTATTTCTATGAGATAAATTCCTTATTAAAAACTCATTTATTTTGTGTGGTGTGTATAATTATAATGTATGTATTATATTATTAATATAATTTAATTAATTTTTATTTAAATATATATTTTATGATCTTTATTTCATGGGGGTTTTGTTTCAAAGGTTACCAAACTGGTAGAGTAATTTTGTCTCAATTTTCCTTCTTTGAGTCACATGCCATGTTATGAAAATATTTTTTTTCTATAAGGTATATATATTTCCTTTTCACATTATATATCATGAATATAATTTTTAATTAATATTTTATTCCTCATTTAATTTTATTATTTTCAGTTTATTGTGATTCAATATTTCAAAAGTGGTAATAGTGTATTGATACAATCTCACCAGAGATTGTTTATGATTATGCTTCCATTGATGAACTCATACGATATATCTATAAATAACTCCCATAAATTTTATTAGACTATATTTATTCATGTTATATCCATGTAATGGAACCATTTTCCAATATTTTTTAATTAATATAATTAATAAATTATTTTTATAAAAATATGACATTATTTCTCCTTTCTTTCAGAAAATATTGTTTTTAAAAGATTTTTTTCTAAAAAAGTTACCAAAAATTGTTTTACTATTATCCTATGATGTTTAAATAACATTTTTACCCATTTATTACTTTGTAAAATTTTCTCTTAAAATAAATCTTCTTGGATTTTTCTAATCAAGGATCTTTTCTAAACTTTTAAGGTTCAAAAGGAATGTTTGAGATGTACAGACTCACCTTCCATCATGAACATCATTTCCATTATGCTTCCTTTTTATGTTTATGAGGTCATTTTTTAAAGTAAAATGTTTTTCCTAATAATCTTTATATTTTTTTATAAAAAAGTAACTGAAAATTATATAGACATTTACATCTAAAGATCTTTCCTAGTTTTGGATTTAAATAAAATGGACCGTTCATACATAATATCAAAGTTAAAAAAATAAATAAAATGAAAGCTATAAGACTTTGTTTTCTATATTTCATTATTGAAGCTAAAATCCATGAAACCTGTAAATGAACCTGAAATGTTTTTTATAAAAACAAAGGGTGAGTAAAATTACCTAGTAAGGGGTTTCTAAAAAGCTAGTGAAACCCCATTTTTAGGAAATTCCTTCTGAAATTAATTTTGAAAATACTTTTATACAATACTAATGAAAATACCTTTGAAAATAATTATAAATTTAAAAACATAATTTTGAAAACACATATCAAAATATTATAGCTTTTTGGAAATTCTTTTTAAGATCCTTTGAAAACACAATTTTAAAAATGCCTTTAAACATAATAATATAATTACTTTGAAAATACATACTCATTTTAAAATTCTATAAATCCATTGAAAATAAATACTCTTTTAAAAAAATTATAATACCTTTTAGACATACTTATTATTTGATAATTCTTTAAAATAATCCAGTGATTTTTCTAAAAACATTATGAAAGATTTTGAAAACAAAAAATTATTGCCACTTTAAACATTGAATGCTATCTAGGCCTACCCACTTTTATTGTGAATGGGTTCACTCCCCACTCCCCTTTCATATTTAAAATGTCCAAGTTCTAGTTTTGATAAAAAAAATTGAGATTTTATTACATATATATACATTTTCACTGGAGTTTTTTCTTTAAAATGCGATAATACATTAAATATAGACACTCTTATATTTATATATAAATCTATAAATATGATCTTTAATTCAAATTAACTTGTTATATTTGGTGTAACCAAAACTCTTCATATCAAACTTGGTATGGACTGTTAACAAAAATAATAATTAACGTCCATATATTAAAACATTTTCATTAATTTATTTTCATTAAAATGATGGACATTATCTTTTTAGAATCATCCTTGAATAATGATATTCAATACCCATTTACATGATTCAAAATATGATATTTTATAATATCATATTATAAATAAAATAAAATTCTAAATTCATAAAAACTACCAAGAAAATAATTGGAATTGTAAATTCATATTCACATAAAATAATGGATCAATAATAATGATCATAAATGCATAAGACTATAAATATTAAAAATTTTAAATAAACAAATTTATCCTCATCTAATTTAGAAAATATCAAATTAGGTTTTATTATAACCTATTTTAAAGGGGAACTTTCATGCATATAAAATATTTATTACGTCAAATCATGTAATGATAAGTAATTATGTATATATATGCAAATATATACACACATAAAAAGTATAGATCTATTGAAACATTAATATTACTCTCATTGTAATGTAAAATATAAGAATATAAATTAATAGTGCACATAAAAATAATTGTTAATGTATTGGATCTAATTTTCCAGGAATAATTTTTAAATATAGTATATAATATTTTTGAGAGAAAATGTTGATATGAAGAACAATTCCAACGTATGGTGTGCTCAGAACAAATGTTTGATATATATTAAATATACTAAAAATAACATGCACATAGTTTTCCCCAAATATTGTAATAACTCATATACAGTATCACGTATTAGAAATCAGAGGGCATCATTGGGTTCAGAATGTAAATTTTACCCTAGGCATGACTTAATATTAGTCATTGTGGGTCATTTGTAGAAATGTCTTCATGGGTGAAGTAATGAATAAACTAATTTGAATAAATTTTTTATTCTATTTTTCAGCATAGTAGATTTTTAGTCTTTAATTATTATGTCATAATTCAAAGGTTATCGAAATAATACTAGAACATCTAGAGGATCATTTTAGAGAACCTTGGAGAATCCTCATAGGAAAGAAATGATGGATTAAGGATCGACGTACCTAGGATATGACAGAACATTCCAACGACGATAAATATGAATCATTCTTTATCATCAATCAAACCAAACTAAGGTAGGGAATGTTTTTTATTTGGATTTCTTCCCTTCTCTTGAATTATATACAGAACACATACCAATAAACAAATATATTGATCTGTGATTCAATTGTCTTTCAGGATGGGGTATTTTTTGGGGTTTATTAGGAAATTATCTATTGAACTTTATTATTAGATTATTGTTATAATTGTATCAAACCAAGATCGACACAAAAATTGATTCAAGGTTCATTTCTCATCATTGGTTTGTTCTTTTCTATCCCCATTCATTGTTCTTCGCAGGAGTTCTTTGTTTAGCCCGTGGCTCGACAAATCTCAATCAATCGATCATTGCACACCATTTTCTTGGTGTAATGGTCAAATATTGTAGATCTGTGACTGGCATGGAATGACTGAGGTGTGATGATGGAGATTGAGTGATTCATACTATGGAGGATACCTGAATTTTTATTCTTTGGTGTATGGTGATGAATAATGATTTGATCTATTTTGCAATAATATCTGATGATGTAATGCGTTGTTTTAAGATGGAATGACTTTGACAATCGTGGAAATATTTTTTTGTGATGATACAATCACTAAATCAAGGTTCAAAGGAGGAAGATCAAATATGAATAGAAAATATAGAATTATAAAAAATCTTGAACAACATAGAGTGTAATATGGATCTACATTCCATATCAGGACCCATATGTGGAGACTATGGATATAGAGGAAGTTAAAAAACACAGTATGTGAAACCTGTCATGAAAATTTTGGTACCTCCCTAGATAGTCATCGTGTACTTTAGGATGTACACGGACACGGGGTCATGTAAATGGGTTTCATACATGGTGTGTACTCCCCCACACAACAGGGGTTGTTCCAAGTACACAGGCTAAGTTGTGTACTAATAAACAGACATGGGTACATGGGATGAAGTCATGTATTAGAACACAGGTAGAGTAAATGGGATTCTTATATAGTGTGTACTACTACACAAACATTATTTCAATGACATAGGTCACTTACAAGGGAAAGAACCTAGGGTCAAGGGAAATGGTGTGTGACCCCTACAACACATCGTGCACTCTTATATACATGGATTATATCTCTTTTCCTCCATATATTGGACAATTTTCATTCAAATTGTTTCTCCTCATCCTTTCCCTGATGGTTTCTATGGATAAATTCCTACTCCTAGGATTATGATCCCTTCAACGGGACATCCTGGATGGAGTCATTGGAATCCCTCTGAGAGGCTGGGACTATGATCCTCTATTCATATTCTTTCTATATTTGGAGTTATTGGTATCTACGTGAACAAAATTACCATATCATTGATCCTCTACTTATCAAGGTTAATCTAGATGAGTTTTTTGGTATCACCCCATGTCCTTGGCAATGATCATCATATGTGTATCGTATTCTCTTCAAATATTTATGTGTTCACTCTCCCATGATGAGGTCTAATGAGAAGTACCTCTTTGATGGACATTATCCATGCTATTAGAATCAATATTGTTTTCTCCCAAATGAGTACTTTATGGAATCTTTAAGCTGGAATTGTAGGCTGATTGTACTATGGTTGTGTCTTACCTCAGGAATTAATGTCATAGATTGAGTATATCTAGATATTCATTATATATTTATTGTAGACATATACCTATTTATATAGTACTATATTTTAATTTGTTGTATTCTTTGTGGTTTTCAGGTTCCCTAGTGAGTATTGTTTACTCACCCCTACATGTGATTTTCCTGCACATGTCATGTCGTGTGTAGATGATCGAACTTTTGACAAAATCCTATATTGAACAGGACCAAATGGTTCTTAGTGAGACCTAATAGACCTAGGTTTGTTCCTATTGATTTCATAAAGAAATCTCAATACCTTTACCTTCAAGTTGGACTTTTGTTATAGAATCTTTATGGTGGGCCTGTATTTGGACCTATTTACTTTTATTTAATTCCTTTCAGACTTTGGTTATGGGATAATGATGTTTTCATGCATTGGTTGTTCAATTCTTTTTACTTTTCAACATTTTGTGGGCTTGGGGATGTGTGTATGTGTGTTTATACAGGTACCTAGGAAATTCCTCCCATGGTAGTGATATTTCTACTCGGTTCTACTCGACAACCCCTTGCCTAGTGGATGTGGGATTAGGGAGTCACGACATGGTCCCCACTTGGATGGTTCATGATGGAGTGGTATCAGAGGTGGTTTCTTCAACCATATGACCGAGATTCTATGAGATTGGTTTGAGGTAACATTGTTATGTGTTTCAAGTTCTTCTTTTAGGCTAGGGAATCCATTGATGTTGTGGTGGCCTATATATCCATACACCAGGACTCTGATCACCTGTTCTTCATATCAGTACATGACAACACTTTTTGTTGTAAAAAAATGTTACATGCATCATTTATTAATGGGTTGTGTCTCCATGTCCATATTAATTGAGCCCTCCAAATATACTCATTGACTGTGGTATATCTTGTTTGTTTTAGTATGCCTATGTGACATATACCAGCTAGGATTCAACATGATGATCAGGAGGGTGATCCCCATAGTGATGAGGCATCAATATAGAGACTAATTCCTATGATATTACCTCTATGTGGTACACCATCCATACCCCCACCTATAGAGAAACATGTGGTACCTATAGTACTAATGGATGTGGTTTTTAGGATTATAACACTTCATAATTTCCAAAGACATAGACCCCTCAAGTTCCAAGGTATGCCCAACCCACAGGTGGCTAAGTATTGGCTTGAGGTGGTGACCCCAGTTTTCCATATAGTCATGACAACAGTGGATCATATGGTGGTCCTAACAGTGAGACTTCTTCATGGATTAGTAGGTAGGTGGTTGGGTTTAGTTACCATATCTTATGAGGAGGAGACTCTTTCATAGATAGATTTTGATAACCTTTTTAGAGAAGATTTATCACAATATATACTGAGGGTTATGCATATCTAAGACCTAATTCAGCTCCATCATGGCAGAATGAAGTAGCTTAGTATTAATAATTGTTTACCAACCTCTCCAGGTGCTTTATGGATATGGTTTGAGATACTTTTTCAGTGATCATACCTTCAATAATAATATGTGTAGAGAAATTGGAGCATGAATTACCCCTCTATGCATTACTACATATGTTGGGGTGATAGAGTGAGATTTGTTGGTCTAGAGTGTATTGGATGAGTAGATACATCCAGTGGTTTTCATCTTGTGGGAAATAAGGATCTAAGACCTCGACATTAAGGAGTCGAAATAAGTATTATACAATTGTAAGTGGGAGATATTTCAGGAGTTCTCAGTATAGTGGATTTGCAGTACAAGGATCATTGGGTGGGTCTAGTCCTCTAGATTGAGGTGGTGAAACTCATGTGACAAAAGGGTACATCTCATCCAATACTGGTCAACCCACTGTACAGCTAATATACAAACCATATATGGTCCACTGAGGTAGAGACAGTGGAAGTAAAAAACAATCTCTGTAGAGTGGAAGAAGTCATAGAGGAGATGGGACAGTAAAAATAATTGCTCAAAGTTTGGACTTATTACCACCACCACCCCCAGGTGGTCCACACTAAGCTTTGGGAGCTGGAGGATAGGGGTGGGGACATTTGAAGGTGGTCGAGGATTACAACCCTGGGGATCTAGGAATGATTCAATGTACGATATCTGTATTCTCTACCATAGATACAATATTGATAGAAATAGGTGATATTCATTCCATTCTCACCACATATCTTGTTCAAAATGTAGATATTCCAGTTGGCCCTTTGACTTGAACCTTAATATTGTAGAATCCTACTAGAGAAGATCAAGTGATCACTCACTTATGTCGATAGTGTGACCAAAATCTTGGAGGTGAGATTTTCGGTTGGGATCTCTAGGTAGCATCATTGAGGTTGTACATTGTCATTCCTATTATGGATTGGTTATCTAAAATTCATGCCCATATTGGGTATTTTAGGAAAATGATGAGGTTTGTGCACAGTTATGGAACTAGGTTCTTCTTTGTTAGTGTAAAGGAAACCCATATAGTGTAGGATGGAGTCGTGCATAAGAGGGTGTAGCTGATTACTCATCAAATGGATATCTTGACACTTGGTGTATTTGATTTTATACATTTATTGTTCCCTATTATAATGAGAGAGTACAAGGAAATCTTTATCGAAGATGTTCCATGTTCACCAACCCACTCAGATATAGACGTTTGGATTGATACACACTTTGGGATGGCACTGAATTATTTACCAGAATATCATATGTCTCTTACGGAGCTTCGTGACCTGAGGGTGCAGTTGGAGGACTTATAGAGGAAGGGATTCATGAGACCTAGTGATTCACCCTAAGTTGCCCCAATGTTTTTTCCAAGAAGGATGATGGGATCTTGAGTTTCTGTGTGTAATACTTACGTGTGAATCAAGTGATAGTGAAGAACAAGTATTTTCTACTGTGAAGCAATGACATCTTTAATCTATTGAGAGGGGATTAATGGTTCTCTAATGTTGACCTCAGATTAGGTTATCACCAGTTGTGAGTATGAGCTGATGATATACTAAAAATGACATTCACATGTCGCTACGATCACAATGAGTACTTGGTGATTAACTTTTTCATAACAAATGCCCTAGCAGTGTTCATGGGACTCATGAACCAGATCTTTTATCCATTCTTATACCGGTTCATGGTAGACTTCATCTATTATATCCTTGTGTACATTGAATCTAAGTAGGAACACAGAAGACACTAAATTATGGGTATATACATACTCCGAGAGCACCATATTTACAGAATGCATTTTAATTTCTAGTTAGGGTTAAAGGTGGCCCACCTTCATGGACATGTTATCTTAGTAGATGAAGTGGAAATAAATCAGACCAAGGTCAAGGTAGTGTTATCTTAGAATGCACCTAGGACTATGACAGATGTGCGGAGCTTCCTTGGGTTGACAGGCTATTACCAGAGATTTATACCTAATTTCTCCAGGATATTAGCAACCATGATAGCTTTGACTCGAAAGGGTTAGCCTTTCATGTGGAAAGAGACATACCAACATGCTTTTCATTAGTTGAGGAAATATTTGATGAGTGATCAAATCTTGATGTTGTTGGAGGATGGTCTCGCATATATATTGTTCTACAATGCATTAGGAATCAGGCTTAGTTATGTCTTCATGAATATCCATGAAGTGATTTCATAATGTTCATGCTAGTTTAGAACACATGAGAAGAGCTATGTGACCCAATACCTTGAGATAGAAGTGGTGTTATTCTATTTAAAGACATGGTGACACTTCAGGATGGGTGATTAGTTCATTATCTAATTCGATCACAATAGTCTCAAGTATATCCTCTAATATAAGAATCTCAACATCAGATTGAGGTGATGGCTAGACAATGCAGGCCCTTGGAGTTCAAGGATGGAGACCATGTGTTCCTAGATGTTTATCCTCGATGTGGATTACACAGATTTTGTCTGGGTGTAAAACTATTTCCCAAGTATGTCAACCATTTTAAGATATTGTGTAGAGTAGGAGAGATGGAATAAATATTATCTATACCTATTCAGTTAGACATGTTAGATGAAGTTTTCCGCATTTTTTGACTATGGAGATACGTGCATGACCCATTGCATATTTTCAATTTGGGTGAACTAGAAATCGAGGATGGAGTGACCTTTGCTGAGTACCCAATAGAGATTGAGGATCAGCAGAAGAGAAACCTTCATTGGTGATAGATTCCTTTGGTGTGTGTTTGATAGAAGCATAGAAAGCTTTTGGAGGGCTCATGGGAGAGGGAGGCTCTAATTCGTTCTTAGTACCCAAATATTTTTGATAATCCCTTTTTTTGGCCCTTAAGGGATGTAAATCCCCAAGGTGGGTATAATGCAATGTCTCATATTTTCCATGTATTATTTTTATATATTATAGAGACTATTTTTGAGACTTGATGATAAGATAAAGTAAAATTATAAGACCTAGTGTTCCCCAAACAAATGTTTGAAATATATTAAATATATTAAATAGCACGGGCATGTAGTTTTCATGAAAAAATTTGAATAAATTTTAAATAGTTTCTCATAATATAAATATGAGGGAACCATTGAGTTTAGAATATGAGTTTTACCCTAGGAGCATCATAGCATAAATTGGATCCTATCATTTGTGATAAAATCATCATGGGTGCAGAAACAAAAAAAAATATTTTAGTCTGTTTATCAATGTAGAAGTTTCTTAGTCTTTAAATAAACTATTATTTAATAATTCAAGGGTTAGCTTCATAACCCAATAACCTCTACAGAATCATTGGAGATAAACTTGGTGAATCCTCTCTAGAAAACAATGATGGATGAAAGATAGATATATGTCAGATTCGATGGATCTTTCCAATGAAAATGACAATGGATTTTTATTCTCCAAAAAAATCGAATCATGTTTGGTAGTATTTTTTATTTATTTTTTCCTCCTGATTATTAAATTCTACAATGAACGCAGACCAATCAATGAATATATCAATCCATTGTTTGATTTTCTTATGGTATGGGTTATTTATAGGTTTTATTGGGAGATTGTCTTTATTATTTTATTATTTGATTGTCGCTCTAACTGAAATGAACCAAAATAAACATGAATAATTAATTGAGTTTTGATCCTCTTATTTGGATTATTCTTTTCTCCCCACATTCATCATTATTTATGGGTGTTCTTTTTTTGACTCGTAGCTTGAAAAATCCTGATCAATCGATCATTACGCACCCATTTCTTGGCGTAACAATCCAATATCATAGATCTGGTACTAGTATGGAATGGAAGAGGTGCGATGAAATTGAAAGAGTGATTCTAATGTATTAGAATACCAAAATTAATGTTCTCTAGTGTTCTTCATCACACACTGAAGAATGATGATTTGATCCATTTTTCAAGAATATCTGATGATGAAACACGTTGTTCGACGATGGAATGAATTGGATGAGATTGGATATTTCTTTTTATGGTGATAAGATCAATGGATTGAGGTTAAGACATGCCTAATAAAATGGGGATAAAAGATCCTTTATTCTACAAAATCCTAAACAACATGGCATGTAAATCAGATCTACACACCTTATGGGCCCCTGAACCATGTCTAGAGTCCTGTAAGAAGTTAAACATCACATGGAATGTGACCCCTATCACACGACATGTGGTCCCTCCCTAGATACTCGGTGTGTAATTTTTTAGTACACATACACAAAATGGAGTACAAGGGTTGCCTACATGGTGTGTACTCCCCCACACCACATGTTTTGGACCAAGTACAAGGGCTAGTCATGTACCGGTACATGGACATGGGTACAAGGGCTGAAGCCGTGTACTAGAACACTAGTATAATATACAATTTTCCTAAAATTTTTGTACTACTACCTAGATATGGTTTTAATTTCATGTTCCATTTACGTGGGCAGAAATTGGGGTCAAGGGACATGGTGTGTCACCACTACTACACACCATTTAATATTTCATACAGGGATTAGATCTATTTTCCTTCATATTTTGGACATGTTTTTTAGGGTTTATTCCCATTATCATTTCCCTTAAGTTTTTGTATGGATCATTTCCTACTTCTAGGAATATTGTCCCTTCAGTAGAACAACTTTGAGAGATTCATTGGAATCCCTCTGAAATCTCATAGTGATATCCTATATTAACCTTCATGCCCTAGGTAGAGTTCTCAGTATCGGTGTGACCAACACTACCCAGGTGTCGATCCTCTACATATAAGGGTTAATACATATTGAGTTTATTGGTATCATCCCATGGACTTGGAAGTTATCCTCATATATGTACTGTATTCTCTTTTAATCTTTCAGTGTGATCTTTCTCATCATGATACCTGAAGAGCAGTACCTCTTGGATAGACGTCAGCAGTGCTATTGGACTCGGGAGTTTGTTCTCATAGACGAGCGATTAGTGGAATCTTTGAGCTAGATTTGTAGGCTAAGTATACTTTGGTTGTGTCTTACCTATACATTGTGTGTCATATATTGAGAATTTATATATATTATTTTTATTTTTATTTATAGAAATATACTTGTGTAGAAATGATTGTATTATAATTTTTTGTATACTTTGGTGTTTCAGCATGTCCTACTGAGTCTTATTATACTCACCCCTACACGGGCTTTGACACACATGCCATACCTTGTGCAGATGATCAAACTTTAGATAGATTCCTAGGTACACTCGGACCATACAGTTCTTAGTGAGTCTGGACATACCAAGGTGTGTCCCTAAAATGTTCAGATAGTTTTCCTAGTACCTTTACATTTAGGATGGACTTGTGTTACAGACTCTTTGTAAATGGATTTTATTTTTCACAGTTTAATTTTATTTACTTTCTATCTTTCTCGGGTTTTTTGATGTTAATGTATGCATGCGTTGGTTATTCAATTATTTTTACATTTTATCATTTTGTGGGCTTGGAGATGTGTGTGTGTGTGTGTAAAGGTACATAAGCAATACCTCTTATGTTAGGGATATGCCTACTCAGTGATAGTCACCAACCCCTAGACTATTTGAGGTGGGTTTGGGGAGTTATAGTATATTCCCCACTAGGATGGGTTGTGACATTAAAATTAATATTTTTAGAAAATAATTCTCTTAACAATATATATATGTACAAAATTTTACTTTAATAAAACAATTACAAGAAAAATAAAATAAAATATTATGATATAATTTTGAGAGAAAATTTATATAACATGCATTAAAATTATTAATGCAGTATTTTTAAAATAATCATTTCTTCCTTTCTCAACATGGAAATATCAAATTGAGTAAGATACATGATTTTTTTATGAATTTTTATTTATTAAAATCCTTAAATAATATCCAATTGTCTATATATAAATATGTATATGATATATATGACATAATAATTCTAATATATTTAGTATATATACATATATTTCATTTATATTCTCTTTTTCAATGCAATAATTAGAAGGAGAGAGCGTTCATGCATACGTATGGCCAACCGTCTCCAAGAATGGTGTATTCCATTTCATATATCAATATTTCATATATTATTATTATTACATATATAATAAATATACATGATATTTATATCATGGTTTACATTCTGCAAATCATGATTTAAGTATGAGGACTAAAAATATAAAAAATTAAGATAACGCAAAAAACAAAGAAGATATTACCTAAAATGTAACCTTAAAATGGAAGTGTTAATAATAGGGTTATATAAATCCATATATGGTATTAAATATAATAATATAGTTCTATGGTATATTTATAATAAACTTATATTTATTATGTTAGAGGTTTGAATGAGTATGACTATATTTAAGACATGAGGTAAGGGAATTTACAGTCTCACATTTATTTCTCTGAGATTTATGCCTAATTCACCACTATTTTATTTTATGAGTAGTGTATACTTCCCAAGAATATATTCTATGATTATTACCCATAAATATATGTTAATTTACATATCCATTTGATGATATCTATTTCATGGTGTATATTTTTAAAAAATTACAAAATTGATAAATTAGTTCTGACTCGATTTTCCTTCTTTGAGACACATGCCAAGAATTTCATAAAAATGTTTTCAAAAATGTCTTAAAATATGTTTTCAAAAATGTTTTAAACAATTTTTTCAAAAAAAAATTAAAAGAATATATATTAAGATCATATTTATAGAAATATTATTTTAAATTTTTTTATGGTTTATGTGATTTCATTAAATGTTTTTAAAGCTATTTTCAAATGAAAATGTTTTTATAAAGGTTTTATGTTTTATAAATCATTTTTCCAAGAAGAAAGGATATTTCCATCAAGGATTTATTTAAAATTATTTTCGAAAATTATTTTCCATATAAGATATCATCCATTGGTGTTACTCATTCTATTATTTGGAAATGATCCAAACGTTCAATTCATATTATTTCATGTAATGGTTTGTGTTTTAGTGGAATGATGTTTAGGAATATTTTTACTCTTTCATGGGTTATATGGTTATGAAACCTGCTTCTTTTAATGAGTTATGTTTTCATAAAATTATTATGTAATGTGTATATTTTCCACAGGTTATAATACGATTACATGTTTATGATACCCAATTCATTTCATGGGTTATAATATGATTTATTATGATTTTGTGGAACATTTATTCCTTATTTCATTATGATATGTTTGGTGAATATATCTCCCTCCAAAGCATATAACCCGTGAAATAGAGAAGGGTTTCACAAAAACCAGGTCATCAAAATAGAAATATGAAAGAATATGAATATAACCTTTGAATAATTTCCCCCTAAATTCATGAGTAATAAAAATTTATGTTATCTTAGATGGAAAATAATTTTGGAAGACGTTTTTAAAAAAATTGGAGGAAAATAATCTTTATTCTTTGAAAAATTCTTTTTAAAACATAAATCATTTTTGAAAACCTTTTTCTTTGAAAACAGTTTTGAAAATTTATATAGAAGTCCTAGAAACCATAAAAGATACTAAAAATTATATTTCCTTGAATATTTTATGAAAATAACGTATTTAAAAAAATTTAATTTTTATATGAATTTTTTTTTGAAAACAATCTTTTTGAAAGTCATGGAATGGGTTTCAAAGAGGGAAAATTGAGACAAAACTACTTTACCAATTTGGTATCTTTTGAAACATAAACCCCATGAAATGATAGATCATAGAATTGATATGTAAATAAACTTGTATTTAAGTATAAAATTCATATAATATAATCATGAATAATATATACACCACTTAAAATAAATTATTGGGGAATAAGGAATAAATCTCATAGAAATAAAAGTGAGACTGTAAATCCCCTTACCTTATGCCTTGACTCTCCTCACACTTGTTCAAGCATCCTATATAATAAAAATATGTTTATTATACATCTAACATATAACCATATTATTATATCTAATACCATATATGTATTTATATGATATTTATATTCTAATTTCATGTCCTTGTTTTCACTTCCCACCTATGTTCTCATATGTGGAATCCTAGTTATGTGTTACATTGGGTAACTATTATGTTTCAAACTTTCCCTTTTTAAATGAAGTTTTAGTATTCATTTTTACGATGTAGGTTTCTAATAAATTAACTTTCATGTATTATACCTTTGATAACCCAGATAAATTCAGATGGTAAAATTCATTTTAAGGGGAAATGAATGTTACATCCCATGATTTTATGAATTATTTTTTCTAAATTAATATAATATTTTGATATTTTCTATTTCACACAACACTGAATATAGATTTTTTTATACAAAAGGATAAAGTTTGTTTTGTGTTATACAAAGCACCAAGTCAATATTATATGACAAAAAACAGTTATATTATATTGAGGAACACTCAACACTATATTTTTCATGTATTACACACAATTATGAGTCTCATCGATAGCTTGTGTTGCACGTAAGGTTATTTTTTTCCAAACTACAAGTTAATATTAATATTAATATTAATATTAATAATATATTACAGATACCATATAGACAGTAGAATAGAATATACTATTAATATCAACTAAATTTTTAAAATATTATTTACACTTTTATATATTCTGAATATTTTGGTTATTAATTAGTAAAATTTAACGTAAGAACTATTTGAAATTAAGTAAATTACTTTACAAAGAAAAATATTTTTCAATGTATGAACATAATTTTATCTCAATATATTAAACAAATCACTTTTTATTAATGTTTTAAATAAAATTTATATATTATATATTCAGTTAATATTCTAATACTCATCCAATAGATTTTATAGGTATAAGACAAGAATAAAATAAATCTTATGAATAAAAATATGTATTTTTATAAAACATAATTTTACCTCTGTTTAATGGAAACCCCATTTTAAATTCTATTTTTGAAACTTTTATAACTTTTATTTGAAAAAATAAAGATAATTTTTGGAAAAGTAATATAAAATTTTACTTTGGGTGAATTTTTTGAATTTTTCTGAGATGTTTAATTTTTTATGAATAATGAAAAACACTAAATTTTAAATCATAAGTTATTTTTCATCTAATTTATTTATATAGTTAAATTATATTTTAGTTTTGTTTTAAAGTTCAGTTATATAAATGTTACATTTATTAATACATATTATGTCATTGGAACCAATTTCACATTGAGATTGGATATTAAAACATTTCAAAACTTTGTCGCTTTTTTCTTAATGATATGTTGTCATGGCACATCTGCGGGTTTAAGTTTAAATTAATTTCCATCACTTATGTGATTTAATTTGGCCAAATTGATTAAATATTTGTAATAAAACTAAATTATGATTTATAATATGGTCAACTTAGTTTTTGTCCAAAAATATTAGTGAAGGTGATTCAAATAAATTACAGGGATTAAAAAAATTAGCTTAACAAATGACTAAACCTTAATCTTAAGGCCCAAAATGTCCTAGAAACTTTTAAAAAATCCATTGGATTTTAATATTTAGACCCTATAATATATTTTATCTAATTTGGTTTATTATATAATACAATAGTCATATAAAAAAGTGGTTGGAATTCCTTTATCAAAAATTTACACAAATTCCACTCCTCTGCCACTATAAAAAAGAACTCACCACTAAACTTTATTCACACATTTCAAGAATTTTGGATAAACCAAACAATGATAAAATAATATTCCAACATCCCCACATTAATCCTATAATCATCCACTTTAGATTAAATACATCCAAGGAATCCCTTTGGTGAAAACCAAGAGGAGTTACGCAAAAAAGGTGTAACTTCCTTCCCCAAGCTCCTTTGTTTTATTTTCATTCTCAACCCAATCAACTATTAGTATTATATGATATTATAAAAACCTCAAAATCCTCTACATAATGATATTTTTTTAGTCTATGTTATTTACCTAATTATACACACACTTCCATATAATGGGAAATTAACTTATTGTTATCATGTACAACAAACTATCGCCTCACGAAACGATGTTGTTCGTTTTCCCTTTAACACCTCTCATGAATGTAAATTTTGATAGATATTATATTTTATATGATATATAATATATTTATGACATATTTACACTTATTTAATTCCTCAATAATTCATACCTTCATTCTTTCCATTTTCTATAATATGATAATTTCATTTGGGGAAGTGTACACTACCACCTCCCCAAAACAATGTGATTTTTTACCCTTTACATGGAATTTATTATGGATGGTTTTAGTAAAATTATATTTAATATATGAAATAATAATTCTTCTTTGATAATTTTATATATATACATATATTTAAATTAATTTTTTCCTTTCAATATGATAAGGAAACATAAATTATGTTCAAGCATATGTACGGTATATCATCTCCATGAATGGTGTATTCCATTTCATATACCTATATTTTATAGATTATTATTAATTTTTATATACTAAATATGTATGATATAAAATTATTTTTTAAAAAATTGGAAATAATTAAATCATTATCTATGTTATAGGATCAAGAATGACAATACATAACATATACAAAAAAACAACACAGATATTACATGAAACGAACCGTTAACAAGGAATTGTTAATAAAAAGGAAATATAAAGTTAGAATAAAATCATATATGGTATAAGATCTCATAAAATGGTTCTATAGAATATTTATAATAAAATTATATTTATTATATAGGAGGCTTGAACGTGTATAAATAATTTCAAGACTTAAGGTTAGGGAATTTTATATCACTTTTTATTTCTATGAGATACATTCTTTATTCACCACACATTTATTTTGTGTTGTATGTATATTACCCATGAATGTATTATATTATTATTATTATTAAATTTATTGAAATTTACATATCCATGTTATGATATTTATTTCAAGGGGTGTATGTTTTAGAAGTTACCAAATCGGTAGAGTAATATTTTATCAATTTTCCTTCTTTGAGACACATGTCATGTTATACACCTATATTTTTCAATGAGGTGTATATATATCCTTTGATATGTTATATCATGAATCTCATTTTTTTTATGATATTTTAAATTTAATTTAATTTTATTCTTTCCATTTTATAGTGATTCAATGTTACTAATGTGGTAACATTTTATTGCTACAATCTCATCATTTATCGAGATTGTTTAAGATTATGCCTACATTGATGAAATATTATGATCCATATCTCAAGAACTATCATTAAATTTTTTAACCTTTGGTTACTCTTTTCATATACGAGTAATGGTACCATTTTTTCACTCTTTTTTAATTAATATCATTAATATTTGTTTATGAAAATATGACTTTATTTCTCCTTTCGGTCGGAATGTTTTGTTCTTTCAAAACTATGTTTTCTAAAAAAATAAAAAAAACATTTTTAATATTATACTATATTGATTAAAGGAAATTTTTAGCCAAGTACCACATTAAAAATAATTTTAAAGGAATATTCTTTCCTTTTTTTGATTAATGCGGTTTTTTATACTTTTAGGTGCAAAAAGGAATCTTTGGCATGTACGGACTTACCCAGTGTCATGAATTCAATTTCCTTAACTCTTTTGCTGAATGTTTAAATAGTTATTTTTAAAATAAAATTGTTTTCTTAATATTATAGAATTTTTTTTTAAAAATGGTTTTCAAAAACAATTTGTTTTCAAAAGAATTGTTTAAAAATTGTTTTAATAGATTTTTAAAGAACCCTATATATGTTGTCAAAAGGTTGTTTGTAAAGAAAAATATTTTAATGATCTCAAATATTTGTTTATAAGTTTTAAAATTATTTTCAAATAAAAAGTTTTTCAAAATGGTTTCCAGCTTCTTTATAGGTTCTCAAGTTTCATTTCAAGAAAAATAGTCTTCAAGATGTTTGATGTTTTAAAAAACATTTTTTCAAAAGATTAAAGGATATTTTCCTCAAGAAATGTTTTTAAAAGATATTTGAAAATTATTTTCTATATAAGATGACATATATTTGTGTAACTTAAGGATTTTTAGGGAAATGATCCAAAGGTTCCATTCATATTCTTTCTCTGAATGGTTTATTTTTTGATGGCGTGATGTTTATAAAACCCATTTCTCTTTCAATGGTTATATAGTTATGAAACCTAATTCTCTTTCACAGTTTATATGTTTATGAAACCCCATTCATTTCATAAATCATTAAATGATGAAATAATTATGAAAATTTTCTATTTTCCATAGTTTATGATATGATTACATGTTTTTGAAACCCATTTAATTTCATTGGTTGTGATATTATTATTTGTGATTTTGTGGCGCATTTATGTATGATTTAATTATGAGATGATTGGGATCAATATGTCCCTCCAATGCATTGGTTAAAGCCTTTTATCTCATGATAGGATAATGGGAATAAAGTTGGTGGGGTCTATCCACTACAGTAGATGGGAAAACCCTATCCATTATGGGAATATGGGGAAACTAGATCTATAATTGGAAAAAGGTGAATCCCAAATCCACCATAAGAAGATGGAGGAATCTGATCCCTTAAATGGGAAGGACTATGACTAGGTTTGGTGTTATATCTCACCCATATGGTGTTGTCCACATGAAGTTCCCTGATAAGTTTTTGGCAATGATCCTTGACTTATAAGGAATGATATTACATGTTTATATATTTTCTACAAAATATATTTTTTATGACTATGATATATATTTATGGTTCATGTTCTTTATTATCTTATAATTCATGTATTATGAACTGCCAATCTTTAGGCCATGTCTCATGTTCCAGATATTTAATATACAGGGTATTCTCTTCAAATGTTATGATCATGTTCTCGGAACCTTATGTTCGTGTTTTTCTTATGTATTTACATTATTTACCTATGAAATGGGTGGATATATAGGTCCCACCTTTATCATAATTAAATCATACATATATCTACCACAAAATCTTAAACAATCTTACAATAACCTATGAAATTAAATGGGTATCACAAACATGTAATCATATAATAACCTATGAAAAAGACACAAGTTTCAAAATTCTTTCATAAAAACAAAACCCATGAGAAGAACTAGGTTACATAACCATATAACCCATGAAAGATAAAAGGGTTTCATAACCATATAATCCAAAAAGAAAAAATTGGTTTCATAAAAATCATTCGACCAAAACATAAACCATTTAGAGGGAGACTATGAATTGAAAATTTGGATAATTTCCCCTCAAAGTCAAGAGTAACACCAACATATATCATATTAGACAGAAAATGGTTTTTAAATATATTTTAAAAAAATTATTGAGTAAAATCTCATTTACTCTTTAAGGAAGTTTTTTTAAACATAAAACACTTTTAAGACCATTTTCCTTTAAAATTAACTTTAACACCTATAAAGAATCATTAAAACAACATCAAATCATTTTTCATTGAAAATTTATAAGTGAAGCAATGATATTTTTGAAATTATTTTATTTTAAAACATCTTATTGAAAACATATAAAGAGATATTTGAAAATCATTTCAAACACTTTTTAAACATAAAATAGTTTTTGAACACCCTTTTTGTTTTAAAAAAATTTTAAAATCAAAAAAAATTCTCGAATACTAGTAAAAAACATTATTTAAAAAATAAACATGTGAACTTACTATGGAAGAATCAAGGAAATGATGGACATTATGGCAGGTCAGTCTATACATGCTGAAAATTCATTTTTCACCTTAACATTTTAGAACAGTACCTTGATTTGTAAATCATAAGAAGATTCATTTTAAAATATTTTTTATGATAATAAATGGGAAAAATGACCTTTAAACATAAAAGGATATTTATAAAACTTATTTTGGAACTTTATTTAGAAAATATTGTTTTAACAGAATGTAGATTTCGAACTGAAAGAAGAAATAAAGTCGAATTTTCATAAAATCGTATTCTTAATTATTTTAAGTACCAAAGAGTGGAAAATGGTAACATTATATGGATATAAAATGAATAACCATAGTGTAAGTAACTTTTTTAGAGCTACTAAGATATTGATAATAATATTTCATCAATAAAATAATAATCATAAATAATCTTGATAAATGATGATATTGTTGCAATAAACCGTTACCCCTTTGGTAAATTCAAATCATAATAAAATGGAAAAAATAAAAATACATAAAAATAAAAATATCATGAAAAAAATTATATTAATGATATATCATTTCAAAGGAAGTATACACACCTCATAGAAAAAATATAGGTGCATAACAAGGCATGTGCCTCAAAAAAGGAAAATTAATACCAAATTACTCAACTAATTTGGTAACTTTTGAAACATGAATCCCATGAATGAAAAATAGTGAAATTTAAATGAAAGTACACATAAAGTTAAATATAGTAATCATATAATTCATCCATGGTAAGTATAAACACCACACAAATGATATGGCTGGTGAATAAGGTATCTACCTCACAAAAATAAAAAGTGGGATGAAATTTCCTTACCTTAAGTCTTGAATTTCTTCTTATGAATTCAACCATACTATATAATAAGTATATTTTTATTATTAATATACCACAGAAAAATATTATATATAATACCATATACAATTTTATTATGGATTCATATTACCTGTTTATTAACAATCCCTTTTTAACGTTACATTCTAGGTAATATCAGTGTTGTTTTTCATATAATTTTTGGATTTTTATTATTTATCCTCTAACATAGATGATGATTTACTTATTTAAATAATGTAAAATAATATTTATATATCATAAATATTCATCACATAAATAATTATTATAATCTATAAAACATAGGAATATGAAATGGAATACACAGTTCGTAGAGACGTTAGGATGTTCATGCACATGAACGATGTTTCTGTTTTCTAGTCATATTAAAAGAAGGAATGTAATTGAACTATATGTATATGTATATATATTACATAATTAATGTAAATTATTATTTCATATATTTCATATAATTTTCATAAAAATTAATATTAATAAATTCCATGTAAACTGTGAATGGATCACATTTGTTTGAGGAGGTGGTAGCCACACTTACCCAAACGAAATTATCATATTTACACAAAATGGATATCATAAAGGAATGTGTTATATAATAATTATAGAATAAAAAATATATTATAAATATCATATATATATATATATTTTAAAAATATATTTTATATCATAATTCTCAAACATGAGAGGTGGTAAAGGAGAAATTAGCAACAACCTTTCGTGAGGCGGTAGTCTGCCATACACCAGAACAGTATGTTCGTTACCCATTAGATGTAATTGTGTTACATATAGGTACAAACCATAGATTAAAAACATATAAGTATATTTATGATACTTATCATATTATATAGTAATGGAATAAAAATATTTTAGGGGTGGATAATTAAAATAAAACAAAAAGAGCTTGAGGAAGGATGTTACCTATTCTTTGGGTAACTCCTTTTGGTTTGCACCAAATGGATTTCATGGATGTATTTCATCAAAAAGGGAGGATTATATGATTATAGGATGTATTTTTAGGATATTTAGGTATATTTTTTCTGATCCAAAGGAATTGAGAGTTGTGATTAAGTGGGAGGAGTGATTTTTTTTATAGAGGAGGAGGAGTGACATACTTGAAAAAAAAATTGAAAGGGAATTCCACTAATATTTATTCCATGAAATTTGTCTCCAATAAATATCCAATGTAGATAAAATGGAGTATTGGGTCTATATATCGATATCTAATGGAATTTTGACAAGTGTCTATGTCATTTTGGGCCTTAAGATTGAGTTGTATTCCTTTGTTAACATAAATTTTCTCTTAATCACTATAATTAATTTTAATCACTTTCCCTAATATTTTGGGTGAAAAAATATGATAAAATTATTAGAAATTATATATTATTAATATTCAAAATTTTGAATCCATTTTCCAAATTATAATCAAGAACATTGAATAATGTTATTTAATATTAATCCCATAGACCTGTTGTGACAGTTGGTTTTTAAAAGCTAAATATTTTAAATATTTGGGATGTTTTTATATCCAATTTCAATTTTAAATTGGTTCCAATGAAAAAAAATTGAATCAATTGATTTATAATTATCATAATGAAACTTAAAACCAAATTAAAATTTCATTTAAAAATAGAAATAAATTATAAGAAAAATATCTTTTTAATTAAAATTTATTATTTTCACTATTCATTTAAAAATAATTTTTTCTAAAAAATATTATAAATTCGCACTAATATAATTTCAACCATCAGAATTAAAAATATTTTTTAATTTATAAAATTTATTTTCTAAAAGGTTTCTAAAATTAATTTTATTATTTTTCACAAAAAGCATATAAAAATTATTTCTTTTTAGAAAATAGTATTTTCAAACTTTTAAAGACTTTACTAAAAAACTAAATATTTTATAATCAATATGATTTATTTACATAAAACCAATATAAATAATATTTAAAATTTAGTTATTACTATTTATATTACTAATTTTAAGGGGTATATTATAACTATCCTATTCAAATTATTAATATAATAAAATATTGTTTCATAGAAACTCACTGTTGCATATAATGAATGCCAAGTGTGTTTTTTGTGTAGAACAAGCATAAATTGATATCGAATATAAATAAATTTTTAATTTTTATAGTATGAAATTATATTAATTGGATAAAATTAATTTATTCGAAAAAAAAGGTTTCGAAAAACTCAAGCTGTTAAATTATACCCCCCATTAAATTAATTTCACCCTAGAAATACATCATTACGATAAAAACAAATGAGGATACTTCTACCTCATTATGTCCTCATGTTCCCAAAAAGCTTCCTTTGACTGGTTATTTCCCCAAGAAAACTTTGACCAGGTTAGTGATATTGTTTCATAGAACTTTATCTATATGATCCAAAATTCAAAATGGTAATTTCTCATATGAAAGATCATGTTATAGCAGTATGAACACTGAGTTCATTACATTTAAAGGGTAAGTAATATAATCATTAGGAGAGAAACATGAAACGCATCATGGACTTGATAGAGATTTGGAGGAAGTTCCGAGCGATAAGAAACCATCCAAACACTATCATGAATTTCAAAGGGGTTGATATACCTAGAGATTAGTTACCCTTTGTTTATGAATCTAAAAACCTTCTTCCATATAGATTTTCATAAAAAATCACTAAAACTTCTAATTCTAAATCATTCTAAAGTTTATCAGTATACCTTTTCTTCTAAATTTGATCTGCCTTGATATGCTGCTAAATAGATCTAACCTTCTCTGCCACTTCTTAAAATATCTCAAAACCCAATAGCTTCATTTCTACAACCTCATACTAGAACATTAATTATATATATTTCTTCCCATATAGTGATTCGTAAGGATAAATCTTAATGTTTGAGTGAAAGATATTGTTTCCAGAAAACTCAATTAGAGGGATGTATTGAGCCCAAACTACTTTTAAATCCAATGAACAATATCTCAACATATCCTATAGGGTTTTAGTTGTTCTTTCAAACTTACCATATTCTATGGATAAAAAGTAGTTCGGAAACTCAATTTGATATCAAGTGCTTTCTGAAGACTTTTTCATAACATTGAGGTAAACCTTAGGTCCAAATCAAATACAATATGATGTGGTGCTCTGTGAAACATTACCACTTCCTAAATATATATCCTAGAAAAATGATCTACAGAGAAGTATTCGATAATAGTTATGAATTGTGAGGAAGTATTAAGGTGATCGAATACCTCCCATATATAATTACACACAACTTTGATTCCCTTCAATATCCAGTGTTACATGTAAGGTTTATTTTTACCAAACAATAAGATACAATTAATATTATTATAATAGGTACCACCTACCCATTAGAATGGAAGTTAAAAATAAAAATAAATAAATTGAAATAATATGATTTAAAAATTTATATAAAATTAATCATTTTTTTATCAATTATTATAAGTGAATGTAAGAACTATTTGAAAATAAATAAATTTCTTTTTAAATAAAACTTTTCTTCTATGTGAGAACACCATTTTATTTCAATAAATTTAAAAACAACTTTGGATTAATTTTTTCAATAAAA
This sequence comes from Viscum album, assembly GCA_963277665.1. Taxonomy (NCBI): domain Eukaryota; kingdom Viridiplantae; phylum Streptophyta; class Magnoliopsida; order Santalales; family Viscaceae; genus Viscum; species Viscum album. The sequence goes on from OY728136.1 coordinate 2,116,772,649, forward strand.
TTTATATATTATATATTAAATAAATATTTTTTATACTCATCAAATATATTTTATATGTATAAGATAAGAATAAATCCAATTTTATGAATAAAAAGATGTATTCTTCTAAAAGCCAATTTTAGCACCTTTTAATGGAGAACCCATTTTAAATTTTATTTTTATCACATTTTAAATTTTTATTTGAAAAAATAATCCTCAATTTGGTAAGATTAATATAAAAAATTATATTAGTTGAATTTTTATATTTTTCTGATAAGTTTCATTTTTTGAAGAATATTGAAAAACACTAGATTTTAATTCAAAAATTATTCTTCAAAAACATTATATAGATAAATTATAATATATTTTGAATTAAAAGTTTAATTAGATCAATTTGACATAAATTAATCCAAGTTAGTGAATTTTAATCAATTTCACATTGAAATTGGAGATAAAAACATTTCAAACTTTTGAACATTTTTACTCTAAAAACCAACTTTGTCATCTCGTATACGGGAATAAATTTAAAATGATTTCTTCCAATTATACAATTAGAATTTATAAAAATAGATTATATATTTTTAATTGTCATAATTGATAATTTATAATAAGTTCAAATTAGTTTTTTTATCAAAAAAATTAGTAAACATTGAATAAAATTAATTACAGCAAATAAAGAAAAAATTAACTTAACAGAGGACTAATCTTTAAACATAAGGTACAAAATAAAGAAAAAATCTTTCCAAAATCAATTTTATGGACCTATATATACCATGTACTCACATGGATCTAATTTGGACCATTATCATAGCCAATTTACATGTGAAAAACCTTGTGTAATTCTATTTTTAAAAATATACCTGAATATCACTCCTCATCCACTATAAAAAGACATTAAACCCTCCCATATATTAACACCACTAAATACCTTATTCTCACCACAAATATTCTCAAATAATCTCTCAAAATTTCTCCCTTAATTATAGAAACCTCGAGTTGTTAATAAATCTTTTTGAGGAAGCCCTTTGGTGAAAACCAAAAAAATACCCATAGAAGTGGTAACATCATTCCTCAAGATATTTTGTTAAATTTTCATTCATTACCCATAAAAATATTATTATTACATGATTATAAAATAATATAAGTATCTAATATATAATGATATTTTTTAACCTAAGGTTTCATCTTACAATTACACACAATTCCATCAAATGGGTAATGAACTTATCATTCTTGGGTAAGGAAAACTACTGCCACATAGAACGATGTTGTTCATTTTTCCTTTAACACTACTCATGGAGGGAATTATGATGAAAAATATGTTTTTATATGATATACGTTATATTTATTATTTATTTATGCTTCTTTAAAAATTATATAACACATAACTTTATTTTTTCCATTTTTATAAATATGATAATTTCGTTTGAGGAGGTGTGGACTACCGCCTCCTCAAAGTGATGTGATTCGGTCAAACTTTACATGAAATATATTACATATGTGTTTAATAAAAATATATGATATATGTCATGTAATAATTATTAATTAATTATATATATATATATTTCAATTAATTTATTTCAATATGACAGGAAAACAGAAACAACGCTCATGCATATGTATGGCCTACCGCCTTTATAAACGGTGTATTCCATTTCATATACATTTCTTTTATAGATTATTAAAACATTAATATACTGAATATGTGTGATATATAAATAATTTTTTACTGTATTTAAATATTTAAATCATGATCTAAGAAATACTATCAAGAATAAAAAGTTAAAACATGGATGAAAAATAATAAGGATATTACCTGATACATAATGTTAACGTGGAATTGTTAATAAATGGGTAATATAAAGTCATAATAAAATTATATATGGAATTTGGTATAATAAAATGGTTATTTTTTAGATCTATAATATATGTATATTTATTTTATAGGAGGTTTGAATGTGTATGAATAAATTCAATAATTAATGTAAGGGAATTACATCTCACTTTTTATTTCCATGATATGCATGCCTTATTCACCACTTATTTCTTTTGGGTGGTGTGTATACTGACTGTTGATGTATTCTAGGATTTATATAATTAAATTTATGGTTATTTAAATATCTATTTTATGATATTTTTATAATGGGGTTTATGTTTCAAAAGATACCAAATTAGTTGAGTAATTTTGTCTCAATTTTCTTTCTTTAAGACACATGCCCTACTATGCACCTATATTTTTTTAGCGGTTGTATATACTACTTTTAGATTTTATATCATGAATATCCTATTTACATAATATTTTATTCTTTTTTTAATGTTACTATTTTTCATGTATTATTGTTAAAATTTCCTAAAGTGGTACTGGTTTATTTCTATAAACTCATCATTTATCGAGATTGTTATTGATTATTCTTCTATTGAAGAAATATTATTATGAATATCTCAAAAAAAGTAATAAATTTTCATACCCAATGGTTATTCATGTCATATCCAAGTAATGTTACCGTTTTTAAACTCTTTTCTACTTAAGATAATTAAGAAAAAAAATTATGAAAATTCAACTTTATTTTTTATTTCGATTGGAAAACTATGTTCTTTCAGAACAGTGTTTTTTTAAAAAAAGTTTTCAATTTTTTACCTATAATCCTATGATTTTGAAAAAAAATCACCCATTTATTATGTTTTAAAAAAAAAATTCAAACTAATATTCCTATCATTTTACAATTAAGGAACTTTTCAAAAAAAATATAGTACAAAAGGAATTTTTCACATGTACAGACATGCCCTTAGTCTGGACTACTATTTCATTAATTATTTTGTTGTAAGATTATAATGTCATTTTTTAAGGAAAATATTTTTCCTAATATTAAATAATTTTTTTATTTAAAAAAACAAATAAATTGGGTTTTAACATATTTTTTATGTATAAAAAGGGTTTTAAATGATTTTAAAATCTCCCATTATAGGTTTTCATAAGGTTGTTTTCAAAAAATCAAATTCAATGATAAAAAAGATCCTTATATAATTTGTCAAATTATTCTCAGATAAAAATGGTTTTTAGATTTTTTTAGGATTCTTTATAAGTTTTCAATGTTACTTACAAGGAAAGTGGTCTTTGAAATGTTTAATTTTTTAAAAAATGGTTTTTAAAGTGTAAAAGATTTTCTTCTCAAGAAATGTTTTTTAAAGATATTTCAAATCTATATTCCATATAAGATGAAATTTATTGGTGTCACTCAATCCATTATGGGGAAATTAACCAAATGTTCCATTCATATTCTTTCTCTGAATGGTTTAAATTTTTATGGTATGATGTTTATGAATCCCATTTATCTTTCACGGATTATATGGTTATAAAATTAATTTCTCTTTCATGGTTTATATTGTCATGAAACATGCTTCTTTTCACAGGTTATGATTTGATGAAATGATTATTAATCCTTTTAATTTTCTATAGTTTATGATATGATTATATTTTTATGATACCCATTTCATTTCATGGGTTCTGATATGATTTTTTATGATTGTGTGGCACATGTATATATGATTTCATTATGGGAAAGGTGGAACCTATATCTCATTCCAATGAATTGGGTAATTATTTATATCTTATGATATAATTATGGGAATTAATTTGACATTCATGATCCACTATAGAAGATGGGGAAACCCGATCCACTATGGGAAGATGGGGAATGTGGGTCCGCTATGTAAAGATGGGAAAACCTGATCTACTATGGAATGATAGAGAAACCTGATCCCTTACAAAAAAATATAGCGACTAGGGATGGTGGTGTGTCCCTCCAAGTATTTGTAGTCTTTATGAAGTGCCCTGGTAAGATTTTTGAAATGATCCTTGTAATTTCCTATACCAGCTCACCTCTAATTCAGTGGCTAGGCCGGAGGGTCACATGACCTCAAGCGCATCTCCCCAAACACTATAGGCTACAGACTAGTAGTGAGGGTCGAGGGTATGTATGTGGGGAGACTATGACTTCAGATATCAGATTATACGTAATGATTAACAATATATAATATATAGGGGAAGCATAACAAGAAAAAACAGCAGCAAAAAAAGTAATAAATAATTGAAAAACCGGTTGAATACAATAATTAACATTTTAATTGAAGTGGACAACACCAATTTATACAATAGATAAATGCATGACATGTTAATGATACATGACGAAAATTAGTAAAAAATACATAATTTTTTCAATATAGTACAAAAAAATACATGACAGTAATCCCCATGGGTAATCTCTATGAGAATACCAATCTCTAGATTGGTCCTTTTCTCCTAGATCCTATGTACTAGAAATACAGTGGTCAACCTAGATCCTAAAATTATAAGGTCTACTCGGGTGCCAAGGGTACCTGAGAAGGGTGTGGGATATAAATCTTAGTAGTTCGGTACCAATAGATTCTATCCCAATCCATATAATGCAATATAAATTTATAAGTGTGACATATATATAATAAATGTAGAAAGATGATAAATTAAATAATAGAAACTCGGTATAGGTTCCTAAATGGAAATTTGTCCCATACCACCTGCTTTGACCTATACTGGAAGTCTAAAAAGTATAGTTGAACAAGGAGGAATATAGAAACAAGGGTTAATAGTAACATGGAAAACCAAGGAAACATATCCCCAAGTTTGTTCTTTAACTTTGTGTCTAAATTTCATGTCATCACATAATTAAACTAGTAATATAAGGGAAACATCTCAAGATCAATCACAATAAATAACAATAATGAAGGATGCATCGCAAGCATTTACATTAAAACCCATCAATTTTAGTGGTGGAGTTTGAACGTGTCCTTGAGGTATTGTTGTGGTAAATCCATTGAAAATAACCAATACCAGCGAGCCCATCCGAGGTTATCCTTTTTAAATTCTATGTATCACTCATGGTATGGTAACTATGAGTATGTATAAGGTATCACACATAAGGGACTGAGTATCAACTGAGGCTTGGCATGGCCATCTTGCCAATGGGTCTATCCTTGGTTACCTCTTAGGGGACCAGTATCACCCAATAGTATAATAAAAATCTTGGGGGATCCCTTACCTGGAGAGACTAAAACATCACTTCCCTGACTGGTCGTGTTGTAACCTATCGAGTACGAAGAGTCCTATTCTGGGTTATTAATACGGGGCCCACATTCTCGCCCTAGCCTAATTTCATTTAAAAAAATATGTGAGGAAAATATCATAGAGAAAGAAAGGTTTTCAGCTTAAGCTATATGGAATAATCCTTAAAAAAATTCATGTTAACACATGAAACATAATTTCACAAGCTAGAAATGTTAACAAGGAATTTAATATGGTTCAAGCCACTACCAAGGGAATAAGAAATAAAGAAACTTGCATAATCAAGGAATTATAAACAAGGTAACTCGCATCAATGTTCTTTTTAACAATAATTCATTAATGACTTTTCATAATATCAAGCTATAAATCCTGACCAAGTTTCACAATCCATCCAAACTATTTAAATGGATCAATCAAGGATTGTCAAAGAAGGAATAAGGAGTTCATTAATACGCAAGGTACTTATGTAACTTGAAATGAGTAATTTTGTATGTAAGGGATATTGAAATAAAATAAATTTCAAGTATTCCATAGGTAGGAGTCGCTAAACATGGGATAAAATATTATATTCAACCTTAGGCATTATCAAGTGGGATCAATTCATAATTCATTTCTTATTAATAAATTTAAGGCATTACTAAGGTTCCATGAACAACCCATGGAAATTTTTTCACATTTTTAATAAAGTAAACATAGGAAATTTAGGATGGTCATAACCAAATGGGTGGCCAAGAAGAAATGTGAACACCAAAATGGGTTTCTCCATAAGCGAAGGCCACAATTGACACGATAGAACAAAGAAAACAATTTAATATAAGTCAAAAAATTCAGTATGGATAAACCATTTATTCAATTCATGCCATTTTGTATAATGCATCCTACTAAAGGTATTTCTCACTCAATTTTCCTAAACATGTAAAATTGCTTTTTAAGGTACATGTTTCAAAGTGTTTATGTTTGTTACCCTTAAGGGATGCTACCAAGTTTCCTAATTCCTTCTAACCATTCCATTCACCTCAACCATTTCATTTAACTCATTGAGACTTAACAACTACATTATAAGGGATTAGGCACCTAAACATGTCATTCATCAATTATAACTCAAGAATAATGAATACAGTATGGCAATAAGGTATGCAGTGTAAAATTCTATCTCTATATTTTTATATTGAAGACAACACACTTCCATTAGAGGGGTTTTATTACAAAAATGCGACTTTGTTATCAAACAAAACATATATCACTTTAATGAATTTCACTAACTTTATCAAAGAATATTTTAAAAGGAAAACTAAACGGTATTAATTAAATCATAGAATGGTGAATTAATTAATTAATTAATGCATTACTAAAATTAAAGGGGAAAGGAAAGGGATCCTACCTCAAAAAGGAATCTAGACAAACACTTTGTCAATTTTTTCTTTCTAAATAGACTCTATTACTACCCCCACTAAAGATATGCACATTTGTATACATATTAGGACACATATCCCCAATGCACATATTCGCATAGCCCATGAATATATGTAAGTGGATCCTTAAATATATGCTTATATGCATACACCCATCACCATTTACCTACGTATGCTTTTGAATATATATACATAGGAACACGTAGCCCCATACATATATATTCACTACCATGGGTGAATATATATATATATATATATATATTTAATGGGTGAACTATATATATATATACATACTTACCTATCCATACGCAGGCAAGTCACCTTAGTCTCAATGACTCGAAACCACCACAAGGATGACCCAACACACTACAAACAACACTTGGGTCTGGAAATCACCACGAAAAGGTTCAATTCACTTCAATAAAAATATTACAATATCAAAAAATATGAAATCCCCAACTATAAATTGAATAATAATTATGAAACAAATAAAACTACCTGAAACAAAATGATAAATACCCAACGCACTATAAATAAATTACTAGAACATTAATATAACTTAAAGAACTATAAATAAAATAGGAAAGATGACGTAGTGAATGGAAACTCACCTCTGATGGAGGCAATAAACTGAATTGGAACCAATCTGCTTCACCTTTTATGGATGATGTCAGAATAAGCATTAACATGTCCCAAGAGACTCTTTTTATTCCATATAAACAAAAGACACATCAAAAATTAGCCAAAAGGATACCCTAGGGTTCATTCGATCTAAGTAGGGAGATGGAGAGACCACCAATCATCTGAAAAAGAGGAAGATGAGGGAAGATAAGGCCTAACTCAATGATCCGCATGAAAATATAATGATCACTGCACTAGAGGACACTACACGAAGAGAGTTCGTACGAGAGGGGGTTCATCAAATTCCCATTTGATCTACCAACGAGGGTGTTGGGCCTTTCTAGTGGGTGAGGATTATGGAAATCAAGTATCTAAGGAGGAGGAGGATGAATCACCCATTTATAAGGTGGTGTGGATACATATCCCATCATGAGGCCTTTCCGGGGGGATGCATGAGGGCTAGAGCCTAGGGAAAGAAAAACCATGTGGGCTAGGCCCAAAGAGGACAATATCATGATCATGGGTGGGACTAGGTCATCACAATACCTGACTTGTATAGAAAGATATTACATGTTTATCAGTTTTCCACAAAAATCATAAACATTAATCATGTCATAAATATTGGATGTTCATAAGAAATAAATAATTACAGAACCATGAGAATAATCCATGAAATCATAAATAGTAATAAGACATTAAATTTTGGAATATTAATAAAAAATATAATATATTTCACTATAAGTCAAGGAACATTTCCAAAACATAACAGGTCACTTCATGGGGACTACCGCTATTGGATGGGAGACACCACAGTCCCCAACCACAGTCCTTTCCTTATAATAGATCACATTTCCCCATATTCCCATAGTAGATGGGGTGTACCTATATTACATAGTGTATCAATCCCATTGACATGAATTCCATAATTATATCAGGAGATATAAATCTTTACCCAATTCATTGGGTGAGATATAGTTCCCACCATTCTCAAAATGAAATCATACATACATGTACCCAAAAATCATAAAAACATATCATAACCTAAGAAATGAAATTGGTGTCATAAACATGTAATCATATCATAAATTGATGAAAAATATAGTTTTTAGAATCATTTTATCAAATCATAACCTATGAAAAGAAGAGGGTTTCATAAGAATATAACCTATGAAAGAGAAACTAGTTTCATAAAAATCATGTCATCAAAACATAGACCATTAATAGAAATAATATGAATGTAACATTTAGATAATTTACCCATAAAGATTTTCATAACACCAATTGATGTTATATTAGATGGAAAATAATTTGGGATTAAATTTTATAAACATTTCTTATAAAAATATCCTTTCTACTTTGAAATCCATTTTGAAAACATAGAACCTTTTTGAAAACCATTTTCTTTGAAAATAGCTTTAAAATTTAATAAATGATTCTTGGAAACCATAAAAAATTAAAATACATTTTCCATGTTGATTATCTGAAAATATAATCTTTAAAAAATATTTTTGAACACATTTCTTGAAAACAAGGTTTTTGAAACTCATGGCACGTTTCTCAAAGATGGAAAATTCACACAAAACTACATTAACTACATGGTAATTTTTGAAACATAAAAACAATGAAATTGATATCATAAACTATATATTTAAATACCTGTATATTTAAGGTTAATAATAAAATTATATATTCACGGAATGTATATGCATTACCTAGAAGAAACAAGTGGTGAATAAGGCATAAATCCCATAGAAATAAAAGCAAGACTAAAAATCCCCTTACCCTATGTATTGACTCTCGTCGTACTCATTTAAACCTCCAATATAATATATATAAGTTTATTTTAAATCTACCATAAAAATATATTATTATATCAAATATTATATATGTATTTAGATTACCCACATATTAAAACTTCCATGTTATGTTTATGTTTCATGTAATATATGCTTTGTTTTTTTCCATGTGTTTACTTTGATATATTTTTGGTCCTCATACTTATATCATGATTTAAATTATATAAAACATGATATAATTATCATGTATATATAGTATATATTTATTTATAAACATATATTAAATATATAAAAATGAAATGGAATACACCATCTATGGAGGCGGTAGCCCGTACATATGCATGAAAGTTGTTTCTGTTTAATTATCATTTTTAAATAAATAATGTAAATGACATGTATAAATATATGTATATATATATATATATTCTAATTCAATTAGAATTATTATTTCATGTATATCATATATGTTTTCTTAACCAATCCTTAATACATTATGTGTAAACTAGGAACAAATCACATTGATTGGAGGAGGGAGTAGTCCACACTTCCTCGAACGAAATTATCATAATTACAAAAATGGAAAGCTTAAAGGTATTTGTTATATATTAATTAAATATGAAAAAAACATATTAAGTATCATATATATAATATAAAAAAATAGATTACATCATAATTACAAACCATTATAGTTGTTAAAGGAAAAAACTGAAACCATCGTTTCATGAGGCGCTAGTTCGCCATACACAAAAATGGTAATTTTTTTAGCCATTAGACGGAATTCTATGTAATTATAGGTCAATATATTTGAAAAAAAAATCTTTATATTTAGGATACATATATTATTATATAATAATTTAATAATGAAATTTTAGGGGTAGATAATAAAAATAAAACAAAAAGTTCTTAATGAAGGATGTTACATCTTCTTTCGGTAACTACTTTTGGTTTGCACCAAAGGGATTCCTTTGATATATTTGTAAAAACTGGGTGGATTCTAGGATGAATGGGGGAGTTTTATTAGTTTATTTTAGAATTTTTTGGGTGATCAAAATGGATTGATAGGTGTGATTAAATGGGAGGATTGAGTTCCTTTTTATAGTGGAAGAGGTCTGTAATTCTTGTAAATTTTTTAAAAGGTAATTCCACCTGCATTTTTCTCATGTTATATGGAACCAATAATGGTAAAAATTATATAAAAGTTAGGATAGAATTTAAAAATTAATATAAAATTCCTTTTGGATAAGTTTCTAGTGAATTTTGGGCTTTATTTTTTAGGCTTAGTCCTTTTTAAGCTAATTTTTCTCTTAATCGACTTAATTATTTTTAATCACTTTAAATAATATTTTTGGTCAGTTTTCACCATATTCCATTGTGGATAAATCCCAAAAACGTTATTCCCATAAGTATATCATTGGATATAAATCATTACAAAATTAATTGAAGGGATATATATTTCCCAACCATCTCACAATGAAATCATGCATACATGTTCTAAAAATTCAAAAAAAACATATAATAACCATTGAAATTAAATGGGTGTCAAAAAATGTCATTATATATGAACTAGTTTAAAAACATAGGTTTCATAATCATTTCCTCATAGAAAAAACTATTAAAATAAGGGTGTTTCATAAGCATATAACCTGTGAAAGAGAAATGGGATTCAAAAAAATTATTCCATCAAAACATAAACCTTTTAGATAAGTAACAAGAATGGTTTACTTGGATAATATACATAGTAAATCCTAAACTATAACAAATTATTTCATATTATGTTTAGAATTATTTTTAATTATAACTTATAGAATCACTTCTTAAAACATTTAATATTTTGAAGATAAGTTTCTTTGTAACCACTTTGAAAACATATAAAAAATCATGGAAAATAGTTTAAAAACATTTTTTTAGGGAAATACATTTTCCTCTCTGAAATAAAAATATTTAAAAAATTAGGTATTTTGAAAACCTTTTTCTTTAAAACTATCTTTGAAAACTTATAATTGAAGCGTAAAAACATATTGAAAACCATTTTCCTTGAAATCATATAAGAGAAGATTGAAAACATTTTAAAAATATTTTTAAACATAAAATATTTTTTAATTCCTTTTTATTTAAAAAAATTGAAATACATTATATTAAGCTCTTAAAATAATTTAATACTCTTCTTTAACATAAAACACCTTTGGAAATATTTTTCTTTCAAAACCATTTTAAGAAAATTTAATTTCTAGATTATTGGGGAAAAAATTATTAAAAAATAAATCTTATAAAATATAAAATTAATCTACAGAAAATTATTATTATGATGGGGGAAATACATGAATTCTAATAATTACATTTTTCCTTAAAAATATTAGAAAAGTGCATCGATCTTAAAATGACAAGAAGATTCATTTCTCAAAACCATTTTTTTAAAGGTAAAACATGGGTTAAATATTTTTTATTGATCATGGTAGAATATTTTAAATTATTATTATTTAAAATATTTAATCCATTTTGATAAATTAAAATTACATAATTTGTAAAAATTTATTTACAATTAATCCCACGGGCATGCAATGATAGTGGGATTTTATAAGAAAACCTACAAACATTTGAAATATTTTTAAATCCAATTTCAATGTGAAATTCATTCTAATGACCTAAATTGTAATAATTTGTGTATTTAATCTAAAAAAATTTAAAATAAATCTAAAACATAATTTAAATGTAGAAATAAATTAGTTGAAAAATAATTTTTGAATTAAAATTCAATTTTTTTCAATATTCATCAAAAAATGAAGCATCACTAAAAAATAAAAAAAAATTATCCCAAAGGAAATTTTGATATTAATATTCCAAAATTGAAGCTTATTATTTAAAATAAAAATTATAAAATCTCAAAAAATAATATTTTTAATGGGTTCTCTATTATTAGACGGTAAAATTACATTTTATAAAAATACCACTTTTTATTCATTAAATTGAATTTATTCTAATATAATACCTATAAAATATATTTTATGGATATAAAAAACATTTATTCAGTAAATAAAATATTAATTTTATTTTAAAAATTAATCAAATGTGGTTTTCTTAATTTATTAAGATAAAATTGTTTTGTACATAAAAAAATAGTCCAATTTAAATGTGAAATTGGTTGCAAGAAACTACATTGGATTAATTTTTGTATAATTTATATAATTAAACTTTAAAAAAATTAATTTAAAAACACAAATAAATTATATTATAATTTTTTTTAAATTAAAATTTATTGTTTTTCACTATTTATCAAAAAATAAATATTCTCAGCAAAATACCAAAATTTTACCCAAAGATAATTTTGATATTCATCTTCCAAAAATGAAGTTTATTTTGTAAAATAAATTATATAAAAGTTTTAAAATAATTATTTAAATGGATTTTCTATTAAAAGTGTGTAAAATTATCTTTTAGAAAAATACAAATTTTTATTCATAAAATTTCATCTATTTTTATCTTATACCTATCAAATCGATTGGATGAGTATCAAGAATATTTATTGAATATATAATATGGAAATTTTATTGAAAAAATTATTCAAAAGTGGGTTTCTTAATTTATTGATACAATGTTTTATTTTTATATAGAAAAATAGTTTTTACGTTCTCTTATACTAATTGATAACAAAATGATTGTATTTATATACAAGTGTGAATCATATTTTAATCATTTATTTAATCTTATTCATAACATCCATTCCAATTTCTAGCCGGAAGCTATAATAATATATTAATTATCATATTAATGGTATCTTGAAGTTTGTTAAAACTCAATCTAACATATAACATAAGCTATCAAAGAGACTCAATGTTTTGTGTAATACATGCCAAACATAGTGTTGTATATACTGTGAGCTAATATAAGTATTCCATGTAGCACAATCTTGACTTGGTGTTGTGTGTGACAGAGTTCACACTTATTTCATTCATATAACAAAATATATATTCAATGTCGTGTGAAATGTAAAGTATTAGTATATTAAATTAATTCAAAAGATAATAATCCACATAATCTTGGGGTGTTACATTCTACCCTATTTGATGTACATGTATACTAAATAATTATTTATGAATAATCAACAAATTAAAAAAGCACATGCCTGAGGATTTTAATATTTTAGTGTCCTTGGAAACTTGGAAAAAATATTTTAACATGGTTAAGGATATTCAATGTTTCCCGCAAATATCTTCCCCTTAATATTTCTACATAAAAAATTCTTCATATCTTGGGGAAAGGAAACATAAAAAAGAGGTGAGATGGAATTATTATTACGGTTATATAAATAAATACATAAGAATAAAATAAACATAAGGGTATGATAAAATAATCATAACATTTGATGATAATACCCTTCAAATCAAAGATTATGAACATGAGACATAGAATACAGATTTGCAGTTTATAATACATGAATTATAATATAATCAAGAACATAAACCATGTGATAATATAATTGGAAGAACAAATAAAACTTATAGAAAACACATAAACATTTAATATTGTTCCCTATAATCCATGTCATGTTGTTAAAAACTTATCAGGACACTTGATGGGGACTACACCTACTAGGTGGGACACACCACCATCCCTAGTCGTAGTCCTTTCCTTGTGTGGGATTAGAGATCAATATTTTCCCATAGTGTTTCAGGTTTACCTATATTCCCATAGTTGGTCAGTGTTCCCCATATTCTCATAGTGGATCAGGATTCCCCATATACTATAGTGTATCAAGATTTTCAACATGATTCCCATAATTATCTCATGAGATATAAATCTTTACACAATGCATTGGAGGTAGATATAGGTCTCACCCATATCATTATGAAATCATGCATACTTTTGCACAGAAATCATAAAAAATTATATCATAAACCATGAAATGAAATGGGTTTCATACACACGTAATAATTTATTAACATATTGAAGAATACATGTTTTATAATAATTTCATCAAATCATAAATCATGAAAACATGCAGGTTTCATAAGCATATAACCTATGAATGAGAAATATAATTCATAAAAATAATTCCATAAAAACATAAACCATTCATATAAATAATATTAGTGGAACCTTTAGATCATTTCTCCTAAAATTAATGAGAAACACCATTGAATTTTATCTTATATGGAAAATAATTTTGGAAGATCTTTTAAAAACATTTCTTGGATAAAATTTTCTTTCTACTTTCAAAAATGATTTTTAAAACATAAAATATTTTTGAAATACATTATATTTGAAAATAGAATTTAAAACATATAATGGAAACTTGTAAAATATATAAAATCTTTAAAAAAAATTAATTGAGTATTATTTTAAAATATCATCTTTAAAAAATATTTTTGATTTTTTTTTTGAAAAATTGTCTTTAAAATTCATAGCATGTGTCCTAAAGAAGGAAAATTCATACAAAACCAATTTTCTGAATTATTAACTTATGAAATGTAAACTTGATGTAAGATAGATCATAAAATGGATATGTAAATACCAATATATTTAATAATATTATTATAATAATAAAATAATGGAAAATATATACACCATATAAAATAAATGGGTGGTGAATAAGGCATAAATCTCATAGAAAAAAAATGTGAGACTATAAATCCCCTTACCTTATATATTGACTCTCATTATAAACATTTAAAAATCATATATAATAAATATATTTATATTATAAATCTATCGTAGAACCATATTGATATATCTAATACCATATATGGATTTATATTACCCACTTTTGAACACTTCTATGTTATGGATATGTTTTCAGTTATATCTTCTTTGTTTTTAGCATGTGTCATAAGTTTGTTATATTTATTCCTCATTATTATTTCATGATTTCTAGAATGATAACCATGATATATATATAATTTATATTCAGTATATATTTATTTATAATAATCTATGAAATAAATAAATATTAAATTGAATACACCATTTATTAAGATGGTTGGTCGTACGTATACTTTAACAATGTTTCTCTTTAATTGTCATATTTAAATGTAGAAAGTAAATAACACACACACACCTTTATATATATATATATATTAATTCCAGGAAAATTATTATCACATATATATCAAATATATTTACTAAATGAATCCTTAATAATTCCATGTAGAGTGTGAACAATCACATCAGTTTGAGGAGGTGTTAATGCACACTTCCCCAAATGCAATTATTTTTTAAAAAAAATATAAATCAATAATTTTAGGGTCATATAATAATTAAAAAGGAATAATTACATATTAAATATCATATATATCATATAAAAATCTTGTTTCAATAAGAATTCCCAACCATTGAATGTGGTAAAGAAAAAAACGAACAACGTCGTTTCATGTGGCGGTAGTTCACCATACACAAGAATGGTATGACCATTACCCATTAGATGGAAGTGTGTGTATATTTTGTTCTAACCCTTAGAAGAAAAAAATATAAATTTATTTATGATAATAAATATATTATAAAATAACGGATAATAAATATTTTAGGGGTGAATAATGAAAATGAAACAAAAGAGCTTTAGGAAGGATGTTACCTCTCCTTAGGTAACCCCTTTGGGTTTTCTCCAAACGGATTCCTTTAATGCATTTAATACAAAATAGGGGCTTATAGGGTGAATTAAATTATTTTAGGGAGATATTTAATAATTTTTTTCCAAGAAAAATGGATTGATATTTGTGAATAAGTTTGAGGGGAGAGTACCTTTTTTTAGTGGACGATGAGTGGCATTCATATAAATTTTTCAAAATGAAATTCCCCCAATGTTTTTCTTATGAAAAGTGGAACCAATAATAATAAAAATTTGATAAAATGGAGAATATGGTATTTATATGAACATAAAATGTAATTTTTACAATTATATAGATCATTTAGGGCCTTAGAATTAAGATTTAGTGCTTTGTTCTCCTAATTTTTCTTTTAATTGCAGTAATAAATTTTAATCACATTTATTAATATTTTTTGTAAAATGATATGTTGGAAATAATATAAATTATAAATTATCTTCATTAAAAATATTGAGTCCATTTTTTCAAAAATATAATCACTTCAGTAGCAGAAATTAATTAAAAATAAATCTCTCTGACGTGTAGCAACAATGGGTTTTCAAAATGAAAAATGGTCAAATGATGGGGATGCTTTTATATAGAATTTAAATGTGAAATTAGTTCCAATGGAAAATATCGGATCTATTTATGAATAAATTATATAATTAAATTATAAAATAAAATTAAAATATAATTTATCATTATGAATAAATTATATGAAAAAGAAGTTTTGAATTAAAATTCTTTATTTTTCACTATTGATCCAAAACTAATTTTTTCTAAACAATCTAAAAAATTCACCATAATATAATTATGAAATTATTAATTAAAAAAATTATTTTATAAAATTATTTTTCTAAAAGTTTCTACAAATAATTTTTTTATTTTTCACATAAGGACACAAAAATCATTTTTTTTAAGAAAATAGTATTTTCATAAAAATAAAGTCTTTTGTAAAAAATGTATTTCTTATTATCAATATGATTAATTCATATAAAAAATATTTAAAATATTTAAAAAAATATTTTTTACTATTAATATTACTATTTTCAGAATCTATTTTATAACTATCCCATTTAAATAATTAATATAATTAAATGTTGTTTTGTAGAAACTCAGTGTTGCGTGTAATGAAAGCTAATTCAGTATTGTGTGAAGCACAATATTAATTTGGTATGAAATAAAAATAAAGTTTGAATTAGTCTATAGTTCAATGAAAGACAAAAATAAAAACAATTTATTTGAAAAAAAACGTTCATAAAAACTTGGGGTGTTACATTCTACCCCCCATAAAATGAATTTCGCCCTCGAAATTCATCACTCTGATACAAAAAAAAATTAGGATACTCATGAATGATGTATTACATTCCAAATATCTATTTTTATATATTTTTATAAATATTTATATACTAAATATTTATAATATATAAATAATTTTTTACATTATAGAAATTTGTAAATCATGATATAATTATAGGATCAAAAATAAAAAGAAAAATAAATATATTAAAAACAATGCGGATACTACCCAAAACATAACGTTTACATGTTATTAATAATAAACGGATGATATAAAATAATAATAAAATAATATATGGTATTATATAAAAGAATTTAATTTTTTGAAAGATTTATAATAAAATTATAATTATTAGACAAGATGTTTGAATATTTATGATGAATGTCAATACTTAAGGTAAGATAATTTCATCTCACTTTTAATTTCTATGATATACATGCCTCATTCCCACTAATTTCATTTTTTGGAATGTATAATTTCCATGGATGGGTTATATAATTATTATACTTAAAATTATTTATATTTTCATATCATTTTTTTGAAATTTATTTCATGGGGTTTATGTTTAAAAAGTCACCAAATCTGTAGAGTAATTTTGTCTCAATTTTTCCTTCTTGAGACACATTACATGGTATGAACCTATATTTTTATATGAGGTTTATATAATGCCATAAAATGATATATCTATAATCTCATTTTTTTCATAATATTTTAAGCTTCATTTAATTTAATTATTTATATTATATTACGATTCAATGTTACCAATGTGGTAATTGTTTATTTCTAAATTCTGATCATTTATCAACATTGTTTATGATTATGATTCCCTTGATGAAATCTTATAATACATATCTCAAAAACTCTAATGAATTTTATTACACTCTCATTATTCACGTTTTATCCATTTAATGTTACCTTTTCTACTTTCATGTACTTAAGATAATTAATAAAAAAATTATGAAAAACAAACATTATTTCCCCTTTCAGACTTAAATATGTGTTCTTTCAAAACTTTGTTTCTTAAAAATGTTTTACTATTATCCTATGAAGTTTAAAAGACATTCTTCCCCATGCATTACCTTTTATTTTTCAAAAATTAATATTCTTCCCATTTTCTAATCAAGTAACTTTTCTAAAATTTTAAGGTGAAAAATGAATGTTCGACATGTACAGACATCCTAATCATCATGACCATCATTTCTTTGATTCTTCCTTTTTAATTTTAAAAGGTTATTTTTTAGAGATTTGTTTTCTCTAATATTCATTAAATTTGATTATTTTCAAATCATTTTCAATGAAAAAGGGTATAAAAATTGTTTTATTTTTAAAAAGTATTTTTAATTAATTTTAATGATCCATTTATATGTTTTTAAAAATTAGTTTTCAATAAAAAGGATTTCAATTTATTTCAAAATAAAAAGGTTTTAAAAAAAATTCAATCTACTTTTATAAATTTTCAAGGGAAAAGGTTTTAGAATTTTTTTTAATGATTATTTATATGTTTTAAAGTTTATTTTTAAAGAAAATGGCATTCAAACTCTTTTATTTTTAAAAAAATCAACTCATAGAGGATATTTTCATAATAAATTTTTTTTAAATGATATTTCAAAATTATATTTCATCTAAGATGAAATCCATCAGTGTTACCCATTCCTTTATGGGGAAATGATCCAGATGATCCATTCATATTATTTTTCTGAATGGTTTATGTTTTTATGGAATGATGTTTATGAAACACAATTTTCCTTTCATGGGTTCTACGGTTACGAAACATGTTTCTATTTCATGGGTTATATGGTTATAAAACCCATATCTCTTTCAAAACATATATTTTTATGAAACATACTTCGTTTTATGGGTTATGATTTGATGAAATGATCATTAATCCTTTATATTTTCCATAGGTTATGATATTATTAAATTTTTATGATACCCATTTCATTTCATGGGTTATGATATGATTTTTTATTATTTTTTGGAACATGTATTTTTGATTTAATTATAATATGGTGGGACCTATATCTCTATCCAATGTACTAGATAATGATTAATATATCCGGATATAATGATGGGAATCATATCAATGATCTTGATATGCTATGGATGATGGTGAAAACTGATCTACTATGGGAAGATAAGGAAACCTAATATCATAACGAAATCATATACACATGTTCCAAAAAATCAAAAAAAAATCATATCATAACCCCTGAAATTAAATGGGTATCATAAAAATGTAATCATATCTTAACCTTTGGAAAAGAGATAGGTTTCATAATCATTTTATCAAATCATAACCCATTAAAACAAGTGATATTCATAAATATCATTACAAAAAAATATAAACCATTCAAAGAAATAATATTAATGGAACCATTAGATCATTTCCATAGAATGGAATGAGTAATACCAATATATGTCATCTTATATGGAAGATTATTTTGAAATATTTTTTTAAAACATTTCTTTGTGAAAATTTCCTTTACAATTTGAAAAATGTTTTTTTTAAACATAAAACATTTTTAAAACCATTTTTATTGAAAATAAACTTAAAAAAAATAAAGAAACTTGAATAAATTTTAAAACCCTTTTAATTTTAAAATATATTAAAAACTCATAAAATATTATTTGATATCATTAAAATCCATTTATTTGAAAAAAAATATTTTTGAAAACATATAATTTGAGCTTTTTAAATCATTCAGAATAATTTATAACCATAAAACAATATTTCAAAACATTTTTTCTTTGAAAATAATTTTAAAATCAAAAAATTTATAGAATATTAGGGAAAATGTTTTCTTTAAAAAAATAACCTTGTAATATTGGAATGGAATCTTCATTTAAATTATGGTCATGATGGTGGGTAAGTCCATACAAGCTGAACATTCTTTTTTCACCTATAAATTTTAGAAAAGTTCCTTCACCAAAAAAAGATAATAAGATTCCTTTACAGTCTGTTTTATAAGGTAATAAATGGGTAAATTTTCATTTTAATGCCATGTCATAATAGTAAAACATTATTTGAAAATATTGTTTTTTATAAAATATAGTTTCGAAAGATCATAGATTTCTGTTAGAAAGGAGAAATAAAATCATATTATCATTAAAAAAATATTAATTATATTATGTACCAAATAGTGTAAAAATGGTACCATTACGTGGATATAACATGATTAACAAGAGGTTATGTAATGTTATGAGATACCTTTAGAGATGAATTATAATATTTCATCAATATAAGAATAATCTTAGATAATCTTGATAAACTATGGGATTTTTGCAATAAACTGATACCACTTTGGTAACATTAAATCATAAAAAATGGAAATAATGACCTTAAATGAATTATAAAATATCATTACATAATTATATTCATGATACAACAGGTCAAAGGATATATATACACCTTATATAAAAACATTGGTGTATAACAAGGCATGTGTCTCAATGAAGGAAAATTGAGACAAAATTACTCTACCAATTTGGTAACTTTTGGAACATAAATCCCATGAATAGAAGATCATCAAAGGGATATGTATATACTCATAAATTTAAGTATAATAATCATAGAATACATTAATATGTATTATACACATCACACAAAAGAATTGAGTGGTGAACAATGAATTTATCTCATGGAAATAAAAAGTGAGATAAAATTCCCTTGCCTTATGTCTTGAATTTATTTGTACACATTTAACCATAGTGTATAATAAATACAGGTTTATTATACATCTACTTACTCAAGAAATGATGTTGTTTATTTTTCCTTTACCGCCTCTTATGGTGGGGAAATATTATAGACACACTATTTTTATAAGTTATATATGATATTTGGGATATTTTATGCTTTTTGAATTATTATATAACACACACCTTCATGCTTTCAATTTTGTGTAAATGTGATAATTTAGTTTGAGGATTTATGGACTACTACATCCTCAAAGTGATGTGATTCATTCACACTCTAAATAAAATATATTAAGGATGGGTTCAGAAAACGTATATGATATATATGAAATAATAATTCTACTAGGATTATTATATATATATATTTCATTTATATTATTTCTTTTAATATGATAAATAAACGGGAATAGTATCCATGCGTACGTATGGCCAACCATATCCATTAATGTTGTATTCCATTTTATATTAATATCTTTCATAGATTATTATAAATAAATACATATAGAATATATATTATATTTATATCATGCCTTACGTTATAGAAATCATGATATAAGTATAAGGACAAAAAATATAACAAATTAAGACACACGTGAAAAAGAAAGTGGATATTACTCAAAACATAACCTTAACATAGAAGTGTTTATAATGAGGTAATATAAATCCATATATAGTAATATATATAAGAATATGGTTCTTTGGTAGATTTATAATAAAATTATTTTTATTATATCAGATATTTTAATGAGTATGATGAGAGTCAATATAAAAGGTAAGGGGATTTATAATCTTTCTTTTATTTTAGTGAGATTTAAGCCTTATTCACCACTTTTTTCGTTTTTGAGGTGTATATACATTCTATAAACATATTATATTATTAGTATCCTTAAACATATGTTTATTTACATAACTATTTGTTGATCTCTCTTTAATGGGTTTATGTTTTAAAAGTACTTAAATCGGTAAAGAATTTTTGTCTCAATTTTCCTTCTTTGAGACAAATGCCAAGAATTTCAAAATCCTTATTTTAAAAAATGTTTTCAAAAATGTTATCAAAAACATTTTTTAATGATGAAATTTTAAGAAATTTCTAAATTAAAAAGGATTATAAAAATGTTCTATGGTTTAAATTATTCCTTTATATGTTATTAATGAAAATTTTAAGGAAAAAGTTTTTCAAAAGGGTTTAATGTTTTAAAAACCATATTTTAAAGAAGAAAGGATATTTTCCTCATGAAATGTTTTTAAAATATCTTCCTAAATCATTTTTCTTCTAAGATAACATATATTGGTGTTACTCCTAACTTTATGGGGAAATAATCCAAAGGATTTATTCATATTCTTTCTCTGAATTTTTTACATTTTGTTAGAATAATTTTTATGAAACTCGTTTCTCTTTAACATGTTATATTCTTATAAAACATGCTTATTTTTATGGGTTATTATTTTATTAAATTTTTTTTAAACATCTATTTTTTCAATAGGTTAAGATATGATTACATGGTTATGACACCCATTTCATTTCATATATAATGATATGAATTTTTATTACTTTATGTAACATTTATGTATGATTTTATTATGATATTGGCAGGACCTATATGTCCCTAAAATGAATTGGGCAACTATTTATGTCTTAGGATATAATTATGGGATTCCTATTGAAATTTCAAAACCATCACTGTATCCAGGGTTCACTCCCATGGCCATTATAGTGGAAAAATTCATTTATTGAACTGTGTTCACTCCCTATTCAAGCCTTATATTACCTAACCAGGTTCACTTATCATTCCAGACCTGTATTACTAAACTCGTTTCACTTCTAATTCCAACTATGTATTACTAAACTAATTTCACCCCTTGTTTTTTCCCAATATTACTTAACCAGGTCCAATTCTTATTCCATCCCTGTAACATTGAATCGAGTTCACTCGTCATCTAAAACTTATATTACATAACTAGGTTCACTTCTTATTCCATCCCTATCACACTAAACCATGTTCACTCTTCATTCTAGCCATGTATTATTTAACTAAGTTCACTCCTAGTTCCATCTCTGTCTTACTGAACTAGGTTTACATCCTGTTCCAGCCCTATCATACTTATGAGATATAAATATTTACCCAATTAATTGGAGGGAGATATTGGTACCACCCAACTCATAATGAAATCATAAAAATGTGTGTCATAAAAAATTCATCTTATCATGTTCCATAAAATGATATGGGTTTCATAAATGTCATATTGTAACCCATGAAATTAAATGGTTATAATAAACATTTAATCATATCATAACATGTTGAAAATATATGGGTTTCATAATAATTTAATCCTAGGATTACCCGTGAAAGTAAGATGGTTTCATAAGAATTTATCATGGTATAACCTGTTGAGGAGAAATAGGTTTCATATTTTTAATCTATAAAAAATTAAAACATTATGAAAAATAATATGAATGGTTTACTTGTATCATATCCAAAATAAAACATAAACTATAACAACAGATTTCATCTTAGATGGGGAAGGGTTTTGATAGATCACCTTGAACATCACTTTTTTAGACATATAACATTTTCAAAATCTTTTTCCTTGTAACATCATTAATATGATATAAATTATTTGTCACGACCCGTCCTCGGGGCCCGTGCCGTGACTACCCCAATCCCGCCTTCCATAGGCCAGGGGTTGGCGACTAGCACCAAAGGCGTAAATCCCGATAACTGGGAAGACATTGCCTTTATAAAAGTAAAGAAACACTACAGAGTACAAGAGGAAGTAAAACACTAAGTACAAGAGAAGTGTTGAAAGGTAAATGGGCCAGAATACAAACCCAAAGTAAAACTACAACTACAACTGAACAAAGTATAATAGAAAAAAGACAAACAGCTGGAAGAAGGAAGCAGCTCCTGGGTCGTCCTCCTCGGATCCTACCTGAAGGGTAGGTACAGATGGCGCAGCTCCTGGATCATCCACCACGGTTCCTACCAGAAGGGTAGGTACAGATAGCCTCCTCAACGTTCTCGCCCGTCAACCTCCTCCGTGTGTCGTCTCGCCGTGAAGTCCTCCTCCAGATACTGACTCATCGTGTAGTCCACCTCCGGGTACCGTCCAGTCCTCGAACACTCGGCCTCTATCAGCACTGCCCGTCGTCTGCAACCAACACAACGAGGTGTGGGCATATCCCGTGCAGGGGTGAGTATAATGATACTCAGTAGGGACCCCGATACCCTCAAGGTCTCACCAAAACCAACAAGGATAACCACAAAGAAGGTCTCAACAGATAACCTCTACTTAGGTATATGCCCATACATATACCTAAGTTATCAAGTAACCCATCTCAATCATGAGGTAACACAAAGATTATGAAATCAACGGATAACCACTACCTAGGTATATGCCCATACATATACCTAAGTTATCAAGTGACCCATCTCAATCATGAGGTAAACACAAAGGTCAAAAGTCTCAACTCAAACTAGAATTTTCATTATAGAAACCGTAACTGCTGTAGAGTCCCGTCTCTGGAGTGTACAGTGGTCCTGTCACGACTCCGAGGTACTTCTCACTAACTGAAGACTGCTGAGGTACTCCTCCTATCGACTACCGCGGGTCTGCGGCCAACTACCGGGCACTCTGTCCACTGTGGGTTAGTCGCCAAATACCGGGCGCTCCCCCTAATAGCCTACAGAGGTACTCCTCATGTCGAGTACCGCGGGTCTGTGGCCAACTACCAGGCGCTCCATCTACAGTGGGTCTGTCACCAAATACCAGGCGCTCCGTCCGCTGGGCTAGTCGACTCACTCCAAGTCGAGTCGGTCAAGCAGTCGTCAGGTCTCAGCCGGCTACACGGTCTCCATACTCCGTACGCTTGTCTCCGGGAGGGTCCGCTCCACGAGCTATAGGTAGATACTCCAATTATCACAAAGTCCCATGAAGAAGTATCTCAAAGGACCGCCTCGTCATAGGGGTCTCAACGCAACAGACGACGCGTCAATCGGACGCCCGGTCTATGAGTTATTAGCCTTATCGTCCCAGGGGCCCGGTTGGTTTCATGTGCGAACCAATCCGGCCGCAACTCAACTATACCCCGAACACTCAAAGGGTATACTCATAGGGACTGTTTCTCAACGTGATCATCAACGCCACTAACGGTTCGTCAAACGAACGTCTGGTCTGAAAGATATCAGCTTTTCCTTTCCAGGGGCCCAGTTGGATTTTGGGTACAATCCAACCCGGCCATACACCAACTGCGTCCAAAACTTGGGCGAAGTATACCAAAAGTTCCGTCTCATCAAGAGGAAAGCAATGAGATA
The DNA here is from genome assembly GCA_963277665.1 of Viscum album. Taxonomy (NCBI): domain Eukaryota; kingdom Viridiplantae; phylum Streptophyta; class Magnoliopsida; order Santalales; family Viscaceae; genus Viscum; species Viscum album. The sequence continues at coordinate 2,116,797,436 of OY728136.1, forward strand.
GACGGCGCGTCAATCGGACGTCCGGTCTGTGAGTTATTTCCTTTTTCGTTCTAGGGGCCCGGTTGGTTTCATGAGCGAACCAACCCAACTGCACTCCGACGACATCCAAACCTAGAGCGGAGTAAGCCAAAAGATCTGTCTCACTAATAGAAATTCAACAAAGTCGACGTCACGTCATTCGGACGTCCAGAACTCAAGTTACGAGCGTTTCCGCTCCGAGGGCCAGGTTTGTTTCGTGTACGAACCAACCCGGCCGAACCCAAAGTTCTCTAAAACCTTGAGTGTAATATACCGAAATGACCGTCTCGATCCAACGATCGCGTTTCCACTGACAGCGCATCAATCGGAGGTATACAGCTCAAGATATGGGCATTTGACCGAAAGTGGTCCGAAAACGGGGGGTCTGGGCCCGGGCCAACCCGGCCCGACCCCCCCTGGGTCGGCCCGAACCGGGTCGACCCGACCCGGCTGGGCCCGGCCTGGCCCGGCCCGGTCTTGCGCGGTCCGGTCCGGCCTGACCGGCCGGTCGCGGTCGAGCGGTCGCCGCGGAGCGGCGGGGGTGCCCCCCCCCCTTCGCCGTTGATTGACGCCGGCGGCAACCGCCGCCGCCTTCCGCGGACCACCGGATGTGCTCCGGGGGTTCGTTTCTCCTGCCATCTTCGCCTATGGTCCTCTCGGGACCCAACCTTCACTGTAAAGGCCTCAAAATTACCTTGCGGCCTTGTTTGTCGTCACCCGTCAATCCGCACGTAAAAAACGAAACGCGTCGTCTTCGTGGTTCTCCGGCGCGGCGTGCTGGCGCCACGCCCCTTCGCCGTGGCCCGACTCGGTCCACGGATGTCTTTGGTTTCTCCGACGTGGCGCGACGGCGTCACGTCCTTGTTCTTTCTTTTCACGGTGCGGCGCGACGGCGCCGCGCATTTTCTTGTCGCTTGATTCCGCGTAGTGCGACGGCACCACGCCTTCCCGTACCAAACCACAAAGAAACCAACATGAAATAAGGAGGAGGGTCGACCGTGTTTGTGAAGTCTGGCCCCCTCGCGTTATTCTATAACAATTGGTTTTAAAATCCATGAAGATCGTTAAGTTGGTATTCACGAACAAAATAAATAAAATGAAACCCCTGCATCGAACCACATGTACGAACGATCCGCGGATCAACCCGGAATTGGTTGGTCCGCGCTCGTCGTTCTTTTCTCAAAAGATAAGATAATACCAAAATAAAATCCCAACCTGCAACATAATCTTCACGGATCAAATTAATGTTTATTTGATCCGCTTTCTTTGATTTAGAAGGAAGTAGAATGGGGTTCATTAATATTTCATAAACAATTCCCTACCTCGAGGTTGCTCGAACGGAGGTTCGACGAATGAGGATTCATCGCGGGTAGAGATGACGTTGCGGAAGAACCGTTGCGGAAAGAAACGTCGCGCCGCGGATCGATGTCGTGGAGTCGGTCTTCGAGGACTCGGCGTTCTTTGACGGAGTTCGATGCGTTCTTCGCTTCCTCGTGTTCTTCGTCGAAGAGGATGAAAAACTCTAGCTTTCCTTAGCTTTTCTCCCCAAAACCTCTCAAGCAACAAAGGTTCTAACCCATAAAATAAGTTCCCAACTTATTTTATTAACACAACAAAACCTTTGAATTTCAAGAGTTTAAAATTTGAAAAACCACACTTAACTCACCCATTAATAACTTCAGTTATCTTAATTTATAGTGAGTTGAGAGGAGTTGAAGAGTTGAAGAATATGAAGGGGTGGGATTTGTGTGGGCCTCACCTCCTTCATAACCTACAAAGGGATGTTAGGTAGTTACCCAACTTCCTTCCAAAGGATAAAAACACCTGAGTAAAATAAAAATTGTTGTTAAATTTTTATTTTTAACTTCCACAATTTTTATCAACATCTCTCGTGTAAACGCAACTCCAGAATAGGAGTTCCTAGGAAATTACCGGCGCTACGGTTCCATCGGTTCCCTCAGAATTTTATTCCGAGCACCGGTTCAAAAGTTAGAAATTCCCGCTTGTTCGTTCACTGAACGTACCCGAGCCAAACTTCGGAAAATGATTCCGGGCACACCGGGCCTCGGAATCAGGCGCCGTCAGAAACTGCGTTCTTGTAAAATTCCAAAGAAAATTAAGAAAAAAAATTCATTGAAATTTCTGGGTCTTTACATTACTCCCACCTCAGGGCTTTACATCCCCGTAAAGCTTCAACACAAACTAGGTTTACAAAAGCGGTATTGAGCACGCACCTGAGCCTTCTGCTCTCATGTGATCAGCTGGAGGTTCCCGTACTTCCATAGAAAGTGCACCCGAGGAATCAATCATCCTCATAGGATCTGCTCTTGTCGATCCTCGATCCCCACTAGAACCTCCGTGAAAGACACCCCATCGCCATCGTCCAGCTCCTCATGCTCGATGATATGCGAAGGGTCGAGCACGTATCTCCTCAGTTGAGATACCTAGAAAATGTTGTGAACCTAGTGCAACTGAGGTGGATGGGTCAAGCAGTAAACCACCTCGCCTACCCAGCTGAGGACCTAGAAAGGTCCGTTGAACCTCAGAGATAACTTTCCTCCCTGGCCACATCTCCGTAAACCTCGTCGAGGTGAGACCCGTCAAAGGATGTGATCGTCATCCTCGAACTCTAAAGGCCTCCAAGTCCTGTCAGCATAAGGCTTCTGTCGGCCCTGTGTTGTCCTCATCTGCTCTTGGATGACCTGGACCTTCTCTAGTCTCACAAGAGCTGCTATGATTTCTTCTTTGCCGATAAGAGAAATCTGGTCTCATCCCCTGGATGAACCACATTCATTGCCTAATATAGTCAATCATGACATGAATGACGCATTCATGCCATGGATGACGTCGTAAGGCCTCGACGTAACTACCAAGAGATCCAACTGTCACTCTCGCCTCCAAGGGTCGAGTCACACTGTCGGCATCAGTGTGAGGTCACTAGGTCTCCTCTAGTAGAAATCTCGAAAGTGAGGGTCAAGTCAACAGTCTTAACCGGGACCACTCGGTATCAACCAAATAAAAAGGACAGGAAAGAAAACTTTACAAAGATAAGTGTCTTTTCATTATTGCAGCTCATAGTACAACGACACAAATCAACTACAGAAAAACATCAACAAAACTAAAAGCAATAGGATCAATAGCCTCCAGGTCGGAAGCTAGTCCCACTCCTGTCTATCTGCTTCCGGAGCTCCATGACCATAGGACTCAGCTGCCTGAAGCTGAGCTCTCCCATGTCCTCCTGTCCCCTGCGGTCGTGGTGGGCCTCCTGGTGGTGGGGGTGCCAACACCCCGAAGCGTCGTCCACCTCCAGCTGCACGACCAGCTCCTCTTCCATGGCCGCCTACTCCTTGCGGTCTACCCTGATCAATCCTCTGCCTTTGGCTGGGAGGTTCTTCATTTAACCGCTGGTCATCTGCATGGCGGGTCGGACAGTCACATGCCATGTGAACAATCCCACCGCAGGAGTAACACTGACCACTCTCGGCACGACTGGCTCTGACTCCACCTCGGTTCCCCCGCACAACTGAACCTGAGTCGTGCAGTCGGCCACCGGTAGGTCTGGTCCTCTTGGACCTCTACGTCATCTGTCTACTGTCTGCTGCAGAAGACTCTGCCGCAAGCTGGCTAGTGGTGGGTCGTGCTGCTGGAGACTGCTCAGCAAGGAAACTCTCCACTAAGAGGGCTCTCTCCAACACCCCTGTCTGGGTCGGAATGCTGTGAGAAACAACAGAAGCTCTAATCTCCCGCCTGAGCCCCTTCTCGAAGGTTCGGGCCCTGAAGAACGGGTCCCGTACCATATCTATGGAGTAGCACGAGAGGTCTGTGAACCTCGCTGAATACTGTGCCACTGTCATGGTGCCCTTCCGCAGCTGAAGTAGCTCCTGTATACGCACTGCTCGAAGGGTGGCTGGTACAAACTCTGCCCGGAACAGGCTCTCGAAGTCTGCACAAAGAAGTGTCGCCTCGTCATGCATCTGGAGCATCAGGCTCCACCGTCTTTCGGTTTCTGCCTGAAGAAGGTTGGCAGCAAGGATCACCATGAAATCTGATGGCGTCCCCACTAGACTGAAAACTCTCACCACAGCCTCCAGCCAATCCTCAGCCACCTGCGGGTCCGTCCCTCCCTGGAACCTGGGTGGTCTCTGGCGCTGGAACTCGTGCAGTGCACTCAAGCGACGTGCACCCTATGCTGTTGGGGCTGGTGGCATCGGTGGCCCAACGGGTAGTAGTACCGCTGGTGCCTACGCTGGTGCCTCAACTGTGATAGGGCCCTGTACTGAGGCCACGTCTCTCAGCGGGCTATCAGTACGTACCACTCTCGGGGCTCTAGCTGGTCGTCCACGGGGAGGCATCCTGAAAGAAACAACGTGACATGGACAAACGATTTATACCTGGTAAGCTGACCTGGTTTGAGATGATATTTAAATAAAACTTTTGGAAACACACACGCAATCATTTTTTTCATGCACAAAGTCGTAAATCAGTTGTCATGGTCCTGGTGTATGGATATGTCGGCCGGCCGCACCAACACTGGACTCCCTGAACTAAAAACCGCACTCAGTACTCTTAACACTATTACTTCACAGAAAGAAAATATTAGAGTTATATGTTCTGCGGTAGAACCGACTCCTCTGATACCAATTTGTCACGACCCGTCCTCGGGGCCCGTGTCGTGACTACCTCAAGCCCGCCTTCCATAGGCCAGGGACTGGCGACTAGCACCAAAGGCGTAAATCACGATAACTGGGAAGGCATTTCCTTTATAAAAGTAAAGAAACACTGCAGAGTACAAGCGGAAGTAAAACACTAAGTACAAGAGAAGTGCTGAAAGGTAAATGGGTCAGAATACAAACCCAAAGTAAAAGTACAACTACAACTGAACAAAGTACAACAGCAAAAAGACAAACAGCTGGAAGAAGGAAGCAGCTCCTTGGTTGTCCTCCTCGGATACTACCTGAAGGATAGGTACAGATGGCGCAGCTCCTGGATCATCAACCACGGTTCCTTCCTGAAGGGTAGGTACAGATAGTCTCCTCAACATTCTCTCCCATCAACCTCCTCCGTGTGTCATCTCGCCGTGAATTCCTCCTCCAGATACTGACTCATCGTGTAGTCCACCTCCGGGTACCGTCCAGTCCTCGAACACTCGGCCTCTGTCAGCACAGCCCGTCGTCTGCAACCAACACAACGAAGTGAGGGCATAGCCCGTGCAGGGGTGAGTATAATGAAACTCAGTAGGGACCCCGAGACCCTCAAAATCTCACTAAAACCAACAAGGATAACCACAAAGAAGATCTCAACAGATAACCTCTACTTAGGTATATGCCCATACATATACCTAAGTTATCAAGTAACCCATCCCAATCATGAGGTAACACAAAGATTATGAAATCAATGGATAAACACTACCCAGGTATATGCCCATACATATACCTAAGTTATCAAGTGACCCATCTCAATCATGAGGTAAACACAAAGGTCAAAAGTCTCAGCTCAAACCTGGATTTTCTTTATCGAAACTGTAACTGCTGAAGAGTCCCATCTCTGGAGTGTACAGTGGTCCTGTCACGACTCCGAGGTACTTCTCACTAACCGAAGACTGCTGAGGTACTCCTCCTGTCGAGTACCGCGGGTCTGCGGCCAACTACCGGGCGCTCCGTCCGCTGTGGGTCAGTCGCCAAATACCGGGCGCTCCCCCTAATAGCCTACAGAGGTACTCCTCCTATCGAGTACCGCGGGTCTGCGGCCAACTACCAGGCGCTCCGTCCGCCGTGGTTCTGTCGCCAAATATCGGTTGCTCCGTCCACTGGGCTAGTTGACTCACTCCAAATCGAGTCGGTCAAGCAGTCGTCAGGTCTCAGCCGGCTACACGGTCTCCGTACTCTGTACGCTCGTCTCCAGGAGGGTCCGCTCCACGAGCTATAGGTCTATACTCCAAGTATCACAAATTCCCACGAAGAAGTATCTCAAAGGACCGCCTCGTCATTGGGGTCTCAACGCAACAGACGGTGCGTCAATCGGACGCCCGGTCTGTGAGTTATTAGCCTTATCGTCCCAGGGGCCCGGTTGGTTTCATGTGCGAACCAATCCGGCCACAACCCAACTATACCCTGAACACTCATAGGATATACTCATAGGGATCGTTTCTCAACGTGATCACCAACGCCGCTGACGGTTCGTCAAACGGACGTCTGGTCTGAAAGATATCAGCTTTTCCTTTCCAGGGGCCCGGTTGGATTTCGGGTACAATCCAACCCGGCCATACTCCAACTGCGTCCAAAACATGGGTGAAGTATACCAAAAGTTCTGTCTCATCAAGAGGAAAGCAACGAGACAGACGGTGCGTCAATCGGACGCCCGGTCTGTGATTTATTGGCTTTTTTGTTCTAGGGGCCCGGTTGGTTTCGTGAGAGAACCAACCCGACTGCACTCCGACGACATCCAAACCTAGAGAGAAGTAAGCGAAAAGATCCGTCTCACTAAGAGGAATTCAACAAAGTCGACGACACGTCATTTGGACGTCCGGAACTCAAGTTACGAGCATTTCCGCTCCGAGGGCCCGGTTGGTTTCGTGTACGAACCAACCCGTCCGAATACAAAGTTCTCCGAAACCTTGAGTGTAATATACTGAAACAACCGTCTCGATCCAAGGATCGTGTTGCCGCTGACGGTGCGTCAATCGGAGGTATACACCTCAATATATGGGCATTTGACCAAAAGTGGTCCGAAAACGGGGGGTCTGGGCCCGGGCCGACCCGGCCCGACCCCCCCCCCCCCCCCCCGGGTCGGGCCCGAACCGGGTCGACCCGACCTGGGTCCGACCCGGCCCAACCCGACCCGGTCCGGTGCGGTCCGATCCGGCCTGACCGGCCGGCCGTGGCCGAGCGGTCGCCGCGGAGCGGCGGGGGTGCCCCCCCCCCCCCTTCGCCGCTGATTGACGCCGGCAACAACCGCCGCCGGCAACTTCCGGCGGCGCGCCGCCGCCGCCTTCCGCGTACCACCGGACGCGCTCCGGTGGTCCGTTTCTCCTGCCGTCTTCACCTATGGTCCTCCCGGGACCCGACCTTCACTGCGAAGGCCTCAAAATTACCTTGCGGCCTCGTTTGTCGTCACCCGTCAATCCGCACATCAAAAACGAAACGTGTCGTCTTTGTGGTTCTCTGGCGTGGCGTGCTGGCACCGCGCCCCTTCTTCGTGGCCCGACTCCGTCCACGGATGTCTTCGGTTTCTCCGACGCGGTGCGACAGTGTCGCGTCCTTGTTCTTTCTTTTCACGGTGCGGCGTGATGGCGTCGCGCATTTTCTTGTCGCTTGATTCCGCGTAGTGTGACGACACTGCGCCTTCTCGTACCAAACCACAAAGAAACCAACATGAAATAAGGAGGAGGGTCGGTCGTGTTTGTGTGGTCTGGCCCCCTTGCGTTATTCGATAACAATTGGTTTTAAAATCCATGAAAATCGTCAAGTTGGTATTCACGAACAAAATAAATAAAATGAAACCCCTACATCGATCCACATGTACGAACGATCCGCGGATCAACCTGGAATTGGTTGGTCCACGCTCTTCGTTCTTTTCTCAAAAGATAAGAGAATACCAAAATAAAATCCCAACCCACAACATAATCTTCACGGATCAAATTAATGTTTATTTGATCCGCGTTCTTTGATTTAGAAGGAAGTAGCATGGGGTTCATTAATATTTCATAAACAATTCCCTACCTCGAGGTTGCTCGAACGGAGGTTCGACGAATGAGGATTCGTCGCGGGTAGAGATGACATTGCGGAAGAACCGTTGGGGAAAGAAACGTCGCATCGCGGATCGGTGTCACGGAGTCGGTCTTCGAGGACTCGGCGTTCTTCAACGGAGTTCAATGCGTTCTTCGCGTTCCTCGTGTTCTTCGTCTAAGAGGATGAAAAACTCTAGCTTTCCTTAGCTTTTCTCCCCAAAACCTCTCAAGCAACAAAAGTTCTAACCCATAAAATAAGTTCCCAACTTATTTTATTAACACAACAAAACCTTTGAATTTCAAGAGTTTAAGATTTGAAAAACCACACTTAACTCACCCATTAATAACTTAAGTTATCTTAATTTATTGCGAGTTGAGAGGAGTTGAAGAGTTGAAGAATATGAAGGGGTGGGGTTCGTGTGGGGCCCACCTCCTTCATATCCTACAAAGGGAAGTTGGGTAGTTACCCAACTTCCTTCCAAAGGATAAAAACACTTGAGTAAAATAAAAAATGTTGTTAAATTTTTATTTTTAACTTCCACAATTTTTATCAACATATCTCATGTAAACGCAACTCCGGAATAAGAGTTCCTAAGCAATTACCAGTGCTATGGTTCCATCGGTGCCCTCAGAATTTGATTCCGAGCACCGGTTTAAGAGTTAGAAATTCCCGCTCGTTCGTTCACTGAACGTACCTGAGCCAAACTTATGAAAATGATTCCGGGCACACCGGGCCTCGGAATCAGGCGCCGTCAGAAACTGCGTTCTTGTAAAATTCCAAAGAAAATTAAGAAAAAAAATTTCCTTGAAATTTCTGGGTCTTTACATTATTCATGCAAAATATTTTATAAAATTTCTTGAGGAAAATGTATTTTCTAATTCGAAAAAATATCTTTAAAAAATAAATAATTTTGAAAACCTTTCTATTTGAAAATATCTATGAAAACTTATAGAGGAATATAAAAATTATCTTGAAATAATTTTTCATTTAAATTTTATGAATTAATCTTAAAATCATTTTGAAAACCTTTTTTCTTGAAATATTATGAATAATCATTAAAACATTTTGAAAATCTTTTTCCTTGAAAACACATAAAATAATATTGAAAATCATTTTGAAATCCATTTTACTTGGAAATAAATTGAAAAATTATAAATAAATATTGAAAACATTTAAAAAAAATTAAATGTAAAAATATTTGAAAACATTTTTATAAAACATTGTTTTGAAAGAACAATGATTTCAGATGAAGAGATAGGTAAAGTTGGATTTTTCTAAAAATTATTCTTAATCATTTAAAGTACCAAAGAGTGCTAAAATGGTAATATTACGAAAATATATCATGAATAATAAGAAGATAAGATAATTCATGAGTATTATTAAGATATTGATCTAAATATTTCATCGATGGAAGCACAATCATAAACAATCTTGATAAATGATGAGATTGTAGCAATTAATTATTACCACATTGGTAACTTCAAATTATGATCCCAATAGTAGAATAACATTATATAAATCTTATAATATCATGAAAATAATAAAATTAATTATATAAAATTTCAAAGTAATTATATACACCTCATTGAAATATATAGGTGCATAACATGACATGTGTCTCAAAGAAGCAAAATTTAGACAAAGGTACTTTATCAATTTAGTAAATTTTTAAAAATAACCACATGAAATATATTTAATAAAATGGATATATAAATAACCATAAATTTAATTATAAGTATCATAGAATACATTCATGTAAAGTATATAAAACACTCCAAATAAATGAGTGGTGAACATAGAATCATCCCACGAATAATAAAAAGTGAGATGAGAAAACCCCTTACTTTAAGTATTTACTTCCATTGTACATGTTATAACCTCATGTATAATAAATATAAATTTATTATATATACACCATAGAAATATATTCTTATATTTAATTCTATATATGATTTTATTATGAATTTATATTACCCATTTATTAAAAATTCAATGTTAATGTTACGTTTTGGATAATATCCTATTTGTATTTCATATATATTTCAACTTGTTATTATTGATCCACTTACATAGTTTATTATTTACATATTTTAAAAATGTAAAAAATGATATAAATATTATATATATTCTTTATATAAATATATATAATAATATATTAATGAAATAAATATGAAATGGAATACATCGTTCATAGAGACGGTAGGCCATACGTACTCATGAATCTTGTTTCTGTTTTCTTATTGTATTGAAAGAAATATTGTAATTGAAAAATATGTTTATATATAACATAATTAAATTATTATTATTATTTCATATATATAATATAATTTCACTAAACCCATATTCAATACATTCCATGTAATGTGTGAGCGAATCATATTGCTTTGAGTAGGTAGTAATCCATACTTCCCCAAAAAAATTACCATATTTAAACATATTGGAAATCAAGAATTTTTGTGTTATATAACAATTAAAAAAGATTAAATACATCATAAATATCACATATTTAATATAAAAACATATTTTCCATCATAATTCCCAGACATGAGATGTTGTAAAGAAAAAATGAACAAAATCGTTTTTGTGAGGCGATAGTTCGTCACACACGAGAATGGTAAGTTCATTACCCATTAAATAGAAGTATGTGTAAGTTTAGGCATAAATATTTTAATTAAAAAAATTAGTTTATTTAGGATACTGAGTTTATTATATAATATTGTAATAATAAGAGTTTAAGTGGTGTATAATGACAAAAACAAAGGTGCTTGAGGATAGATGTTACCTTTTCATTGAGTAACTCTTCCTCTTTTTCACCAAATGTCTTACATTGTTAGATATATACCAAAGTAGATACTTCTAGGATTAATTGATGTATTTTTTGAGATTATTTTGGATTATTTTAGGTGATACAAATTAATTTATTGGTTTGAATAACTGGGAGGGGTGTATGCCTTTTTATAGTGGAGGAATAATATCATTCCTGTACATTTTTTAAAATGGAATTCCAAACATTTTTTCCCATGTAATTTAGATCCAATAATGGTAAAAATTATAAAAAAGTGATTATAGTGTCTATATAAGAATATAAAGCTCTTTTTTTTACAATTTTCTCGGTTATTTTGGGCCTTATGTTTAAGGTTTAGTCCTTTATTAAGCTAATTTTTCTGTTAATCACTATAATTAATTTTAATCACTTTCACAAATATTTTTGTTCAAAACTAAGTTTAACATATAAAAAATTAAAATTATTAGGATTTTAATTATTTAATACATTTTTAAAATTTCCAAACACAGAAGTGGGAAAAAATTATTTTTAATTAATCATGCTGACGTGCCATGAGAGTGGGATTTTAGGTCCAAAAGATTGAAATGTTTTTATATCCAATTTCAATGTGAAATTATATCCAATGAACTAAATTAGAATAATTTATGTAAAATTAATCTAATTAAAATTTTAAACCAAAATAATATATAATTTATCTATATAAATAAATTTTATGTAAAATTAGTTTTGAATTAAATTTCAGTGTTTTTCATTATTTATTAAAAAATCAAACTTCTCAAAATAAAAATAAAAATTCACCCAAAGTAAGTTTTTCTATTAAAGTTAAAAAAAATAAAGTTTATATTTTGAAATAAATATAAATAATTTTTCAAAAATCATATTTAAACATGGTTCTCCATTAAATGGTGGTAAAATTACTTTTTACAAAAATACATCTTTTTATTCATAAAATTGGATTTATTCTTGTCTTATACCTATTAAATCTACAAGATGAGTATAGAATATTGATTGAATATATAATATATAAATTTTATTTAAATCATTAATAAAAGGTCGATTTTTTAATTTATTGAGATACAATTGTTTTTGTACATTGAAAAATAGTTTTCTTAGAAAAGTATTTTCCTTATTTTCAAATAGATATTACAACCACTTATACTAATTGATAACCAAAGGATTAATTTTTTATATATGTTTGTAATTCATATTTTCAAAATTTACTTAATATTATTCTTAAATTCCATTGCAATAGAAAGTTAGTTTCTATAATAATATTTTAAAAATAATATTTATAGTAAATTATAGATTGGTAAAACCCAGTCTTGTGTGTTATGAAATCTATCGAAGTAATTCATCAATGTGTGTAACACAAGAAAATCTTAGTGTTTCTTGTACCAAAAGATAATATAGGTGTTTATTATATTTCATGTGTAACTTAGTTTTGTGTATAACATAGTCCACACTTAGTGATTTCTTATAACAAAATCTATATTTAGTGTTACGTGAAATGTAAATTTTAAAAATATTAAATTAATTCAAGAATAATAATTTACAAAATATCGCGGTGTTACATTCTCCCCCCCCTAAAAATAATTCCATCCTTGAAAATTTTCTTGTTTATCAAAGGTCAAATACTTGAAATTTCCTTTATTAAAAACCCACATTGTAAAAATGAATAATAAAACTTCCTTTAAAAAGGATAAGTTGGTAATATAACAGTTACCCAATGTAACCCATAACAGGGATTCCATATAGGATAACATAGGTGGGAGGTAAAAAAAGAGAAAATAGAATAAATATCCAACTATCATGTTTTGATGGAGAGTGATAGAGAACATGGTTTATAGAATTTTAACAATAACAAAGCCATAAATCTGTAATGATCTAAGCGTCCATTTGATTCATCAAAGAAGAATGTACTAGGGTAAAAAATTTTGGTTTCAAGAACCTTTTTCCTAAAGTTAAACAATATTCATGAATAGATATACTTACATGATTTTATGAAAACCACTCCCCTTGTTGTGCCTTGATCAACATACACTTCATCTCTTATTCTAAGAAATGAAAGTGAGTTTTTCATTCCTAAAGAATTAAAAAATCATGAGATCTATAAATATAATGATACTTTATTCCATATATCATTATCACAAAAAAAGTTTATCACATGTCATCAAATATTCATAGATCCTTATATAGTGAGATAATACTTTAATATAATCCATTTTGTAAATTGATACCCTTATAACCCTTCAAAAATATAGAAGTACAAAACATTATAAATAAGGTAAATAAATTCCCCAAAACCATCTTAGATTTTATCCCACATATATTAAAAGTTTCACTTGTTATTGCATTCTAATTATGTGAATACCTTAAAAATGTTTTCCCTTGAAAAATGGGAATAATATGAATTAGAAAAAATACTTACTAAAAACATGTATGATTATTTATTCCAATGTTTATTGGACATATTTATTAAATACTAAATATATTGTAAACTTCATCAATGATAGCATAGAACAATTTTGAAAAAGTCCTTAATTAGTTCCAATGTAATAAGTACCATCCAATTTACTTATTCATATCCAACATGTCTTTATCAAAACAACAATATCTTAACATAAGAAAAATATTAAGGATTATCTTTCCCTTAATCATGTGTTTTACAAGGATATCACCATTACATTAGATAACTTTTTTATTCTATAAGATCCATTCAACATATTCTTGTAAATATTTAGCAAAAAATATAAATTTAAAAATCCTTATATATTTAACTATGCATGTAGCATAATTATTTAATGAAAATATATAAAAACATAGAGTATTCCAATTAATCCTTAACCCATAAGAATTATACCTCATCCTATTAATTAATACCTCTTTCATTTCATATTTCATCTATAGTATCATCATCAACAATAATATTTCCATTACTCATACAAACTTTTGGATTCTCTTTAGGATATTTCCACTTAGGACATCAATTTTCATAATAACCATCCATTCCAAACTTAATGAATTTTACATTTGATGATTTATTGGGGGTTATTCCCATCAATTTAGTTGGTCTAACTCTTCTTATTTCCTTTTTATATACTTGCTTGGTGTCCTTATTTTCCATAATAAAAATATATTATTATTCCTCTTAGGCATTTAAATATGTGATTATTTCTACATCCTTGACACAAATGAAATTGAATATTCTTTCCTCCATGATCTCCATTTCCCAAAATCTAAGTGAACTTATTCCTTCTCTTCCTTGGTGACTCCTAGATTTGGTTAATGTATACAGTGTTATTCATGTTCCTTGAAAATTGATTATGTTTGAACACCACATACTTCACTCTAGTGATCATCCTTTAATTTGGGGTGAACCATTTATCTTTATAAAAAAATAAATATGGATTAATGTGACTATTAATTTATTATCAATACTTCAAAAAGATCATAATCAATAACAAGTATCTTCTCCTCCATATTTATTAATTATTTGATCAACTATGTGGATCTCAATACTTTTTCAAGATTGATCATCATTTTGGATATCATCAATTGCGGGTCAATAAAGGGGATATACCCAAGACGACATTCTCTAAAAGGTATATACACTATTAATATATAGTTATTCTTTTTAGTCTTACTAATGACCCAAAATCTTCATAGATTTGATGAATAATATCTTTAGAGATTAACTTGATTATTTTATCTTAGTATTTATAGATTATATTATTATCTATTCAAATAGAAAGTATATGAAGACCATTTGTGAATTTTAATAAAGACCCTAAGGAAGGATAAAAATTATGAATAATTTAAAAGTTTGAATTTTTTATGAAAAAGGTCTCATTTTTTGTCCACATAATCTCAAGAGATGTCATAGTAGTAGATTCATCAATGACAGAGGCTAATTAATGTTATCTAAGACCAACCATAGTGACATTGATTTTTAGTTTTTTGGATTATCTAGATACTCATGAAGGATTTTGGATAATTTTTCAAAACTCTGACCAAGTTAAATTGGAAGGGTTCTATGTTCCTATGGATAGATAAATGTGAGGAAAATTTTAGAGAAAAAATGAGAACGATGACATGCACAACTATCCTTACATTACCCTATAATAGATAAGGGTTTTTAATCTATAGTGATTTATCCAAGAATTGATTGGGATGTGTAATTATGCATAATAACATGCTTATAGCCTATGACTCGTGATAATTTATGATTCATGATAAAAATTAGCCAAATCGTGATTTGTAGTTAACAGTGGTAATATTTTCATTAATGATATGGATGTGTTATTTTTTGGAAAAACATTGATATATATATGAATCAAAAATGTCTGAAATATATATTCATGCAGAAGGATTTTAACATGTTCTAGATAATATGGTTAGAGCTGATAAAAGATTATGATTGGTCGATACATTACCACAAGGGGAAATCAAACAATGTGGTTGATGATTTTAGTCGAAATGACAACTATTTCTTATCTGTGATGAGTATCTAAAAGGATCTAATATTATTATGAGAAAATGATAGATTTGGAAATATAGAAGGAAGGGTAAAATCATATCGTCCTCAATGGAATGTTCAAGTCTCTATCAAATTGAATATTAATGAGGGTTAGAAAGAAAATCTAGAGCTATAAATGAAAGGTAGAACTATTCATGAGTTTAACCTTCGTCAGGATAGAATGATAAGGTTTGGAAACCATGTATGTTTTCCTTCAAAACTGAATTTGAAGAATGTGATATTAGAAGAAGATAATTGTTCTTAATTATCTATTCATCCTAGAAGTATGAAGAAATATAGAGACGTGAAAGAATACTTCTGGTGGGATGGAATTAAAAGGGATATCACAAATTTGGTATCTCGGTGCTTTTCCTTCTATAAATTTAATGTGGAAATAAAAAAATAAAAGTGAATCTTTCATCCATTACCCATACCAAAATGGAAATGGTATAACATCAAAATTAATTTTTTCATTGGAATCCCTAAAACATCTAAACAGTTTAATATTATATGGATATTAGTCAATCAACATACAAAGTCATAGAACCTCATTACAATTAGAGAATACTTCAATGTGGATTATATTTCCAGGACATAGATTAATAAATTGCCATGTTTCCATTGAGTAACAAATTCTATTTTATCTGATCGAGACCCATGTTTTAACTCAAAGTTCTAGTAAAGTCTTTATCAAGTACATGATACAAAATTGATATTAAGTACTTCTTATCGTCCTTATATGGATGGTTATTCTAAAAGAACAATTTATACCCTATAGGATATGTTGAGATCTTGTTCATTGGATTACAAAGGAGGTTGGGAAAAACAACTTCTTCTAGTGGGGTTTTCCTACAGTAATAGATTTTACTCAATCGTTCATATGGCTCCTTATGAATCCCTCTATGGGAAGAAATGCATACCTCCAACATGCGAGGATGAGGTTAGAGAAAGAAATCAATTAGTACTAAAGATAGCTGTAGAAATGGAATAGAATGTTTGATCCATTTTGCAGCATATAAATGAATCTAAAAGTCAGAAAAAAAGATTATGAAAATAACTATCATCATGATCTATAATTGGATTTAGAGAGACTTTTTTTCTAAAAATATATCCTAGGAATATGTATATGATATTCATGAAGAAACGGAAACTAATCCCTAGGTATATAGGATCATTTGAAATTATTTATCCAATTTGGATGGTAGTGTATTTCATAGAAAATACTAAATATATATATCAATTTCATGATATAAATATTTTGTCTCTCATGGGGAAGTACATACCTTATCATTCACATGTACTGAACTTAGAGGTCATACCGATAGAGTGTGATCATTCTTTTGAGGAATAACCAGTCGAAATTCTGGATTGTATAGATAAAGTTATAAGAAACAAAACCACCCACATGGTAAATGTTTTATGGATAAATTCATAATTATAGGAACAAATGTGGGAACTTTAGGATATGATGAGAGATAATTATCCTCATTTTTTATCAGAATAATGAATTTCGTGGGAAAAATCATTTTAAAGTGGGTAGAATGTAAAACCCTCAATATTTATGAACCTTTTTTCAAATAATTTTTTTTTATACTATTAATTTCGTGATGCACTAATTAGAACTTTCATTATATTCTATACCATGTTAATATTTCACTACATGAAATCTGGCTTGGATTATGTTAAACGCAACACTGAGTTTCTACGAAACAAAATTTTATAATAGAAATTATTTAAATGTGATAGTTCAAACATTACCATTAAACTCAATAATATGAATATTAATAACTAATTTTTAAATTATAATTATAATAGTTTTACATAAATTAATTATATTGATAATAAGACATACTACTTGTAGGAAAGTCCTTATATGTTTGAAAATATCACTTTCTTAAAATAATATATTTTTATGTCCTTTTGTGAACAATAATAAAATTAATTTTAGATATCTTTATAAATTTATTTTGATAAAATAAAAAACATTTATAATTCATAATTTCAAAATTATCTTGGTTTGATTTTTTGAGATTTTTCTGAAAAATGTTATTTTGGTATAGATGGTGAAAAATACTAAATTTTAATTCAAAAATTCCTTTTTCATCTAATTTATTTATATTGTTAAATTATATTTTAATTTTGTTTTAATGTCTAATTATATAAATATTAAATTAATAAATCTATTTTAGTCTATTGGAACCAATTTCACATTGAAATTGGATATAAAAAATTTTCATACTTTTTTAACGTTTTTTAAACCCTGTTGTCATGGAATTTTTATAGTACTAATTTTAAATTAATTTATTTCACTTATATGATTTTTTTTTAATTTTTTGAGATTAAATATTTTTAATCATAATAACTTTTAATTTTTAATACATTCAACTTATTTTCTGCCAAAAATATTAGTGAAAGTGATTAAAATTAATTATAGTGATTTAGAGGAAAATTAGCTTAATAAAGAAAAAACATTAAGATTAAGGCTCATACAGACCTAAAAGATTTTACAAAAGAAAATATTTATTCATTTTTTAACCCTATAATCCCTATTATCTAATTTGGTTCATTATTTTATCCACTTTAAAAAGAAAAACACAGCTGTAATTCCCTTTTCAAAAATTTACATGAATGGAACTCCTCTTCCACCCCTCCCACTTATTCACACATATAAATCCATTTTTATTAGAAAGATATAAATAAATATCCTCCAAACATCCATTCCCCCACCCTAGAGGCCTAACTTTGGTTAGAAATCCATCGAATGAATTCCTTTGGATGAAAAACAAATTGAGTTTCCCAAAGAAGAGGTACCATCATTCCTCGATTTTTTTTTCATTATACACCCCCTAAAATATTTTTATTAAATTTTTATATAATAAACTAAGTATCATAAATATACTGATATGTTTTAACTATAATTTTTTGACCTATACATACACACACATTCATCTAATGGGTGAAGAACTTAACATTCTTGTGTATGGAAAACTACCGCCTCTTGAAACAATGTTGTTCATTTTTACATTACGACCTATCATGGTTGGGAATTATTATGTACACTATATTTTTATATTATATATATGATATTTAATATGTATTTATACTTATTTAATTATTATATAACACACAACATCATTATTTTTATTATGTGTACATATGATAATTTCTTTTGTGGAAGTGTGGACTACTGCCCCTCAAAGCGATATGATTCGTTCACACTCTACATGGAATGTATTAAGGATGGGTTTACTAAATTTATATGATATATATGAAATAAAAATTAAAAATTAATTATTATATATACATATATTTCATTTACATTCTTTCCTCCAATACAATAATTAAACAGAAACAATGTTCATGCATATATATGTCATACTGTCTCAATGAAGGGTGTATTACATTTAATATTTATATATTTCATAGATTATTATAAATAAATATATAATTAATATATGTGATATTTATGACATTTTTTTGTAATATTTAAATCGTAATATTAGTATGAGGACCGAAAATCTGACAAATTACGACACATGTGAAAGACAAAACGGATATTACCCGAAACATAACCTTAACATGAAAGTGTTAATAAGTAGGTGATATAAATTCATATATGGAATTATATGTAATAATACAGTTCTTATTTATATTTATAATAAACTTATATTTATTATACATGATTTTTGAAGGATTTTGAAGAGATTCAAGACATAATGTAAATCGATTTCTAGTCTCCCTTATTATTTCAGTGAGATTTATGAATTATTCACCACTCATTTATTTTATGCGGTGTATGTACTAACCATGTATATATTATATAGTTATTATCATTAAATATATGGGTACATATATATCTATTCAATGATCTATTTTTCATGGGGTTTCTATTTCAAATGATAACAAATTAGTAATGTAGTTTTGTCTCAATTTTCCTTCTTTGAGAAACCATCCATGAATTTCAAAAAGATTTTTTTCAAAAAAAATCAATACATTATTTTAAAGATGATATTTTAATATAAAATTCATGTAAAAATTATTTTTAAAAATTCTTTAATGTTTAAAAGCTTCCTTTATTTGTTTTCAAATATATTTTCAATGAAAAAGGTTTTTGAAAAGGTTTTATTTTTAAAAAAATATTTTCAAATGAATAACATATATTTTCTCAAAAAAAAATTCAAAATATCTTCAAAAATTAGTTTCCATATTATATAACATAAATTGGTGTTACTCATGATTTTATAGGGAAATTATCCAAAGTTTCCATTTATATTCTTTCTATGAATGGTTTTTTATGGAATGATTTTTAGGAAACCTATTTCTCTTTCACATGTTATATTCTTATGAAGATTTCTTATTTCCATGGGTTATTCATTGACGAAATTTTAATGGAATGTATCTTTTTTACATTTTTTTATGATATGATTACTTTTTTATGACATCCATTTCATTTTATAGGTTATGATATGATTTTTAATGATTTTTTGTAACATGTATATATGATTTCAGTATAAGATTGGTGGGACATGTATCTCTCTCTAATGCATTGGGTACATATTTATATCTCAATATATAATGATGAGATTCAAGTTGATGGATTTGATCCACTATGGAAGATGGGGAAACCTAATCCACTATGGGAAGATGGAAAAACCTGATCCACTATAGTAAGATGGGGAAACCACATCCCTTACATGGAAAGGACTTCGACTGGGGATGGTGGTGTCTCCCAACATATATGTGTAGTACCCATGAAGTGGCCTATTAATTTTTGAAATTATTACTTGATATGTATATGGAATGATATTTCATGTTTATATGTCTGCCACAATTCAATATCTTTTTCCTATGTTATACTTTCATGATTATGTCTTGATTCCATTATGATGCAAGTCTTATAAGAATATGTTCCTTATTCCATGATTTATGTTTATGAACTTTGATATTCAGGGTATGATCATCTAATTTTATGATCATGTTCTCAAACCCTTATGACCATGTTTATGCTTACATATCTCCCATGTTTACCTTTAATAAACATCTTAGCTCACCCCTTTTTATGTTTCCATTACCCAAGTTATAAAGATATGTTTTATTTATGATGTTTTGATGAAGGGTTCTAGTCATAAAGAACCTATTGGAAGATAATGTATCTCAATTATGTAATAGTGTTTATGTTTCAATGTTTCTAAAGGTACTAAACTAATATGATCCTTGGGAATTCATTTTTGTAATGCCTTGAGTTTTTCGAAAAAAAATGATGTGATATTAATGTATAAAAAGAGAGGTCCTCTATAGGTTACATTAATTTTTTATAAATATTCAAAACATTAAAAAATTAAATTCCCAAGGACCGTAATAGTTTTCTATCCTTCGAAACATTGAACAAAATCCACTAACTTTGTGAATGATCTTTGATGTTTCTCACAAAGATCTTCCACTATTACTTCTACATAAAACCATCCTTCATAACCTGGGGAATGGAAAAAAAGAAATGGATGAGAATGAATTATAATTAAGGATAATAAATGGAATATTGAAGAATAACAAGAACATAAGGGTACAAGAACATGAGAATCACAGTTGAATATCACACCCTTCATATTAAAGATCAGGAACAAGAGACATTAGATAAATATTAATAGTTCAAAAGGAATGAATCATAAGATAATAAAGAACATGAACCATGTGGGTATATCACAAGAATAAGACATAGAATATTTAGAAAACATATAAATATTTAATATAGTTCCCTATAATTCAAGGCTTGTTGCCAAAAACATATCAGGGCACTTCATGGGGACTACACCTGTTGGGAAGGACACACCAACAACCCTATTTGAAGTAATTTTTTTCTAAGGTATTAGGTTTCCCTATCATCCTATAGTTGATTGGGATTCCTTATCTTCCCATAGTGGATCAAGTTTCCCCATCTACCCATAGTAGACCAGGTTTCCCTATCTTATATAGTAGATCATGATTGTTGACTTGATTACCATCATTATCTCAGGAGATATAAATATTTATCCAATTAATTGTAGGGAGATATAGATCCCAAACATCTCATAATGAAATCATACATACATGTTCCACAAAATCAAAATCAAACATATCATAACCTATTAAATGAAATGGGTATCACAAACATGTAATCATTTTATAAACTATGGAAAAGAGAAAGTATTTATAACCATTTATTAAAATCATAACCAATAAAAATAACTTGGTTTCAGAACCATATAAACCATAAAACAGAAATGTGTTTCATAACCATATATCATGTGAAATAGAAACGGGTTTCATAAACATCATGGCTTCAAAAAATAAACCATTCAGATAAATAATATAAATGGAACCATTGGATCATTTCCCTAGAAAATTATGTGTAACAAAAAAGGATGTCTACCTATATGGAAAATGATTATGAAATATTTTTAATAAACATTTCTTGAAGAAAATATCCTTTATAATTTTAAATAAAAACTAAACCTAACACATTTTGAAGACCACTTTCCATTAAAATAAACATGAAAACTTATAAATAATCATGGAAACATTTCAAAAACCACTGTAATTTAAAATAATTTTAAAACATATAAGGGAAGTTTTCAGATCATTTAAATATATTTCTTTTAAAGAAAACCTTTTTAAAACATATAAATGATTCATTGTAAATCATTTAAAACACTTTTTAAACATTAAAAAATTTGAAAAACCTTTTTCTTGAATAACCATTTTACAATAAAAAATTTGAAATTTTTGAAGATAAATATTTTTTTTAAATATAAACTTTTAAACATACAAAGTACACATCAAGGAAATGACAGTAATGATTGTGGGTAAGTTCGTAAATGTCAAAAATTCCTTTCACACCTTAGAATTTTTGAAATGTACATTTATGAAAAATTGACAAGAAGTTCAATTTTAATTCTATTTTTTAAAAATTAATACATGTGTAAAAATTTCATTTAAAAATAATATTATAAGAGTAAAACATGTTTTGAAAAAAAATTAAAGAACACATATTTTAAATAACATTGATTTCTTACCAAAAGGAGAAATAAATTCATGTTTTTATAAAAACATTTCATTAATTATCTTATGTACCAAAGAGAATAAAAAATGGTACCATTAAATGTTTATAAATTGAATAAATAGAGTTTAATAAATTTAATGATATTTATTAAGAGATTTATCATCATATTTCGTCAATGGAAGCATAATCATAAACAATCTCGATAAACAATGATATTAGAGCAATAAACCCTTACTACATTGGTAAATTTGAATCATAATACAATGTAAATAATAACATTATATAAAGATTAAAATATAATGAAAATTGAAATTCATGATATACCATTTAAAATAATGTATATAAACCTCATATAAAAATATAGGTTCATAACATGACATGTTCCCCAATGAAAGACAATTGAGAGAAAATTACTCTACCGATTTGGTAACTTTTGAGAGATTCATCCCATGAAAGAAATATCATTAAATGTAAATGTAAATCCCCATAAATTTATATATAATAATCATATAATAAATAATTTTTTATTATACAGACCTCATAAAATAAATAATTTGTGAATAATGCTTGTATCTCACGGAAATAATAAGTGAGATGAAATTCCCTTACCTTAAGTCATGACTTTTGTCGTACATGTTCAACCCTATTGTATAATAAATATTTTTTTATTATATATATACCATAGAAAAATATTTTTTATATATAATACCATATATTATTTTATTTTGACTTTAAATTACTATTTTATTAACAATTTCTTATTAATGTTATGTCTCGGTTAATATCTGCATTGTTTTTTCTTATACGTTTTCTATTGTTATTCTTGGTACTCTTACATAGATGATGATTTAATTATTTATATGATGTAAAATATATTTAAATAAAATAAATATTCATTATATAAATATTTATAATAATCTATAAAATATTGGTATATGAAATTTAAAACATAGTTCATGGAGACGGTAGATTGTACGTACGCATGAACATTGTTTCTATTTTCTTTTCATATTGAAAGAAAGAAATTAATTTACATATATATATACATTAAATTATATTTATTATGTAATATATATAATATAATTTCACTAAACCCATACTTAATAAATTCTATGTAATGTTTTAATGAATCAAATTGCTATGAGGAGTCGATAGTCCAAACTTCCCCAAACGAAATTATCGTATTTACACAAAATGGAAAGCTTAAAGGTATGTATTATATAATAATTTATGAATCATAAATACATCATAAATATAAAATATATCATATAAAAATAGGTTTTAAATCATAATTACCAATCGTTAGAGTTGGTAAAAAATGTACAATATCATTTCATGATGTGATAGTTCATCATACACTAGAACACTATATTTGTTACCCAGTAGATGGATTTGTATGTAATTATAGGTTAAAGACATAGAATAAAAACAAATAAGTATATTTAGGATACTAAGATAAATATATAATCATGTAATAATAATAGTTGAGGTGGGTTGTGGTTATGGGAGAATGAGAATAGATAAAAGGAGTTTGAGGAAGGATGTTACCTCTTCTTTAGGTAACTCTTCTTGGTTTTCACCATAGGGATTCCAAGATTAGATTGATTATAAAAAGAGGATTATATTATTAAGTAATGGATTTTGGGATATTTTTCAATTATATTTTGGGTGATAAAAATTTCTTGAGATCTATGAATAAGTGAGATGGGTGAGTGCCTTTTATAGTAAAGGATGAGTGTCATTCTTGTAAATTTTTGAAAAGGGAATTCCACCCATGTTTTTCCCATGTAAAATGGATCTAATAATGGAAAAAATTAGTCAAAAGATATTATATGGTATAAATATTTATATCCAATGGATTTTGGACTTGTTTCTAGGTCATTTTGGCCCTTATGTTTATGTTTTTGTCCTTCATTAAGCAATTTTTTTCTTAATCACTTTAATTAATTATAATCACATTCCCTAATATTATTTGTAAAAAAATAAGTTTAACGTATTAGAAATTATAAATTGTTATTGTTAAAAATATTAAATCCATTTTCCAAATTATAAATATATAATTAGAAGAAATTATTTTAAATTCAATCCTACAGATAGGACGAAAAATTGGGTTTTTAATGTAAAAATGTTCAAACGATCGAAATTTTTTATATCCAATTTCAATGTGAAATTTATTCCAATGACCTACATTAGATTTATTGATGTAAATTTTTTAAATGTTAAGCTTTAAAAATAAAACAAAATATAATTTAACTATATAAACAAATTATAAAAAAATAGTTTGAATTAAAATTCAGTGTTTTTCATTATTAATCAAGAAATTAAACTTCTCAAAAAAATACCCAAAATCACTCAAAGTAAATTTTGATATTCTGCTTCCAAAAATTATATTTATATTGTAAAAGAAAAATTATAAAAGTTTCAAAATTTAAATTAAATCCATTAAAATGTGGTAAAATTACATCATTTTAAATGAATAATCGGCACATTACAAAAATAAATGTCTGAGGAAAATAATACTTTAGTGTGTTTGGAAAGCTAGAAACATAATATTCTAACTTGGTAAAATTTCTTCAACTTATCTCTTAAAAATATTTCCCTTTATTACTCCTACTCAAAACCATTCCCATGACTTGGGAAAAGAAAACATCAGAAAGGGGAGAGATTAGATGCTCGGTAAGGGTAAAAAATGATATATATAAGAATAAAATAAGTATGGGTTTATTAAAACATGTTCATACCATTGAAAAATAATACCCTACATGTCAAATAACTTCAACATGAATCATGGAATAATTATTGGTAGTTCTTAAGACATGAATCCTAAGGGAATCAAGAGAATGTTCTATAAGAACGTAACTAAAGAATAATACATAGAATTTGTGGAATACATATAAGAATATAATAATGATTTTCATAGTAGTCAAGGAATAATTAAAATTCCATATTATTGGAATGGTTTCACTCCCCAAACCATCTTTGTATTCAAGTTTCACTGCCAAGACAATCTTAGCGGATAATGTACTTTACTGAATCGGTTTCACTCCATATTCCTACTATGTATTACTAAACTCAGTTCACTTCTAATTTTATTATTTTATTACTAAACCAACATCACTGTTCATTATAGAAATGTATTACTAAATCAGTTTTCCTTCCTATCCCAGACCTCTATTATTAACCGAGTTCACACTTTATTCCAGTCCTGTATTTCTAAACCTAGATCACTCTTAATTTCATCCATTTATGTCTCATGAGATATTAGGCATTAATAACTTCATTGGATGGAGATATAGTTTACACCTATCACATAATACAATCATAAATACATGTCCCATAAGATAATAAAACATGAATCATATCGTGACCCATAAAACGAGTTGAGTTTTATTAACATAATTTCATGACCCATGAAATGAAATGAGTATCATAAAAATTCATCATATCACACCCTATGGATAATAGATAGGTCTCATAATCATTTCATCAAATCATAACCCATGAAAAGAAACATTTTTAAAAATCATATAACCCATGGGAGAGAAACGGGTATCATAAGCATCTATCCCTCAAAACATAATCCATTGAAGAAATAATACGAATTGTATTCTTGGATCATATCCCCATTAAAACATAAAATATAAAAAAATAATCTAAGATAGAGAAGTAATTTTAAAGATCATATGGATAATTTCTTAAGTAAAATATCATTTCTTAGAAAATCCCTTTCATAAAACCATTTAAAATTTTATTTTATTTTATAGATTGATTTAAATTTCATTTAAAACATTACTCGAGGAAAATATATTTTATTCTTTAAAAAAACTAAAATATATTGTATTTTGACAACCATTTTTTTATTTAAAATATATTTGAAATCTTATAAGTGTGCTTGAAAATGTTTTGGAAACCTTTTTCTTCGAAAATACTTTGAAACATAAAAAGAAGCTATAAAATAATTTTGGAAACATTTTTCATTAAACACAATTTTAAAACCATTAATTTTCAGAATATTAGGAAAAACTGTTTTCTTTAAATATATCAATTTAAACATTCAAAGTAAGGTTCATGGAAATGATGGTCATGACGGTGGGTAAGTTCGTACATTCCAAACATTCTTTTTTCACTTCAAAAAATTTATAAAAGTTCCTCAATAAAAAAATGACAAGGATATTCCTTTTAAAACCCTTTTTTTTATTAAAAAGCTTCAACATAGGTAAAAATTTATTTTAATCATCACATAAAAACATTTTTTGAAAACATTTTTAGCAAACATGGTTTTGTAAATTAAACAAATTTCTGACGGAAGAGAGAAATAAAATCATATTTTCTTAAAAAAAACTTTCTTGATTATATTAAGTAAAAAAGAGTCATAAAATGATAAAAATTCATAGAGATATCTTCATTAACCATATGAGAAGAAAATTCATTAGAGTTATTGAGATATTGATCATAATATTTCATCAATAGAAGGGTAATTGTAAGAAATCCTGATAAATGATGTTATTGTAGCAACAAACTCTTACAACTTTGGTAACATTAAAAAATAATCCCTATGAGAGAATAACATTACATGAAACATTTATTATAATAAATGGAATAAGATTCCTGATATAAATGTTACAGGGACATATGTACACCTTATTAAAGAATACAGGTTCATAACATAACATGTGTCTCAAATAAGGAAAATTGAGACAAAATTACTTAACCAATTTAGTAAATATTGAACCATAAACCCCATGAAAGATATATCATGAAATGGATATGTAAATACCAATAAATTAATTTGTAAGGATCATGGAATATATTCATGGGTAGTATATACACCACAAAAAATAAATGATTAGTGAATAAGTTATAAGTCTGCTAGAAATAAAAGTGAGACGAGAAAACCATTACCATAAGTCTTGAATTTCATTCTGCATGTTAAAACCTCATGTATAATTAGTATAAGTTTATTATATATATACCACATAAAATTTATCTTAACAAAGGACTAAACCTCATAATTTAGTCCAAAAATAACCTTTAAACTTGTCCAAAATATATTGGTTATTCATATTTTGACCCTATACTTCCTTGGTTCAAATTTGGTATATTATTTGAGAACATTTTCATAGTAAAAACATGTGTAAAATTTAATTTTCAATAATTAACAATAATTCCACTCATCCTCCATAATAAAAAGGCAGTCACCCTCCCATTTATTCACACCTCTCAATCAGTTTGTCTTGCCCAACATCTGCTCAAATAAGATCAAAAAATCCCTCCCTTTCTCTTCGAATATTTCATCTATATAGAAATCCATCCAAGGAATACCTTTGGTGAAAACCAAGTGGAGTTACCCGAAGAAGAGGTAACATCCTTCCGAAAACTCTTTTTTTTTTATTTTCATTCTCCACACCCTCAAATATTAGTATTCCATGATTATATAATAACCACAATATCTTTAAAATACTGAACTATTTTTATTATAAGGGTTTTACCAAAACTTACACACACTTCCATCTAATGGATAATGAACTTGCAATTCCTATGTTTAGTGAACTATCACCTGATGAAACGATGATGTTTTTTTTCCATCACCACCTCGAATGGTTGGTAATTATGATAGAGACTATATTTTTATATGATATATATCATATTAAGGATGTATTTATACACTTTAATTTTAATATAACACATACTTGCATGCTTTCCATTTTGTGTAAATGTGAAAATTTCATTTGGGGAAGTGTGGACAATGTAACAGCCCGAGATTTTATGAAAACTATTCTTTTTAATTTTATTAATGTCTTGTGTTGTACGCTACACCAAAAGGATCTTGCATAATACGCATCCTTGACTTGCCTTGCATTACACGCAATCGCGACCTTCCTCGATAGCGTGTGTAATACGCAATACCGAGTTTCACTAAACAACGATATGCTATTAAAATATTATTAAAACTAGCCGTTATGAATAGGAATAACCACTTTTTGAAATTTTATAAATTTTATTTTTCAAAATGGACTTCATTTTTGGACTCAGAATATCGAAATTAGCCTAGGGTGAAATTTTGGTATTTTTCTGAAAACTTTCAATTTTTGATGAATAGTAAAACCACTAAGTGGTAGGTTAAAAACTGAATTTTGCATAAAACTTAATTTTACCGCTTCTGTGAATGGAATTTCAAAAATCCGACAGACACGGTTGATGTCAGTAAGTAAAATGTGGTTCAATGAGATAAAAATAATTTTTTGGTGAATAGTAACTTTTTACCTTTTTTACCGCGGTTAATAGTAAATAGGGTAAATAAGGGTAAATATGATATTAATATTACCCTAACACATGTCCTAATTCTATTGGACAAGTGTAATTCGACCAAAAACAAACTTAGGAATAAAATATGACCATTTAGGCCCACTTGGATTAGATTAGGACATTTATTATTAATTTATTTAAAGAAGGGTTAAAATAGTTAAAATCAAAGTTTAATAAGTAAATCATTTTTAATATGGGGTTATACATAAGATAAATTCGATTGTAAATATTCATTAGAAAGCTAATAAGATTTCCTACATGATGGTATTTTATTTTTAATTTTTAGACATCAAATAATTTAATATATTTATGACACAAAGATGATGCAGTAATTATCTTATTAATGAAATATTGACATAATTGATAATATAAATACCAAAATAAATGTAATTTAAGACTTTTTATGAATTCCACTAATTTTCTAGGTTACTATGATATATTAGTGTTTATTTAAACAACTTGGTTTGAACATATAATTCTGTTATGACTTTCACAAAAATCATATATCAAATAGTGTCAAAATTGACACAAAATAGTTTTTAAATCAAATATTATATTACTAATTGTTATTTTATTCCTAAAAATCTAAGGTTCGGCCACATGACTTATATAAGGATATATATATTAATAATAAACAATTTGGGGTTTTTTTGGCATGTTATAGTAATTGTATTAACCATATAGTGAAAGAAAACAAAAAGACATGGTAAAAGTTAAATTATTTAACTTAGAGTTAAATCTAATTGATAAGGTTAAAATAATACCCTAAACTTGTCTAAATCCTATTGGTTGATAGGATTTCGACCCATCCCCACCTTATCTTCGAAATAAGACCCTTTGGAGCCATTATAAACCGATTCTGACTTTAATATAAAATAATATTTTGAGATATTCCTAAGGTGCCCCTCTCCTCCCTTATAAAAGGACACCTCCTCCCCCTCCTCCTCACACCAATTTGAGCACTCAAGCTCGGCCAACCTCTGCCAAAATCTCTTCTCCACTTCCCTAGAAACATCCTAGAGGTTCTGGTCTTCCTCAAAGACCAATTTTAGTTCCCTAAGAGGAGGTCTCCAAAATGTGCTTCAAAGAAGAGGTAATTACCGTTACCAATTCTTTCATCTTTATTTCTTCTTCCACTTCTTCTTCTTAGGTTGTTTAATTATGAAGTAATAACATCAGTATCACTCAAATACTTATATGTTATTATAATTATGAAACAACCCTATTTCACCATCTATCCATCCTACGGAAAAAGAAATCACCGCGCGTGCGTACGTACGGAATACCGTCTCCACGCCGTGGTGTAATCTATTTTCCACCACCACCTTACATGGATGGGTATAATGGTGTAAAGAATAACTATACATTCTTATTACAACATCATGTTGATTCTGATATATTGTATAATCCACTCCAATTCAATTCAATATTTATAGAAATGATATCATCGCTCGTGCGTACGTACGGACTACCGTCTCCACGACGCGATGAGATTCATTCTCCACATTAACCATTCATGAATGATTATAAAGAATATATAACAAGTAATAATGAAATATATGACATAATAATGATACTGGATTTATGTATATTTATATGTATGTCATCTACTTAATTCCATTCAATTCAATAAGGAAACGAAAACAGCGTTCATGCGTACGTACGGACTACCGTCTCCATGAACGGTGTATTTCATTCCATTATCAATATATAATATATATATGTATATTCTGAATATATATTATATATAAATCATGTTTTACATTCTGGATATAAGTAATCACGATCCAAGTAATCATATTAATAATTACAAGTTAAAAACACGAATGACAAATAAGACGATTTTACCCAAAATGCTACTTTAACATGAATTTACAAAAGACCGGGTAATATAAAGCCATAAGAGAACCATATATGATATCATAACAATGAATATGATTCTGTAATAAGTCAATAACATTAGGAAAATCATTATACAGGAGGTTCGGACACGTACAAAGCAAGTCGGACCTAAGGTAAGGGAAATATCACAATCTCATTTTTATCCGAGATTGTTTATTCGTAAGTATTTATTGGGGTGTATTTTATCATCCACATCCATGTTCCCTCAATATGTAATATTGTTTCCATCCACTTAAAATAGTTTAAATCCAATTTGACCCTTTGGTGAGTTTTTAGTAAAGAATATGAAAGGAATCTTTGTCATTTTTTTTTCGTACGAGGTACTTTTTGACTTTTCCGACAAAAGTACGAAGAATGTTTTTTTTACTTATACGGCATGAATGGATTTTTAAAACATTATTTCCAAGAAGATTCCTTTACAAGTTTTCAAGTTTATTTTTAATCAACTTATTTTATTTTAAAGTCGTATGACATGTTATGAAAGGAAAAATGTTTTTGAAGTAGAAAGGATATTTTCCTCAAGAATGGAGTTCAAGTATTTTATCAAAATTATTTTCCATCTAAGATAATAAAAGGGTTCTGTTTTTATCCCTATTATTACATGGATTTGATTATGTTGTGATGGAAATATTTTTATGAATTCCTTTATCTTATATGAATGGTTTTATGATGTCATGTTGTTTAAGAATCCCATTTTTATTACATGGGTTATGCTATGATGTATGTTTTATGATTTTGTGGCACACATAAGAATGGTATCATTATGAGATGGGTGGGACCTATATCTCCCTCCAATGTATTGGGTAAAGATTTTATATCTCATGAGATAGACAGGGCTGGAACGGTAGGTTATACCGGTTCAGTGAAACAAGACTGAAACGAGGGTTACTCGATTCAGAAAGGGACTTTTTCCACTAATATAGTCTTCGCAATGAGTCATGACTAACAAGAAATGATTCTCTATGATTATGTGTGAATGCCACAAAGTTTCATGTTTTAAGTTATGATTATTGTGATTACATTTCACTGCCATGATTTATCCCATGTTATGAAATTATGCTCTCTTTTGCAGGTTAAGATTTCCAAAATGTTATGTTCTTATGAATACGATGTGATTGATATTTCTTTTGTTTACCCTTACTGAGCATTTGAGCTCACCCTTTTATGTTTTCTTTTCCCCAGGATATAAAGAAAGGTTTTAGCTAAAAAAAGGGAAGATCTTTATAGGAGATATTGAAGATCTTTCACCACGATTAGAAGATTACGTTCAGAGTTTCCAAAGACACTAAACTATTACGATCCTTGTGTGTGTGTTTTTGTTATGTACTAAGTATTCCGCAAATGTAATGTAATGTCCATGTAAGTCAAGATACGGGTCTCTACAGTTGGTATCAGAGGAAAGGTTTAGTCAACCTTTGGAAACTATGATGCGAGAACTTTAGTGAGATCCCTAGAGATATTTCTAAGGTATGTCTAGGGATGTCCCTAAGGTTAAGTATACGTATAGGTTATAGTACTAGAACTACGCTAACGATCATAGAATTAAACCTAATATGTTAGATATTGAAGGTACTCCCCCTTTATTATGTTGTTTTCCCTAGCATGATTTTTGCCTCTCACACTATTCTTTTTGGGTTTTAGACGATGGCTGGAACCCGAAGGAACCGTGTTGATCAATGCAATGGACAATGCAATGATTGCCCTCCTGAACAAACAAATGTTATGGGAGATGGAGTACAAAATCTTATTGCTATACTTACACAAGCTATGAATCATTCTGGACTTCCAAATGAGCAGAGAAGGGAAAAATATTCTATTGAGTCCTTCATGAGGCAACGTCCACCTTCTTTCAGTGGGACTACCGATCCACTTGTTGCTGAACAATGGATCAGTACCACTGAAAAGATATTTTCAGTTCTTCAATGTTCTGAACATGATAAAGTCATCTTAGTAGTATATCGTTTGGAAGGTGAAGCTGATCAATGGTGGAATCTTATCAAGAATACGAGGCAAAGAGTTGAAATTGAGTCCATGGAATGGGACGAGTTCAAGAACTTGTTTTTCAGTAAGTACTTCCCTCGTATTCTTCGAACAAAGATGGAAAAGGAGTTTCTTGAGCTGAAGCAGAAGGATGATGAATCTGTTGGTATATACGAAGCAAATTTTACAAGACTTGCAAGGTATGCATCTGGCATTATCATCCAACCTGAAAGTAAAGTTGATCGATTTTTCAGTGGCTTAAAACCAAGTCTTCGAAGGTCATTAGCTATAAGAGACTTCAGTAGCTATGAAGAAATTGTGCGTTGTGCTGTCAAGGTAGAAATGGAAGTTGGTGTTACATATCCATCTCATGGTTTTGACAAGAAACGAAAGATGGAATTCAAGGAGAAATCTCAGAATAATGGTGAAAAGAAGATGAATGTTTCCTTATGCACAAAGTGTGGAAAGAAGCATGGTGGAGATTGTCTTAAAGGGACTAGAAAATGCTTTACGTGTGGAAAAGAAGGTCATCGAGTAGCTGAGTGTTGAAGTAATGGAAAAAGTGATTCTAATGATGTGAATAAAGAAAACAATGCAGAGAACACATTACCAACACTTCAATGCTTCAAGTGCAAGGAAATGGGGCATTATGCTAATAAATGCCCTAATACAAGGGTTAGTGATGATCGACATGAGCAACCGCTTAAGGAAAAGGACAAAGGGAAGTCACATGCGATCACTATTGGCGATGTTGAATATGACAACGATGTGGTGGAATGAATAATTGTTTATGTAATAGGATTCCAAAATAATGTTGTATCATGGAGTATTGGAATATTTATGTATTGGTCTATTGTGGTTTTCAATAATTTTATGGTACCAATAACCATGGAAAGTGATTGAGATATTTTTTGGAAAAAGAATGATATGCGGAAAACGAGAAAATGAAATATTTGACAGTATTCATGAGCTCATGATTGATATAAGGACTAAGTGATATCGTGGTTTGAGTATATAGAATTTTGAGGATTTTGGTAACTGCATTCATGTTTTCATTAAGGTTCAATGGGTATTCAAGAGAATACATGATTAAGGACTTTGAATGTTTGGAATGTGACAAAAAAACATATCTTATGATATATGGGGTTCAACGATGGTATTAAATCTCCGGTAATCATCTTCACTATGTTATGAGAGTGGACTAAAGTATTATGGATAAGTCTAAAGATTGAAATGGATTATGTTGGACATAAATTAGTATTGTTTAAGGATAGAATTTTTTTCGATATTATTGATGGGATGTTATAGTAATGTAGTTTTAGAAAAAGGACAACCTGCAGGACGGGCGACAGCCCATCGCTTCGGACAAGGCTGTGGGAATCGAACCCACAACCGAAGTGCGACTGGCCTTTATCGCCTACCACTGGCCTACAGGAAGTCCCTGTTTAGTATAAACTAGTTTTATTATATTAAGTAGTATGATATATGAGGTATAAGTCCATTTTAGGAACCATATATGATTAATCTCACTATAGATCGACTTATGTATATAATTTTTGCTAACCGTTTGTTTGAGACAAATGGAATGACCCATCGTTCTATCACATGATCTGCTAACACTTCACGAATAACAAATTCAACTTCATTTATTTAAGAGATGAAGTGGAAATTGTTCAAGGCATGAACAACAGTGAGATTGTACCAAAATAAAGTAAGTATTTATTCTAATTCAAATTTTCAACTTTATGGAAATGATCTTGAAAACCAAAAATGTTGTCCTAGTGATCTTATACGTGATGAATCAGATGGTACCTTATATCATCACAAATCTATGGATTTGTGATTACTGGCTTTTCCATAGCCATGTTCTCTACCACTCTCCATCAGAACATGATGGTTAGATTTCTCTTCCATATCCATATTTTCACCTATGTGGAAACCCAGTGATTGGTTTATTTGGGTAACCGTTACGTTTCATACTTTTGTTTTTAAAGATTGGTTTTGGTATTCCTTTTTACGATGTGGGTTTCTATTAAAGAAACTTTCGAATAGTAAACTATTTATAACCCCGACGAATTTCGAGGGCGAAATTCATTTTAAGGGGGGTAGAATGTAACAGCCCGAGATTTTATGAAAACTATTCTTTTTAATTTTATTAATGTCTTGTGTTGTACGCTACACCAAAAGGAGCTTGCACAATACGCATCCTTGACTTTCCTTGCATTACACGCAATCGCGACCTTCCTCGATAGCGTGTGTAATACGCAATACCGAGTTTCACTAAACAATGATATGCTATTAAAATATTATTAAAACTAGCCGTTATGAATAGTAATAACCACTTTTTGAAATTTTATAAATTTTATTTTTCAAAATGGACTTCATTTTTGGACTCAGAATATCGAAATTAGCCTAGGGTGAAATTTTGGTATTTTTCTGAAAACATTCAATTTTTGATGAATAGTAAAACCACTAAGTGGTAGGTTAAAAACTGAATTTTGCATAAAACTTAATTTTACCGCTTCTGTGAATGGAATTTCAAAAATCCGACAGACACGGTTGATGTCAGTAAGTAAAATGTGGTTCAATGAGATAAAAATAATATTTTGGTGAATAGTAACTTTTTACCTTTTTTACCGCGGTTAATAGTAAATAGGGTAACTAAGGGTAAATATGATATTAATATTACCCTAACACATGTCCTAATTCTATTGGACAAGTGTAATTCGACCAAAAACAAACTTAGGAATAAAATATGACCATTTAGGCCCACTTGGATTAGATTAGGACATTTATTATTAATTTATTTAAAGAAGGGTTAAAATAGTTAAAATCAAATTTTAATAAGTAAATCATTTTTAATATGGGGTTATACATAAGATAAATTCGATTGTAAATATTCATTAGAAATCTAATAAGATTTCCTACATGATGGTATTTTATTTTTAATTTTTAGACATCAAATAATTTAATATATTTATGACACAAAGATGATGCAGTAATTATCTTATTAATGAAATATTGACATAATTGATAATATAAATACCAAAATAAATGTAATTTAAGACTTTTTATGAATTAAACTAATTTTCTAGGTTACTATGATATATTAGTGTTGATTTAATCAACTTGGTTCGAACATATAATTCTGTTATGACTTTCACAAAAATCATATATCAAATAGTGTCAAAATTGACACAAAATAGTTTTTAAATAAAATATTATATTACTAATTGTTATTTTATTCCTAAAAATCTAAGGTTCGGACAAATTACTTAGATAAGGATATATATATTAATAATAAACAATTTTGGGTTCGTTTGGCATGTTATAGTAATTGTATTAACCATATAGTGAAAGAAAACAAAAATACATGGTAAAAGTTAAATTATTTAACTTAGAGTTAAATCTAATTGATAAGGTTAAAATAATACCCTAAACTTGTCTAAATCCTATTGGTTGATAGGATTTCGACCCATCCCCACCTTAGCTTCGAAATAAGACCCTTTGGAGCCATTATAAACCGATTTTGACTTTAATATAAAATAATATTTTGAGATATTCCTAAGGTGCCCCTCTCCTCCCTTATAAAAGGACACCTCCTCCCCCTCCTCCTCACACCAATTTGAGCACTCAAGCTCGGCCAACCTCTGCCAAAATCTCTTCTCCACTTCACTAGAAACATCCTAGAGGTTCTGGTCTTACTCAAAGACCAATTTTAGTTCCCTAAGAGGAGGTCTCCAAAAGGTGCTTCAAAGAAGAGGTAATTACCGTTACCAATTCTTTCATCTTTATTTCTTCTTCCACTTCTTCTTCTTAGGTTGTTTCATTATGAAGTAATAACATCAGTATCACTCATATACTGATATGTTATTATAAGTATGAAACAACCCTATTTCACCATCTATCCATCCTACGGAAAAAGAAATCACCGCGCGTGCGTACGTACGGAATACCGTCTCCACGCCGTGGTGTAATCTATTTTCCACCACCACCTTACATGGATGGGTATAATGGTGTAAATAATAACTATACATTCTTATTACAACATCATATTGATTCTGATATATTGTATAATCCACTCCAATTCAATTCAATATTTATAGAAATGATATCATCGCTCGTGCGTACGTACGGACTACCGTCTCCACGACGCGATGAGATTCATTCTCCACATTAACCATTCATGAATGATTATAAAGCATATATAACAAGTAATAATGAAATATATGACATAATAATGATACTGGATTTATGTATATTTATATGTATGTCATCTACTTAATTCCATTCAATTCAATAAGGAAACGAAAACAGTGTTCATGCGTACGTACGGACTACCGTCTCCATGAACGGTGTATTTCATTCCATTATCAATATATAATATATATATGTATATTATGAATATATATTATATATAAATCATGTTTTACATTCTGGATATAAGTAATCATGATCCAAGTAATCATATTAATAATTACAAGTTAAAAACACGAATGACAAATAAGACGATTTTACCCAAAATGCTACTTTAACATGAATTTACAAAAGACCGGGTAATATAAATCCATAAGAGAACCATATATGATATCATAACAATGAATATGATTCTGTAATAAGTCAATAACATTATGAAAATCATTATACAGGAGGTTCGGACACGTACAAAGCAAGTCGGACCTAAGGTAAGGGAAATATCACAATCTCATTTTTATCCGAGATTGTTTATTCGTAAGTATTTACTGGGGTGTATTTTATCATCCACATCCATGTTCCCTCAATATGTAATATTGTTTCCATCCACTTAAAATAGTTTAAATCCAATTTGACCCTTTGGTGAGTTTTTAGTAAAGAATATGAAAGGAATCTTTTGTCATTTTTTTTCGTACGAGGTACTTTTTGACTTTTCCGACAAAAGTACGAAGAATGTTTTTTTTACTTATACGACATGAATGGATTTTTAAAACATTATTTCCAAGAAGATTCCCTTACAAGTTTTCAAGTTTATTTTTAATCAACTTCTTTTATTTTAAAGTCGTATGACATGTTATGAAAGGAAAAATGTTTTTGAAGTAGAAAGGATATTTTCCTCAAGAATGGAGTTCAAGTATTTTATCAAAATTATTTTCCATCTAAGATAATAAAAGGGTTCTGTTTTTATCCCTATTATTACATGGATTTGATTATGTTGTGATGGAAATATTTTTATGAATACCTTTATCTTATATGAATGGTTTTATGATGTCATGTTGTTTAAGAATCCCATTTTTATTACATGGGTTATGCTATGATGTATGTTTTATGATTTTGTGGCACACATAAGAATGGTATCATTATGAGATGGGTGGGACCTATATCTCCCTCCAATGCATTGGGTAAAGATTTTATATCTCATGAGATAGACAGGGCTGGAATGGTAGGTTATACCGGTTCAGTGAAACAGGACTGAAATGAGGGTTACTCGATTCAGAAAGGGACTTTGTCCACTAAGATAGTCTTGGAAATGAGTCATGACTAACAAGAAATGATTCTCTATGATTATGTGTGAATGCCACAAAGTTTCATGTTTTAAGTTATGATTATTGTGATTACATTTCACTGCCATGATTTATCCCATGTTATGAAATTATGCTCTCTTTTGCAGGTTAAGATTTCCAAAATGTTATGTTCTTATGAATACGATGTGATTGATATTTCTTTAGTTTACCCTTACTGAGCATTTGATCTCACCCTTTTATGTTTTCTTTTCCCCAGGATATAAAGAAAGGTTTTAGCTAAAAAAAAGGGAAGATCTTTATAGGAGATATTGAAGATCTTTCACCACGATTAGAAGATTACGTTCCGAGTTTCCAAAGACACTAAACTATTACGATCCTTGTGTGTGTGTTTTTGTTATGTACTAAGTATTCCGCAAATGTAATGTAATGTCCATGTAAGTCAAGATACGAGTCTCTACAGAAAACCTCCTCCTCAAAAAGATGTGATTTATTCTCATTTTACAAGGAATGTATTAGGGATGGGTTTTCTAAAATTATATGATATATATGAAATAATAATTCTAATTTAATTATGTTATGTATATAAATTTTTGTCAATTATGTTCATTCCTTAAATATGATAAGAAAATAGAAACAACATTTCTGTGTACATACAGCATACCATCTCCATGAACAATGTATTTCGTTTAATTTATCTATATTTTATATATTGTTATAAAAACTTTTATAACAAATATTTATGGTATATATATATTTTTTCATTATGTAAGTATGTAAATCATAATATATCTAATAGGATAGTGATAAAAAGTAGAAACATATATGAAAAACAACGCAGATATTACCCAAAATGTAATGTTAACATAGAATTGTTAATAAAAAGGTAATATAAATTCATAATAAAATTGTAAATGGTATTATATATAAGAATATGGTTGTGTGGTTTTTTAATAATAAAATTATGTTTATTATATGATAGGTTTTAATGTGTACGATGAATGTAGATGATATTCTTACTAAGTTTTCATAATTCATCCCTATTAGAGAAGACTTGTGTATAGATCATCTTTACAGGATATACATTAAGGAAGTTTTAATCTTAAATGGAGTAAAAAATTACGTTATATCTAATCAAAACAATAGGTTTCCCTAATAGTTCTCAAGAATTAATCAGTAATAACTTGATACATAATTGATTTTTATCACTGCTTATCATCCTCGTATGTGTGGTTAGTTAGAGAGAACAATTAAAACCCTAGAGGATATGTTGAGATCTTGTTCGTTGGATTTTTAAGGTGGTTAGGATCAACACCTTCCTCTATTTTAGTTTTCCTAAAAAAATATCTTTCAATCAAGCATTTGTATGGCTCATTTTAAATCCCTCTATGGGAAGAAATGTACAGCTCTAATGTGTTAAGGTGAAGTTAAAGAAATAAATCTATTGGGACCTGAGATAACTCAAGAAATGGTAGAGAATGTTAGAGACATTCAGTAGCATATCAAGGAACATGAATTTTGGAATAAATTTTATTCCAATAAATATTGACGAGATCTATAATTTTATGTTGGAAAGATTTTTTTCATTGAATATATCACTATATTAAGGTTATAAGATTCAAGAAGAAAGGGAAACTAATCCCTATGTATATCGGTCCCTTTGAAATTGTTGATCATGTTAGGATGGTAGCATATCACTTGGCACTTTTTACAAATCTATATCAAGTAAACATTTTGTTCCATGTATCCCTCTTAAGGAAGTACACATATACTGAACTTAGTGGTCATCTCACTGGAGTATGATCTTTCTAAAAAGGAAAAACCAGTTGGAATTATGGATCATACAGAGAAAGCTTTTAGAAATAATATCACTCAAATTTTCAATGTTTTATGGAGAAAATAATAGTCTGAGGATTCTATTTTGTAACTTGATGATATGATGAGGTAGAAGTGTTTTCATTTTTTTATCAGAAAGATGAATTTCAAGGGAGAAATTCATTTTAAGGGGGTAGAATGTAACACCCCTTGTTTTAATGAACCTTTTTTCGGGAATAAATTTATTTTATTTTATTCCATTAATTGTATTCAAAACTAATTGAAACATTCTTTATACTCTATTCCATGTTAAACTTGTTCTATATGCAACACCAACTTGTATTTCATTACATGCAACATTGAGTTTCTACAAAACAGCATTTCATTATATTAATTATTTTAAAAAAAATTATAACATATATGTTAAACATAGTAATATAAATAGTAAAAAATAAATTTCATATTTTATTTATAATTGTTTTATATAAATAAATCATATTGTAAATAAGACATAAAATATTTAGTAAAGACATTATTTGTTTGAAAATATTATTTTTCTTAAAATAATTTTTTTTGTCCTTTTAGGATAAATAATAAAATTAATTTTAAACACTTTTAGAAATATATTTGGATAAAATAAATTTAATTTTTGAATTAATAATGTTAAAATTATCTTAGGGTTAATTTTTGATGTTCTTTTGTAAAACATTATTTTTTGATGAATAGTGAAAAATATTAAATTTTAATTCAAATTTATTTTTTTTACTTTATTTATATTTTTAAATTATAATTTAATTTGCTTTTAAAGGTTA
Organism: Viscum album; assembly: GCA_963277665.1. Classification (NCBI taxonomy): domain Eukaryota; kingdom Viridiplantae; phylum Streptophyta; class Magnoliopsida; order Santalales; family Viscaceae; genus Viscum; species Viscum album. Next base: position 2,116,837,828 of record OY728136.1, read on the forward strand.
ATTAGAAATATTATACATAGATTTCTCCAATTTAGGTCATTTGAAACAATTTTACATTGAAATGGGATATAAAAAACAACCCAATACATGAATCGTTTTTTCTTCAAAAACCTACTGTCGCAACATGTGTATGGGATTAATTTTAAATTAATTTATTCCACTTATATGATCATAATTTGGAAAATTTTATTCCATATTTTTAATTAGAAAATATATAAGTTAATATAATTTCATCATAGTTTTTGATAGAAAATATTATCGGATGTAATTAAATTTTATTTCAATAATTTAGAGAAAAATTAGCTTAACAAGGGACTAAACCTTACACTTAAGGGACAAAATGCCCTATAAACTTTTCAAAAATACATTTTACAGACATATTTAGACCCTAAACTCAATTTTTTATAATTTTTTTCTTTATTGTATCCAATTTTCAAAGAAAAAACGTCTGTGGAATTCCTTACTAAAAAACATTAGAGGAATGCAACTCCTCCTCTACTATAAAAAAGGAACACAACCCTCCCACTTAAACATGCCTATCAAGCCCTTTTTATTGGCCAAATTATTCACAAATAAAATCCCAAAATCCATCCATGCAACTTATAATCCTTCCTTTGAGAAAAAAATCCAACCAAATAATCTCTTTGGTGCAAGCCAAAAGGTGTTACTCAAATAAGAGGTAACATCCTTCCTCAAACTCCTTTATTTTATTTTAATTGTACACCATGTAACTTATTCTTAGTCAATTATTATATAATAACATAAGTAACCTAAATATACATATATTTTTTAATTATAATGTTTATACCTACACTTACACACACATATATATAAAGGGTAATGAACATACTATTCTTGTGAACAACGAGCTAACACCTCACGAAACGATGTTGTTCATTTTTCCTTTACCACATATTATGTTTTGGAATTATGATGGAAAATATATTTTTATATTATATTTATAATATTTATTTTATTATTTAATTACTATATAACACATACCTTCATGACTTACATTTTTTGTAAATTTGATAAATTCGTTTGGGTAAGTGTGGACTACCACCTCCTCAAAGGGATGTGATTCATTCACACTCTACATGGAATGTATTAAGGATTTTTTTAGTGAAATTATACAATATATATTTAATAAAAATTATATGGGAATTATTTTATCTATATATATATATCATTTAATTTCTTTCCTTTAATATGATAAAATAGAAAGAGTATGCATATGTACGACCTACCGTCTCCATGAATAGTGTATTCCATTTCATATTTTTATATTTTATAGATTATTAATAAGAAAAATATACTGAATATATATTATATTTTTATCATTATTTAAATTCTTTAAATAAGTAAATCATCATCTTTTTAATTGGATGAAGAATAAAAAACCAAAACATATACGAAAAACAAAGTAGATATTAAACGAAACATACCATTAACATGGAGTTATTAAGAAATGGGTAATATAAAGTCATAACCAAATAATATATTCTTTGAGATACTATAATATGTTTCTTTGGTAGATTTATAATAAACTTATATTTAATATATAGAAATTTTCAATGTGTGAAAATTCAAGACATAAGGTAAGGGAATTTCATCTCACATTTTATTTTTGTGTGATACAAGCCATATTAACTACTCCCATCATTTGTGTGGTGTATATACTACCCTATGAAAAGTTATGTCATTAATTTTTTTTAATTTATGATATTAAAATGATATAATTTATGTTATTCTTTCATGGGGATCATGATTCTAAAGTTACTCAAGTAGTGAGGGTTTTCTCGTCTCATTTTTATTTCTGTCAGACTTATTTCTTATTCACCACTCATTTATTTTTTTTGGTTTATATACTACATATGAATTTTTATATAGTTATTTTACATACATTTTTGGGTATTTATAGATCTAATTGATTATATTTATTTTATGGGATTATGGTATGAAATTTACCAAATCATTAAAGTTATTTTCTCTCAATTTTCCTTGTTTGAGATACATGCCATGTTATGCACCTATATTTTTCTATGGAGTGTATATACTGCCATTTTGACATGTTATTTCATGAATCTAGTTATTTTAATAATATTTTAAGAATCATTTAATGTTATTCTCTCATGGGAATTATGATTCAATGTTTCCTAAGTGGTAACAGTTTATTGCTGAAATCTCATCATTTATTGGGATTGTTTAGGATTATGAATCCATTTATGAAATCTTTGGACCCATATCTCAAGTAAACTCATGAATTTTATTATACAATGGTTATTCATGATATTTTCAGGTATTATTACTATTTTTAACTTCATGGTACATAATATAATTAAGGAATGTTATTTTATGAAAATCTAACTTTATATCCATCTTCAGTAAAAAATATACATTCCTTTAAACCCATGTTTTTAAAAAATAATTTAAAAAATGTTCTGCTATTACAGTATGATATTTAAAATACATTTTTACCAATGTTTTTACTTTAAAATAGAAGGGTATTTAAAAAATGAATCTTATTTTCATTTTATGATTGAGGCACTTTTCTAGACTTTTTATGGTGCAAAAGTAATGTTTGGCATGCATATATTTATCCACCATCATGACCATCATTCCAATTAAGATTCATTTGAAAGTTTAAAATATTGTTTTTATAAAAAATAATCCTAATATTCTAAAAAATATTTTTTTTATTTTTATTTTCAGAGAAAATGTTTTTTATTAAAAAAATATATTTAATAAGTAATTTAAATGTTTGAAAAGTTAGTTTATAATTTTTCAAGGAAAATAGTTTTTAAGATGTTTTGAAGAATTATTTCTATTTTTTAAATTTTTTTTAAAGAAAAATGATTTCAAAATTTTTATATGCTTCCTTTATAAATTTTTTAAGTTATTTTCAAATAAATTTTTTTTACAACATTTTCAATATTTCTTTATAAGTTTTCAAAGTTATTTTAAATAAAATGATTTTCAAAATTATTTCAATATTTATTTATAATTTTTCAATTTGTTTTCAAAGAGAATATTTTTCAAAATATTTTCAATCTTATTTTATATGTTTTCAAGGAAAAATGTTTTATATATTCTTTTATATTTTAGAATGTTTATTTTCATTGAAAATGGGTTTCAAAAGGTGTTATGTTTTAATAAAAAAATTTCATATAAGAAATGGTATTTTCCTTAAATTAATGTTTTTAAAAGATATTTAAACAATATTTTACATATAAGATGACATTCATTTTTGTTACTCAAACATTTTTTGGGGATATAATCCAAGGTTTCTATCCATATTCTTTCTCTAAATGGTTTATGTTTTAATGTCATGATCTGTATGAAACCCAGTTTTCATTCACATGTTATTTATTTATGAAAACCAGTTTTCTTTCATGGGTTATATATGTCTGAAACGCATTTCACATTCATGGGTTATATTCTTATGAAAACAGCTTCTTTTAATTGGTTATTCATTGATAAATTATTGTGAAACCTATCACTTTTACACAGGTTATGATATGAATACATGTTTATGATACCCATTTCATTTAATCTGTTATGATATGATTATTTATGATATTATGGAACATTTATGCATGATTTATTTATAATATTCATAGGACCTATATCTCCCTCCAATTAATTTTGTTAATATTATTATCTCATGAGATAATGATGGGAATTATGTTGATGTTCTTGATCCACTATGGACGATGGGGAAACTTGATCCACTCTAAGAATATGGAGAAACTGGATCCACGATGGGGAGATAGGGAAACCTGATCAACTATAGGAATATGGGGAAACCTGATCCCTTATAAGGAACTGTGGCAGGGGATGGTGGTGTGACCTACCTATAAGGTGTAGTCCCTATGAATTACCCAGATAATTTTTTGGAAATGATCTTTCACTTATAGGGAATTATTTTACATGTTTATGTATTTACCATAAATTTTATGTCTTTTTCCTTTGATATGATCACATGGTTCATGTTTTTTATTATATTATGATTCAAATATTATGAACTGCCAATATTTATGTCATGTATCATGATTATGATCTTTTTATATATGGAATGATGTTAAAATGTTATGATAATGTTCTCATACCCTTATGTTCATGTTATTCTTATGTATTTCCTTTATTTACCCTTACTGGGCATTCTAACTCACCCATTTCTTATTTTTACTTTCCATAGATTATAAAGAATGGTTTTATGTAGTATTACTAAAGGGGGTGATCCTAAAGATAGATGTTGTAAATCTTTCACCAAACTAAAATAATGTGTTCCAAGTTCCCAAATACCAAAAATTATTATATCCCTCAATCATGTATTTTCATAATGTTCAGTATATTAATCTAAAATGATGTAATATCCATGTATGATAATCCTAGGTCGCTATATACATATTTTTTTGTGTGTTTAATGTAAAATTAAATTAATAGTGACCAAAATGGTGTTAAGGATATTTTATATCAAATACTAATTTATTAAATTATTTTAAAATAAAAAAAACTAAACGGAGACAAGTATGATTAGAAATGGTAAAAAATAACATCTCACAGACATTTATGGGTCTATTATTAACCTATATCAATATTATAAACCATAAAGTCAAAAGATTCATTACAATGATTGAGGTTAAAATTTTGTAACGAAGGGGTTAAACCAAAAGATATGGTTTAAAACACCAGATATTCCAATATATATTTTATTAGCTGAGGGGATTTTAAATAAACCATACCTTATCATTGAATATCTACCCATTTGAAATAATTTCTCTAGAGTTTGAATTAATTATATTTTAAATCTTTTAGTAAATTCCATGATTTCACCTCTCATCACTTATAAAAGCAAACACTTTATTTAACGTATTTATACCAATTTGAGCTTTCTACTCAAACAAACCTTAAAAAATTATCCAACAAACATCACTAGTCACAAATTAGAGGTAATTTTCATCTATAATGGCCATTTCATGTTCCATTAGGAAATTATCTAAGGGATGCCAACTGAAGGAGTGGTAGTCATCATACCCAATCACTTTCATTTTATTTCATCTTATTCCTCTAAAAATCTATGGTATTTATCATAAAATAATATATTCAATATCCAAAATCTAATAAAATGTTATTATAGTTATTTATCCTCCAATATCAAACATCTATTCTATTAAATGGGATGTCAATTCACCACTCATGTATACATGTGCAATACCTCCTCCATGCAGTGATACAATTCATCTTTCATCACCATCGTTATTGGTTGGTAATTTTGCTGGGTTTGATTTTCATAAATTATATTTATGAAATAATTATGATTTTGGAATTATAATTTTCTATCTAAATTCTTACCTTCCAATCCATTGGAAAATGATAATTTCACTCATAAGAATATGAGGACTACCACCTCCTTGAAGCAATGTGATTCATTTTTAATTTTTTCTTTACATATATGGTAATAAAGAAATATATAAACAATATATATTATATATATTATAAAAAAATATTTTGAAAAGGTGAATAATTATTTACCTTTCTTTTTTTCATCTGTTGAAATGTAAAAACAATGTTCATTCACACATAAAACTTATCATCTCCATGAAAGTTTTAATTAATTTTTCTACCACTAAATTTTATGGGTGATTAAAAATACTTTTATATTTAATATATATTTTATTTATATCATGATTAAAGTTGTTTTGATGATGGTACCATGATAAAAAATAAGTACAATAACTACCGAACCGAAAGTCTCATGAAAAATGTAACAGTTAACACCCAAAAACGATGATTTAAATAGGTAATTATTAATTAACAGGTGTTAAAATGTTATAATGAAAACATAAATGATATTATAATAATGTAATTATTCAATTATTTATTTATAAAAAATAATTTTATTATATATATTTAAAATTCATTTTGAATCAAGTCATATTAGAGGTAAGGGGTTCTCAATTCACTAATGTTTCTCTAAGAAATATGTCAAATTTAGAAATTGGTTCATTTATATGGTGTATATAATTAAAATGAATATATTTTATGATTATATAAATGAAATTTATATATATTTAAAAATACATATATTTTTATATATTTCATGATATCTTGATTCAAATGTTACGAAAATTGTAATTGTTTATCACCTGAAATTATCTTCATTGGGATATATGTTAGGTCATGTACATATCTTCTTTTATGAGTTTTATATATATTAAATTTGAAAATTTATATCTTGAAATTCCTTATAAAAATATTATTTTACATTTATTTATATTTATTCTATCATGTGGATTATGATTCAAAATTTAACAAAGTAATAAGGGATTGATGTTGAAATTTCATTTTTTTATCGATATTGATTTTGATCAAGTTTATGATGATCATATTTTATTATCTATCTCTCAGGAATCCAAAGAATTTTCTTATCTTATATTTATTTATAGATAATACGTTTTTTCCATTCATGTTCCTCTCTTTATGTATAGATTATACTAATAGACTATTTTTAAGGATAATTATATTTATTTCACTCTTAGGATGAGAATTAATTCCCTTACATGTCCATATTTTCATTAAAAAAATTCAATACTGATATTACTATTATCCTATTATTTTTAAAATTCATTTTTAACCATTTTAAATTTTAAAAAAATGGTTTAAATGTAATATTATTATCATTTTCCTAATACGGTACTTTTAAATTTTTACCAAAAATTGAAATGAATTTTTTTATATAAAAAACATGAACAGAATTCACCAATGACAACATCACTAAATTAATTGAGGCTTCCTTTAAATTTTTATAAGGCTATATTTAATTAAAATTCTTTTCATAATATTTTAGAAAAATTTAGATTCAAAATAACTAATTTCAAAGTGACTGGTGTATTTTTTTCAAGAAATGTTTCAAAGATATTTTAATGGAATATTACATATATGATAACAAAATTTGATGTTACTTATGAATTTATGGAATAATGATACAATGATACCATTCTATTTCATTATATGGATGTATTATAATGATTATTTATGTATGATTCTATGTAACTAGTTTCCTTCCCATGGGTTAACTTTATTAGGAGGAAACCTTTATAAAACCTATTTAGTTTTCGTAGGTTATGAAATAATGAAATGATAAATTATTTATGAAACACATTTATATTCCATTGTTTATAATTCAATGAATTATTTATGATCTTACTGAACAGATTTGTATCATTTTCATTATGTGACTAGTGGTCCTAGAATTATTTAACCCCCCCCCCCAATTCATTAGTAAAGATGGATATCTCATGTGGTAATAAGGATTAGAATGGGAAGTGAAATCAATAAATAAGGGAATTTTTGTATAATATTATTGTCTTTGGAGTGAATATTTTCTAAGGATATGATATTTTTGTTAGTGAACCCAATATACTATAATATTCCTAGTAGTGAGCCTTGACTAAAAAGGAAACCATTATTTATACTCTTGTGTATTTCAGAAACTTATGACTTATGAATATTTTATTATTCAATTACTCATATTAATTTAATTAATTATGATTAATATATTATGAACTCCCATGATTTATTCCTTAAATAAAGATTATGATTATTTAGGGAACAATATTTAAATGTTATGCTCATATTCTCATACCCTTATACTCATTTTTTTATTAAGTGATCACTGATGTCTCCCTTTTTTAACCATACTGAGCATCACAACTCACCCTTTCACTTGTTTCCTTTCCTTAGGTTATGATGAAATGGTTTATATATGATATATTTACGAATTGTTATATTTATTAATATCTTAGTGGGAGGTGATGTACATCTCTTATGAAAAAAATATGCATCCAACTTTCAAATGACACTAAACCTATATGATTTTGTAATGGATCATAATATTATGTGATGAATATTCATCAAATATGATTTTATATCTATGTATGAAATTTATGGGTTGTTATAGATGTTATGTCTGAGTTTAGAAACTGTTGTATAGTTGTAGAGGATCTTTCATGCTTCACCATGATCTTAGAGAAGTAGACAACAAAGGGTGTCTTTATTATATATTTGTCCTATTATACTTAGTTAAATAGATAGAGAATTCAAATATGGGGGATAATTAGGTATATTTGTAGTGATATAATGTTTCTTTTTTTAGTTCTACTAGGGTATGGTCTAGGGAAGTTAAAAATTATCTTTTTCTCAAGAGAGTCACTTATTTACTCCAGTAATACATGATTTGGTTCACAATGATTTCAATACTTATTCATTAGAAATACATCATAGTATGAAAAATATGTATCTCACCAGGTGAGTTTAGTTTAGGTTACCCATTATGAAGAGATCAACTGAAGAGTTTGTCCCTCAATTTTTTGTTTTAATTAGGGTAAAGGCTAAGCACTGTGTTATTGGTTGTCTACTTTATCCACTTGATCTTCCATGGTGGAAGATGGATGAAATTTCAATGGACTTTATCTCAATAATTTCATGAGGTCAAGGACATTATTATGTGATATGGGTGATCAAATACCATATAATGAAATCAGATCACTTATTAGAGTAAATGAGTTGAGATCACTTGAGGTTTTGTCAAGGTTGTATCCTGCGAAAATTGTGAGGCATAATGGGGTTCTAAATATGATAACATATGATCATGATCCTCATTTAACCACAAGGTTTTATAGAGGTATTTAGTATGATTTTGTCTCTAAAATATACTTTTTCATTTCTTTTCATCCATAAATGGAAGATAATATAGAGAAAATTATCCATACACTAGAGCAAATATTACACACATTCATTCTAGATTTTTGAGTTTTTTTTGTGAGGCTCCAACACATAGTATATTTTGATTTAAATAATATCTATAATTCTATTTTTTGTATGAATCTATTTGAATAATTTTATGGTCTACCTTTCCAATCTCAATCCTGATAGACTAAATCTATAGATTAAGCTAAACGTGGATCATAATAAGTATAGAAAATGATGGAGATGGTGTAGGTGATTCTTGAGTCAATAAAGGTGGTGTGTCATTCTTTGATATACTGTATTAATTATAAAATTCATATGGAGTTTGATATTGAAGATCATATGTTCTTCAAGGTATCTCCTCGTCATGGGTTGCAATGTTTCAGTCATGAGTGTAATATTTCTCCCTGATTTTATGGATTGTTTATGTTATTTACATATATTCTAGATATTATATATTATTTTACACTTCCCCCATAGATAAATAATATATATTTTGTTTTCCACATTTTTAAGATTAATTAGTATATTTATGTCGATTTGAACTTCATTGATTGGGTTGATATAGATGTTCAAGATTATGTGACCTTCATGCAGTGTCCTGTAGATATTTAAGAGCATTAGGATAAGGTGTTACAGAAGAATTTTATTAATTTTATTTGTATCATGTGGTATCATAATGAATTATAGGTGATAACTTGGGGGGTAAGGGTCATATATGCAAGCTTAGTACCCTATATATTTAATGTGTGTTCTTTATTGAGATGTTTTTTATTGTTTTTGAGATGCTTTATATTACCACTGAATGTGTTATGATATGGTTATTGATGTTTCATTTTTATAATACCTTTCTTAATTATGTTTTTTCTAGGTTATATTTTTGTGTGATCCTTGTGAGGTATCTCATATGTTTCTTCTTTAGTACCTGTGTGTTACTTCATGGTTTGGTTTTAAATTCTCAGGGGGGGGGGAATTTTTGGGAGATATCTTATATAAGTTACTAAATTTATGAATACCTCCCTTTGGGTTTTCCTTAGTCATGTAATAACTTTGAGAGAGTCTAGAGGTGTTCTATAGGTGTGATATATTTTATTTTACATTCATAGTTTATTTAAGTTATAGAAGAGGGTGTGGTGATATTTATTTTTCATGTTTTGGAAATCTTGAGAAAGGGGAAAAGTCATTGTGTGGTTTTGTTTTGGGACCTTTTGGAGGTTGGTCATAGATTCCATCCATTTTATATATATCTTGAACTATAGGTATTTAAATCCTTTTTATGGTTATAATTTTGAATTCTTTGATCCTGCTATGTAAAATGGGTGGCCAAAACACTGAGTTTTACTGAGAGTGGAACTAGGAGGTCCATCCTGAGAAAAATTTTGATCCTTGTTAAAACTAATAGAGAAAATTACACTGAGTGTGGTATCTCATTAAGATAAACTATATGAATTGGGGAGACTAGTAAACCCATTTTATTGGTCATAGTGATTTCTGAGTACCACTTTTATAAAATAGACATCAAGAAACACCCAAGGTGTTGGTCTTGTTAGTACTTGAGGGGTAAAGAGGCGTTGTGTGTGATGTGTGGGAAATTGAGAGATAGGTGTCAACACACCATGTTATTTGGAATAGAAATGTGAAATTTAATTTTGATGAATACTCAAGTAACATGTGAGTAAGGTGGAAATCATGAGGGGCCAATCTATAAACTGTGGCGGCTAGTTGTGATCATTATCTAAGATCCAAAATTATATACACCACACTGTATAGAATTGTGTTGTTCTTTTCAAGGTATTTTGATCTAATTTTAAATTCACACAATCTATTAATATTTAATCACCTTAAAATAAGGATTTTCGCTCACCATGGGGGGACATAGAGTGGAGGGAGATCGCGATGTCATAGTGGAGGTAATTTGGGATTCCATTATAAAAGAAATGTTTTTGTAATATTTGTATCAATAGATATTAAATCCTTTCAAACCCTATCAAAACACTATCCCTCTCACCACCCTCTTACCTCATCAATGAGAGTCTAAACACCTTGGATTTTCATATCAATTTCCTAGATCAAGGTACTCTCAATCTCTCTCCCTCTCTACTCTTCTTATGCTTCTATTCTTTTTTTCTTCCTCTATGAAGTTTTCTTTGTGTATTATTTCTATTTTAGGTTGATATTTGAGAAATAATTCTTTATAAAATTTTATGGATAGTTTTTAGTGGTGTTTCCTTCGGTAGTGGTTTATCCTTAATCATTCATTAATCCTTATAGGGTTTCAATATTTTTAATTTAGCTATTATATCTATTACATATCGATAGATTTATGTGAAAGAGTGAACATATCATAAATTAGAATCGTTGGGTAAAGATTCAATGAACTTATGTATGATTATAATCAAATTAATAAAGAATTAGAATTTGGTTGTTGAGATTTCTATTTATTTTTTCAAGTTTATGTTTCCTCTGGATTTTCTAGATACGTTGAAATCTATTTTTCTATATCGATGTTGTTTTTTATCATGGTTAATATATATAGAATTTGATAAAATATATATATATATATATATAACATAATGTTATTATTAATGAAATAATCATTGAAATTTATAATCAGTATCCGCTAAAATTTATGGAATATGTATGTTATGTTAGAAGAATGTTATGGTTTACTACTAGCTATGGATAACTATTGTCTATAGGTAACTTACATTTTATTAGTACATAATGAAATGGTTAATTCAAAATAGTAATTAAATGGTTGTTCTTTGAATATAAATTTTTTTGGTTAAGAGATATCATTCTATTTTTATAAATTCTTGAATGTCTGTGTTATATGGCCTTAGTTTCCCCATGTGTGTGCCATGTTGGAAATACTTTTGTTGTTTTGTATTTATACTCATGGATTATAGAACCTTGATTTCTTTATTGATAAATTGGTATGGCTGGTAAATTTTAGTTATAAATTGATTATTTCTTCCATGGTTATAGTGGTAGATTGGTTCTAGTGATGGTAGGATAGGAAGTGATATCACAATGGTGTTGGGGATGACACTGGGGTGGTTGGGATGACTTGGGAGTTGGGTTACTCAAAGTTTTTTATTAGTTATTCTTTAAATGGTTGGGTTATTGAATTTTTTTTATGGATTCCATGTAGTTTGGATCTATAAATGGAAATTGAATATTTTTCTTATGTTATCATAAAAAGAGTTTTAAAGTACCCAAAAATTATGGAAAGATAAATGGATTATTAAATTAACTCATGAGATAGGGTGTTGTTGATGTAAATAGAATTTTATGACTTATATGATAAATAATGGAAACTATTATATTCTTTATTTAAATTCACTAAGATCGTGGATATTGATATTGTAAATTTAATAAAATTTATTGAGGAATTTTGGTATGTAATGGAATGGTTTTTTTAAACAAGAAATTATGATGGGGTTTAATAAATGATGGGTGAATTGATAGATTCTTAATTAATTAATATTTACATTATAAATTACTATTTGAATATGATCCAATATTCTGATCTTTATTATTCTATACATATTTGAAAACTAGTCTATCTAGACATAGTGTTTTCATTCGGGTGACTTGTGAGATGATAAATATAGTTTAGGCTAAAGGCCAGTTAGTTTTATATAGTGTGGTTGTGTATGATATATATCATTATCATTTACAATTAAATATAACTATCCACTTAATTTGGTAGGGAAACCAACACCCAAATGTTAGGTTTTCTTTAATATCTAGGTTGGTGAGGAAATGGATGGTCAACTTCTTCTTTCCCCTACTCTCCTACCAACTATAGTATATTATGTGGGAATAATCAAGTTGTGATGGTTTAAGGTATATGGTATATAATTACATTGGTATGTTATGGCTCCTAATATTACTATAGATTTATGTTTGGGTTATTATAGGTTGTGTTTATAGAATATACATATATTGGGTCATGATGGCTACAACATCCCTTAAGATTACATTCATGGATTGTAGTGGCTTAAGGTATATTGAAGAACACACATGCCATGGTGGCTTCCAAAATTATTCTTAGTTGCGATATGATATTATGATGAGGTTATTATGAGTATTATGGGTTGCAAGATAGTTATGATATGATTTACCTAGTTTAGGATGGATGGTTTAATGGGGGTTCAGAACATGACATGAGTCGTTGGGGTTTGAGAGAGATACAACATCATGGAATTAAATGTTGGGAACCTTTCATCAATATATATATATATATATGTTTGATATGGATATGAATACTTATAGGAATTACATAATGAGATAAAAATATTGGGTATGGGATATATTTCTACAATCATAAGGAACGAGTTGGTTTTATTTCATATTCTCTAGGATTTCGTATGCTTCTTTCATATATTTCATGAGAGGTTCTACAGTGGATCCTAATGGGTATACTAGTATTATCTCTAAATTATATATAAACTATTTTTTGTCTATCGGATTTTTTTGGTGATTATGTTGTGAATTAGGATTTAATAAAGTTTTTCAGAGGATTTTGGTGTTCATAATCACTACCTAATATTTCCTCTATTTCTTTTTAGTTTTTTTCATTAAGTATAACATTAAATTCATGAATTGGGATTTATTTTTTATTTATAAATAGAATTAACTGTTGGTATCTCATCTTTTATCTTATTTAATAAATTTACATAAATAATAAAACACATCCCATTTGAGATTATGTTGCCTCAGATCTATTCACCAGCCCATGGCCTATTATATGTCTTCTTTGGGTTATCATATTTATCATAATTATCTTCCTAGGAGGGGTACCAGTGGAGGGGGGCCATGACCAATTCCAATTTAATGTGTTTTTCTCCCCATGTCACTTTTCTCTTAATTTTTTTCTATTCCTTTCGATATCATGGGATAATCATAATAATATCCTTTTAAGAAGTATTTCAGCTTCAAATTTTTAGTGATAATTTATATTTTATATTTACTTATAAATGGAAATCTATCATTATTAAAAATGAATTTTTATAAACATCCTATGGAATTACATGAATGATATTTTGTTAATCCTAAAAATGAGGATTCATAAATCAATAAAATTTCCATTAATATCTTTCAAATTTGAGTACTTCAAAACCATAGCCTCTTAATGTGTTTTTAGTAAATTAATTTTTCCTCATTCACTTTATCATGAAATCCTTTAATAATATTTTTCTAATCCATCACCATTGATTTTCTGGTTTTCAATTATCATTCAAATTTTAAATCTATTACACTATTTATTTCATCTTTTCATTGATCCATATGATTTTTATTCATTATAAATTCTATATTGCACTTCTAAACATAATGTTTGGATACCAATGGTTCAATAAATACATCCATTTAGTTCACGAGTTTTAGAATATTTTATTTAAATTCAATTCTTTATCTCATTTTTTTTATTCTTATTTCTATTTCTCAATATATTAAAAGATAAGTCCTCCATTTCCTTATTATTAATATTATTAAAACTTATAGAAAGATGATAAAATTTTACTTCATGTTAATATATGTAACTAAAAACATAGTAATAATATATATCACTAATAAAAAAGATAACTAATACAATATATGTGTGTGTGTGTGTGTGATCAATAACCTATAGAAAAATACAACTAGTTTGTTAACACCAATTGATAAATTTAAATTACAATATAGTAGTCATAATAAACTCTTATATGATATAATATGTTAATGAATGAATGCATGTGTATCTAAAAGTCAATAAATAATGAATATTCTGCATTAAAAGATATTTTTTCTCTTATTTCACTAGACATAAGAACACTTTTTGATAGATCCATGAGAGTGAACCTGGATTTTATACCACTATAGAGGCCCACTTAAGATATATTCTGACCACTTATAGGGATAAATTAGTATGTCATTCCCAATTCAAACTCTCTACAACATTCAATCATGTTTGTACTCAATGTTATATAATTATTTGATCTATAAAATAACTAATTTACTTATAAATAATAACAGTATTAATTAATAAAATAAGTGATATTTTTATATGGTCAATTTATTTATTATAAGGGGTTTTTTATTTATCATTGGGAAATGTTGTAACTTGTCACACGATTTGTGTATTATTATCAAAGAATATATATTTTTAGTTTGATGATAGTCTAGAACCCCTTAAAAACCTCTAAATTAATTATGTTCATCCCATGTATGTAATTATTAAGTAAAATAAATATTTTGTAAATATATAAGGAAATAATCTCATAATGATGATATTCTGCACTCATTCTAGATAAGTGTTAATTGATCTCATCAAGCATATCATAGTCACAAATGATCTCCAAAAATTATTTCCTCAGAAAATGTAATATATATATATATAACATTAGGGGAATGAATTTTAGTTTTTTTATCTATTAAAAAATTACACACTTACACATGAAAATAAAATGAAGCACTAGATAATAGAATTTTTGAAATGATATTTTCCTGATAAGTTGGGGAAAATGAAAATGATTTTATTATAATAAGTGTAAAATTTTTTAACTAAAAAAAGAATATAATATACTATATATTAAAAATAAAATTTCTCACAACACATCAAATACTTAAAACACCTCTGTAGAGTGGGGACTTTTCTTTAACCAATTGCAGAAAAGAATTATTTAGACCTAACTTTAGGTATCCTAAATTATAAACTTGTAACATCCCAGGTAAATAAATAAATATTACATTTTCATATTTATTAATATTTGTGAATTAAATATTAATTTTACTTTAAATGGGATGCAATGTTCGATGGCGCACCCGATACGCAACAACGGGTTTCTTTGAAATCTTACGTTGCATACTAATAATATAATATTATTATTTTAAATGGTAGTTAAATCCTAGCCATTATATTGGTAGGAATGAATATAACTAACTAAAATATGATTATACTTGTTTGTTAATTTTTTTACAATTATCCAATAAAATTTAGAGGCTTAAAATGTGAATGAATCTAATTTTAAGCATAATTTACTTTAAAATGTTGATTTAGCACCTTTTGATGGTGAACCCTATTTAAATCAATTTTTGGTCACTTATATATGTTCTATTTGACCAAATAAAATTCTTATTTACAATCGGGACATCAAACTTCACTTTGGGTAAAATTTTGGTATTTTTCTAATAAAATTCATTTCTTAATGAATAGTGAAAAATACTGTATTTTAATTCAAAACTGCCTTTTAATATAATTTATTTATATGGTTGTATTATCTTTTTAATTGGTTTTAAAGTATAATTAGATAATATTTTTACTATTTAATCCAATTTTGGTCATTAGAAGTAATTTTACTTTCAAATTGGACATAAATAAGTGTCAATCTTTTGATAGTTATTATTTCGTAAAAACACGCCTTTTGTTTTGACAGCAGGAATTAATTTTAAATTAATTTCAGCCAATTTTGTGTTTTGAATTTGTAAAAATGGATTCCATATTTATAATTAGGAGTTCCAAATTTTGTAAATAGTTAACTTTTATTTTTATACATTATGATTATTTAATTCAGTAAAAATTTATTTACCAAGGTTAAAGGGTAAATCTGGTAAATAAGGGTAAACAAATATTATTATTATAATATAAAATTACACTAAAATTTGTCCTAATACTATTGTTTGATACATATCCGACCATCGGAATCCTTGGGTTGATTTGGGGACACCATGGAGCCACATGGGAGTCATAATGACACTTTATATTAATTAATTTAAAGTAAAGACAAAAATAAAATAAACAAATATATTTTAGTAACTTAATTTTTACATAGGGTTATATAAACAATAATTTCAACTATAAATATTATTTTTAAAGATAAAATTATTTTCTACGTAATAGTATTTTTCTATAATTTTTAGACATCAAATAAATAAAATTATTAATGACACAATAAAGATGCATTGTTTACCTCATTAATATATGATTTAAATAAATAAGATTATAATGATTAAAATAATATCCAAAACCAGTCCAATTATTATTTAATGATTTTATTTAGACCATGAGTCTTCTTATATTCAACTTTAATAAGTTTTTTACTTTTAGAAACTGAAAAGAATTATATAATAAAATAATATTTTCACACTTTTTTAAAGAGCCCCTCCTCCCCCTTATAAACAGCCCCCACCTCTAACCCATTCCTTACACCTCCCAAGCCCCTTAAATCATAAAAACTCTTCCTTAATAAGCTATAAATATCCCTATATTCCACCAAGAAGCCTTAACTTAGGAATAAGGCACTTTAAGAATTCTTTTTGGTTCAAACCAAAGGGAGTTACCTGAATTAAAGGTAACAGTTTCTCTTAAATTATGTTCATTTATTTTACTCCTCTAACCCCTAAACTCTTTTTACTACTTTCTTTTATAACAAAACTAGTATCCTAAATATACTAGGTTGTTTTTATGAGTATTATTCGAACTATAATTTCACACACCTCCATCTAATGGGTAAAGAACATATTGAAACTATGGATGGAAAACTAACGCCTCATGAAACGATGATTATTAAATTAGCTTCTACCACCTCTCATGGTGGACATTATGATGGAACTGTATTTATATATGATATATATTGTGTTTATGTTTTATTTATGCCTCTTTATTTTCCATTTATATCATACCTTTATGGTTTATATTATGGGTAAACGCAGTAATTTCATTTGAGGAAGTGTAGACTACCACCCCCTCAAAGTGATATGACTCGTTAATGACATATATGGGACGTATAAAGGATGGAGTTAATGATATTATATATGATATTATATAAGATATTATACTATAATTATAATATACATATGTATCATTATGTTTTAATTCCATTAAAATACGAAATAGAAATGGAAGTAGCATTCATGCGTACATACGGCTTACCATCTCCATGAACAGTGCATATCATTTTTTACCTCAAAATGTTGTGTACAATTATAATTACATGTATATACTGGATATATATAATATATATGATATCTAAATCATGAATATCATTCTGTATATAATGTACTTTTGACCACATAGAAAACTTGTAAATATAAGAAGTTCATTTTTGACTCAAGTACCAAATTCCGACAAAATGAAAATTATTAACTTAAATGATTACATAATGTTTATAACATGGTAATAATTGATATAAAAGGAATAATAAACTTGAAAAAGTATCTTAATAAATTATAAATTAACTTTAGTTTATTATTCAGGAGATTGAAGAATGAACGGGTCAAGTTCGACATGAGGTAAGGGACTTCATCTCAATATCCTTTCATTGAGGAATATATTGTTTTATACATGAAATTATTTTATATAGTGTATAAACCCCTTTGAAGTTTACTTTCATTCAAATAGAATCTTTTTCTATAAAGCGTTTTACTAAATGACAAAAAAAATGTTTGTTTTCAATGTACGCAGTGACAAAGACCTTTCCTCCACCGTGAGTGTTATTTGATATTTGGATTCCATAACAAGCCATAATGTTTTTAAAAGGAAAATAAATACCATATATTATTTTATGTATTTTGGAATTTAAAATGTTTTTGGATTTATTTTTTCTATATCTTGTTCAATATCTTGAAAAGATATATTGTGATTTCAATTTGGGAATGTTATCTTTCCTTTATGCTTATGTTATGTGTTATTATTATATAATGTTCCTTGGGAATTGTTTACGTATATGAGTGGTTCTGTGATAAACCTAGGGAGGGTGATCCTAAGATAGCTCTCCAATGCATTAGGTAACATGATGGAGGTAAATGTGAATGTTTCTCCTAGGATATTTAGGGAATATACTATGATAGGTATTCCAAATATAACTCCTTATGTAGCTATGATTGCTACAATATAAGCATGATATGGATGCCACAAGTTACCTTTATGATTTATGTTTTCTTTGTGTGATTCATAAATCTTATGATTTCATGAGGTATGTTAAAGATATTGTGTTATGTATGTATTGATGAACTAATGTTTTCTTTCTTTGTTTTATAACCCTTATTGAGCTTTTTATGCTTATTCCAAGTTCTAAAATGTTTTTCATAGGGTATAAAGATGAATAGGGTCAAGGATGGGATCAAGGGAAAGCCATGCTGTCTAAAACATGGAATTGGACAAGACACTTTTTTTCAAGAGTTTTAATTTTATGAAAAAATGGAAACGGAGTAGAAGTGTCTACTTTTTAATTTTTGAGATGTAATGTAATAGTTATGGACTAATTCTCTAAAACTCTAAACCTGAAAAGATCCTAATTATGAATTATTCATTTAATTAGGGATAATATAATGTTTTAAGTCCGGGTCCTTATAGTTGGTATCAGAGGTCAGTTTAGACAACTTTAGAAGTTAGAATATTGTTAAATTAATGTCCATAAATTAATTTATGGTAATATTGAAATGATATAGAATTTAAAGATTACCATGTTGCTTCACCTAAGATATTTATCTCTTCAGAATGGTTTTCCGCAAAGGAAATAGGGCAGCTATGTTGGGACAACATCAAGAGGAAGACAACCTTCCAAATCTGCAACCTGAGATGTTCTGAATAAGAACTGAATAGTTTGTTGTAATGATGGAACAGTTGAATCAGGCTATAAATGGTGGTGGTATCCATGCACAAGATTATCCAGATCAACCATAGAGGAACATGTTAGTAGTGGAGCATTTCATGAGGCAACATCCCCCATCTTTTAGAAGATCATCTGACCCTGCGCTAGCTGAAGGGTGGATTAAAGCACTCGAGAAGATTTTTGATGTTATGGGATTTTTAGAACATCAAAAGGTTAGTCTCGTTGATTTCCATTTTTAAGGTGAAGTTGGTCAGTGGTGGTCGATGGTTAAAAATATTAGGGATAGTGAGGATATTGATCCCCTTGATTGTGATGAATTCAAAGGTATGTTTCTTGAGAAATATTTTCCTAAGGTGGTTCATCTTACGAAGGAAAAACAATTCCTGGAATTGAGGTAGGAGGATGACTTAGTGGCTACTTATGAAGAAAAATTCACTCGACAGGCAAGGTATGCTCCAAATTTCATATGATATCTTGATAGTAAAATCAACCATTTTAACTCAGTATTAAAGCCAAAGTATCGAATGGATTTGGCTTATCATGAGTTTAAAAAAAATTTAAAAACTTGTTCGATGTGAGGAGAAGGTGGAAATGGAGTTTTCCGATGTTCAGGTCTTCTTTGAAAAATAACCAAATAAAAGGTTGAGGTGGCATGAAAAAGGGTAGAACTTTTCAAAAAAATTCTGATGGTAAGTAACTTAAGTTTACAGATTGTAAAAATTGTGGTAAAAAGAATTCTAGGGAATGTCTTTTGAATTCTGGTAAGTGCTACTGATGTGGTAAAATGGGACTTAAGGATCATAATTTCACTGAAAAAGAGGTGGGTAATGGTAAGACAAAATCAGATTTACAATCAATAAAAAATTTTAAGTGCAATGAAATTGGTCATTATAAAAATGAGTATCCAAGGAAGAACTCAACTGAGGGAAAGCAGCAAGGCTATAAGCAGAAAGGGGTGTTGAAATCCTTTTCATATACTTCAGCAGATATTGTGCCATCGAATGAAGTAGTATCAACTCTAGGGAGCTCAGTATTTTTCAAATATTGACTTGTGGTTAGGGTACCATCAGTTGAAAGTAAAGGAATCAGACATTCCGAAGACTGCTTTTTGTACTAGATATGGCCATTATGAATATTCAGTTATACCTTTTGGTTTAACCAATGCACCAGTTGTATTCATGGATCTTATGAATAGAATTTTCTGTGAGTTCTTGGGTAAGTTTTTGGTTGTGTTCATTGATGATATTTTGGTTTATTCTAAAAGTAAAGAAGAGCATGAATGTTATTTAAGGGTTGTCAAGAAAACCTTAAAATAAAATAAACTATTTGGGAAATTCAAAAAGTGTGAGTTTTGGTTAAAAAAATTTATTTCCTTAGTCACATTATTTCAAGAAATGGCATAATTGTTGATCTTGCTAAAACAAAAGTTTTTGAAGAATGGCCAAGGACCACAAATGTAACAGAGATCTGTTGTTTTCTTGGTTTGGCTGGTTATTACTAGAGGTTTTTTGAGAATTTTGCATGGTTATCTACTCCAATGACTAAGTTAACTTGAAAAGGTCTTAAGTTCATTTGGATAAAATAATGTGATGATTATTTTCAAGAATTGAAAAGAAGATTGGTGAATGCTCTAGTTTTGGCACTGCCTTCCAGAAATGGTGAGTTTGTTATTTACATTGATTCTTTATTGAAAGGACTTGTCTATTTCCTTAGGCAAAATGATCAGGTAATTCCTTATGCTTCACGTTAGTTGAAACCTAATGAGTTAAATTACCCTACACATTATATGGAATTAGCTGCTGTTGTTTTTTCTTTAAAAAATTAGAGGCATTATATGTATGGAGTAAAATGTGAAATATATACTGACCACAAAAGTTTTAAGTATATATTCACTCAGAAGGAATTGAACATGAGATAGACCAAGTAGTTAGAATTAATCAAAAATTATTATTGCACAATCCATTACCATTCGAGAAAAGAAAATAAATTGGTTTATTCTTTGAGTCGAAAAAATAATGATTCATTAACCATGCTATGTTTGGAATGAGATCCTTTGGTTTTTGGTTTGATGAACTTTAGAATAGAAGTTGTTGGTGCAGGAAATTCTTCTATTTTGTTTCAGGTTTCAATGAGATCATCTCTATCAGATAGAATTAAGTAAGCCCAGAAGGAAGAAAGTGAGTTGCAGAAAAAGGTAGAGTTGGTTCAGAAGGGTAAGTTGCCTGATTTTAACATTGATAATGATTGTATTTTGAGATTTAGAAAGAGATTATGTGTGGCTTTTGATTCACAATTGAATAATGAGTTGTTATGTGAAGCTCATAGTTCTCTTTTTTTAGTTCATCCTGGTAGTACTAAGATGTACACAGATCTTCAGGAGTATTACTGGTGGGTTGGAACGAAAAGAGATATTGCTGATTTTACTGTGAAGTGTTTGACTTGTCAGAAGGTTAAAGCAGAGCACTAGTTACTGAAAGGGATACTTTAATCTTTACCGATTCTAGAGTGGAAATGGTAAAATATATCCATGAACTTCGTTGTGGGATTACCGAAGACATATCTAGGTAATAATGAAATCTGGGTTATTGTTGATCGATTGACTAAATCTGCTCATTTCCTTCCTATTTGAGATACTTTATCTCTATATCAACTTTCTTGGTTGTATGTTAAATAGATAGTTAGGTTACATGGTGTTCCCCTCTCCATTGTATCTGATCGTGATCCCAAGTTTACTTATAACTTTTGGAAAGGCCTTCAGAGGTCATTGGGTACTGAATTAAATTTTAATACAACTTTTCATCCGTAATTAGATGGGAAGACAGAATGAAAAATTCAGACCTTAGAGGATATTCTACGTGCTTGTTCACTAGATTACCAGGCAAGTTGGGACCAACATCCTTCTTTGCTTGAATTTTCATATAATAACATTTTTCATTCCAGTATACAGATGGCTCCATTTGAGTCATTATATAGAAATCATTGTTGAACTCCAGCTTTTTTGGATGAAGTAGGTTAAAGGAAGTTGATGGGACTAGAATTGGTAGAATAGATGGTATAAAAGGTTCATTTGATTTAGAAGCACATGAGAACAACTCAGAGAAAGTATAGAAGTTATGCAGATAATCAGAGGAAGGGTCTTTCTTTTGAGGTAGGTGATCATGTCTTTCTCAAAGTTTCTCCATGGAAAAGTGTGATGCATTTGGTAAGAAGGGAAAGTTGAGTCTGAGGTTCATTAGACCTTATGAAATCCAAAGTAAAGTTGGATTACTTGCGTACAGAGTGAATTTACCTCCAAGTTTATCCTAGGTACACAATGTTTTTCATGTTTCAATGTTGATAAATTATAGGCCGGATCCATCTCATGTTTTGAGCCTAGAGGTAGTTCAGTTGGAAGAAAATCACTCTTATGAGGAACAACCAGTCCAGATTCTTGATGGAAGAGAGAAAGTGTTGTGGAATAAGGTAATTCATCAAGTAAAGGTTTTTTAGAAAAACCATATGGTTAAAGAGGCAACATGGGAATCTGAAAATTCTATGAAGGATAAATTCCCCCATTTATTTGATAAGTGAATAAAATTAGGAGGATGGAATTTCCAAAAGGGGGGAGGATGTAGCTTCCCCGGTAAATAAATAAATATGAAATTTTTATATTTATTAATATTTGTGAATTAAATATTAATTTTACTTTAAAGGGGATGCTATGATTGATGGTGTACCCAATATGAAACAATGGGTTTCTTTTAAATCCTACATTGCACACTAATAATATAATATTATTATTTTAAATGGTAGTTAACGCCTAGTCATTTTATTGGAGAGAGAAAATATAACTAACTAAAATATGATTATACATGTTTGTTAAATGTTTTTACATTTATCCAAAAAAAATTAGAGGCTTAAAATGTGAATGACTTTAATTTTAAGCATAATTTACATTAAAGTGTTGATTTACCACCTTTTGATAGTGAACCCTCTTTAAATATAGTTTTGGTCATTTATATATGTTCTATTTGAAAAAATAAAATTCTTATTTTGAATCGGGACATCAAAATTCACTTTAGGTAAAATTATGATATTTTTTTGATAAAATTCATTTCTTAATTAATAGTGAAAAATATTGTATTTTAATTCAAAACTGCCTTTTAATATAATATATTTATATTGTTAGATTATCTTTTTAATTGGTTTTAAAGTATAATTAGATTATATTTTTACTATTTAATCCAATTTTTTTCATTGGAAGTAATTTCACTTTGAAAATAGACATAAATAAGTGTCAATCTTTTGATAGTTATTATTTCTTAAAAACACGCCTTTTGTTTTGAAAGTGGGAATTAATTGTAAATTAATTTCTCTCACTTTTGTGTTTTGAATTTGGAAAAATGGATTCCATATTTGGAATCTGGATTTCTAAATTGTGTAAATATGTAACTTTTATTTTTAGACATTATGAATATTTACTTCAGTAAAAAGTTTATTTACCATGGTTAAATGGTAAATCTGGTAAATAAGGGTAAATAAATATTATTATTATAATATAAAATTATCCTAACATGTGTCTTAATCCTATTGGTTGATACATATCTGACCATGGGAATCCTTGGGTCAATTTGGGTAACCCATGGAGCCACATGGTAGTGATAATGACACTTTATATTAATAAATTTATAGTAAAGACAAAAATGACATAAAAAATATCTTTTAGTAAACTAATTTTTACATATGTTCATACAAGTTATCTTTTTGACTATAAATATTTTTTATAAAACTGAAAATATTTCCTATATCTTTTTATTTTTCATAATTTTTAGACATCAATTAAATAAAATTATTTATGACACAATAATGATGCAGTGTTTACCTCATTAATAAATGATTTAAATAAATAAGATTATATTGATTAAAATAATATCCAAAACCTTTTCAATTCCTATTGGATGATTTTATTTCGACAATGAGTCATCTTATCTTCTACTTTAATATTTTTTGGACCTTTAGAAACTGAAAATAATTATATAATAAAATAATATGTTCACACTTTCTTAAAGAGCCCCTCCTCCCCCTTATAAAAATCCCTCACCTTTAACACATTCCTCACACCTCTAAATCCCATTGTATCATCAAAAATCTTCCCAAATAATCTTTCAAGAACCCTCTCTTCCACCTATAAGCCTTAACTTAGGCATAAGGCACTTCAAGAAGTCCTTTTGGTTCAAACCAAAGGGAGTTATCTAAATTAAAGGTAATGATTTCTCTTAAATTCGTTTCTTTTATTTTACTTCTCCAACCCCTAAACTCCTTTTATTCCTTTCTTTTATAAAAAAATCTATATCCTAAATATACTAGGTTGGTTTTATGAGAATTATTTGAACTAAACTTTCACACACCTTTATCTAATGGGTAAAGAACATATTGTTTCTGTGGATGGCAAACTAACGCCTCACGAAACGATGATTGTTCAATTATCTTCTTCTACCTCTCATGGTGGCCATTATGATGGAACTGTATTTATATATTATATATATTATGTTTATGTTTTCTTTATTCTTATATATTTTCCATTTATAGCATACCTTTATCATTTCCATTACAGGTAAACGTGATAATTTCATTTGAGAAAATACGGACTACCACCCCCTCAAAGTGATATGACTCGTTAATTCCATATGTGGGATGTATAAAGGATAAAGTTAATGATATTATATATGATATTATATTGGAATTATAATATACCTATGCATAATTATGTTTCCATTAAAATATGAAATATAAATAGAAGTAGCGTTCATGTGTACGTACGGCTTACCGTCTCCGAGAACGGTGCATTTCATTTCTTACCTATAAATGTTATGTACTATTATAAATACATGTATATACTGAATATATGTGATATATATGATATCTAAATCATGAATATCATTATGGATATAATTGAATTTTGACCACATAGAAAACTTGTAAATATAATAAGTTCATTTTTGACTCAGGTACCAAATATCGACAAAACGACCATAATTAACTTAAATAATTAAATAATGTTTATAACATGGTAATAATTAATATAAAAACAATAATAAACTTTAAAAAGTTTCTTAAGAAAGTATAAATTAACTTTAGTTTATTATTCAGTAGATTAAAGAATGAACGAGTCAAGTCGGACACGAGGTAAGGGACTTCGTCTCAATCTCCTTTCATTGAGGCATATATTGTTGTATACATGACTTTATTTTATATGGTGTATAAACCCCTTTGACTTTTACTTCCATTAAAAGGGAATATTTTTCTATGAAGTCTTTTACTAAATGACAAAAATAATTTTTTTCCAATGTATGCTGTGACAACAAACTTTCCGCCGCCGTGAGTATTATTTGATCTTTGGCTTCCTTAACAAGCCATATTGTTTTTAAACGAAAAATAAATACCAAATACTCTTTTACGTATTTTGGTATTGAAAATGATTTTTGGATTTATTATTTCAATATCTTGTTCAATATCTTGAAAAGATATATTGTGATTGCAATTTGCTAAGGTTATCTTTCCTTTATGCTTTTGTTAAGTGTTATAATTATATTATGGTCCTTGGGTATTGTTTACGTATACAGGTGGTTATGTGATAAACCTAGGGTGGGTGAGCCTGATATAGCTCTCTAATGCATTGGGTAATGTGATGGAGGTAATCATGAATGTTTCTCCTCAGAGATTTAGGTAATATATATTTATGGGTATTCCAAATGTATCTCCCTATGTAGATATGATAGCTAAAATGTATGTATGATATGTATTCCACAAGTAACCTTTATGATTTATGTTTTCTATGTGTGATTAATAAATCTTATGATTTAATGAGGTATTTTAAAGAGATTATGTTATGTATCTATTGATGAAAAAATGTTTTCTTTCTTTGTTTTATAACCCTTACTGAGATTTTTATGCTCATCCCAAGTTTCAAAATGTTTTTCACAGGACTTAAAGATGAATAGGGTCAAGGATGGCATCAAGGTAATGTCATGCTATCTAAAACATTGAACTAGACATGACTCTTTTCTTTCAAGAGTTTTTATTTTATGAAAAAATGGAAACTGAGTAGAAGTGTCTACTTTGTAATTTTTGAGATGTAATGTAATTGTTATGGCCTAACTCTCTAAAAATCTAAACCTAAAAAGACCATCAATGTGAATTATTCATTTAATTCAAGATTATGTAATTTTTTAAGCTCGGTTCCTTATAAAACCTATCTATGGTTTTTATTCCAAAACCCTATAAACCATTTTTCAACCTATTTAGAATGAATTCCAATCTTCCTTTTGTATTCCATTGATCTCACGTGATTAGAATAATATATATCACTTTAGCCTCAGGATCCCTTGATCTCATAGATAAAAACATCAACAAAGACAAAAAAAATATCTAGATAATTTAAAATAAATTATCAAAAATATATTCCCTTAAGATTAAATACCTCTGAAAGGAATAAAAATAGAATAACTCAACATAACATGATGTTGTAGTATTAAAAACGTAAAAACCCTTCAAAAAACATTTCAGAATTTTATGATTTACTTTACCTCGATCTCGAATTTATATTAATATATAAATGTTTTAATGACTATAATATTTATATTCCATGATTCTCAGTTTTAGTTTCAATAGAATCATCTAAATAAACTATCATTAAGATGGATTCACATTTTTTTTACTCATATTAATGAAGTTATTCAGCACTGCATTAACAATCCTTTATAAAAACAAAACCAAAAAAATTCATCCAAAACATTTATTTAGTGTAAATATTCATAACTTACATATACTATTCCTTATAATAATAAAACACATATAAATGTTATTTTGATTAAGATAAAGTACACTAAAATGACTATTTTAGTAGAACAATTTTTTTTAAAGCATCAAAATGAAATATTTTATAAGATAAAACAAAAACCAACAAATATTTTTATTTTTATTTTTATAATAATTTTTAGAAAGAATTATTAAAACCCAAAAATCTCCATATTTTCTAAAATCACATGAAATAAACACACAAGGAAGAAACATAAGTTTAAAAACATAAAAAACAGAAGCATACAATAACACCTTTGTAAAATGATTTTTTACTGTACTTTTATCCAGAATTTTGATTTCCAAAAAATAACATAAATGTATTATAACATGGAAGTGAGAAAAAATATATAAAATAAATTAATGAAATTTTAAAAAATTAAATATATATATATATATATATAATAATCAAAAAGTAAAAACCTATCAAACTTTTTAGTGGAGTATGAAGTTTTGTAAATTTTTAATGTCCAAATATAAGTATCCCTTTATAGAAAAAAAATAGTAAAATTATTAATAGCCCTTGAAACATTCTATAATATTTAGACCTTTTCAAATTTCAAATTCTTCTTGTTATTAAGGTCTTTGATTTCATCATCTTGTAACATAATAAAGTTTATCAACCCATAATTTTTATACATAAATATTACATCTTATTATATGAATATTAATTATATAACATCATGATTCACAATGTAATTTTATAGTATTATTGTATTTGGAAACATGGATACATAAATTACAGGTTCCTTAGTGATCTATATCATCTCCCAATAAGTTCTTCATACCTAAAACACTTTATAGACATATCATACTTAAAACCTTTCATCATAACCTAGGGAAATGAAAAATAAGAAAGTTTGAGATCATATGCACATTAATAGAAAATAATAGAGATATTAATGGAAACATAATAATAACATGGGCATAAGGGTAAGATAATATGATCTTAGTATTTGAGAAAAAAACCCTATACATCAATAATCATAATCTTGAGTCATGTATTAAACATTGAAGTTTAATAATACATCAATAATAAATGAATCAAAGAATATGATCCATGAGGGACTAAATTTAGAATAATATATAGATTTCTAGAATACACATAAGCATATAAAATAATTTCCTTAGTAGTCAAGGCTTACATTCTAAGACTATCAATGTGGATTAGGTTCACTCCCCTTTTCTTAATATGGAATCACTCCTAGGTCTATCATATTGTATTGGTTTCACCCCATATTCTATAGTCAAGGTTAAATCCCAAGACTATCATATTTTATTGGGTTCACTATCCATTCCATATTCAAGGATAATTCCCAAGACTAACATATTGGAAAAGGTCCCTTACTGAACTGACTTCACTCTCTATTCGAGCCCCATTTACCTTATGAGATATCCATGTTTACCCAATACATTGGAGTGAAATATAATTTAGGTCCCACAAATCACATAATTAAAATCATATATATTTCTACCATAAGACCATAAAATATCATTATATCATATCCCATAAATAAAGAAATGTGTTTTATAAAAAATTAATCATGGAATAACCTTTGAAAAAAGGGGTTTCATAATTATTTAATTAATTCATCCTAGCATAACCCGTGGTAAATGGATGAGTTACAAAGAAATATTTTGACAATAATAAAAAACAACCCATAGAATTATTAATGATGAAATCATTATAACATATCTGTAGTGATTCATAGTTAATATCAAATTAGGTTATCTTGGGTGAAACATTCCTTCAAAATATCACTTGGAACATTTCTCTAGGAAAATACCCATTTCACATTGAAATAACTTATTTAAAATCTAAAAAATTTCCAAATATGAATGAAAACATTTCATTTGAATATAACTCAATAACCCTGTAAATTATGGTTCAAATCATTAAATAGTAAAAATGGAAAGAAATTCCATTCATTCCATATAAGTGAATAGAAAACATTTCTTTCTCAACTTTTTTTAAAAGAGTCAAAAATACCTTATTTGAAAAATGAAAAGAAGGTTACATTTAAAAAAATGGAAAAAATTAAATCATGGATAAAAATGAATATAAAAAATTATAAGAGAATATAAAAAACATTATTGAATTTTTTTAGTAAATAAGGATATGTAAGAAAAAGGATTTTCGATCGAAGAAAAAATATTGTCAATTTTCTTTAAAAAAATATTCATTCATTCTATTGATTTCCTAAAGAGATGAAAATAGAATTAAAATATTTAATAAATATAAATAACAAAATGGGAATAACATTTATGAGTTTATTGTGATTTATATCATATAATTTCATTATCAAAATCTTAACCATAAACAATCTTGGAAAATAATGAGATTGTAACATAAAACCCTTACTACTTTGGTAAATTTTGACTCATAAGTCCCATGAACAAAAAATATAAAATGAAATAGTAAAAATCATGAATATAATGATATTAATGAAATAAAATTTCAATGTTTTAGTATATACATCACATATAATAAATGAGTTTTGAAAAAGGCCCAAGTCTCCTAGAAATAAAAGTTTAACTAGAAATCCATTTTCTTAATATTGAATTTCTTTATA
The DNA here is from genome assembly GCA_963277665.1 of Viscum album. Lineage (NCBI taxonomy): Eukaryota > Viridiplantae > Streptophyta > Magnoliopsida > Santalales > Viscaceae > Viscum > Viscum album. The sequence continues at coordinate 2,116,867,586 of OY728136.1, forward strand.
GATTATCTAACATCCTATATAATAAATTTATATTTAATATAATTATATAAATTAATAATTTAAATACCTATAATATAATATATTATCCACTTATAACATTTAGACACATAATTATTATTAATTTCTATTTAAAATCATAGTTTATTGGTCGTAAATGTTTTTTTCATGAGATTTTTGGTTTAGAAGTACCAGTCCATACACATTGATCATGGTTACATAATATATATAATTTAAATAATTATATAAATATCATATATATATATACATTATATATAGAGAGATATCCATAATTTATAGATACAGACAAATGAATTTCACTGTTCTTAGAGATAGTATGTCGTACATGCGCATAAACATTGTATTCACTTTTTGATAGATGTAATGAAAGAAAGGTAAATAATAGATCACCTTTATAGAATAATTATTATATCATATATATATTATATATATATTTTAAATATATAATTATTAACATCCCAGTCAAAATTAAATTAAAAATAAATCATGTCTCTTTATGTAGGTGGTAATCCACATGTTCGCACGAGCAACATTATTTTTTTCAACGGATGGAAGGTTGTGAAGGTAGATAATATATTGTAGTTATTTAAGAATAATTATTTTATAAATTTATTATAATAATATCTAATAAATCATTATAACCATCAATTAAATATGGTAATGAGAAATGGTTTGTATCATTACGTGGAGAAGGTAAGTCGAACGCATGCACAACGGATACCTGCACATCACATTTTATATAAAATAGGGTGAATAAATGTGGTTTAAAAATAATAATAAAATTTTATTACATTTAGGATGTAGAATTTATAATTTTATGATTATTATAATAGATTTATAGGAAGAAGATGAAGTTAAAAAATGAAAGAGGCCAGGTAAGATGATTACCTCATCTTCGGTATACCTCCTTTAGATCCCTTCTTAAATACCATTTTAATGGTATTTTAAGAATAATAGATCAACTAATTAATGGATAGGTAAGTTTAGAATATAATATTATAGGTTTTTTTTAAGATATAATCCACAATGTGGTTAAATTAAGGCAAAGGATAGGGGTCTTTTATAAGTGTGGGGGGCTTTGAATTTCTTAAAAAATTAATATATAATAAAATTATTATCTATCCCAATGATTTAAAATTGATATATATTATATTATAACATAATATATGGTTGATAACTTATAAATTATAATAATTTTTATAGGTTTATGTTTAACATTAAAGCTTATAATTTCGGTTGACATCTTAGTTAATCACTTTTAACCTTAATCATAGTAACAACCTTTTTTCTCTTAAAGGGTTATAATTTTACATATAAATTGAAAATTGGATAAGTAATAATCATGAGATTAAATTCACGATCATATATTAACCACTTAGTATAATTTACCAATTTGTTTTTAAATAATTTATTATAATATTAATATCATAAATTTCATTAATGTTGTTTTTAACACTATTCATCTATTATGTCATTAAAGACAATAACAAAAACATGTAACTAAAATGTAAATGAGAATAATCTCTTTTTCCATTATGAAAAAATATTAGTGATATTAAATTCAATTGTGTGACATTTTTTCCTTTATATTTATTAAAATCAGTATAAAGGTCGTATTAAATGAAATATGAATCCAAGGGGCCATATCTTCAATAATTGGATGTAAATGGACAAAATTCACCAATATAATAAGATAGATTTAGGTTTTAAAGAAATTTTAAATCCATATTCAAATGTTTTAAAACTATTTTACATATTTTGCACTTACTAAGGAGAAAAAAATTTACTATGGAAACTATTTATATTGACTGAAATAAAATGAGAATATATAAAAAAAACCTTTACCTACTAATACTAAATATGGAATCCATTTTTAAATATTAAATTTTTATTAGTGGAAAAAATTAGTTTAATATAAAAATGCCGAAGGCAATGAGAATTTATATTCATAAAAAATGTCTTTTTAGGCATAAAAATATTTTTATACCAAATTCAAACAAAAAAATTATTTAAATGAACTTAATTTTATTATTAATAATATAAGAGAACAAATTTTACTTTGAAACCATTTTTAAACAAAATGAAACATTCTAAATTCTTAAACAAAAATATTTTGTTCATTAAAAATCAATATTTTTTCTTTAGATCAAAAAATAAATACTTTTATAAAATTCAGAAAAATTAACTCTGATATTTTCTAAATTATTTATTCAAAAATTAATTTCATTTTATCAAAGAAATTTTCTATATTTTTGAAAAAAATAATTTTATCTCACAAAAAATAATAAAAATCATGTATGAAGGAAACTTGTTTTTGAAGCATAATATGAATAAACTAATAAAATTTGAATTTTATTTTCCTATATGTAACTAAACACATCTTTATAGAGTATTGACTTAATATTTATATATCATATTATTTTTATTCTATTTATAGACTGCAATTCAATGACTAGATAATAACAATCATATTTAAATTATAATATTTCATAATTTGTTTAAGTTTTTTATAACTTTTTTTATACTCTATCGAACATAATGTTACTCTTTTAAATTATTATGGTTTTAAATTCACCCCCACCACCTTAATAAATTTCACCCTTGTAATTTGAACCTTTTTTGGTAATAAAGGGTTTTATATTTGAAAATTATTTTGTGAAAAACCCATATCAAAAACAGGTTTTAAAAAAATCTTCTAAAAAATAGGAAAATAAAATTTGAAGGTCAGTTGGAATAACATAAAACTAGGTTTACAAATACAATAACCTTAGTGGGGAATGAAATTATGGACATATAGGAGAAATTAATTCCCAATGACTAATATATAATTCTATAAAACTTGGTAAGGTTAAATTTAATGACCAAAAAACGATAAATATATTATCGGTGAAAAGTGCATCAATTCATTGAAAATAATTTCACAATTATAAAACTTTTTAATATAATTTTCTTAATGTTAAGAAACTAATTTACTATCAACATTGAGAATATGGTAAAATTTACTTACATAATTTTTTCTATATAAAGATCACAATTTCATTCTTTGATTTTTCTTCAATCAATTTCAACATATTATCTTACTCTAAGAAATTTTTATTAAAGATTAATTTTTTATGCCTGAAGAACTAAAATTAACTTTTAACGAATCATAGGATCTGTATAATAACAAAAAATCATCCCTCATGTCTCAAGATATTTATAAAAACAAAAATCTTTGGCATAGGTTATATAATATGATAAATCATATTTTAACCGCAAACAGTAATACCCAAAGTTCAACATGACTCATTCCATATGTAGTTAACCATAAACCTTTCCAAAATATGTTTGTCTAAATCCAAAATCCTTAAAATTATAAAAAATTTCACAAAAATTCTAAAATTAACTTAACAATTATACCCCCAAAAAACTTAATTAATCTCTAATATCAAATACCAAATGTGTTAATACCTTGATCATATATAATCGAAAAACATGGTAATGACCTAAATTAAAATAAAACATTAATGAAAACATACATGATTTCAAAAAATAAAAATACCTCATTCCTTAAATAAAATCATATACTATCGAATATATTCCATGAATCCTAAAATGTTTTAAACTCAATCAAGGATAACATAATCCAAATTTTCATCAAAGTAGTAATCAATTCCAAGGACATCAATATTGTCCCTTATACTTTACCAGTAATCTATTTATTTTAAATAAACATTGGTATTTTAGCATTGGGAACATATTATGTTGTATATTTCTTTTAATAATTTGTTTTCTATAAAATATTACATTTCCATTAAATAACTTTTCTAGGTCATAAGTACCATTCAATATATTCATGAAAATCCCTAAAGAGAAGCTACTATAAAACAATTATAAAATGGTTCATGATTCTTATAGATAAATACCATTGATAAAAAAACATCAACAAAAAAATTATCACCTTTCAATGCATTAAGACATCAATCATTTCCCTTCATTATGAAACCAGTAATTAGACTTCATTGTCTTATTCCATAATACCTCTTTCCTTTCATGTATCATTCGTAGTCTCCTAACCATCACCTGTAATACCTTTTCTCATTCAGCCTTGGTGATCCCATTTTTGAGCCTTCCCCTTAGAACATTTATTTTCATAATTCCAATATTTTCCACATTTGAAAAATTCAATAGTTCAAGAGACCTTAGGGAAAACATTAATCTCAACCATTGTGATAACAGAAAATTCCATTTTTTTCCTCAACAAATACATCCTCTATATCCTCATTTTTCACATCCAAATCATATTTTCATTCCTTTGAGACATTTATCTAGGTTCTTATTCCAACATACATGAAATTTAGGAATTTGGGTCTTCTTACCTCTATGGTTTTCATGAAACTCTATTTTCCTCATATTTTTTATGTCATGAAATAAACCCAAGTTGAAATTTTTAGTCATATGATGAGATAACTAATTATGAATAACTGATATGTTTTATATTCAAAATCATTTTTCACTTGGTTTTCCATTGGTAAAATCATTCCATTTTCTATCACATTCAGCATTAACAAAAATCCTCAAGGTTACATCATTTGAATAAAACCAAAAACCAAATTTTGAGGAACAATAATCATAGTTTAAAAGAACATGATCATTAAAAAACTCTTAGTGTATGTCCAAGTACAAACACCTTATTTTTGATATATAACACCTTTGGTTTAACCTAATTCATTCATGGTTATCATCTATTTAAATCCATCATAATGGTTTAAAAGGAAAATTTGGTTTAACCCATTAATATCCCCATGTAATTTCAAACCAGGTGTGTAGTAAGGGAACATTCACCATGTACTATAATTATGGTTTAGGTATACTCATCAATATCATTTCATGTTTATTACCCCAAGATTAATCTATTCCAAAACTACTTCTACTTTTATTATCTATGTGTGGATTTGTGTATAGGAAAACCTCACACCTTCATAACTATAGTATATAACATAGGATGTTATCTTATAAATAGGATTATCCTAAGGGTCTTTAATGAAGTTTTATTATCCTAGTTTCTAATTGTTCTTCAACCCATTCTATGAACCCAACTATTGCGACACATAATTTTCTTACATAGAGAATAAATATAGTTAGATGAATATTCATTAAATAACATCATGATAAACACTATAATCGTATAGGTTTAGTGTCTTCAGAATCTGATATACATAAAAAACTAGTTCATAAGATACTAACATGATCCCCCACTATATTCTTTATAATTACTACCCTTCATAGGCATATCAAACGGAAAACCTTCCTTAATAACCTTATGGAATTTAACATAATAAAGGGTGGGCTCAAATGCTCAGTATGTGTAAAAAATGGAGATATCAATGATCTCATAACCATAACATGAGCATAATTTCTTGATAACATGAGAATAAAATTTAAAAATCATACCCTGCATATCAATGTTTATAATATTAAGTCATAGAAAAAAGATTTTATGTTCATAAAACATGAATCATAAAGGAATCAAATAAAATGATCCATGGGGAATTAAATTATCAAAAGACATAAATTTTTTCCATACACATAAGCATAGAAAATAATTTCCTTAGTAGTCAACAATCACTTTCCAATACGATCATAGAAGATTGGGTTCACTCCCTATTCCATAGTTAAGGTTCACTCCCAAAACTATCTTAGTGGATTGGGTTCACTCCACATTAAATAGTAAAGTTTTACTCCCAAGTCTATAATAATTGATTGAGTTTACTCCCCATTCCATTTTTAAGGGTCATTACAAATACTATTATAGTGGAAAAAGTTCCTTACTAAACTGAGTTCACTCACCACTCAAGTTAGGTTTATCTAATGAAATGTCCATATTTACCTAATTAATTGAGGGGTATATAATTTCAACCCCAAAAATCACATAATAAATATCATATATATGTATTCAAAAAGATCATAAACATTTATCACATCAGAACAAGTGAAAAAAGTAAGGGTTTTTGTAATCATTTCATCATGGAATAACCAATTATAATTAAATGGGTTTAAAAAAAATTCCATAAATTCATCATAGAATAAACTACAAAAATATAATGGGTTTCATAGATATCATGCCCTCATAATCATAAAATAACCAAACAGTGATTAAGGATGGAATCATTGGATCATATCCCAATTAATTATTAAGTAACATCAAAGGATATCATCTTAGATGAAAAGTCTCTTTAATAAATCACTTGGAAAATATCTTGAGGAAAATACCATTTAAATTTAAATTCACTTATTTAAAGTCTAAATTTTTTTAGAAAATATTAATGAAATTATTTTCTTTTCAAATAAACATGAAACATTTATAGAAATATTCAATTCATTGAGTGGTCGTGATGGTGGAAAATTTCATTCATTTTGTATATGATGAAAGAAATAATCACTTTCACTCTTTTGTAAAAAAACCATAATGTACATTATTTGGTAAAAGAAAACAATATTCCCTTTAAAATAAATTTTAAAAAGTTAATAATGGGTAAAAAATAAATTAAAAATCATTGGATAATATTAAAAAAAATATTGAAATTTTATTTAGAAATCATGGATATAGAAGAAAATTCATTTTTTATCGAAGAGAAAAATGAAGGTATTATTACTTAAAAATATTCCATCAGTATCTTGAGTTCCTATAGTAAGTAAAATTAAAGTAAAACATGTATTTGTATGAAATGAAAACATTAAAAGAAAATTATGAGTTTCTTATGAGGTATTTTATAATATTAAATCATTAAAAACATAATCATAAATAATCATGATAAAAAATGGTATTGTAACACAAAACCCTTAACACTTAGTAATATATGACTCATAATCCCCATAAAATAATAACATCATATGAAAAATTAAATATCATTAACATAAGTATTTTAATTATATAACATTTTAATTTTGTGGTATAGACACCAAAAAATGAGTGATGAATGTGGAATAGGTCTCTTATAAATAAATGTGAGACTATAAATCCATTACCTCGGGTATGACTTACATTGAAGGCACTATAACATCCAATATAATAAATTTAACTTTATTATAGTTTTATACCAAAATAATTTAAAAACATATATTATAATATATGATCAACTTATAACATTTCTAGACCCATTTATTAATAATTTCTTATTTTAGTTGTTGTTTCTGGGTGTTAAATGTTATGTTTTTCATGAGAATTTTAGTATGGTAGTTCAAGTCCTTACACTTTGATCATGGTTTCATAATATATATATTTATAGTAATGATATAAATGTAATATATATGAAATATATATATATATATATATATATATATATATATTCATACATAAAATATAGAGATTGAAAAATTAATTACAACATTCATGGATACGATAAGTTATACATACGCATAAACATTGTTTTCGCTTTACAATGGATGGAAAAAAATAAAGGTAAATAATAATTTACCATTAAATAAAAGTTATTTTATCCTATATATTCATTTAATATATCAATATTACCATACATATAAAAATAAAATAAAAAACTAATCACATCGTTTCATGGAGGTTGTAGTTCACACGTACGCACGAGCGAAGTTATCATTTTCCAATGGATGCTTAGGTAAGAGTGTAGATATGATATTATAATTCAATAAGAATAATTCTATCATATATATCTTATAAAAACATTAAATCAATCATTATAACCTTATATTGATGGTGGGTATTAAAAATGAATTTTATCACAACATGGAGAGGGTAAGTCGTATGTACGCACGAGAGACATTGTCACTTTCCATTTGATGAAAAAAGCTGAATAAATGTAGTCAAAAATAGTAATAACATTTAATTATATTAATTATATTAATTATATTAATTATATTAATTACACTTAATTTATTAATTTATAAATAATATGATTTATTTATAGGAACTATTAGAAGAATCAAATTTAAAGAGGTGTGTTAAGACGATTACATCTTCTTTAGTAGGCCTCCAATAGATATCTTATTAAGGGACCTTGGAATGGTATTTTAAGAATTTTTGGATATATAATCCATATATAGGGAGTTTATAATAGAATTTGTAAGGTTTTTTTCAATTTATATTGATCATTGTGTTTAAAAGAATATAAATGAGAGGTTCCATCTTATAAATGAGGGGAGGGGTACTCTTTGAGTTTCTTAAAAGATTAAAATATAATAACTTAATTAACTATAAAATGCTTAAAAATGGACATATATTCGAATATAATTTATTATATGGTATAAATATCATCATACAATAAAACAATTTCTTGTTTAAATGATATTTTAAACATTACATTTTTGTTTGAACCCTAAGTTAACCAATATTAACCATAACATTTATAATGACATTTTCTAACTTAAAGGGATATAATATTACTTATATGGTGTAAATTGGATCATAAATTGACAAGTAATTATATTTTAAACTATATAGTATCCATATTTTCCTTTTTAATTATATTTTTAATTTTAAAATAATTTATTATAATATTATTTTCATTAAATATGTTTAATGACATTTTGGACACTATTAATTTAATTTTAATTTAAAGACAACATGAAAAATATGCAATTATAATATAAAAATTTCATAAAAAAATAATATTTCATATTTATAAAAAAATATCATGGGAAAAAATAATTCATCTGAATTGTATTACTTTAAATATTTTTAAATTATTTTTTTAATTTTTTTATTAATTGAATATTTACTTTGTTGTCATTGTGTAATAATTGAGGATAATTATTCAATATATGAAAATTAAAAATAAACCTCTATGATAAATAAAATTAATTTATATTTAAAATAAATAATTATTACTGAAAATGACCTCTTTTATCCTCATGATGAAATATTTGGGATATTAAATTCAAGAGTGACATTTCGGAGCTAATGTTTACATAAATTAATATAAATGTCTTAATCCATGTAATAAGGAACCAATTATACATAAAATTGATACTTGGATGGGAATAGAAGAAAAACACCCATATAAAAGGTTTAAAGATAATTTTATAGAAATTATAATGTCTTATCTCAATGTTTTAGCCCTATTTTACATGTTATACCCTTATCGAGGTGACAAAATTTTAATATGGTTACGATTCCTAATGACCAAAATGAAAAGGGGGATATATAAAAACATTAAACCTCATAATTACAAATATTTAATCCATTTTTAAATGTTTTATTACTATAATTTGAATAAATTAATTTAATATAAACACATATTACACAATGAAAAACTTTTTTTCATAAAAAAAATATTCTTAAGCATAAAAATATTTTTATACAAAATTCAACCATAAATTTTATTCAAATGAAATTAAATGGATTATCTATAATATAATAAATATATTTTTACATTGAAACCATTTTAAAATAAAATGTAAATTTTTAAAATGTTGAATCAAAAAGACACTTTTCATTACAAAGAAATATTTTTAACTATTCATAAAAATTCAGTTTTTCAAAAAAACCTTCAAATTTGACACAAAGATAACTTTGAGATACTGATTTTATTTCTTTATAATTTTATCAAATAAATTTTCTATATGTGTATTAATTATATTATATCAAAAAAAGTTATAAAAACATGTTTGAAGGAATGATATTTCTAAAGAAAAATATGAATTTACTAAAAAAATTAATACTTATTTCCAAATCATTAGTAAAAACAATTATTGAGTAATACCTGTATATATTTTTTATGATGTTATAATTCCTTTTCATAACCAATAATTTAATAAGTTTTTTATAAAATTCATATTTCAAAAATAAATTTTTGTGGTTTATTTAAGCTTGGTGTTGTATTCCATATACTCTCTCGAAGATAATGTTATTATTTTAAAAAATATAGTGTGGGAAAAGTTATTTTAGATCAATGGACACCCAAGAATATTTTCAAACATCCAATCCAATGATTTCAATCAAATTAAAATGGATCTTCTTGTAATTTTATATTTTGGTTTCTTGTTCATCAAAAGACATAAAATCAATTTCTAACTAATTCATCTAATTTATAATAATATTCAAAAAAATTAATCCATGCAAGATTTATATTTGAGACCTGTTAAAACATCCTTATATTATACAATAAAATGAATAGTCTACTTATTCTAATTTAAACTATAGACATCAGTGATTTCTTGTTGAATCAACAGGCATCGAGCATCAACATCAAGAAAGATATACATCATTCCAAATAATTACATAATGACTTCATTAATGTAATCCAATTTCATCTGAATCCTCTTTGAACTATCTCAAAATTTATTGGTTTGTTAATGCTCCTTTCTGTCACAGAGTCTAACGACTGAAAAAGGGAAATACCTTAACACAAAGTGATTCATCCTTTGAAGAAACATCAAAAATTGACAAAGTCATGAACAAGGATTTGGTTAAGAATGGGTCGTACAGGTTTCATCATGGTCACATAGGCATACCTGCGCGCCACATATTGGGCGCGCAGGTGACCTGCACACTATATTTTATTTTCGCCTGGGGTCTTCAGCAGCTTATAAATACCTCCTGTGGGCCCCCCATTTCAGGGACAAAAAATCCAAAAACTCAGATTTGAGCTCTTGGCACCCTAGTCTCTTCTCGAAGCCTTCTGAACACTTATAAGGTAATTTCTTACCTAGAACGTAAGATATAAATAGGGGGAACATGGCCTAAGTGTTTAAATTCACCAACACATGCACGCCTAAGTGTCTAACCCTTTAGGGAAATGAAGACACTAGCGTGCTGCCTTATCCCTTCAACAGAACCTATGCGCCACTCATTTAAAAGTCTTTAAGGATAATATTAACGGATTGAGACAAACCTCAACCAAGTATTACCATATGGGTTGACCGTCGTGTAGGTACCTATGTGTCACGCAGGTATACCTGTGTGACCAATACTTGTGCGCTCCAACAGGACCTGTACGCCAACCTCTTTTTGGGTGCCCCTACTGCCTATTCAACTCTATTCTTCAAATCCACCTATCCTCTTCTGGATTTATCCTTCAGAATCCGCTTCAAATCCATTTATGGCATGATTCCTTGGTTGGCTTCCTTATCTAAAAGGAATTCTGGGAAATATCTCTCAAAACCTAGTGATTTACATATCTTCATGTCATTAAGGTTAGAGATTTCATTCATTAAAAATCCTCCTTTAAGATGAGAGGATCTTTAACCTGGGCCTCCTTTTTAGGAGTAATCCCCAGTCATAATTTTCCTTAACCTCGGCCTCCTTTTTAAGAGTAAGCCCTAGTCCATGTCCCTTAACATAGGCTTCCTTTTCAGGAGTAATCTCCAGTCCAAGATATATAATCTGGGAATCCTCCTCAAGAGTAAGCCCCAAGTTCTCAAATATTGGAATCCTCCTCAAGAGTAAGCCCCAAGTTCCCAAATATGGGCATCCTCCTTAGGATCAATCCCCAGTCATAATTCCCCTTAACCTGGGCCACTTTTTGAGGAGTAATCCCCAGTCATAATTTTTCCTTAACAAGGGCATCCTCCTTAGGAGTAAGCCCCAATAATAATTTTTCCTTAACATGGGAATCCTCCTTAGGAGTAAGCCCCAAGTCCCTTAACATGGGACTCCTTTTCAGGAGTAAGCCCTAGTCCCCTATTCATGGGCTTCCTTTTCAGGAGTAAGTCCCAATATCAAGTCCCTTAACATGGGCTTCCTTTTCATGAGTAATCCCCAGTCATAATTTCTCTTAACCAGTCTTAATTTACTTTTGATTTGGACTTCCTTCTCAGGAATAAAACCCAATCATAAGTTCCCTCTAATTTAGGAATCCTTATCAAGATTAAGTCCTAAGTTAAGTATCCAAATCTCCATAAAGCACATATACCTTTATGGACCTTATTCCCGGGTTTCTTCCCTGAAGTAAATCCTAATCTTCATCTATCCGGGCAGTCATATATACATAAGCCCCACATAATTTCATATGATTACATCTTTATGGCACAATTGTCAGGTTTTACCAATACCTCTTGTTTCTCACACCGAGCATGACTCATATGATATTAGAGCGTAAAAGTAATTATGACATCTTTCTTTCAGTCATCAATCATACATAAACCCCATACTTCTTCACTTGAACTACGTGAGTTCTGATTTCATTTCTAAACAAGGATACATAGGTAGCCCATCTGTGGGTACGATCCCAATTCTGAAATAATCCATGTCCTTCTGAATGACAATAAACTTCAAGTGCCCCGCTGAGTGGATTTAAAACCAGTATGGTTATCATAATGACCAAGATATTTCTATATAATGTGTTGAAGGATACCATTGACTAAGAATCTCTAAAAAATAAAGATGATCCTCTATCGATGAAGAACCTCGAATACATATAAAAGATTCTCTAAATCTCCTACATACTAATCATTGATTTTAAGATCTAAAGGAAAGCTCATTTTCATACTTGGTAATTTAATAAGGATTCATGAACATAACTTAAATCTATAAAGAGAGTCCCATAGTAGACAATAATTCCCCCCAAAAAGGTGTGATGAGTCCGACCACCAATCCTCTCGGCCAATGAAAATTTTTAAGCCTCATTGGTTCATAAATAATGAGCACCTACCTTTGGAAAGTAGGTCCAAATGGATATAGAATCATTGGATGTTTTCAGTTCTACAAACAAACCTGTTAGAAACCGATTGGAATGTTCAAACCTTAAACAAACAAGTTCATCCCCATTTCTAGAGTAAAAAAATGGTGAACCCAACGTGAATCCTTAATCAAGTTAAAATGATGTTTTGCTTATTTGTTTGGACCCTATTTAAACTCAATGTGAGGTCCAACAAAACAATAAATAACATAAGTGCTCATACAAAAGATGTAGTGGCCGAACTTATCTTGATTATGTCTGTTATATCAAACAGGCACTCGTTTCCAAGATCTTCTGCATTATAGAAATGGCTTCTCCAAAGTTCACACCTGTGAATACCTCTGTTGTGAATACCTATGTTGTTACTCCTGGTGGATCGGCATCCGCTCTCAGGATGACATCACCTACTCAGCATCTTCAACGCTAGGTATAAAATGAACTGGTTAAGGAATACCATCAACACGGTACCATTTCGACTCTGGAGGCCACTCGACAAGCCCTCCAGGTCAATAATCCATCCTTGTTGTCTAGACAGCAATGACCAGTGATCAAGAAGCAGGTGGTTCCAACCACCGTCTCTAACTGTTTCAAGTCTTTATCCCCGGAACTCAATCACCAGTTCCTCCCATATTATGTAGTGGTTAATTAGAAGGTCACTGAAGGCCTTAATTTAAGGATACATGAATCCTTCCCAATGGATCCCATCAAAAATCTCCGCCAAACTCGTGTGGAAGTGCACCATCAACATGATGAGGATATCGCCTTCAGGGGTTCGGCTCAGGTCCCTCAGACCTGAGCACGCAAAACAAACTGCTAGAGGAAAAATCTGGTCAACAGTGAGCAGGTTCTTCTCTCTACCATTTCCGGAGAAGTCCACCAACCTAACTTGATGGAAAGAAACGAGCGGGAACACACACCTGTCCGTTTTAATTCCATTGTCCAGCAGACTCATATGGCAGAAACACGCCATTCCTATTAGTAAATTCCATTGGAGTATTATAGATAGGAACATACACCTATTTATAAATCATTAGCTAGTCAGCAGGCTCATCTAACTACATACGATGAAGCCCACCAACCCAATGTGTTGACAATTGGTAAACAGGCGCATACACATGCGTACACTCATCAATCCTGCCAGCAGCCTCGTCAGTCAGTATTGAAGGAAGTTCATCAACCATGTTCGGCGGAGTGCAATCAGTATGCACATACACCTGCTAGTATTGATCAAGCCTACTAATAGTCTCATTTGGTAGCACCTAGAGAAGTCAATTGGAAAGCCCCAATGACAAACAGGATGCAGACTCAACTCTCTACCCCCACACTTGAGTACTATCAGAATTCACTAACAGGAAAAGGAGGATAGGAGCAGGAATACACACCTACTCCAAGCACGGAATGGACGTATATTCCCTTTCTGGCAGTTGAAGTCACCAAGCACATTTTGACAATGATGAAAGAGAAGAAACAAATCCCTGTTCATATTCTGGATGCCTATCAGAATATTATAACAGCTTCAACAGCATCACAGGGAAAGAAATGAAAATCTATCCCTACCAGTGGAGTGACACATCAACATATCACTCCTGAATAGACACACTCCTCTTTTTTAGTCCAATAGGGTTGTGGGGTATAATCCCCCATGTCATATGGACAACCAAGTCAGGCACATACGCCTGATTTGAGTGGAGATAATCAGCCTAACCTGACTATTTCTCTTGAGAAGGCACATACATCTTCCCATAATAACCAATTTCATCAAAAAGTGGTTCCCAAAGTGAGTAAGAAGGCATCCAAGAAGAATACCCAACTAGCACATTCAATAAATCAAGAGCCGGTCTGTAATAAGGCCTTGCTCGATGCTGGAGTTCTTGAAGCCCTCAGACAATTATCTGTTGGAATTGAATATTATAATCTCTCATTTCCCAATAGTAGAAACATTAATTATGAAGGTCTTCATCCGACACTTCCTCATGAAGGCTTTCTTCATGACAGTTCGGTCGATCTCAAAGTTTCATCTTCAGGTGAGAGCCACAAGAACCCTATGTGTGGCCAGAAGACCAAGGAGAAAAATGTTTCATCTTTTGTTGTAACCCACCATGGTGGTCCTCCCCATGATGATGAATTTAGCTATGAAAGTCTTCTCCATAGTAGTCATTCACATTGTATGTAAAATTCTCCAATGGAAAATGTAGTGACGAGAAAGCCCTCTTATCTTGAGGCACTTACAAATGTGAAGCCAGTCATGTCTGATGTTTTACTGCTAGCAGGTGAAATACTTTCTCAATCAAAAGATAGCCCGGGGTGTAGGTCATTCTCCAAACCACCCCTGGGTTGTTCATCTTTTAGTTTGATTAGTTAATTCTCTACCAATATTGTTGAATCCGATGAAGCAACAAGGAACCACCAGCTCTAGTCTAATTAGGTAGAATAATATTCATTTAATAATAAAGAGTAAGTTCTGAATATAAGAAAACAACTGGTGAAATGTGATGTGACAGTTATGTTTTGGCCTTTGGTTGACTCTCAGTATGACATTCTAGACATGTTGATAGAAGATTGTATTCAAGATATTCATCTCAATGTATGGAAAACTCTTTGTCAATTTAAAAAGAAAATATTATCTTATGATGATTATGAAAATCATGTCAAGATAATAGAAGGGTTACAATGCCAAATTGATTTGGAATCTCTATCAGTTTCTCGATATCTGAATGCTAAAAATCAGTAGAGAGCCCTTCAGCATTCATGCCTTGGCGCACTAAGAAGATTGCGCCAGTTAATTCCCAACGCCCCATCTAGTATTAAAATTAGGGGATGGGGTGTTCATGGAGCAATGCATTTCATTGTACTCTATGGTCAGCAAAGCCCCCCAAAAATGGTCTCATGCAATGTTATTGCCCATGGCCAGCCACAGCTAATTGTATTTTTTTGTAATCAAAGGCTTGTTCCGGAATAGGCCTCAAAAATTTCTTCCCAAAGTCAAGCATACAAATAATAATTTGTCAAATTAATCTTGCATCAAGAAAAGGATAATATCAAACATGCTTCTCTTTTAGAGAGAGCGCATCATCAGGTGATAGAAGTGTCAGAAATCATCCAGCATTCATTTGAGCCAGGTGATTTGAGTGGATGCATTTGATGTATTCAGACAATTTTTGGACTAAAGTCTGTAAGATCAGGAGATATTTTTAGAAAGCCTTAGATATAGCATCTCAAGAACCACCCCAGCTTGACAGACTAGGGACTCTTTTAACCCAACCCTCAGAATCAACAAATAGGATTCGAGGAGTTGAGAAGAAACAACAGGAACAGTCCCAGTCCACCGGACTGGGGACTTTTTCAAATCCTCAATATCTTCCTCGGAGAAAGTCTGTCTTCTCTCGATTAGGGAAGAAGCCACAAGATGAATGAAAAGATGAATTATCAAGAGATTACCTCTAAATTACGGTTCGTCAAGAAGTTCCTAAGGGATCAAATCAACAAAAGGCAATATCTCATCAAGGACATGGAAGAAGACAATATCGAAGAAATTATGATAGAAGGGATGTAATGTGTTATGCATCAATTAATGTCATCAAAGTCATTGTCGTTGATCCCCTAGATGAGGCTCATTCAGAGGGATCATATGAGGAAGCTCTTGCTCAAGAAGTTGTACACACAGACACAAATGAAGATGTTGTCCGTACATGAAATCAAAGGCTTACCCAGAATCTAGGAATTTCTTTAAATAAACCACTTCCCCCTCTCTGAAAGGTGTCTAATAAGGTGAAAGGAAAAAAATCAGGTTACATCCCACCCTTCCTCTGGAGAAGGCCAATCACTCTCACTAGAGTAATGATTTGCACAACAGGAGGAATAAATGAAGGAATTAAGGCGGTTGAATGCAGAACTACTTCAATGTGGTCTTCCTCCTAAGCATGCTGGAGTCAGTCAGCCAAGGGAATTTGTTGCATTTATGGAGATGGATCAAGAATATTCTCCTTTATTAGTACACCCTCACAGGTCTATCCTATAGTTTATGTGAAACAACAACCGATGGTATTATCATTAGTTGCAGTACCAGCCACCACATCTATCCAAGATCCGGTTATTCAACATGCTCAGGTCCAAGATCAATCGGATGTTTCTCAAAAGTTAATAACTATTATTGAGTCATTAACAGCTCGTTTGGAAGCTATGGAGGGAAAATATTCTCAAATTCAACCAGAAAAGAGAGCTTACCATGAATGGGTTGATGAAATTCCTCCCCCATAAAATTTTTCAAGTACCACATTCCCAATAATTAATTGTTCGGGAGACCGAGAGCAACACTTAACACATTTTGTTTCTCGTTGTGATCCTATGATGGGAACCCCTCAGCAAAAAAAAGCAGTTAAGCTTAGGTGTTTTGTACAGTCATTACAAGGGCCTGCTTTTGTATGGTATACAAGATTGTAATCCTGGTCAATTACCAGGTGGGAGGATCTCCGTCAATGATTCCTTCTTCAATTCAGCTCAACGTTGCCAAAGACAACAGTTTTTTATCTTACAAATTGTCAGCAAAGGGAAAATAAAAGAGTTTCAGATTTCATTGCTTGTTGGAAGGGATTAACATATTCCCTAATCTTAGCACTCCCTAGAGAAGGTTTTTTGCCAATCTGTGTGGAAAATTTTTTTGATGAGTTATGCACACCATTGATCCCTGTGAAATATATAGGAGGGTTTCGAGACCTTACTTCAATCGCTCAACAGATTGAAGATTCTCTTACAAATATTAAGGATAAAACTCATGTAATTCCATCAGATCCAGGAAGGAGAATGGGTAAAGTAGATACTGCTACAGTTGCGATTAAACAAGAACATGTACCTGCTTCTACTTTAAAAACTTTATCTTATCGAAGGGCTCCACATCCTAAACATCAACAACAGAGTCTGATTCGTCAAGATAATCAAAGATATCAAAGACAAAAACAATTTTAGGATTTGAAAAGAAAATTTTACTCTTTCTGAAATGAACGAGTTCCTGGTTACTTCATTTCAGCTCTGGAAAATAATTTGGTTCAATTTCCAAGGCCCAAAAGGTCAAACAAAGAAGGAGATGAAGTTTGTCCCAACTATTGCCCATTTCATCAGATGTTGGGGAATCCCATTCAGGAGTGTTTTTTCTTCAAATACCTCCTACAAAAAATGGTGGACTTGGGACAAGTCAAATTTAAAGGTTCTTAAGCTCATGTAGCATGTGTTACTGGTTCAGATCCAGAGGAAGAAGGCGAGTGGCAAGAAGTCAAAAGCAAAATTGTGCAGAAATATGCTGATTGGATGGTCAGAAAAATGAGCAACCAAACTCATGCCATTTTTTGAACGCAATTGAAGAAACCAATTGTGTCTTCTACTATGAATGTCACAACAAAACCCTCTTCATCAGATGGAAAATCCTCGAAGAAACGACATAATTCAAAGAAAGAGGAACAATCAGAAGAAGATGGAATCGTGTCAAAGCCCAAGTTTTCTTTGACTCTGGCTGATTTTATGCCATCTACTTCGAAGCCACGGGCACCGTCCCACCAAACGGCATAGCCTAAATTGGCTAATTGGGTAGAGTCTTCATCAGAGGAAGAGTTGGTCTTTGGTTTTGTTAACATGATTCACTTAACATATCCATATTCTAGTCGTAGTTTAAATTTTGATAAGCTCGAGTTCCCTGTATCAAATAGAGGAATCAGAGGGAGTTCTAGAGGTTTGGGATATAGAGGAATACGTGGATATCCCAGAAGACACTATTCCAATTCTACTCCTAATAGAACTGTGTATGCAGCAGAAATTCGTGTCAGAGCCCTTCTGTGAGCTCAAAAAGATCAAGCAAGTTCTTCCACACATGGCAGATTCAGTCCTGGCACAGCCATTCTGGATGATTTGGTTGGAGGTTACACCTTCTTCCTCTCACCATGTAAATAGACATAGTCAGTCTAATCTTCCAAATCCAGGAGTATTTCCAACTCCTACCCTGATACAATAACCATCTACTTCCAAAGCATCAACTTCTAAGGCACCTACGAAACCACATGTTCCTGTTTGGAAACGCAAACCTTTGGATCAAAAATATGATGTCTTGAAACATTTGTCCCAAGTACCGGCCAAGTTATCAATTCTGGATGTCTTGAATCTATCAAAGGATCTTCAGGAGGCACTCATTGAGGCTTTGTCAAGTCCTCAGGAATTCAAAACTAAAATTGTTGTGGCTGAAGTCTACCATGTACAGAATAATCCTGCAGAATGCTATGCAGTGATATCTTTCACGGATGAAGATGAAGATGATGTTTTGAATGGACATATTAGACCTTTGTATTTATCTGGAAAGTTCAATGATGTAGACATCTGAATAGCTTTCATTGATAATGGATATGATAAAAATAAACAAGAACCTCTGGGCAAGATCACACTCAGAACCCAGTTTGGAGACCTTGTATCCAATTCAGATTTCATGGTTTTTCATCATGACACAGCCTTCAACATCTTTCTTGGAAGACCTTGGCTACATCAACATGTGGTTATCCCTTCACCATACCATCAATGTCTCAAATATTGTTTCAATGGTCAAATTGAGACATTGTATGGTGATAAAGCCCCATTCAAGACATGTGAATCTCAATACATTGAGGTGTAATTCTATCACATGAAGGGAAATGAGGTATCTATGGAAAAGGAGGTTACCAAAATTAATGCTCCATATGGTACGGAAAAGATTCTAGTAAACCCATTCACACATGTGAGTATATATTATGTGTTTTCTATCTGTCAAATTGATAGGATAGACCCAAATCCAAGTACTCTTATGGAAACTTCCATAATGTTAATTATGGTAATCATGCCAGACAGCATGGGAGAAATTGGTAATTCACTAAGAAATGATGAAAGCTCAAATGGAGATGTCTTCATTTCATCCACTAAAATCCAAAAAGTCTATACTTCACCAACCAGGACAAAAGTCATTACAACAATGTCAGAGGTGAATGATGATGTCGATTCTCAATCCATTATCTCCTCTTTATTACCCAAGAAAGAACATTCACCATCAATAGGGTTAGAAATGGAAGTTTATTCTTCAAGATGTTCAAATTTTAACATCTCTTCTAATCATGGAAATTCCGCTTCATCATCTACTATGCAAGTAGAAACAGAGGAAATAACACATGTTGAAGAAGAAGAGGAAGATCTCAGAGATGCTCCTCCAGCTTTTGAAGAGGGTATCTCTACCACTGTGGATGAACTCAGAGAAATAAATCTGGGTACAAAAGAAGATCAACCCCCCACTTTAATTAGTGTGGCCATGACTCTTTAAGATCAAGAAATGTATATTTCATTTTTAATTGAAAAATAGAGATATATTTGCTTGGAACTATACATAAATGTCAGGGCTTGATCCTGATGTTTCTACTCATCATTTGGGTTTTCCAAAAGAACATTGAGGATTCAAGCAAGCTGTAAGAAGAACACAACTAACTTGTTCTTCCAAAATTGAAGCTAGAGTGGATAAGCTTATCAAAGATAACTTCATCAGAGAAGTTCAATATCCCAAGTGGTTTGATAATATTGTCCCTATGAAAAAGAAGAATGGACAAATCAGATTTTACATTAATTTCAGAGATCTTAATCGGCATTGTCCCAAGGATGATTTTTTATTTTCGATTACAGAACTCTTAATTGATGCAGCATCTAGATATGAAGCACTTTACATCATAGATGGATATTCCAGGTATAATCAAATCTGAATGGCATCAGAAGATGAAGAATCTATAGCCTTCAGATCCCCTCAGGGTGTGTTTTACTATCGGTTAATGCCCTTTGTCCTGAAGAATAAAGGTGCAACATATCAGCGTGCAATGCATCGTATCTTCAAACCCTTTTTAGGGAAGTTTTTTGAATGTTATGTGGATGATTTGGGGGTTAAATCCAGACAACGTTCTAATCACTTGGCTGATTTGGAAGTCATATTCCACAAAATTTGACAAAACAATTTGAAGATGAACCCCTTAAAATGTGCTTTTGGGGTAACCTTAGGAAAATTTCTCGGCATTGTTGTACGCCATCGTGGTATCGAAGTCGATCCTGAGAAGGAATAGTCAATCCTTGGTATGTCACATCCTCGAAATTTGAAATAATTGAGAGGACTTCAAGGCTACTTAGCCTATATTCGACGTTTCATTGCCAATTTGGCAGGCAAAAGTTTACCCTTCACCAAATTGATGAAGAAGGGAGTCACTTACCAGTGGACTGAAGAATGTCAATAGGCATTCAATATTCTCAAGAAGTATATCTTGATTCCAACGGTATTAAGGCCACTTATCCTCTATGTGTCATATTTAGAGAGATCATTGGGTGCCTTCATTTCCCAGAAGAATGATACTGGGAATGAAAATAGCATCTACTATCTCAGTCATACTATGCTTGAAGCAGAAACCTGATATTCAATTATTGAAAAGTGCTACCTAGTATTAATATTTGCAGTTCGGAAATTGAGACACTACCTGCAAAATCATGAGGTCCAATTGGTATCTCGCAATAACCTGCTAAAATTCATCCTTAATTGTCCAATGCTTACAGGACTTCTGGAAAGGTGGGCAGTTATTTTGCAGCAATTTGATATCCATTATGTGTCTCAAAAAGAAATAAAGGGCCAAGATCTGGCTTATTTCATTGTTGAACATCCTTTAGTAGAAGATACATCTATAGATATTGATCTTCCTGATGAAGAAGTCTTATCTATTCAAGATAATCTTCAACCATGGGAAATATACTTTGATGGTTCTTCCAAAAGTCCAATAGGGAAGAAAATGGAAGATCCTAAATTCAATAAAGTTGGGTTAGGAATTGTGCTCATTTCTCTATAAAAGGAAGTGCTACTGTATTCCATATTATTGTGGGAATGCGGTACAAATAATGAAGCAGAATACCAAGCTCTCATCGCAAGATTTGAGTTGGCGCTTCAGGTACAAGTGAATCAATTAAAGGCGAAAGGTGATTCAGACCTGGTAATCAAACAAGTAAATGGGTATTATTCCATCAGAAAAGAAGAGTTAATCACTTTGTATGATTACGTCAGAGAGTTAATGGAGAAATTTCTTTCGGAACCGACATTTTCTTATGTCCCGCAATCACAAAATGCCCAAGCTGATGCACTGGAAAATATAGCCACAGCCTTGGTAGATCCAAATCGGGAGAAAAAAATCATCAGTATTTCCCACCGTCGTACAATTTCACCTTATGTTCAAACCAGAACAGAGTAAATCAATGAAATTAGTCACATTTCTAAACTATATGGTCATACTACAGGATGGATGACACCTATCAGAGAATACCTTCAAAATGGAACACTTCCACCTAATAGAGCTGGGAAAGAACAAATCTAGCGACGTGTGGTCAATTTTACTCTTTATGATAACCTATATCACCTAGAGAAAATTCTCTATAAAATAGGTTTTGATGGAATTCTTTTTAGATGCATTGATGGTGAAGAGACAATGGCTGTTATGAAAGAAGTACATGCAGGAGTCTATGGTGCCCACCAGTCTGGACATATACTATCTGATAAAATTCAAAGGGTTGGATACTTTTGGACTTCAATGATACAAGATTGTGTTGATTTCACAAAGAAGTGTCATTCTTTCAAAGTATGTTCCAACATCATTAATCAACCCCCAGATTTTCTTCATACAGCTAAATACTCGTGGTCATTTTCCACATGGGGAATAGATGTAGTGAGACCTTAACCTTCAGCTATAGCCAAGCAGTTTAAGTATATTCTTACTTCTACTGACTTCTTTTCCAAATGGGAAGAGGCAATACCTCTCAAATAAGTTAGTTATAAAATCATTGTTAGCTTCATCAATTCTAACATCATTAACATATTTGGTGTCCCTCATACTATATTGATGGAAAATGGCCCCAACTTCTGTTCATCAAATGTAAGGAAGTTGTATCAAGAATATAACATCAAATCCAACCATTCATATCAGTATCATGTAGCGGCCAATGGCCAGATAGAATCCTTCAACAAGACTCTTTCAAACATACTGCAAAAGATGGTGGATAAAGATAAGAAATCATGGCATGATAAACTCTTTCATTATTTATGGTCTTATCGGACCACCACCCACACTGCAATGTGGTAAACTACATATTCATTGGTATATGGAATAGAAGAAGTCTTTCCCATTGAGGTTAAACTACCCTTTCTCAGAGTATCCATTTGTGACTAGTCATCTACAGATGAACAATCTCAAAAATGATTGGATGAATTGGAACGATTAGATGAAAAACTATTGTGCACCCTGCACCACTTGGAAGTCTATCAGAATCAAATAGTATGAGATTTCAACAAAAAAGTTTATCTTCGTTCATTCATTCCGGATGAATTGGTATTGGTTCTCCGAACTCCAATGATACTAGGAAAGAAACCTCCCAAGCTTGAGCCAAAATGGGAAGGACCTTACTCAATACATAAGGTCTACTCCAATGGAGCTTATTCTTTAATCTCAATGGATGGAGAACTCATCATGACTCCAACCAATGCCATGTTTTTTAAGAAGTATTTTTTATAACACAAATACATCATCGGTCTATGCATATGACCTTAAACTATTCTCACCATCATCCAACATGACGTTAAACTGTGCCATCATCCAACATGACGTTAAATTGTGCCATCATCCAACATGACATTAAATTGTGCCATTGTCCAACATGATGTTAAACTGTATTGTCCCTCTTAAGTCCTAGCTACATGACGCTAAATTGTACAGCACCCCAATGTCCAACATGACGTTAAACTGTGAAAAAGTACCTAATACGTCCAACATGACGTTAAACTGTGTCCCTATTGTCCTTATTGCAAGACATTAAACTGCATAGCCATACATCCTAGCTACATGACGCTAAACTGTACAGCACCTATCCTTGCTGTATGACATTAAACTATACATACCCTCTTTTTTCCTTACTACATGACGTTAAACTACATAGTCCCTCCCAAAGTCCTTACTGTATGACATTAAACTGCACAGTCC
This sequence comes from Viscum album, assembly GCA_963277665.1. Lineage (NCBI taxonomy): Eukaryota > Viridiplantae > Streptophyta > Magnoliopsida > Santalales > Viscaceae > Viscum > Viscum album. The sequence continues at coordinate 2,116,891,281 of OY728136.1, forward strand.
CTTCTTCTTCCAACATGACATTAAACTGTGCATTGTTAGGGTTGTTTCTACCTCTTGTTTTTCACACCGAGTATGAATCACATGAGCTTAGAGTAAACTTCAACCATAACACCTTCTCTGGGCCTCTAACCATGCATAAGCCCCAACACTTTCTTTTTAGATCGTTTTCCTCAAAAACAACTTGATCACCAATTCATTATTCAATTGAACTATGTGGACTTTGATCCTTTCCTTCTAGGCTGGGTACGTAGGCAACCTCCCGAGGTTCAAGCCCAAAACCAATCTCTTCACACTAGTTCACCTTTGTCCTTACTATATGACGTTAAATTGTACAACACTTTTGTCATGTACGAAAATAATCTACAACATTCTTTGACACCCTCACCTGAGAGGGAATCATTATTTACATTGATCTCCAATCATGTTATATTCTAAAGACTACGTGCATACATGGTAATGCCTGAACCTTTTATCTTGGGTCAAACCATCATTGCACTAAAGTCCCCTTTCACCATTCCCTTGTATGAACCAAATCTGTACAGAGGTTATTTCAAGAACTACGTGCAGCTTGATTCCCATCCTTATGGGATACATAGGAACATTCGAGTGTCCCTTGAATCCAGTCCCAATACTTTGGGCCTAACCCCAAATTTCACTTTCAGTCCCTTGGTTGAAAATTCCCCCTGTAAAAACATGAATGTAGTATAAAAACCCTAGTTTTCATTCACATCAGGTTTATAAAACACACACTCTGTATTAATTATTATGGTCTGAACACTATGACCCTAAACTAAGATTTCCCATACTCTCGTCCCACATGACATTAAACTATATTTCAAGAACTACATTTGGCTTTATTCTCATTTTAATGAGATATGTAGTGAAATCTAACATCTCAATTTAGGACCCAGCCACAACATGATTATAGTTAGCTTTGGTCTGTGTATCTCTACATGCATTGAACAAATTCCCATTTTGATGTGTCATACTCCTAACCTTAAATACTTCCAGATCTCCATAACCCTTTTATTGACTTTTGGTCACAAAATGTCCAATTTCTGAGAGTTCTTTTGCCTAACCATACAGCACGTGCCCTTAGGCGTCCTTGTATAAACAGTCTACATAACAGACCTATCATCCAAAAGATGCTATTATTTGACTATACAGCCAATGATCTTAGGTGTCCCTGCATAATTCAACCCCCTAACGGGTTTTTCAATTAATGGTAACTTCATTCTTGGGATAAAAACCACTTTTTGTCTTTATTGGTCTTATCGACAATATATAAGGATCCACCAAAAATCGCCATCCTTAACATATTTTTTCCATACTCTTTTCATGATCTAAAATTATTCAAGTATATGGTTTATATTTCCCTTCCCTATGTTTGGGTCAGACCTTCGTAGGAGTGATATTCATCAAATTCTTAGACAATATTGATTGGAAATATCTTCTCCCTATTCAAGTACCTCTCTCCATAAAACAAACTTTATTCTTTAGAAAATTTGAATCTCTATAAACTTCCACTGGCTTTTTAGAAGTAGAAAAGTAAATTTCTGAGAGTTCTTTTGCCTGACTGTGCAGCACGTTCCCTTAGGCGGCCTTGCATAAGTAGTCTACATAACAACCTGTCAGCCAAAAGATGCTATTATTTGACTATGCAGCCAATTCCCTTAAGCATCCATATATAATTCAACCCCCTAACGGGTTTGTTAAATAGTGGTAACTTAATTCTTGGGAAATACTTCTTCTAATGCCTTTTAGCCCTTTTTTGTATCTTTCCTCATATTCAAAATTTCTTAAGTCATAGTTTACATGTTTTCCCTCATACTTGAGTGTGGTAATATGTTTTCAGATAAATTGTCAAGTAATTGAATCAATTTTAATCCATTTGGTCAAAGCTATTTCGACCTTAAACATTATCCTTTTTATGTCCCACATGAATGACTTTAAACTTCCCACAAAAGACAAGAGGACTCTGAACAAAAGTCAAGTCCCAGCTCACTAAACATACATTTCGTATGATTTAGGTAATATTGAGAAATTAAAATATTCAAAATTTTTAGAGTTATTTTTATAGTCCTAGTAAAAATCAAACTATGCTTACTAGGCCCATTGTCTTAAGTAAAAATTTAAAGCAGGTAGCAAGAAAATGCAGGCACAAATGATTGATGATGAAAGTATTCTTCATTTATGCACAAGAGTTAGAAGTACATCCACAGATTGGAGTCTCTTCTCTTTTACAAGAAGTAAAAAATTATATCAACACAAATATTCATTTGATTTATGGCATCCCGAGCCTCATCAATATCCACTTGAAGTTCATGCACTCGACCAACTTCACTCTTTTTAGCTTGATGGAGTGGTTTCTTGGCTTCAGCAATGGCTTTCATACCATTTTTCTAAACTCCTTCTAATGAATTGTTAAGATGGTCAAGTTATCCAGTAACAGCATCTAACTGTTGATGAAGGTGCATCTGCTAGATGACTTTCTCTTTGATCGTATGCTTCATCTCTTTCAACTTGGCAGCATGATCAGCCTCAGCTCGGGATATCGTAGCCTCAAATTTGCTGATATTGGTGGACAGCCTGACCCTGTTCAGGTCTTGATGGTACCTCTGCTCCTGCTCCCTCCTTAAAATGACTTGTTTCACCATGGCATGGATCTCTTGATATCCAAAACTTCCAAGTCCCAACATAACGAACAGGGATGACAGTCGTGGGATATTTAAAGATAGCTCTTCTAGAGGCACTTCAGATATGTTCTTCCATATATTCTGTCATGCCTTGCATCGTGAAAATTGGAGCGCCTTTGGTACCTCTAGATCTGACTTAGCATCACTGTCATAGGGGGGAATATAATCCTATATTAATTCACTTAGAGAAGTTCCCTGTTATGCTCCTTCCCCCATGACCCGTGTTACTTCACTTTCTATTCCTGTTTGGACAGAGCCTGAGGCTTCACCTCCAGATCTAGCCATTAAAATTGATGGCCCTGCATGATCAATTTAAAGCATTGGTTAGTTTTAAAGGATAAATAAAGTTTATTAGTTGTCTTGAAAATTAAGTACAGTTGCAAATATTGTTATCCCTTACCCAATGGTAGATCAACAGTAGGAGAAGGCTCTTCCCCATCTTTCCTAGATTCAATAGGATTTTCAAGATGAGTTTCAGGAAGCTCTACTAGGTTTAGCTCCACTTGAGCTAGTGTCTCTGCAATGGTAGGGTTGTCCATACCCCCTTCAGGCATTGGCAGTTCGGTAGCTTGCTCAGATGGAACTGAACATTTGAACCAATCATGGTCAGAGATGTAATAAGAAGTTATTTTAATAGGATTAAGGATAACACTCACATCCAAAATCTTCTAAATTAAATGGTAATTTAACATGATCTAAAAAATCCTCAAAAGATGTGCCAAGTTCCATAATTTCATCCAATGTTATCTCAGATTTCTGGTTAGTCTCACCAGTGGAAGCATTCAATACATTTTCTTGGAGACCCTCATTCTGCGGCCTCTGAGTCCGGACAGCTTCTTTGGATTAAATTGCAGCATCAGTTGTAATGACCGCTAAATTCTCTGGTGTAGGGGTTTAACCTAAATTATCACAGAATAGAAGTCAGTTGATGTTTTCATTCAACATCTTATGAAGCATTGTTAATTTACCAGAAGCAGTCTCTTCTCTTCTTACAACAACAGTAGGATTGGTACTAGGAACAGACGTTGGTTCCTCTTTAGGAGCAGCCAAGCCAGCATAAACTTGTGACTGTTCACCAGTACCCTATGTCTTTCTCAAAGGAGGGTCAATCCTCTCCCTTAAAGGGAAAATTGAATAATCCCCTACAATCCCAATAAGTATGAGCAACCTTTTCATGGTTTAAGACTCATGACTATCCGAAGGACTTACCACTACTGATGAAACGTTTAGCTGTGGACTTTCTCCTTCAATTCTTTTTCTTCTTTGGCTTCTTGGGAGCGTTGACATTCTCCTCTCCAAATACAGGTATTGGAGAGTGAAAAGACCTTTTTAATTCCTCATCCATGGTTAGCCGCCCTGGAGATACCTCGTCCGGTGCACGAGGAGATTCATTAGCCCCGATGGAAGTACCACCAGGGCTATACTATGGTGAAGGAACCTCAGCAGTTCCTTTCTTTGCAAGATGCATGATGAAGAAAATAATTTCCTTGAGTAACAATGCTTTGACTGAAATCAAGTTGCAAAGAAAATAAGGAAAGAAATGTACATCTTCAAGAGCCACGCAATCGTGCCACTCCTTATCTCCGAAACCACCAATCCCCTCAATGGTGCCACGATCTATAATTTTCTTCACCTACTTGGTGATAGGAATGCAATCTTCAATGGCATATATGATCATCTCCATCTCTCTGATGTAAGCCCACACTTCATAGGGATTATCCTCAAAACATATATCAGTAGAATCCTAAATATTCCCTATTCCAGGTATGTGTATCCCTTCGCATAAATCTATCCAGGCGGTTTCAGTATTGTAATATAAACTCCACCATGTTTGGACAACCTCTGGTTGTAAATATTCAGCATGTATACCAGAAGGTTGTGAGGAGGGTCCTACAATCTTAGACTTCAGCTTCTTCCCATCTCCTGAAACTACAGATAAAGGATAAGAAAATAAGACTTTTTTCTATATAAAGTAATGATGATTAAATTTCCCCAATGAAGTAACTCACTAGGAGTTGATGGAGTTGGTCTCTTGATTCTGACGGGAGGATTATATCTGGCACGAGGCCACTTTTCCACATATTGTGCCTCATCATCCCCATCTTGGGAATCCAACGAGTTATCCCTAGGTGAGGAACCTGGTGAATCAGCTCTAGGTGGGGAAGTGTCACCTTCCTAATGAAGGGTTTCTTTCTCTATAGCTCTTTTCTTTTTCCCCACCAGATAAGTCGGACAATTCAACACCCCTTCAGGGTATGATGCTATCCAGTTCTTGGCATACCATGTAGTCAAGTTACTCGCCACTTTATCAACTGGTAGATCAAAAACTGCCTCGGTCTTCATCATAGATGTCAGCAACCATAGTTTTCGGGCAACCATCGAATGTTGCTCTGAACTTACATGCACGGGAGGGGATACAACAGTCAACTACAGACACTTTAATTGATGTGAAAATCTATATAGAGCATAGGCCTCACATATAATCTCTCCATAAATCCTGGTGGCCAGTACACCATCTCTGCAAGCCAGTATGTATGACCAAAATTCCAGTTTGGTTGTTCCATCATCAACAAACTGCCCGGTTGGTGGGTTTCCATAGGGAAAGAAATTGAATTCCTTGTACATGCTCAGCCTCACCTTCATATCATAGGGGTTAAGGGATAAAGGAGCAATTCTAGAGTATGCCTGCACTGATGGCCTGAAAGAACTTCCAAGAATCTGTACTCCACTCTGTACATTATATGTCCTGAAATGAGTAGCGATCCATCCCCACAAAACTTGGAATGGTCCCACTATTCTCAAAGGAGACTTACCCTTAAAGACATGGAGTAAGATTCTGTGAATATTTGCCAAAATGGGGGTGTCCAACCCAACCATTTTCTTCTCATCCAACTTGGCTACCACAACAAAGGTCCCTGGACTGACTCCTCCCTTCGAATCCCTAACTAGAAGAAGATAAAAACTGAGCCACAAGGCTAAGAATCCCGCCAGAAGGGTCTTTTTTGGGATTCTCTGAACCACTTCGTACCCCCACTTCTCAAATTCTCCTGCTTCTAGAGTTGGCCAGAATGTGTCAGGAGCACCCTTATTCTCTATTTTGGGGCAAATAGTAGGACGCGTATAGGTGGGCCACTCCCCCTCCTTGCTGGTAATAAACATATCCATCCACTCCTCTGATGAATATCCTTTCTGGAATGAGTTTTGGAGGTCTTGGAATTCTTGAGCTTGTAGAAGATTTTCAATAATTCTCTAGCCAAGGCCGGAGTCTTCTTAGAATTATTCCAAGTCACCTTGGGAGGGATGAATTCATCATACATGTTGCCTAGAATTGGAGCCCCTGAGAACTTGTAGACATACCAAAAATTGATTCCTACTTCTCCATGATTCAGATAGAAAGAATTGGATTATGGGCTCCAGCGGCTGATTAGCTCTGGCACAAACTCATCATTCTTGTAGACCTATGTCTTTCCAGCCCAAACGGCTTCATATATCACAGCTCCTTCCAAATCCTCAAATAAAATTCACAGGTTTGTCACACCCAGTATACCCACATCCAATTTGGATTCACACCTCCTCTAGGACGGAAGTCCCAACTCTTCTTCTAGCCTTTGGATTGATCCATTTGAGAATTTCAGAATATTGAAGGATAACAATGTGGTTGCAGCTCAGGCATCTGAGGTTTCAGATCTGGTGCACAAGGGCTATGATGCATCATATAGACCCTCTCCACTGTTCCAGTATTTACAAATTCTCCTCCACTTGTGATATTTGCTAAAGCAAAATTGGTGTAATTCTGAACCCAAGAATGTGGGAGATAATTCTTTGCCTCTGGAATGTTGACGTCTTGCAGATGACCATTCCCATACAGAGGCAAGTAGATGCTCTCTGGAAAGTTAAGATGATACTTCTTCAAGTACTTATCCAAATCTGGGAGAGTGTTATTACAGACAGTATAGTAATCATGGCCAACAACATTCAACATATCATCAATCCGCTTTCTAGCCAGTTCATCAGCTGTTCCAATTCTTCTAGGAGCCATTGAATCTGCACAAAGGTTGAATAATTAACTCTTAATTGAGTTTATTTTTTCATAAAATTTGTGAAGAAAAGTGAAAAAATGGCTAATTAATTAAGGCGCACAAGTCCAATTTTGGCATGCAAGTGTTACTGTGTCACGTAGGTTTTTGGCGCGCAGGTATCACCGTACAGGTCAAACTTCCTCTGCAGCAGCGCGACACGAACAAAAGCAATGAACCACGGAAAATTAGCCACGTGTGCGATGAGAGCAACCTATGTGGCGAGAGCTCGAACTATTCAAAGTCAGGTGATTTGCGCAAGAATGGCCGCATATTTATAGGTCAGGCCGCACCCCTGTGCGTTGAAGCATGTGCGCCTCTCACCTGCGAACCGTTATCTGCGCTCTCAAAACTTGTGCACCACCCTTCCTTGGTTTTCTTCTTTACCTCAGAGTCACATCCTCATTCCTTTTAGATCCAACTCAGAGGGGGGACTTTTGATGATTCTCCTTTCCATCACAGAGTCTAACGACTAAAAAAGGGAAATACCTTAACACAAAGTGATTCATCCTCTGAAGAAACAACAAAAATTGACAAAGGCATGAACAAGGATTTGGTTAAGAATGGGCCACACAGGTTTCATCATGGTCATGCAGGTATACCTGCTCACCACATATTGGGCATGCAGGTGACCTACGCACCCTATTTGATTTTTTCCCGGGGTCTTCAGCAGCCTATAAATACCCCTTGTGGGCCCCCCATTTCAAGGACAAAAAAATCCAGAAACTCAGATTTGAGCTCTCGGCACCCTAGTCTCTTCTCAAAGCCTTCCAAACACTTATAAGGTAATTTATTACCAAGAACTGAAGATCTAAATAGGGGAACAAGGCCTAAGTGTTGAAATTCACCAACACTTGCGCGCCTAAGTGTCTAACCCTTCATGGAAATGAAGACACTTGTGCACCACCTTATCCATTCAACAGAACCTGCACGTCACTCATTTAAAAGTTGTAGGGATAATACTAAGGGCTTGAGACAAACCTCACCGAAGCATTACCCTATGGGTTGACCGTCGTGCAGGTACATATGTGTCGCGCAGGTATACCTGCATGACCAATACTTGTGCGCTTCAACAGGACCTACGTGCCTACCTCTTTTTGGGTTCCCCTCCTTCCTATTCAACTCTCTTCTTCAAATCCACCTATCCTCTTCAATATTTTTCCTTTAGAATACTCTTCAAATCCATTTATGGCATGATTTCATGGTTGGATTCTTTATCTGAAAGGAATTCTATGAAATATCTCTCAAAACCTAGTGATTTACATATCTTCGTATCATTAAGGTTAGATATTTCATTCATTCAACCTCATCCTTTAAGATGAGAGGAACTTTAAACTGGGCCTCCTTTTTAGGAGTAATCCCCAGTCAAAATTTTCCTTAACCTGGGCCTCCTTTTCAGAAGTAATCCCAAGTCCAATTCCCTTAACCGGGGCTTCCTTTTTAGGAGTAAGCCCTAGTCTAAGATATTTAATCTGGGCATCCTCCTCAGGAGTAAGCCCTAAGTTCCCAAATATGGGAATCCTCCTCAGTAGTAATCCCCAAGTTCCCAAATATTGGAATCCTCCTTTAGAGCAAGCCCCAGTTGTAATTCCCCTTAATCTGGGCCTCCTTTTCTAGAGTAAGCCCCAATCATAATTTTTCCTTAACATGGGAATCCTCCTTAGGAGTAATCCCCATTCATAATTTTTCCTTAACATGGGAATCCTCCTTAAGAGTAAGCCCTAAGTCCCTTAACTTGGGCCTCCTTTTCAGGAGTAAGCCCCAGTCCCCTATTCATGGGCTTCCTTTTCATGAGTAAGTCCCAATCTCATGTCCCTTAACCTGGGATTCCTTTTCATGAGTAAGCCCCAGTCATAATTTATCATAACCAGTCTTAATTTACTTTTGATTTGGACATCCTTCTCAGGAATAAAACCCAATCATAAGTCCCCTCTAATTTGGGCATCCTTCTCAGGATTAAGTCATGAGTTAAGTATCCAAATATCCATAAAGCACATATACCTTTATGGATCTTATTCTTGGGTTTCTTCCCAGAATTAAATCCTAATCTTCATCTATCTAGGCAGTCATACATACATAAGCCCCACATCATTTCTTATGACTGCATCTTTCATGGCACAATTGTTAGGTTTTACCAATACCTCTTGTTTCTCACACCGAGCATGACTCAAGTGAGCTTAGAGCGTAAAAGTAATTATAACATCTTTCTTTGAGCCCTCAATCATACATAAACCTCATACTTCTTCAATTGAACTACGTTGGTTCTAATTCCTTTTCTAAACAAGGATACGTAGGTAGCCCATCTGCGGGTACGATCCCAACTCTGAAATAATTCATGTCCTTCTGAATGACAATAAACTTCAAGTTCCCTGCTGAGTGGCTTTAAAACCAGAATGGTTATCATAATGACCAAGATATTTCTATATAATGTGTTGAAGGATACCATTGACTAAGAATCTCTAACAAATATAAATGATTATCTATCAATGAAGAACCTCGAATACATATAAAAGATTCTCTAAATCTCCTACATATTAATCATTGATTGTCAGATCTAAAGGAAAGCTCATTTTCATACTTGGTAATTTAATACAGATTCACAAACATAACTTAAATCTATAAAGAGAGTCCCAGAGTAGACAATAATTCCCCCCAAAAAGGTGTGATGAGTCTGACCTCCCATCCTCTCGACCAATGAGAATTCTTAAGCCTCATTGGTTCATAACTAATGGGCACCTACCTTTGGAAAGTAAATCCAAATGGATATAGAATCATTGGATGTTTCCGGTTCTATGAAAAACTCATTAGAAACCGATTGGAATGTTTGAACCTTAAACAATCAAGGTCGTCCCCATTTCCAGTGGAAACATGGTTGAAGTATCAAAAACTTGTGAAAGAGGGTTTTTGGATCCACTCACGGTGAAGGTCTTCACAAATTTCAAATAAGTAAGGTAAAATATATTCTATAAATACTTCAATATCATCATATTATTTCCTTTGAACATATTCCACCAATATAATTTTATTTCTCTTTAAAAATTATATTGCTGAAATTTATTGTTCTTCTAATTACATTTTTGATGGTGGTGAATTTGTTGAAAATGATGTGTATAGATAAGATTTCTTCACCAAATGATATATATGAGAAAACTTTTTCTTTAACTTAATGACTTAAAAATTCTTATAAAGAGACGCTTTTAAAATATTTAAATCCTCAAAATATTTAGAAACATTAAATTGATTAATAAAAATCTCATTTTTGTTTTGAAATTACTTCAATTACTTTAAAATTTATATGTAGAAACTTAATTTACAACATAGTATCTAAAATAAAATACTTTGAAAAAATCATAAGAAACATGTAATGATCAATATTTTCCAACATTTATCTTCTTATGGTCTTCTTTTTTTAAATTATTATAGGTAAATTCCTAAAGTGAAAAAGCTTTGGCACTATCAAGACCAAATTTAGGATCATCGTCATTCCAATATTTAATCTTCATAAAGCATTTAAAATCGTTATCTAATATAACCTTATCTTTTTTTCTCAAATATTAGTTTTTTTAGGTGATTATATTTATTTTTTCCATTAATCAAACAATATTTATTGGGATTCATGATGATATTCTAAAACTATATTATTATATTTTTTCAAAAATGATTCCATATCTAAATCTTATAACAACCTAATTTTTTTAAATATTGTTCTACATATAAATTTTCTTCTTCTGACACCAAAGGTTCTATATGTATTACATTATATAATTCAAGAATATTAAGAATCATCCTGATAATAAACATCAGATAAGGGATTAATTTTATCTTAACAAAAATATATCAAATTTATTTAACATGGATCAAAATAAATTAGACAAGTTTAAACATCCAGATGTTTCACAATAAATCTAGAATATACATATCTTCATTTTATATATTATCCTTATTTATTTTCTTTAAAGAATAAAGGATTTCACCCATTAAACCAATATTCATCCTTCCATAGAGAAATTATTCATCCATTGAACTTTTCCCTTGATAATAAATATATATAATTTATCTTTTACCTTTAAAAATTAATGTAATATCATGTACCTTATAAGAAACAAAGAGATATTACCACTCTAATTTCAAACTAGTAAGCTCTTATAAAATCATTAATGTTAACTTGAATGTATTTACAAATAGATCAAATAAAACATTCTTCACACCATTAACATCACTAAACTTTACACTTCCATAACAATATATAATAATATTTAGATGGTAAAAATCATGATCTTCTTTTATCAAGACAAAAGGTTACCAGCCTTGAAACAAAATGATGGATTTTAAACGATAATAAAACTTTTTAAATCAAAACTATTAATTAAGATTTTCCTTAATGATTTTTGTAAGATCCTGGACTTTTTTAGAGATGTCTTGGGCTCATTTTTAGGTACTCTTGTTCCTTTTGTTGAGTAATTTTAATATGGGGTTTTCTTTTGGTTGTGTTTGGGTGAAAATTAAAAATTTTGGAAAGAAGTGGGAATTGCATGGTTGGTACACAGTTTTCCAAAACCATGCACCCCATCCTAGAAAACCGTGTGAACCCACATGGGTGGATTCGCATAGCTAGCACATGGCTTGTCAAACCATGCACCATATTAGGAGAAAATATCCACCCCCTAGATAAGGTGTATGGTTAAGGTACATGGTTTGGAAAATTGTTCCCCTTGCCCATCAAACTATGTGCATGATTTTAATAAATCCAAAATTTAGCCTTAAAAATACCTGAACTCCAATTTTAACCCACAATTAACCCCAACTTGGAAATAAAAGGTTCATATAATTTTTGGAGGCTCCCAAATAGACTCCAAGCCCTTCTGACCTCCGTTCATCGTGATTCAAAGTCCATATAGAAGATCTTCACCCCACCAAGTAAGAGTATCTACTTCCATTTGATTTCCTTCTTCTCTCTCATCTATCCCTCATCTTTTAGAGGGAATATACCATTAATATTGTTGGATCTAGATCATGGAATTATGGGTCTAGATCTCTAATTTTGGGAACTTGATTTTTCAATTTTGAATTAGGGTTTCTGCTTCAGATCTCGTTTTATGTCATTGTTCTGCTCAAATTGGGAATTTCCATTAGTGGGTGTTCTTTTTCAATCTTGAGGTAGGTGTTCTACAATTCAAATTATAAAGTATTGATTTAAATTATGTGTACATAACTATAGAATTTTTATTATTTGATTAAAAATTGAATTCCTCATTGAATTAATTAATTTAGTGAATTAAATAATTGAGGGAATTGTGAAATTGGGAATATAGGTATTTTGAATTGGAATATTTAACTATTGAATTAATTATGTGGTTGTTGAGATTTTGTAACTTGAATAATTAATTTTTGAATCATTTAATAGGAATGGTTGGGATTAAAAAATTTATTTATTTGGAATAATTAATTGTTGAATTAATTATGGTGAGATTTAAGTTATTGAAATTGAGTAATTAATTGTTTAATTAATTATTATTATATTAAAATTGTTGAATTCGAATAATTAATTGTTGAATTGATTATTTTAGACTTTTTAGATTATTAAATTGATTGATATGAATAATTAATTTTTAAATTAATTGATAGGGTTGATATTTGTAATTAGTTTTTGAATTAATTAATAAAATTAAAGTGGATAATTAATTGTTGAATTAATTAATGGAATATTGTGATTTTGAAATCATAATAATTAATTTTTTGATTAGTTATTTTAATATTGTGATTGTAAAATTGGGATAATTAATTGTATAATTAATTATTGTGAAAAACTGTGATTATAGAATTAACTGAAATGGATTAATTAATTGATGTATTAATAAATAAATTATCACAATGGTTCAATAGAATTAATTAGATTAATTAATCGGTGAATTAATTGATGAGGATTATTGTGATGATGCAATTGAATGAAGTAGATTAATTAATTGGTAATTAATTAATAGGTATTGTTGTGTTGATGCAATTAAATAAATTAAATTAATTAATCTTTTAATTAATTAATGAATATTTTTGTGATGATTTAATTTAAGGAATTAGATTAATTAATCAGTTAATTAATTAATGGGGATTGTTGTGGTGAATCAATTGAACGAATTAGTTTAATTAATTAGTATTTTTTTATTATCAAATTGATTGAATTGGATTAATTAATTTTTTAATAAATTAATGGGAATGAGGTGAATAATTACTTATTGAATTAATTAATGTTATTGATGTCATTAGTTAATTATTGAATTAACTAACATAATTTCTGTGAATAATTAATTTTTGAATTAATTAATTTTATCGATGTGATTAGTTAATTGATGAATAAATTAATGTAATTGATATGATTAATTAATTGTCGAATGAATTAATTTTATTGATGTGATTAGTTAATTGTTGAATTAAATAGTGGAATTGATGTGAATAATTAATTATTGAATTAATTAATGCAATTGATTTGATTAGTTAATTGTTAAGTTAAAAAATGGAATTGTTGTGATTAATTGATTTTTGAATAAATTAATGTTATATATGTGATTAGTTAATTCTTCAATTAACTAATGGAATTAATTTGACTAATTAATTTTTGAATTCAATAATGTTATTGATGTGATTAGTTAATTGTTAAACAAACTAATGGAATTGATGTGGTTAATTAATTAATTGAATAGTGTGAATAATTAATGATGAATAGTAATAATGGCATTCATATGTAATAATCGTGGCTGGGACATGATATACTACATCAAAATCCCAGAGTGTAATTTGAAATTATGAAAGGTAATGATGGAATTCATATGTGATAATCATGTGTGGGACATGGTATGCTATATCAAAATCTCATAGTGTGAATAGGAAATGATGAATGGTAATAATGGAATTCATATATGATAACCTTATGTGTTACAATGTCTACTACATCAAAATACCATAGTATGAATTGAAATGATGAATAATAATAATGAAATTCATATGTGATTTGAGACAATAAATTGTAAAAATGGAATTTTTATGTGAATTGAGATGAAGAATGGTAATAATGGAATTATAATATATGATATCCCTCAATGATAGTTTAGACTCCAGAATGAGACAAAGCAATTATTGAGGGTACGGGAATCCTAAGGAACTGAGGTGTTCTGTGTTTAAAAAAAGAGTAATTGAATAAATGTAAACTATTTATGTTATTTCTTATGTTTTATTCTTTATACAACTGAATAAACTATTATATATAGGATATTATTTTAGAAACTATTGGTAGTTTTCTACTGATTTGTACTCACTCTCTACTCAGGATGCCTGATGGGTACCCAAATAGACTTCATGTTAGCATGGAAGTATAAGGGAAAAGGCCTGGTGTAAGATGGATGATTTGGGATGAATCTTGGATGAGGGAATCGGAAGTGGGTTAGGAACCTCTTGGGAGTTGTCAATGAATTTTATTTTGTGTTTGAATTTTAACACTTGGAACGTATATTCTCCCCATGATCAATATTATACCATTTCTACAAGTTGGAAGACTCTTATGTACAGGGAGGCGCACCTATGGTCATGTGACTGACCTGCTCGGGGCACTAGCGTATGACACCTGGGTCGAGACATTGCAAAGTTTAATGACCATTGTTTTATTTTCTTCTAATTTTCCTTACTATTTAGTAAAGTTATATAGGAGACTAAGAAGAGTTGATCCTTGGTTATGAACTCATGCATGGGAATAAATCACCCATGTACGAGGGAAAACCCAAGTACATAAGGTGGGATGCTATTATTAGTATTTACTAGTACATTTCGATGTTATTTCACCTTGGGTGACTTAATTGATGTGAGATGTGATATTTTTTTATTTTTTGAGATTAAACTATTGGCCCAAAATGGAACAAGAGTTGAGTATTCATGAAACCATATCATATTTCACTGGAAAACAGGATTTGGATAAGTTTTTAAACTTAAAATGTTTTCCTTTCTTGTGAAATTGAATTTATAATGGTGCTTAATGTGAATTTTGAAATGGTAAGAGTGATATAAGATGTAAAAAAATTGGCATCTAATGTGAAACTTGATAATGATAATTATCATACCCATTGTTAACCATAACCTAGGTGTAGCATGTTTAATGGTAGTGATAACACCTCTATTTTTATCATGTGACATGGTTTGGTGAAAAATACTTAATATGTATTTATGTGTTTTTGTAGTGGTAGTTAGAATCGTTTATGGAGGATTTTTAGGGGTGTTCATTGATGAATTCTTAAAATACTGTTAATTATTGAAGATCTTGCACACTACCTTGACACCATCCCGGGTACGCTGAGAAAGATCTTTCTTTACTCCTAGCTACCTAGATGTTTTTTTGTTTGTTATGGGGACTCTTAGAGGTTTCTCTTATGAAGAGATATGTGTGTATCTGAATTCTAGGAGGTATTCTATTGATATTTTATGGATGGGGTTCTCATGATGGACCATTTTTTGATGGATACCATGGGTTTTGTAATCATATTCTGGGAATGGATAATAGTTGATATTGTTTTTTGATCCTATGAAAAGTATAAGTCCCTAGCCTTAAACATTAAATAATCTTGAATTAAGTTAATAATTCACATTGAGGATATTTTTAGGTTTAGAGCTTTAGATTATTAGGCCATAAAATATACATAATATATTATTATTACAAAGTAGAAACTTCTACTCACTATCCATTTGAATTCATAAAACAAAAAAAATTTAAAAATAACATGGTTTCATTATTTTATTAAGTGTCACAAATTTTCCTTGATCTCATTCATGACTCTATTCTCCTTTAAATCCTGTGAAAACATTTCAAAACTTGGTATATGCATAAAAATATCAGTAACGGATACACAAAGAAGGAAAGCTATTAGTTTTTCAAAACACCATGTAAACAATGAATATTTTATCATAATTAATACTTTTCACCTTCATGAATTAGTAAATACTCTTCACTAAATTAAATTTCATTACTTACCCTTTTTTAATCAAAATATTACCATAAAATCCATAGAAATTAAACATAACAAATTAAAGGTAAACTTGCAACATAATCATACTAAAATGGAATAACCATACGATCGACTTCTATACATAAGTATTACATATGGAATACACATATAGCCAACTTCCATACCCAATGCATTGCAGGATATAACATAACCACCCATCCTTGGTTTATCATGGAACCTCACATCATTTGGTTTATCACATAACCACCTATCAAATTTCCAAGTACTATTATATAATCATCACAAAAAAATATTGAAAATATCAACATTTCAATCATAAAATTTAATTTTCAATCACAAGAAATAATTTCAAGATATTGAAATTGTAAATACACTTTAAAAATAATTTTAAAAAAAAATATGTAAAAATGGTATATGGTATTTATTTTCCAATTAAAAACGTCACATCTTGTTAAGGAAGTGAAATAACAAATAATGCTCGCGGTGGCAGAAAGGTCGTTGTCGTCGAATACGTAAAAAAAATTAATTTTTTATTTAGTAAAACACTACATAGAAAAAATATTCCTTATTAATGAAATTAAAAGTAAAAGGGGTTTATTATACACAATGTAAAAGAAGGAGGTGTATATTATCAAAACATGCCCCAATGAAAGGAGATTGAGACGAAGTCCCTTACCTTGAGTCTGACTTGTCTTATATGTTCCTTGTTCTTCTTGAATAATGAAATTAAGTTAATTTATACTTTATTAAGAACCTTTTTAAAGTTTATTATTCCTTTTATATCACTTATTACCTTGAAATAACAATTAGTTAATTATTTGAGTTCATATCGGACATTTTGTCTATGCTCGGAACTTGAGTCAAAAATGAACTTGTTATAATTACAAATTGTCCATGTGGTAAAAATTAAATTATCTATAGAATTATATTAGTGATTTATATATTATATATATCATATATATCCAGTATATATGTATTTAGAATAGTCCATAGCATTTGGATATAACAAATGAAATGCAACGTTCCTATAGACGGTAAGCCGTACGTACGCATGAACGCTACTTTCATTTATTTTTCATATTTAAAGGAATAAAAACTAAAAGATACATAGGTATATTATAATTACATTATAATATAATATATAAGTTTATTAATTCCATCCATTATATGTTCCATGTATGGTATGAACGAGTCTTATCACTTTGAGGGGGCGGTAGTCTGCACTTCCTCAAATGAAATTATCGTATTTATACAACATTAAAAGCATAGAGGTAAGTTCTAAATCATAATTAAAAAAGAATAGAGATAAAATAAATATCATATATATTATTTATAATTATAGTTTCATCAAAATGGCCACCATAAGAGGTGGTAGTATACGATTGAACAATCATCGTTTCGTGAGGCAGTAGTTCACCGTCCACAGAAATAGTATGTTCTATACCCATTAGACGGAGGTGTGTGTAAGTGTAGTTAGAATAATTATCATCAAAAAATCCTATTATATTTAGGATACTGGTGTTATTATATAAAAAAAGAATAATAAGATCATAGTTAGTAGAGAAGGAAAAATCATGGAAAGGAACTTGAGAGAATACGTTACCTCAAATCGGGTAACTTCTTTTGATTTGAGCCAAAAGGCTCTGTTGAATTTCCCTCTACCTAGGGGAAGGCTTCTAGGAGGAAATTATGAATGATGGGACATTATTGGAGTAAATATTGGATGAGGCAAGGGTCTTGAGATGTGTGAGTAATTGGTTATAGGTCGTGTCCTTTTATAAGAGGGAGGAGGGGCACTTTAGGAATGCCTTGAAATATTAATTTATTATTAATTGATTTTAAAATTATAATAACACAAAAGTGATATATTTAGAAGAAAATATGATTATTGTTCTAAATAATTTCATAAAATGGGTTTAGACAAGTTTAGGTCATAAAATTAACCTTATCTTTTTAGCTTTAACCTTAAGTAAACTAATTTAACTTTTACCATGTCTTCTTATATATTCATAATATATGGTTACCATAGTTACTATAAAATGCCAAGAGACCCAAAAATGGATCTTTAATGAAATTTTTAACATCATATATTTATGTTCACCGAATCATAGATTTTTAGGACTATTATATCATTTAATAAAATATTGATTGATTTAAAATCTCATTTTTTCAATTTTTATACTATTCATATCATGACTTTTTAAAATCCATAACAACTTTATTCATTTGAAAAAACTTAATTGATTAAAATATAACAAGTCATAATCATCCATCAATTTAGTGTATTGAATAAAAAGTTTCAAAATAAATTTATTTTAATATTTATAATCTCATTTATTTAAATCATTCATTAATAAGTTAATCACTACATCACCATTGTGTCATAAATAAATTTATTTATCTGATGTCTATAAATTATAAATAAAATAACATGATGTGGTAAATATTTTTATCTTTATAATTATTATTTATAGTCGAAGAGTTCACTTATATAACCCCATAAAAAAAATTTATTAAAAGATGCATGTTTAGGTTATATTTTCCTTAACTTTAAATTAAAAGTAATTAAATGTCATTTTCACACACAAGTGGCTCCATGGGGTCCTAAAATCGACCCAAGGATCTCCATGGTCAGACATATCTTATAAAATAGGGTTAGGATATGTGTTATGGTATTTTAATATTATTATAATATTATTGTTTTACCATTATTTAATATGTTTACCCTTTAACCATGGCAAATAAAATATTTACTAAAGTTACTATTCATAATGTATAAAAATAAAAGTTACCTATTTACACAATTTTGACCTCCTGATTCTAAATATGGAATCCATTTTTCCAAATTCATAACATATAAGTTTCAGAAATTAATTTAAATTTAATTCTCATTATCAAAACCAAAAAGTGTGTTTTTAAGAAGTAAAAACTACTAAAAGAATGACGTGTGTTTATGTCCAATTTCAAAGTGAAATTACTTTAAATTACCAAAATTAGATTAAATTATACAAATATAATCTAATTACACTTTAAAAACAATTAAAATTTCAATCTAATCAATTAAATAAATTAGATGAAAGGACAGTTTTGACTTGAAATGCAGTATTTTTCACTATTCATTAAAAATGAACTTTTTCAGAAAAATATAAAAAAACTACACAAAGTAAATTTTGAAGTCCTGAATCTAAAAAATAAGTTTATTTTGTAAAATTGAACATATAAAAGTGACAAAAACTATATTTAAAAAGTTTTTTCAATCAAAAGGTAGCAAAACTACCTTTTAAAATTTTGTATATTATTTATGCTTAAAATTGGATTCATTCTCATTTTAAGCTTCTAAATTTTATTAGATAAATGTAAAAACATTTAAAAAACATGTTTAATCTTAATATGGTTAGTTCTATTCATTATTTCCAATACAACGGCTAGGTGTTAACTACCATTTAAAATAATAATATTATATTATTATTATTTTTCTCACTATGACTCAGCCTTGTGTACAACATATGATTTTGGAGAAACCTATTATTGTGTGTCATGTATTCCATCAAACATACCATCACATTTAAATTAAAATTAATATTTAATTCACAAATATTAATAAATATGAAAATTTCATATTCTTTATTTACCTGGGATGTTACATCCTTTACCCCTATTGGAAATTGCATCCTCACAATTTTATTCACTTATTAAATAAGTTGGTGTATTTATCGCTCATAGAATTTTTAGATTCCCATGTTTCCTCTTCAACCATATAGTTTTTTCACCAAACCTTTACTTAATGAATTAACTTATTACGCGACACATGATCTCTTTGTTCAAGAATCTAGATCGATTATTCCTCAAAAGAAAGATTCTCTACCAACAAAACTACCTCTAGAATAAAAACATGAGACGGATCTTGCATATACATTCTCAACATTAAAAAATGAAAAATATTGTGTAAATGGGATAAACATGGAGGTAAAACCACTCTGTAGGTAACTGATCCATCTTTTTCTATGATTGCATAGGTTCTAATGAACCTCAGACTCAGCTTCCACTTCTTACCGAAACACATGACACTTTTCCATGGAGAAAATTTGAGAAAGACATGATCACCAATATTGAAAGAACGATCCTTCCTCTGATTATCCACATAACTTTTCTACCTACTCTGAGATGTCCTCATGTGTTTCTGTATCAATTGAAATTTATATGTCATCTCTTCTGCCAATTCTTGTCCCATAAGTTTCATTTCACCTACTTCATCCCAAAAATCTAGAGTTCGACATTGTTTCCCATATAATGCCTCAAATGGAGAAATCTTTATACTGGAATGAAAACTTTTATTATAAGAAAACTCAACCAAAGAAATATTTTGGTCCCAACTTCCCTGGTAATGCAATGAGAAAGCACAAGCCATATCTTTCAATCTCTGAACTGTTCCATCTGACTGCCCATCTAATTGAGGATGAAAAGCTATACTAAAATTTAATTCAATACCCAATGACTTCTGAAGGCCTTTCCAAAAGTTATAAGTAAACCTGGGATCATGATCAGATACAATAGATAGGGTAACTCAATGTAACCTGATTATCTCTTTAACAAAAAATCGAGAAAGTTGATCTAGAGATAGAGTATCTCGAATAGGAAGGGAATGAGCAGATTTAGTTAATCGATCAACAATAATCCAGATTGCATTATTACCTCAATTTGTCTTCGATAATCCCACAATTAAGTCCATGGATATATTTTCCCAATTCCACTTTGGCATTGGTAAAGGTTGAAGCATCCCTTTCGGTAACTGCCACTCTACTTTAACCTATTGATAAGTCAAACAATTCATAGTAAAGTCAGCAATATCTCTTTTCATTTCATCCCACCAGTAATACTATCTAAGGTCTCTGTAAATCTTAGTATTACTGGGATGAACTGAAAACAAAGAACTAAGAGCTTCACATAACAACTCTTTATTCAATTGTGAATCATAAGGAACACATAATCTCTTCCCAAATCTCAAAATACAATCATTATCAATGTTAAATTCAGGAAACATACCCTTCTGAACCAACTCTACCTTTTTTCAAAACTCATTGTCTTCTTTCTGTGCTTTTTAATTCTATATGATAGATATTGTTTCACTAACACCTGAAACAAAATAGAGGAATTTTATGCACCGACAACTTCTATTCCAAAGTTCATAAAATTTTTAATCAAATGATCTTGTTCCAAATGTAACATGGTTAATGTATCAATACTTTTTCTACTCAAAGCATCGTCCACTTTATTTTTATTTTCCTAGATGGTAATGAATCATTCAATCATAATCCTTGCTTAATTACATTCATCTCCTCCATCTCATTTTCAATTCTTTCTAAGTGAATATTTCCTTCAAACTTTTTTGGTTAGTATATATTTCACATTTTACTCCATACATATGATGCCTCCAAATTTTTAAAGCAAAAACAATGGTTTCTAATTCCAAATCATGTGTAGGGTAATTTAACTCATGAGGTTTCAATTGACTTAAAGCATAATCAATTACCTGATCATTCTACATTAGGACACAACCAAGTCCTTTTAACGAAGCATCACTATAGATAACAAATTCTCCATCACTATAAGGTAATTCCAATACTAGAGCTTTCACCAATATTCTTTTCAATTCTTGAAAACAATCATCACATTCCTTTGTCCAGATGAACTTAACACCTTTTGAATTTAACTTAGTCAGTGGGCTAGATAACTATGAATCATTCTCAAAAAACCTTTTGTAATAGCCTTACAAACCAAGAAAACTACAAATCTCGGTTATAATTGTGGGTCTTGGCCATTCTTCAACAAATTTTGTTTTATCCGGATCACCAGTTATGCCATTTTTTTAAACAATGTGACCAAGGAATGAAATTTATTGTAACCAAAACTCACACTTGCTGAATTTCATATACAATTTATTTTCTATTAAGGTATTCAATACAATGCTTAAATGGATTTCATTTTCCTCTTTACTTTTGTAATATACGAAAATGTCATCAATAAACACAACCTCAAACTTATCCAAGAACTCAGGGAAAATTTTATTCCTAATAAACATGAATACTTTAGGTTCATTGGTTAACCTAAAAGTCATAACTACAAATTCATAATGGCTATATCAAGTATGAAACACGGTTTTAAGAATGTATATTTCCTTTACTTTCAACTAACGGTACCCCGATCTCAAGTCAATCTTTGAAAAATACTGAGCTCCCTAGAGCTGATCAAACAAATCACCAATATGAGGAAAAGGATACTTGTTCTTAATAGTGATATTATTAAAGGATCAATAATCAATGCAAAGCCTCATTGAACCATCTTTCTTTTTAACAAAGCAGACTGAAGCACCCCACGGTGATGTGCTAGGTAAAATGAAACCTTTATCTAACAACTCATGCAATTGTTTCATTAACTCTAAAAGTTCAATTTGAGCCATTAGATAAGGGGGTTTTGAAATAGTATTAGCATCAGGAACTAATTCAACAGTAAATTCAACTTCCCTATCATATATAATACCAGGAAACTCATTAGTAAAAACATCAAGATACTCATTTACTACTGGAACATCATTAATCTTAACAGTTCCTTTGTTTTCAGCAATATATTCAAGGTAAAATTCATTTCCATCTTTCACTAGTTTCTCATCTTCTTGATACATTTTCAGATATAGTGGTTTATTCTTGTACACAAACTGAAATTCTTTCTAAAAAGAAACCCTTTTAGCTCTACATTCAATCTTTTCATGGTAAACATAAATCCAATCCATTCCCAAAATAACATCAAACTCTACTAGAGGAAAAACAATAAGTTTTTCAGGTAAATTATTTCCACAAATAAGGATTTTGAGATTATTATAATTTATTTTTACCTCAACATTTCCCCCAGTTGTTTTTTACCATAAGTTCTGGATTCATTTCTTAAGGTGGATTTCCAAATTTACCCAAAAATTTCTCAGAAATAAAAAAATGTGTAGACCCTGAATCAAACAATACATTGGAATAATCTAAAAAATAAAAAAAATTACCTGATACCACTTCATTTGATGGTCCCACATCAACCGTAATAGTATCAAAATATTTTTTCCCCATCCTTATTCTTTTGATCTATCTGGTTTCCACCTTATGTAATCAACTTTGGACACACATTGGCATAATTCCCAAACTCATTGCAACAAAAATATCATACCGCGAGCTTTTCATTGCCTTCTTGATCATATTACTTATAGTTACGAGAAATATGATCGGTCTTACCACACCGGAATCACTTTACAAATTTTTAGATACATTCTCTAGGATTCTTTTTACCACGCTTATCACAAGATGTAAATTTAATTTTCTTACATGCAGCCTTCTTTGATGAATACTTTCCCTTTGCCTGCCAACTAGACCTATTCTTTTTCTTGCTCTCATGGAACACTTGATCAGTAGAAAACTCTATTTCTACCTTCTCGATATATCTGACAAGTTTATCATAACTTTTGAATTCATGATAGGCTAATGCTCTTCGATATCATGGATTCAGTCCTGATTAAAATAAATTTATCTTATTATCAAGATCTCAGATGAAATTAATATCATACCTTTCCAGTTAAGTGAACCTTTCTTCGTAAGCAGCCACTAAGTCATCCTCCTACCTCATTTCCAAGAATTTTTTTTCCATCCTAAGTTGAACTACCTTGGGAAAATATTTCTCCAGAAACATACCTTTGAATTCATCTCAACCAAGAGCATCAATCTCCTCACTACCCCTGATATTTTTAACCATAGACCACCACTGATCTTCTTCTCCTTCCAAATGATAAATAGAAAGAATAACCTTTTGATTGTCTTTACAACCCATGACATTGAAAATCTTTTCCAGTGCTTTCATCCACCCTTCAGCTTGAATAGGGTTAGATGATCCTTTGAATGATGGGGGATGTTGCCTCATGAAATGATCCACTATAGACATGTTCCTCTAGGGTTGATCTGGTTGATCTTGTGCATTTATACCACCACTATGTATAGCCTAGTTCAACTATTTGATAACTACAAAAAATTGTTTAGTTCTTATTCCAACCATATTAGGATGCTGATTAGGAAGGTAATTCTCTTCTGTATTCCTTCCCAGCACTATTGCTCTGTTTCTTCTACGGAAAACCATTCTCAACAAACATATATTAGATGAAGAAACATGGTAATATCCAAATTCTATATCATTTCAATTTGACCATAATGTAAAAATAATTTATGGATATTCTATTAACAAAATTCTAACTCCTAAAGTTATTTAAACTGACTTCTGGTACCAACTATAAGTCCCTAGCCTTAAACATTACATAATATTGAATTAAGTTAATAATTCTCATTGAGGATATTTTTAGGTTTATAGATTTAGATAATTAGGCCATAACTTATACATAATAGCTTTATTATTAAAAATAGACATTCTACTCACTGTTCATTTTCATTCATAAAACAAAAACTTTTAAAAAAAGAACATGGTTTTGTATCATTCTTAAACATCACAATTTTTCCTTGATCCCATGCTTGACTATATTCTCTTTTAAATCATATGAAAAAAATTTCAAAACATGGGATGAGTATAAAAATCTCATTAATGGATACACAAAGAATGAAAAATGTTAGTTTTTCAAAACAACAGGTAAACCATGAATACTTTATCATAAGTAATAATTTTCACATTTATGAAGTAGTAAATACTATTCATTGAATAAAATCTCATTTCTTACACTTTTTTAACTAAAATATTACCATAAAACCCATAAAAAGAACACATAAAATTTAAAAGGTAAACTTGGGACATAATCATGCTTAAATTGAAAAATTATACGATCGACTTCCACAAATCATTCTTACAAATGGAATAGTCATAAGGCCGACTTCTATACCCAGTGAATTGGAGTTTATAATGTAACCACCCATCCTTGATTTATCATAGAACCACTCGTCATTTTGTTTATCACATAACCACTAGTCAAATGTTCAAGTACCATTATATAGTCATCACACATAAAAGATTGCGAATATCAACATTTCAATCATAAAATTTAATTTTCAATCATAAGAAATAGTTTCAAGATATTGAAATAGTAAATCCACTTTCAAAACCATTTTCAAAACCAAAATATTTAAAAAGGTTATATGGTATTTATTATCCATTTAAAAACATTATGGCTTGTTAAGAAATCCAAATATCAAATAATGCTCGCGGCGGCAGAAAGTTCATTGTCCCTACATACATTAAAAAACATTCCTTTTATCGTTTAGTAAAACATTTTGTAGAAAAAATATTCTCTTTGAATGAAAGTAAAATTCAAAGGGTTTTATTATACACCGTGTAAAATAAGTAGGTGTATATTATCAAAACATGCCCCAATGAAAGGAGATTGAGACGAAGTCCCTTACCTTGAGTCTGACACTTCTTGTATGTTCTGTGTTCTTCCTAAATAATAAACTTAAGTTAATTTCTACTTGATTAATAACCTTTTTCAAGTTTATTATTCCTTTTATATCACTTATTACATTGTTATAACAATTAGTTAATTATTTGAGTTCATATCAGACATTTTTTCGATGTTCAGAACTTGAGTCAAAAATGAACTAGTTATAATTACAAATTGTCCATGTGGTAAAAATTACATTATCTCCGAAATGAAATTCATGATTTAGATATCATATATATCCAGTATATTTGTATTTAGTATAGTCCATATCATTTGGATATAATAAATGAAATGCACTGTTCCTGGAGATGGTAAGTCGTATGTATGCATGAACGTTACTTTCATTTATTTTTCATAATTAAATTAATGAAAAAAATTATACCTAGGTATATTATAATTAAAGTATAATATAATATATAAGTTCATTAACTCCATCCTTTATATGTTCCATGTATGGCATGAACGAGTCACATCACATTGAGGGGGTGGTAATCCATACTTCCTCAAAGGAAATTATCATATTTATACGACATGAAAAGCATAAAGGTATGTTCTAAATGAGAATTACAGAAGAATAGAGATAAAATAAATATTATATATATAATTTATAATTACATTTCCATCATCATAGCCACCATAAGAGGTGGTAATAAAATATTGAACAACCATCATTTTGTGAGGCGGTAGTTCATCGTCAACAGAAATAATATGTTTTATACCCATTAGATGGAGGTTTGTGTAAGTGTAGTTCAAATAATTCTCATAAAAAACCTAGTATATTGAGGATACTTTTTTGTTATATAAACAAATAATATGAATATAATAGGTAGTGTAGAAGGAAAAATAATCTAAAGGAAGTTGATAGAAGAGGTTACCTCAAATCAGATAACTTCTTTTGATTTGAGCCAAAGGGCCCTCTTGAATTCCCTTCTTACTAGGGTAAGTCTTCTAGGAAGAAGGGAGGAATTTTGGGAGCATATTGGAGCATATTTTGGATGAGAAAAGGCGCTTTATAGGTGCGATTAATGGGTTATAGGTGGTTTCCTTTCATAAGAGGGAGGAGGGGTGCTTTAGGAATGTCTCGAAATGTTATTTTATTATTAATTGGTTTTCAAATTATAATACCCTAAAAGTGATATATTTAAAATATCAGATGATTTTGGGTTTAAATACTCTTATAAAATGGGTTTTAGACAAGTTCTTGTCATAAAATTAGCCTTATCTTTTATCTTTAACCCATAGTAAACTAATTTATATTTTACCATGCCTTCTTGTATATTCATAATATATGGTTACCATAGTTACTATAAAATTACAAGTGACAAAAAAATGTATCACTAATTACATTTTTAACATCATATATTTAATTTAGATGAATTGAGGATTTTTAGGACTATTATATCATTTAATAAAATATTAATTGATTTAAAAACTCATTTCTGTCAATTTTTACACTATTCATATCATGACTTTTTAAAAATACATAACAAATTGATTCATTATAAAAAACATTATTAATTAAAAGATAACAAGTAATAATAATCCATAAAATTATTGTATGGCATATATAGTTTCAAAATAAATTTATTTTCATATTTATAATCTCATTTATTTAAATCTTACATTAATAAGGTAATCGCTACACCACCATTGTGCCATAAATAAATTTATTTATTTGATTTCTATAAATTATAAATAAAATACCATGATGTAGTAAATATTTTTCTCTTTCTAATGAATATATATAGTCGAATATGTAACTCATATAACCCATTATAAAAATTATTTTAGTAAAAGATACTTCTTTATGTTATATTTTCCTTAACTTCAAATTAAAAGTAATTAAATGTCATTTTCACACAAAAGTGGCTCCATGGGGTCCTAAAATAAACCCAAGGATTCCCATGGTTATACATATCTCATAAAATAGGGTTAGGATATGTGTTATGGTAATTTAATATTATTATAATATTATTTTTTTACCCTTATTTACCATATTTACCCTTTAACTATGGTAGATAAAATTACTGAAGTTACTATTCATAATGTCTAAAAATAAAAGTTATCTATTTAAAAAATTTCAAACTCCTGATTCTGAATATAGAATCCATTTTTCTATATTCAAAAAACAGAAGTTGCATAAATTAATTTAAAATTAATTCCCATTGTCCAAACAGAAAAGTTTGTTTTTAAGAAGTAAAAACTACCAAAAGATTAACATGTGTTTATGTCCAATTTCAAAGTGAAATTACTTCCAATGACCAACATTGTATTAAATTATAAAAATATAATCTAATTACACTTTAAAACCAATTAAAATGGAAATATAATCATATAAATAAATTATATGAAATGATAGTTTTGACTTAAAATGCAGTATTTTTCATTATTCATTAAAAAATGAACTTTAACAAAAAAATACCAAAACAATTACCCAAAGGAAATTTTTATGCTCTTATTCTAAAAAAGAAGTTCATTTTGTAAAATTTAACATATAAAAGTAACAAAAAATAGATTTAAAAAGGGTTCTCCATCAAAAGGCGATAAAACTACCTTTTAAAAATATTAGAGTATGTTTTGCTTAAAATTGGATTCATTATCATTTTATGCCTCTATATTTTATTGGATAAATGTAAAAACATTTAACAAACATGTTTAATAATAATATGGATAGTTATTTTCATTCCTTCCAATACAACGTCTAGGTGTTAACTACCATTTAAAATAATAATATTATATTATAATTATTATTCTCAGTATGACTCATTCTTTTGTGCAACATAAGATTTTGAAGAAACTCATTGTTGTGTGTTATATAATCCATAAAACATATTTTCCCCTTTAAATTAAAATTAAAATTTAATTCTAAAATATTAATAAATATGAAAATGTCATATTCTTTATTTACCTAGGATGTTACAAAAAGCTAGAACACCATATTCATGTTTTAGTGTTTAACTTGTGGTGGTTTATTTTATTCACAGGGGGGTTTAGTGATTCTCTAAAGGTGGTAAGTGATGTTTTAGTAGTAGATGTGTGGAAAAATTCTATGTCATGGAAGTGGTGGCATTAGAATTCTAGTGATGAACCAATGAGGTTCTTGTCTAATTTTATTGGGGGAAGGCCATATTAGCCTTGGAGGTGGTGGATGTGAATACTTTATAGGAGGTTTTGATGGAAAGGATGAGTGAAAATGTTGTATGGTGTTCTTTTGGTTGTTGGGAACTGTGATTTGGGAAACGTGTTGGGTAAATTGTGGAAGTTGTGCTTGATATATAAGCATCCTTTGAGGAGCATCTGATGCATGTGTTGGATCACGGTAACAAAGTGTTGTGGGGAAAGGAAAATTTGATAGCTCATGTATTATGGAAACATGGTTTTATTCAATAGGAAACATGGGAAGGAGAATCAAACATGAGGGATCAGTGTCCCGATATTATTTACATGGAATCTTGGAGACTCTTTTGAGTACAACTCAAGGACAAGTTGTAATTAGGTGGGGAGACTGTAATATTATAACCTTTTTTGGATATTTATAAGGATTATATATAGGTACTATTTTTATTTGTTCTGAGTTTTTTTGTGGTTTTTACCTTCAGGTGTGTTTTGGTGAAAATGTAAGATTTTGGAAATAAGTTGGAAAGTGCATGGTGGGCACACGGTTCTCTCAAACCATGTGCTCCAGCCCAGTAAACCTTACAAACCTAAATAAAGGGAATTATCATGGCTAAAAAAGGTTTGTAAATCTATGTGCCCTATTAGGATAAACTGTGAACCACCTAGAATAGGCGGATGGTTTGGAAAACTGTGCACCCCTTCCCAGAAAACCGTGAGTGCGGTTTTAATTAATCTAAAATTTAGATTAAAAAATAAATGAATCCCCATTTTAACCCCAAATCAAACCCAACTCAAAAATAATAGATTCCTACCAATTTTGGGGGTCCTCAGAGGTATTCTAATCCCTTCTAACCACTGTTATTTCTGATTCAAATTTTGGATTGAAGATCTTCACCCCACCAGATATAGGGATCTAATTCCATGTGATTTCATTCTCTATCACCTCTCCCTCATCTTTTAGAGGGATGATATCATCTGCATTATTGGATCTAGATCTTGGATTGATCTATATCTATAGTTTTGGTCTCTAGATCACTCAATATTGAGTTAGGGTTTCGATCCAGATATCATTTTAGGTTGTTATTCCACTCAAATTGGGGATTTTTTTTGGCAAGTCGTCATCATCAATCTTGATTTAGGTGGTATATAATTCAAATCCAAATGTCTTCATTTCAATTATGTGTATGTCATTTTATAATTTCTATTAGATAACTAGAAATTGAGTTCCCAATTGAATTAATTAATTGAGTTAATTGTGAAATTGGGAATATTAAGATTTTGAATTGGAATAATTAATTGTTGAATTAATTATGGGTTTGATGATATTTTGGGACTTGATTAATTAATTATTGAATTAATTAATGAAAATGGTTGGTATTAATAAATTTATTTATTTGGAATTATTAATTATTGAGCTAATTATGTCGAGATTGAGGTTATTGAAATTCAATAGTTAATTTTTGACTTAATTATTGTTACATTGAATTTTTTGGATTGGAATAATTAAGTGTTGAATTAATTGTTGAAGATTGTTTTGATTATTAAATTTATTAGGATTATTAATTAATTTTTAATTTATTTGATATTGTTGATATTACTAATTAATTTTTGATTTAATTAATGGAATTGAAGTGGATTAATTAATTATTCAATTAATAATTGGAATATTGTAATTGTGAAATTAGAATAAATAATTGGTGAATTAATTATTATAATATTATGATTTTTGAATTGGGATAATTAATTATTAAATTAATTATTGGGAATTTTCTTTATTATAGAATTGATTGAAATGGATTAATTAATTGATGAATTAATTAATAAATTATAAATATGATGCAATAGAATGAATGTTATTAATTAATCAATGAATTAATTAATGGGGATTATTGTGATAATGGAATTTAATGAATTGGATTAATTAATT
Organism: Viscum album; assembly: GCA_963277665.1. Lineage (NCBI taxonomy): Eukaryota > Viridiplantae > Streptophyta > Magnoliopsida > Santalales > Viscaceae > Viscum > Viscum album. The sequence continues at coordinate 2,116,921,565 of OY728136.1, forward strand.
GGTGAACTAATTAATGGGGATTTTTGTTTTGATGTAATCAAACTAATTGTATTAATTAGTCGGTGAATTAATTAATGTGGATTTTTGGATGATGCAATTTAATGAATTCAATTATTTAATTGGTGAATTAATTAATTGGGATTATCTTGATTATTAAATTGAATGAATTGGATTAATTAATGGGATTGAGATGATTAATTAATTATTTAATTAATTAATGTTATTGATGTGAATAGTTAGTTATCGAAATAAATAATGGAATTGATATGATTAATTAATTATTAAATTAATTAATGTTAGTGGTTAGATTAGTTAATTGTTTAATTAACTAATAGAATTATTTTGATTAATTAATTGTTGATTTAATTAATTTTACTGATGTGATTATTTAATTATTGTTTAACTAATGGGATTGATATGATTAATTAATTATTGAATTCAATAATTTTATTGATGTGATTATATAATTTTTTAATTAATTAATGTAATTGATGTGAATAATTAATTGTTCGATTAATTAATGTTATTGATGTGATTATATAATTTTTGAATTAACTAATAGATTTTATGTGATTAATTAATTTTTGAATTAATTAATTTCATTGACGTGACTTGTTGATTTTTAAATTAACTAGTAGAATTATTATGATTAATTAATTATTGAATTAATTAATGTTATTGATGTTATTAGTTAATTTTTGAATTAACTAGTGTTTTTATAGTGGTTAATTATTTATGGAACTAATTAATGGAATATGGTGAATAATAAAATATGAATTGTAAAAATGGAATCCATATATGATAATCGTGTTTGGGACATGGATTGATGAAACAATATCCCCTGGTGTGAATTGAAATGATGAATGGTAATAATGGCATTAATATGTGATAATTGTATGTGGTACATGGTCTTCTACATCAAATGGAGATAGTGTGAATAAGAAATGATGGATGGTAACAATGGCATTCATATGTGATAATCAAGTGTAGGACATGGTCTGCTACAAAAAAATCACATAGTGTGAATTGAAATGATTAATGGTAAAAATGAAATTTATAAGTTATTTGAGTTAATGAATGTTAAAAATTGAATTCATATTTGAATTGATACAAAGAATGGTAAAAAATCATTCTAAGATATGATATCCCTCATAGTTAGTTTAGACTTCATAATGGCCCGAAGTAGGTATTGAGAGTTTGGGAGTCTTAGGGAACCTAGGTGTTATGTGGTTAAATAAAGAGTAATTGAATAAATGAAAAATTATTTACTCAATTAATTTTATTTTATTTTTTATACAACTGCATACACTGTTATATACTGTATATTGTTTTAGATGTCGTTGGTGGTGGCCTATTGAGCTGTACTCACACCCTACTTGAGCTTCTTAAACAGCACTCGAATAGACTTCATGCTTTTATGACGGGACAAGGGAAAATCTCCTACTTTAAATTGATGATTTGGGATGGAGATTAAATGAGGGAACCTTATTTGGTTTGGGACATGGGATTTTTTAGTGTCTTTATTTTTGGGTTTTCATTTTAACTCTTAGAATGTATTATAGTATGGGATGTTTACTATTAGGTTTTGATATTATATTTCCATATTTGGTCATCTTGTGATACTGGTATTATCCTGGTTATGATTATATGTAATTTGTTTATTGATTATTTATTTGTATGGTGGTATTACTCTGATAAAGAGGGTATAGAATCCAGATGATTGATATTAGACTCTTGCTACTAGTTGGAAGACTTCAACATAAGGGGAGGTTAATGAATGGTCATGTGACCAACCATCTTGGGGAACCAGTGTGTGGAACCTGGGTTAGGGCATTAAAATTTGCTTCTCTAAAATATCACTTGAATAGTCGATTATAAATATAAAAACAACCAAAATATACTCATTGGATTCATTGGAAAAAAACATCAGAATATGAGATAGGACCCCCATTCCTATCAACAAATTATAGGGTCCTATTATGAATACTTTGTCTATGAGCAATAATTATGTAGTTTAGCTTCTAAAAAATCCATGATATCATAAAATTAATGTAGTATTTTGAAAATAAAACTAAACAATTGAAGTATATTAAAATGTTACAATGTAAATACAACATATATTAAGAATAATGAAAACTAACACTCTATTTGATGAATAAAAATTCCTTCTAAAAAACAAAAAATCCTACCCTTTTTTAGTCGATAAATCTTCCATTTAAGAAAACAGATAATAAAAATGGGGGATAGATAAAAAAATTCCACCCCCATTTTTGAGGAGTTTTTAATTTTATAAATATTTATGAAATAAAAAATAGATTAATGATAACTTTATATTGATCATTCCACTATTTTTTTATTCATTTAAATATTTTTAGAGTGATGTGTTTTTGGAAAAATATCACCAGGTTGGTCTTTTGATCTGATGAAAGGAAGAATATTATCTCATTTTTTATGTGATTATAAAGAAAATTGTTTCTTATATCTTTGTTATTTTCCCATATGTGATGTTCTTGTATCTTATAAAAATATATATAACTTGTGTTATCACAAACAATTTAAGTCTTTTTGAAACACATACCAAAAATAAATGAGTGTTTGTTTCAACCACAAGACTTGGGAAAAACAACTTTCATCTACTATATATTCATCTCTATTCATAAAAAGTGCTACTGAATGTTTTTTTGTATGATCGAGACACTAATGGTTATCCTAAGAAGTGAAATATTCCAAATGTAATTTTTCTATCCATTTAACATCCATAGAAGACATCATATGAAAAAAATGAAACTTCAAAATCACTTCTCAAGGAATAAAATATAACAATATCTAATGTTCATTTATTATAAATAAATAATTTTTTAGGGAATTAAGATTATATTTTTCATATATACATGAAATATTACTGAAAATCACATAGAAAAAATAATATCTCATCAAATAGTGAAGATATAATTTAAAATTCCAATCATCCAATAAAAACAATTTTGATCAACCAATTTTCCATATTAATCAAGATTAAGAGTTTTATATGTTTAAATAAGAAAACTTATACTATTATCATTTTCCAAACCAAAACATTTGATATTTTTTTTAATTTATGTTATTTATGATAAAAAAACTTCCTTCTATTTTTTGAATTTTTTTAAAACAAAACAAATTGTTCACCCAGAATCATCATATCAAACTTTGATTTCATATATTCTAAAAAGGGATTAAAATAAATTTTTTAGTATATGGGTTCAATATGATGGTATCCTTAAAAAATTATTTATAAAAAGAGTTGTATTAGTTTCCCTTAAATAAATACAAAGTAAAAAAATATGGTAAGTCTATCATACCATTCCCTTAGAGAATATTTAAATATATAAACTACCTTAGTAAGTTCATAAACATGTTTTCAAAAAAATCAATATTAAAACAAGGTGTCTATTATAAAAAAAACATCCCATGTGAACATATATATTATGAAAATAACACTTGTAACACCCCAAGATTTCATAGTACGTTATTTTTTCAAAGTAATTTAATAACTTGCACTACACGAAACACTGAGTTCAAGTGCATCACGACTTACCAAACTAGTCATTCAAAAGCAGTTATAAATAGTGTTAACTGAATTTTGAACTTTATATAATCCTTATAATTTTATAATCCATACTATGAGTTTCGTATACATAATGTAAGAACTGATTCATTTTTTGCAGATAAAAGAAGTATTTTTCAAAAAATGCACTTTTACCGCCTTTTATTGGTGAACCCTTCTTAAATTAAATATTTAAAACTTTTATATATTAAATTTGACAAAATAAACTTCTTCTTTAGAATCATCACATAAAAGTTTAGTTTCTATGAATTTTTTATGTTTTTCTGAAAACTTTCATATTTGGGTGAATAGTGAAAAATACTAAATTTTAACTAAAAAAACTTAATTTAATGAAAATAATTTATAGTGTTAAATTATACATTTGAGTGGTTTTAAAGTATAATTAGATTATATTTTTACTATTTAATTAAATATTGTTCATTGGTAGTAATTTCACTTTGAGATTGCACATAAACAATTATCAATCTTTTGATAGTTATTATTTCTTAAAAAACTGATTTTTTATTTTGACAACGGGAATTAATTTTAAATTAATTAATGAAACTTCTATGTTTTTAATTTGGTAAAATACACATCATTTTTGGATTCGGAATATCAAAATTATCTTAGGGTGAATTTTTTGTATTTTCCTAAAAACATTCAATTTTTTATGAATAGTGAAAAACAATGAGTTATTGGTTAAAACTGACTTTTTATTTAAATAATTATTTATTTTATTTAAATTTATTTTAGGTAAAAATAGATACATAATACCCATATAAGTTCAATTTAATTCATTGGAGAAATTTTATATTAATTTTAGATATACAAAATCTTATTGAACTTTTTACCGTCTTTTACCCACCTCCTAGGAGATTTTGAAAATTTTCATAAAACTTAATATTACCGCTTCGAGACATGGTTGATATCAGTAAGTTAAATGTGGTTCAATGAGATGAAAATAATTTTTGGTGAAAAGTAACTTTTTACTTTTATTTACCACGGTTAAAAGTAAATAGTGTAATTAAGGGTAAAAATGATATTAATATTACCCTAACACATGTCCTAATTCTATTGGACAATTTTATCTCGACCAAAAATAACCTTAGGAATAAAATATTATCATTTAGGTCCACTTGGATTAGATTAGAACATTTATTATTATTTAATTCAAAGAAGAGTTAAAAGAGTTAAAATCAACATTTAATAACTAAAACATTTATAATATATGGTTACACATAAGATAAATTAGATTATAAATATTAATTATAAAGATAAAAATATTTCCTACATAATGGTATTTTATTTATAATTTTTAGACATTAAATAATTTAATTAATTTATGACACAGTGATGATTTATTAATTACCGGATTAATGAAAGATTAAGATAATTGATATTATAAATACCCAAATAAATGTAATTTGAGAATTTTTATGAATTAAACTAATTTTTTAGGATAATATGACATTTTATTATTGATTTAATTAACTCTTTTCGAAGTAATCATGCTTTTATGAATTTTAAAAAAATAAAATTCCAAATAGTGTCAAAATTGACATAAAAGAGTTTTTAAAACAAATATTATACTATTAATTTATATTCTATTCCAAAAAATCTAAGTTTTGGAAAAAACGGATTATATAATGATAGGTGTATCATTAATTAACCACTAGGGGTTCTCTTGTAAGTATATAGTAATTTTCTTAACCATATAATATAAAAATACAAAGAGACATGGTAAATGTCAGTCTATTTAACTAAGGGTTAAATATAAATGATAAGGTTAATATAGTGACCCAAACCTATCTAAAACCTATTTTTGAGTGTATTTAGACCCATCCCCACCATATCATAGAAATAAATCAATTTTAATCCATTAAAAACCTAATATTAATTTATTATAAAATAATATTTTAGGTTTTTCCTAAGGTGCCCCTCACCCCTCTTATAAAAGGGCACTCCCCCTTCTCTATAATTCACACCTTCGGAGCCTTTTTCCTTGGCCAAAACCTAAAAAAAATACCTTATAAACTTCCCTAAATTCATCCTAGAGGCCTTAATTTAGTCATAAATCTAACTTAAGGAGCCCTTTTGATCAAATAAAAAAGAAGAACCCGAAGAAGAGGTAATGATTTCCCCACCCTCTTTCAAGTTCCTTTCTTCTTCCACTTATTCTTTCTTTTTTATTTCCATTCTAAAATAATAACTCTAGTATCTTCTATATAATGTTATTTTATTATAAATATGGTACAAAAAAATTCATTATTCTATCCATCCTTTGAATAACATGTCACCATATGTGCATACGTACGGCTTACCTTCTCCATGTCGTGGTGTAATTGTTATTAAATACATGATTATTTGGATGGGTATGATAATGATATGCAATTTATGTAAATAATAAATATAACATGATAATGATTCTTTATATATGATATACCATCAAATTATATATTATTTTAATATCTAAAGAATGATATTTTCGCTCGTGCGTATGTATGGACTACCGTCTCCACGAACGCGATGAGATTCATTCCCCATCGTATCCATTCACGAATAATTTTCATTTTATGGTTAAAAATAATGTTTAAAGACTTAATATCATTCTAGATATGAATAAAATACAACCTGTACATAAAAAACATGGATTATGTAACAAATCATATAAAGTAAAACGAATCAGTTAACACTCGAAACAACGATAATACTAAGATATTATTAACAAAGCAATGTTAAAAGATCATATATGATATCATATTAATGTATATTATTCTTGTATATTTTAATAACAATTATTTCACAATTATACATGAGGTTAACCTACCCTAGACCAAGGAAAAGTACAAGGTAAGGGTTTATTTCTCAATCTCTTCATTATCCGAGGTTGTTTATATGTAATTATCTACTTGGACCTCTTTATCATCCACATCCATGTTTCTTAAAAATGTGTTTAAAAACATTCTTACTATTTTATAGAATATGGGTTAAAGTCATTTATACCCTTGTTTTAATTTTTATAATATATTTATAAAGGAATTTTACGATCATTTTCCAAACAAGGTACTTTATAACCTTTTTGACAAAATTAAGGTAAGAATGTCTTTTTTTAACTTATACGGCAGGTGCGGCTATTTTCCGCCGTTATAAAATCTTTGAAGCATCCCTTACAATCTTATAAGATTATTTTAAAAATAAAGGTTTTATTTTATAATTATGTTACTTTTAAATGATTTCAAAAAGGATATATCTCTCTCAAATAGTTTTGATTTCATCTATGTCAACATCCTTTGTTGGATTTTAAGCTTATTTGAACTTGATTTATTATGATACAAAACTTCCATATTTTATTGAAGGTTTTGTGATATGTTTGACTATGGATGTGTTATTTTTATACCATTCATGGTTTATGGATAAATTATTGACATTTCGTATGCTAGTTTCAATATGAATGTTTATGTTATGTTTAAACCTTTTCATATGAGAAATACATTGGACTTAGTAAGTGACGGGTGGAGTCCGCTATAGCCCCTCGATGCATCGGTAGGTCTTATGAAAAAAACTAGTGTCTTGTCACAAGTCCTTGACAAAATAATATTTTTAGTCTTGGCATAAGGCCTTTACTATATGGTTATGATAGTCTGGAATTATGCATTCCATTATTATGAAAGTGGTTATTGATATTGCATGTGATTATTCGACTAGTAGAATATCCACGTGAATAAGTAAATGGAATTATTTCATTTTAGTTTTTCCATATTATGTTTAAGTTTAAGTTTAAAAGGCTTTTGTTTTAGTTATACATTGCCTTAAATGTTTATGATTATTTGTGAAAGTTTCTGCTATATTGTTATCCTTACTGAACATCTGAGCTCACCCCTTTCTATGTTTTATTTTTCCCAGGATGTGAAGAAGTATTTTATGACTGGCCTGTAGGGATAGTCTAAGGGGATATGAGTGTCGACTATGGAGACTATGTTGTTTTAGTTTTCATTTTATGATGTAATTTAAGACTTATGAATGTATCTAGTGTTTCTAAGGCGACTAAACTAATCGGTCTTTCGAGGCTTGATCTTTTGTGATCATGACAATGTTATGTAATAATGCACCGAATCTGGGTAACTGGGGTTGGGGAAATACAACACTTCACAACCATTTGATAAAGAGTAAAATTAATATGAGCTATAATGTCTATACATATTAGATTGATTCAAGTCTTGCAAATCTTTCATGGATTTCTTTATAATCTATTCCTTCATTTTTATAGTGATCTTTAGCAGAAATCCTTTCTTTTTTTTAAATGATATTTCTATTTTCATTAAATTTATTTTGAAAAAACCATTTTACTTAAATTTCAAGAATATTTTTAGGTAATTATACTAAAATAAAAACTTTTTCAGCACAAATTCATTGAGTTCGTATTTCATTTCCATTGTGAAATATTCATCACTAAAATTACAATCATGTATTTTAGGTTCAAACTCTGATAAGAATAAAAAATATTCACATTTATTTATTATGTAATTTCTAGTATTTTCTTGTAGAACTATGTCTCTAATGATATTATCAATGATATGATTCCTTAAGAATTAATTATTTATTAGATAAGTAAAAAAAATATTCAACAGAAGGTCTTTATTTTTCTAAAGGAAAAAAATCTGAAATTATAAGTTCTATTGATCTTCAATCCATTTAATTTTAAAAAATGGGTTGAAAATAATTATTTGGATTTTAAAAATATTTTTTTTAAATGTAATCTAGTTTTATGGATTCAAATTGTTTAAAAATATAATGGTGAGTCTCATAAAATTTAATATTCAACATTTTCTCAATAGTGTTTGTTTGTTTTTGAAAACATGATATGACTTAGTAGCTATATAATATAAAAGGAATCTTTCCTTATCATATTTTAGATAAAATTTATGTATATGGACTTTTTTATTCATAATGACTACTTAAAATCCAAAAACACTGATGTGATAATGTTTTGGATTTCTTCCAGTTGATAACTAAAAAATAATTTTATTAATAATATGTTTAAATAAAACTGTATTTATAATATAACAATAAGTACTAATAGATTTAACCCCAAAAAATTATCAATTAATTATTCATTCAACATATTTCTAATAATTTCTTGAAGAATTAAATTTCTTCTCTCATCAATACTATTTTTTGTGGAGTTATAGGTGGTGAGAAATTTTTAGTAGTTTCTTTTTCACTAATAAAAGGTTCAATTTAAAAAATTTCAAATTCACCACCATGATTACCTTAAAAATAGAACCAAAATTGTGTTTTTATCAATTCTAAATTGATAAATAATACTCTTAAAACAAAAAAAATCTTACAACTTATTTGATAGAAAATAAACCCATGTATATCTTGTGAAATCCTTAACTATGACATAATTATACTATCTTCATAAAATAATTCAAATTTTTGTAATACCAAATAAATAAATGTAAAAAATATTTAATGATTAAAAAGTTAATATTCTACTAATAGATTTAAATCTCAAATTATATTAAATAACATATTGACAAGGATCAAAAACTTTTGAAGAATTAAACCTTTTCTTTATTAAATACCTCACAAGTCCTTTATTATAATGTTTATAAAAAATTTGAACATTACAGTGTTGTAAACTTATTTTAAATGACCATGAATAATATTCAAATACATATATACAATATAGATCTTGGATTATAAGGTAGTTTAGGTTTTTAGTGTAACAATCTCAATCTTGTTAGTAAAAATATTATAATTTCCTTATGAACATTAAATATTTTATTTATCATACCTAGATTTCATAAGATAACATTCATCGTAGAACTAAATTAGGATAATGAAATTGTATTTTATCCCTAATACACAAGAAATTTTTTAAATTAAAGTATTATAGAGAAACTCATCATCACCTATACTGATTATTTCACCAAAAGAGTTATCTCTAAAGATTAATTTTCTACCTTTTAGTTTTTAAAAACTTCATAAGTACTTTTTACTTATTTTAACATGTATTGAACACCCACTATCTATGTGATGTGCTTTTTTACTAATAATACTAAACTTTCCTTTCATAAAATATCACAAAAAAGGTTTTGATACTAAGAATTTCTTAGTTTTATAATTATTAGTAAAAAACATTAAGAATTTACATCTATCCAACTATTTTAAATTATAAAGATAATATTTCTAAATAAATATATGATTTATAAAGACAAAAAATATTGAACATGTTTTAAGGAAATTTTAGTTCTCCAGTGATGTAATCGTTGACCATTTGTACAAAAATTTGAACCATTTGTAATAATGTAATTTTATTAGAAATATGAATTTTCTTATGTAAATATCATTTCATTGTTTTTTTAGATGGTATCAACTATATGTAAAGTTTATTAAAATTTTCTTTCATTAATGTACAACTTGATAGATGTTTTCTTAAATTAAAAATCTGATAATTATGTTTGACATCCAAATTCTTATCTTTATGAGTTGAAATAAAACTATATTTCATATCTAATTCAAATATAATTTTAGAAATTTAAAAATGTAGTTTTCAAATTTTACTATTGGTTATAGCATGATCTTCCTTCCATAATAATTTTTTTTTATCAATTTAGAATTATTTTTCTCAATAAGGATCACATATGTCATTATTTCTTCAAGTGTAAGTAAAGAAATCTCATCTTTTGATGATAAATTTTTTCTCTTTATAAAGATTTTGAACTAAATTAATCATAAAAATTATTATGATTATTTATTTATAATTTCAAATTAGTAAGGAATTTAGTGGCTACATTACCATTTATCAATTATTTTTCTTTAAAATATCAATATAAAAATCAATATCTTTTTAATAGTTATTACTCTCATCTGATGAACTATCTAAATATGTACCTCCACTACTTTCACTAGTAGTATCAATTGTTTTCAAACATATCATTCCTTTAAATTTATAATATTTATTTGTACTTTTTCCATTCCCATTCAACCTCATGAAATCAAGTATGATATTCCCTAGTTTTCTATATTCAAATCAAGTCAATTAAAGTGTAACATTCTTCTCACCTTTTCCATTTTGATTATTTTTGTACATTAAATTAATAACTTTCTTACCAAAAATTAGATTCATTTGTTTCTTAAGATTAGAAACTTCATTTTTACTAACCTTATAAGAACTATAACATAAGTCAACATTATATATTCTCTTAAACATAAAATATTTTTGAAATAATTTCACTAATCAATGATTTTGTATATGTAATTTCCCCAACATTTGATGAAAAATATACCATGTTCTTCTTTTTCCCTTTTCATACAATCTCTTAAAACAACATTCATACTATATAAGGGTTATAATAATATTAGAAGGATGTATTTGAGTAAGTTGTTTCATATCATCTATATCAATTATCTTATATCTACCTTTTTAGAAATAATATTAATGATCTTTTCAATAGGTTGGTCATCAAAAAATTCTTTCTCTCCAATAGAATGCATGATTTTTAAAATGGTAATAATCCTATGATGCATTTGGGCAATAGTGTCACCAGGTATGATTTTAAAATCCTCCTAATCAGTACAAAGCATATCCCTTATATTTTGTAAAATCATTTTTGTTCTAAAATGTTTCACTACATTATTTCTCCATATATTATTAATTTTTTAAAAGTTTAAATTTGATTATAAATATTCCTCATTATTGAGAACAGAAGAGTGTTTTAAACTCTATAGTTCAAATTATGTTGTTTTTCTCTTCTCTAGTTATAGATATAATTTTTTTCTTTGGAATTTTCAAATTTATAGTCATAATGAAAGAAATATCCACTCTAGTATTAGTCATAAAATCCTTCATAAGATTTCTCTAATACTCATAGTTAGCTCTATTAATAATTTTTGGTCTACTAAGATTTATATTCACAAACCTACAAATAGATAAACCATCCATAAAAAATAATCATTCACCTAGAACACAATTATTATAAGAATAAAAAATAAGTCTAGAATGCTATTATAATACCATTTTTTCCTTGAAAAGTATGATATATATACTAAAAGAGGGATATTAGGTGTAGTTTTTTGAACTATTTCAAAATTCATACTCTTGTACAAGATAATAAAATAAGGAAACATATAATATTAATTTTCATAATTAGATTATTCAATTATATTGATAAAAATAGAAATTATGTTCTTTTGATAAGTTTAATATAGATTAACTACCAAAAATATTGTGACTAAGAGACTTTATATAAAAATAGAAACTTATGTACAATATAACAAAAATATTCAACACCTAAAGTGAGTGGTATATTTTCTATAATCCAATTTGTTAAATACCTTTATAAATATAAATTTTTATATCATAGATTATAAACCTATATGTAAGTGTATATTCAAAAACCCTTTAGTACCTTGATAAACATAATAAAAATTTATCTTTTCTTCTTTTTGAAATCCCTTTATCTCAACTTCTGTCTCATTATCCTCAGGATCCCTTGATCTAATAGATCAAAACCAAAAAAAAATGAATAAATATCTTAATATAATTTACAATACAACATCACATTAAAAAATTCTTAATCTGAAATCCCTATAAGGAGATTAAAAATGGAATCACCCAAAGAAATTATAAGTTTCAGTCCTCAAAAAGTAAACTAGATTTAGAAAATATTTTATAATCATATGTTCTTCTTTACCTCAAGCTCGTGGTTTTATTTATAGTTGAATGTTTTAATGACATAAATTTTTGGATTCCACGATTCTAAGTTTCTTTTTCAACTACATTAGTATTACCATCTATCCTTTTTATGAATTCAGTATTTTTACTCTACTGATTAAGTTGTTTAATACCACTATAATACTCATTCTGAAAAATGAAAACACAAAGAAAACATCTTCTGAAACATTTATATATAAGAAATATATAAAAAATACATATGCCATTACTTTTAACAAAATTATAATTATAAACTTTCTTCATATTAAGGTAAATTTGATCAAAATTACTATTTTAATAGAACATAAAATTTAGTAAAACAAAAACATCAAAACTAAAAACTAATAAATATGTGTTTTGTGATTTCAAATGAATTTAATAGAAAAGTATTTCTAACAAATAAAAATAAGTTCCTTTTAATTCTTATGATATTTTATAAACATATTCAAAAATTCATTTCATATCCTTGATTTGATCTTTATTAAGTTTCTCAATGAATTATATAAAAATCATCAATGGATGTCATTCTCTCTTATCCTTATATCATACATATTCTTCTAAGTAACTTTTTTCTTCTTCATAAAAATTTTTTATTTAGTAAAATCTCTTGAAATTCATAATAATATTTTGATATCCCTATTTATAAAATAAATGGTTTATATTCAATCATGATTCCCTAATATAATTTACAATATCCAAGTTTTATGTCTTAAATTCCCTCAATTAAGTTAATTTATATATATTGGTGAATATACAAAATTAAATCTTTAATCCCTCAAAAAAATATCTCTGTATATTCTAAAAAAATATCCTATAAAATCATTCATCCTTCCCTAAATTAGAGGAATATAAAGTCTATAGATTATTTATAAATATGCAAATCCATGGAATGATTTCATGTTCTAAGATTTGGTTTTCATAATTCAACTATTTAATCATAAACTGAAATTGATGTCTCAGTCATCTAAAAAATAAATTAATTTTCTCCTTCTTCTCTACCATATATTTTATTAGAACATTGTGATAAATTATACCATACAATGATATAATTTTATTTTAAAATTTCTATTTGGAAGATCAGTATTTCTACAATAAAACAATAACCATTTCCTTTAAACTTCATTCAAATTATTTAAACAATGATGTGTTTTCAAAACTTCATGTGTCTATTGATTACTATAAACATCATCATTAACCATAAACATAATAAAAATAATTGTATGCCTAAATAATGATCTAATTGATAAAATAATGATATTTTTCTTCATCTTGGTGTCTAGATATTTTTTCTTTCATAATTAGAAATGTGGACTATAAAAACAATTATTTTTTCAATCATATTCATAGTATAATTTTCTGTGTAATTAATCGTGTATAAAACTACCCACCGCATGGTTTCCATCAAATTCAAATTATTTAGATTTTATCACTTATAAAAAAAATTCATGTTCTATATTATTTTATAGAACTCATAAATAGTTTCATTCTTTATCTTGATACCATTGGATCAGTTCAGACCAAACATTATTTTTAAGAATCATCACTCTTTTATTATTATTATTTATCTATCTAGAACATGCATATCATAGAGATATATTTATATCATTTCATTAAGATATATTATCTTGATTAACTATATGAAAAAAAACATGTGTAAATGATATGTATTAGTTCACATGAGCTTCTTAACATTGTAATAATATAAAGTCATATCTATTAATTTTTTCATAAAACCACACCATCATATTAAAAAAATATTGAATTACTCATACTTGGTGAGAAATAATTCATTTGTCTAGTGAAAACTCATTTAATCATAATAATAAAACATAATATTCAAGTATATCTTCAGACTCCATATGAAAGACAAATAAAATTAAAATAGATTCTTATTCTCTATGAACTTTATAGGAATATGATATACCCCCTCAAATTATACTGAAAACTCATCATCTTAATTAATATTCTTGCCTCTATTCACTCATCTCATGGGATCATCAATATCCTTGTATCCCATTATTGTTATCTTTAATATATATCATTATCCTTTTTTGTAATCAAATATATCTTCAATATTTTTTGAAAAAAATAAAGTATATTAATAAAAAACCCAACATGTAATATTTTATGGAAATTTGTAGGATCATTAATATCACCCGAACAAGTGCAGAAAAATGTCACATGTGACTCACTTAATAACTTGGTTTCATTCAAAACCAAAATTTTGTTGTTACATTTTAAATTTAATTATATAACTAATAAATTTTCTTACATGCTAATAATTTTTCTTTTAATTAGCATTTTCCATACTCGCATAGTAATTGGGAAAGAATATCATGCGTTCACACATTCCAAAATCACTATAATAAAAACACACAAAATTACAAATTTCTTATTAAATACATTACTTGAAATAGTTTTTTATCATAGTAATATATTTATTAAAATATAGTGTCTTATGTCTTTCCATTCAAGAGGTGTTATAAATCTAATTAAACTATTAATACGATGACTGTTAGGAATATTATAAAACTAATCCCCTTTAAGTGTAAATCGCAATACCTGATAAATGATAATATACCTAATGATCTTGATTACTCAATTATTTGAGTCAATATCGTTTCCCATTTTTAACCAAATTAACTCCATTGATAACCCATATTTCTTATAACTATAATTCTTTATGTAAATCTATTTTAACTATAAAATCATATTGAAAACCCCTATTGATTCATGTTTATTTCATATTAGTTTTCCTATATAAGATCTAAAGATATGTTAATGAGGTTATGGATTAATTATTTTAAAAAAAATTATGATATTTTTTAGAATAATATAAGCCAAAATTTTACCCCCTTTAGTGTTACAAATTTCTTACACTCAAGTATATATAAGAAGGTTTTTCCATATTTTGGTATTTTGGAATCCTAAAATATTATTTAAAGACTTATATTCTTTTATAATTCCTTATTATATGGATTTTAAAGGATACATATAATGATATAGTTATTTATCTCAGATTTGGATTGAGGATAATATGAATTTCACATTAAAAGATAAATTTTTATAATCAACTAATGATGATGAAATCAATCTTAAAATCTACCATGGGAAACATTCTTATTTTTCCCTTTATTGAAATGTGATTATAAATTTAGGTAGTAACTATGATATTGATAGTGTTTTCTCTTTCTATCATATAATGGGTTATTATTCTAATACATACTTGAAAAGTAAGAAAAAATTATATGAATATTATAAAAACTCATAATGGCCTTAATAATAAACTTTAAATGATAACACTATAGAAGGGAAGCCTAAATATATTTTATTATATGCTCAATAAAGATAATTAAATTAAAAAATTGAATAATAATAACATAATTACAAGGGCCTGAAAAACCATTTTATGGAAACGTTAATATATATCAAAGGAATTATATTGAATTTATAAATAATGTTAACGTGAAGAACACTTATGATAATTATTCTCAAAGGATATTCTTGCTAAAATTTTTAATTTACCTTATAATTTACTAGGGGATATTTATACAATAAGATGAAACATGATCATTAAAATCTGATCCAATGGAAATTTTCTTAATAATTGTATTCAAAATAATATTAAAGGGGAAGCTAAAAAATTATGTATAAGGCCTAGTAAAAGTGTATCCAAAATAAGGTTCTCACCATCACTTTGATGAATTTATTATTTTGGAATTACCAGGGGTTATAAATTCCTAGAACATTCAATTATTTTATAAATTTTATTAAATATAATACTCATTTATTAGTTATAACTTTTAAACTAATATTGAAATTTTATCACTTTATTCTATTCAGTTTGAAATTTCTCAACTACTATTTGGTTGCTGTAAATGATAATGAATAATTGGATGAAAAATTATAAGTTTCAGCATAAAAATATGTTATTATAAAAAAAATATTATTATAATATAAAATCATTTATCTTTTGGTATAATTTTTCAAAAATAAAATATTATAATATCATTCATTTATACTAATAGATTATGTGTAAAGAATAAATTTATTTTTGAGGAGCTAGTGCGATGTTACCCCAATTTGAATTTTCCTTATATCTAATTATTTGATTTTACAACTATTTGAAAACCTAATGAAATTTTTATAATTCATTTATCAAAATTTTCTCTATGGAACTCAGAATATTCATTGGGTTTTAAATCTTATTGAACTAAAAATCTAATTTCACTTAGAATACATGGGTTTGAAACACTATTAATAATAGTATACCTAGTAAATTACATAGATCCTTAATTTATATGATTGTAAATAATGGTATTTTTAGTATCATATATACTTCTATGTCGATATCTCACTCAAATAATACACCATTATCAATTTCCATCTATGAAATTTGTAGAATAAAAAATAAATAGTCCATTTCACTTTAATGATGATTGGATTAAAATTAATTAGTATAGAAACATTTTCTTGTATGAATATAATAAAATTAATTTAAGTTTATATTTTAAAATATTTTATCTAAATTTGGAGAGTGAAAATATTTCCATTAGAATTTAAACTAAATAAAAATATTCAAACATTGATTCATTAATTGTTTTATTGGATAAGAGCTGCTAGACATCCAAAATAACTCTGATTCAATGTTTGCAGAATAAAATTTTGATATAAGGAGATCCTGATAATTATCTTTATATGGAAGATATTACTCTCAAGGAATGATATATAACGAAATAGAATATGGATAGTGATCATAATAGAAAAATTTCTGAAAATTATCACAATGAGAAAATGGTTAAAAATCTATTTACACATAAAAATAATTATATTACATATCGAAAGGAAGATGATAATGGAAATAAAGTTTTTAAGTATTTAGCGTTACATTTCGGTGATAATATCATTCTAGAGAATGAAATGTTACATGATGTTTTCACTCTATTATATGTTAATAAAAAGTATAATAATGTTTTTTACTATTCTACCTATAATTTTTGGCTGAAAATTATCCTATTATCATTTAATATTAATAATTATCTTCATATTTTTAACTTTATAAATAGATTTTTATTTCATTATAGGATCACCTCCAATATCATATTGTTGCTATCATTAAATAATATTATATTACTTATTTGTTTACATATATTTTTAATTATATATTTTTAATTTTAACAACAACAAATAAATATTCCATTGATATAGTATATTTTAGGACAATTGGATTTAGAAACACCATTCAAAAAATTATTGTAATGATTATGTCTCTAATGTGGAGAGGTATTATTTATAATTGTTTGAATGATTTATGTTTCTATTTACATTTCCTTAGAATATGATAATATTCTAAAAAAGAATTCATTGTTTGGGAATTATTCTCTTAAAATTCATATTTATATGAAGCGTCATAACGTCAAAGTTATTAAAATAATACACTTAGATGGTGGGTCACATGGAATAAAGCACGCCTCCCTATAAGCCTGAGTTTGGATACCATTATTGAGGGTATAAAGTTGTACGGTGGGGACACTATAACAACATATCAAAGTATCAAAGTGGAAATAAATAGAGATAATAAATAGCAGTACCATAAAAGACAAATAAAAACTTAGTTGAATAAAGAACAATAATTAATAGTGTAAGTATAAACATCCAAGAAACTATAATAATAATCATTCCATAGACTTAGTTCAATAAGAAATGGTGTCATGGAATTATTATGTACAAAAGTGGAAATACAATGGATACAGAGTACCGGAATATACAATATTCTATAAAAAGTAAAAAATACCCAAAGATATATACTCTAGAATCAAAATAATACACTCGGTAGTCTGTCACCATGCTTCATGCTATAAGAAAAATAGATAAAGAATCTGTTATAGGGATCTTTACCATATCTTCACCTTCAATAATGAATTATTCTTAGGTACTATGGGAATCCCAAGAAGGAGGTTAAATAAACTCAATAGGTCACCACCAATGATGTCTAGAATAATCCATTTAGTGTATATAACATAACATTTTGTAGTTAAAATAGATAAAAATAGATGCTGATAATATATACTGGTTGGATGAGGTTCTTATAGGACACCAGGCAGACTTTACCTACTTCATAATAGTCTATAATAAGTCTGGTCTTAGATTTCCATGTACAACCATTTATAAATAATTATACATAATATGTATATATGTATAAAAACTATATATGTGAGGACATATATAACAATATAGCTAGATACTAGGTGCTATCCAGGATCGGGGAATAACTCAGGAATCTATGAAAATTTTATCGAGCTACAAGTTCCAACAAGGTTTCTAGCCCCAAATCTCATCATATTGAGAGCCATCATGCATCTCACTTGAGATAGTGGGGTGATTCTTCATATTCAACACCCAATACAAGGGAATATGGAACATCCTGAAAATCATCCTAGTAAACAGTGTCAGACTCTATTACCAAAACCCAACATAAGTCATCATGGAACACCAGGCTCAAAAAATCCCTTAACCATTGTCCATCGAGAAATTTACATGTTCTAATTATAATATTCATATGGAATTTACATTTAAATATTATACATTCATTTATCCCCAACTACTAATTGTAATTGTATGCTCTACAATTTCATTACAATTTATAACACATAACATGGACTTAGAACTCATTTTAATTTAATTCACTTAAACCATTAACATTATAAGAATAATAAATTCCATTTGAAGGTAAATTCAAGAATCTTAGGAGGTTGGTTGGTCAATAAAAATTTATATTAATTAGGTAATTTATTTTAAAACACCTAAATAAGTGAAAAGCAACAAGGTATACATCCTTTAATCAATTTAACAAGGATCTAATGGCATATTATAAAAATGTTTAATTAATATAAGATAGAAAAAAAAGAAATACACAAGAATATCTGCCATGTTAAACAAATGTGTATGCAATAAAACATATAAAATTTTAGGTAAAATTACTATACCACCTCCTATAACACTATGTTCATCAAGTATCATCCTTTGAATCGTTATAAAATGGTAGAAAATAGAAAAACAGAAAAATCCCATGAAAATAGGGAATATGATCTCAACCAAAAAAATAACTTTATAAAGATGAAGATAAAGGAGTTGAGAGCCTATTATTGGATCTCCAATTAAGTAGATAGAAGTAAAATCAGTGTATGGATGGAGAAATGGATTCAAAGCATATATTTAAGGGAGGTGAGAAATTCTAATGAGATATGGATAGGGGAGGTTCTATCTATTAGAGGAAAATAATAAGGGGTTTTTCCTTTTAAATAAATAAGGGTAGAAGGTTTATTCTACCCAAATTTTATTTAGGTGTCTGGTCTGGCCGCATAGATGGACAAAGTGTGCGCCAAATGTGTGCTAGCGGCTATCCATGGATAGTAACTTGAATTTTTAAGGGATAACGGTTTTTTTAAACATGTTCCAATAGTGTTTTCCCCTCTTCCCAGAAAACACACCTCATACAAGCTATAGATCATGGTTAGAACAACGATGGTTAGCTTTTTCTCCCCTTTATGGATTCCTATAGTACCATACATGGTTTATCTAACCATGTAGACAAGGAGGCACGGTTTCTACTAATCATGATTCCCATTTGTTTCCTCCAAAATCCAGAGCTCTGGGATTTGAAAAATCCATAGATACTCTCAATCCCTTCCTTAAACCATATTGTATAACTAGAAGGATAAAGGAAATGATTAAACTGTAATTAAATGTTTTTTTAACTAGAAGAAAAAACATGTTCATAGAATCTTCCCCCCTTAAAAGAACTCATCTTGAGTTTCCCTTCCATGGGTGGTACATTTTCAACTAAGAGTAACTCCATCCACTAGGAATGTACATCATCCTCCCACTCCAAAGTCTCATATTGTATATATCATTGCTTCCTTAAAACCCATACTAAAGGGACATACCTACCTCAGAGAGCCTTCATTATTTGATCAAAAATTCATATGGGATACTCCTCAAAAAAATCATCGACATCCAATTCAACATCATTGTGATAAATAGAATGATATAGGTCATTATGATAGTGGAGAAGATGTGAAAAGTAAAATATGACATGCATAGAATGGTACCTATGAGGAAACAAAAATTGATAGTATTCCTAGAATAATCTATATGTGTTCTCAAAAGGGATGAAAAAATGACATGATATCTTGCCTTTCCTCTGTATCCTCATATTCCCAACTTGGGTAATACCCTCAAGAAGGCATGATCTGCAACCTAAAACCCCAGAGGTCATCTACAGCAAATGGTTTGTGATTTCTATCTAGAATAAGTAGTATCTATCCATTTTCTTATCAAATTAAACTCCAATGATGTCTTCTTCACGAGATGAGGACCTAGTAGGAAGTGTGAGAATCTCACATCAACATCTATCTAATATTTTTAGGCACCCATACATATCCATGTATAACCAAGATCTCATCCTTATCAACAGACCTATCTGAATATGGGTCATCACCTGGAATACTCTACCATAGGACCAAACCATAAGGATCTGACAACTGCCTTCTGTTCAACCTATCCAGATGTGAAGAGGTTATAGCTAGGGATGCAAAAACATTTCATTCATGACTCTATTGAAGAATCAATTTCTTCTCAAAAAAGAGTTCCATCAGCCTTTGTTCCTCACTCTCTCCTAGGATAACTTTTTCTAGATTTTTTCATATCAGCACATCATCTACCACCTTTCCATTTCTAAGCATATAGGTGAGATAAATGAAAAAAAGAAATAGTTATTCAATCCATCTTAAATTTATGATATTTAAATAATACTATATAAATATATATTTTAGGATATTGTGGTTCTCATACATCAAAAATCTCTCTCCCTGAAGATAATGTCTCTAGGAATGAAAGTATAGAAAACTATTGTATGATTGATGTCATTAATTGGGTAATTAAACTTGTGAGGTATCAACTTGAAAGACCCAAATGTAGTGAATTGATAATACTATGTTAATATTTCACCTAGATTGATTCCTAATGCTTCACAGAACAAATTAAAACCTCTACCATACTCTATAAGAATCAGTATTGAAACAGAAATAAGTCTTCTTTTCATCTTTTAAAAGGAATTCTCACACACTTCAAACCATAATAACTTCACACCCTTCTTAGTCAGACCATTATGAGTAACCTCAAGGTTCAAAAATTCCTATATTAAATTCCAATAATACATGGATACCCCCTGAAACTATAAATATAATACACAATCTTGGGATGCTCTTAGGAATCTATAGGTCTCATATTCATTGAGTATACTGATACTCTTGTCTCTAAGATGATATGACCCCATAAGTGGAATTTAGTGAGATTAGAATAAATCAATTTTTCCCTTAATGTATTCATCATGATCACGAGATGATTGGTATGGTCATTTCAAGATAGATAGATAATACTTCCAAATTTCTTCTACAAATACTGTCATGAATGAATCTCGATATGGGTAGAAAGCACGATTCATCATAGCAATGAAAATTGAAGGCACATTCATATGACCAGAATAAATAACCAAATACCCATACAAGTTGTATCTACTCTGGAAAAATTTACATGGCATGTCTAATGGTATCACATTCACCTAATAATAGCCTAACCTAAAATCAATCTTTGAGAAAACTATAGCTCTTTAGAGCTAGTTGAAGAGGTCCATTCATGGAATTGGATACCGTTTCATAACCATAAGTTGGTCTAACCATTGGTAGTCTATAAAAATCCTAAGGGAACTATTTTCCTACATGGAAAAAAGGACCAATGAACCCCATGGTGAGGTACTAGGTTGAATAAAACCCTTTGCTTTCAGGTCTTCCAACTACTTCATTAATACCATAAGTTTCATAGTTTCTATCCTGTAAGGATGATTGGATACTAGTTTCACTCCCAAAACTAAATGAATAGTGAATTTTCCCACTGTCACTCAATGTAGCCTAAAAATTCTTCATGGAATCCATTCCTAAAATGATACCACACTGGAAGAAAATATTAAGTTATGTACCTTGACCATCTAATAAAAGACCAGCGATATGGGTTGTCACACTACCCAACCCTTGATGCCCAGGTCCATCTCAAGATTCATGGAAATCCCGTTATCCCTATTGAACATGTGTACCTCCCTATGGTGATGTAAATTTTACCCTCCAACAATAATAATCGATATTACCTTGATGGGGAACTAACTAGTCCATTAAGAAAATTACGATAAACACTATCATGTCAAGGATAAAATGATTCCATGTGAACTGAAAACCTCCCACCTTTAAGTGAAATACCTTACATAGGTGAAAATTATCTAATTATATTCCCAATGATTTTTCGAGTGGAATAACTCCACATAATTACTCTATATCAAGGCCTAGAAACTCTATAATTTTCATAGATATAGAAGAGTGTGATGAACCTATGTCAAATAAAGTAAACACCCAAGTATAGTGTACCTGAATAGTACATTGAACTATAGAAGGCTCAATACTTTGCACCTCCTTTATAGGTTTCACTACATATAACTAGATCATATCTTATCTATGAGTTACAACTTGACTTCCTTATAAAGGCCCAAACTTATAGTGTTGTGAATCCTAAGTCTTGTTCTCTCTACTGCATCAGCCACCTCATCTTGTGCATCCAATGATATTCAAACTACCAACCTAGTGAGGTTCTACCAGCCCCACTCTAGAACATTGAATCATTATATATCCTCTATCACTAGTAAATGGTGTAAAATTTATATAGAAGAGCTGAATATGGACCATCATTTCGTAGTATATACACTCAAATGGGTCTTTCAGGTATTGGGGTTTTGTGTGTACTGATCTCCAACCCTAATGAAATATAATGAAACTATCTATATGAGCTATCTAATTACCACTTCCCTTATTATAAAACTCAAAATGATGATTCCTTGTACTAGAGGAACCACTTCAGTGTCTAGGTACTAAACCACCCTAGCTCATAGTGTCAGCTTCGCTAAAATCTTACTCATTAATGTGGTCTTGGTTGAATATCATATAAATATAAGTCAATTGGAAAAAATAAAACTATGATCAGATGGTGTGTACTAGACCATCCTCGAATCTCATTGTAGTTGTGATCTCATCACTAGTTAGAGTCGGTGAGAATCACTAAAGCTCAGTAAAATGGGAACAATCCCCCATTATAGACATAGCTCCATTGTGAAATTTCCTGAACATCTAGCTTAGTTAGCCCTAAATTTATATGGAATGAGGTTGTCAAAAAATTCTATCTGGAAATACCTCTAGGTAATATCTCAATTTCGATCTTCCTGGGTAATGACATCCCACTATCGCTTGGTAGAAACACAAAGTATGTAAGAATAGATATTGTCCCTCCACTCAAAAGGAATATCCTGATTCTAAAATATAGAAATCATGGCCTAAAACCATGTCCCATCAACCTAATGTCCACCATAACATGATGTCGTAGGTGGGAGATGCTGCTAGAATTCTAGAGTTGGCACTTCCATATTAATGTAATGTATTGAAACCCGTTGAATATAATGCATCATATGTATAAATCCCACTCAAAATTGGTTGTCGGTTTACAAATCATGAACAGTATGTGGTTCCATAGGTGGTACGATAGGAGGTAATACATATGGCTCATGGACCCCCACATCTAAGGCAAGATCATAACCTCCCTCATGGCATATGAATTGAGGCTATCATTTTGTAATGATTCTACAATTCCAAATGCACACTATAAAAGATAATTTAGTTGTAATAGGACCACATATACATAATATGATATGTGCATAGCCATCCTATGGATAAGTTCAAACCTCTATTCCTTCACAAAAATATATTTTTATGTGATAATTGAAGACCAAAAAATTCATAATATTTATATGATACACCCCCAACTACCCACTATTAGGGATGATTATCGTTCTAGGTCTCATGTCACATGACTAAAGTCCTAGTATATAGAGTGTCAATTGAAATTAATAGAGGACCCCCCCCCCTAATTCTCAATTGGAATCCCCATTTAATATAAACTATTTAATTTATTTGTTTAATTTCATTTATGTTTATAATTGATATATATATATATCATGGTTCAGTTAAATGTGTCACTATTCAAAATTTATAAAATGCATACTCCATATAAATTGTAATTGGTATGTCATGTAACTGCAACATGATCCTTATATCCCATTAGGATGTAAGGGGTCACATAAAAATATTTTATTAAATGAATTACAATTATAGATTTATAGAATGACATTCTCCATAAATTACAGTTTTTCATTTAAGAAATAAAATCCATAGATTTTTCAGCCCATAAAACTAATGGATCATGGCTCAAACATGGAGTAATGGGTTAATTAATGTTACATCACCAAATTATATTAGAAAAAAATTATTATTGATGTAGAAACTTTAATTAATCAAAAAAATTTATCCCTACAAGGAATATTATCACACTTACATAAATAAAAATCAAGGAACCAAACTCTATGTAGTAGAAAATTCATGTATAAACTAAACATTTCATGTACAAATTCATGAAATGTGAGCCCTCAAGTTCCCGTAATGATGCATAAAATGATACCAGATTTGGTAACAGGGAAAGGAAATAGAACGTCCATAATAATAATATCAATAATAATAAGGTCTCAAAACATGTGTATAACCCAAAAGTGAAATAAATACAATTGTAAAAATCACAAACTAATAACAACAACAACTCATCCCAGGTAATTTTGGTTTCAACTGTATGTTGGTTAGATACTCATTGGAATAAGATCATTACCATATTCTGACACATTTCTAGTCTCCAATATATTATCCAAATAGAAATAGAAAATAAAAAAAAATGCCACTGATAACGCTTTGTAACATCCCAACCTGGGAGGCACTAAAACGGTTCCCTAAGCCGATGGGTCACATGGCCCCAAGCGCACCTACCAGTACACCAAAGGCTTCTGACTATCATTGATGTTCTAATGTGGTACTGTTTGTATACTAAACCCTCTTAATAGTGTGGAAATACTAAAATAAAAGGAGATTATAAATAGAAAAATAATAAATGATAACTGACAACATAGTTTAGGCAAGAACAATATTCAATAGTGGATATATAAACATACAAAAACTATAATTATAATAAATATATAGGATAAATAATATAAAAAATAATTTTCTGAAATGTTGATGTAAAAAAGGGGGAATATAGGGGATACATAGTACAATAATATAATACATGCTACAAAAATGTAAAAAAGATGCAAATACATCTCAACTAGTTTCATTAGAACACTCTTGATCATCTTCCCCCATTCTATATTCCATAAGAAAAATATTTTAATCATATGTGATGGTGATATTTCCCTAATCCACACATAAAATTGTGAAGTCCTCTCAAGAACCATGGGAAAACCATGTAGGGTGTTAGATCGATTCCGTAAGTCACCAACAATGGTGTGTTGAATAATCCAGAAAGTGTAGAAAGAATATAAGTGTTTGGGTATAACAGATAATAATATATGCTAAAAATAAATACTAGTTAGATCAAGTAAACGTTGGACACCTGGAAGAAATTTCCTTCTTTGGAATAAGCCTAAATAAATCTTATGTTAGTTTACCATGTAAAACCATTTATTACAAATGATACATAACCTCTACATATTTATATACACTATATATGTGAGGATATATGTTGGAATGTACATAAATACTAGGTGATACCTAGTCCTAGGGAAAAACTCAAATATCCATGCATAGTCTAACAAGATATAAGATCTAGTAAGGGTATTATCCCTAAATCTCATGAGAATGCAATTCGCTATGCTTATACCTCAAGATAGTGGGTCTAGTGGTTGTAGTCAACACCCAATGTAAGGGAACATGGAAATTAATGACCATATTCCAAGTAAATGGTGTTATTTTCCATTCCCAACTCCCGGCATGGGGGAACATAAAATGACATGCGCAATAATTCCATTAACAATTTTCCATTGACAAGTATACATGGTTTAATCATAATAATCATATGGAATTTCCATTTAAATTATTTACATTCATTTAAACCCAACTAGAAATTTGTAACACAAGTCATAAAAAAATTATAAATTTATAACATGTTACATGGCCTTGATAGTCACTTTCATTTAATTCAATTAACAAAATTATTTTAGAAGACAAGATATTTCCATGTGAAGGTCAAGACAAACCACTTATGAGGTGGGTCGGTTAATAAGAATTAATATTAATTATGGAATTTAATTCAACACGCCCAAATGGGTAGAAACCAAGGAGGTAGACATCTAATTAATATTTTAACAAGTCTCTAAGGGAGTATTATAACAATTTTCAGTTAATCTAAGAACGAATATGCATTTTAAGGTAATTCATGTGATGTTATGGAAATTGGCACAAATGCGTATGATATAAAACATATAAACCTTTATTTAAAATTACTAGACCACCTAAATTATGCTTTTAGGACTCTCCTCATCGAGTATAGACCTTTGAATCGAGCTACAATGGGAGAAAACCAAAAAACTAAAAAATACCCATAAAATAGTGTTTCTGATCTCACACTAAAATAAATCCTTCAAAAGGAAGATTAATGATGAAATAAGATAAAGGATTTCAGATCTTATAGTGTCCATCCAATGTGACAAAAGAAATTCTAACTAGAGTTTAGAAGGATAAATGACTTCAATGCCTAACTTCAAGGGAGGTTAGAGCTTCCAACAAGAGAGGGATATGGGAGGTTATCCCCACCAAATGAATATAAAAAGGGGTGAGGAATTTTAAATAAGTAAGGGAAAAAGGGTAATTCTTCAAAAATTTAAAATAGGCAAATAGTTCAGCCGCACAGTTGGAAAAACCATATGCCAACCATGTGTCATCTACAATCCAAAGGAAGTGTCCCACATGGTTGGGGGAGCACATTTTTTCAATTGTTCTCTACCCATGTACCCCATGTACCAAGGGAAAAAATCCTGCATGGTATATAGCACATAGTTAATAAAATTGTGCACAGCCCATGTGCTCTACTCTATAGAGCCCGACAACACCCCACACGGTTTATCTAACCGTGCAGACTGGGTAGCACAGTTTCTTCTAACAATGAGGCATAGTTTTTTCTTCCAAAATCAGAATATCTAAGCTCCAAACAAGCCCAATATGGTTCTTAACCCTTCCTAAAACCACAAGGTACAACTAAAAGGATATAATTAAGAATTCAAATTGAAATTAAAATCTTCCTTACCTCAAATAAAACCCTAGTTTAAACATTCTAAATCCTATAAATTTATAAATTAGTGATTCATTTTCACGGTATTGAGGAATTTTGGATTCAATAATATTTTTATTAACATTATTTTTTAATTTTTGATGTTGGTTGCCTTTTAATGTTTCATTAATAAATCCTTAAAATGTTATTTTAAAAGAATTGTGGGATTCATATTGAGGTACCCCATCTCTTTATTATATTTTGGACTTGTTTAATACTATATCAATAGATTCATTATAATTGTTTTCATCATGGGTAATTTTAATCAAGTGAGGTTTTCCATTAATTGAATACACTATTAAACATATTATATAGTAAAGACATTTTATTAGTTTTCATCAAGGGTAAACATAATTTAAACGTTATTGAAACATTATATACTACTATGAGAATTTATTTGGATAATAAATTTCATAGAAAAAATAAAATACCTTTTTTAGAAAATTAATTATAGTAGATCAAAAATATAGAATCATTCACATGCTTAGTTCCAAGAAATAAGATATTACTTTAAATTTTGTTCAAGTACCTAATTTTATAAGGAATTTGAATCATTTTTACTTAACAGGTGTATTATCTAAAACAATTTGAAAACATTCAAGTTGAAAGGTAAAATGATTATATCAAGAAGAAATAATATGTTTGGTGAAAGATGTTATCAATTAAATATTTGTGTATATTTTCCCTATTTATAAATAAGGTATTAATTCAAAATTTCAAAGATAATGGAATTTTCATTGAAAAAAATATTAGTGTAGTCACGTGAATGAAGTGAATTGAATCCTTGACATGGGTGTAATGGGCGTGAAACTTTTATCATGATTTAATTCTTATTAATTAGTTAATTATTTATAGAATCTATTTTCTAATTCATAATGAGATGTATATATTTTTTATATTAAATGCTTCATAATGTATGTTATTTGAATTGATGTACTAAGAATATCACTATTAAAAATATCATGAAATATAATAAATATATATTGATTGTGTACCTACTAAACTATTTTCTCAATTAACTACTTTTTTTATATTTTGACATCTTTATTTAGATATGGGGATAATTTAATGTAATAATGACCAATATAAAGAATAGATATATATTTTCTTCTCTTATTTAAGATCAAATATGAGTTCTTAATGTCATAAATGTTGAAATTATATTAAGTAGATCAAAGTTTTTATTGATGTTAAAGACTTACATACTAACAACATAGAATAATCAATATTTTTAAGGATTTCTAATATTTTTGGTTTTTTAAGATTCCAAAAAAAAATTGGAAAATTAAATAAAATTTATTTCTTTCATTATTTTTTAGTATGAATTTTTATTAAATAATGTATTGAAATTATTATAATGTTCTAAAATACACATGAATAATCCTTTTTAATATTTTAGATGTGTCTCTTAGTGATTAGATCATGAAAAACATTCTTATTATCTTCCTTACTGGTTTATATTATATTTGTAATTTGTGACATGGGAAACCAATTTAATGGTATATACACATATTTCAAATAATTCATTACATGTATTCACATGCATATTATATTAGAATAAAAAAATATGTTGATTTAATGATAAATGATATTTTGGATTTATTCATCACACATTTTCTTATTGTTCATGTATTTCCATAAAATAATTTCTTCTAAATTCATAAAATGGTTTCCATAATTTCTATCTTGGGTCAATGTAAACAATGATGGAGTATTGGTTACAAAAGTACTTGTAAGTTATATATCTATATTTATTAGTTATATTGCCTTTATTAATATTTTATTTTAATTATTTTATAAAAATTTCAGTACTTAGGAACTGGAGCGTTGGATTTTTATTCCTTCTTTGAAATACTGTAAGACATTATGTTTCCAAAAAAAACTAGATTTCATGAAAATAAAATTTGATATTAAATACTCGAAACATTAGACTTATATTAGTTTCTTGAAATATTCTTACAGAAATTATTAAATGAATAAAATTTTTAATATTATTTAGTTTGTGGTTATAATTGTATAAAGAGAAGGATTCTAGTTTTTAGATGAATTATCAAAGAATGTTATAAGTTTCGAAGCATATATGTCATGGCCCATCCCCCGGGGCCTGTATCATGACTACCCCAAGCTCGCCTCCCATAGGCTAGGGGCTGGCGACTAGCACCAAAGGCGTAATTCCCTAAAAATTGGGAAGGCATTGCCTTTATAAAACGTAACACACACAGCCAGAGTACAAGCGGAAGCAAACACTAACTAAAGCAGAAAAAAAGTGTGATAAAAGTACAAAGGGGCCGGAAATACAAGCCCAACATAAAGGTACAGCTACAACTGAAAGAAAGTACAACTGAAAGAAAAACAGCTGGAAGGTGACTAGCAGCTATCGGATCGTCCTCCGGGTTCCTACCTGAAGGGTAGGTACAGATGTCCTCCTCATCACTCTGCATCTATCGGTTCGGCTCGTGTGTCTTCACACCGAGTGTCCACCTCCGGGTATCATCCAACCCTTGTACACTCTTCCTCAGTCAGTGTTTTTTGTCGTCTGCATCCAACACAACGAGGTGCGGGCATTACCCGTGCAAGGGTGAGTATAACGATACCCAGTAGAGACCCCGAGACCCTCAAGGTCTCACAAAATATATCAAGGATAAACCACAAAGAAAGATCTCAACATATAACCTTTACTTGGGTATATTCCCATACATATACCTAAGTTATCAAATAACTCATCTCAATCATGAGGAAAACACAAAGGTTATTGACTCATCTCAAACCAGGATTTTCATTCACGATGTCGAAACCACGGCTGCTGGAGAACTCCTCCTCTGTCAAGTATAATAGTCCTGTCATGACTCTGAGGTTCTACTCACTAACCTTAGACTACTGAGGTACTCCTCCTGTCGAGTATTGTGGGTCTGCCACCCCAACACAGTAGTGCTCCCCGCCATGGGTCTGTCGCCCCAACACAGTAGTGCTCCCCCTAATAGCCTACTGAGGTATTCCTCCTGTTGAGTACCGCGGGTCTACCTCCCCAACACAGTAGTGCTCCTCTGCCATGGTTCTGTCGCCCCAACACAGAAGCACTCCCCACTGGGTTATTCAAGTCACTCCGAATCGAATCGGACAAGCAATCATCAGGTCTCAGCCAGCTACAAGGTCTCCATACTCCGTACGATCATCTCCGAGATGATCCACTCCAGGAGCTACTAGTAGATACTTTCAAGTGTCACGTAATATCTCATGGAAGTATCTCATGGGACCGCCTCGTCATAGGGGTCTCGACACAACAGATGGCGCGTCAATCGGATGCCCGGTCTGTGAGTTATTAGCGTTTCCATTCCAGGGGCCCTGTTGGATTTCGAGTACAATCCAACACG
The DNA here is from genome assembly GCA_963277665.1 of Viscum album. NCBI lineage: Eukaryota > Viridiplantae > Streptophyta > Magnoliopsida > Santalales > Viscaceae > Viscum > Viscum album. The sequence goes on from OY728136.1 coordinate 2,116,952,541, forward strand.
ACCATACTCCAACTTTGTAAAAACCTCAAGTGGATTATTCCAAAAGAACCATATCATCAAAACAAATTCAACATAGTCGACGACACGTCAATTAGATGTCCAGTCGTTAAGTTATAAGTGTTTCTGCTAAGAGGGCCCGGTTAGAATTACGTTCATTCCAAACCTGGTGATTTTCCAAAGGCGTCCAAAACTCACTTAGAGTATCGCAAAAGGATTGGCTCGTCGCAAGGGTCCCAGTGCCGCAAACGGCACGTCGATCGGACGCACAGTCCTAAAGTTATTCACATTTAAGCGTATGAGCCCGGCCCGTTAGGCCCAGTGGGCTGGCGGGTCGGCCCGATCCAGTTCGGCGGGTCCAACCCAGCATGGGGTGTCGGCCCAGCCTAAAGAAACGCAACCCGGCCCAGTGGCAGGCGAGGCCTGGCCCGAAGTCAGCCGCGGCCCAGCCCTGGAGGGCGCGGCCCGGCCCGGCCCGCCACGGCGTGGCCCGGCCCGGCGCAGCGTGGCCCGGCACGGCAGGGCCCAGCCCAGCGCAGCGCTGCCCAGCTCGGCACGGCGCGGCCCGGTTGGCCGCGACTCGGCCAGCTGGCCGAGCGGTCCGTGGTGGGGGTGCAGCCCCCCGGCTACCCGAACTGGCAGCGCCACCCTCCCTAACAGGCTGGCCAAAGCCGGTCGGCCTTCATGGCGCAAGTGGCCCTCTTTGGCGGGTCGCGGTTCATCCAGCACGGTGTCCTCCTGGTGCCGCAGTTCTGCTCATCCCGGCTGGCCGCCTGCTGGCTGGTTCGCCCGCCAAGCGGCCCGCGGAACACGGGCCGCGGTCTTCCACAGCGCAGTACTCCTTAGGGCGCTGCGGTCCTCCTTTTCTCCGGCCGGTTTTAGCCGACTGGTTCTTTGTCCGTCGAGTGGCTCGCAGTTGCGGTCCGCGATTCCTCTCCATGCGGCCGGCATACGGCCATCACTTTTTCTCCGGTCTCCGCCATCCATTCTGTCATTGTCGCCATTGAAAAAGAACAAGGATCAACAGAGGGTCGTCGGGCCATGTTCGTTCAGCCCATTCCCTCCACGTAAGGCGGTATCACATGGCCAATAACAATCCACAGTTTCAACGAAGGATGAAGCACAATTTTTAAAAAATTAAAAATTGAAACAAACCCCCTACCTCGAATAAAGGTTCACGGTAGTCGAGTATCGCAGAAGACGGCGTCGCGATATACAGGTGTCGTTTCTGTTGACGTCGAGGTGTGTCTAAGGGGAAGCGTCGATGGAGAAGTCTTCCACATTCTTCGTCGGAGTCGTTCTTCATTGAAGGTCGGTTTTCTTCGTCGGAGAAGAACACTTCCTTCTAAATCCACTCAAGAGCTCTCCCACCAAGATTTCCCAACCAAAACAAATGAAAAGGCTTTCCCCTCTTATAAAAGAATTTCCCACCAATTCAAAACAATTCAAAAATGAATTTTTGACACATAGATTAATTAATTAAGAGATTAATTAATTCATTAGGTGGGGTGGCACAATCAATGGGTGGAAGGTGGAGAGGCTCCACATAATAAATGAGGAGGAGTTGTCAACTTAATGAAGAGGAGATTAATGGGGGTTAAAGGGAGGTTATGGGAGATGAAAGGTTGGGGCTCGTGTGGGACCCACCTCTCAAATATCCACACTTGGGAAGTTATATGGGTGTGGGCCTCAAAAATAACTTCCCATGGGAGGAATTAACTTCCATAGATAAATAGAATTTTCTCCACAACTTTATTTAACTATTTCCAATTTTCCCAAAAACTCACTCTCAACCCGCATAAAAAGCAACTGTGGTAAAGGTCCCCGTAAGAAATTATCGGTGCTGCGAGTTCATCGGTGTCCTCGGATTTCAGTTCTGAGCACAGGTTAAAAATATAGAAAAACCGGTACGTACATTTACTGAACATACCCGAACAAAACTTTGGAAATTGATTTCGGGCACACCGGGCCTCAGAAATAAGTGCCGTCAGAAGCTACAGACTCGTAAAATTCCAAAGAATTAAGAAAAATATTTCCTTGAAAATTCAGGGTCTTTACAATATAGATAGATGTTTAGTATTCCAAATGACTTTATATTTCCTCAATTATATAAATTTAGGTTTTACATATACATCACTCTATTTTATCACTCATTGTATATTCATATATTTATCATTTAATAATTTTTTTGGGTATGGATTTGATCACCTAAACTCATAATTACTATCATTTATTATTTATTTAGAATATTTAATATTAAATATTTTTTTTAATTTTTTTCATAAACACATACCATAAAATATTTTATGAACCATGATTTATAATTCACCATAATTTAGTAGTAGAGAAATTTATAGAAAAAAAATTGTTAAGTTATGAATTTCCTCAAAATTAATATATATTGATATATTTAATTAGTAGGTTGGTGTATGTCATTCCTAGAAAATTTATACCTTGAATTTACCCAACTTATTTCTTCCATGATCTGATACATAATAAAGTTATACATAAATACCAACATGTGATATTTTAATCCCTTCTCTACTTACATAAGATATAGTATATGTTTTATTGTATAAAATATTCTCTAAATCATAAACTACAATGTGTTGGGGTTCAACATGATGAGGTTTTTGTTATCTCATGGTTCTTGATTCAATGTCATGGGTTTTATTCTGATTTATATGTGATGTCATTCAACTAACTATCTTTTTGCGATTATAATGGTTAATTTAAATTTTCCAAGAATAGATTATGTTGTGTAGGTTAATTAAATATAAAAAAATTAATTTTCACTTAGTTATTCAGGTTACTATTATAAATAGATATAGTAGAGAAAATATAATGGAAATATATTTTATAATTAATGAAAATTCATGACTCTAATAGTCCCCTTCATTCAATAATTCATACCTATATATTATAGTTTGGGGACCACGTTTGTTTATAATGGATATTATTACCAATGATGAATCTATTTAAAAAATATCATCTTTATTTTCCATTGAGGTGGAGGTTCTATCACACCGTTTATGGATAGAGGTTTATACTGAAGCATTTAATGATTCTTGTGGTTGGTGGATAACTTTTGATGTAGGGACTCAATGGTTATTATTTTGTAAAGTTGATCAAATGCATTATTATATAGGGTTTGACCTGGATGGGGTTGTACATTTTTTTATATTATTTTTTTAGTATTTATAATTTTAATTATATTGATTATTCATGGGCATATACTCAGATACCATTAAAGGGTTTTATGAGATATATAGATTTCCAAATGATGTGAATTTATTTACAAAACCAATGCATAGGATCAATTAATATTGGAATCAACAAAATGGAATGAATAGAGTTAAATAATTATTACTTTATTACTCATTATAGATCATCTAAAACATTGACTTTCATAATGTTACCTTATAAATGACCAATGGGTTCTTTCCTCAAAAGGTTTTCATCGACCACTATAATCATTGAACACTTTAGTAATACCCCTTTTTCATGAAAAGGTGTTTTATAACATCCTCCATAATGGCATAAGGGTTTTAGAAGAGACAAACCATATAAAAACATGGTATAAATATATAAATAAAACCTATTTCTATAATATTCATCATATGATTGAACAAAATTTAATAAATTATGATCATGTTACTTTTCTATAATGATCATGTATATATAAGTTTTTTTCATATGATCTTGATATATATTACTGGGAAGAGGACAATAGATTACTTACTTCTAGTGTATTTATGGGTTTTGTGAATCTCTCTAAGGGTTTGAAGGGATTTTTTGGGATAAAATCTACAATAATCTTGAGCTATAGCCTAAATAATTTTTTTTCTATTGATATATTTTCTTCAATAAATTTTTACAATATGAATTAAATTTTTTTTAAATACGCATACATAAAATTCAAAAACCAGGGGTATATTTTTATATACATATAATTTAAAACCTTAGATTATAAATATTTCACAAATAATAATTATATAATATATAATAGATAAAACATTGTTAATTTTTTTCTTATAAAACAAGAAGTCCATGAAATAAACCATGACATAGATAAATTCACAAAATCATGGTTTTTACCTGCTCAATACATGATATGAAATTATTATTTATGTTTATTTTTTTTATAAAATATTTTACATAACTATTCTTATCAAACCAGGATTTAGTTTCAGAAAATTTATAAAAAATAGACTTTTTTGTTAAACCTAATATTGTTTCCCAATCTATGAAATTTATTTATAATCTACATCATGATTTGTAAAACATCATTAGCAATGAAAATTTTAAACAAAAAATAACATGCATTGAGCAGGTTAGAATAGTTATGGAAAATATTGTTTATGTACTAAAGGAATGGAAATATTGGATACTTATCAGTGATCCTTGTTAAACTAATGTTGAATAATCTTAGATAAGTCAGATCATTAGAAAAAATATATGTGTTCTTCATTTATTTCATTCTATAAATTTGTGTATTTTTATAAAAAAATATATATGTTTTTTATTTTAATAAAATAGATCATTTTTTTAATACAATTACGTTGATATTTCCTAATAGTACTGTTATGGTCTAGGAAAATATGAATTTTATTAGTAAATTCCATATTGTGGTAAATGTCAACAAACCATGGTTTATAGCATGACCATAGAACAAAAATGGATTATGGTAATAAACTAAATTTTAGTTCAATGTGGGTCTATCAAGTAATTTTATATCTAAATCATTATATGAATTCATCCCACATAGTGGTACAATACTGTGGTTAGTAAAAAAATCAATAAAATTTTCAACAAAAACCTTCATTAATGCAGGACTAAACCTTATGCATTAAATCAATGGGAATTTAGGATATATAAAAAGTGATTTTTATAAAATTTATACTTGTCTAAATTTTTTATAACTCGTTTAAATATAAGTGTTTTTTTATTTGTTTATGAAATAGCTAATCATATGTATAAATTTATTATATTATGAAATTTATCTAATTTAGCATGACTTTTTTAAACTACTAATTATAACTATCATTTCATTTATATAAGAGTTAGAATATATGAAAGATATAAAATATCTTGTCTTCATTACATAAATTTTGATTTTATATTTTAGGTATGATTTTAATAATAATGTTGTTTAAATTTTGTGTATATTAGGGTTCATAGTTGTATTGGAGTTAAGTTTTCTCTTCTGTATTGATCGATACACAGTAAGACATTTGGTTAGATATCTCCATGTCACATTTTCTTAGGCTCTTACTAAAAAATCTGGAGTTTGGAAACCTTTCATACCATTCTTTCTCTTATAGGTATGTTGGTTTTATGTAATTATAAACAAATACATGAAAGGGTTTCATATACCTTATTCATGGGATACATTTAGATATGTGTAGATATAATTGATTTTTATTATTGGTTAATTAAGATAAAAAATGAGTTGTATAAGGTGTTATACATTAATATATTCAGGAAAATATTAATTTCATTAGAGGAATAGGATTGAAAATCTAAATAGTTATAAGTATGAATATATAATGGGATTTCATGATATCTAAATATTTCATTGGATGAAATGTTTATGTATGGTATTTATTTGATGAATAAAAAAATGGTGAGAGTATGAAAAAAACTATAAATACTAAATATTAAATTCCTTCCAAAGTTAACACTTTTCAAGACCATGATAAATCAGTATGGGTGTCCCTTACCATAAAATTCACAATAATTATCTTTTTTTAGGAAAGAATATTATAAGTGAACTTAAAAATTAGATTCATATCTATAATAAGGGTATTCAAAATCATTTAACATGTTGACCCTAACTATTTGGTACCAAGAGAAATATCATTAGAATAATTTATATAATGAATCTAGTAAGTATATTTCCACCAAAATATCCATGATTCATGTGTGATGTCATTGAAATTATGTTTAACCAAATATATTCAAATCCTAAGTTATAACACTATATGGGTTTATTCATAATGAAATATTAATCATGGAATTAAAAATTCATACGCTGTATTAGGTCATCATTTTTAATTAGAGAATCTTCAAAAAAAGATCTTATTGAAATGACATAAAACGCGATACACACCCTAAGATTAATATTTCTATAGATAATACCATTTATCATGAAAATGATTTTGGTAACTATTATATGTTTTAGGTATATTTTAACAAATTGATACTATGCTTGAAAATAATTGTCTCAAATAAGCACTTTGATAAAATGGATGTGAATTCTTAGAAATAAATTTTTATAATTCTAACACATAGGTATTGGATATCATGTCTGATTCATGAATTTATATTTATGTAAACATACTAAAAAAAATTATATAATTGGTGAAAGGAGATGAATATCTACATAATTGAAATAGAGAAAAAATGTATAGGAATCTAAAAATTATAATATAAGTCTACCTAGTGTATTATTTATAGAATTTTAAAAGTATTAATATATTCTCAACACAAATAGAAATTTCTCTTCTAAATAATGTTTGAAAAATAAATTATTACATTCATGATTAAAAATTTGAACATCCATTCTATCCCTAGTAATATTATGATTTTTAAAATTGGAAATATAAATGAAAAATTCATTTTAAGACTCTATAGATTTGTTTTATTAAAATCATTAAAATATAAATTGTTTAAAAAATGTGAATATTGTTTATTAGGATATATGATAAAAGGATCCTTTGGTGAAAATAATCAAAAACATAATGAACTATTGAATCTAATAAAAAGTTCTATATACCAATGAGTAGTCAATAAAGTGTTGTGTATATGTATTTTATAACATTAATTAGTGATTTCACTAAATATGTTTTTGTGTTTATTATGATATAAAATTTTTAACCCATTGAAATTTTCAAAGAGTTCAAAAACAAGTATACAATCAGATATAAAAAAGTATAATGATTCTATATTCATATTACTTTGGTGGATAGTTCCACTATAAAATTATATATCATATAATAAATTGTGTAATTGATTCACAACTCACTCAAGAAACATCAAATAGAATAGAGTAACTAATATAAGGAATTATACCTTAATTTATATGCTTAATTAAATGATGAGTTAATGTGTCCTTCCTATATCACCATAAGAATATACACTAGAATAAGAATATTTCATGCTAAACTAAATTATATAAATTTTAATCAAAAAATCGTCATATATGATAGATGGAATGGGAGGAATACTAATTTATCTTTTTTATAGATTCAGGGATGTAAAGCATATATATAATGTTTGACTTTTGAAACTCTTATCAGTGAAATTACATATAATTGGTAATCAAAAAATATTATGTGATATTAAATTTATTACCCTACTAAACACAATGTATTTGTGTTCTTACATGGTGTTTTCCCGTATAATTGTTTGAGATGTTAGTGTAAAGAAAATCAAAGATGGATAACTTCAAAACCAATAAATAAAAATGGTTCATATGATAGAAAATTACCATCAATACTAGAAAATTGGGTCATAACAATGGTTTCTCAAACCATTATTGTTATTCCTATCAGTATATGGTTATACCAAAGGATCTATGGAACATATGGTATAGTGTAACACCCCACAATTTTAGTATGTATTTCACTTTAAATAAATCATGTGTGTTTGATACCATTAGATACATGAAATGAAAAACCAAAGTAAATAAATGATTTTTCATATTAGAATATTACAATAAAAAATTAAATGAATTCCAAAATATAAAAATGAAACATAACTAGAAAAATAAATAATTTTGTAATATAATTATAAGTTAATAATTCTCTAGGGAAAATAACATTGATTCTGAAGAAACTGTTTTTCTAGATTATGTATTTTTATTAAATTTGTTACTTTTAATGAATGATTTTAATAAAATGTATTGACTAATTTATGTAAATACTGATTAAAATATATTTATAATATATAAAAAATAATTAATTAATAATAAGGAATATTTCTTTAATTATTTATGGCTCAATATAAAAGTTTTTATTAGAAACATTGTTTTCATTATATATTATATGTTTTTATTTAGAAAATAAATTTCACATATTTAATATATTAAATTTAATTAAAGGTATTTAAATATATATATATAAATAAATAGGCATTCACAAATTGAAAATTAATTAGTTGGTAATAAACATAAATTCATTTAATATTAAAAAGACATGTTTTTTGTAGATTTATTTTAAATATATGTTGCATGTTTTAAATTTATTCAATTAAAACGATCTATATTAAATAATAATTTCAATGAAATTAATTTTAAATATATATATATATATATATATATATATAAATTACCATTCATATAATTATTATTACTCGGTAATTAAAAATAATAAATTCATTTTTATGAAAAAGAATACTTTTAAAAATAATTTTTTATGCATTATGTGTAATTATTTGAAAATTATTTTTTATCACTTTTATAAATTGAATCTAATGAAATGGTTTTCATATTTTTGAATCAATGTTTAAAAATGAGATAATAAGGATAATCATCACAGTAAAGGGGTTTAATTAAGGGGTAATGACTTGAAATATCAAAATTCCATATCTATGTATGATCATATGAAGTAATTTCAGACCTCTCCTTATCCAATTAAGAATATTTTTCATCCTTTAATCTCCATACCATGAAAATTTCATTCCTTTTATATTAATTAATGTATATTTACTAAAAAACCCTTCTCATATATAAAAGAAACCCTCCTCAACAAACAAAAAATAATGAAATTCATTTGGTTTTATCTTAAACACCTTCCAAAATTAAACCCTTAACAAGACTATCTTTGATTTTTGAATCCTATATTCAAATTATTAAGTCTAATTTCCCTCATTTCTAAGTGGCTCTATATGAGGATATTCTATTCTTCAATGAATGTTCTATACTCTATATAATCAAAATTCTTTTTATTCCCACCTACCACTTCTTAAATCTAACTTAACACCTTAATAACATGTTTTAAAAATAGTTAATATTTTTAAAAGGGATATTATTTACATAAAATATTATTTTTTTACTCATTCATTCACTATAATGTGCTATGTTTTGGGTCCATTTTTTCACTTACATGAATGATGTTATAATGTATAGATTATAAATTACTAATAAAACAAAAATACTTGTAATATTATACCATAATGACTAATTTAACATTCTATAATAATTATGGAATGGAAATATTCTAATTTACATTCCAAACTAAATTTTATACTTTTTTTAATTCAATAATCACTAAAAATGAGATTTGTCATCATTCCATATGAACCATCACCATATGTTGTATAAAATGAACATGAGAATAAATAACTACAACCAACCAATATAATAAATCTTTATAAATATTCTAAATATGATGAATACATAATCAAATAAAAATGATTAGATCCCCAAAACCAAATTATGCAATGAAAAAATAAAATATGACACCTGAATATAAATTTTAACAATAAAAATATTAATATGTGGGTAATAAGGAATTATAAATGAATTTAATGTTCATAGGATTAGGTTAATAACTAATAAGGGAGGATGAATTTGTGAAGGCCTATCTTTAATATTTCATTTCATGTTAAAATCTACCCCTATGTCATATTAAAGTCTAATCCACTCCATTATAAAATCAAATCCACACTTGTACATGAATATAATAAAAATTAAAATAACATGGATTTTTTACAAGGTTTTTTCTTTCATATAATTCCTACTCTATTACATATTTTTTCAGTGTATGAAACCATGGATACTTTAATATAACCACATGTGATTTCATATTACATACACGAGCGTAACATTCCACTATCCCTTTCTAGGGGCACACTATATTGTGTGGCTTCACACTACAGATACACTAATATAGAAACAAAATCTTTGGATTCTTAAAAAATAATAGACACGGTCATCATCTATGTACGCATTATATTTTCAAATATTATATTATCACTCTACACAAAACATGATTTAGATATACTTCTCAATGATCATCCCAATATTGATTCATAGAATACTTAGTCTTCACCATTTTTTATCTTCTTCATCAATAATTGGTGTTAGTATCTACTTTTCACTCAATATAAATATTCATAAAATAAAACTCTCTATTTTTATATCTTCTCATATTCAAAAACCCCATAATAGAATTAAAATAATTCAGTAAATATAAATTCTATCTTAATATTATCCTGAGTTCTCCCAATAGAATCATAAAATAATTTCCATTTCATTACATAATTAGGTTATAACTCAAAACCATCCATCATGATTATAACACCCTAAAATTTTAGTTTAAAATTAATACTACGTTGGATTTCATGTAGCACATAAAATATTGGGCATAAAAAACTATAATATACTATAAGGATATTATTATTTAAATATGATAATTATTACCTACCCATTGGATTGGTGGGTATGTGTAAGAGTAACCAAATTATGAAATTTATGTAGAGAATTTATCTATAATGAAAATGAAATTATTAAATAGTGATGATAATTAGATCTAAATTTTAAATAATATCATATAAGAAAAATTGAAATATTTTTTAGATAACTAATTTTTATGCCAAATGTATTTTTATCAATTTAAATTAAGTTAATCACTATAGATGAATAATTATAAGGAAATATATAGATAAAATATTTAATAAAATAAATTATCATTCATATAATGGTGCTTACTAGAAAAGGAATGAGCATAAATTCATTTTACACTTTTAAAGTACATTTTCAACAAAAATAGTTTTTATTGAATTTTTTTCTAAGGATATTAGGATTAATTTCATCCAATATTTAAAAAATTATTTGATAAAATGGACATAATTTTTTAAATTATCATTTTAAAATAAGATTTAAAAATTATTTTGTAATTTTCTGAAACATTTATATTTTTTATGAGTACCGAAAAAATGAAATTTGTAAAAAATGGTCATTTCATTTATTTTACAAAAATTAATTCCATTATTCATTTTTTCTATTTTTTATCAATAAAATATGTTTCATTTTTTAAAAAATATACAAATTAATTGCATGATAATCAACATAATACATTATTTGAGTAAAAACATTTTTATGGTTTAAAGGTGTATTTTTGTATAAAATTTTATTTATTATGTTTGATTCAAAAATATTAGAATTAATATTTACCACTTATTGAAATTAAATATTTGAAAATGGATTCCATATTAGGAGTTAGAATATTTATATTATATACTATGTTCAATTTCATTTTTTTTATTATGAAAAGAAACTATGGTAAAATTTTATCTAGATAGTAATGGGTAAAATGGGGTAATCATTGTTTAAATTATTTGATAAGGTCTAAAAATCCTATTAAGACATTTCATTATTTTATTATTATAAATTAATTATACCGTACACATCCTATATTGTAAAATATGGCATTTCTTTTCCACATGCCTCTAATTACAACCTTTATATTAGTTGTTATTAGTAATAATTACAAAATGTTCTTCTCTCTCTTATTATGTTTTCATGATATTGATAAAGATAAAAATGATATATGAATTAATATAGATGATAAATTTTATTTTTGATAAACTATATTAATTTTAGTAATTTTTTTATAATTTAGATACGGTATAATTTCCTAGAATGTTCACAAAACACTTGTGCAAGTAGTAGAAAAATCAAGTAAATTGTTTTAAAAATAATAAAATTAATATTATTTCAGTTAATTATAATGTATATTAAAATTAATGGATAATTATATGGTATGTGTTTTTTAATTTTTTATATTTTAATTAAATTGTTGTCTCGATCACTTTAAAGGAAAAAATTGTTAATAGTCCTAAAATTAACATCAAATGGTATTTAATGTTTATATATTTTTTATAATAATTAAAAAATACTAAAAATGAAATATTTAATCATATTTATTGAAAATTTTAAATTATATTTTATTTTTTCCTTGTATTTTCCACTTTTTATTCTTATAATTACTTTCATGGCCATTAGATATTGAAAATTTATTATCACGATTAAGGTTAAAAGGGTTAATGAGGGGAGTTAAACTGAGAGATAATGTTCCAAGCACTACTTAAAATCATATAGCCTTTCATTTTTGAATTAAGTAATACATGGTACTCCTTATATTTTAATAAATAGAACTTTTGATCCATTTTACATGAGTTATACACATGTTAGATATTAATAGTTCAGGTATTTACATGATTTCCATCCACCTCAATTATAAAAGGGAACCCTGTAACACCCCGACCCTAGAAGCCCAGAGTCGGTGTATTATTACATATCATTGGCATGATAACAAAAGATCAAGTCTCGAAAGACCGATTAGTTTAGTATCCTTGGAAGTACTAGATACATTCATAAGGTTTATATTACATCATAAAATGGAAAACTACAACAACATTGTTTCCATTGACAACACTAAGATCCCATAGAATATCCCTGCAGGTCAGTCATAATATAATTCTTCGCATCCTGGAAATATAAAATATAGAATGTCCTGAGCTCAGATGCTCAGTAAGGATAACAATATAGCAGAAATTTTCATAATTAATCATAAACAATTAAGGCAATGTATAAGACTAAAACAAAAGCCTTTTAAACTTGAACTTCAGCATAATATGGAAAAGATAAAATCATATAATTCCATTTACTTATTCACATGGATATTATACTAGTTGAATAATCACATGAAATATCAATAACCACTTTCATAATGATGGAATGCATAATTCCAGACATTCATAACCACATAGTCAAGGCCTTCCACCAAGACTACAAATAAGATTTTGTCAAGTCCTTGTGCCAAGATACTAGTTTGTCCCATGAGACCTAACGATGCATCAAGGAGATATAGTGGGATCCACCCATCACTTACTAAGTCCAATGCATTCCTCATATGAAAATGTTGAAACATAATCTGAATATTAGTATTAAAACTAGTATATGAAATGTCAATATTTTAACCACAAACCATGAATGGTATACAAATACCACATCCACAGTCAAACATAACTCATTAAATACAATATGGAATATTATATTATGATAGATCAACCTCAATAGATAATAATGAATGATACTTACTTATATGAAAATAATCATCAAAACTATTTGAGAGAAATATCCCCCTTTTTCTTGAAAACATTTAAAAGTCTCACTATTTATCAAGAAGCCGTTTAAAATAGATTTTGGAATAAAAGTGTCACATACCACTTTGAAACTTTTAAAAGGAATTTTAATTTTGAAACTTTAATTTCCATATAAATAAATCCTTAAAACCATTTTTTTAACATTGACATTAATGAGAAAGATTTAGAAGAATAAATCTTTAAAACATTTAAAATGATATTTTAGTTAGAGTTCCTAACCAAATGAGAGACAATTTAATACAAATAATTTTGGTAATAAAAACTTTATAATATCATTAGAATAAAGTTATTCATGATATATTATGACAAATTATAGTACATACACCAAATAAAAGTGAATTGGTGCATAACAACAAAGAAGACTCAATGGAATGTAAGTAGAGATGAAATCCCTTATAAAGACTTTATCTTTAGGTTAAGGATGAATAAATGACATAATTATGTGTGAAAAATATAAATACACTCAATATTATTGTATATTCGGTGTAAACCAATCAGATAACATTCACACATATTCTTGTAAAAACAACACTAATGAATTTGGTGTTTAACTCAATGAATAGATATTGAGTTAAAATTACACTTATCGGGTTCATATCGATTACTTGAGAATTTATCAATGGAGTGATTATGTGTATCAAAAGTATATCCACAGAAAGGGGAGTGGAAATTACTAGACAAATAATAAATAGTGATTCCACACATAATCATGGAGTAAAATAATCAATGAAGTATGCGTAAAGCCGAATGAGTGGAAATTGAAATTTGAAATTCCCTTACCAATTTGGAAACTTACGAAACATACATCCAATGAAAGATGGATAATAAAATTAAGATTTAATTAATCATAAATTAAAGTATATTACACAAAGAATAAAATCATTGGTAATTTCATACACCACACAAAAGGAAATAGTGGCAGTATGGCATGAATCTCACGAAAATAGGAAGTGAGATGAAAACCCTTACTTCATTGTAATCAATCAAGTCGTATGGACAAAAATTAATAAAACCCAAATTAATCACAGAATACCATGAATATAAAGATAATCATGATAATATATATATCAAATGACAGTACAAAATACACCACATTTAATAAATAAGTGGCAAATAATGGAAATCTCACGGAATTAAAAGTGAGATAAGAAACCCCTTACTTTGTACTTTTCCTCGGTCGAGGGTAGGTTAACCTACTTTATAATGGTGAAATATTTGTTATTAAATTATAAAAGAATCATATACATTAATATGATATCATATATGATCTTTTAACATTGCTTTGTTAATAATATCTCAGTATTATCGTCGTTTCGGGTGTTAACTGATTCGTTTTACTTTATATGATTTGTTAGGTAAGTAATGTTTGTTATGGATAGGATGTATCTTATTCATATTAAGAATTATATTAAGTCTTTAAACATTATTTTTAATCATATAATAAAATTTATTCTTGAATGGATTATGATGGGGAATGAATCTCATCGCGTTTGTGGAGACGGTAATCCATACGTACACACGAGCAACAATATCATTCTTTTGATATTAAAATAATATATAATTGGATGGTATATCATATATAAATAATAATTATCATGTTATATTTATTATTTACATCAATTACACATCATTATTATATCCATCCACATAATAATGTATTGAATAACAATTACACCACGACGTGGAGATGGTAAGTCGTACGTACGCACGTATGGTGACATGTCATTCAAAGGATGGATAGAATAATGAATATGGTTGTACCATATTTATAATAACACCAATTTATATAGAAGATACTGGATTTATTATTTTATAATGTAAACAACAAAGAAAGAGGATGTGTAAGAAGAAAGGAACTTGAAAGAGGTGATGAAATATTTACCTCTTCTTCGGGTTCTTTATTTTGATTTGATCAAAAGGGATCTTTAGGTTGGATTAATGACTAAAGGAAGGACTATAGGATTAAGGTAGAACATTTTAGAGGGTATTTGGGCAGGGTTTGGCCGATCCAAATGGCTTTGAAGGTGTGAATTAGAGTGAAGGGGGAGTTCCCTTTTATAAGAGGGGTGAGGGGCACCTTAAGAAAAGCTAGAAATAGTATTATATAATAAAACCATTTTCGGATTATAGTGGCTACAAAATGGATTATTTAAAGTATAAGGTTGGTATGGATCAAAAAACACTCAACCAATTGGTTTTAGATAGGTTTAGGTCACTATATTAACCTTATTTTTTAGATTTAACTCTTAGTTAAATAGTTTGGCATTTACCATGTCTCTTTTTATTTTTATATTATATGGTTAATAAACTTACTATATATTTCTAAGAGAACCCCAAGTGTTTTATTAATGATACACCTATCCTTATATGTGTATTTTGGACAAACCTTATATTTTTAGGAATATAATATCAATTAATAATATATTTTTTTTTTAAACTCTTTTTTGTCAATTTTGTTACTATTTGGTATTTTGTTTTTGCTAAATTCATAAATGTATTTTTACTTAGAAATAAATTCACCTAAACAACCCTAACATGTCATATTGACCTATAAAATTATTTTAATTTATAATAAGTCTCAAATTACATTTATTTGGATTTTTATAATATCAACTATTTTAATATTTCATTAATTAGGTAATTACTACATTATCATTGTGTCATAAATAAATTAAATTATTTAATTTCTAAAAAATATAAATAAAATACCATTAGGTAGGAAATATTTTTATATTTATAATTAATATTTATAGTCGAATTTATCTTATGTGTAACCCTATATTAAAAATGGTTTAGTTATTAAACATTGATTTTAACACTTTTAACTCTTCTTTGAATTAAAGAATAATAAATGTCCTAATCTAATCCATGTGGACCTAAAGGATCATATTTTATTCGTACAGTTGTTTTTGGTCGAATTACACTTATCCAATAGAATTAGGACATTTGTTATGATAATAATAATATCATTTTTACCCTTAATTAACCTATTTACTTTTAACAGTGGTAATAAAAGTAAAAAGTTACTATTCACCAAAACATTATTTTCATCTTATTAAACCACATTTTACTTACTGATATCAACTGTGTCTCTCAGATTTTTGAAATTCAATTCACATAACCGGTAAAATTAAATTTTATTTAAATTTGCAAATGCTCCTAGGAGGTGGGTAAAAGACGGTTAAAAAGATCAATAAAATTTTTATATGTCTAAAATTTTTATAAAATGACTCCAATGAATTACATTGAACTTATATTGTTATTATGTATCTATTTTGACCTAAAATAAATTTAAATAAAATAAATAATTATTTAAATAAAAATTCGGTTTTAAACTATATCTCAGTGTTTTTCACTATTCATAAAAAAATGAAAGTTTTTAGAAAAATACCAAAAATTCAGACTAAGCTAATTGTGATATTCCGAATCCAATAATGAAGTCCATTTTAAAAGATAAAATTTTAAAAATTTTAAAAATTATGTATTACTATTCCTAAAATCTAGTTTGATTGTTCGCGGTGTGTTAAAATCTCGAAGTTGCGTACAATGTAAGTGATTACATTATTCAAAGGGAAACATATCATGGAAGCTTGGGGTGTTGCATTATTCCCCCATTTTGTAAATTGTGTCCTCGTAATTTTTAAAATTGGGCTCAGGAACATAATTGAAAGTCCCACTTCAGAAAAAGAGTCAATAAAACTATCACTTTAAAAGAAAGAAAGAGAAGTACAAAGGTCACCCGAGATAACCCATACTAGGATTCCATGTAGAAAAACATGGATATGGAAGATAAAATAAGTGTCAAGTTCTGATGGAGAGGGATAGAAAACATGATTAGGAGAAAGTTAACAACAAGAAAACCACAAAGTTGTGATGGGGAAAACGGTCATTAGTTTCCAGGTAGGAAAAGTAAATGGACAACGTTATTTTGTTTTAAGTTACATTTCATAAAGATGAGGAATTTATTTATGAGATTGACTAAGAAAATAAAGAGATATACTTACTTTTTAATTAGAGTTTTATTCTTTAATAAATTTCTACCACTAACTCATTTTTTTCAAACGATGAGTATTCAATATGACTTGGTCACACCGGAAGAGCTTGAATCAACTTTTAGAGAATCACATGATCCACAGAGGATAAACTATATATTTACCTTGTCTTTTGAGATTAATCAAAACCAAAATGGTTAGTACAAGATCAGATGATCCCCCAAAAGGATATTCCTTTAGAGAAAGAAACAGGAATATTAATTTCTAAAATTAAACCAACAATACCCCAAAGTTAAATAAATACCATTAAATAAACAATTTTCCTTAAAATCCTTCAATATAATCCAAACTAATATTGAAACCCAGAACATAGAAGAATTGGATATGTAGTCTTTCGCGTTAAATTTTATCTTCAAATAACATCAACTACTCTTAAAGTCACATACTTAAAAGTAATTAACCTAATAACATATTATCTATTATAGTTTAATCATTTCCATAAATAACCCAAATCACTATAAATCCACAATAAAATCAGAGACAAAAATCCACCATTACTCCTCAAATGAAATCCCATAGTATTCAAGTTTCCTTAGGCATATAGTGTTCCCAACAGAGTGAACATCTTCCAAAATAACATTTATCACTTAATCACTAAATAATTTTCCTATACTAAGGGTATTCATTTGATAAGACATAAGATCCCAAATCAACTTATTATTGATCAACAAAAGTATTTAACTAAAAATAATTAGTCACACTAACCAGGGACTTCACGTAGTCCAGTGGTAGGCAATAAATCTCAATCACACTCTGGTTGTGGGTTTGATTCCCATAGCTTTTTCGATGTGATGGGTTGTCACACGGTCTGTGTGTTGTCCCTTTTCAAAAACTATATTTTATAACATTACCAAAATGAGATAAATTCATCAAAATAACCATAACATAATTTAACCACAAATGTTATCTCATACCTTGCATTTTCATCCCAAAATATAATAACTTGTAATTGACTCAAACCCAATGGTCATATAAAACCAAATGGTTATTTATAACTATATCCACAAGAGAAAAGATAATTCTTCCTCAAATATCATTTTCACAAGACAGGCTGCAGGGTTACAAATACAAGAGAAAATTATTCCAAAGTAATCACATCAACAAGGAGCACTAATACTTTTAAACATTTATCCACCCATTTATTTCCACATAGCTTCTTCTTTGACCAAGAAAATATCCTATAGAATAGGGAATTCACTCGGGTAATGGCCAAGTCCCCTACATTTACGAAAAATGACATTAAATGGATTCTTGGGACCATTTTTCTTTTCTTCCATAGTACTCTTCATTTTCCCTCAGCAATTCTTTACTTATGTCTTTCTTTCCAACACGTAAATCATTTCTTTGTTCCATTGAGTCACTTTCCCGGGTGTCTCCTTCCACATTTCCTGCATGATGGAAATTGAGGATTCTTTTCTCTATGGTCTCCACTGCTGGAGCTCTTATCATTCATCACCTTTCTCTTCTTGGTTGAGTTTGGGAGTTGGTTAATATATATGTTGTTGATCATATTTTTGGAAAAATGATTTGGCATGAACACGATATCTTTTACGCCTATCAACATTCAATTTTGTTGCTCATTTCCACCATTTTTCCCACATTGTACATCATTCTCAAAGTTACTATGACTTCCTTGGACTCCATCCATTGACTAAAACAAAAAAGAATTGTGTGAGTAAAAGTAGTCATAAAATCATTTATAGAATATCATGACACCATATTTTAAATTTGAAACACCATGGGATTAAACTTGGTCATTTATTCTCATCTTATATTAAAATCCATAAAATAGTTTTGTAAAGAAAATGTAAATTATCCTAAGCATATCCTCCTGGAGTGTCATAACCAAGAGTGCAGTAAGGCCCGTTGTCGTGCACCAGTTCCCGTTCGAGTCTAGATCAAAGCGGTGTTTTTGGGTTTTACCCCTAGGTACATCTGTACAAGAGTCGCCTCTACCTGCTCGTATCCACACAGGGATGTATTTCTTGGAAAATTCACAAAATCTCTATAATACCAAAATTTTAGAAAGTTCTTCTATACTAATTCTCAAAGTCTATCTTAGGGGTATGTGCTCTAATCAAAGTTTACATAAATCTAGTTTTCAAGGTCTGTACTAAACTTCCTCTGAAACCAACTATAACGCCCCGACCCAGAAGCCTAGTGTCGGTGCATTATTATGTATCATTGGTATGATCACAAAAGATCAAGTCTCGAAAGACATATTAGTTTAGTATCCTTGTAAGTACTAGATACATTCATAAGGTTTACATTACATCATAAAATGGAAAACTACAACAACATTGTTTCCATAGAAAACACTGAGATCCCATAGACTATACCTGTAGGTCAGTCATAATATAGTTCTTCGCATCTTGAAAAAATAAAACATAGATAGAGGTGATCTCAGATTCTTAGTAAGGATAACAATATTGTGGAAGCATTCATAAATAAGCATAAACATTTAAGAAAATTTATAAGACTAAAACAAAAGCCTTTTAAACTTGAACTTCAGAATAATATGGAAAAGATAAAATCAAATAATTCCATTTACTTATTCATATGTATATTCTACTAGTCGAATAATCACATTCAATATCAATAGCCACTTTCATAATGATGGAATGCATAATTCCAGACTTTTATAACCACATATTCAAGGCCTTGTGCCAAGACTACAAATAAGATATTGTCAAGGCCTTGTGCCAAGACACTAGTTTGTACCATGAGACCTACTGATGCATCGAGGAGCTATAGCGGGCTCCACCCGTCACTTAATAAGTCCAATGCATTCCTCATATGAAAATGTTGAAACATAATCTGAACATTCGTATTAAAACTAGCATATGAAATGTCAATATTTTAACCACAAACCATGAATGGTATAAAAATATCACATCCACAGTCAAACATAACTCATTCAATAAAATATGGAAGGTTTTATTATAATATATCAACCTCAATAGAGAATAATGAATGATACTTACATAAATGAAAATAATCATAAAAACTATTTGAGATAAATATCCCCCTTTTTCTTGAAAACATTTAAAAGTCTCACTATTTATTAAGAATCCATTTAAAATACATTTTTTAATCAAAGTGTCCCATACCACTTTAAAACTTTTAAAAGGAATTTTATTTTTAAAACTTTAATGTATATATAAATAAATCCTTAAAAAAATTAAAACATGGACATTAATGAGAAATATTTAGAAGAATAAATCTTTAAAACATTTAAAATGATATTTTAGTTAGAGTTCCTAACCAAATGAGAGACACTTGAATAAAAATAATTGAGGTTATAAAAACTTTATAATATCATGAGAATAAATGGATTCATGATATACTATGTCAAAGTATAGTATATACACCAAATAAAAGTGAATTGGTGCATAACAACAAAGAAGGCTCAATGGAATGTACGTTGAGATGAAATCCCTTTTAAAGACCATATCTTTAGGTTAAGGATAAATTAATGACATAATTATGTGTGAAAAATATAAATACACTCAATATGATTATATATTCAGTTTAAATCAATCAGAGAACATTCACACATATTATTATAAAAAACAACACCAATGAATTGGATGTTTAACTCAATGAATAGATATTGAGTTAAAATTACTCTTATCAGGTTAATATCAATGACTTGAGAATTTATAAATGGATATATTATGTGTATCAAAAGTATATCCACATTAAGGGGAGTGGAAATTACTACAAAAATAATAAATAGTGATTCCACACATAATCATGGAGAAAAATAATCAATGAAGTGTCACGACCCGTCCTCGGGGCCCGTGCCATGACTACCCCAAGCCTGCCTTTCATAGGCTAGGGGCTGGTGACTAGCACCAAAGGCATAAATCCTGATATCTGGGAAGGCATTGACTTTATAAAAGTAAACAAAACACCACAGAGTACAAGAGGAAGTAATACAGTAAGTACAAAAGAAAGAGCTGAAAAGTAAAAAAGGGACAGAATACAAACCCAACTGAAAAGTACAGCTACAACTGAAAGAAAGTACAATAGAAAAGACAAACGGCTGGAAAATAGAAGCAGCTCCTGGTTCGTCCACCTCAGATCCTACCTGAAGGGTAGGTACAGATAGCGCAGCTCCTAGATCATCCACCACGGATCCTACCAGAAGGGTAGGTACATATAGCCTCATCAACGCTCTCGCCCTTCAACCTCCTTCGAGTATCGTCTCTTCGTGAATTCCACCATAGGGTACCATCCAGTCCTTGAACACTCGGCCTCTGTCAGCGTTGCCCGTTGTCTGAAACCAACACAATGAGGTGCGGGCATAACCCATGTAGGGGTGAGTATATGATACTCAGTAGGGGCCCCGAGACCCTCAAGGTATCACTAAATCCAACAAGGATAACCACAAATAAGGATCTCAACAGATAACCCTTACTTAGGTATAAGCCCATACTTATTCCTAAGTTATCAAGTAACCCATCTCAATCATGAGGAAACACAAGGGTTATGAAATCAATGGATAACCACTACCTAGGTATATGCCCATACATATACCTAAGTTATCAAGTGACCCATCTTAATCATGAGGTAAACACAAAGGTTATGAAATCAGCTCAATCCAGGATTTTCATTATCGAAACCGTAACTACTAAAGAGCTTCGTCTCTGACGAGTATAGTGATCCTGTCATGAATCCGAGGTACTGCTCACTAACCTAAGACTGCTGAGGTACTCCTCCTATCGAGTACCGTGGGTCAGCCATCCAAACACAGTAGTGCTTCCCATCGGGGTCTGCCATCCAAACACAGTAGTGCACCCGCCCCCCCCCCCCCCTAATAGCCTGCAGAGGTACTCCTCCTGTCGAGTACCGCGGGTCTGCCACCCAAAAACAGTAGTGCTCCCCGCCGTGGGTCCGCCACCCAAACCCAGTAGTGCTCCCCACTGGGCTATACAAGTCACTCTGACTCGAGTCGGACAAGCAGTATTCAGGTCTCAACCAGCTACATGGTCTTCATACGCTCATCTCTGGGAGGGTCCACTCCACAAGCTACTGTTCAATACTCCAAGTATCACAAAGTCCCACGAAGAAGTATCTCAAAGGACCGCCTCGTCATAGGGGTCTCAACGCAACAGACGGCGCGTCAATCGGACGCCCGGTCTATGAGTTATTAGCTTTTTCGTCCCAGGGGCCCAGTTGGTTTCATGTGTGAACCAACCCGGCCATATCTCAACTGTACCCCGAACTCTCATAGGGTATACTCAAAGGGACCGTTTCTCAATGAGATCACCAACGCCACTGACGGTTCGTCAAACGGACGTCCGGTCTGAAAGTTATCAGCTTCTCTGTTCCAGGGGCCCGGTTCGATTTTGGGTTCAATCCAACTCGGCCACTATCCAACTCCGTCCAAACCTTAGTCTAAGTATGCCGAAAGTTCCGTCTCATCAAGAGGAATCCAACAAAGTTGACGGCATGTCAATCGGACGTCCGGAGCTCAAGTTATAAGTGTTTCCGCTCCGAGGGCCCGGTTGGTTTCAGGTTCGAACCAACCCGGTCATACCCAAGGTTCTCTGAAACCTTGAGTGTAATATACCTAAACGACCGCCTCAATCCAAGGATTATATTGCAACTGACGGTGCATCGATCGGAGGTTTGTAGCCCAAGTTATGGCCGTTTGAACGGATCTTTCCGAAAATAGGGGTTTTGGGCCCGGACCGACCCGGCCCAAGACCCCCTGGGTTGGCCCGAACCGGGTCCGGGTCCAGCCCATTAAGGCGCGGCCCGGCCCGGCCGGTGCGGCCCAGCCTGGCCGGGGCGGCCCGGCCCAGTGCGGCCGGTCCCGCCCGCGGTGGCTCGGCGTTGGCCGAGCGAACACGCAAGGGGGCGGTTTCCCCGTTGATTGAAGTCGTGGCCCCCGCATGGGGGCCATTCCTTGCCAGCATACGTGGCCCAGCGGCGCGTCTCCCTCGCTCTCACGCGGTCGCGGGACCAGTCGCCTGTCGCCGCGGCTGAAGCTGCGGCGGTCCCTCCTAGCGGCGCGCTGGGACGCTGCCGCCGCGCCGGCGACCCGCATCGCCGATGTAGTCTGCAGGCCACCGGAGTTGCTCCGGTGGTCCGTTTTCAATTCCGTTTGTACCGGCGTTCATCTCGGGTCTCGCACTTTACTATGGAATCATCAAACCACCTCTGCGTCTCGTTCCGTCATCGCTCGTCGATCCACCATCAATTAAACAATCTGTGGAGCCTTCGAATCGCCGCAATGGCGCGGCACGACGGCGCCACGCTTCGTCGCCCGTTCTTCATTGTTTCCGCACAGTTTCGTTGCACCACTCCGTCTTTGCCTGTGCCGCAACAAGTACAACCAACAAAGGGGGAGAAGGGTCGGTCGTGTTCATGCGGTCCGACCTCCTCCCGTTATTACGATAACAGGCGGCCCAAAAGAAGTCGATGAACGGAAAAGGAAAAACTCACGGGAAAAAACAAATAAACCCTACCTCAAGGTGTTGTCGAACAAAGGTTCGTTGCGGAAAAATAATCGTCGCGGGAGACAGCATTGCGGGACAAGGTTCCGTAAGCGTCGTCGGCATCTCGGAGAAGAGGACTGTCGGCGTCGCGGTACAAGGTGTCGCGCCGTCGATCTCCGAGGATCCGGCGTTCTTCATCGTCCTTCTTCGGAGGCTGGTGTTCTTCGTCGGCGATGGTGCGTTCTTCACGTTCTTCAAGGAGGAAGAACGTTCTTCAAGACTTAGAGAAAAACCTCTCCCGATCCTTCTCGCACAACGAAACTAAAACTTAAAGAAATAAGACCTTGTCTTATTTAATTAACTCACACAAGCCACCAATCAATTCGAAATTCAAAATTGAATTCTCGAATTAATTATATTGAACAACTTAAACAGTTAAATAATTAAGAGAGTTGACTTTTCATTAAAGGGGGGTGAGGGTGTGTTACACAATTAATGGGGGGTTTGTGGAAGGTTAGGGAATTTGAAAAGGTGGGGACTCATGTGGGCCCCACCAAACAAATATCCTCTCATGGGAGGTTATGTGGGTGTGGGCCCCACCAACGACCTCCCCCTTATAGGATATAACCAACTCAAATAAAAATGTGTGCAACACAATTTTTATTTAATTTAAGGTTAAACTCCAAAATATAACTTCAAACCCGCATAAATCGCAACTGCAGAAAAGGTCCCCTTAAAAGAAAACTGGCGCTGCGAGTTCATCGGTGCCCTCGGATTTTGATTTCGAGCACCGGTTCAAGAGATAGAAAAACTCACTTGTTCGTTCACTGAACGTACCCGATCTAAACTTCGAAACATGATTCCAGGCACACCGGGCCTCGGAATTAGGTTCCGTTAGAAACTGCGTACTCGTAAAATTCCAAAGAAATTAAGAAAAAAAAATTCCTTGAAATTTACAGGTCTTTACATTACTCCCACCTCAGGTCTTTACATCCCCGTAAAGCTTAAACGTAAACTAGGGAAAGAACGCGCTTCACGCGCCGCTGGCGTTTCAAAATTTCCCGGCCGCTACCTCTGAGATTCCGGTTTCCGCCGCATCGGGGTCGTCGGGGCTTCGGCCTGCTATTGCGTTGACGCCGCCGGCTTTCTGCATTGAGGGCTCGCTGGATGCCTCAACTTCACGGCCAGATCCGGGACTACCGCCTTCATTCAAAGATGTTCTTTGCCGCCCCCGTCCTGCCTCCGAGCCTGGGGGATCCTCTTCCCCCGCACTTAAAGCTTCGTCTTTCCGGGAAGGTGGTTCTCTGGTTTTCTCGGTCTCGGCGGCGACTTTTCGGGAAGCTTCGGATTTCCTCAAATGGACGCTGGTTGCAAGATTCGGAAGAGACAGGCCTCCTTTGCATCTGTTCAAACCCTTTGTGAATTCGTGGAACTTATCTTTTCCGGCCAAGATCTCGGTCCTGAACCGGAGTAGTTACTGCATTGTTTTGGAATCTATCGAGGACTTCATCAAGGCTTGGAGTTCTTGCCCCCGGGCTTTCGGGCGTTGGCGTTTCCATCTGTGCCGGTGGTCGATGGCTTCTCAGTATGGAAGGGATTCTTCAAGGGCAGCGGTCTGGATCTCGCTACCCGGTCTACCCCTGCCGTTTCGAAATCCGCATCTTCTGCGCGGGATCGGAGACTCGATTGGTGTCTTTCTTTGCGCTGATGCGAGGACCACCCGCCTCAAGGATGCGGCGATGGCACGAATCTGCGTTGACCTGGATCTAGCTTCCCCTCTGCCAGAAAGGATCGCCCTCAGAGTGGAAGGATTGTCAGACTGGTCGCAGCCTCTAGTTTATCCTTCAGTTCCGTTCTTCTGCTCGGGATGTCAGCTTCAGGGGCATTCGTCTTCCGCCTGCCGTAGACGACGTTCGAAGGGCACGGTTACCGGTCAGTCGGAGGCCCGGTGCTCTACTGGTGTTTTGAAGGCTTCTTCTCCCGGGGTTTATGACCAGACCATGCCTGCCGTGGGTGATGCGGAGACTTCTTTCGCGTCTTCGGTTGTTCAGGAAGAGGGGGATGGGGCCGACATGCTTACGGTCTCCTCTGGTGTGGACGACTCTCCGTGCATGGAACTGCTTCCTTCACGTCAACATGGTGCGGGTTTTAGCCTTCCTCAGCCTCGAGAACTGGTTGGGACTCTCCTCCGGATGCCTTCGGGTTTTTGTGCTTCTTTTCTTGTTCGAAGAACTTCGCCAAGTTCCTTCTTCGGGAGCTTGTGGAGGGTGTTTGCGGGGTGTGATCCGTTGGCCAGAACGCCTGTTTTTCTGCTGGAGGGGCCGCACATTTCCCCATCTGGGAAACTTTTTTCCTCTGTCCTGGGCATTGGGACGCGATGCGAGGAGACTCCAGAGGCTGGTTTCCATGGGATGGGGTCACAGTATCAAGAATGTCCGAGAGAGTTTCTCAATGGTTGCGACGTGAGGAGTCCGGTTTGTTCGGATGGGATGATGGGGTCTCTCCCTCCAGACTCGTCTACCCTGGTTAGCTCCTTGCTGCCTACTTCAAACTGTTTCAATGTCCTTTTACAGGTCCCGGAGAATTTCTCTCCGGGGGAAGTCATGCCGTCCTCCCCGGTCAGTGGAGTGTGTACCCGAGCTCGTGCCAAGCTTTATCAGACTCCTCCCTCAAGAAATTCTAAAGGCCAGATGTCGTCTGGGGCCAAGTCCAGGCGACCTTGGAATCAATGATATCACTCATTCTTTGGAACGCCCGGGGCCTGGGGGCACGGGCTAAGTCGGATTTCCTGGTTTCTGAAGTTTGACATACAAAGGCGTCCGTAGTTGTGATTCTTGAACATAAACATCATTGTTCAAAAATTTCCAGCTTTGCTGCAAGGCTTGGCATGCGGGGTTATATTCATGGCGATCCAGTTAACCAGCATATTTGGGTCTTCTGGAGAGGTAATGTTTCAGTGGACGTGTTGGAAGTTTCTAACCAGCATATTTCTGTGAAAATCATTGAGGGGCAACAGGGGTGTCTTTTCTCCTTTGTCTATGCTAAGTGTGAGGCCAGGGAGAGGGAAGCGTTGTGGCAGAGTTTGGACAAATTTGATAAAGGGAATTCAGCATGGTTTGTGGGGGGGGATTTCAATGTCATTATGGATCCGTTGGAGAAGAAAGGAGGCGGTAGGGTCCCCATTAGTGACCAGCAAGCCTTTGCGTCCTGTGCCTCCCGCAACGGTTTACTTGATTTGGGTTTTGTGGGAAGTAAATTTACGTGGTGCAACAACCAAAGGGGGCATCGCCGCACTTGGTGCAGATTGGATCGGTGTTTTGCTAATCTTCAAGCAATCTCCTCTTTTCCGAATGCAAGGGTGGAACACCTTGTGCGAGCTTTATCAGACCATGCTCCTCTTCTCATCAAGCTGGAGCAAGGTTCGGTGAACAACCGGCGGTTTTTCTATTCCAATCAATGGAAATCAGACAGCAGTTTCTGCTCAGTGGTGCTTTCGTCTTGGGCGAAGCCCATGCAGGATAGGCGTTGTATGGGTTTGCACAGTAAATTACGAAGGCTCAAGGAAGACTTGCAGCATTGGTTCATCACCAGACTCAATTTTTCGACCAATTTAGAAGAGATTAAAGACGAAATTGAGCAGCTTGAGAGAAGGCTGGAGGATTCATGGGATGAGGACAACTTTGGCATTCTTGTTGAAAAGAAAAACCTCCTCGCTGTCATACTCTTGGAGCAAGAAAGAGCTGTTCGAGAGAAATCCCGAGCTACTTGGCTTAGAGAGGGGGATAGAAACACGGCCTTTTTTCAAGCCTGCATCAAAGAAATGAGGCGTACAACTGTTCCCAATATCCGAATGGGTGATGGGTCTTTTACCCAAGATATTGAGGTCGTGGGAGGTATGGCCTTTGATTATTTCAAAATGTTGCTGGCTGATCCTAACCCATCTATGCAGGAAGGCTATCCGTCTGAACAAACCGACTTGTTTAGCTTCTTATCCAGGGTGGTGTCCAGTGAGGTGAATCTGGCTTTGGAAAAAACGCCGGATGTTGATGAGATTTGGGAGGCAGCTAAGGCCCTTAATGCTGAAAGTGCCCTGGGGCCGGATGGCTTTCCAGGATCCTTCTACATCAGTTTTTGGGAGTTGGTTAAAGGGGAGGTCGTTGAGGCCATCCAGGACTTTTTTAGAGGGGGATACCTACCTAGGGTGGCTTGCGCGTCGAAACTTATTCTCATTCCAAAAGTGAAAGACCCTTCTTCGCTCAATCAATATAGACCAATTAGTATGTGTAACTTCCCGTTCAAGATCCTGGCAAGCATTCTCAACAGAAGGCTAGCGGTTCATCTTCCCCAATGGGTCTCTGAAAATCAACAAGGTTTTATCAAAGGGAGATCTACTCAATCGGCCATTGCCATGGTACATGAATTGGTGGGGGATATCAACATCAAGTCGCCCGGATCCAATGTGGTGATTAAAGTGGATATGCACAAAGCCTACGATAAAATGGAATGGAGCTTTATCATTAAAGTGTTGGGGATTATGGGATTTTCCAGAGGGGCTGTGGACTTACTGTTTAGAATTTTCAGCTCTCCCTGGTTGGCTATTTCTTTCATGGCAAAGCAGTGTGGGTTTTTCAAGCCCAACCGTGGACTGCGACAGGGAGATCCCCTCTCTCCCAGCCTCTTCAGTTTGGTGCAGGACGTCCTTAGCAGATATATCGAGGGGAAAGCTCTTAGTGGAAGCCTCCGTCCTTACCGTGGTAGATCCAATACTAACGGTATCTCACATATCTTTTTTGCTGATGACATGCTATTTTTCTTGAATGGTAACAGGCGCACCATTAGAGAATTTAACAGGGTAATGGAAACTTATTACAAGTGGAGTGGCCAGACCATCAATAGAGAGAAATGTAGCGTGTTTATCTCGAAATGGTGTTCAGACAATAGTGGGAAAAAGATTACAGATGCGCTGGGTATGCAGAAAAAGTCCTTTCCTATGGAATATTTAGGATCTCCTATTGCGCCAGGAAGGGTTCGGATTCACCACTTTGATGGGCTAGTTGGGAAAATTACAACCCGTATTACAAATTGGAAGAATCGATTCTTGTCTTTTGGGGGGCGCATCACGTTGGTTAATTGTGTCTTGTCCTCGATCCCCATGCACGTGCTTTCAGTGCTTAACGCTCCAAAGGCAGTGCTGAACAATATTGAAAAGGTGCTGACAGGCTTCATATGGGACTCACACAATGAAGGCAGACTTCACTGGACTTCATGGGACAGGATGGTTAGGGAGATTTCTGATGGTGGTATTAATATTCGAAGTGTCAAAGGGGAAATGTTGGGCATGCAAGCTAAACTTGCGTGGGATTTTCTGGAAAACAAATCGATGTGGGCAAGATTTATCAATAATCGCTATGGCAAACAGATGGACAGTGGCAGAGGGACTTCCTCGCGACTTTGGCTCATGATTTCTAAACATTTACCAGTGCTCCGCATGAACTCCAGGTGGCTGGTGGGTTGTGGGCAAATTAATTTCTGGAAGGAGAACTGGGTTGGCTCACCGCTGGGGTTCCCAGGCTGTCCGGCCCCGACGATCTCATTTTCTCAGGCAAGCAATTTCAGGCCATTTATTCAGGCCATCCTCACACCCGACCAGCTGAAGGTGTTTGACGACATCACCTTGAACGAGGAACCGGACAAGCTCATCTTTACGGGGTCGGCTTCGTGTGCCTTCTTTGCTAAGGGGTACCGCTCGGTGTCTTCCGCCCATGGCATCCCCGACCGATGGAGTGGAACGGTCTGGTGCGGCGATCTTCCGGTGAAATACAACTTTCTTTTTTGGCGTCTTCGGAACAATGCTCTCCCAACCGACGAACAGGTGAGGAACAAAGGGATCTCTTTGACATCTAAATGTCTTTGCTGTATTGCTTCCAAGGAGGAGTCGGTCGATCATCTTTTCTTTGCCAGTGACTGGGCGACTACAGTCTGGAGCTACCTGGGCGATGCTTTCGGGTGGGGAAGCCGGGCAGGCACACTTGCCACGTTTCTGCATCTTTGGTTCTTGGGTTCTGAAGATAACGATTCAGAGAAAAAGGCGCGGGCAGTGCTGCTTGTTGCGGGCTGTTGGAGCATCTGGAATACCCGAAATCAAAGACGTCACGGGGACACGTCCTGCTCGCGCCTGGCCATGATGGTTAGAACCAGGTGCATCGTGGTTGAATTGATTCCGTTAATCAAAGGATGGATGAATATTCCTACACTGCGAGTTTTCATGGCAGGTAACTCTGCTTTTCGCACCTTACAAGATGCTAATAGGCGAGGCAGATGGGTGAAATGG
The DNA here is from genome assembly GCA_963277665.1 of Viscum album. Taxonomy (NCBI): domain Eukaryota; kingdom Viridiplantae; phylum Streptophyta; class Magnoliopsida; order Santalales; family Viscaceae; genus Viscum; species Viscum album. The sequence continues at coordinate 2,116,982,543 of OY728136.1, forward strand.
AATCCTCCAAGCAGTGGGTTGAAACTGAATGTGGACGGGTCATGTGTGTCTGGTTTTATGAGGGGTGGGGGAGTGGTTCGTGATCCCCAAGGGGCAGTGTTTCTGGCCTTCAGTGATGGCTTTGGAGCGGGAGACTCCCTCAGGGCGGAAGCTTTCGCGATGCTGAAAGGTATTGAGCTTTGTCACTCGCACAACATTAAGTTAGAATCGATCGAGACCGATTCGGCTATCCTCCATGGATCACTGCAGGGGAAGTTCCAAATCCCTTGGACCATTGTCTACATTATTCGTAAGTGCAAACGTCTATTGGATCCACAGGTGATTATTAGTCACACATGGCGCGAGGGGAACATGGTGGCTGACTTCCTCGCCTCAGGAATTACTAATGGTGATCGTAATTTTTTGTTTTCCAGGCTGGGGTCTCTTCCACATGCATGTGGTAACTTTGTTAGGGCAGATGCATTGGGTCTCCAATACTTTAGACCTCCTTAGGTTTGTTCTGTGTAGGGATTTTCCCACCTTGAAATAATAAAAAGTTAATGTTGGATGGATAAACTAGGGAAACAAAAGTGGTACTGAGCACGCATCTGAGCCTTCCGCTCCTATGTGCTCTCCTAGTGGTACCCATACTGCCAGTGAAAACGTACCCGAGGAATCGACTGTCTACAGAGGATACGCTCATGTTGATCATCGATAACCACTAGAACCTCTGTGAAAGTCACCCCATCACCAATGTACAGCTCCCCATGGTCGATGATATGCATCGGGTCAAGCATGTATCTCCTCAGTTGAGATACGTGGAAGTCGTCGTTCACCTGGTGCAATTGAGGTGGATGGTTCAAGCGGTAAACCACCTCTCCTACCCTGCTGAGGACCTAAAAAGGCTCGTTGAGCCTCGGAGATAACTTTTCACCTCAGCCACATCTCCATAAACCTGATCGAGGTGAGACCCGTTTAAGGATGCGATCACCATCCTCGAACTCTAGAGGCCTCCACTTCCTGATTAGAATTGAAACTCAAAAATCATGCTGCCATGAGGGTAAGGTTGGTCGATCCAAGAGTGAATGGCCAAACCCTCCTATGTATGAGTTCATCATGTGCTTCTTGGGGTTTCCTTTTCTCCGAAAAAGGAAAACCCATCCCGACATTGTAGTTAGACCACAACCTTTTTTCCTAATACAGTCAATCTAAGCATGAACTGTGAATCCAATCCATATCGAGACCAACGTTGTAAGGCCTCGACGCTGCCACCAAGAGATTCCAACCGAAACTCTCGCCTCGTGGGTCAGACCACACTGTCGGCGTAAGTGTAATCATCGATTCTCCTCCCAAGGTATCTCCAGACGTGAGGGTCAAGTCTACGGCTTACCAAAAACTCTAGGTCTGGAACAAGATTCGTGGAAGGAATGATTCATATCAATGTCTGTTACTATGGTAGATAGTTGTGGACATAGACTATCCCTTGATTCATTTTTAGAGCCATTGGGTCACACTCCTTGATCGCATGCAGCTGCACTCTTCCCCTGCTCTCCAGCTCCCTGAGCCTGGCGGGGACAACTAAGGTGGGTGATTGTAGCATGGTAAAATGTACACCACGTCATGTTGCTCTCAACGTCTGCTGCTTCGTAGACTCATCTCTCCTTAAAGCTTCCTCTTCTTGAAACATTTAACACGCCCGAGTCTCTAAGACTGGCACCAGTTTCCTGTTTCTTACTGCACTATTCAGTCTTCATCCACTCATACATGATCTGCACCTTCTTTACCTATGATCTGTAAGAGATGCTAAGATTTCTCCTTTTCCGAAAAGAGAAACTCGGTCTCATCCCTTGGATGAACCACTCCCATTACCTAATACAATCAATCCTGACATGAATGATGCATTCATGCCATGGATGACGTCGTAAGGCCTCGACGTTACTACCAAGAGATCCAACCATCACTCTCTCCTCCAAGGGTCGAGTCACACTATCGGCATCAGTGTGAGGTCACTGGGTCTCCTCCAGTAGAAATCTCGAAAGTGAGGGTCAATTCAACAGTATTAACTGGGAATTCTTAGTATCAACTGAACAAAAGTACAGGAAAGCAAACATCACAAAGATAAGTTTCTTTTTATTACTGCAGCTCATAGTACAAAGACACAAATAAAATAGAAACATGGAACTAGAAGTTCCAAGAGCAAAAGTAATCCACTAGTTCCGCTCATGTCCATCTGCTTCCGGAGCTCTACTTCCTTGTCCACTGCCCGGCTGTTGCTCAAGCACCTGCCGCTGCTTCTGCCTCGGTGGCTCATCCAATGCATGCGGATCAACTGTGCGGGGGTTCAAACAGTTACGTGTCAGGTGACCCTTCCTGTCGTATTCATAACACTTCCTGATCCTTGTATAGCTGGCTCTGTTCCTTTTGGACCTTTGCATCATCTGTCTACTGCCCACAGATGACTCGGCTACTAATCGAAAATCCTGTGGCAAAGGCAGCAGCTCCTGAACACGCTCGGGGTGTAGAGCTACTGGTACAAACTCCACCCTGAAGAAGGTCTCGAAGTCTCCCCAGGTGCGGTCGGTCTGGGCTAGGGCGGTTCAGCGCTGGCCGAGTAGGGTCGGCTCGGCGCTGGCCGAGTGGACGCGAAAGGGGGTGGCTGCCCCCTTGATTGAAGTCGTGGCCCACGCGTGGGGGCCGCTCCTTGCCAGTGGACGCGGCCCAGCGTCGTGTCCCCCTCGGTCCCGCGCGGCCGCGGGACCAGTCGCCTGCCGCTGCAGCTTCAGCCGTGACGGACCATCCCGGCGGCGCACCAGGACGCCACCGCCTTTGACCGCCAGCGCCGCCACGCCAGTGACCCGCATCGCCGGTGTAGTTCACGGGCCACCGGAGTTTCTCCTGTGGTCTGTTTTCAATTTCTTTTGCGCCGGCGTTCATCTTGGGTCTTGCACTTTACTGCGGAATCATCAAACCGCCTCTGCGGCCCGTTCCGTTATTGCTCGTCGATCTGTCATCAATTAAACAATCCACGAAGCCTTAGAATCATCGTAATGGAGCGGCGCGATAGCGCCGCACTTCTTCGCCCGTTCTTCATTGTTTCTGCATGGTGTCGTTCCACCGCGCCGTCTTTTCTCATGCCGCATCAAGTACAACCAACAAAGGGGGAGGAGGGTCGGCCGTGTTCGTGCGATCTGACCTCTTCCCGTTATTACAATAACAGGCGGCCCAAAAGAAGTCGATGAACAGAAAAGTTAAAATTCACAGGAAAAAACAAATAACCCCTACCTCAAGGTGTTTTCGAATGAAGGTTCGTTGCGGAAAAATAATCGTCGCGGGAGACGGCGTTCCGGGACAAGGTTCCGTAAGCATCGTCGGCGTCTCGGAGAAGAGAACTGTCAGCATTGCGGTACACGGTGTCGCGTCGTCGATCTCCGAGGATCTGGCGTACTTCATTGTCCTTCGCCAGAGGTCAGCATTCTTCATCAATGACAGTGCGTTCTTCATGTTCTTCAAGGAGGAAGAATGTTCTTCAAGACTTAGAGAAAAACCTCTCCCAATCCTTCTCGCACAATGAAACTAAAACTTAAAGAAATAAGACCTTTTCTTGTTTAGTTAACTCACACAAGCCACCAATCAATTCAAAATTCAAAATTTAATTCTCGAATTAATTATATTGAACAACTTAAACAGTTAAATAATTAAGAAATTTGACTTTTCATTAAAGGGGGGTGCAGGTGTGTTATGCAATTAATGGGGGGGTTTGTGGAAGGTTAGGGAATTTGAAAAGGTGGGGACTCATGTGGGCCCCACCTCACAAATATTTTCTCATTGGAGGTTATGTGGGTGTGGGTCCCACCAACGACCTCCCCCTTGTAGGATATAACCAACTCAAATAAAAATGTGTGCAACATAATTTTTATTTAATTTAAGGTTAAAATGCAAAATATAACTTCAAACCCGCATAAATCGCAACTGCGGAAAAGGTCCCCTTAAGAAAAAACCGGTGTTGTGAGTTCATCGGTGCCCTCGGATTTCGATTCTGAGCACCGGTTCAAGAGATAGAAAACCCCGCTCGTTCGTTCACTGAACATACCTGAGCTAAAATTTGGAAAATGATTCCGGGAACACCGGGCCTTGGAATCAGGCGCCATCAGAAACCGCCTACTCATAAAATTACAAAGAAATTAAGAAAAAAAATTCCTTGAAATTTCCGGGTCTTTACATGAAGTATGCGTAAATCCGAATGAGTGGAAATTGAAATTTGAAATTCCCTTACCAATTTGGTAACTTACGAAACATACATCCCATGAAATATGGATAATAAAATGAAGATGTAATTACTAATAAATTAAATTATATTACACAAATAATACAATCATTGGGAGTTTCATAAACCATACAAAAGGAAATAGAGGCAGTATGGCATGAATCTCATGAAAATAGGAAGTGAGATGAAACCACTACTTCATTATAATCAATCAAGTCGTATGGAAAAAGGTTAATAACAACCAAATGAATCACATAATACCATGAATATAAAGATAATAATGATAATATATATATCAAATGACAGTACACAATACACCACATTTAATAAATAAGTGGAGAACAATGGAAATCTCACGGAATTAAAAGTGAGATAAGAAACCCCTTACTTTTTACTTTTCCTTTGCCGAGGGTTGTTTAACCTCTTGTATAATGGTGAAATAATTTTTATTAAATTATACAAGAATCATATACATTAATATGATATCATATATGATCTTTTAAAATTTCTTTGTTAAAAATATCTTAGTATTATCATCGTTTCGGGTGTTAACTGATTCGTTTTACTTTATATGATTTTTTATGTAAGTAATGTTTGTTATGGATAGGATGTATCATATTCATATTAAGAATTATATTAAGTCTTTAAACATTATTTTTAATCATCTAATGAAAATTAGTCTTGAATGGATTGCGATGGGGAATGAATCTCATCGCGTTTGTGGAGACGATAATCTGTACGTACGCACGAGCGACAATATCATTATTTTGATATTAAAATAATATATAATTAGATGTTATATCATATATACAGAATAATTATCATGTTATATTTATTATTTTCATCAATTACACATCATTATTATACCCATCTAAATAATAATGTATTGAATAACAATTACACCATGACGTGGAGACGGTAAACTGTACGTACGCACGTATGGTGACATGTTATTCAAAGGATGGATAGAATAATGAATATGTTTGTACCATATTTATAATAACATCACAATATATAGAATATACTGGAGTTATTATTTTAGAATGGAAACTACAAAGAAAGAGGAAGTGGAAGAAGAAAGGAACTTGAAAGATGTGATAAAATATTTACCTATTCTTCGGGTTCTTCCTTTTGATTTGATCCAAAGGTCCCCTTATGTTGGATTTATGACTAAAGTAAGGCCTATAAGATGAAGTTAGGACAGTTGAGAGGGTATTTGGGCAGGGTTTTTCCGAGCCAAATGGCTTTTAAGGTGTGAATTATAGATATGTGGGAGTGACCTTTTATAAGATGGGTGAGGGGCACCTTAGGAAAAGCTAGAAATATTATTTTATAATAAAATAATTTTCGGTTTATAATGGCTAAAAAATGTATTATTTAAATTATAAGGTAGGAATGGTTCAAAAACCACTCAACCAATAGGTTTTAGACAGGTTTGGGTCACTATATTAACCTTATGTTTTAGATTCAACTCTTAGTTAAATAGTTTGACATTTACCAAGTCTCTTTGTATTTTTATATTATATGGTTAATAAAGTTACTATATACTTCCAAGTGAACCCCAAGTGGTTCATTAATGAAATACATATCCTTATATAAGTATTTTGGCCGAATATTATATTTTTAGGAATAGAATATCAATTAATAATATAATATTTTTTTTTAAACTCTTTTATGTCAATTTTGACACTATTTGGTATTTTGTTTTTTCTAAATTCATAACAGCATTATTACTTAGAAAAAAATTCATCTAACCAACCCTAACATGTCATATTAACCTAGAAAATTAGTTTAATTTATAAAAAGTCTCAAATTACATTTATTTAGATATTTATAATATCAATCATTTGAATATTTTATTAATTAGGTAATTACTGCATCATCATAGTGTCATAAATAAATTAAATTATTTAATGTCTAAAAAATATAAATAAAATACCATTATCTAGGAAATCTTTTTATATTTATAATTAATATTTATAGTAGAATTTATCTTATGTGTAACCCTATATTAAAAATGGTTTAGTTATTAAACATTGATTTTAACACTTTTAACTCTTCTTTGAATTAAATAATAATAAATGTCCTAATCTAATCCGAGTGGACATAAAGGATCATATTTTATTCCTAAGGTTTTTTTATTTGAATTACACTTATCCAATATAATTATTACATGTGTTATGGTAATAATAATATCATTTTTACCCTTAATTACCCTATTTACTTTTAACCGTGGTAAATAAAAGTAAAAAGTTACTATTCTCCAAAAATAATTCCATCTTATTGAACCACATTTCACTTACTGATATCAAACGTTTCTCTTGGATTTTTGAAATTCAATTCACATAAGTGTTAAAATTAAGTTTTATTCAAGTTTGCAAATGCTCCTAGGAGGGGGGTAAAAGACGGTTAAAAAGTTCAATAAAATTTTTATATATCTAAAATTATTACAAACTGACTCCAATGAATTACATTGAACTTATATAGTTATTATGTATCTATTTTTAACTAAAATAAATTTAAATAAAATAAATAATTATTTAAATAAAAATTCCGTTTTAAACAATAACTCGGTGTTTTTCACTATTCATTAAAAATTGAAAGTTTTCAGAAAAATTCCAAAAATTCACCCTAAGCTAATTTTGATATTCTGAATCCAAAAATGAAGTCCATTTTGAAAGATAAAATTTATTAAATTTAAAAAAGTGGGTATTACTATTCATAATGGCTAGTTTGATTGGTCGAGGTGTGTTAGAATCTCAAAGTTGCGCACAATGTAAGTTATTACATTATTCAAATGGAAACGTACCGTGGAAGCTTGGGGTGTTACAAACCCCACCACATCTATTCCTTACAACTCATGATACATTTATATTAGAAAAAAAATTAACCAATTCCCTTATAAAACATATTCCCTATTTTATATAGGTTCATATCTCACAAAAATAACGTCCTAGAAATCTTAAGGTGTAAGCCAAAGGAGATTTTATAATTAAGATGTATAAATCTTAACCATGTGGTTTTTGTTTGTTTTTTATGATACCTATTATGACCTAACATAAACATTATGATATAATAACATAAATATATTCACTATAATTAAATGGTAAAACCATTTCCCATCTCCTTTTTATCTGATAAAAAATGAATACTCTACTTTTTTGTACCTTTGGACTACCACCTCCATGAAGAGATTTCATAATTTTTTTATAACATAATCACATAGATTTTTATCATGATTGATTTAATAAAAATATAGTGTATTTATTAAATAATTTTGAATCTATAATGATAATATATTACTTACTACTTTATACTTACATCCATTATAAAATGATAACATCACTCGTGTATATGTGTGGACTAGCACCCCCATGAAGAATTATTATTCCTTTTTCATTTCCACCATCCATGGAAGGAAATAAAATTATATTTAATGTATATAAATTATAATTATATCATGATTAATATTTTGGATATTATGGAACCTTGAACCCTTTGACCAAGGTCAAACTACAAATTTTTTTTGGGATTATAAACTAAACATCCTCAAACTGTCTGATATGAACTTATTCATTTTAGTAACTATAAAATACATGGTAATAAATGAAAAAATATTATTAAAAAAAGGTAATAAACCTAAAAATATTTTTTAATAAATTAAATAATTAAAACATTTTTATTATATATGATTTAAATAATGAATGTGGTGAGTCTGGCTCAATGTATGGTATTTTAATTTAAAAAAAAAATTAAATGTTCTAAGACCTTTATTCTCTATATCCATGTTTTTTAAAATGGTTAAATAATTTTATTATTTATGATTTAATATTTTTAAAGGTATTTTTCAACAATACTTTACTTTTTTAAATGGTTTAATAAAATTAATCATTTTAACATTTTCTATATGGGTCACTTTTGAAACTTTTTACCAAGGTGTAAAAGAATTTTTTTTAACAGTTGTCACATGACTACCCTTTCTCTCCATTATAGTCTATTTATTTATAAATATTTCTATAAAATATAACATTTTTTATGAATTGGAATCAATTCCCAATATTTTATTAATTTTTTAAAACAAAATATTTTTTCTAAGGTTATGAAATTTTCATCTCATTTTCATGAGATAACTAAAGTGTTATTTCTTATGGGAAAGAATTAAAAATTATTTTTGTGGTTAATATTAAATATATATATTTATTATTCATGATATGGTCCAAGTAAATTTTATATGAATTATGGGTGAACCCTATATCGCATTGATGGTGGTTATTCTGATATAGCTCTCCAATACATTGGGTATAATGATAGCATTTACCAGTGATAGGTTACTCCTAAGAGATATGGTAATTATTTGGTTAGGTGATTCCATTATAAGGGTAAATTTTAATATAATTTCACAATTCACCTACATTAATTTAAAATTCTTATAAAATATTTTTTATGAAAGTATTTTTATTTAAAAAGGTAAATAAACAAGTTATGTTTTAAAAAAGTGTATGTGCCTTTTATGGATGAGGGTATGTTTTTTTAAGAAAATATTTTTCATGGGTATTATTATTTTCTAGGAACCCACAATGATTAATATTTTTCATTCTTTCATTCTTTCATTCTTTCATTCTTTCAAAAAAAATTATGATAATATTTGGGCAATAGAGTTGAATACAATAGTAAAACGAAATAATAAATTTAAGAATCCTATTTTTGTTGATATTTTGTGGAAGTGTCCCCATTTTTAAGGGTTTTGCTTGCATGTGTTTTATATAATTCTCTAAAACTCTAAACCTAATAGATTAGAAAAATTTTATAAAGTTAAATCCTTAACATTGAACTCATAATTATAGGTTTCTAAATCCATGAGTCCTTATTGATGGTATCAGATAATTGGTTTAAATAACTGTATATGTTAGGATGAATCATATGAGGACATATTAAAAGTTTTAGATAACATCAAGGGTTAATTAGGATATGGTTGATCCTATGTTTAAAAGAATAGATACCCATTTTTTGTTTTATAATATGGAAGTTAAAAATGCTAAAGGATATCTTTGGGAGCCATTTATTGTGTTTTAATAGATATTTGAGGTATATGAAACCCTTAACTTTTCATGTGTTTTAGTGAAAATGTCATTTTAGGAAGAATGATTTTCTATTTTTTTAATAGAATTTGAAATGTATTGATATCATTTAGGTGTAAACTGATACTTGATATTGTTTTAATTATGGTTAATTGGTACAAAAGGTTCATTATATTTTGGAAAAATATGTTTTTTCATATTAATAACCATGGGAGTGAGGAGTGATTTTATGACTATCTGTTTAAATATATTTTCGATGAAGTTCAATATTTTGGGACCACTATATAATTTAGGTAAATAGAAATATTAATCTTATGTGATGAATAAATGTTAAATTATATTTTGAAATCGTATATTATTTTATTGTGGGTTTATAAAATTCATTTTATTTATAGTAAAAGGATTGTCATATTTTAGATATTATATGTAATGTCCCAACTGAGTATCCACTAAATAGGTGACCAGAGCTGGTTCTCCACAACAACTCAAGTGCGGATCTTCATATATTAGAGGCTTCCAAATAGTTTCATGGGTCTCAAGTGGGTATGTAAGGAGTATATACCCCCATATTAGATTGAAAAACGTGAATTAAAAATCAATCACCATATACAACAAAGAATGCGTAAGAATAAATAAACTAGAACTAACCATGATATAATAAAATAAATATGCAGTAAAGGCCTAAATAGACAAGTCATAAATATGACCATGATCTCCCATTGTTCCAATCACATCTACAAAAAAAATTAAATACAACAATCCCTACTTCTAACTCCGGTCCATAACACGTACCTGGTCTCTAGTACCCTATCAAGATACTCCATCATGACTGGTCAACTCCACACAAGCATCCTGCTCAACCATGAAATATTTATCCTCATCCTAATCTATTTTACATCCATTATCAACTAGAAATCAAAGAGAATGTATGTACGCATGTTGAGGCTCATGTACAGGGGGTGAGAAATAAATCTCATTAGGCCACCCCAAAATGGTGAACCTATATAATGCTGCCAAAAGATCATTATCATGAAATATTCTCATCTTAGTTAATACAAAATTGAAAAAAGTAAAAAATTAAACAACCTTCTATCCGTAGGTCCGATACCTAGATCGACCATACCTTCTTTGTCCAATGCCCAAATATCTTTAAGAATGTCCCAAGTACTGTGCCTCCCAAACAACCTATGGGGTTCATACTCATGGTATCCATAAAGAAACCATAAAAAATTGGAACCTATAATACAATATTCTTATCATAAAGTATAAATATAATTCATCCCATACCATGTCCTCATGACCCAAACATCATCCCATACTCGATACCTCAATACATCTATCTCAAAATACCAAAGAAAGGTACTACCAATCCTAGACCATCTGTCTGACATCTACCACATATATCAATAAAATAATGGATAGATCCTTGGTCGAAAAAATTTACCATGTATCAAATTAATCATTTCTATAGTTTTAGTTCATCATTTAAACCATGGATTTGGAGCGTCAATCCACCATCCTTCCCTGTTGGTATACCATCAATACTCAAATCCTTAGTCTGGCGCACTATCCCGGAAGTTAAATATCAGAGACTAGATCCTCATTCTGACACTATCTCAGCATAATACTTCCTATTACAGAACCTCAATTCAGAAACCATCCATATATATAACATTGGTGGGGCCAAGAATATTAGTCTGGACCAAACCCACAGAAAAAGAGCATCATTCTAACATCCTTTTTTGCACGGCATGACATATCTACCTGGAGCCTCAGTTTGAAACGCTATCCATGAAGTATACTATCAATGTCTATAGCTTCAGTATAATGCCATCTTGATAGTGTACTTCATGTTCCTAAAACCTTAGTCTAGCACCAAGCCATAAAGAAACTATTGATATCGATATGAAGCCTCAATCCAACAATCTCAATCATGGATATCTTGAACCATACATGTGGATATGATGTCAAATTATCTCATTTATCATAACTCTTAATAGTAAACCATGTTCCACAACATTGCAACCCAACCATATCAAACCCACCCCATGGTCACAATCCAAGTCTCAACCTCATCCACAGAAATATAAGAGGTGTTGGTTATATATCCATCTCAACCAACAACACCTTATCACCAACAACTCATATATCATCTTGGGTCCTAAGGGAATACCAATACCCTTTATAATCAAGAAAAAACACCCACTTAGGGTCATCTTATCAATTTTCCATGAACTTGGCCCTCTGAATAAATGCATAAATAGAGGCATCCCTCCATGGATCCTCAAAACTATCACTCAAGAGGATAAATCCTCACTAAACATTAGTAAACACCACACTCTTGAGCCAATACCTATCACAAGAAACATCCTAAAGAGGCCCTTAGCGGGCTCCAACAAGTATTTGGTCAATAACATGCCAACAATGAAATCAAAAAAGAAAAGACATGCCACGCATGCAATATCAGCAGCCAACCACAACATCCAATGATCACTTAACAATAAACTAGTTCACCATGGAATTGTCAAGAGTCCATCAGGCTCAACTCAACACCACAGTGTCACTCGGCCATAACCATCGTCATATGGTTCCAACCAATACCCATTGGCTTCATCCACCTTGATCATCAAACGTAGGATCTAAACCACAATTGCTCTAACCTCGATCCACTAGCCTTGATAGGGAGTGACAATCCAAGATCATGCCAGAGATTCTAGAAAAATCACATATTCTCATATTCTTATATGAAAACTCAATCAAAGAACCATGGAATACTCAGGCTAGGTCAAACATAAAGCTCCCAACCCTCACCCAGGCCACCCACCTCATAACCCAACTCACTGGAGGATTCTAAATCCAAAACTCATTGAAACCCTCCAGATGAACTACATTTTTACAAAACAGTATCCAAGATACCTCTATATGTCAAAAGGATCCCTCCATTTGAGACTACATGGAATAACAAATAGATTAGACCACTCAGAATCCCAATTCTAACTTCCAGGGCCCAAAACACTCAAAAACTCCAAACTGGAAAAGGTTAATGGTGTGTAATTTTGATTACACAGCATGTACTATCAACTATCCACCAGGAAATGTAATTTAACAAGGCCCTAGAATCATGGGTTTTACTTGTGTAGTACTACATGGAATGTTTTTTCAAACATCATCTTCTCATGTATTTTTTCACATGACCAGGAACATGGAAATGTACAACTACACAAGGTGTACTTACAGTAAACACCTTGTAATTTATAAAATTTCTTCTTCCCTGAACAGGAAGAACACATGGTGTGTGTTTTTATAACCACCTGCCATGAAATTGCAGTTTCTAAACAGGAAACCCCTTCAAATGTTTTGAAACCCCCATTTTTTACCAAATAAGCACATATCGACCCCCATGGGGTACATAGTATATATAATAAATATTTAAAACATTAAAAAACTAATATATAGGGATCGATTCATAAAAGTCAAAAATCCACATACCTTGTTGCATAAATACCAAAGATTTGGGTCCAAATATTCTCCCATAAGTTGTTGCACCTCGATCCAATCTTATTCTACACCATGGACAATACTAGGTGGAATCTCTCCTACTCCTCCTCATATCTTCTAGGCATCATGAAAGAGAGTTACCTCTCCCCATTCCATACAATTTGTGGGACCCAAAAATGGAAGAGTTAATACTTTTAAATAATTAATTTAATTGATTGATTAATCACCCTTTTAATATCAGTCTTGAGTCCCAAAACCCAAAGAGAGTGTATATATCACCTAGGTCAAACCCCACATTCTAGAATCAATCACGAAGTTAGAATCTCAATCTGAAACTCATTTAAAATGATAAATCCGCCCGAAATCACCCGAAATTTTTAATATTTAATTATTTAAATACTAAATAATCCCTAAAAACTCCAACATCTCGGAATTCCACAAAACTTATATCCTAGGGTGAACGCCCTATTTTAGGATCAAAAAAGTGGTCAGAAAAATTATCTGAGATCATCTACAAGGGGAAATGGCCATTTTACACCTCATTAACTTCAGAGGACAAAAAATGAAATTTCAAATCAAATTTCAAAACCCCAAAAATCTCAGGTATCTACAACCTCCCCACCATAAAACATGTCATCCTAAGGAAGCCTTAGTGGTCTTCCAACCATACACATCAACCCACCTCGTTGTTTCATCTCAATCTCAACTCGTTTCACTCTACCAAAAGAATCTAACCTAGTTTCACTGCATAACAACTAATAGAGGGCATAAAATTCACAAAAGGCCAATCCATGACATGTAACCATTAACAAACCACTAGTAAAAATCCTAAATTCACCAGTCTATATCGATATATCATGACATCATTAAAAACATTTCATTAAACTAAAGGTGCTCACCACCATAGAAATATCCTTACTATTTCATCCCAACCAAGAAATCATTCCACAAAACATTCCCCAAACACAACCAAACATCGAAACTAGACATCGACATATAACTCCCACCAAAGAAACAAAATAAAATTGCAATTATTTCCATTCTTAGAATCCAAGAATAGCACCCATGGTATTCACCAATATATGATCTATCACAAGGAGCTCACTCATAAGAATTCGATGGTGTTATCCCCACCATACGACTTCACATACACTTCTCCATGAGCACAAACTCCAAGGAGGATTCCTATCAATCCAAGAGCATATATTTGCATCATGGTTGTAAACTAGAGCACTCTTAGAATACTTAGGAGGATATCATAAAATTATTCATGATTGTCTCTTAACTGTGACTATACTAAGATGTCATTGAGGAATACCACCACTACCTCATCAATTCTAAAACATCACAGTTATATCAAAGGGACTCAGGTCATCATTCACACAATAATCTCGCCACATATTCTATGATTCTAAACCCACTCATGATAGCCTTACCAACTCAAGAACCTCATACGTATACCCCCATAATGTATGATCCACAACCAAATGATACAAATAATCACCAACACTTGTATATATAATATTACACTATCACACACCTATTACAAGCCTGAGTATAACCCCAAAAAACATACATTGACTCCAGTGAGTTACATCTCATATAGAATTATCTCAGAAGCCTAAACCATGAAAACTTAAGAACATATTGTATCCCGCTTTCTTTTATAACTTCTACTTTAATGTAGAACTCCCAATAGGTGATGATACTTATATATATTGTTGCCTTTCTAGCTTGACCATTAATATTCACACGAAATCTTTCCTGATCCAACCCAAATCCATAATGTTCAACTCGCCTACACAATTATTTACTGGGATAGGAACCTGAACGAACTTTCCCCTCTTGAAACTAATCACATGGAGGAAACATTATAAAACAAGTGCACCATACCCAAAAATTCATCTAATGAGCCCAAACCTAAAACCTAACTACACCCTTACTTCACCATTATCACAACTCCAAAAACACCCATCTCTGCCTCAAACAAATTAAGGCACACATAACTCAGTTTACCCCTCTCACAGGTCACCCTCAAAAGTGAAACAGCTCTGAATCCCTGTTTCAGATTCATGTCAAAAGTACACCAGGCACTCCCACCTAGCCTTAATGATCAATCCTCATGTCAAGACATTAGTTCTAACCACCTAGGGTTAATCTGAATCATATAAGGACACCACTCATGGGGCATCCACATGCACCCATCTCATCCTCACCTGAAACTAGTGGGAAAAACACCCATCTTTAGGGTCTCTCACTTTAAATGAATCATATACCAACAGAATGCCCACAGCTAGGGAACCCATCCTTTACAACAATCTTCACATCAGACTACTTCTTGGAGGACCTGTATATACAACCAACCTCAAAAAAAACCACCCATAAGGGATCCAACAATCCTATACATGCACCATAAAAACCAACAAGGGTCACTGAACCAACCATTCAAAAGATCCACACCTGTATCCTCATTGACAATGACCTTACTGTGGATCCACCCAACCTTCCATGAGAAATAAATTTATAAAATCAGACACTATCAATCTTATAATATGTGGATCCTACATACATATCATGATACATGAGATTCCTCTTATCTTTATAGGCCAAGATTCCAAACCAACTAATAGAACTCTTAATAATGGACCAAGATCTTGAAATCCATCATAAAACAAAACTTCCAAACAACATGTTTGTCACTCAAAGAAAAAATAATATACAACTGTAACATCAAAAATCAAAAATATCAATCCTAGACCCCATTAAGGTATAATTCCTACTATAATAGTTGTTAGTGATACACCAACCTAGTTTCCATTATGACTTACGACACATTTCTATATCTCCTATATACCAAAACCAAATATAGAAATAATAGAAAAGTAACTACTTTGATACAAAGTTTTCACTTCCCAACCCAGCAGCCACTAAACTGGTTCCACGAGCCAGTTCTCTCACTACTACAAAAATGGGCTTTATCAGCGCTCAAAACGTGCTTTAAAAGTTCTAAAAAATGTTGTAAATCTTAGAGATGATAAAGGGGGGGTCCCCTTTATCAGTTCTAAAAAAAGTGATGATAAAGGCTCATGTTATCAGTGCTAAAAAAGCACTGATAAATTCCCTACCTGTTGTAACATAAAATTCTGCAGCAGCACATCCAAACAAGACCTACAAAAAATCAGCATATCAACAAGTATACCCATACAAAATTAAAACATAATTAATAAGTTAATTACATAAAGTATACCCATACAAAAATTATATCCATACACCATTAACACGTGATTCATAAGTTAATTAAATACCTAAAGAATTCAATTCAGAATTCAAGGGGTTGGGGGCTGTTTAGGGGTTTGGGGTGGCTGACTAAGGGGGGTAGTAGGTGTCCAGGGGGTTGACTCATACACGTCACAAATGACCCATGGATATTTCTCCTAAATTATAAACACAATCCGAATTCATTTGGTCGGATTTCCATATGTCAGTTGTTGTTTTCACTTAAAATCCTGTCCATTTTAAACAAAAGAGAGACACTTTGAGTGATACCGGCCACACCATGCCTCGGATTGAGGTGGGGTTGACTCTTACACATCAAAAATGACCCATGGATCATTATCCTAAACTACCAACACAATCTGAATGTTTTTGGTCAGATTTATTTATGTTAGTTGTGGTTTCACTTTAAATTAAGTCTATTTTAAACATAAGAGAGACACTTTGAGTGATACCGGCCACACCATGCCTCGGATTGAGGTGGGGTTGACTCGTACACATCAAAAATGAACCATGGATCATTCCCCTAAAGTATCAACGAAATATGAATGCTTTTGGTCAGATTTCTGTACGTCAGTTGTTGTGTTAACTTAAAATTATGTCCATTTTAAACATAAGAGAGACACTTTGAGTGATACTGGCCACACCATGCCTTATATCGAGGTGGGGTTGAGTTTTACACGTCACAGATGACCCATGGATCGTTATCCTAAAGTATCAACACAATATGAATGCATTTGGTCAGATTTCAGTATGTCGGTTGTTGTTTTCACTTAAAATTCTGTCCATTTTAAACAAAAGAGAGACATTTTGAGTGATACTAGCCACACCATGCCTCGGATTGAGGCAGGGTCGAATCATACACTTCAAAAATGACCCATGTATCGTTCTCCTAAAGTATCAACACAATATGAATGTTTTTTGTCAGAGTTCCGTACGTCGGTTGCTGTTTTCACTTAAAATTTTGTCCATTTTAAGCAAAAGAGAGACACTTTTACAGATACCGGACACACCATGACTCGGATTGAGGTAGGTTTAACTCGTACACGTCACAAATGGCCCATATATTTTTATCTTAAAGTATAAACACAATCCGAATGCATTTGGTTGGATTTACGTACGTCAGTTGTTGTTTTCACTTAAAATTCTGTCCATTTTAAACAAAAGAGAGACACTTTGAGTGATATCGACCACACTGTGCCTCATATTGAGGCGGGGTTGACTCGTACATGTCACAAATGACCCATGGATAGTTATCCTAAAGTATCAACACAATCAAAATGTGTTTGGTCAGATTTCCGTACGTCAGTTCTTGTTTTCACTTAAAATTTTGTCCATTTAAAACAAAAGAGAGACACATTGAGTGATACCTGCCACACCATGCCTCGGATTGAGGTAGGGTTGACTCATACACATCAAAAATGAAACATGTATCATTAACCTAAAGTATCAAGATAATCCTAATGAGTTTGGTTGTATTTCCATACGTCAGTTGTTGTTTTCACTTAAAATTATGTCCATTTTAAACAAAAGAGAGACACTTTGAGTGATACTGGCCACACCATGCCTCATATTGAGGCGGGGTTGACTTGTAAACATCAAAAATGACCCATGGATCATTCCCCTAAAGTATAAACACAATATTAATGCATTTGGTCAGATTTATATACATCAGTTGTTGTTTTCACTTAAATTTATGTCCATTTTAAACAAAAGTGAGACATTTTGAGTAATACTGACCACACCGTGCCTTGGATTAAGACAGGGTTCACTCATAAATTTCAAAAATAACCCATGGTGTTTTCCTAATTTCCTCCACTTCAATATCATGAATCATTTCCATAATTTGATCAAAACTCTCATTTTGAAAATCTACATTATCATCAATTCTTGAATTCTTTCCAATCTCACCATGTCAAATACAAGGACTATAACTTGGATTAAAACATTTTCAAATTAAATGATCTTTGGTTTCCTTACATTTTAGATTTATCATATTTAAATATTTCACACATGGATACAAAAACATGGCGTTTTTTGGAACATTTTATTTCATAAATTCAAAAAATCATCAACCCATTCCCCATATTCATCACTTGTTCACCATGCAGTAGTCCAACTATGATTCATTATCACCAATAAAAAATTTCAAGTATTAAATATAAGTTACTTTATTTGGAAATTTAGATTCATATTTACTTTTATAAATAATGATACAAATAAGAAAAGAAAACTTGTTTACTTTTATTATCATAGTTCATTATATAATCAAATATTACTAAAACCAAATTTTTTTATTAAAAAAAGTGAAATAAAAATCACTTAATATAACATGGATAAATGAATAAAAAATAATAATAATTTAGTAAACACAAAATAAAAAATAAAAAATTAATTATTAAATTTAATAAATACTAATAAAAATTACATACATTTATAAAGTTTATATTTTAGCTATTAAATTATTTAATAATTTAATAGTTATAAATTAAATATGAAAGAAATGTATATAATTAGATAAAAATTATTTATGAATAATTAATCATAAATACCTATGAATACTAATCAATTAATCTTTTTTTATAACAAGTATCATTTATAATGAATAGAGGTAGATTAAAAAAGTGGGGAAGAGTATATCTAAATATAAAAAATATTAATATAGATTATAAAAATCAATTAAATTTTTTTTAAAATTATTAATAATTATTGAATGTGTCAACTAAAGGAATATTAGTATTCATAAAAAAATTATATCATTCAATATTAGAAAGATAATAACATAACCTATAATAATCAAAATGATAAATAACATAAGAAAAAATAAACTTTATTTATAATTAGTTGAAATGAAAAAAGTTAATGAGAATGAATAACTGTTAAGTTATTTTCAATTATTCATAATGATTTATAAATCAAAAAATATAACTTATAAAATCTACATCACTAACAAATAATTAGTGAATAAGAATCTAGAAAGTAAATCTCTTAATGATATTTTTATAAAGTAATATAAATAGTTATAATATACTGCTTATGGTGACTAAATTGAATATACCAATGAGATTTTCAAACAATTAGTTCTAATATTAAAATTTAAAAGAAATTAAAAAAATGATATTTCAAACATGTTAAAATAATTATGTTACAAAGAAGGAGTTTTGGAGTTGGTGGCCTAGAACCAACTACTTTGTACTTTATTCATTAATAAATACCTTATCACATCTTGATTGTTCTTCTGCGTGACAATGCATGTGATAATGTCCTAAGGATAGATGTTTCACCAAAGGGTCATAGAGGATCTCTACTATGATGAGAACCTGAAAGTGACAAAACACTATTATTGAATATACATTCTATGGCTGGATGATGTTATTTGAGGGACACAGATAATACAGGACATTAGGGGTGAGGACTCATAAAACTTTGAGGAACCTTCTCATGTTGTGTCCCTTTGGTAATATCTAGGAGGATATTATGAGAACGAGACCCGCTAGTAGGAAATCCACATTTCATAATGTCATTGGATATTCCTATCTATAGACGTGTGTATTGGTCCTTTAACAATAAGATTATTATTAATGGGTATTACAACTCACACACTTAGATGTGTTAACAAAAACTATGCCGACACGCTGTTCACAGCGAGGTAGGATATGTTGGGTGCTTCACGAGTAATACTACATTAATAGATACTGTGAGAAAGGATTTTTCCTTTCTGTTCCATAATGGGAGTTTATATCTCAGGCCCTTTGATGGAATTGATATAGCCTAAATAAATCCATGGCCATGGTGAGGAATGGCCAAGTTCAATTTTGTGAAGTCAAAGAAAAAATAATTGACCACATAGGTTGATGGCACTAGCATGCAACCCGCTTGATTCGAGATATCGAGACAAAGGGATTACATTACATGGAAAGTGATTGTAGGAGGTGACATGTCATTGTGGCATTAACTAGTCTCTCTATGGGTGCCTTGGTGTGTTTCTAGATGCTAACCTTGGACTTTAGGCAGGATCTATCTAATACCACTGAGAAATGTGCCTAGAGTGTCACACACTATGTGTGTCCAAGAATCTTAGTTAAATATTCATTTAACAAGTTGAATAAAGATTATTCCTGATTTTGGTTTAATAATTATTCAAGGATGTTTGATCACATTTATTTTGACATTAGTTATTCAAGAGAATATAGTGTGGGTGAAATAATATATTTATTATCGAGTAATGCAGTGATATTTATTTAAGAAATAAATAGTCATTATTCAAGGTCTAATAAATGTGGTGGAGGAAATAAAAAAATGGGAAAACAAAAGTACACAACATGTATATTAATATAAATTCTATGTAGTTTTTCAAGTGATTTTTGAGAAATAATATTATTTATTTAATTAAATAATATTATGTGTAATTCGTTGGGTACATGTCAAGTAATAATAATAGTCAACTGCTATTATTAGAGATGGGGTATTACTAAGAATTAAATAAAATGAATAAATGATTTCATTTAATTAATTAATTTTATTATTCTAAGTAATTAAAATACCAATTATATTATTCTCATTAGCCTGCCCATTCTTTGGGGTTGTGCACAAAAAATCAAGAAAAATCTCTCAAGCTAACAGATAATTTTTTTCCTCTGAGAACGCTCTCAAGTTACAAGAGAGATCCCTCCTCCACTGGATCAAGGAGAGCGCTTTAGAAGTATCTCTCAAGGAGATCGAAGGGAAACATCGCAAGCGAAGTCGCTTCTACACTAGCACCTAGAGATCCCTTCATCTTCTTCCAGAGATATGTGGAGCATGTGTGGATCACCGCAAGAGGAAGCCTATACTTGTCTTTTACGACGCAATGACGGATCACATCGGATCGTGACTGGAAACATCAATGGAGAGATAATTCCATCAAGGTAATTTGCATCTTTTAATTAAATAAATTATAACCAGCATATTATTATCCTTTCTATGGTTCCAGGGCTCCCCTCTTTTATTTCGTTCTTCTTTCTATTCCAAATATCTAGAGTTTTATTATCCTGACTGATATTGGATTGATCATCGTTAATAACAAAAAATAAATTTTGGTGCACCCACCAATGAGCTTCCGCTGTGCCCAGATCCTACAAGTGGTATCATAGGGTTCATATCATTGATTATAATTATTTAGTTTTTTCGTTGATGATTTACACATTTAATAATTTAGTTGTTTCAATTCAATTTAATCATTCTATAAACTTGAATCTTGAGATCTGTTCCTCCTCTTTAATTTCTCATTCACCTTAAAAAAATGATCTTTTCTTTTAATTTTAATTAAAATAAATCATAGGATCTCATCCGGAGGTTCTAAATCTTTTTGTCTATACAACACTAGAACACACGGCGTGTATTCGGTAGTGCAGACCGTGTAGTCTAGGTTGCATGCACCGAGACTGGTTCTCCAAACCAAGCCATGTGTTGGAGTATATATAAGTCTTAAATGACTCCATGTGTTGACTGAGAATAGGTGTCACATGGTTTCCGAATTACACATTGTGTGGCTCACTGGACATAGTATGTAGTCCCTTTGGGTTAAGTTTGGACTGTGTACCCTATACACGGCTTGCCTGGCTGGAGACCGTGTAACTCAGAACTACATGGTGTGTGGATCACTAGACATTCCATGTACTCCGAATATTTCTAAAGTACATCTACATGCCATGTCCCCAGGAGTGTACTAAGGATGGACGACGAATGATAGTACATGTCGTGTAGTCAGAACTACACATCGTGTACTCATCCAAATTATGCAGATTTATTAAAATTTATTATTATATTATACAAACCCTTGAAATGTATACCATGGTGAGAGTTTAAAGCTAAGGAACAACACATGATAGGAGTTTTATATATCTGTGTTTAATTTAACATATTTGTGATGTTCATTTATACTCATTAGGTATTTATGAACGGGTATTCACCAGGTTGCCTCCAAGTTACAAGCTACATATAGATATAATTTTAAATGAATTAATTTGTTTAAAATTATGATGGATGAGAATCTCAAGGAAATTCGGAAAAGGGTTTAAGATAAAAGGATTGATTAATTAAATATAATTAATTTATTCGAGCATGATTTATCTTAAACAATAATGATTAAATAATTGAATGCTATTTTTATTTATGCATAAATATCATTGCATGTATGGATGATCATGATCTAGACCAAGACCTTTGTATGTGAATGGTTTATTTTAATTTATTTATTCAAATTAAATTTTTTGGCTTGCGAACCATCTCCTCATTAATATGTAGGGCCTACGTGCCCAAGGTTTATTTTATGTAAAACCCTGTTTTACCCCTTAACTACGAGTGATATAAAAGCATATGTAATGGACGAATCTCACAAGCTAGTGGAGGAGGCTTAATTTAGGATCCAAGGTGAAACCAATTCAAGGAGATACAAAGGTGGATAGGTGGAAAGCTGTAAACATGAACCCAAATGGTTCAAGATGTTTCTCCCCTAGGAATTGGGTTAGTTTATCAACTACTATATAAACTAACCAATTGAACAAGCTCATGATCATACCATTTATTTTATTTATGTAATTTTCATGGTTTATTTATTATGGGTGTGTTGTCATGATCACACAATTAATGAATTAAACAAGCATGAAATATGGAACTAAAATAAGATCGTCTTATGCGTAAATATTATCTTAGACACAGTTAATCACTTAAGTATATCCCACTTAATATTAACAAGAATGTAAGAAAGATAATAAAATGGAAATTTACATGTAAGTATAAAATCCCACAAATAAATATTAAGTCGGTATATCCTTCCATAATCTTGGTTAGAATCGAACCATAGTTCAAAGTACTTGACCAACCCTAGTTGGGGTGATTTTAATTATCGTGGAATTATAATTCAAGGTTTTGGGTTGACTTGACTTGGTTCACATCAAGGGTTTACTTCCATAGCAGGACTTGGTGTGACCAAGAGGCAAAGGTTTAGGAAATCCAAAATAAAAGAATTTCAGGATTGGGGAGTCTACTTTGCAGATCAAGGAACTATGAGTTAATACAGTTGTCATTTGTAATGCCTACCTAAAACCATTCAAGTTGCTTGACCAACCCTAGTTGGGGTAATGTGAAGGTAAATATGGATCCTAGACACTATAATATTCAGGAAATAGAATATTCCTCAAACAATGGTGAGGGCTATTGGATTTCAATAAAATAGTGGGTGATTAATAAGTATTAATTTATTTGTCTCAGTTTTATTATGATAAAGTACTAAATATTTTCTCATCTTAATTTCTAGAAACAACAAGAAAAATGACTTCAAACATATCATTGAAAACCATACTCATGAAGGAAAACCTTCTCACCGGCACTAATTTCTAGGAATGGCAAAGGCATTTATGCATCCTTCTTCACCACGAGAGAAAATTGTATGTGCTGGAAGAGCCTATTCCAGTTGTGCCTAGAAAAGAAGCCAGCGATGAGGAATTATCTCTCTATATGAAACATATGGATGATTCCACAGATGTTTGATTTTTCATGCTATCGTCCATGTCTAATGAGCTCTTTAAGCAACATGAAAACATGGACGTGTATAGCATGATATCTCACCTTAAGGATCTCTATCAATAGAAGGTTAGATATGAGAGATATGAGATCTAAAATTCTTTTTTTACAACTAATCTTGGAGATTCTATGCCAGTTGAGCCTCATGTAGTCAAGATTATTGGCTACATTGAATGCTTGGACATCTTACAGATTAAGTTACTAGATGAGTTGTGTACAGATCTCATTCTATCATCACTACCCAATACCTTCTCTAGCTTTATTGTCAACTACAATATGAGAAACAATGAGAAGAGTCTATCGGAGCTTCTGACCTTAATTCTCCAAGTAGACAATGATATGGGGAGTGAAAAACCCTTAGTCCTTATGGTGAATAAGAAAAGTAAGGACAAGGCAAAGGAGACAAGGATTTATAAATGTTCTGAATCCCTCAATCATTGTCCCTCAAAGAAGGGGAAGATCCAAAGGTAGGGCAAGTAATGGGAGGTGGTATGTTTTTTCATGTGGTAAGCCAAGCCACTAGAAGAGGTACTTCACCCAAAAGCATGGGGACACTAAAGTTGTGTTCGTTATCGAGTGTAATCTTTTTATTTCTACACATTGGGTATTAGATACAGCTTGTGGGGATCACATCTATATTCAAATGCAGGAACCAAGTATATTTATAAATTTTTTTAGGGGAGAGGTTGATCTTTGAGCTACCAATGGTGTGAGGCTGGCTGTGTTAGCCATTGGCGATTACCACCTCTCATTTCCAATTAGGATGATTATGGTTTTACATAACTATTATTATGTGCCTCGTGTTACCAAAAACATAATTTATGTATCATGTTTGGATATGGATGGATTTATCTTCATGTTTGAAAATAAGGGTTATGTCTTCTATAAGAACAACTTATGTTATGTTATGGCGCATTTAAATAATGGTTTGTATGTATTAAATTACAAAAACCAAGTGTTGACCATCGATAAAGAAACAAACTCACATGACTCATATAACACCCAGTTGTGGCATCACCATCTTGGTCATGTAAACGATAAGCTCTTGATAAAGATCTACCAAAATGTTTATTTAGACTCTACTAAGATAAAACCACTTGATAGATGTCACACTTGTTTACAAGGTAAAATGACCAAGCCACCTTTCGGTGGACAGGGTGAAAGGGTCACAGAGCTTCTTGGATTGGTGCACACAGATGTGTGTAGACCATTTCTAGTAGAAGCTATAGGTGGATATTCTTACTTCATTTATTTTATTGATGATTTGAGTAGATATGGATATATCTAATTAATGTGGTATAAGTCAAAGGCATTGGAGAAATTTAAGATATTCAATAATGAAGTAGAAAATCAGCTTGGTAAGAAGATAAAGAAGATTTGATTGAATCGAGGTGGAGAATATCTGAACCAAGAGTCCATAGACCTTTTATGGGAGTATGGGATTCTATCTCAACTCACTCTTCCTTATATACCACAGTGGAATAGTGTTAGTAAAAGGAGGAACCAAACCATGTTGAATGTGGTGAGGTCGATGATGAGTCATGAAGATCTTCCATTATCCTTTTGGGGATATGCATTACAAACTGCATCATACGCATTAAATTGAGTACCAACTAAGGTAGAAAATGGAATTCCCTCCGAGATATAGAATGGAAAGAAACACATTTTGTCACACACACATGTATGGAGATACGAGCCATTTTTTAAGGCCTTCTTAGCAGCAGACTAGCACCCCAGGGCATGAAGTGTATCTTTACAGGATATCCCAAGGAAATGAAAGGATATTTCCTATATAACCCTTCAGACAAGAAAGTCATTGTCACTAGAAAAGTTATCTTTCTGGAGAGGGTACACATCCTCAAAAAGGATAGTAGGAGAAATATTGACTTCAATGAATTTGATGCTCAAGATACATAGGATTTGGTACAAGAACAAGTTCCATAGTTCCTCATGGAAAAGGTTCTAGAAACACAAGTACTGCATAGGAACTCAAGAGAGATAAGGGAACCAGGGAGATTTGGTTTCCTAGTCACCGAGGATGGTGAATAATTATTGTTGTAAAATGATGAACCTCTCTCCTACAAAGAAGCAGTAGAAAGATCAGATGCTGCAAGATAGATAAAAGCTATGAATTCTGAGATGGATTCCAGATATCAGAACCAAGTTTGGGTTCTGGTCGATGAGCCAGTTGATGTAAATTCTATTAGATGAAAATGGGTATTCAAGAGAAATCTGTACATGGAAGGTCAAGTTAGCACCTATAAAGAAAGGCTAGTGGCTAAAGGATTTAGATACCATCAAGGAATTGACTATGATGAAACCTTCTCACCAGTTTCCATGTTTAAATCCATAATAATCATACTAACCATAGCAGCTTACCATGACTATGATATTTGGAAGATGGATGTAAAAATATCATTCCTTAACAAAAATCTTTAGGAATATTTATATATGACACAACCAGAAGTGTTTGTGACACCAGGTGAAGCTAAAAGGATTTCTAAGTTGCAAAAATCCATTTATGGATTAAAGAAAGCATTCAGGTCATGGAACATTAGATTTTATGAATCCATAAAGGAATTTGGTTTCATTAAGAATGAATGTGATCCATGTTTTTATAAATGGTTTAATGGGAATGCGGTTATTATCCTAGTAGTATATGTTGACAACATATTACTTATTGGAAATGATGTACCAGTCTTATAGTCAGTTAAGGACTAGTTGAACAAGTGTTTCTTTATGAAGGACTTAAGAGAAGCAGCCTACATTATAGGGATCAAGATCATTCATGATAGATTCAAGAGGATTCTTGGACTAAGTCAGGGTATATACATTGACTAGATACTAAAGATATTTAGTATGGAACAATACAAGAGGGGATTGGTTCTAGTGTCACATGGCCTACATCTTTCTAAGAAAATGTGTCCTCAGACATAATAGAAGAAACATAGGATGGGAAATATCCCATACGCTTCGGTTATATGATCCATCATGTATGCCATGTTATATACGAGGCTTGATGTTGCCTATGTAGTGAGCATGGTAGGCAGATATCAAGCAGATCTAGGATAATAGCATTGGACTGCTGTTAAGACTATCCTTAAGTATCTAAGAAGAACTAAGGATATGTTCCTAGTGTATAGAGGAGATGAGGATCTTTTCATCATAGGGTATGCTGGTGCTATTTTTCAGATAGATCATAATGATCGGAAGTCGCAATCTGGATATGTTTTCTATCTCAATGGAGGAGTTGTGAGCTGGAAGATTTCAAAGAAGCTAGTTGTCACTGATTCTATAGCGGAGTCTGAATATATAGCAGCTTCTAATGTATCCAAGGAATCCATCTAGGTTTGGAACTTTGTCCAGGAGATATATGTGGTGCCTAGCAGTAAAGATCCTATCACATTGTATTGTGATAATACTGTAGCAGTGGCTCTTGAAAAAGAACCAAGGTCACATCAACGGACAAAGAACATTCTCCAAAAGTATCACCTCTTAAGGGATTTATATCAAAGAGGTGAATTTTTAGTGAGTAGATTGTCCAAAAAAGATAATGTGGTGGACCTCATGACTAAAGTCCTATCTCATCAGAAGCATGAATATCATGTGAGAGATAGCAGGTTAAAGGTTATTAGCAGTTGGCTCTAGTCACTACCACAAAACTGGGCAAGGCATGCTCCTGCCTTTATCAGCGCTAACAGTAAAGCGTTGATAAAGGGTCGGGCCTTTATCAGCGCTAACAAAAGCACTGATAAAGGTCCACTTTATCAGCGCTAAAGCAAGCGCTGATAAAGGTGTACCCTTTATCAGCGCTTTTCTTAGTGCTGATAAAGGGCTTATTTATCAGCGCTAAAAAAGTGCTGATAAAGGTTTTATTTATCAGATCGTTTCATTTTAGCGCCGATAAATACACCCTTTATCAGTGCTTTTTACTAGCGCAGATAAGGGCTCACACAGATTTTTTAAAAACCTGAGGGTCCTCTTCCTCCTCCCTGCACCCGGTCAAGATCTCGCGGAAGCCCTCCTCTGCACCGCTGCCGCCACCTCCTCTTCCTCCGCCGCGGCCGCCGCCTACTCCTGCTCCTCCTCCTCCTCTGGCCACCACCTCCTCCTCCTCCTCCTCTGATCCTCCTCCTCCTCCTCCTCCTCCACCGCGGCCTCATCCTCCTCCTCCTCCACCGGCGCTTCCTCCTCCTCCTCCTCCTAGTCTGCGGGATCATCCTCCTCCTCCTCTACTGGCGCCTCCTCCTCCTCCTCCTCCCATGCCTACTCCGCTGCCTCCTCCTCCACCGTGGACTCCTTCTCCTCCTCCTCATCCTCCTCCTCCTCCTCCTCCGCTGCCTCCGCTGCCTCCGCCCTGCCTCTGCCCTGCCTCAGCGCTGCCTCTGTTGCCTCCGGTGCCTCTGTTGTCGACACCTCCTTCTCCTCCGCCACCGGGTCCTCCTCCTTAAGGTGATTCAATTTGAATTTTCATTAATTAATTATGTTTGGAATGGGTAAGTGTTTGGCCAACTATTCTTCATGTTGAATCTTCAGTTTCCATGGGTGGTTTGGGATTGTGGTTATGTTTTGATCCTAACTATGGGTTGTTTTTATGATTTCCCACTACTTCATTAGATTTATTTAGTTATTCTTATGTTTTGGTGTTTTCATTTAGTTCTTTTTTTGTGATTTGATGTTGGGTTTTCCTTCATGGAGGTTGTTCATGTTTCTTGTAGACAATACCTCCTAGAAGGACCATGTAGAAGCATAGAGAGTGTGAACCAAAGTACCCCAAAGAGGAACCATCCCATTGATACAAATTTTTTTGGATTCAATGATTTATAATTTCAAAAACGTGGGTTAAATTGGTATCCATGATAATACATGAACTATGGACCACACTCAAGAATTTTGAAAGAATAATTCAGAGTTTTTCCTTACTGAAAAGAAAACCAAGTAATTTAAGGAGTAGTTGGACTGTATCAAGTAGATCTTAGAGTTTTTGAAAACCCCTAAGACATATAAAGTGTTATTTTTTTGTTCCTTTTTAAAATAATTTATTTGAATGTGGTGCGATTCAATGATTCTTTTGAGGAATAGAGAGGATCTCACTTTTACCACTTTCCAAGTGGTATTTCTTTAGAGGTTCTACCCAGATACCTTGAGATTGATGAATGACTATGTGTTTTTAAAGATAGAGTATGGTGGTCATTTATTCATGGATTATGCCACTAGATTCCGTAATTTGGTTCATGTATCTCTTTATCTCCCCACGAACGATTATCTTATGGCTATTAATTTTGAGATGGGTTTGAGGAAATATATCAGATTTATTCTTATTGTTCTAAGTCTACCAACCTATTTTTAGTTGTTTCCCAAGGTATTGATGTGAGAGGAATATTTTAATTGAAATATTGGTCTCAATGGTGTTCCATTAATGGGTGGTATCCATAGTTATTTTTGAGGATAAAATCTAAAGCACGATGAGTCTTAGAGAAGTAGTGGAAAGGGATTTGAGTAGTCTTTATGAACAGATTATGTGGATTCTATGGAAAATGGACCTATTTTTTATCAGATTAGAAATGTGGGAAACATCTGGATGATTTTACCAGAGACTCTGAGGGTGTTCCACCTATTTGGGTAGCCGGGGAATATCTTGTGATTTTTTCAATTGGCTCCTAATCGGAGTGATGTAGGATCCACTTTTTTAAGGGATCTTAGTTAAAATAAGAGGCTTCAAATAGTTGAGGATCACATCCTAAAAGAAAGGGGGATTATTAATAGGGAAATAATACATAGAAGAGTCTAATCCAGAAAAAATCAATGCAGTAGAGGTCATTCATGAGGACTCATAATCTTGGCCAACCATAATTCGAGGTGAATTTCTTTTAATTCTTCTATAGTATTGGTTTCATTTCAAAATGGTGAATCCTAGTCATTAATTTCACATATTCTTTTATTACATGGGTATGACGGCAGAGTTTATGAATTATTTCATGTATTTCCTAACCCTTTTGGTTAGGAAAAATGGTCATGGTTTCATGTTCTTTGAGAGTTGTGTTGTGGTACTTGGCATGGAGGACATTTCAGAATTCCATGTTTTGGACCTGGTCTTTTCCAACCTCATTATCGTCTTGGATTTTTTTATTGGATTTAGTGCACTAGATGACTATTATCACCATTGGGTTGAGTTACTTACTCTTAATAGGAGGTTCCATGTCTTTTATGGAGATTGTGATCTATAACCATGGAGGGTATGACAAGTTTCTTCTATGTTATGGTTAATATCATGTCATTTTTCCAAGGTTTTCCTTGGGGTTGTTGAGAAGTGTTCTTCATGTGAAATTCCAGTGGTCATGTAAAAGTACATAAAATCATTTCTAGAGGACTTCATGGGATAACCTCCCCCAATGAGTGTTTGTGTTTTCTGTCTATTTTCTTCACAGGATGATCCCATTATCCATTCCATCCCATCATAAGGCTCTGGCCGATTTAGAGGAGCTAAAAGATCAGATAGAAGATCTTTAGGGAAATGGTTATATCTATATGATCATGTCACTACGGGATTTTCCAATTCTATTTTCAATGAAGTCATATCATAGCCTATTAATTTTAACAGTCTACCGTAGTCATAGCCAGGTGACAGTAATGAATAATTACATATTGCCTATAATTGATGATTTTTTTGACTATCTTATAAGGTTCTATTGGGTTTTGAAAATTTTCTAGAGATCAGGGTACCAATAGTAGAGGGTTTGGTAAGAGGATGCTCAAAAGATAGATTTTTAAAGTCGATATGGAAATTTAAAGTATTTATGAATTCTATTTGGGATCACCAATGCTCTATCTATTTCATGGAACTGATGAACTAGATCTTTAATATCTTTCTAGACACCTCCATTTTCGTTTTTTTATAATACTTCTTGGTGTATTACAATATATAAGAGGAGTAATCCGATAATCTGGAGGTTGTTTTGGGTGTTTTTAGAGAGCTTTGTCTTTATTATAATATTATAAATTCCCCATATTTTGTTTAAGAAGTATTGTTTCATGGTCACATTATTTCCTTGTAAGGAGTTCTAGGTTATCCAAAAAAGGTTCAAGAAGTCATTTCTCCAAATCAGTCAAAGAATGTATTCAAGATCCACAACATTCTAGACTTATTCATTTCATGGTCACATTATTTCCTTGAAGTATCTTGTTTTTTATCTAGATTATACTCATATTCCTTCTCCTCTAACCTATATACACATCCTATGGATTTCAAATAGGATGAATATAAATAAATAATGGATAAATTCCAATCGGTTGACAAAAGAGTATGAAGAAGGCGTGAAAGAATTTATCAAGTTTGCAAAAGATCATGCATGTGACTCTTCTCAAATCCTTTGTCCATGTTTATGTTGTTGTTATTCAAAACAAATTAGTCCAGATGAGTTGGAAGTACACTTGATCTGTCACGGAATAGATCAAAGTTATACATGTTGGAATAAACACGGGGAAACAGCGAATGTAGGTAGTGACTGGGGTGACACTGCATTTTATGGATCATCTGATATGATTACAAACATGAACAATGAAGATGACCATATGGAGGATGTGATTACAGATGTGAATGATGATGAAGATCGTATTGAGAAAATGACAAGGACCTTCGAAGATGAACTTCGTGATTGCCCAAAATTGTTTGAGAAGTTAAAAAGTTGTGCAAAGACGTCATTGTATGCTGGTTGCACTAAATATACAGCATTGTCAGCCGTACTGAAGCTGTATAATTTGAAAGCAGTTAACGGGTGGAGTGACGACAGTTTTACAAAACTACTTTCCCTCTTGAATGACATGATCCCAGAAGACAATGAGCTCCCAAGCCGAACATACAATGCCAAATGAATGCTACGCTCTATGGGTATGATCTCTGAAAGAATACACGCCTGCCTGAATGGATGTATACTGTTTCACAAGGACCACAAATCACTTAAAGAATTCTCAAAGTGTGGTGCTTCTCGATACAAGAAAGATGAATCCAGTCCTACTAAAGTTGTATGGTACTTTCCAGTCATTCCAAGGTTTAGACGCCTATATGGAAGTGAGGAGACTGCAGAACAATTAACATGGAATGCAGATACAAGAATTAAATATGGGATACTACGTCACCCAGCAGACTCTCCTCGGTGGAAGAGAATCGATCATGAGTATCCTGAATTTGGAAACGAGTCGAGAAACCTTCGTCTTGCGTTATCTACAGATGGAGTGAATCCTTTTGGTTTTCAAAGAAACAGTCACAGTACATGGCTGGTTATGTTGATAAATTATAACTTACCACCATGGTTATGCATGAAACGAAAATACATCATGTTATCTATGATTATATCAGGACTAAAACAACCGGGTAATGATATTGATGTTTATTTAGCTCCATTGATCGAAGATTTGAAATTATTGTGGGATTCAGGTGTTACATTGTATGATGCTTACAGAAAGGAAGATTTCACTTTGAGAGTCATGTTGTATGGGATGATAAATGACTTCACTGCTTATGGAAATTTGTCAGGATATAGCATTAAAGGAACTCAAGGATGTCCCGTTTTTGAAGAAGGTACACAATCAATTAGGTTGAAACATTCATCGAAAACTGTATTTCTAGGACATCGCAGATTTCTACCACAACGACATAAGTACCATTCTTGGAAGACATTATTCGATGGAAGTTCAGAAGAATGTACAGCACCATCTCCACTAACAGGCGATCAATTGTTTGAGAAAGTTAAAAATGTGGAAACTACTTTTGGTAAACCGGCTTTGAAAAACCTTACGAAAATCGGTTGGAAAAAGAGATCAATTTTTTTTTAATTACAATACTAGAATTGTCTATATGTAAGACATTTTATTGATGTTATGCATGTAGAAAAAAATGTATTTGACAGTGTTATCGGAACGTTGCTAAATACATCTGGAAAAACAAAAGATGGAATTAAGGCTAAATTGGACATGGTTGAGATGGGAATACGAGAAGAGTTGGCACCATTGAAGGGTGAAAAATGAAAATTTCTTCCTCCTGCTGCTTACACTCTTTCCAGGAAGGAGAGATATCAGTTTTTCAACTTCTTGAATGACGTAAAGGTTCCATAGGGGTATTCATCAAATATCAGTAACCTTGTGTCAATGAGTGACTTGAAGTTAAAAGGTTTGAAATCACATGACTGTCATGTTTTGATGCAAAATCTCATTCCAATTGCTTTACATTGCATTTTTCCCAAGAATGTCCACCATACATTAACGAAACTGTGTTTCTTCTTCAAAGCTATATGTAGCAAAGTTATAGACCCGGCGAAATTTCCAGCTATGGAAAAAGAAATTGCCGTCATATTATGTGAATTAGAAATGTTCTTCCCGCCTTCATTTTTTTATATGATGGTTCATTTGATGGTCCACTTGGTGAGAGAGATTCGACTATGTGGTCCTGTACATTACAGATGGATGTACCCCATTGAACGGTATATGAAGATTTTGAAAGGGTATGTCAAAAATCGAAGTCGGCTAGAGGGTTGTATTGCAGAGCGATATATTGTTGAGGAAGCCGTTGAATTCTGTACCGAATACTTTTCTGGTGTGGAAAGCATTGGCTTACCGAAATCTCATCACACTGGGTGGCTTGAGGGTGAAGGAATTTCTAGAAGAAAGGTTGTCATAATCAATATTACAGATCGGGAGCAGGCCCACCTTTATGTTTTTCATAACAGTTTCGACGTTGACCCATATGTTGAAATCCAAAAAGAAATTCTTAGGCATTTGAATCCATAAAGGGCTGAAAAATGGATATCAGATACACATAATCGATAGTTTATAGGATGGTTTCAAGATTATATTTTTAAGAATTCAGATGAAAATCCAAAGTCAGTTTTGGAACGACTTCGATGGCTAGCTGGAGGACCAAGTGTGTATGCATTATCTTACAATGCTTATGTAGTTAATGGTTATACATTTTATACTAATGAACATGATGAAGACAGTACCATACAGAATAGTGGGGTTACACTTGTGGCTGAAGCGATTCATGTTTCCGGTGCTAAGGATAGAAATCCAATTTATGCGAATATGTCATACTTTGGCATCATCAAACAAATATGGGAGTTGGATTATACGGAATTTCAAGTTTCGATATTTCAATGCAAGTGGGTTGATAATAGGAGTTCTATTAAAATAGATGATTTGTGATTCGTGAAAGTTGATTTCAGTAAGTAAGGGGAGAAAGACGAACCATTTATAATGGCATCACAGGCAGTGCAAGTATTTTATGTTCCAGATCCCGCAAACCGAAATTGTTCAATTGTTCTGTTATCGACCAAAACAGCTGAAGGGTCAGATGAAAATTCAACGGAAGATGACCCTTTCATTGGGACTTCGCAATCATTTCACAGTGGTACCAATGTAGACAATGTTTTTTATGTCAGAGGAGACCACAATGAAGGGATATGGATAGTTGATAGAGGGGTCAAATCCCTTCAGTCTTTTAAAAAAAAAGGGAGTTCAATAATCAGCTTATTGATTTTTATTGTAATATAGATTGTGTTACATTATGTTATTATCTATTCGTTGTTGCTTTTATGTGATCTAAATTAAATTTTAAACCAGTTCTGCAGATAATGACTTCTTCACCTGCTGATGCACCCAATCCCGAGACACAACACGTCTCTCAACCTGTTGCAGCTGGTCCCACTGCTGAGAGACAACAGGTCACTCAACCTGTTGCAGCTGGTCCCACTGCTGAGTGACAACAGGTCTCTCAACCTGTTGCAGCTGGTCCCACTACTGACGTATAATAGTTCTCTCAACCTATTGCAGCTGGTGTCAGTGTTGATGCTAGTGCTTTGGAGAAACATAATGATGATGCAGAAACTGAGGAAATGGTAGGCGATGAAACCCCAGCGACACAAAAAAAACAGGTGCGCCGTAGTTTCACAGTTTTAGCAAAAATCCTTAAGAAAAAAGCAAAAGGCATCAAATATGAGGTGGGATGGAATAAGCTAGGCCAGCATGTAAACCCCAACAAAGCCATGTTTAGTAGCTACATTGGAATCGTCACTCGACAACGCGTGCCGATTGACGTAGAGTCGTGGCACCATGTTGTCAGCGGGTTGAAAACATTAATGTGGGAAGCGATTACGGTAACATTACGATATCATCTATTTAATTTATGAAAATAAAATAAAATATTGAAATATTGACTAACCCTTCATCATCTCTTGCAGAGTGCATTTATAGTAGATGTTTCGCACAAAGAATTTGTTTTCATACTGGCAGAAAGGATTCATAGAGGCTTTCGCACCATTTTAACGAAACATCATCTGAAAGATGCCGAAGGGAAAATCAAGCCGCACCCGCCTCCTCTTTATGCACACTTGATATCCCAAGGAATGTGGGATGCGTTTTGCAACCGTCATGCGGAACAGAATTTTCAGGTACATTGTGTTTGGTTACACATTGTGTAACATTTCTTGTATTCATCATGTTGATTGATAGGTTTTTATTTATGAAACAGCAACCGAGTGCTGAAAATAAAGAACGGGAAGCAAAAACATCGTACCCCTACTGTAAAGCAAGGTTGGGGTATGCTTCAATTGAAAAACAATTGGTATGTATTTTAAAAGTACTGTAATAATTTTATGTGACATAAAACAACACTGTAACCATGTTTCTCTATTTATATGCAGATTGATGAAGCAAAATCTCAAGTCACTTCCATTCCATGCCATGTGCTATGGAAGGAGGCTCGTGTTAATAAAGAGGGGAAACTAATAGATGAAAACACACAAAAAGTGTGGGAAACATGTGTAAGTATGACATAATATAAACTTGTTTTGCTTTAAATCACTATTACATAACAATGCTTACTTATTTTTTCATATTTTCTATTTGACATAGTCACAGGAATCAAAAACACCCGCACCAGATTCAGACATTCTTTCAATGGCCTTGAAACAGCCAGAGCAGTATGGCCGCGTCAGAGGTGTGGGTTTTGGGGTGTCACCCCGGACATATTTTCAGAAAAAAAACAAGAGGATGAACAAACTAAAGAATTGCATATAATGAGAGATAAAGTAGCTACCCTTGAAGAACTAATCCAAACTCAGGGAGATATGCTAAAGAGTTTGATGGAGGAGAGGTGAAAAGAACAAACAACTCAAGAACAACCCCCGCGAGAAGATCCACCCCTCACCAGCTTTGAGGCGAGCCATTCCCCTCAAAGACCTGATTTAACCGAGGTAATCAATGTTATAATATTAGTTTTTGTGAGATGTGAATCACATAGACACTGATACCTTTCATGTGATGATATTCTGCAGGGTGAAAATGACTGTGATTTATATCTGTCAACTCCCACCCATTGCCTTGTAGCGAGGGCTACGGTGTTCAATATGCAGAATGACACGCTACACTCCATACCACTTCCAACCGGTCATGTCAAAGTGTCGATTAACTTAGCTCATGAGCCGAGCGCCGAGCTACCCGTTCCAAATGACGATGAAGACATTTATATGGTGGAAAAAGCTGTTGGAACATTCGTTGAATGGCCGTCGAATCTTGTAAAAAAACATGTCGAGCAGGAGGTATTCATTTCCAGTTTATTTTTCAAGAAGAACCTTTAACATTAAATTAGAAAATGGCTGAACTGATGAATGTTATTACAGAAGGATAAAATGGAGAAGCTAAAACGAAAGAGCGGCTCCAACATTGGATCAACCAACCGATCAAAACGATCTACTGAAAGCGCGTTCACCCCGCCCGTTCTATATCCACATTTAATATCATTGCAAGCTCATGTGGATACGAAAATGAAAGACGTCAAGAGTCATACAATTGTTTGTGAAAAAGATATGTACGGATAGGAAATAATAGATTTCGTTAGTGTAGATGTTGTTTCTGAGATCATCACATACGACTGGCTAGGCGCCTCAGTTATAAATGTATACATGAGGTATGTTTTCATGATTTGATTTTACAGAAGCTGATATACTTTGATAATTATGGATAAATACATCTCATATTTTTCACAGGCGTATATATGAAAAACAATTGAAGGGATTTTCCCATGAATACAAATTTGGACTCGTTAGTCCTCACACCATTTCTACACAACAAACAGAAATAGATTCTAATTTTCAGGCTGAATTGATGTCAAATCTGCTCAGAACATTTCAAAGAAGAATTACGACTGACAGGCTCTTTTTAATACCAATGATGCAAGGGTAAAACTCTACATTTTAATCAAATCAATTATATTTTCATTTCTATCAGTACTTATTTATTTTTGTGTTTTTAGGGAACATTGGATGCTCATTGCAGTCAATTTGGATACTCCAAAGATTTATTTTCTGGATTCACTGCATGGATATCCAACTAACCGACCACAGATGATGGCGATTGTAAATTTTTAATACACTAGATCCAACATTTTAGAACTAAATATATAGTTATATAATTTATATTATCTTTTAATGAGGATTTTGTTATGATAGGATGGTGTATGAATATCGTCTAAAGGCTGGAATGAATCAAGGGCATAAGGACGACAATGCCCACAAGATCTACAAATGGAGAAGTATCTGGGTATATATAATTATATTTCACTATCCAAATACATATCAAAACAAATTACTTATTTTTCTCGATGTTTCTGCAGTGTCTGAAACAAACAAATGACAAGTATTGCAGTTATTATGTTTGTAAATTTATGAAAGAGATCATATTTCATGGACAAACTAGCATCCCTGAAGAGGTATTTTTTAAAATAATTACTACTTTATTTAAAATAATTATTAATCCTTTTGTGTATTTATATTTTTTCATTACTACTATGACTGTATGGCTAAAAGTGTCTGATATCATTTTCAAATTGAGATAAACTTTGGAAAACAACACCAATGACATACGCCAAACTGAGGAAACGTGTTCGGATTGTTTGGATACTTTAGGAAAATGATCCATGAGTCATTTTTGACGTGTAAAAATCAACTGAACCTTAATACGATGCACGGTGTGACCGGTATGGCTAAAAGTGTCTGATATCAGTTTCAAATTGAGATAAACTTTGGAAAACAACACCAATGACATACGACAAACCGAGAAAACACATTCGGACTATTTTGATACTTTAGGACAATGATCCACGAGTCATTTGTGACGTGTACGAATTGATCGCACCTCAATCCGATGCACGGTGTGACCGG
This sequence comes from Viscum album, assembly GCA_963277665.1. Taxonomy (NCBI): domain Eukaryota; kingdom Viridiplantae; phylum Streptophyta; class Magnoliopsida; order Santalales; family Viscaceae; genus Viscum; species Viscum album. The sequence goes on from OY728136.1 coordinate 2,117,020,408, forward strand.
TATGGCTAAAAGTGTCTGATATCAGTTTCAAATTGAGATAAACTTTAGAAAACAACACCAATGACATATGTCAAACTGAGAAAACGCGTTCGGATTGTTTTTATACTTTAGGACAATGATCCACGAGTCATTTGTGATGTGTAAAAATCTACCGCACCTCAATCCGACACACGGTGTGACCGGTATGGATAAAAGTGTCTGATATCAGTTTCAAATTGAGATAAACTTTGGAAAACAACACCAATGACATACGGAAAACCGAGCAAACGCGTTTGTATTGTTTTGATACTTTAGGACAATGATACACGAGTCATTTTTGATTTGTACGAATCGACCGCACCTCAATCCGACGCACGGTGTGACCGGTATGGCTAAAAGTGTCTGATATCAGTTTCAAATTGAGATAAACTTTGGAAAACAACACCAATGACATAAGGAAAACCGAGAAAACACGTTCGGATAGTTTTGATACTTTAGGACAACGATCCGTGAGTCATTTGTGACGTGTACGAATCGACTGCACCTCAATCCGACGCACGGTGTGACCGGTATGGCTAAAAGTGTCTGATATCAGTTTCAAATTGAGATAAACTTTGGAAAACAACACCAATGACATATTCCAAACCAAGAAAATGCGTTCGTATTGTTTTGATACTTTAGGAAAATGATCCATGAGTCATTTGTGACGTGTACGAATCGACCGCACCTCAATCCAACGCACGGTGTGACCGGTATGGCTAAAAGTGTCTGATATCAGTTTCAAATTGAGATAAACTTTGGAAAACAACACAAATGACATACGGTAAACCAAGAAAACGTGTTCGTATTGTTTTGATACTTTATTAAAATGATCCACGAGTCATTTTTGACGTTTACGAATTGACCTCACCTCAATCCGACGCACGGTGTGACTGGTATGGCTAAAATTTTCTGATATCAGTTTCAAATTGAGAAAAACTTTGGAAAATAACAACAATGACATACGCCAAACTGAGGAAACGCGTTCGTATTGTTTTGATACTTTATTACAACGATCCAAGAGTCATTTGTGACATGTACAAATTGACCGCACCTCAATCCGATGCACGGTGTGACCGGTATGGCTAAAAGTGTCTAATATCAGTTTCAAATTGAGATAAACTTTGGAAAACAACACCAATGACATATGACAAACCAAGCAAATACATTCGGATTGTTTTGATACTTTAGTAAAACGATCCACGAGTCATTTGTGACATGTAAGAATCGACCGCACCTCAATCCGACGCACGGTGTGACCGGTATGGCTAAAAGTGTCTGATATCAGTTTCAAATTGAGATAAACTTTGGAAAACTACACCAATGACATACGCAAAACCAATGAAACGCGTTCGTATTGTTTTTATACTTTAGGAAAACGATCCACGAGTCATTTGTGACATGTACGAATTGACTGCACCTCAATCCGACGCACGGTGTGACCGGTATGGCTAAAAGTGTCTCATATCAGTTTCAAATTGAGATAAACTTTGGAAAACAACACCAATGACATACGGAAAACCAATCAAACGCGTTCGGATTATTTTTATACTTTAGGACAACGATCCAAGAGTCATTTTTGACGTGTAATAATCGACCGCACCTCAATCCGACGCACGGTGTGACCGGTATGGCTAAAAGTGTCTGATATCAGTTTCAAATTGAGATAAACTTTGGAAAACAACACCAATGACATATTCCAAACCGAGGAAACGCGTTCAGATTGTTTTGATACTTTAGTAAAACGATCCACGAGTCATTTGTGACGTGTACGAATCGACCGCACCTCAATCCGACGCACGGTGTGACCGGTATGGCTAAAAGTGTCTCACATCAGTTTCAAATTGAGATAAACTTTGGAAAACAACACCAATGACATACGGAAAACCGAGAAAATGCATTCATATTGTTTTGATACTTTATGAAAACGATCCATGAGTAATTTGTGACGTGTAGGAATCGACCTCACCTCAATCTGACGCACGCTGTGACCCGTATGGCTAAAAGTGTCTGATATCAGTTTCAAATTGAGATAAACTTTGGAAAACAACACGAATGACATACGCCAAACCGAGCAAACGCATTCGGATTATTTTGATACATTAGGAAAATGATCCATGAGTCATTTGTGACGTGTACGAATCGACTGCACATCAATCTGACGCACGGTGTGACCAGTATGGCTAAAAGTTTCTGATATCAGTTTCAAATTGAGATAAACTTTGGAAAACAACACCAATGACATACGGCAAACCGGGAAAATGCATTCGGATTGTTTTGATACTTTAGGAAAACGATCCAAAAGTCATTTCTGATGTGTATGAATTGACCGCACCTCAATCCGATGCACGGTGTGACCGATATGGATAAAAGTGTCTGATATCAGTTTCAAATTGAGATAAACTTTGGAAAACAACACTAATGACATACGCCAAATCAAGAAAACACATTCGGATTGTTTTGATACTTTAGGAACGATCCATGAGTCATTTGTGACGTGTACGAATCGACCGGACCTCAATCTGACGCACGCTGTGACTGGTATGACTAAAAGTGTCTGATATCAGTTTCAAATTGAGATAAACTTTGGAAAACAACACCAATGACATACGCCAAACCGAGAAAACGCGTTCGGATTGTTTTGATACTTTAGGAAAACGATTCATGGGTCATTTGTGACATGTACGAATCGACCGCACCTCAATCCAACGCACGGTGTGACCTGTATGGCTAAAAGTGTCTGATATCAGTTTCAAATTGAGATAAACTTTGGAAAACAACACCAATGACATATGGCAAACCGAGCAAATGCGTTCGGATTGTTTTGATACTTTAGGACAACGATCTATGAGTCATTTGTGACATGTATGAATTGACCGCACCTCAATCTGACACACACTGTGACCGGTATGGCTAAAAGTGTCTGATATCAGTTTCAATTTGAGATAATCTTTAGAAAACAACACCAATGACATATGCCAAACCGAGAAAATGAGTTTGGATTGTTTTGATACTTTAGGAAAACGATCCACGAGTCATTTGTGACGTGTACAAATTGACCGCACCTCAATCCAACGCATGGTGTGACCGGTATGGCTGAAAGTGTCTGATATCAGTTTCAAATTGAGATAAACTTTGGAAAACAACACCAATGACATACGGCAAACCGAGCAAACGCATTCGGATTGTTTTGATACTTTAGGAAAACGATCCACAAGTCATTTGTGATGTGTACGAATTGACCGCACCTCAATCTGACGCACGCTGTGACTGGTATGGATAAAAGTGTCTGATATCAGTTTCAAATTGAGATAAACTTTGGAAAACAACACCAATGACATACGCCAAACCAAGCAAACACGTTCGGATTGTTTTGATACTTTAGGACAACGATCCAAGAGTCATTTGTGACGTGTACGAATTTACCGCACCTCAATCCGACTGATGCACGGTGTGACCGGTAAAGCTTTTCATTAGATAAAGAATCAGTATTTATTAAATGAGATAAATCAATCAAAAAACATATTGATTTTACATTATTCCCTTTCATTGTTATGAAAATGAAAACTTTTGAGTTTAAAATTTCATATTTTAGTTTCACATTTCCATATTAATGTATTCTTTCATATTACTGTTTTAATTTCTTTAATTATTGCATTACTAACATAATATTTGTTTTCTTATATAGGTGAATTTTTTTCCTTGAGTTCGGATGCTTTGTTCAGCAACAAATACCGTCGAGAACGGATCACGGATATCAAAGGATGAAACATGAATGTTTATAACTGTTGTTGAATAATTATAAATGTAACCATGTAAAACAATGTTTGAAATGTATATAGCAATGCATTTTTTTGTATTCATGATTTTAAGTAAATGTATATACTGTTGTCGGTCAAAATATTGGGTGTGGGTGCTATGGTGTGCAGGTGTGCATGTGCTACTTTGTGCAGGTATTCTGGTGTGCAGGTGTGCAGGTACTGTTTTGTAGGTGCAGGCGATGGGGCCTTTATCAGCATTTTTTTAGCGCTGATAAAGGACACCTTTAACAGCGCTAGAGGAGTGCTAATAAAGGAACCCTTTATCAGCGCTTTGTCAAGCGCCGATATAGGAGACCTTTATCAGTGCTAAAATAAGCGCTGATAAAGGGGTCCTTTATCAGCGCTCCGAGAAGCGCTGATATAGGAGACCTTTATCAGCGCTTTTTTTAGCGCTGATAAAGTCCGTCCTTTATCAGCGCTTTTGTTAGCACTGATAAAGGTCTCCTATATCAGCGCTTCTCAGAGCGCTGATAAAGGGGACCCCCCCTTTATCTACGCCGGCATTAATAGCGCTTTTCTAGCGCTGTTAATGTCGGTTTTTAGTGCTGATAAAGGGCCAGCACTACTGGAAATGCTATTTTTCCCAACGGGTGTTTACCAACGGTTTGCTAAAACCGTTGGGCTTGAAGGATTAAGAAAGCCTTTCCCAACAGTTCATTGAAACCGTTGGGAAAAGCCACCCCTTTGCCAACAGTTTGAAGAAACCATTGGTAAAGGGGTGTGTTAATCACCTTTTGCCAACGGTTCTCTTAAACCGTTGGGAAAGGGTCACCCCTTTTCAAACGGTTTCCTAAAACCGTTGGTAAAGGGGTCCTCAGCATCTCTTTCCCAACGGTTCTTAAAAACCGTTGGGAATTATTTCCCCCAAATCCAGCCGCGGGGCTGCTCTCCCCCATTCGCACAGAAACCTAATTTCATCCGCTCCACCGCTCTCCTCTCGCGAAATCCCCTATCCAAAGAGGTGAAAACCATCTGAAATCAGGTATCTTTTCATTTATACAGATATACTTCCTTATTTTTATTGTTATTGCTTTAGTATTTTAGTTTTAAGTTATCAATCCACCTCCAGCTCTCTACTACTCTCCAAATCCCCCATCCGAATAGGTGAAAACTCATTTGAATCATCTCAAATCAAGTAATTTTTTCTTTATACACATATAGTACCTTGTTTTTATTGTTATTTATCTAATATTTTAGTTTTAAGTTTGGATTTTGATGTGATTTCACCGTGTAAAATAGGGAAATGAATAAATATTTTGTTAATTAATTAGTTTCCCCTAGAATATCAGTTGTGTTATAATGTCCATGATAAATAAAGGGGTAATGTAATAAAAGACTTTGAATAAATAAATTGTGGAAGTTGGGGTATGTTGCCTCTATGAGAGGTTTTTTGTTGTGTTTCATTATATGTTGTAGGCTATTTTATGGGGATTGAGGTTACCAGTTGGGCTTTGTGATATGTGGGGTTGTAATGTGATGGTTAGTGGGCATGGATGTGTCATGTGAAGTTGTATGATAGTGATGATGTGTGGTGGTGTTGTTTCGTGTGGATTTGTTGTGTGATGAAGTTGTGGTGTATAATGTGGTGAGGTGGTTTTGGTTGTGCGGTGGTTTGTGATGTGCAATATTTTTATTGTGATATGTGGTTGTTTTGGTGAGATGGTTGGTCGATGTAACATGGTGTCGATGGTTATTGTGAGATGGTGAGTTGTTGTGTGGTGGTTTTATTAGTTTCCTGGTTATCTATGGAATAAATTATGCTGTTAAAACAAAAAAACAAGATATTAAATAAATGAGATGGAATAGAAATGGATGTGTGGTAAATGGATTTAATTAATTTAACATTAAATGAATGGACAATGTAAGTGTGAATGAAGTGGATTATAAATGAATGTGAGAAATGCTATGCGTCTTGTGTGGTGGTGGTGTGGTTTATGTGTTTTATGGTAGTAGTGAAGTGTGTGATTATGTAGTTAATGTGAACCCATAGGTTGAGTATTTTGTGCTATCTATATATCATGTATTTTTATGTTATTTCTACACATTCCAGGGGGGTGGTATGTCTAGGTGGTGGTGGTGGGGTTGCAGGGGAGGGGGTGTGGGCTGTTTGGGAGGGTGGGCGGGGCTATCCAGGGGGGGTACGGGGTGTCCAGTGGGGTACGGGGGTGGGCGGGCTGTCCACAAGGGTGGACGGGCTGTCCACGGGGGTGGTCGGGCTGTCAAGGAGGGGTGGGTGGGCTGTCCAGGGGGGTGGGTGGGCTGGCCACGGGGGGTAGGGGTGTCCAGGGGGGTGGGCGGGCTATCCAAGGGGGTGGGGGGCTGTCCATAGTGAGAAGGGGTGTCGAGGGGGGTGGGTGGGCTGTCCACGGGGGTGGTTGGGCTGTCTAGGGGGTAGGGGGTGTCCACGGGGGTGGGCGGGGCTGTCCAGGGGGTGTGGGTTTTCCTGGGGGTCTGGGTGGGGTGTCCTGGTGGGGGAGGGGTGTGTGGGGTGTCCAGGTGGGGTGTTATGTCTAGGTGGTGGTGGTGGGGTTGCAGGGAAGGGGGTGTGGGTTGTTTGGGAGGGTGGGCGGGGCTATCCAGGGGGGTACGGGGTGTCCAGGGGGGTACGGGGGTGGGCGGGCTGTCCACAAGGGTGGACGGGCTGTCCACGGGGGTGGACGGGCTGTCCACGGGGGTGGACGGGCTGTCCACGGGGGTGGTCGGGCTGTCCAGGGGGGTGGGCGGGCTGTCCAGGGGGGTGGGTGGGCTGGCCACAGGGGGTAGGGGTGTCCAGGGGGGTGGGCGGGCTATCCAAGGGGGTGGGGGGCTGTCCATAGGGAGAAGGGGTGTCGAGGGGGTGGGTGGGCTATCCACGGGGGTGGTTGGGCTGTCTAGGGGGTAGGGGGCATCCACGGGGGTGGGTGGGTTGTCCACGGGGGTGGGCGGGGCTGTCCACGGGGGTGGGAAAGGCTGTCCACGGGGGTGGGCGGGGCTGTCCAGGGGGTGTGGGCTGTCCTGGGGGTCTGGGTGGGGTGTCCTGGTGGGGGAGGGGTGTGTGGGGTGTCCAGGGGGGTTGGTATGTCTAGGTGGTGGTGGTGTTGGGGTTGCAGGGGAGGGGTGTGTGGGCTGTTTGGGAGGGTGGGCGGGGCTATCCTGGGGGGGGGTACGGGGTGTCCAGGGGGGTACGGGGGTGGGCGGGCTGTCCACAAGGGTGGACGGGTTGTCCACGGGGGTGGTCAGGCTGTCAAGGAGGGGTGGGTGGGCTGTCCAGGGGGGGTGAGTGGGCTGGCCACAGGGGGTAGGGGTGTCCAGGGGGGTGGGCGGGCTATCCAAGGGGGTGGGGGCTGTCCATAGGGAGAAGGGGTGTTGAGGGGGGTGGGTGGGCTGTCCACGGGGGTGGTTGGGCTATCTAGGGGGTAGGGGGTGTCCACGGGGGTGGGTGGGTTGTCCACGGGGGTGGGTGGGGCTGTCCACGAGGGTACCCTACTAATATGGTTATGGGATGAGGCATGCTTTGATGTGATGACACATTAAGTTCTTTTTGGTTTTACATTTTTTCAATAACACATTAGTATGTTTTTTTCACATGTGTAGTTGATACCATGATTATTTTCTTCCTTTATCGTTTACTTAAATGTATTTTCTATTAAAGTTCAATCCTATTGAATTGTTTATGACAAAATGACTTATATGAATTTTTTTACAGAATGGACAGAAGTTGGATGTATGAAACCGATCGTATCTCAAGCGATTTTCAAAACAATTTGGAGAGATTTATAGATTTTTCATTTCACAATGCTTCAGATAGTGGTCGCATACACTGCCCATGTTCCAATTGTGTTGGTAGACCTTGGTCGAGTCGTGAAGAAGTCAGCTACCACATAACCAAAAATGGTTTTCAAGCAAACTACTTTGTGTGGTATCACAATGGGGAGAAAATGAGATCTCAAATTGGTGATGATCGAAATGAAAGGATTGGAATGGAGAATTTGTTAGATGATCGGTTTCCGTTTATTTGTCATCATGAAAAAGAAAGGATTTCGACTCAAGAATACGTCGATATGAGGACAACTGATGCATCTAGTGAAAATGATGATATTGATAGGGTGAAAAAATTGAATGATGCTGCCACGACTCCAGTATATCGACAATGCGATAAAATGAAAAATCTGGAATTTTTAATCCGATTGTTTCATGGAAAAACTATGTATGGGATTTCTAATACAGCAATCGATTACATTCTTACCCTCTTGAAGGATTTACTTCCATATGATTTAGATATTCCCTCAAACCACTATATGTCATGGAAGTTAGTTGAAGAACTTGGATTTTCCAGAAACAAAATTCATGTTTGCCCGAAAGATTGTAGTTTATTCTGGGAAGAAACCGCTGAACGAAATGAATGTATAAAATGTGGCACATCCCGCTGGAAGTCAAAATCTGATGGAACACCATCCCGCGTTCCACAGAAAGTAATGTCGCACTTTCCATTGATCCCCAGACTCCAGAATCTTTTTATGTATGATGACATATCAATAAAAATGAGATGGCATGATACCGAGAGAAAGAATACTAATGATAAGTTGGTTCATCCTACAGATGGATTTGCATGGCAGAGATTTGATGCTCAACATCCTGATTTTGCAGCTGACGTGCGTAATGTGAGGCTGGGTCTTTCATGCGACGGTTTTAATCCGTTTGGGCAGATGCTTACTTCGCACAGCACATGGCCAGTTTTTATACACATTTATAATCTTCCCCCATGGTTGTGTATGAAAAAATATTTCACTTTCATGAGTATACTCATATCTGGTCCTTCTGATCCCAGTATTGATATTGATGTATACATGCAACCTTTAATAAAAGAGTTGAAACTTCTTTGGGATGTGGGTGTGCGCACATACGATGCATGTTCGAAAGACATATTTCAGATGCGTGTTGCGCTTATGTGGACAATCAATGATTTTCTGGCTTATGCAATGATGTCTGGATGGAGCACGAAGGGAAAACTGTCATGTCCAGTTTGTATGAAGAATACACGATCCAGAAGACTGGAACATCGTTGTAGTTTCAGTTTTATGGGACATCGACGATTTTTGCCAAAGGATCATCCATATAGAATGAATCGTCGAAGATTTGATAATACTATAGAGACCGATGATCCACCTCAGCGTATGTCTGGAACTGATGTGCTTAATGAATTGAAAGATTTCAGTTTTTCGTTCGGGAAGGGTCAAATGAAATCTGGAAAGAGAAAGAATGTTTCCACAGAAACCTGTTACAATTGGAGGAAGAGGAGTATCTTTTTTGATTTGCCTTATTGGTCAACCAATTTGCTACGTCATTGCTTAGACGTAATGCATATTGAAAAGAATATATGTGAAATGTTGCTTTCAGTTCTTCTAAATGTCAAGGGTAAGACAAAAGATGATTTACGATCTCGACGTGACTTGGTGGATTGGGGCATCAGACCAGAATTGCATCTTGTGCGTATCAGTGAAAATAAATGGCAACTTCCATGTGCTTCTTATGTGATGACACCTACTGAAAAAAACAATTTTTGGAAGTATTAGAGACTATTAGAGTTCCTGATGGCTATTCAAGCAACATATCTAAACGGGTCAACAGAAGAGAGTTGAAGCTAAAATCTTTGAAGACTCATGATTATCACGTTCTACTGCATGAGTTGCTTCCAATAGAAATCTGTCATCTTTTGTCCAATAATGTAAGGGTGGGTGTTATTCGGTTGTGCCATTTGTTTAGAGATCTTTGTGCTAAGAAGTTGTCCAAGTCTTTCTTGCAAAAAATGTTGACAGATGCCCCATTAATTTTGTGTGAGTTGGAGAAAATATTTCCCCCATCATTTTTCACATGCATGCTGCATCTGACTGTCCATATTCCAACTAAAATACTTCTCGGAGGACCTGTTTCTTTTCGTTGGATGTATCCAACTGAAAGAAATATGTTCACATTAAAGTCTTATGTTCGAAACAAGAATCATCCCGAAGGTTCTATCGTGAACGGTTACTTAGCTCAAGAATGTATGGATTTCTGTTCAATGTATTTGTCTGATCTTACTACAAGAATGAACAGACCAATGAGAAATGAAGAAGAACAATATGAGAAAATTGAACCCAGTTTTCCATCACTTCCTCAAACAGGAGGAATTCCTAGATCATATACATTGAAGACATTAAGACATGAAGAGCGGGAGATGGAACATCGCACAGTTTTGTTCAACTGTGATTTGTTCGATGACTATATCAGGTAACAAAATTGAATATGTATATCTTACATATATATTTGTTAAACTATTCATATATTTTTATCTACAGGGAACATAAAACAATGATAAATAGGAAGCATCGTTCTTTATCTTTGAGAAGGAGAGAGACTTTGCATAGAAAAGAGTTTTCTGCTTGGTTAAAATTGAAGGTAAAAATATTACTGTTTAAATTAATTATTTCAATATTTACTTAAGTTTAACTGTCATTTATACTGCAGGTATTGAGTTTATCTGCTGACTCTATCTCTGAGGAAATAAGAGCTTTGGCTTTTGGTCCTAATATCGTGGTTCGTGACTATAAATCAATTGTTATCAATGGGTACAGATTTATTGTCACTGAACGAGCCAAAAACATGAGAACACAACATGATGGTATTATGGTTACTACCACAATAGATTGTTATGCCAGTGCATCAGATAGTAGACCACGACTTGAAAATGTGGTTTATTATGGAGTCGTTGAGAAAATAATAATATTGGATTATTACTCTCATGGACGAGTCAAAATGATGAAATGCCATTGGTTTGATTCTATGACGAGACATGGAACATTTATTGATGATTGTGGATTTCGAGTAATTAATATGACCCGAACTCTTGAAACCGAAGAACCATATGTGTTGGCATCAATGGCTAAACAAGTTTTTTATGTCAAAGATCAACTTCAACCTGAATTTGGTGTCATAGTTGAAGTAATTCCAAGACATATTTTTGATGATGCTGATGATGGAATTGACACTGTCCCTATTTCCATTGGAACCAATCCATTTATTTCTTTTGATGACTCCAATAGCTCAATTGTCAGAGTTGATTGTGAACCTGAAGTTGTGGTTGGAAATATATAGAATCATTCATCCATGTTCTCAATTCTTTTGGTTTACCTCGAGTTGGGTTGTTAAGGTTGGTAATATTCATATTTATTTAGTATTGATCACAAATATGTTTTAGCTGACTTGACCGTTATGTGAATTTTCAATGTTTATTGGTTGCTATTTTATTTGAATTGCATTTTCTAATTTGGAATTGAACTGTATTCAAACCAAATCAAACAATATTTCTAACTTGGTGAACATTACAACTTGTATGTTTTATTAAATTCATTCAAGCTCTTTTAAAACAATTGATAGCTAAATTACCAATGAATCCCCTCATTCCCTCATATATTTATTTTTTTGGTTTACACATTAATTTTCTTTTTCTAATTAATTACATATTTGTTTTCAAATGCTGGAAATGCAGCCAATTAAAGAGAGACGAAGAAAAAAAATGGCGGAGAACAATCGTCGGATGGAGGAGATGGGCATTCCACCATTAGTGCCTACAGTGAGTACTTTATTTCAAATATATATATATATATTTACAGAATATATAATGTCATGTGATTAATTTTTTTTGTAAACTTTTTTGTAGGATCCACCATTACGTCGACAGTTATTCGACGAGGAGCCTAGTACTGGTCCTAGTACTCAGGCCGGTGGTATGAGGAGGGTTCGTACCAGATGTGGACGTAGAGCTGCGCATGCCCAACTAGACCCTGCCCCTCCCACTGACATTTTAGCCTTCCCACATTCTGATCCCGGTGTGTCGTTAGGGACACACGGGGTATTTAGGCTCCCATGTTTTCGCTACCTTCTGCATCTTCTGCCCCATCATTTTCACATCCCATGATGATTCCCACTCCCCAGTCTGCATCAGGTCATACAGCTGTTCCATATTCTTTTCCTTCTACTTCTGTCTCTCCGAGCTTTTATATTCCATCGTCTTCGACTCCTGTTCCACCAGAGGGTGTTCCATCAGGTTCTGTGGATCCGGCGCCACTCATTGATCAGACTAGCGCAGGTATATTTATAAAACCCTAACAAATTTTTATAGCAATATTTATTTTCATTATAACATGTTTTGATAAAATATTTGTTTTTCTTTCATGACAGATACATCTACTGACAGGAGGCGGGGTCGGGGCCGTACACGCATGCGTTCGGTGTGGAACTGTCGCACACAGGTTATGGTGGAATATAATGAAGACAATCAGATGGTTGAGAAAATAGGGCAGCAATGTCGGAGTTTTCTGGCAATGCTTGCCAAATACTCCGACATCATTCCCGTCAGCCTGCTGTCGTGGAGACATTTGCCACATGAGGTCAAAGATAGAGCTTGGGCAGAGATATGGGTAAAAAAATCTGTTGTATTTAATGCCATGAATTATTTTTGTATTTATATGAATTAATATTTTGATTTCAGCTTCGATTTAATTTTCCTGATGGTGAGGGTGCACGACTGGAACATCTAAGGATTTAGGCGAGCTTTGGAGAGCCTACAAGCATGAGCTGTATATTGGCTGGCGTGCTAGAGTTGGCACTGAGTTAGAGCGGTACCAGTCGTGGATGATTGTCCTATAGAGCAGTATCATCAGATGATTACTCATTGGACGAGTACCCAGTTTAAGGTATGGAATTACATTTGAGGTATTTAAATAATAAATTTCAAGTTTTTCATTAATATTATCCTTTGCATTATCGAATTTTATTTAGGAATCATCTGGAAAAATAAAAAAACATTGATGCAAAAAAATACCTCCATACACTAGGACGCACGACGATGTCGGATCATGAGAGGCAGCAGGTATGACAATTGTTTATAAGTTTTCTTTACGACTTACATTTTCTTTTTGTTTCCTCAATTATTTAATCATTTGCTAAAGTTTTATATAACTTTTGTTTTCAATGTCATTGTAGAGGCAAGTACAAAATATTGAAGGACGTGTGCCTCGAGCCCAAACTGTTTTTGCTCGAGTAGATGAAAAAAGGATGGAAGTGCTGTCAACGAAGCGACTCAGCAGCAGATTGTAAGTTTTAATCTGTTGATTTTATATTTTAATATCTATTTCATAACTTAATAATATATTTATATTTTAAAAGGATGCTTTAGAGGCCCTCGATGCCCAAGAAGCAGACAATTTTGGGCCATCTGATCACTTACATCAGGTGTTGGGAGAGGATCATTCTGGCAGAGTACGCTACCGACCTAGGATAGCCCCGACGAGGTATTAGCCTACCTCAGGTACGAGTTGTA